>CM077085.1:165631445-166957305 GCA_039513925.1 Platanthera zijinensis
TTGCCTCGCAGAATTCCAGTTGGAAATCTGGTCATTCCGGAGGGAATCGGCGGGAATGCAAGGTGATTCTTGTCGAATCGGCGAGAATCACTTGGTGATTCCTGTCGATCCGCATTAGAAGAATTCTTTAAGTGACTGTCATCCGGATGAAGTCGGCGGGAATCACTGTACTTATTCTCGATGATTCGGCAGAATCACTAATGATTCCCGTCGAACTGAAATCACTTAGTGATTCTCTCGATTTTACTTAGATGCTTTTTCTTCTTCCTTCCTATGAACTTGGTCTTCGATCCACTTTTGCTCCTCTTCTGCTCTTGATCTATCTCGACCCTATAATTGAAAGTAAGTACACTTCAATAGAGAGAGCACACATGAGTCAACACACTGATCTGCTCAACGAGGGATTACGTTGCGCAGACTCGTGTATATTAACCCACTGTACCCTGACATTTTGTGTACTTAGCATGGAATAGCTGCAAGCACATCTTGATAGAAAATCATCAATACATTGTGAATCCATCTTAGCTTGACTGAGTCTTCTTCAAATCAGGTAATTGTGGATACAATACCCAACAATCTCCCCTTATTTGAAGAAGCGAAAATCCTACTAGCTAAGATGAATTACACAAACCAGAAGGATATACATAAATAATATGCGAGACAAGAATCAAAATAATAAACGCAGTAAGAACAACACTTGAATCAACATGTGATCAAATATATATATATATATACTATATATATATATATATATATATATATCCAAAGGTTTTCATCTAAATACAAGAAAAAATATACACGCATATAGAGAATAAAAACAAATCTAGATTCCAATTCTATCTCTCCTTTGCCTGAGCATCTCTTTATTGTTCAACCCATGTACTTCTTGCTTTGCCTCTCAAAGATTTACTTCGGCTTCGGGTAATACCGGGGTGGATGAGCTTTAGGTTCCATAGTGTTAGACCTGAAGAATATGTTCTTTTAGGCTCATACTCTTTGTGCATCTCCCACTCATACTAACTATATATGTCATTTCTATCAATCTCTCCCCGTTGTTGTAGCATAAATGTATCCAGTATGATGCTCCTGGACGTAGTACTCCACCGTTCATTCTTAACATCACTTTCCCTTCAATCTTAATTTCCTCTCAGCTGGAGTTTCTTTGGAAGTTCTTTCTTGAAGATTTCTTTTCCTTTTGCAATGGCCTCTTAATCAAACATAGCCCTGTGAGCAGCTTTGGCAGTGGCCCTAGCAGCCTTTCTGGCATCAGCTTCACTCAAGGGAACCTCCTCAGCACTTGCAACCTCATCACCAACAGTAGTAGCAGCCTCATCAGTAGGAGCAACCGGAATTTGTATACCAGATGCTTGCTGAACTAGTCAGTGACAGCTTGCAAAAACATACTCATTTGACTGCTTGAAGTTGTCGACCATGATTTGCTGTAATCCTGCCACTTAGCTGTATATTCCTCCTCCCCCTTTTTGGCTTCTTGAGCTATTGAGTTTGCATAAGAATGCAGTGACTCATCTTTGATGCTGATCCTTAGTAAACTCGTTCAGCAGGGATTTCTGATTTACGTTGAGTGTCACCATATTGCCATCGAACAATTTGATGTTGTTTGGTACAACATGTGCATTTTGGTTTACCACTGCCAGATCAGATGTATTTTTTTAAGCCCTTGCATTAGGAGATTGACGGCAGTGCCGGCCTCTACATACTTAGCTTCAAATTTTAGTCCATCATATCCAGCTTATGATTTTATCTCCACAACATTTTTTAGCATCAAATCCTTAGATTGCTTAATCCGTTTCAGTACCTGTGTGAGATTGTTCAAAAGAGGCCTTCAGTTCATCCACTATACCTTGAATGATATTTACCGTGGTGATTTGTCAGGCTAGGTCCTAGCGGATGAACATGATGAATGGCCTGGTCATGGTCAGGGGGAATAAGACTCTGGGAGTCAGGATTATCATCTGTAGATACACTGGTGGAGCTTGATAGATTCACAGTCTCTTGAGCGGGGATTGGGTCAGCCTCTGTCGTTTTTTCATATATACTCATCATCCCCTATCGAGTGGTCTCCCCTCAATTGTTGCACCAGATACATAAGGAACTGCTACCTGAACCTGTACCACAGAGGGAGGTCAACATCGATTCCCCTCATGTCCATCATCTCATTTCAAGCTTGGTCATTGTTCATATCATCAGTGGCCGCATTCTCCACATCATCCTCCATGTCATCCTCCACTTCCTTCTCGTCAGCCTGATCGGTAGAGAGGGTATCCACAGCATCCTTCGCGATCAGGTAATATTAGTAACGGCGTCTGCTTGATCTGAAACTGAGACATCCTTCCTGAGGGCATCAGAAGAAATGGTGAAAGAAGACTCCCCCTCAGTTCCTGCATGCAGCATATAAGGAACTTTACTAGGCTCATCCAAAGGATTTCTGACCTCCGGACCGCTCTGTCTTCTTCATCACCATGTGCTTCAGCTGCACCACCTTGGCCAATTCTCCTCTCCCATCTATCAAAAACGCTGGAGTCCATCTTCTGTAAGTAGTGAAGAGGAACTCCCTTTCTCATATCAAACCTGTCTCCGTCATCTGATTCAGGTATAGCTGATGATTCTCCAAAAGTTAGGAGTTCGTAGAGTATCTTTAATCTTCTCAAACAACATGGCCCCCCATTGAATCTCTTCTGCACACCACAGCCATTAGGATCTTAAACATATCCCTGAAATATGATCATGGGAGCCAGGATTTGCAGATCATAACTTTTCCTATGATATCTTAGATGAGCTTCCCTTCCTCGTTCATGTCCTTGCATTTGATGGCCTTGGTCCCTCAAGCTAGTCCGCAGAACAGTAGAGTCCTTGCACGATCATTTTCATTCAGGTAGTCCTCTTGCACTGAGCTGGTGAGCTGCAGATGATGTTATAGTCTTCCAGCAGTCATCTTGATTCTTAGTCCAGCAATCTTACACTTTATCACGGTGTCCTCGTGATGTATCTTGGCGGTTGTATAGAACTTAAGAACTTTCTTATCTAGAACCTTGCAAGGGTGCTCGAGTATAAAGGAGAGCCCGCTTGCTCGAGCATCAGGATGATGTTCCTAATTCATCAGAAGAATTGGGAGAAGCCAGTCCTAACCAACCTAACTCCCAGTGAGGAGCCCGACCGTGGTTCGAGGAGCCATTATAAACCTAAACAAGTAACATCCAAGGGACTTAACTCTATCTAGATCTATAGATTAGGAACTAATCTAGTAGGAACTAGACAAGTTACAAACAAGCTTGTTATTCAATGAGGAACGGTCGTTACCCTTGCGCCGAGCGGAGAGAAGCCCTAGTCGAATAAGCGGTTTGGGTCGGACTGCAATCAACGGAAGCGTGAGTCGACGAGAATGTGAATGCTAGCGGTGAATCGGCTAGAACTTGCGTCAAGCAGATGCCTAAGATGGGAACACCGAGCCGACGGAGAGAGGATAGCGGCGGATAGCAATCGACGAGAGGCGATCGGGAGTCGATGAGAACACCACGCGATAGGAGCAACGGGTTTCTGCTATTTCCAGAATACGAAGGGTCGGATTTCCGAGCGCTATTTATTTCCTAAGATTACCGCAGTATCCTATATTTCTGCTGGAATGGCAGGTTTCCGCTTGACCGTTTTATATCGATAAATTTAAATTGTTGATTTTAATTTCTATTAATTCGAAACTTTGCCCTATTAATCGTTGGATAATGAATATCCCGGTCAGAATAACTTAGCTGAGTCAAGGGGAGTTAACCCTAGAATTAAGCACTGACTATTTCTTGGTGAGTCAAAAGGTAAAATTTTCGTTGCAACTACTGGCACACGTCCCGTGAGTTTCATCGGACCGATTGACACCCACTGTCACACATTATTAATGATATAAAAAAATAATCAGGTTCCAAACTAAGGATCATACAGTTATTAGCATCTGTGTCCTTCCATCAGATGTGTTCGTATATATATATATTATATCTTGAAGGAGAATCTATATATTTGTTTGGATATATATATATACTTCTATGTAATGCGATTCAATTTTCAAAACTGAATGCGCGTACTTGGGATCATTAGGTTGATCATTCGGATCCTCTATTTGAAGTACAACAGGTATCTAGTTCAAGTAGGACAATGTAGTTAGCATTATCTCTTATCCCATATACTTGTTCCATAGCATTCCTGAACACCTCTTGTCTAGGTCCCATTATGTTCAAGGGTACCTAGACTATCCTGCAAAAACGAATTACCTTACCTTAGGAACCCAATATGTATTGGGTCCTAGGTTCTTGTCAGCATAAAATACAGGATGTCTTCCTACAGGATTTCAGTCAGGAAGGCTATCTCTAGCCAAAGGATGTGGACATACCCTTGCCCTTGGCACAGAAGGATTGTGCCAACAATCTATGGGAAAGTGACCCACTTTGCCACAGCACCAACACTCATGAATGTTGTATCTCCTTTTCTTACAAGATCTACTGACTCAGTTTATCACGATCATAGGTCTGACAGGGGAACAACAGGTTCTTCTCTTAGATTTACCCTTTCCACCGGGACACGAGGGAGGGTGGATGGAGAATAGCTGGTGAGTGTCATGACGCCTGGGAGGTGGTGCCTTCTTTTCAGTCAGCACACATCCGGGGGCCCCATTGATACTTTCTACATGTTTGCCAACCCCCTTTACCTTAGTCCTAGGGTGGTGAGAGGTACTGTGAGAGCTGGTTCGTGCACTCTCATGAATTGTTGAGGCTGAGGCAATTAATACAAAAGGTTCATGATGAGCCAAATGTATTTTCTCATGGGTAGCCATAACAACACTTGCACTATGGGTATTTCCATATGAGGGTTGATCATTCTTGCAGTGATCATAGTTGTTCTTATGGTCATACCTGAAGGCATGATGTGGCCCTTCCTACTCGGTATTGGGGGTCTGAAAACAGTTTCCCCATTTCTCCACGATTTTATGATTCGTGAGATCCACCCGTTTTCTCCCTTTCTCTTTATAGCATTTACCTTGGAAAAGTTATATACTATTCTCTTTTCGGTCTCTAGAGAAAACTCTAGATCCGAGATCTTTGAGTCCTTCACCTTGATGGATTCCAATTGGAGATCAATCATGGTCCTCAACTGAGCAATTTCCATAGCATGTTTCTCCACAAGCAAGTTGCACTTCTAAAGGTCACTACGAAGGGAATCAAGAGTTTCAATCTTTTGATTAAAACTGTCTATTTACCTAACATCAAAAGAGGGACAAACCTCTTAACTCCTCCAGTCTTCAGGAGATACAAGAGGAAGAGAGCAGGAAGAGGAAGATACCTGATCCTGATCGTGCAGATCAGGGTTAGAGTTGTGGTCAGTTGAGACTGAGATTTCAGCTTCATCACAACTGCATTCCTCAATCTCTTCTTCAGTCTCTGATAGAGATACCGGAGCCCTGATATTGAGAAGTTGTTCTTGACATTCATCATCAGAGACGAGGACCCCCACATAAGCCTCATCCTCTTGCTGGCATTCAGTCCTGACAGCCTTTTTTTCTTCCATGAGGTCAGAGATTGTTTCCAACATGGACTTTGCAGTCTTGCACTTATCCAATCTTATAAGAGAAGAGCCTGACCAAACATCAAGAGATGATCTGTCGTACCAGCTTGTCCATGTTGAATAGTGAGAGCTCAGTTTCAGACATCTCTTCGGTACTCTTCGGGATTTTGAGATCTTCTCTAGAACCGGAAGCCTTCATGGGAATGAAGGGGCCCTCTTCCATAATGAATGACGCACGAGGGTCAATGGCCTCCAGATGAAACTAAACTCTCATTTTCAAGATGGGATAGTACTCTTTTGTGCAGGTAGGGAGTCTCAGAGGAGAGACATCAGTGTACAGCTCCATGCTTGAGTCTTGTATTCTTCTTGACACTAGAAGCAGGATCTTACTCAAGATGTTAACCTTATTGACGAGTAACCTCCCTCTGATACCACTTGAAAGTATCTAGTGTCAACTAAATCCACCTATGGAAGGGGAAGAGGTGTCGTGCAGTATTTTGCGCAATTTTAAATACATGCACAAATGAACAAACACAGCACAGAAAAGCACACAAGCAATTATAGTGGTTCCCCGATTTGGGTACGTCCACTCTCCCCTTCGACCTATCTCCCACCAAGGATGACTCGGTCACTTCACCAACCGGATTGAAATCCAATCCTCACACTACAGAATGAACCCTTCCAACCAAAGGAGTCACTACTCCTCTACCATGGGTTGCACCCAACCCTTACAACTAGAAATCAAAATTCCTTTACAACAAAACAAAAATTGAATTTACAAGAAATACAAACAAACTTGTGGAGATCCCGATGTCCTTCTTTGTTCGTTGAAGCTTTCTTGAAAGAGACGAATAATCCATGACCGGTGGTCTCTCTTGGAGAGGATCTTGACAAGATTGGTGGCGACTAGTGAATGCGGCGGCGATGCTTTGTAGATCCAAACTTTTTGACGAAGGAAGCAAGGTCTACCAACGATCTCAATCGGATCAGTCATCAAAAACGATTCGAAATGAAGAACTATCCTCGTTCAATAAATCGAGAGACAAGAGTTCTCGAGATAGAAGCGTGAGACGCTAGGCTTGCCTCGGTACTGTCTCCGGAAGATCAAAGACGCTCTAAGATCAACGATGGTGACTAGCTTGCGAGCGGCGACGATCAGTGAAGTTCCGCGATCGGCTAGGGCACGCTCGGTCTCGGTTTTACTTTCCGTTCTTCGATCTGTGGTATGTTCAAATACGCGAGTATATATACGTGAATCCAAACCTAAATGACCGTGGTGGGGCCCACATGGAGAAGCCCTAGTCCCGTTAAAAGCGACACACAGATAACTTGGTTCGGTCCAGCGAACGGGAATTTTGCCTAAGGCAAATTCTGTGAGAATCACTGGTGATTCCCGTCGAAGTCGGCGGGAATCACTAATGATTCCCGTCAAAGTTTCCTTGGTAGAATTCCAGTTGGAAATCTGGTCATCCGGAGGGAATCGGCGGGAATGCAAGGTGATTCTCGTCGAATCTGCGAGAATCAGTTAGTGATTCCCGTCGATTCTGCCTTAGCAGAATTCTTGTAGGAGGACAGTCAGCCGGATGAAGTCGGCGGGAATCACTGACTGATTCCTTCCTATGAACTTGGTCTTCGACCCATCTTTGCTCCTCTTCTGCTCTTGATCTATATCGACCCTATATTTGAAAGTAAGTACACTCCAATAGAGAGAGCACACATGAGTCAACACACTGATCTGCTCAATGAGGGATTACGTTTCGCAAACCATGTATATTAACCCACTGCACCCTGACATTGGTATGTACTTAGCATGGAATAGCTGCAAGCACATCTTGATAGAAAATCATCAAATACATTGTGAATCCATCTTAGCTTGACTGGAGTCTTCTTCAAATCCAGGTAATTGTGGATACAATACCCAACAACATCATCATCAGTGTATAGTGGATCTCAAGTTAATTAAGCCGAGGTTTTTACCACCGTAAAAAACTGGGACACGTGTCGATCATCTCGTTATTTTGAAGGGATTATAAATAGAAGAAGTGATCGAGATCTGATTAAGTTTTCGAATTAAGTTTTCTGATTAAACTCCTGAGAAAATGAGAAGCGAAATTGTCCTATTCATCTGCCATTGTTGCAGAAGACAAGAACTTCAAGTTCAAATCAGAAGGGCTTCTGAGTAAGCTGTTGTAATCATCATCTGCTACAGTAAGTTCAGAGTAATTCTCTAAGGAAGATGAATCAGCCTAGGCATTCCCTAGCTGAAGTTATCTTTTCGATCCAAGCCGAACCAGAATCTGAAGATCAATTCGCTGGATCAAAGAAGAAGAATGAAGGGCTGATAACTACTCAGTCCAGATTGGGAGACATTCCTGAAGAAAAAGCAGATTGATCTACTAGTCGATTCCAGAACAAGCTGGGAAACAACATCAAGATCGTTGTATCATCTTGTTGCTGAGAAGTCATAGTTAGGGCTGAAATCTACTCAGTTCATGTAGACAGACACAGATACTTTCCTCTGTTGTCTATAATTCAATTTTTTTGCTTAATTATGTATAAGATTCATTTTGAATCTTAGTTGTAGGCTAAGGCCTGAGGTGTAAGCCTATTATTATAAAGGCTGAGGTAGGGCAAGGATTGCCTGAGTTGTAAGCCTGGTTATAAAGGCTGAGGTTGGGCAGGATTGCTTGAGCTATAGGAGTGTAGATTCACTCTGAGTTAGAGTTCTTGGGAAGAACTTGAGCTATAGGATCTTAGAGATCTGAGTGGTAGGGCTTGCTCCTGAGTTATAGGAGCCAGTTGGGCTCGTAGCCGTAAGATCTGGGGATCTGAGAAAGTGGGAAGTTTGGCCGAATCTAGCTTATTACTGGATAGGCGAAGGGGGAAAGTGGATGTACCCATAAATTTGGGAACCACTATAAATCACTGTGTATTGTTGTGTGTGTTTTGATTGTTTTGTTTTGATAATTTATAAGCGACCAAGAATTTTTAAATTGGACCTATTCACCCCCCCTAGGTGTTTAGTTGTTCTTAAAATCTAGACTTTCAAAGATTACACACCCAAGTCATGGGCATGACCGGGGGGTGTTAAGGTTGGCATGCTGTAGAAGGCAAAAACTTAATGAATGGTGGAGTTCTGGAATGTTCTAGATATTTCACGTGGTGGTCACGGGCATGTAGGGGGGCGTGACTTGACACCTGACAGAAAATTGATGTCGGCAACAACCAATTCTAAACCGGATTGAAACCTCGTCGACTGACACCGACGTGTCGGGAAGACACGGGCGTGTTCTACTCGCTGTTTCACGGATTCCCAGTAGGCAATAGTTTTTCACTGGCATCAAATTGACATTCCCCGGTCATGGGCGTGACCGAAAGTCACAGGAGTATACCATGGAATTTTATCATTTTATGCATAACTTTTAGGAGAAGAGAATATAGCCATGTTAGCAGGAAATATACAAAAAGAAACATTTTATTGAAGAAGAAAAGCTTAAAACAACGAAAATAACCTAAAATGACCTAAATTAAGTACTGTAAAATACGTATATTTACTACCCATAACTCCCCCTTTTGATAATATCAAATCCCGTTCATGAGATATAATATTGAAGTGCATGATACAACATATATATAAGAAAGAATCTTTAATGCTCAGGTTTTAGGTTCTATGTAGCTCCCCTTATACACGTGCTCCTGCTACATGCATGATCTATGTGCTCCACCAATCTACGTCCACACAATGTAATACGCTCCCCCTTCATATGAACACAATGTAATAAGCTACCTGTGCATGTGATCTTCCTTATCCCATGACTCATGACCAATTTATTCTCCCCCTTTTTTAATATCGAAAGGGGATGGGCCCGACCAAACAAAAACATGTGCATGCATGGGAGAAGAGGAATGCAGTATGTAATGAGCATGATAAAGAAATAAAATAGTGCACATAAGAGAAAGTGAAACAAGAGACAAAAAACAATTGGGGTGACCAAAAATGAATTCAGAAAGGATAAGGCATAGAGTCAAACGTATGATTGCAATACACAAAAATAGTTTAAATCAGTTATCAGAGTTATAAAGAATTGGACAACGTTGGTAAACTAAAGACATAATGATTTACAGTACAATGCAAAAAGAATTAGAGAATGAATACAGAGGAACATTGTATATGTCACGAATAGACATCGTGTGCTAGAACTTATGTGATATAGACATATAATGCCATTTCAGTCCAATTATTATTCATGGAAGTGTTAGATAGAGCCATGACGTGTATACGTGTAGCATCGGGAGACAAAAATCAAGTAGAGTTAACATTCATTACATGGTTTATCTCAGTAATTCAATATGCTATCACGAGAGGAATAAAGTGAATAAGCACGTCACGTTGCTATCTTCGTTATACCAAGGCTAGAATTAGGGCACTAAGCATAAGGTTCTAGTCCGAGCACAAGATCAAAATGATTTTTTTGACCAAGGTGCTTATCCTCATAATGCTCATAAAGACTTATCAGGAGAAGTGAGTAGAGCTTTGGGGGGTATGCTTGACACAAGGCTTGATAGCATTCATTTTTTTTTATTTAGACGTGTTGGGCTACCATTTTTAAAGTTTAGATACAAAGGAACCCAAATCAATCGAAGTTTACCCACATAGATAGATACACTTTAACTTGTATATATAAGAATTGACCACTAGAAATTCGGCCCAAAGTTATACCCTTTCTAGAAGCGCATATTTATCGTGACATTAATTATTCAAGTTATTTCTAACGTACAATATCACGAGTTATTTCATGTAAGCATATAATTTCCACAAGAGTGCTCCGTATAGGGATGTGTGAACATTATTAAGTCATTCCGCTACCTAAATCCTCACACATACCTAGAGGTATAGTCCACAATTGCTAATATGTCTAGTCGCACTCTGTAACTAAGCACATATATATTCGACAAAACATGGCAAGTAGGCAATGTTCACAGGGATTAACAAGCCTAACTCAAACATTATACATAAACATTATGCACTAAGTTCTAGTCATGTTTGTGATAAGAGTGATCACTCCACAGTTTTTTTTTTAGATTCGACAAAAAATAAATGAAATAAGTAGCAAACCAAGCAAAAAAAAGATGTATAAATTAAATAGTCACATAAATGTTTTTGGATTTTTGGGAGATTCTTCAAATTTATTTTATTTTTTGTCTGAGAAAAAAACGGAAATAGAAGCAGAAACAACCATAGAATAACATAATAGAAAAAACAGACAACCGCCCTGAAGACAGTTGGTGATGCACCATGACTAGGAAGAGAGATCCAAAACACCTAGCTCAAGTCGAAGTAACGAGAAACGAGCATCTGGGAGGGGTTTTGTGAATATATCAGCTTGTTGGTCGTCAGTTCCAATGAAGCTTACTCTCACGTTCTCTTTCTTAATGTGATCCTGAATGAAATGATGACGAACGTCAATAAGTTTGGAACGAGAGTGATGTAATTGATTATTTGTCAAGTCTATGTCACACTTGTTGTGGCACATAAGAGTAACGTTCCTACAAAATAAGCCAAAGTCGTTTAACGTTTGAGACATCATTTTAGACATCCAAAGTGCCTTAGCACAACAAATCCCTAAAGCAATATACTCAGCTTCAACAGTAAGGAGGAGGACCGATTTTTGTTTCCTACTTGACCATGACACTAGTGTCGTACCAAGGAAGTTACATGTATAACTCGTGCTCCTGTGATCAAGAGAGCATCCACCATAATGAGAGTCGAAGTACCCGTGGAGTGTGAAATCAGTGGTGTGGGGGTACCAAAGACAGATTTTTAATGCCTATAAAATACCAAAAGATATGTTTAACCGGTTTCAAGTGTGATTATTTAGGATCGGCTTGATAGTTAGCACATAGACACACCGCGAATGTAATATAGGGCCTAGACTCACTTAAGTAGAGTAGTGATCTGATCATTCCTCTAAAAATAGTTTGATTCATCAAAATGCCAATTTCATCCTTTCTTAATTTTAGACAGGCACTCATTGGAGTTTTGTCTTTATTCAGATTCTCAAAGTTGAATCGCACAAGTATATCTTTTATGTATTTTGATTGACTTATAAAAATTCCATCATTATGTTGAGAGATTTGAAATCCTAAGAAATACGTTAACTCTCTAGCCAGACTCATTTCAAATTAAGACTGTATTAGGGTGACAATTTCTTTCCATAATTTATTATTTGTGGCCCCAAAAATACTATCATCCACATAAATTTATAAAAAAATTAAATCAAGATTCTCATTCTTTAGAAACAAGGTGGTGTCTCCCTGCCCATCTTAAAGCCATGTCCAAGGAGAAAACTTGTGTGCCTATTATACCAAGCATGGGGTGCCTTTTTCAGTTCGTACAAGGCTTTCACCAACTTGTATACGTGATTTGGGTAGTTAGCGTTCTAGAATCTCTGTGGTTGCTCGACATACACCTCCTCCTTAATATATCCATTCAAGAATGCACTCTTAACATCCATTTGATATAATTAAATTTACTTATAACTCGCAAATGCCAAAATCATATGAATGGATTCAAGACGTACAACTTGTGTAAATGATTTCTCAAAATCCACACCCTCTATCTATGGTTAACCTGTTCCACAAATCTAGCTTTGTTTCTTTTTATCCTGGAGTAACCATCAAGTTTATTCTTGTATACCCAATTTAAACCTATAATTGGGTGGCTATCAGGACGCTCCACTAACACCCAAACTTTACATCTCTCGAGTTAGTTTAACTCTTCATTCATAGCTAAGAACCACAATTCATCCTTTAAGGCTTCTGAGATGTTCTTGGGTTCAATTTCAGATAGGAAATACAAGTTTGGGCTCTACTATTACTAGTTCTCGTGGATGCTGCTTTAAGAAATTTAGAGTACTCGGAGGCGTATATTCATCATCATGAGTTGGAACATCAACCAACACTTATTTCTCCTCACCCTTATCTTCTACTTGTGCATCGTCATCAATTTCTTCTTCGTTTGTCCTAGGTTCTTCGGTTGGTGTATTTTCAATAAAGTGGACGTGAGCCGATTCTTCAACAACTAAGGTTTATTTGTTATAGAACCTATAGGCACGACTCATAATAGAGTGTCCTAACAGGATTCCATTGTCTGATTTTTCATTAAGTTTTCCAAGTGATCCTTAGTGTTTAGAATAAAATACGGGCAACTAAAGACTCTAAATATGAAACTAATGGCTTCCTATTGAAGTATAGCTCATACAGAGTTAGCTTAAGAATGGAACGAATCATGACTCGGTTCATCACATAGCATGTTGTGTTAACTTCTTCTGCCTAGAAATATCGAGGCAAGACGAACTCGTCGAGCACTGTGGGTTCTAACTCTTGAAGCATTCACTTCTTTCTCTCTACTCCCCCATTCTATTGAGGAGTGTGTGGGGATGAAAATTCGTGCTTAATTCCCAAATTATTACAAAAGTTCATGAAATTTTCATTCTCAAATTCTCCCCCATGATCTGACCTTATGCATTTTATTTTTAGCTCCCTATCATTTTGAATTCTAATACATGGATTTGTAAACTCAAGGAACATGTCAGATTTATTCGTAAGGAAGACCTTCCAACAATAACGAGAGTAGTCATCAATAAGAACAAACGTGTACCGTTTTCCACCTAGACTAGATGTACTAAGAGGACCAAACAGATCCATGTGAATAAGTTCAAGTGGTCTAGTCGTGGAAATTTCATTTTTTGCTTTTAAATGAGGTTTTATAAAATTTCCCTTTTAACATGTAGCGCATAAAGAGTTTAATCTACCACTTAATTTTGGAAGTCCTCAAACAAGTTTATTTTTCGATAGTTTGACATTATGTTTACTTCCTGAGTGTCCTAGTCTGCTATGCCAAAGATCTAATTCCTCATTCTTGGTAACTAAGCATTTCAAATAAGAAGAAGAAATATTTTCAAAGCTAACATTGTAAACATTATGGGTTCTATGAGTAATAAGTAAAATACTATTAGTTTTAGCATCTATAATCTTGCAAGTGTTTGTAGAGGATTCAAATATAAAATTTAGGCCCTTATCACATAGTTGACTAATTTAAATTAAATTATGATTAAGTCCATGTACAAACAGTGCATTTGAATTTGAAAATGCTTTTTTACTTATGGTGTTGATTGCAAGACTGCGTCCTTTGCTGTTGTCCCCAAATCTCATCATGCCTCCCTTCTTCTTCTCCAAGCTAAGGAACTTGCTTATATCTCCTGTCAAATGCTTGGAACACCCGGATTACAAGTGCCATACATTCTCCTTTTCCTTATCCTGCTAACACAACTAAGAAGAAGATGAGCATAAAGATCTGGTTACCCAAGTTTCTCCACCCATATAATAGGTAGAAGACTTTGGAAGCCAAACTTACATAATTTTCTTGTTACATTTCCTAAGACATGACCTGGATGTGTGACCAAACCTCTAACAGTTTGCACACAATGTATAAGCAGTTGAAGCTACCGTTATCGTTTTCATAGAGCTCGGGCTTGAGGATGGGGATAACCTTTCAGGACGAGCTCTAATAACACGATCTCTCAGAACACGATAAAGGTAGCATCCACTGCCTATGATTTGTTTGAAAATTGTCATAGTTTTGGTCACACATCTGCGTCATGTTTGAGGACAGGTAACAAGAAAGCTCAGCAAGTTTTGCTACCAAAGACTTCTACCTTTCGTATGGGTGGAACAACTTGGGTAACCAAATCTTTACCCTCATCTTCTTTTTAGGTGTGTTGGCACGATAAGGACAAGGAGAATGTGTGGTACTTAGACTCTGGGTGTTCCATGAACATGGCAGGAGATAAAGATAAGTTTCTTAGCCAGAAGAAGAAGAAATGAGGCAAGGTGACATTTGGGGACAATAGCAAAGGACACATACTTGGAATTGGCACCATAGGTAACAAAGCATTTTCAATTTCAAATGTACTATTTGTAGATGGACTTAAGCATAATTTAATTTCTATTATCCAACTATGAAATAAAGGCCTAAATGTCATATTTATATCCTTAACAAACATATTCAAAATTATAGATGCTAAAACTAATAGTGTTTTACTTGTTGCTCATAGAACTCATAATGTTTATACTGTTAGATTTGAGGATATATCAACTTCTAATTTGAAATGCTTAGTTACCACGAATGAGGAATTAGATCTTTGTCATAGGAGACTAGGACATTCAGGAAGTAAGCTTATTGTAAAACTATCGAAAAATAAACTTGTTTGAGGACTTCCAAACTTAAGCAGTAGATTAAAATCGTTATGTGCTCCATGTCAAAAAGGGAAATTTATTAAAACCTCATTCAAAAGCAAAAATCACATTTCCATAACTAGATCGCTTGAACTCATTAACATGGATTTGTTTCGTCCTCTTAATACATGTAGTCTAGGTGGAGAACAATACACTTTTGTTCTTATTGATGACTACTCCCACTTTTGTTGGACAATCGTCCTTACGAACAAATCTGATACGTTCCTTGAGGTCACTAATCTATGCTCTAGAATCCAAAATGATAAGGAACTAAAAATAAAATTCATAAGGTCAGATCATGGGGGTGAATTTGAGAATGAAAACTTTCCTGTACTATTGTAATAATTTAGGAATTAAACACGAATTCTCATCCCCACGCACTCCTCAACAAAACGGGGTAGTGGAGAGAAAGAATCGCACACTTCAAGAGTTATTACGAACAATGCTCGCCAAGTTTGGCTTGCCTCGATATTTCTGTGCAGAAGCATTTAACACCTCATTTTATGTGATGACCTGAGTCATGCTTCGTCAAATTCTTAAACTAACTCCGTGTGAGCTCTATTTCAATAGGAAGTCGTCGGTTTCATATTTTTTAATCATTGGTTGCCCGTATTTTATTTTAAACACTAAGGATCAGTTAGGAAAATTTGATGAAAAATCAGACCATAGAATCATGTTAGGATATTCTAGTATGAGTCATGCATATAGGGTCTATAACAAACGAACCTTTTTTGTTGAAGAATCGGCTCACGTCCA
Organism: Platanthera zijinensis; assembly: GCA_039513925.1. NCBI lineage: Eukaryota > Viridiplantae > Streptophyta > Magnoliopsida > Asparagales > Orchidaceae > Platanthera > Platanthera zijinensis. The sequence goes on from CM077085.1 coordinate 165,647,061, forward strand.
CTTTAACGAAAATTCACCAACCAAAGTCCCAAGGCAAAACGTAGAGGAAATTGATGACGATGCACAGTTAGAAGCTAAGAGTGCGAAGAAAGAAGTGTTGGATGATGTTTCAACTCATGTAGATGAATATATGCCTTAAAGTACTATAAATTTCTTAAAGGAGCATCCTCGAGAACTAGTAATAGGAGAGCACACAAATGAGGTTAGAACTCGATTGTCATTACATGAGTCTTTTTCGAACCTGTGTTTTCTATCTGAAATCGAACCCAAAAATTTCTCATAATCTTTAAAGTATGAATCGTTGTTCTTAGCTATGACTGATGAGTTAAACCAATTCGAGAGAAGTAAAGTATGGGAGTTAGTGGAGCATCCTGATAGCCATCCAATTATTGGTTTGAAATGGGTTTATAAAAATAAACTTGATGGTTATTATAGGATAACTAGGAACAAAGCTAGGTTGGTGGCACAGGGTTACACACAGATAATGGGTGTGGATTTTGAGGAGTCATTTGCACTGGTTGCACGTATTGAGTCCATTCGTATGCTTTAGGATTTTGTGAGTTATATGCAGATTAAATTATATCAAATGGATGTAAGAGTGCATTCTTGAACGAATATATTAAGGATGAGATCCATGTCGAGCAACCACCAGGTTTTAAGAACGCTGACTACCCAAATCACGTGTACAAGTAGGTGAAATCCTTGTACGGACTGAATCAAGCACCCCGTTCTTGGTTTAATAAGCTCATGACGTTTCTGTTAGGACATGGATTTAGTATGGGTAGGGCAGACACCACTCTTTTTGTAAAGTACGAGAATCTTGATATAATTCTCTTACAAATTTACTTTGATGATGTAACACCCCAAATCTCGATTTGGAGTTTAGGCTGGATGACACGGCCTAGGACACGGTCGTGTCCCAGGTCGTGCCATGCTCTCGGTACTCGAGTGGGTTTCGAGTAGGACTCGAATGGGCGTCGAGTGTGTCTCGAGTAAGGCACACAGCCTGGGACACGGGCGTGTCCTTCACTATGCATGTCTCTATGATCATTGAGTGAGGCGACACGGCCTGGGACACAGGCGTGTCCCAGGGCATTTCCTTCTCGGGGGGGGGGGGGTGAGTGGCGTTTAGTGTCATTGAGTGTAGAATATGGCCTGTGAAACAGGCGTGTCATAGGGGCATGTTTGGCACACGGCTAAGGACACGGGCGTGCGCCTTAGCCGTATTCTTCTCGAGGGAGTTGTTCCTGTGTCGAGTGAGGAACACGCCCCTCAAAATGAGCGTATACTTACTAACACGGGCGTGTTAGGGCTTGACACGACCGTGTCTTAGACCGTGTTCTTGTCTGGATTTAGTCAGTTCCTTCCCGCTTAGGGGAACACAGCCTGTAATACGGGTGTGTCACAAGCTGTGTCAGCCCAGGAAAAGTGATTCCAGGGCAAATCTTGGCCGTCCAATTCCTTCTATTTGGACCCTGTGGTCCAAGCCTATTCCTTTAGTGATAAGACCGTGGAATGAGATGGCTTTCTCATTTGTACTAAGATAACTCTCTTTCTAAGCAAGAGAGAAGGAAGAGCTAGGAGGAGGAATAAGGAGAGGATTCTGGCCGTTGGTGGATCTTCAGTGGTCCGACTCGAGATCTAAGGCCATCGTTGTGGAGGAAAGGCCATCGTGGTGAATTCCAACCGTCTAGTTTTCCATGGCTCCGAAGCGATTGTCAAGGGTAACAATCTCCTTCTTGGACAAGTGAAGTCATTCTTTATGCATGTGCATGGGATCCTCCACCAAGAGGTGGAAAGCATAAGCGATTCCAGCGGTTGAGTCTGTATTTAGATCCGAAAGTGTGTAGTACAGAATATGCATGTTGTATGAAGCCCATTTGGGCGGGTAGTCTGGATTGGTGAAGCTTATATTATGAACTGGAGAAGACTCCGTATATATAACAAGTAGCTTGCAGAGAGGGTGAGAACGCATGTGAATTATTGTAAGGAAGCTTTGTATAGCTCCTTTGGTTGTATGCTCTGCTTGTGCGGAGAGATGGATTGGGAGGAAAGCGGCACTGTGTGCTGGTGTTATGAGAGATCGACTGGTAGCAATGCAGATGTGTGGTTTCACGGGCTTGTTACCCTATGGTGGGAAGTTGATATAGAGGCACTGTGTACCTGCGTTGTGAGCAATCGATTAGTGGCAATGCAGATGTGTGGTTTCACGGGCTTGTCACACTACGAGGGTAGGTCGACCTATAGTTATAACTAGTTATCGTGTGGTGAACGCCTCTGAGTGGGTTGGGTGTGTGAGCTCTTCAACAGGGGTTTGGATACATATGCCCGGCTAATAATCTAATTACCTCGAATCAGTGTTGGAATCTAGAGGTTTTCGGTAGACCATAAGTGTTCCCTGAGTGAACGGAACGTCTGGCACTAAGGCCAGCATTTGTGATGTGATTTTGGTAGATAAATATATGTTGTGATTGTATTGCATGCAGGGAAGGAACCACTGCCCCGGGTAAGGGGCAAGGTCATTATAATTGGTCAGCTGAATGCTGACCGTTGCTTTGTTGATCACTCTTGTGGTGGACGTTTATATGCAAGTGTTGCGGGCTAATTGGATTGAGCGGGCTGAAGCCCTTGCTGCTGCTTCTTGTAGACCCTTGAAGACCGTTCAAAGCTTTGGATTTCATGTGTGGCCGGCCTGCGTGGCGATGTATGAAATCATATTTGTAAAGAGAAACTTGTAAGTAATTAAGGCCGTGAGCGGGGTGTGCTTGTATACATTCCTGGTTATTTATATATATGTGATATTTATATAGTAGTGGACATTCAATGGTTGAGTTCTTACAAGTAATAAGCTTCAGCTGGAATGCTCTGGGTTAGGTGCGATGGTATTTTGGTATTAACCTGTGACCTCGCTGTCTGTTTGTGGCTTATAGTGGGGGGCCCCAGCCGGAACTTCTGTTATATGTTATTTAACGGGTAGGGTTGTTATATTTTGATATCAGAGGCCCCTCGGTCTTTCGCTTTCGCATTCGTGGCCGAATTATTTTGTCGGGTGGCAAGTACGTGTACGACACCGTGTTAACATAAATGTACTAAAGAATGGCCACTAGGAATGTGAGGGTTTGGGCATGTTTGACATTTTTGATTGGATGTTAATGATGTCTTGTTCACATATAGGTGACAAGAAGTGGAGCTGGGAAATCTAAACCCTAGCGTTCGGATGAGAGTGCGGCACCAGCTGCGGTGCCCACACCTACTCCTTCGGTAGAGATAGTCCGGTTGATCGCGGAGGTAGTTTTTGCAATGATCAAGGCCCACCATGACCAGGTGGCAAAGGAAGGTACATCGATCCCGCCGTTGAATATGTGTCTGACCCAAGGACCATATACGATCGAGGAGTACTTTTCTGCATTTGTTGAGTTGAGACAACATGCAGAGTTTGTGTTTGAACCCGAGGAGAGTATGATCAACAGATTTTACGATGGTCTACATGATGAACTACGACGGTTATTGGTGGGACAAAAGTTTCTTGGATTTTGTGCCTTGGTAATGACAGCTAGATCTTTGGAATGGGACTAGAAGCAGTTCAGATCGAGGAACGGTGATAATGTTCCAACCTCTTCCACCACCGTGGGAACAAAGGAAATACGTGTTTGTTTTTCTTGTGGAAAGGAGGGCATCGGTCCCGAAGATGTTATTATGGTACCACACCTAGGGCAGAGAAGGAGTTGAAGTGGGTGTGGGATAAGAAGAACTTGGTTGTGGAAAAGTCAGAGTTCAAAATTCTGCTGTTGGAACGATCAGAGTTTAGGAAGAGAGATAAGAAGACATTCAGGCTTGTTGCACAAACTTCTTCGGATGTTGCTTCAGGAGCAACGGTTGGGCAAGGACGTGTGGAGACACGTATGCTTTTTAACTGTTGGAAGCAGGGGAATCTAGCCAATGCTTGTTGTAGTGGCCCTCCAAAGGGCGAGAAAATGCCTGGTGCGTTCGATAATAGAAAGGGTCATATATTCCGAGACTGCAAAAGTGGCCCTTAGACGACACAAAGCAAGAAGGGCAAGAATATCTATAATAATGTATACGATCTTTGTTTTGTGTGAATAAACATGGTGTGATCGTGAATAAAAAGGTTGTTGGGTGTTGGCTTACGATTTTTTTTATTGTCCTATGAACTGATCATGATATCACCGCTACGAGTGATTAACATAGCCGTGGTGAAAAGAGCGATTATGGATAGAGCATTTCTGTAAAGAGGATTATGACGGACATTGATGAGCGGAAGTAAAGTAAAGAGTGTACTTTACTATTAATGTGATGTGTATGTATATGTGTTTGTTGAAAGCACGTGTGTTTCTATGATGTAGTGGGGCGAGACAAGCTAAGGCCTCTGAGTTCTAAACCCAGATCATTTTGGTTTTTATTGCAATGGAGTGGTTGTGTTGATATAATTGTGGCGCTAAATTTCGGGAAAAAAATTTTGTAAGGAGGGGAGGGTTGTAACACCCCAAATCCCGATTTGGAGTTTAGGCTGGATGAAAAGGCCTGAGACATGGGAATGTTCCAAGGCATGTCATGCTCTCGGTACTCGAGTGGGTCTCGAGTAGGACTCAAATGTGTCTCGAGTGAGGCCCACGACCTAGGAAATAGGCATGTCACTTGGCGTGTCCTTCACTATACGTGTCTCGACGATCGTTTAGTGAGGTGATACGGCTTGGGATACGGGCATGTCCTAGGGCATGCCCTGCTCGGGGGAGGCGTTGAGTGGCGTTGATTGAAATTGAGTGGCATTGAGTGGCGTTGAGTGTAGTATATGGCTTGTGACACGGGCATATCACAGGGGCTTGTTTGGCACACGGCTAAGGACATGGGCATGTGCCTTAGTCGTGTTATTCTCGTGGGGTCCTGTGTCGAGTAAGGAACACGTCCCTAAACACGGGCGTGTACTTACAGACACGGGCATATCAGGGCTTGACACAGCTGTGTCTTAGCCCGTGTTCTTGTCTTGATTGAGTTGGTTCCTTGCCGCTTAGAGGACAAGTGAAGTCCTACTTTATGTATATGCATGGGATCCTCCACTAAGAGGTGGAAAGCGTAAGCGATTCCAACGGTTGAGTCTGCATTTAGATCCGGAAGTGTGTAGTACATAATAGGCATGCTGTGTGAAACCCATCTGGATGGGTAGTCTGGATTGGTGATGCTTATATTGCGAACTGGAGAAGTCTCCGTGTATATAACGAGTAGCTTGTAGAGATTGTGATAACGCTGGTGAATTATGGTAAGGAATCTTTGCATAGCTCCTTTGGTTGTATGCTCTTCTTGTGCGAAGAGATGGATTGGGAGGAAAGCGGCACTATGTGCTGGTGTTATGAGAGATCGACTGGTAGCAATGCAAATGTGTGGTTTCACGGGCTTGTTACCCTATGGTGGGAAGTTGATCTAGAGGTACTTTGTACCTGCGTTGTGAGCGGTCAATTAGTGGAAATGCAGATGTGTGGTTTCACAGGCCTGTTACACTACGAGGGTAGGTCGACCTATAGTGCTCACTAGTTGTCGTGAGGTGAACGCCTCTTAGTGGGTTGGGTGCGTGAGGTCTTCAACATGGGTTTGGAGACTTATGCCGGGCTAACAAGCTAATCACCTCGAATCAGTGGTGGAACTTAGAGTTTTTCGGTACACCATAAGAGTTCCTTGAGTGCACGAAATGTCTGTCACGAAGGCAAGCGTTTGTGATGTGATTGTGGTAGGTAAATATATGTTGTGATTGTATTGCATGCAAGGAAGGAACCGCTGCCTCGGGTAAGGGGTAGGGTCATTATAATTGGTCAGCTGAATGCTGACCGTTGCTTTGTTGATCACCCTTGGGGTGGACGTTCATATGCAGGTGTTACGGGCTGATTGGATTGAGAGGGATGAATCCCTTGCTGTTGCTGCTTGTAGGCCCTTGAAGGCCATGCGAAGCTTTGGATTTCTTGTGTGGCAGTCCTGCGTGCCGATATATGAAATCATATTTGTAAAGAGAAACTTGTAAGGCCTTAAGGCCGTGAGCGGGGTGTGCTTGTATACATTCCTGGTTATTTATACAAATGTGATATTTATATAGTAGTGGGCATTCAATGGTTTAGTTCTTGAAAGTAATAATCTTTCGCTAGAATGCTCTGGGTTTGGTGCGATGGTATTTTGTTATTAACCTGTGACATCACCGCCTGTTTGTGGCATATAGTATGGGGCCCCGGCCGGACCTTCTATTATATGTTATTTAACGGGTCGGGTTGTTACGGATGATATTATTTTTGGAGCCACAAACGAGAAATTATGCAACAAAATTGTCACTATAATGAAGTCTGAATTTGAAATGAGTCTAGTTGGAGAGTTATCTAATTTCATAGGATTTCAGATTTCTCAACATAAAGATGGAATTTTTATAAGTTAGTCGAAATACATAAAAGATATGCTTGTGCGATTTGGCTTTGAGAATCTGAAACTAGTCAAGACTCCAATGAGTGCCACTCTAAAATTAGGAAAGGATGAAAATGGCATTCCAGTGCATCAAACTATCTTTAGAGGAATGATCAGATCACTACTCTACTTAAGTTCATCTAGGCCGGATAATATAATCACGGTGTGTCTATGTGCTTGATATCAAGCCGATCCTAAAGAATCACACTTAAAATCCGTTAAACATATCAATAGGTATCTTATAGGAACCCAAAATCTTGGTCTTTGGTCCCGACGCACAACTGATTTCACACTTCACAGGTACTCCGATTATGCTGGATGTTCACTTGATCGCTAGAGCATGAGGGGTGCCTATGACTTTCTTGGTCTGGCACTAATCATTTTGTCAGGTAGAAAACAAAACTCGATTGCACTCTCTACTGCTGAAGCCGAGTATATTGCCTTAGGGAATTGTTGTGCATAAGCACTTTGGATGTCTCAAACTTTGGAAGACTTTGGCATAATCTATAGGAACTTTACTTTTAGGTGCGACAATAAGAGTTCCACAGACTTGACCAATAATGCATCAAACCCGTTCTAAACACATTGACGTTCGTCATCATTTCATTTAGGATCGCATTGAGAAAGAGAAAGTGGGAGTAAGATTCATTGGGACCGACGAAAAACTAGCCGATATATTTTCGAAACCCCTCCCAGAAGCTCGTTTCTCCCTACTTCGACTCGGCATGTTTTCTTGGATCTCCCTTCCTCGTCATGTGGAATCACTCAGTGTCTTATGTCTTTGATTGTTTTGTTTTCTTCGTTGTTGTTCACTTATAGTTGTTTTGTTTGTTGTTTTTGGGTTTTTTCTCCTGCATTCATTTTTTTAAAAAAATATTATTTAAAAAAAAATTGTCTTGTTTTTTTTCTTCATATATTGTTCGTTTTTGTTCCGTTTTCACATATCAAAAATAAAATATATATATATATATATAACTAAAAAATTTCAAACAAAAGTGGATTGTGGATTGCTCACTCTTAGGACACACATGGCTAGAACTTAGAGCATTACGATTACGTATAATGTCAGACAAAGGAATGTTAATATCTGTGAACATTGGCCACCTTTGTCATTATACGTCAAATCTATAGGGGCCTAGCTACTGAGTGTGTTTAGACTTCTTAGTGTTCGTTGAATGTGCCTATAGTTATGTTTGAGGCTTTATATAGCGGAATGACATTTCATTATTCACACATCCCTAGATGGAGCACTCTTGCAGATAGTATATGCTTACATGCTATAACTCGTGATATTGTGTCTACCACGTTAGAAATAACTTGAATAATAAATGTAACGATACGTATGCATCTCAATAATGAGTAGAACTTTGGGCAAATCTCTAAATGGTCGTCCTGTGTATACAAGTTAAAGTGTATCTGTCTATGTGGGTAGATTTTGATTGATTTGGGTACCTTGGAATTCAAAAAAAAATAAAAATATTAATAGCTCAACGCGTATGAACAAAAAAAAAGAATGTTATCAAGCTTTGAGTCAAGGATACCCACCAAGAACTACTCACCCCTCCTGGTAAGCCTTTATGAGCATTGTGTGGATGAGCACCTTAGTCCAAAAATTAGTTTCGATCTTGTGCACAGACTAGTACCTTAAGCTTATGTTCACTAGTTCTAGTCTTGATTTATGATGCGTTGACCAGCAAGTGTACCGGTCGCATAGGTAATATAAAATGGACGCATTTTACCAAGTAATGATCTCGAGGGAACACATCAAGGTGGAGTTAATTTTCAGGAGGACTTGAGATTGAAGTCTTAGGATCTAACCTACGAAAGGGGGGCTTTTGGTATTTTTCGTAAAAAGAAAGTAAAACACTAACAACTACTCCTATGCAACGCCGCTATGCGATGCTTCGCCAGGCAGGATTGAAGACTACATTGGCCGCTATGCATCGAAACACTGGGCGGATGGACGAGTAGGAAATGAAAAATGAGGGTCAAGAGCCCCTCTTCGATACGCACGCTTCTAGCAATGGCTAGAACGACAAAACAGGACGTGGTGGCGGATGGAAATAAAGGCGCAACTTAAGCAACTAAAGAAGTAAAGCAATACAGAATCACATAGACATGAATCTAATAAAGCATATAACTAAAGAGCGAAAACATCTATAAATGAAGTTTTAACACACATATATAACAAGAAAGCAAGAACAAGTCAAGAGATCGACCGAATCTGAAGTCTAGCTGAGGATTCACGGTAGGATTCGTCGGGTTGTCAATCCGCATCCTAGCTCGGTCCTCAACTACATCTGGGGTAGATGAGACAGTCACAAACTCCCAATGGACCCATCTTCTTCGTGTCACGATGCGGAAGAAGGTTGTAAGCTTACCTTTGCTTGTTGGCTATGGAGTCAACATGAAATGGAGCATAAAAGATGAAGGAGAAGGCCGAGAGCAAGCACCGACAAGATGTAGGCTTCGCGAGCATGGCCGGAACTTCTCTCCTTGGTGGAAGATGAAGGGAGAATGTGGAAGGGCGGAAATTTGCCCTAAAATAGCATAAAGAATGACTGAAAACGAGCTCTCTCAAATGAAAGGAAATTTGCGCTTAAATAGAAACATGTCAGAAAATTTGTCACGCACAGTCTGGCGCATGACCGTGTGTGAACCGTGTGATTTTGGCGCGTAGAGAATGGCTTGCGAGAAAGATGCGTTGACCCTGTGTTTCCTCGCGTACGGGAGCTTCCGCCCGTGCATGAATGAAATCACACGGGTAAACACAGAGCGCAGGAAATCAATATGGTACAGGAGAACAGTGCGTTTTACTCGTGCACGGGCTCTTTCGCCCGTGCGTGAAGGAAAACACACGATTAACCACAGAAAGCCGAAAATCAGAGAAAAATATGGAGACCGTGCGATTCATTCTCGCAGAGTTTGGCCGAAACCGTGTTGGAACAAAGCGCACGGGTAGCCACAAAAGTCCACAAATTTGCCCTGTAAAAAGCACGATTGCCAAGAAACCGTGCGAGATGAAATTCGCACGACCGTGTGTTTTACACAGAAATTGGAAAATGAATCTTTGATGTTCCGACTACCTGCACAGCAATGAAACCAATTGGAGCACAAGCTCCCAGCAATACAAGCAATCCAAAACCACAGAAAGAGCCATGGGGAGCCCCATGTGCATACCCCCAAAAAAAAGAATGGGCAATTGCACACCCACGGGCTAAAACAATGCACTTTTGGTGAAGTGAAGATCTAAATAAAAAAATAACTTTTACGATTGAAAAATTAGTGCACATGCAAGATAATAAGCCCAGATGAGTTCGAAAATAACTATATAAATTGGACTCATCAATATATCGTATATAACACCGTGACTTGATTTTCCACCTTATTTCTCTCACGATAGCACATTTACTTTCTGAGATAAACCGTGTAATGAATGTTAACTCTACTTGGTGTTTGTCATCTGATACTACACATTCACACGTCATTGCTTTACCTAACGCTTACATGCATAAGAAATGGACTGAAACAACACTATATGTCAATAATACGTACGTTCTAGCTCACGATTTCTATTCGTGACTTGTACAATGTTCCTCTGTATTAATAATATAACACTTGTAGCATTATATTCTAAATCATTATATGCTTAGTTTACCCGTGTCGTCCAATCTTTTGTAACTCTAAATGCTTATATAAAACTATTTTTATTTCCATCTCTCATCCTTTAACCACTATGCTTTATATTCTCTGATTACGTTTTTTGTCACCCCTATTATTTGTCTCCTCTCATTTTTTCCTCTGTCTATAAATGTGAATTGTTTGCCTTCGTTTTCATGCTCATCATATATGGCCATATGTTTCTCCCGTGCATGCATCTATTTGCTTTTGGTCTGGCCCATCCCCTTTTAATAATAACAAAGGGGGAGAATAAATGGTTTAGGATTCATGGGTAATGGTAGATCACATGTTGGCAGAGCTTAGTAAATTGTGTGCACGTAGATAGGGGGAGCATGTAGATCACACATATAGGCAGGGCACATTTGTAGGGGAGATATAGAGAACCTGAAACCTGAACTTTAATGATTATCTCGTATATATAGTTGTATCATGCACATCAATATTATACCTAATGAACGAGATTTGATATTATCAAAAGGGGGAGTTTGTTGGAACCGACGGTTCACAAATCCTTGGATTGAAAATATTAACCCCCATGTTATTTTTGATCACATCTTGTGTTTGGTAGAGTGTGCAGGTTTACAGGTCCAAGAAATACAAGGACCTCTACTCTGGTACTTACCACTGAGCGGTAGGAGTTACCACTAGGCGGTATCCTTAAGTAAATCGACAAGGAGCTCGGTTTTCGACCGCGCCGCACTAGTCCTATCTCCTGCGCTAGATCGAAAAATTAACTGGATCAGGCGCTCAGGAAGCTACCACCAAGCGATAACAGTATACCGCACCGCTCTAAGCACTCAATGATCATCGATATGAATTCGTCGAGAAAACTGACCTATTGCATAGCGCTACCTATCCTACCGCGACACTAGCGTTGAAAAATGGAAAATATTCATTTTGATAATTTTTCCAAAATTGGAGGACAGCTATCACATCAAGGACGTGAAGCTACCCCCAAGCTCTAGCCTTACTGCCAGCAGTAGCCTATTTTTATAAAGACATATAAAAGGCATCTCGTCCTCTGGATTCATAACAAAGACGAAAATAGATAGAGTTCTTTGATTCCTTGGATTTTGCCGCCTCTATATGATTCATTCCGCCGTCTTTGTCGAAGGAAAAGAAAGCCTCCTCCATCGCATTCGCACACAAAAAACTCCGACGAGCCAAGAACTATATCGACTATGAAGACTCGACTGGTTGCAAGCACACGAACATCTCAAGCACAAGTCGTAGATCGGTCGAGGGAGGAATAGTCAAGAGGGAAATTTTAATCTTTCAAATCCTTGAAACTTTTATTGTATTCTCTCTTTATTTTTTCTCAACATTCTTGTGGTGTGGGAAATCGATCGGGAAGGTCGTCGGAATCTGGGGTAGGATTCGGTAAGAAATCTCCCCGGCAAAGGGACGTCTAGATCGGGTGATCTAGCGGGGCTCTAATAACCTTCCTTGCATGGAGGTGAAAAGCTGGCTTGAAGACCTTTCTTGGAGAGTAAGGGAGAGAGCCAACCGGTCTGAGGAGAGGGTCGGTATAGAAAACTAAAAGACTTTTCATTCACCGCCTTTGATCTCTGGCACCACGGAGATCAATATTTTTTAATTGTAAACTGTTGTTGATTAAGTTTTTTTTAATGAAACTCATTTCTTGTTTTTTTACTTGCGTGTATTATTGTGAAATTTTTTTTGAGTTGTCATGAAGAGTGCATAGATCTCCAAGGGAGAGTCTGCCTAGAAAAACAAGTTCTGAGACATAACACCTCGCATTAGCTACCTAACGCCCCGCGATGGCTTCCAGAACTAGTTTTTTCTAGAACAAAATAAATTGAATTTTTTATAAATGACTCTAACCTTATTCACCACCCTCTAAGGTTGGCCACTAGATCCAACAATAACTCTTCTGATAGCAGGAATACTGAACCACACAACCCTAATCTGACATAATCAATTGAAGATGTAAGGAGGGATATGAGTGCACAAGTCTCTATCTCGTATAAGCTTGTTGCCAAGTCTATTCCCACCAGTTTGTCCCCTACAAATGTTGAAAGAGACACAACCATTGATAATGTTGAATATGTTGCAACAAATATTATGGACAGAATCTACGCGCGTATGTTTTAGGGGAGACCCTAAGAGAAGTTGAACCTATTTAGAGGGAGCATGACTTACCCACTGTTTTTCTACAGGACAAAATTAACACATTCATGATCAATCTACAAGAATGGATAGATCAAATCTCAACTGACTCTCAAGTGCTTACTTGCATTGCTCCTTTTTAGGGGGAACATGTGATAGAGGTTGATAACACACCAAAAGATGATCTACTTTAGGTTCTTTTAGATGATGATAATATTGAGAGGGAGTCTCACCTTCAGCTCCCTACTCAAGTTATTGAAAATGTGATTGAACTCTTTGATCAGGATAATCAAGGAGAAAATGGAATGTCTAATGCTGAAGTGCATGAGAGGGAAGAGTCAATTCATGTTGCTAACATTACATACCACTTCTCTAAATATGAAATAGCTAACTCTGAAATAATGGGAGACATCAAGGAGAATGATGCAGAAGTAAACTACCTAGGGTCTACTCAGCTGAATGAGGAGATTCCCACCTCCTTTTTGGCTCAACTCAGAGGTCTGTTTAATGAGCAAAGGATGAAAATCGAGCTGTATGTGGATGAATCAATCAAGGAATTGAGAAAGAACCTCACCACTGAAATTTCTTCTATTAAAATTTAGGTCAAATTATTGAAGTATAATACAGTCAAATTCTTTAAAAGGGCTGCTCCAACTATCGATTATACAACCAAGAAACTTGATAAGACAGTGAAGAAGCAAAATGATATCATTGAGAATTAGTGCATCGCCACTGAAAACATGAAAATGGTTCATGAAGTCACCAAAAACATCATGGAAAGGAATAAAATTTTCTTAGAATGGAGAATGGATGTATACACTAAATTCTTGGATGATCACATGCTTCTTAATTCTTTTTTACAGAGATTAGCAGGTATTCACAAGTTCTTTTCAGGTACTTGTGCTCTATATTTTCTTTCATATCTGCTTCTTACTTCTCTTTTGCAGAGATTAGCAAGTATTTGCGAGTTCTCTTCAGGTACTCGTGATACACGAATTCGCAACGGTGGAGAGAGGGTTAAGATGAGAAGAGAAGGTGGATGTGGTGGTTGAGAATATTTTTCGATTCTACATCCGATAAAGGCAAGCGTATCTTATCGATTATAGTATAGGATATTAAAGATTAGTATCAAGGTCGTATTTCTATTAATTAATAGCAATCTCCTATGACTACTTCTACTCAAAGGAGATTACTATTATTTTATTAACTTAAATTTCTATTAATTACTAAACTAAAAACTTAAATTAAATTACTAAGCTAAAAAAGAAAACTAATTACTTGCAGAAATAAAAAGATTTAATGTTAGAGATAAAAGGATGCACTCAATCAAGAATCACCTCAGCAAGAGTTGATCAAAAAGGCGATAAATAAACCTAAGCTTAATAGGGTAAAGGTCCTTGACCGTGGAGGTTCCTAAAGCTTGAAAATGCTTCTCTCGAAGTCGTGCCTAACTGAGTATAGGAAGGTCCGACCGACTCTCGTCTAAATCGGAGGCCTAAAGCTCGCTTTACGTGGTGAACCCCTCTATTAGATTTTACTCCAATCTGGGAGATTTGGACGTCTGCCTCTCTCGAGGGGTGCATATAAATCCCTTTACTCTTGAATGCTCACTTCATTCTATCGGCCTCCCAGCTAGCCTAGAATGAAAGCAAAGGTAGAGAGTATATATCGATAATATACCTCCAGCCCATGAAAAATAAAGACTAATTCAAGGCCTAAAACCTTAAAAGAAAAGGTAAATTAAAACATCATAACTTAATTGCTCGAACCTCATATCATCAAGATTGAGTACAAGGAGGATTAGTTAATCATAATGGAGTGGTGGGGGATGAGTAGTAAAGCATTAAGAACACAAGTAAACAAAAGGAGCACTTATATTAAGAATAAAGAGAGCAACACAACTATGAAATGAAAATTACACTTGCATGGAAATTGAAATCCTATTCTAGCCCAACAATGAGCTACTAAAAGAAATATAAGGGCTAATACAAAAGCAAAACACTAAGCTAGGTTAAGGAAAAATTACAAAATAAGAGAGAGAGAGGGAGAGATAAAACATAAAAAGAATATGTAAACAAAGGGGCAACACCTCCCCCTCTCAAACAAAAACATGCTGAAATAGAAGGGAATGGCCTGATATTTATAGAGTTTTCCCATGGGTTGGTCACGCCATAGGTCACGCCCGGGGAGGGCGTGATAGGGGGCATGATAGGTACGGAGTTGACCTCGGGAGCTGAATTCTGGCGTGAACGATGATTGCTTTGGTACGATGGTGGTCCCGCCCTAGGTCACGTTTGTGACAGTGGGGCGTGACAGGTGCATCATGTAAAAATCAGCGGTCAGAAGTCCATCAGACGTCAGAAAAAGGCGGGTCACGCCCTATAATACGCCCTCCTAGGGCGTGTCATGGGACGTGATAGTACTGTTTGCTTGCAGTAGCGGAGAAGCATTGAATGCGGCGGCAGGCTTCGGGCAGAGAGTGACACGCCCCGTGTCACGCCCTGGGACACGCCAGGGTAGGGCATGTCAGGGGGCGTGACATGGGATTTTTGGCGGGAAAATCCTGTTGTCGGCTCTCAACATCGGAATCAGGTTACATGCCCTATGACACGCCCAAGGAGTGCGTGTCAGGGGGCATGTAAGAGGACTTGTGGCTGAAAAACTTGTGGAAACTTGCAAAAATAGAAAATAAACATTAGTTATAATATTTACATAAAAAGAAACATAAAATTACATAAAGGAAGATATTTAAAATGAAAATAATATATTTTTACCCTAATAAATTAAGATAAAATATCCAACATCAAATTCCCCCATACTTATTATTTTTCTTTTCCTCAAGCAAAGACTACGAGTTAGAGAAAATAAAGAGGATTAATTGAAAAGTTTAAGAATGCTATAAACCAGTAAGACGAGAATTTAGAGGTAGAGAAATTTTTGAAAAAGAACCGAAAAATCCTACTTTAACTTAGCACAAAATTTTATAAATTTTACTAAATAGAAAAACAAATCATCCCATGTTTTAACATAATTAAAACTTAATAAAGCAATGAGTAAAAAGCGCATTGAGTCACTACTAAAGTCTAAGAGACAAATTAAAACCATAGTCAATCAAGACAAAGTTCAATATTTCTATCAAAAACACTTACTCAATCTAGTTTCCCGCTACTGTACTAAAAAGTAAACGTAGGAAGCATGAATCACTAGGGCATTAATTAGGCGTACAATTAGGCTTAGTTTTAAGGCTGCGATATTCAAAAAGATAAACACGAGGTGTATTTGCACACTTACACAAAAAGAAAATGAGGTTTGCCAAAATAAAGCTAGCCAAATAAATACACTTTTCTTTTTCTCTTCTTTTACTTTTTTCATCAAATATTTTTCTCATTTTTCATTTTTTTTTCATACTTAAAAAATTTACACTTTTGTAGCAAAAGATAATACAAAGATTTTCCACTAATTTTTCAAAAAGATGCACATTAGCAATTAAAGCTCAAAAATAATTTTAAAGTGTAGCATATAGGTAAGCTATTTGGGCGTGGTGAAATAAAAAGAGGGGCTACAAAAAGGAAAGGAAAAAGAACAAAAATGGCTAGCAACGATTATTGTTAGGTGGGGTGCAAAGGCTCAAATGTTTCAAAAGAAATGCCTAAATCATTTTCATGTTTCTTAAATCTACTCAAAGTAAAGCTTTGAAATTTCAAAAGAGGATAAACACAAAAAATAAAAATAGAGAATTTGTTTTCAAGAAAACAATGATAATAAGCGTCTAGATCGGTTTGTGTCTACTACACTTAATACTAATTAACGTTTAAAAAGATTTTAATTGGGAAAAATAAAGGACGATAGGTTTTTTAAAAGTAAAAGAAATAAAAGAAAGTCTAAGGAAAAGTAAAGAAAAATTAAAATTTTTTTAAAAAATAGCATACTACCCTAAATAGGAACACTGCGTGAGTCAACATACTACTCGATTAACATGTTTAAACAGAAAATTAATCTAATTTTTTCTAACTAAGCAAGTAGACATCAGCTTAAAAAATAATAAAATTCAAAGTAACGAGAGACTTATTGATTTAGCAAAAATTATCTCAATTTAATTTGGGATTTTTTCAAAAAATTTTATATATATTTTTTGGATTTTTCAAAAATATATATTATATAATTTTTTTTTTATTTTTCTAAAATTTTTATAATTACTTTTTTTATATTTTTCTAAAGTAAAATATTAAGGGAACACTCCCCCATACTTAAAGTTAAACATTGTCCCCAATGTTTGAAGTTAAGTATAAAGAGAGTGAGAAGAGAGAGAAAAGAAGAAAAAGAAATGCAAAGAAAGGGAAAAGGGACTTCCCTATCGCTTGATGCTCAGACGTTGAAAATGCATCCCCCCAAACTTGAGCTAAAGATCGTCTTGAGTCCAAGTTGAGAGGCGAGAAGCGGACAAAAATGCGGGAGCTTATTCCTGCACAAAACAAAATAAGAAAAATAATAAAAAAAAGATAAGTAAGGGTGCCTTCCAAGAGCGCTATTTGTTTAAAACGTCGTTGAGCTCGACGTTCTTGGTTAGCTAAATGGAAAATAAAAAGAGAAATGTAATGGCAGCTCGCGCAATATGTGTTTTGACGCAAGTGCCAAAATATTTTTTAAGAAAATTAAAATATTTTTTTGTAATTATTTATTTTTTAAATAAAACATAAAAGAAAAAGGTTTAGAAAAAGAAAAAAACTAGAAAAAGAAACTAAACTATTAGAAGGGGGTGAAGAAGAAGAAGAACTAGAAACTAACCTAGAAGGAAAAATAAAAGAAAAAAAGAAAATGGAATTTTCGCAAGGAGGGGGAAGAGAAGAAAAATAAGAAAGCGGCAACGGTTGATCACCAGAAAATGGTTGAATAGAAAGATCTGGTTTCTCCACTTGAATATCAAACATTTCGGTAGATTGGGAGGAAACCGGGATATCCGAAAAATCAATCTCCTCGGAAGATCGAACACAAGAAAGTTCGTCTTCTTCGGAAACTTGAAAAAAAATCGTCTTTCGCAAGTGATTGAAGGCACTGCGGAATATCCAAAGATTAATCATTCAAAAGATAAATAGGAGGAGGAGGAGGAGGGGAAGAAAAAGATGCGGCCTCAGCAGCCAAAGAGTCAAAAATCACTTTGAAGTGAGCATTGATGCATGCATCAAATGCTACACCATCAAAAATGACTTCATTTTCGCTAGAATCAAAAATGAGAGGTGTGAAAACTTGCGGAGAAAAAGCGGAATAGTCTTGAGATGGATGGGTTGATGATCACCATGGCCCCAAGAATGATCAGGGTGTTGCCACCCTGAGTAGTTCAAAGAAGGGCTAGGATCAAAATGTCCATTCAAGAAATTTCTGGAAAAAATATTGTAATACCCCAAAAATCCCTAAATCCCAAAATGGGTCAGGTTGGGTGACACGGCTTGGGACACGGGAGTATCCCAGGGCGTGTCCAGTGCACACGGTATGGGACACGGGCATGTCCTTTACTGTAGGCGACGACTCGAGTTCTTGAGATCGCACGGTTGACAATCATCGAGAAGTGACATGGCCTGGGATACGAGCGTGTCCCAGGTCGTGCCCTGCTTGGGTGAATACCCGGGTGGCATTGAGTGGCATTGAGTGGAGTGGCGTTGAGTGTGGAGCAGGACCTGCGACACGGGCGTGTCTTAGGGGCGTGTTTGGAACACAGCTAAGGACACAGGTGTGTGCCTTAACCATGTTCTTCTCGGGTGATCTGGTCTTCTATTGAAAGAGTGACAGGGCAAGTCACACGGCCGTGTTCTTTCTGATACGAGCATGTTAGGTGTTTGATATGGACGTGTCTAAGCTCGTGTTCTAGACTGGGTGAGTCGGTTCTGTAGTCGCTTCAGGAACAGGGCCTGTGACACGGGTGCTTCACAACCCGTGTTTAGTCTAAGAAATCAGTTTAAGGGTTGATCTGATCCGTTCATTTGCTTTAACAAATATCCAATGGTCTAGACTCTTCCCTGGGGTGATAAGGCCAGCCTTGAGGAGGAGAAAGCTCATTTGAGTTGTGTCATTCTCTTTCTTAAGTTAAGAGAGAGAGGAGAGCAAGAGGAGGAAGAAGATGAGGAAGCCGGCTGTCGGTGGTGCTACGGTTGTTCAAATTGCGAGCCGAGTTAGGATTTGCGAAGGTAAGGCTGTTGCAAAAATGATCATCCATTAAATTTTCTCCCCATGGCTCTGAAGCATCTTCCAATGGTAATGATTTCCTTCTTGGACTAGTGAAGTTATTCTTTCCTACATTTGCATAGGAATCACCCACCAAATCGTGGATGGCGAAGAGATTCCCTTGGGATTGGTGGTTCATCCCTTGTTGTAGTGCATTAGAACCGGAATTGTGAGTACGGTTAGGCATGTTGTGTGAAGCCCATCTGGACATGTTGGTCTGGATTGGTGATGCTTGTTTGCACATCGGAGAAGACTCCGTGTTTATTTCTAGTGTACATAAAATCTGTGATGGATGCCTGTGGCTTGGTGCTGCAGGAAGTACTGGAGGAAGTCTAGGAAATGGTGAGAGTTGGTTCAACACTTGTGGCCGTGAGTACCATATGGTATGAAGTTGAGTTGTTGGGCTGTAATTGGGGGAAATGCATTGGTGGCGAACGGGCAAGGTGAAGCTGTACCCGCGTTAGTTCAGTCTTGAGTCTGACGATTTTGAGCAACGGGAAAGGTGGATCCATACCCGAGTTATGGTTGTCTAACCTTGGGTGCTTAAGAACATGTTAGGATCATATAGAGAGAGTCGATGGCTTGCGTGCTGATCAGACTAGGAATGCTCAAGTTTGACCTTCATGTCTTGGACCTCTGAACGGTGGTGGGATCCGGTGTTTCTGGTAAACAAGAGTGTGCCCTGAGTGCACGGAATATTGGGCCGTCGTGCCGTCATTTGTGATATGTATTGCCTTGGTGGCTGAATAAATATGTATGTGATGTTAATTGCTATGCATGGAAGGAATTTCGCTGCCCCATGCCAGGGGCAGGGTCATTATAATTGTTAAGCTGAATGCTGACTGTTGCCCTATTTTCCACCGGTTGGTGGATTGGTTCTTGCAGGTACAGGTGGTGCTGGTCCAAGCAATACTTATCGAGCTAAAGACCAAGCTGCGTTGCTACCCTCGAAGGCCTTATTTTGATTACTCTTGTTCATGTGTGGTTGTCCTGCGTGTCGATGTTTGTAAACCACACCTTATGTTAAGAGAAACCTGTAAAAGCCATAAGGCTGTACACCTTGTGTTTGTGGTTGTATACATTCCTATGTTGTTATAAAAGTGGACATTTCTGTTGTTATTGAGTTCAAGTTTTCAACCATGAAGCTTTCGCTAGAATGCTCTGTGTTAGGGTGTGATGGTGTTTAGTATTATTTTGTGACGTCTCCGCCTATTTGTGTAATATGGTGTGGGGCCCCGACCGGACACTCTATTATATCCTATGTGACGGCTAGAGGTGTTACAATTTGTTATCAGCTTGTTGGTCGATCTCTTCCGATTTCACGGACGAATTCTTTTGAGGGGTGGCGAGCACGCGTCAGTGCTGCCGTTATAATGCATATATTGAACTCAATAATGTCCACTTAGGAATGTAAATACACTTGTTTGGTGAACCTGTGTGTTCATTTTTGTATGTTTGCCATTTGTTTAGTCGCTAAATTGTGTTTCTACACATATTAGTGACTAGAAGTGTTGTGAGTCAGTCAGAACCTCAGCATTTTGTTGAAAGTGTGGCACCGGCTGAGGTGCCCACACCTCCTCCATCTGCTGAAAATGTCAGTTTGATTACGGAGACAGTGATTTCAGTTATGACTGCTCAGCAAGCTGGGAAGGCTCGGCCTGCAGTAGTGCCAATGCATGCTGAGATAAGACAAGAACAAGTGGAAGATTTAGTTGATCCGCGGGCGGCAGATCAACAATTGAGGCTGTTCATGAGCTTCAATCCTAATCAATTTACTAGGGTGGGTTCCCCAGCCCAAGCGGAGGATTGGCTCTCAAGAATTAAGAGACTCTTTATAGCTATTAGAGTAGAGGAGGAACAGAAAGTCACACTAACCACTTTCCTACTTGAGGGAGAGGATCGGTTGTGGTGGGAAGAGGTAGAACTACATCACTTGGCAGGCAGACGTTTGACGTGAGTCTCGATGGAAGAGTTCTCTCGATTATTTTTAGCAAAGCATCTCTCGATGCAGTAAAGAATTTCCATGGAGTTTGAGTTCTAACATTTAACTCAAGGGGAGCATAGTGTGGATGAGTATCTGCATAAGTTTACATGTTTGGGATGGTACGAGGGCAATATCTTCGCCAAAGAGGAGCGTAAGACCAGTCAGTTCTATGGGGGACTACGAGATGAGCTGCGGTATTTGCTCTCGAGTTCTGTGAATCAGGGATTCCAAATATTGGTTTGTACGGCTCTGTCTTTGGAAAGGGATATGAAAAGAGGACAAGCAAGGGGGAACTTGGCTGTTGCAAAACCGTAGTTTAAGCCGCCGCATCCGGAGAAGTCTGGATACAGAAGGAGATGGAATAAGAAGTCCAAATCTATTAGACAAGCTCCTTCAGCGACTGTGTCGGAAGCATCTTCTGGGCATGGATCTCGCGCTTGTTTTATGTGTGGGAAGTTGGGACACTTTGCACTTGATTGCCGAGTTGGCCCTCCGAAGGGTGAAAAGAAGACGGGAGCGTCTTATGCAAAGAAAGGGAAGACTGTGGTGGAGTCTTCTACATTGCATGCGCATCCCTGGGTCTTCAACCTTTGGCAACAGGAGGCCATTAAGCAGGCCGATTTCGTCACAGGTGCGTGATGTTTTAATTTTATTATATGTTGTATGTTGTGCTTGTTTTAATCTTTGTGTTAAAGGTTTTTTCCTTATACGGGACTCTCCGACACGAGCACTGTTCGATAAAGGTGCTTCACATTCGTTTTTGTTAGAAGAATTCATCTTGATAATCGAGGTGCTGAAAGTATCTAGTGTCAACTGAATCCACCTATAGGGGGGAAATAGGTGTCGTGCAGTCTTTTGCGGAATTAAACTAACCTGCACAAGTAAGCAAACCAAACACAGAATACACACAAAGAATTACAGTGGTTCCCCGATTTGGGTACGTCCACTTTCCCCCTTCGACCTATCTCCCACCAAGGGGTGACTCGGTCACTTCTCCAAACGTACTGAAATCCAATCCTCACACTTGGAGCAACGCTCCCCTAACCACGGAAGGAACCCTTCCAACAACGGAGTCACAACTCCACCACAACGGGTTGCACCCAACCCTTACAAATAGGAATGACAATTCCTTTACAACAAAATTCAATGTAAATAAAAATACAAACAATGCTTTATGGATATTCTGATGTCCTTCTTCGTTCGTTGAAGCTTGCACGAAAAGTACGAAGAGTCCACAACCGGATTTCTCACTTGAAATGGATCTTATCAAGATCGGCGACGGCAAGCAAGTACGGCGGTGATGCTTTGTAAATCCTAACTTCTTGACGAAGCAAGAAAGGTCTTCGAACGATCTCAGTCAGATCAAACGTCTCAACCGATTCGGAAGGGAGAACAAGTCTCGTTAAACGAATCGGAAGATACGAGATCTCGAGAGAGACATGTGAGACCAGGTGCTTGCCTCGGTACTATCATCGAGCAATCAGAGACAAGCTGAGATCAGCGACGGCGACAACTTCCAATCGGCGACATGCGTGCGGGCGGAGCTCGCGATGCGGTAGGTCACGGTGGTGTGATTTCGTATTCCGGTGTTCTAGTACTGTCAAGTTTATAAATACCCATGTATTTATACCAGGAGCCAACCCTAAGAGCCATTGTGGGGCCCAAAAGGAGATGCCCTAGCCCCGGCTAAGACAACACACGGCGTCCTGGACTGGTCCAGCGAGCGGCGAAATATGCGTAAGGTAAAATCGGCAGGAGTCGTTGGTGATTCCCGTCGATGTCGGCGGGAATCACTTCCAACTCCTGTCGATTCTGCCTTGGAAGAATTTTTGACCTTTGGCCGACCGGAAGTAGTCGGCGGGAGTCACTAAGTGATTCCCGTCGAAGTCGGCGGGAATCACTAATGACTCCCGTCGATTTTTACTTGGAAGAATTTTCCTCCTTCCTTCTTTTGATAGCATGGTCTTTGACCCATCCTTGCTCCTTATTCTACTCTTGATCTACCTTGACCATGTACTTGAAAATAAGTATACTCCAATAAAGAGGGCACACGTGGATCAACACACTGATCTACACAGCAAGGGATTACGTTGCGCAGACCCGTGTATATTGATCCACTGCACTCTGACATTGGTGTGTACTTAGCATGGAATAGCTTCAAGCACAACTTGATAGAATTTTCAAATGCATTGTCAATTCAACTCAGCTTTTTCAGGCTCTTCTTCAAATCAGGTCTATTGTGGATGCAATACCTAACAATCTCACCCTATTTGAAGAAGCCTAAACCCTACAAGCTAAGGTGAATAGAACAGATTGAAATGAAAATCATAAAGTGAAAATTCCGTTGAGTGTGGAATTCATTACCATATTCCTGAGAGCAACATAGCCTTAGACGAGTTAATCTCCCCCTATCTGAGAACAACATAGCCTTTGTGGCCTACATAGAATTAGCAGCCACCTTAGCCTTGGCCGAGAGGATAATCTCCCCCTTTTCTGCTTCTACAAACCTGAGACTTCACTTGGAGCAAAATGCTCCCCCTCAGTTCTTGCATTTGCGCCCGATCTTGAGTTCTTAGCAGATGCTTCCCCTTGATCCAAGAGCCTTGAGCTTTTCAGTGTTCAATCTTCAAGGTTCAGCATGCCGAGTTCAGTTTTAAAGGAATTGAACTTGGCCTCGTCTAGTGGCTTCGTGAAGATATCTGCAATCTGCTTATCCGTGGGGACATAACAGAGAGATATATCTTTGTTCTCCACATGCTCCCGAATGAAGTGGTAGCGCACTTCAATATGCTTTGTTCTGCTGTGTGATACTGGATTGTTCGCAATTGCAATTGCGCTCGAGGAGTCGCAATACATGGGAACTTCTCTGAACTACAACTCATAATCTTCGAGTTGATATCTGGTCCATAGAAGTTGTGTGCAACAGCTGTCTGCTGAGATGTACTCAGATTCAGCCGTAAAGGTTGCGAAATAGTTTTGCTTTTTACTGCACCACGATATAAGCCTTCTTCCGAGGAATTGGCACGTCCCGGAAGTGCTTTTCCTATCATCACTGCTTCCTTCAAAGTCAGCATCTGAAAAGCCTATCATCTCGATATCATTGTTTCTTGGGTACCACAAGCCAAGATTTGGTGTACCTTTAAGGTATCTAAGAATTCGCTTTGCAGCGACATAATGAGATTCCTTAGTGTTCACCTTATATCTGGCATAAACGCATGTCAAAAACATAATATCCGGTCTACTAGGCGTAAGGTAGAGCAGGGATCCAATTATGCTTCTGTACTTGATTTTATCAAAAAGTTTCCCTTTCTCAGTGGATCCCATTGGAGTCCTCATAGAGGTTGCACTCTCCATTCCGAATTTCTTGAGGAGTTCATTTGTGAACTTCGTTTGAGAGATGAAAACTCCATCCTCAGACTGTTTCACTTGAAGTCCCAAGAAATACTTACGCTTTCTAATACTGCTCATTTCAAAATTCCCTTGCATAAGTTTGGAAAACTTCTTGCACAGGTTGTCCGTTGAGCCGAATATTATGTCATCGACATAGATTTTCACCAGCAAAATCTTTCCTTTGACTTCTCTAAAAAACAATGTCTTATCTATTTTTCCTCTCGAGAATTTGTTCTCAAGAAGAAAACTAGACAAAGTCTCATACCAAGCTCGAGAAGCTTGTTTTAAACCATATAATGCTTTATTAAGAAATTGAACATGATCAGGGAGAGTTGGATTAACAAAACTAGGGGGTTGCGCGATGTATACTTCCTCTTTTAAATCCCCATTCAGGAAAGCAGACTTCACGTCCATCTGATAGACGGTGAATCCTTTGTGAGAGGCATACGCCAGGAACAACCTGATAGCCTCGAGCCTTGCAACTGGTGCAAAGGTTTGATCGAAGTCAATCCCCTCCTCCCTTCTGTATCCTTGAGCCACTAGTCTGGCTTTGTTCTTGATGATGACACCGTGGTCATCCAGTTTGTTTTTAAAGATCCACTTAGTGTCGATCACATTTTGTTTCTTTGGTCTGGGAACTAGCGTCCAGACATTGCATCGTTCAAATTGATGAAGTTCATCTTGCATGGCCAATATCCACGACGCATCTTTGTTCGCTTCGTCGAACTTCTTTGGCTCAACCTGTGACAGAAAACTAAGGTGCAGAATCTCGTTAATTGTACCTCTGCGAGTTCTGAGATCGTCCCGAGGATCTCCTATGATCTTTTCTCTTGGGTGATCCCTCACGTGTCTGAGCTCTAAGAGTTTGGCATCTGGATCTCCTACAGCTTCTCGGGCTCCTCCCTCTTCTGGGAGAATTTCCCCATCCTGACCGTCATCTTCTCTAGTTGGTGTTGAGGTGGAGACCTTGACGTACTTGGGAGATTCATTTTTAGCAGTCTCATCTAGACTTGGTTGTTCAAGCCTTGCACCTGCATCTTCAAGAATGCCACTAGAAGAATTACCATAAAGCAAGCTTCCTTCATCAAATACAACATTAATTGACTCTTCTACCACTAGGGTTTTCTTATTGAAAACCCTATATGCCCGACTATGGCTACTATAGCCCACGAAGATTCCTTCGAAGCAATTTTCTCCGAACTTTATACATGGGTACTTCTCGTTATTGAGTACATAGCATCTACAGCCAAAAATCCTTAGATAGGACATGGTCAGTTTCCTGCCTTTCGATAGCTCACAAGGCGTCTTACGATGGTTCTTGTTGATCAAGGCTCGGTTTTGCACGTGGCAAGCTATATTGACAACCTCTGACCGAAGTACTCTGGTATAGAAGCATCATTCAACATTATTGTACATGCTTCAATGAGAATTCTATTCCTCCTCTCCGCAACTACGTTTTGCTGAAGAGTACGCGGGGAGGAAAACTCATGAAAGATACCATGTTCTTCACAGAATTCTGTCATAGCCCCAGACTCGAATTCTGTTCCATGGTTTCTTCTGATTTTGAACACGAGCTGTTAAGTTCGTTCTGAATCTGCTTGAAAAAATTAGTGAAGATGTCAAATGTATTTGACATTCGTTTAAAGAAGAACACCCACGTAAACCGAGAGTGATCATCAACAATCACTAGCGTATACGATTTGCCTCCTAAGCTATGAACTTGCACTAGACCGAACAAGTCCATATGCAGAAGATAAAGACATCTGGAAGAATCTTTGTCTGCAATGCCCTTAAACGTAGTCCGAGTCTGTTTGCCCTTCTGTAATGCAGGACAAGTGCTATCTTTGAGGCACTTAATAGTAGGGGCATCCCTTACTAAGTTCTTAGAAAACAACATATTAATAGTCTTGAAATTAATATGTGCTAATCTCTTGTGCCATTGTTCACAGAGAGATGCACTGTCTTTTGCTACTAGGAAAACGGGGGTAGAAGAGTCTATGCTAATAAAATCTAAGCAGAAAATATTCCTGCTCCTAATGACAGTTAATACCATCTCCGAAGAGTCACACGATATTATCAGGAACATTTCCTTGCAGAACTGAACGTCGTATCCTTTATCACACAACTGGCTTACACAGATCAGGTTATGGTTTAACCCATCAACATACACATCTTTGATAGAGAATACACCGTTGGATATCATACCATAACCCTTGGTGACTCCTCGATCTGATCCTCCAAAGATGACTTTGGGTCCATTTTCGACTGGGGAGTAATCACGCAACAGGCTTCTCATCCCGGTCATATGCCGGGAACATCCACTGTCCAAGTACTAGATTGGAGTTTTGGTGGCCTTTGGTCATACCTGCAAAACAGAATTAGTTTCCCTTAGGAACCCAATCAGACTTGGGTCCTAGATTCCTTGTTAGCACACTCCCCCTCGGGTGGTTAACCCTACGAGTGGTCGGCCTTGCATTGCTAACATGAGAAGTCTCATTATTTCTTGGATTAAACCAGCAATTGACGGCAAAGTGACCAACTTTGCCACAACACCAACATTCAAACATGTTGTACCATTTCCTAGGCTCCTACTTCACCCTTGGAACGGTGGGTCAAGCCGGGGCCTTGGATCTGGAGGTGGAGGCATCATGATGACAGCAGTCACATGATTTCTTCACTTCTAGTTCCTTTTGTATAACAGGCTTGGCCTTTGGTGCATGCATCCTATTATGGCCGTTAGAGAAGGGGCCAAAATTCTCAACTTAGATTTCCTCAAAAGGTGCCTTGAAGACACTCTCACCGTAGTTGTAGGGGAAATTCCATCCATCATACCGGCTCTTGAGCTTTTCAACCGAGGGCCGAAAGAGGTGGCCATAGGTTGACTCAAAGTCATGCTCATTGCAGGGAAAGCTAGGCTTTCGAAATGAAATATGACCGAGTTGGGCCTTTCCCTTTTCTGCAGCAGAGGCCTTCTTAGTAGCCTTATTTTTCCTCTGATTTCTGTTTCTCCTGGATGATCTACCAGGCACAGCCACATGCCCTAAGCCAGCCCCCTTAGCCTGAGTAGAGAATTAATTAACAAGAGGAAGAACGGTCTTGGGCATAGAGAAACTTTTGACAATCTTCCTCTCGGCCGCAAGCTGTTCTTCCAACTTGTTAGTTTCTTCCTGCTTTTGGTCAAGGAGCCTTAGAGAATCTGAGTGCTCAGAAATCAGGTCCAGGTGTTTCAGTCGAAGAGATATCAAGCCAGTGATCTCTTCTCTTAGGGACACTCCCTCAGCCTTAAGGAATTTGACTTCCTTTTTTTGAGCGGTCAACCTATTTCGGCATTCTTCAAATGTATTGAGCAGGAGCTCATACATTTCGAGGAGTTCAGCTTCACAGGCAGGTGGGTTGTCCTCGTGATCATCTTTAGGAGACTCAGAGTCAGAGTCAGAGTCAGAGAGGGGGGTGCGATCTTTTACCTTCCCAGTAAATGGGTGATAATCACCATCTGAGTCGGAGCAACCAATTATCCTGAAGTAGGCTTCCTCATCATCACTGGAGTCTTATGAGTCAGATTCACTCAGTGTCTTTGGCTTCTTGTCAATGTAGCTCCTCTCCTTCTTCTTGTCTCGAGAGGACTTGTGCTCCTCTCCTTTCCCTTTTTCTCTCTTGCTTTGGTGCCAGTCAGCAATGATGTGGCCTGTCTTATTGCACCCAAAGCAGATAATATCAACAGAACGATGTTTGTTCTGTTTAGAATCATACCTGTCAGAAGAGTAATTCTTCTTCGGATGTTTTGAGGAGGAGCCATCTACTTTTCTCTGATTCCTCATCTTGAGGAACTTCTTGAACTCTTGAGTGATGAGAGAGAATTCTTCTTCAGATAGCTCTGAGTCGGATGAGTATGGATCAGAGTCTTCTTCCTCAGCCTTTCTCCGAGTGCAGGATGAGGCTACACCCTTGCCTTTCCTTGAGCTATTAGCTTTCAGGGCCACAGTCTTTTCTTTTGCTGCATCCTTATCGGCCTCCTCTTCAGCTTTTCTGGTGTTCAGATGAAGCTCGTAGGACATTAGCTTCCCAAATAGAATCTGGGGATCAGTTTCTGCCAGCTTGCTAAACTCTATGATGGCGCAGATCTTGGTGTCTGATTCCTTAGTCAGGGATCTAAGGAATTTATCATTTAGTTCACCATTAGTGAACACTCTTCCATAACCCTTCCAGGCATTAACGATCTTCAGGAAGTTCTCGAATGTCAATACAATTTCTTCCTTGGGACCTTGCCTGAAGGCCTCATACTTCTTGTTTAGAAGGGATCTTCGATCATTCCTTACTTCATCTGTGCCCTCCATCAGAATGATCAGGCAGTGCCAGATGTCCTTGGCAGTCCTCTAGTTGCTGAAATTCTGCATCATTGAATCATCGACGGTGCTCACAAAAATGTTTTGAGCTTTCTTGTCTAGGCCGACAAGCACCATCTCATCCTTATCCATTTCGGAGAGCCTCTTGGGCACCATCTTGGTCGGATCAATGGTGGAGGCCTTAGTGGGGATATGAGGGCCCTCCTCCACTATCATGAAGAGTCGGGGATCGACTGCTTCCATATAGAACCTGATCCTTTCCTTCCAGATGGGAAAATTCAGCTTGGTGCATACTAGAATCTTTCCTGTATACTTGAGTTCGTCCATTCCTGAGATCTTCTTTCTTATTGACACTAGACACGGTATCTTACTCAAGGTGTTAACCTTATTGATGAGTAACCTCCCTTTGATACCACTTGAAAGTATCTAGTGTCAACCTAATCCATTTATAGGGGGGAATAGGTGTTGTGCAGTCTTTTGCGGAATTAAACTAACTTGAACAAGTAAGCAAACAAAACACAGAAAACACACAAAGAATTATAGTGGTTCCCCGATTTGGGTACATCCACTTTCCACCTTCGACCTATCTTCCAGCAAGGGACGACTCGGTCACTTCTCCAAATGGATTGAAATCCAATCCTCACACTAGGAGCAACGCTCCCCTAACAACGGAAGGAACCCTTCTAATAACGGAGTCACAACTCCACCACAACGGGTTGCACCCAACCCTTACAAATAGGAATGAAAATTCCTTTACAACAAAATTTAATGTAAATAAAAATACAAACAATGCTTTATGGAGATTCCGATGTCCTTCTTCGTTCGTTGAAGCTTGCACGAAAAGTATGAAGAGTCCACAACCGGATTTCTCACTTGGAATGGATCTTGTCAAGATCGATAGCGGCAAGCAAGTGCGGTGGCGATGCTTTGTAAATCCAAACTTCTTGACGACACAAGCAAGGTCTTCGAACGATCTCAGTCGGATCAAACGTCTCAACCGATTCGAAAGGGAGAACACATCTCGTTTAACGAATCGGAAGACAAGAGATCTCGAGAGAGACACATGAGACTGGGTTCTTGCCTCGGTACTATCGTCGAGCGATCAAGGTGTAACACCCCGAAACTCAAAAGAGGGACGGGTGATGTTTTAAGCCCAGTCTGAATTTTTGGAGCAGGTGTCACGGGCGTGACACGGGCGTGTCACGGGCATGACACGGGCGTGACACAGGCGTGTTCGGCCACGGTCATGTGGTCGACGTTTTGACGGTCGGAGATCGTCATGTTGAGGCACACGGCCTGGGACACGGGCGTGTCCCAGGAAGTGTCACTTTGGGTTGTTTTCTGAGGAAGGCACACAGGCCATGACACGGGCCCTGACACGGGCGTGTCAAATTCGACACGGGCGTGTCGGGTGCCGTGTCACAGGCCGTATCCTTCTCGGGTTGGGAAAGCTGGCCGATTGCACACGGGGGGGCGTGACACGGGTCTCGGCACGGGCGTGTCAAGAGGTGACACGAGCGTGTCGAAGGCTGTGTCAAATGTCGTGTGCTGGTTTTCGAATCGGTTGAGACGGCGAATGGGTGACACGGCCAGGCACACGGTCGTGTTGCAACCCGTGTTCGGCCCAGATTTTATGATTTCAGATCTAATCTTGGCCGTTCATTTCCTTGACTTTGGATCCAACGGTGGGGGGCTGCTCCTGGGTGGTTTTAGCCGGGATTTAGGGTTGGGAATCCTCATTTCCTTTAGCCATTCTCTCTCTAAGAGTTTAGAGAGAAGGGAGAGCAAGGAGAAAGGAGGAGTCCAAGATCCGGCCGCCAGAGGATCTTCGGAGCTCCGATTCGCGATCCGAGTCCAGATCCGCGGAGTTGACGCCGTTGCGGTGCTTTCCAACCGCATAGTTTTCGATGGCGCCGCGGAAGAACGCAAGGGTAACGATTTCTCATCCTTGGGCATGTGAAGCCCTTTTTGCCTTTGCATAGGAAGCCCTCTCTCGCGAGTGAGCGAAGAGTTGGAGCGTTCCTTGGGGTAGATATGTAAAGTCCCCCTTGTGTAGAGTTCGTATGCAAAAACGGACATAGGCATTGTGTGTGAAGCCTATCCGGACAAGTAGAGCCGGATCGGTGATGTTGCATTGCATATGAACCGGGGATGACTCCGGGTGTTTGGACGTTTTTCGGGTTTTCTACTTGGTAGATTGCATCAGGGAGCCTTGGAGATTAACTCCAAGGTGCACCCGGAAAACTGGGCAAAAGCGAGTTTTGCCAACACGATGGCCGGGGAGCCAACGTGAACATAACCAGGTTATGTGATTGTTGTGGCGAAAACGGGACTCGGTGAGTCTTGACCTACGCATATGGCTTAAATTGCCATTGCGATATGAGCATGGGTCAGGCGGAACCGTACCCGATCTATGTCGTTCGGTGGGACCGTTGGCATGGATGAGAGTCTTCGGCGGTCTATGGCTTAAATTGTCGTGACCAAGGCCAAGAAGACAAGATGCTCATATGGTTGGCCGTCCAAGAGGCAGTGGTGGAACGGGAATGTCTATGGCTTGAATTGACGTGACGTTGGCCGGTTCGCCGTGAATGTGCCCTGTGTGCACGAGGTGTGTGGCCGTGCAAGCCTACGCCTGTGATGATGTGTGTTCACACTAATATATTGCCTATACTAATAAAGTGCAGGGAAAGAGCATCGCCGCCCCGATTTTGGGGGCGGGATCATTATAATTTGGTCAGCATAGCTGACCGTTGCTTTTGTTTGCCACCGGGCGGTGGTTTGTGCTTGCAGGTGCTGCGGAGCCGAGCGGAAAATAGCGGGCTAAAGCCCATGTTGCGGTGCTGGCCCTCGAAGGCCTAACCCTTTTATGCTTTCCGTTTATTTCATGTATGGCCGGCCTGCGAGCCGAAGTATGTAAGACATGTTTTGTTAAGCAAACATTGTAAGGCCATAAAGTCGGTACTTTTGTATTGTTCATTCCTATTGTTATTTTCTGTAGTGGACATTCTTGCTTGTCAGGGTTCTTGTATTTGTGCAACTTAATAAATTGCTTCCGCTAGAATGACTCTGTGTAGGACGTTGATGATTGGTTGTATGGTTTCAACGCGTAACCAACCGGTCTGTCCATAGTATATGGCGTCGGGCCCCGGCCGGACCTACTGCTATATGTTATACGACGGATAGGGGTGTTACAAATTGGTATCAGACTACTGGTTTCGGTCAAACTTAAATGAATTCGTGGACGAATTCACTTTAAGGGGTGGTGAGCACATGTGTGCATCATCGTTATAACATGAAAAGAACCCATGAATATCCACTTAGGAATGAAAATACACATGTTTGAGAAACTTGCGTGTTCCTATAATTGCTGTTTGCAATAGTGTTTGGTCGCTTATCGGTGTTTTTACACGATTATAGGTGACCAGCAGTGGTGCTGGGCCGTCAGAACGG
Organism: Platanthera zijinensis; assembly: GCA_039513925.1. Taxonomy (NCBI): domain Eukaryota; kingdom Viridiplantae; phylum Streptophyta; class Magnoliopsida; order Asparagales; family Orchidaceae; genus Platanthera; species Platanthera zijinensis. Next base: position 165,678,711 of record CM077085.1, read on the forward strand.
CCCGGTTCTGAAGCAAGCAGTGCGCCAAGTGAAGCGCCTACAACACCTCCGTCTGCCGAGGCCATTAGGTTGGTGGCAGAAGCTGTCATGGCGATGATTAATGCACAACCTGCAAGACAGGTGCAGCAGCCTGCTCCTACGGAGGAGCAAGTGCCGCTCCAAGCGGCGGAGCCTAGAAGGGTTGAGCAGGTGGCGGTGGAGCCGGAGTTACCTCGGGGAGCAACTGAAAGATAGTTGAAGCATGTGATAGGCTTCCACCCACCGGTGTTCTCGGGAACGGGAACCCCGACCCAGGCTGAAGATTGGCTCTCAAGAGTCAATAGGGTGATGACAGCTACAGAAACGGAAGAGTGGCAGAAAACCACGATAGCAACGTTCCTTTTGGATGGGGACGCAAGGTTATGGTGGGAAGGCCTAGAGCTACACCAATTGAGGGGAAGGCCGTTGGCCGAAGTTCCTATGGCGGAGTTTTTGAGACTGTTCATGGCTCGATACCTCCCCTCAGCACAGAGGATCGCATTGGAGAACGAGTTCCAAAAGTTGGTGCAAGGAGATAGCACTGTAGACGAGTACCTCCACGAGTTTACTCGGTTGGGGAGATATGCTAGCGCTACCTTTGCCGACGAGGAGCAAAAGACTAACCGCTTCTACGAAGGGTTAAGAGATGAGCTGAGGTTGCTACTGTCAGGGCCCATGGCGCAGGGTTTCCTAACCTTGGTCAACTCGGCCCGGTCCTTGGAGAAGGACATGAGAAATGTGCAAGCTAAGAAGGATTCTGGCGGGAAGAAATCGGAGTTCAAAGCGCCGACTACGTCGAAGTCGGGCTATCGAAAATTCTTCAAGAAGGCTAGGACGTCAGGTCCAGCTTCTTCTACGGGTGCCTCGGGGGCAACTACTAATCGAACCCCGGGCTCTTGTTTCACGTGTGGAAAGACGGGGCACTTTGCCCGCGATTGCTGGAGTGGACGCCCAAAGTCCGAGAGAAAGCAAGGAGCTACTTACAAAGAGAAGGGCAAGGCGGTGGAGTCAACCGCATCCCACTATGCTCCGACACAGCCTAGAGTCTATAACTTGGGCCAGCAGGAGGCCATCAAACAAGCTGACGTGGTGACAGGTACGAGTTAATTTACAGCAAGTTAACTTTATATACTGTTGTTTATTGCTTGTTAGCCTAATATTGTTTGTATAGGCTTTGTTGTGATTAGCGATAGTCCGGCACGGGCACTGTTCGACACGGGAGCTTCACACTCCTTGTCCGAAAATTTCATATCGCGCGTCGGAGTCCCTTCTTCAATGGCGAAGGACAAGTTGGATGTGCTGCTACCGAATGGGTGCTCGATGCGTGCGGACAGAGTGTGCGCCGTAAAGGTTTACATTGGGAGCCAAGAGTTCGACTGTCTAGCGTCATTGCTGCCGCTAGTAGAGTTCGACGTGATCTTTGGGATGGATTGGCTTTCGGAGCAGAAAGCTTGGATTGACTGCGATCGGAAGGAGGTCAAGCTGGGTGTTGGGCGGGGGACAATATTCGAGGGACTTAAGGGGTTGAGCAAGACGCTGGTGTTTGCTCTTCAGGTGGTAAAGGCAGTTCGTGCTGGTGCAGAGCTGTTCTTCACAATAGTTGGGGCTGTGGAGCCAAAGTCCACGTTGGATAGCATCCCGGTTGTTTGTGAATACCCCGATGTGTTCCCGGATAGTCTTCCCGGAGCCCCACCGCAGCGGGAGATTGATCTCACCATCGAGCTCGTACCGAGGGCCAAACCGGTGTCACGTGCTCCGCATAGGTTGGTGCCTAAGGAGATGGAGGAGTTGAAAGTTTAGCTAGAGGAGCTGATGGAACAAGGTTATGTGCGTCCAAGCTACTTCTTACATATTTTCTTTCATATCTACTTCTTACTTCTCGTTTACAAAGATTAGCTTGTATTCACGAGTTATTTTCAGGTACTCGTGCTCTTTAATTTTTTTTATATATATACTTCTTACTTCTCTTTTGCAAAGATTAGCAGGTATTTGCAAGATCTCTTCAGGTACTCGTGCACAATATTTTTTTTCCTATCTGCTTCTTACTTCTCTTTTGCAGATATTAGCCGGTATTCACGAGTTCTTTTCAGGTACTCGCGCTCTATGTTTCTTTCATATCTTCTTTCACTTCTCTTTTGAAGAGATTAACAGGTATTCACGCGTTCACTTCAGGTACTAGCGCTCTATATTTTATTTCATGTTTTCTTCTTACAACTCTTTTACAAAGATTAACAAGTGTTTGCGAGTCCTGTTTAGGTATTCACGAAACTTTTTTCCTTTGTACTTGCTTTAACTTCTCTTTTGTAGAGTTTAATAGGAACTAAGCGAGTTCTCCTCAAGAACATGCATGTAATGTTCCTTCTACACCACCTCTCACTTTTGTTTTGTAGAGCTTAGTAAAAGACATTGGCAAGTCTTCTTGACCTTGTGGGTCCAATTCAGGGACTCGCAAGATATGTCTTTTTAGACTTAATCTTTTCCTTTGCAGAAAAAAGTAAGTATTTGCTGACCATTTTAAGGAAATACATCAGGTACTAACACTCTCTCTTTTGTTCTCATCTTTCTTCTTGTTCTGTAAGCAACAGATCACTATTTCCGTGGTTGTCTCTACTTTTTCATATTTTCTTAGAAACTTGAAAAGGTGCTGGGATTACCTTAACCCAGAAATCGGCAATCCTCTCCAAGGTAGATATTTACAGAGCCTAGCAGTTAAATTCTCATGGCGCGGCTAGAACTTTCTAATCGCCTACTCCCATGGGCGATCTACCATAGGAAGTTCGACTAGACCGCTGCACAACCCAACTCGCCACTAGTGGGCAGACTGCCTTTGTCATAACTCGTATTTTCTCAGTATTTAAATACTATCAGAGTAAGAGAAAATACGTTCTGTGATGCCACTCCGTGTAGGGGACAACTTAATACGTTAAGGCAAACCAGTCCTTTAAATTTTTTCTTTTTTTATAAAAAGACATGTTTTTATGTTAAAAAACATAATTTGCATTTTTACAGTTTTATTGACCGTGTCCCTTGGTTCGGTGGATCAAATAGTCCACAAATGAGGATGTATATACGTAGAGGAAAAATACATAGTTACTTCATTTAATTCTACATGAACATGAAGACCCAACAATAATGCAATTGATATACAACTTCTATTTTTTTATAAGTAAAAAGAAGTTTTAAAATCTTAAAATAAAGTGACATTAAGTTAAAACGAATTTCATGAGTCTACGCTAGAATGCAACTTTTATATTTAAAATACCTAACATGCATTCTTACATAAAACATTCCGAGAGAGCAAGTAGGTAAACAAACCAAAAGTAACATCATAAAAATCTAGCATCAAATCTATGGGTTCGTGTTAGGTTGTTGATGCCCATAACTTAAGTTTTCTAGTGTTAGAATTGATTCTAGATTTTTCTGCTATTACTTCCTATTAGTTTACCAACTTGTTCTATGTGAATGTTTTATGTTAGGATGCATGTTAGGTATTTTAAATATAAAAGCTGCATTTTAGCTTAGACTCGTGACATTCCTTTTAACTGAATGTCACTCTATTTTAAGATCTATAAAACTTCTTTTTACTTATAAAAAAATTTACTTTCCCAGCCTGATACTGCTCTGAACCTGAGGCTTTCAAGAGAAACGAACACCTTGACAAGAAAATGCAAATGGTGGTAAGAAAAAAACAAAGGTTAACATCTAATCAAAACTTAAGGGTCACGTGAATTGAGAGTTTGTCAGTTAATACTAAGAAATAAGTCTTAAGATTTTCTTGCATCAAAAACAATGATAATCTATATTATAATTTTATGTAGACATATTTTAAACATTTGAGACTGATAATCTCGAGAAAGGGGATCATAAACATCTGGAAAAACACGACACTGAGGTGGCGGCTCATATTCCAACATTCCACAATCAAAAGTACCGTGTTGGTGGAATAGACCACAACGCACACAACCCAACAAATATAATATATACATATATTGTAAAAACCTGAGTTAAGCAGTAGTGATAATTACTTAAGCTGAATTTTTATCATGAGGTTGACACGATGCCACAGATTAGCCCGACAAAACTCCAATGCCTGTGCAACGAGGGTTTACAAGGACAAACTATATAGACGCATCATTCGATTATATTTATGATTATTATAATGATCAAATTATGATTATAGTCACCCCTCCCCCTCCAAATAGGAAGTTTCTTCCCGAAACATAGAACGCAAATCGATTCTACAATGCAAATAGATAGATGAGATAAAACTCGCTAGGTAAAAACACTTATCAAAGAAGATTAGGAGAACAATTGAGGATGAGATTCTCTCATTGCAGATTAAAATTCCAAAGTTGCACTCCTGATGTCCTAATTTCGCCAGAGAACTTTAACAATAGGAATTGTCTTCCTTCTCGGTACTCGATCTTATGTATCCAAAATACGTACATGCTCTTCGAGAAAAAATGGATTAGGTGACAAATGGGGCACCAAGCTAATGACATGAAGATCACTAAGCACACACTTTTTGTAACTAGCTCACATGAAACACATCATGAACAGTAGGGAAGGTAACATGCAACTCCAGTCTATAAGTAGACACTCCGATATGCTCCACAATATAAAAAGGTCCCACATAACTGTGATCCAACTTATGGCCCTTCCCAAATCTCTTAACACATGACATCAGAGGAACCTTCCAGAAAACCATGTGCTAACTGCGAACTCCAGATTAGCCATCTGTTGATTTGCATACTTTTTATACCTCTCCTGAGTCAACCGTAGCTTCTCCCGGATATGTGACACCGCAACGCTTAAGTATTCAAAGGCTTCTGTACCAAGAAAAGGCTTCTCACCAACTTCTTCACAAAATAGGGTAGTTCAATAACACCTCCCATATAAGGCATCAAAGGGAGCCATCTGCAAACTCTCTTGATAGCTGTTGTTGTAAGTAAACTTCATAAGTCCAAGACATTTGTCCTAGGTTGCACCATGGTCCAGAATATAACACTTAATCATATCCTCAAAAATATGATTCACTCTTTCCATCTAACAGTTATTCTGAGGATGGTAAGCAGTAGAATACCTAACGTCAGTGCCTAAATCTCCCTGCAAGCTTTGCTAGAAATGAGATATGAACTTGTAGTCTCAGACTGACACAATCCTCACTGACACACCATGCACCCTGATGAACTCATCCAAATAAATCTTAGTTATCTTATCTATGGAACAATCCATCTTGAAAGTCACGAAGTGAGCACACTTTGTCAGTCTATCGACAATAACCCACACTGCATCATGCCCTCAAGAAGACCTCAGCAAATCTGTAATGAAATCAATAGAAATGCTCTCCGACATCCAACTTGGAATATCCAACCATGTTAACTTACAACCAGGCATTCGATGACCAGCCTTAACATGCTGGAAAATATAACACATAGATACAAATTTTTCTTGATCAATCTTCATACCTGACGACTAGACATTCTGCTTCAAATATCGATACATACTAGTGGAACAAGGATGAAAGACAATACTAGAACTGTGCACTTCACTACATATCTTTGCATGAATGACCTCAATAGGGGGAATACAATATCTGTCGTGGTACTTCAAGGTACCTACATCATCAATCAAAAAGTTAGGTAACTCCCTTTTTCAATTCTACTCCGGATATGCTGCAAATCGGGATCGTCCTTCTGATGTAGCCTTGTAAGTGTAATCCATGAAGGCTCTACCACTTACAAGCTACTCGACGAACCTCTAATCCCAACAGTTCTATTCATCAATAAGAACTCCTCCACCAAGAATTGCACAGAAAGGTTCAAGACATGTGCGGGTTTTCGGCTCAAGGAATCCTCCACCACGTTAGCCTTTCTAGGATGATAAATAGATATGGAACTCATAGCCCACAACATACTCTAACAATATACATTGACACAAATTTAGCTCCTTTTAACGGAAGACATACTTCAAACTCTTGTGATCTTTACAGATCTTTCACGACACTCCATACAGAAGATGTCTCCACAGCTTCAAAGCATAGATGACAGTAGTAAACTCAAAGTCATGTGTAGGATAATTCTTTTCAAGGACCTTCAATTGTCTCTATCAATATGAAATCACTTTGCCATCCTGCATAAAAATGCAACCGAGCCCAACTCAGGAAGCATCCACATAAACTCCATACTCCACTCCTTTGGTAGGCAATGCCAAAACTGGAGCAAAACATAACCTCTTCTTCAGTTCCTAAAAAGCTTCTTCACAGGCATCAGTGCAAGAAAATGTTGCGCTCATCTGCGTAAACTTGGTCAACGGTGCAGACAACACTAAAAATCCTTGTATGAATCTCCTATAGTACCCTGTCAACCTTAAGAAGATCATTATCTCCTTAGTTGTTGAAAGTCTCTTCCAATCCAAAAATGCAGCTATCTTTGCTGGTTCTATAGAGATACCATCTTTACCCATAATTTTACCCAAGAAAGACACGTGAGACACTCAAAACTCGCACTTGCTTAGCTTAACCTATAACTTGTGCTCTCTTAGAGTGGCCAAAACTAAGCATAGATGCAAGGCATGCTCTTCCCCGCTTTTGGAAAATAACAGAACATCATCAATGAATACCACTATGAAATGATCCAAAATGTCCTTGAACACTCTATTCATCATGTCCATGAAATCAAATGGTGCATTCGTTAACCCAAATGACATTACCAGAAATTCAAAATGGTTGTATCGAGAATGAAAAATAGTCCGCGAAACATCCGACTAATGGATCCTCAACTAATGATAACTTGAAAAAAGATCAATCTTTAAAAATACAGAACACCTCACAAATGGAAAAACAAATTATCATTCTGAGGCAGCGGATACCTATTCTTGATAGTCATCTTGTTCAGCTCTTGATAATCTATACACAGCCTCAGTGACCCATCTTTTATCTTCATGAAAAGGTCTGGAGAACCCCAGGGTGAAGAACATGGCCTAATAAAACCACACTGTAATAACTCGTCAAGCTAGGTATGTAACTCTTCTAACTCACGCGACGTTAGGCAGTAAGGTGATTTTGCAATAGAACGGTACCTGTCTCAAGATCTATAATGAACTCCACCTCTCTCTCAGGATGGATGGAGTCCGCGACGATTAGCAGGAAAAACATCTGGAAACTATCGCACAACAAAAATATCCTTGATATGTGGCACACCAAGAGTAGTTTCCAGAATAGAAATAGAAACAAGATAAGCCTCGCAGCCAGACTCTAAGAATCGACGAGCACATATCGAAAAAATGATTGGGGAGTCCTGACGCGGTAAGCCATATACGCTCAAGGTTTGGCCATTATCCTTGCTGAAATCCAAATGCTTAACCATATATTGGATGACTGCATTATATCTGGACTTCCAATCCATGCCCAAGATCACATAAAAGTCCCCTAGATCTAACACTTTCAGATCTACCAATGATAGGAAACCACCTAAAAAGAAAGGGCACTTCTAAATTCCCTGATTTGACATCACCAAGTCTCTTAAGGGGAACTTCACGTTAAGATCATCATCCAACTGATCAAAATCCCAATGATGTAAGTATACAAAACTGCTAGACATAAAGGAGTGATTAGCAACGGAATCGAAAAGAACGTGTGCCAATTTATGCTTTACATTAAACTCACTTATAAACATCATGTGCATAACTAAAATGCAGAAATTCAAATCCGTCACAAAAGATTGTTAGATAAGTCAGAAACTAACCGTAAATCACCTGGGAAGAAGACTGAGCCTATTCCTTAGTCAGGACATTGAGCTTTCCCTTCCCCTTATCCATATGTTGTGGGGGCAGAGGTAGGGACTACAAAGGAACTGCCTGCATTGCGGATTGGCACTACATATAGTTATCCTTCAAATGTATTTTCTAACTACATCGTGCCCTTTCTTCTGATAATGGGTGCAAACAAGATCTCCCTTAGGTGTATCCTGTATCGCATGCACTTGATACTAGCTCTGAGCAGCAAGTCTCTTTAAACACCTCTCAAAAGGATGCCCTGGCCTGCCACAAACACTATACGCTTCTTTGCTTCCTTTCTTTGTGTTGGGAATAATGCCCTAAATGTTCCCTAGCCTTGATTTGAAGAGGCATCACCATCAACACTAAGAGCATAGTTGTACTTGATGTTGTTCAAGCTCATCATGTGTAGGATGTTCCATGGAACAAGGTTAGACAAGTTGTCTAAGTGGCTATTACAGGTGATCACAAGGTGGAGAGTGGAGAGATAGAAATCTGTCTAAGTTCACAGGCGTTGAGTGAAGCTAGTTCACTCAATGCCAGAAGTCAAAGAAAGATGCTGGAAAGGCTGAAAAAAGCCTAAGTCCACAGGCATTGAGTGAAGCCAGTTCACTCAACACTAGATGCAAAAAAGCACTAAATAATGTGTGGACAGTCAAAGCCTTGCAGTCTGTAAAGCAATTCTGCTGCTAAGTCCATAGGCATTTAGTGAAGGCAGTTCACTAAACGCCATATATCAAAAGGTGTCGAGTATAGCTTAGATTGTCAAAGCCTTAGTATTGGCAAGATGAAAAAGAGGCTAAGACTACAGGAATTGAGTGAAGCAAATTCACTCAATGTCAGACAACAAATGCGTTGAGTCATGCTGATGTAGACAAAGCCTAAGAATAAAGAAGACAGAAAGTGGCTAACTACAAAAGTATTGAGTGATGAAGCATCACTCGATGCTCTCAATGCCAGACAGTAAAAGCATTGAGTGATGAAGCTTCACTCAACGCTCTCAACACATTAGCAAGATGACAGACTTTAGAGAAACGGCTAAGTATAACAGCATTGAGTGATGAAGCTTCACTCAATGCTCTCAATGCCTAGAAGTGCAGAAATGATTGACCAAGTCCAGGGGCGTTGAGTGATGTCAATTCACTCAACGCACTCAATGCCTGGCAGTGCAGAAATGATTGACCAAGTCTATGTGTGTTGAGTGATGCCAATTCACTCAACGCCTAGCAGCGCAGGATAGATTGACTAATTCCAGCACCGTTGAGTGAAGCCAGTTCACTCAACGCCTTGAGTGAATCTAAGAAATTGGCTAATTCCATAACTGATGATGTCAATCAAAGTCAACAAAAGTAAACAAAGTTCAAATTACTTACCGGAAAGCTATAAAACACGCCAAATAGTGTTAGAGGCCTACTGTACATCTTCTTCTGATAAAGCAAGTTGCAGCTGTCACCTACAGTTGGTCCCCAATGCTTCTTGGAGACGTTAATCGGTAGAAGATAAAAGGGACATGTTCATAAAGAGAACTTGAACTTTTAGGGTTTTATACTTTACAAAAAGTTACTGCTGAACATCATCTTCCTCGCCATTGTTACAGAGATAGAAGCTTGAAGTCAATCCAGCTGATATAAAAGTTCATTCCAGATAGTTGTAGCAATTACTTCTACTACAGTAAGGTCAGATAAGCTTCTGATAAAGAAAGTGAAGCATAGCTTTCAGTTTCCTATAATTTCAGGTTAGCTGTTTGAATAACTAAAGATCTGTCAAGTATTCAGTTTCTTCAGCAAGTTCAGAAAGAAGTTTCTGATGTTCTTCTAGCAGAGGCAGCTATTTACTAAAGATCATTCTCCTACAACTGAGAAGAAATTCAGGGCTGAGATAACTCAGCTCAGGAAGCAGACACGGAAAAATATCTCTGTGTCAAATAAACACAAACAAAACCCCTTTCATTTTTATAGGATCCTTTTTGATCTGAGTTGAAGGGCCTTTGTGCCTGAGGTAGGGAAGATTTTCCTGAGTGTAGGATCCAGTTTTGGATCTGATTTGTAGGACCTTTGGGTCTGAGGTAGGATCCTTTTGTGATCTAAGTTATAGGGCCTTTGTTCCTAAGATAGGTCAATTTGCCTGAGCTATAGGAGAGTCATCCTCTCTAAGTATAGGACCTTTGGGTATGAGTGTAGGATATAGATTTCGATCTGAGGTAGGGCCTTGTTCTTGAGTTGTAGGAGAGTCATTCTCTCTGAGGTAGTGCTATCCTCCATAGCTACAGCTGTATGACTTGATTACAAGTTTGAGGTAGGTGATCACTTGATCACTGAGTTGTAGAAGCATATTTGCTCTTAGGTAGGGCTTTATGCCTGAGTTACAGGTCTTGGAGGAGACTGAGAGATCCTGAAGGATATGTGGTATAAGCTCTAAGGAGCTGAGTTTTTTGAGAAGTGCCTTGTCTAACATAAAGATAGAAAGGTGGTAGAAGAATGGATGTAACCATAATCTGGGGAACTATTATAAATTTTTTGTGTGTTCTTTGTTGTTTGTCTTGAAAGCATATAACTACTAACTAACTACACACTAAGTTAAAAATAATAGTAAAACACTAAAAAACCTATTCACCCCCATCTAGGTGTTTAGCTATCTTAGAATTAAAGACTTTCAAGTGGTATCAGAGGGATGTTGCTCAAGATGGTCTTAACAGTCAGAGCAGATCCAAAAAGGTAGCTGAAATTAGCTCAATACTTATGGGTTCTAGAGAGAACCATACGGAGCAATGTTCCATGAAACTCCCTATCTGTTGGAAGTAGAGTTTTTGATTCTGGAAAGAGAGGGTCAGGCTATTTACGGAAGCCTATGACCCAATTATGTTTGTGACAGTTATAGAGGGACCTTTCATCCCTTTGAAGGTCTTAGTTCTGGATGCCAATATCTAGTCATCTAAGACATATTCAGAGATGTCAAAGGATGAAGTCATCTTGGATACATTGGACAATAGTGCACAGAACATTATTGTTAGTATCATAGATAATTCAACCTTTCAGAATCTAGTCCACTGTCATACATCCAAAGAGATGTGGGACACTCTTATGGTCTACATTGAGGGTTCTAAAGAGGTTAGTGATGATAGGAAGTCCATGCTCAACCAGGAGTATGTGGCTTTTAGGCAGCCATTGAAACAGAACATAGCAACTTGCAATGAAGATTTTTCAGGATAATAAATGAACGGATGGCCTATGGGAGAGTCTTCAGTCATTTTGAGATTAATGACAAGTTCCTAAGATCTCTCACTATAGACTCAGATTCTAAGATATGTGCCATAAGAGAAGTGTCCAAGCTAGCTGATACTCCTCCCCATATATTGTTTGGAAAGCTGCTCTCTTATGAGTTGTAGTTAGCTGCAAGGAAAGAGGGGGAGGCCCCCAGCAAATCCCTAGCCAAGGAAAAAACCTTGGACTTCAGAGCAGACTGCACTAGGTAGGGTAAGTAGAGGATTCCCTCTCCTCTATGTAGTCCAGTTGAGTCAAACAACTCAGAATAAGATACATCAGACTACACCATGTCTGATGAGGACTTTGCTGCCTTCTTCAGGAATTTTCAGAAGTTGATGAAGAATAAAAAGTGTAAGAGCAGACCTTCCACCTCTTCTCATCATAGGAAGAATCACTCCAAGGCTAACAGGTATTATTCTAAAACTAGTAAATATAATTCCTCTAAAGTTGTCTGCTATGATTGCCACAAACCAGGGCATGTGATAGCTGACTTCCCAGTGAAGTGAAAGGAGGCTGGTAAAAAGAAACACAACCAGCAAATGGGGAAGAAGGAGAAGTCCTTTATTGCAAAGAAGGAGAAGAGTTGGACAGACTCATCTTCATCAGAGTCCGAAGAAGAAGAAGCCTATATTGGGCTGGTTGCTATTGCTGCTGAAAAATAAGCTAAAGCAGCAGGTGAAGGCTATCCTACTGCTAGGATAAGCATCAGGGCCCCTCTATCACATTCAGACAGTGACTTAGAGGAGGATTAAGATGAATAAGATGCCTAGAGCAGCTATGGACTGATGGCAATGTCTGATGAAGAATACAACGAGGGTCAGCCTAGTCTAGAAAAGGTACTTCCTCTATCTAGTTATTCTTTTGAGTTTGGGTATGAGACTAGTACCTTTATAGAAGATTCTTCATCCAGTGGTGAAGGTGATTCTGAATGAGAAGTAGACGTCAATCAGGTGATTGAATTATGTGCTGAACTTCTGGATGCCTTCAAGAAGTGGAAGAAGTTGACTAAAAATCAAGTTGTGGAGATTGCCTCTCTTTAGTTAGCTATTGCCCTGCATGCTGAGATAACATCTTTGCTAGATTAGAAGAATAAGTAAGTTAGCCAACTTAAGGTCTTGAATGTCATCAAGATAGGATTCATCAAGTATAAGAATAGTCTCAGTAGGGACCTTGATGAGAAGATCCAGAGGGAGAAGAGAATTGTGGCTAGTTTTTCTAAGCCTAATACAATGTTGCCTATGATTGACTCCTTCTCCTCTCAGAAGGGTTAGAAGGGGTTGGGGATTAAAGGGAAATACTAGAGTTGCCCCTTCTAAAGGGAAGAGCAAAGCTCTTGTTCAGCCTCTAGCTTCCAAGCCTCCCATTCCTTATAGGAAAGTTCAGTTACCTTCAAATTGGTATGACCAAGAGAGCATCTATGGTCACTTGATGAATGGTAGATCCACTAGTATGAACACGGGGGTTCACAACTTTGGTGGATGGTATACCAGGGGAGTGAGTGCTTTTAAGGCTATCCATGAAGAAATTAAAATTGCCCATCATGGACCATTTGTCTTTGGTGCTCCAGCTTTAACGCCCCCGATTTTTTCGATGTTTGGTTTAATTCTTTGTTTGGCATATTTATGACAACAGGGCATTACGTCGACGCATATTTGGCATGTACCGTGGTCTGAGCGTGGTTTTGCTCTTTAGGTTTTCTCAGTGAGGCTGAGTTTTGCGTCTATTTTGGTGACTCGGTGGAGCCTTTTAAGGGAATATTTGTATTTTGGCTTCAGGAGGTTTATGCCCAAGTTTTGTATTTCGGATTTGAATTTTGACTTCGTCGTTGTATTTTAAGCTTCAGTATTTAGCTACGGTGCGAATTTTGTTAAATTCCGAGTAGTTTTGGGTTTCAGATCATTTTGGGATTAATTAATATTGAATGTAATTAATTAATATATTTTTATAATTAATTATATATGTATATATATAGCCGGAACTAGGTCACGCGGTTTACTATTCATCGTATTCCTAAACCCGAGCGACAGACTTTTCGCGAAAGAGGGAGTTCGATGGACGGAGCCCTCATTCGGCTGACGATAGGAAGAGCTCCGGTGGTCAGTTTTGTCATTTGATTGGAGATTTGGAAAGCTCTCGTCAAGGGATTCGCGATCGTCATAAGTTTTGCCCAATTCCTTGATTTTTAATACAATAGGGTTAGCGATTTTGACCACTTTTTCCCCTCCAAAAGTTTCAGGAAACGTTGCTAGGGCCTTTCTACGGCCGATCCGTGTCACGGGCAGGTGGCGCTTTTTTGTAGAATCCAAGGCAAGTGGATCTTTCCCCCTTGCTTCTCCGTTTCTTACTTGATTTTTCTTCCCCTTTTCCTCCTTCCTTAGAGAATAGGAGTAGTATAAGTAAATCAAGAAGAGAACCCCTAGGTGAGGGGTTGATTTTCGGCCAAGCCTTAGAAACTAGGTTTACTGTTCAAGGGAAATTTGGCGGGTATCAGGTAGAAATTCATCGAGTTTAGGTATCGGGATCAAGCTAGTATAGTAGACTAGACTAAGGAAAAATCATTGGGTTTGGGTAAGGTAAATCTGTCGAGTATCGACGATCTTTTAGGTGAGTATTAGGATTCGTCGTGTATGGCCAAGGTAAGCATTCGCTGAGTGAAGCCGGTTGTTGCCATGTCTATTTCGACGAGTATCGCCGAGTCCTTAAGGCCAAGCGGTCAAATATCATAGGTTAGCTTAAGGCTGTTCGGCGAATATCGCCAGTCTGTTCGTTGAGTATTGATAGGAATCCGTTGAGTATCGCTGAAGGTTGCAAGTCGTATAGAAGGATTTGTTGAATATCATCTTCCGATTCGTCGAGTATCATTGAGGTTCGTCAGGTATACTGACCGAATTTGGCCGGACTTAGAATTTTTTGAAGTTTTTGGCCCCATTCGTCGTGTATGGTCCTTAGGGTGATTTTAGGACTTGTACAAATTTGTCTTTGGGTTTAGACTTGGGATATGGTTAGGTTTGATGTATCTTCTGTTGTGAAGGTTGACAGTGGATAAAGGACCTCCAACTTGATTATGGTTTGTGGATTAATACACTTGGTGGTTGTTTGTTCACTGTTTTTGTGACTATTGGTTTGGGTAGGGACAAATGGTCACCACCGCAAGGCCTTCTTTTTTGAGACGTTTGGGTTTGGGAGCCTGGTATGGGACAATTGGTCACCGACTCTAGCACAGTTTATATTACCTAGTGTTAATGATTCACGTTGTCGAGCTGTTTTTTTCTCAGTTTGCTTCATAGATTGGTTTATGCTTTTAATTCTAATCCTTGCAAATATTGCCGAATCATGGCTTTGTTTCGCACTTGGTGCATTGATCCAATTAACTCCTTTATTACAGACTTTTACTTTACTTGTATTTTATTTAGCTAATCAGTTATGGTCTTCAGTATTTCTTATACTCGGGTTTCGTAAACCCTTCCTTGTCTTTGCACTTATTACCTGATAATTTTTCTTTGCCACTTATATTTTCTTGTTGAGGTGTTCTTTATTTGAATTCCTCAGGTTCAGGGCAGTAGCCGGTTGAGCGGCTTGGTTGGTGTTGCTAGTGGACTGCTGTGTCACAGAGTTTTTCTCACCCTTGTGAGGTAGTGTTTTGTTGCTTCTTGCTAGTACATATATTTATGCTCTCCAATGGGTTCATGTCAGGCTGTTGATGCCCACTGGTGGTTTTCTTTTACAATTCTAATTACTTTTCTAAGCTGCTTAGTTTGTCTCTTTATGGTTGTTTTTTACTTGCTCTCTAGGGAAGGTTTTATGCTAGGTTGCATGTTAGTTAATTTAACTTATAAAAAGCACTACTACTAGTAGTATTTCATACATGTCATCTTTCTAAAACAAAAATCATAATGTTCTGTCTAACATAAAGAATATTTTCATACTCATACTAAACCTAGAGTCTTGCATACCATGAGTTATCCTATGGGGATGTTTATACTTATGTAGGGTGTTAATCAACATAATCAATGTATTTTCCATAGCGTATAAGTATATTTTTACTCGTGGACTAGTTGATCCACCGTGCCAAGGGATACGTCCATCTTAACTTGATACTAGATATCTTTCATTATAACTTATGAATTCCTTATAAAATGTAGAGTTGGAGTCTTGCCTGAGTCTCTGCAGGTATCCCCTACACGACGTGGCATCACGACACGTGTTCTCTACTTACTCTAATATATCATCCAATACGGAGAAAATACGGGTTGTGACAGTTGGTATCAGAGAGAAGGGTGGTTTGACAATTGGTCGAACAACTATCTATAGTTAGTGCTTGTTGTCTAGTGTCGTTTCATACACACAACAATGTGTCATCAGTACGTCTTCGCTGAATTATGAACAATACACTCTAAGTATGATAAGTAGTATACGAGAAATATTATGTAGTATGGGATGCATAATATGTATTTGTATATGGATCCACCATATGTGGCAACATGTGACTGTTTTGTAGTATGGGATGCATAACCATCATCATATGGGTGCCCATTAGCACGTTTTATTTTTCGTTGCATGCGATGTTATGTAGTATGGGATGCATAACATTTCATGTGTACGCCGCTCATAATTTGCATTAAGGCCTTTTTTAGATTGCATAACACAATATGGATGACACAACATTGCATCAGCACATGTGCCAAACTAAAGACTTACATGGTGGCATTTGTATACAGTTGATTTTGAGTCAAAAAAAATAAGAATTCATGCATTCATGGTTTAAGCACATGAGTCAGTAGGATGACAATCCATCATCCTAAGTTTATGCTTGACATCATAATTGAAAATCTTAGAGCAAGTTAGCAGCATAAGCAAGTACTTAAGTATATTTTGTCTAGACTATGTTGTTTAGTGCTAGCGGTTGGGCTAGGTTTTGATTAGATGTTTATTATTTGTATAGATGGTGCCTAAGCGTGTGGTGACTAGGTTGATTCCCCAGTCAGAGGGCGAGTCTTCAGGTATGCAGAGCGAAGTGGTGATTGGATGTCTGCGACAGAGTATTTAGGCTTTGTCTAGGCAGATGGTGGAGATGTAGTCATATGGCCAAGCATTGTTATTAATTGTGTCAGAATAGTGACCGCGAGTACATGACCCGGTTGTGGGTTAGGCAGTTCCTGTTCCCTTGCCCCATTGGTGCCCCCAGTGTTATTACCACTAGAGATGACGTATATTTCACATTTCTAGAGAATAGGACCCCCTACTTATGATGGTAGGTCAGATTTTCTGTCTTTCGATGATTGGATAATAGCCATCGAGGAGATGTTTGCTTACTCGGGAGTTTCAGTAGAACAAGGTTTGTGGATGAGATAGAAGGATAGTCTTAAGGATGGGTGTTCATTGGAATCATTCAAGTAGTTACAACTAAAGAAGTTTCTGCAATCGGTCGAGAGATAGCGTCTGATGAACAATTTTCTGCATCTAAAGCAAAGGTAGCTTACTGTTATCGAGTATGAGGTGGAGTTCTGCAACCTGAGCCGATTTGCCCCAAACATGGTGTCTTCAGAGTCTAACCGAGTTAAATGTTTTTTTGTGGTCTGAGGAGTGACATCCACCAGCTAGCCTGTGCCTATGGATCAGGAAGCTTTGTTGAAGTAGTGGAAGACGCTTTGAAGGTTGAGGCGAATAATAATTCTAAGAATAAAGGCCAGCAAATTAGAAAAAAATAAGAGGAAATCGGATGAGGGTAAGAATTCTAAGGAATTTGGTTCTGCGTTAGGTAAGAAAAGCAAAGAGGTATGCAGTTTTTATGGCCGACCAGGGCATCCATTTGATAAGTGTTTCAAGAAATTAGGAGCTTAGAAGCAGTATCAGGTTCATACGATTCAGAGTGCTCCTAAAGGAGACTTGGTTTGCTCTTCTTGTAAGTGGAGGGGGAACGACGCTGCCCGTTGTTAGCATAAGGACAAGACTTGTTTCTAGTGCAGTCAGAAATGGCATGTTAAGTCGATGTGCCCGTAGGCTCATCCCTCATTGTAACTAGTTCCACTTCAGGCCTTGCCGCTGCCGCAGCTATTATACAAGGGTAAGGGCAAGCTAAACATGGTGTCTTTAGAAGAATCTCTTGCATCTTCACAAGTTATCTCAAGTTAGATCCTAACCTAGTTCAGGCTTCTAGTGGTAGCTATAGTTTCGACGTACGTTTCCTTAGTTGTGCATACAATTTTATAGGAAAGTTTAAGGTCAAGAACTGATGGGCGCGTGTTCTTTTTGATTCTAGTTCTACCCACTCATTCGTGGCTAGGGATTTTGTAGAGCATCATCGTTTGACTCTCTATTGGGTCAGTGACGTGTTTAGTGTCAAGTTTCCTTCTAGTGTTTCAGTTGTATCGGTCCAATGTATTAAGAGTTGTCCAATTCTGTTAGGTGATTTTCTAGCAGTTGCTGATTTAAAGGTATTAGAACTAGCAGATTTTGATGTTATCTTGGGCATGGACTGGTTGTCTAGATATGATTCTTTTATCCAATGCAAGGTTGAGCGCTTGGACTTCAAGATGGACAATAGTTAACCCAGGAGTGTTTATGGTTATCTGCGCTAGAGTTCTCCGATTATTTCTGCAGTATGTGCTCGGAAGCTTTTAAATTCCGGCTGTATTGATTGTTTTGTTTCAGTTTTGGAAACCAAGGTTGTTTTGTCACGTTAAGAGGAGATCCCTGATGCGTTGATTGACAAGTGTACCGGTCGCACAAAAAATATAAAATGGGCGAATTTCCCCAAGTATCGATCTCGAGGGAACACATCAAGGTGGAGTTAATTTTGAGGAGGACTTGAGATTGAAGTACAAGGGTCTAACCTACGAAAGGGTGGGTTGGTATTTTGCGTAACAAGAAAGTAAAATACTAAAAACTACTCCTATACAATGCTTCGCCAGGTGGGATGGAAGACTACACGGGCCGCTATGCACTGAATCGCTGGGCAGATGGACGAGTAGGAAAGGCAGAATCAGGCTCGAGAGCACCTCTTCACTACGCACGCTTATAGCAATGGCTAGAATGACAAAAATGGATGTGGTGGCAGATGGATATGTGGGCGCAACTCAAGCAACTAAAGCGTAAAACAATATAAGTTCACATACACATGAATCACTTAAAGTTTACCACTAAAGTGCACATCATCAATATAACTAGATTTAAACACCAATATTGAGCAAGAATGCAAGAACAAGTCAAGAGATTGACCGAATCCGAAGGCTCGTTGAGGGGTCGCGGAAGGAATCTCTGGGTTGTCAATCCGCGTCCAAGCTCGGTCCTCAACTACGTCCGGGGGGGAATGGGTTGTCACTACCTTCCATTAGACCCGTCTTCTTCGTGTCACGATGCGAAAGAAATTTGCAAGCTTCCCTTTGCTTGATGGATACACCGTCAAAACATGAAATGGAGCTCAAGATATGATGGAGTAGACCGAGAGCAAGCAGCGACAAGGTGTAGGCTTCGCGAGCATGGCTGAAGCTTATCTCCTTGGTGGAAGATGAAGGGTGGGGGTGGAAGGGTAGAGCTATGACCTAAAATGGCGGCTCTAACGGATCAAGATTATGTTGTCCCAAATGGAGGAAAATCTGTGCTTTATTTAGGAGTAGGTAAGAAAAATAGGCACTCACGGTTTGGTGCACGACCGTGCATTAACCGTACGTTATTAACTTCCAGGACAAGCTTGCAGATGATGATGCATTGAATCATGCATTTTACTCGCGCAAGGGTGCTTCTGCCCGTACGAGAAGGAAATTGCACGGTTAAACACAACGCAGGAATGCAGTGATGGTACAGGAGAACCATGCATTTTACTCGCGCACGGGCGTGAAGGAAAATGCACGATTAAGCACAGAGAGCAGAAATCAAGAGAAAAATGCAGTACGTGTTATTCCTTCAAGCACGGTTTTGCTGAAACCGTTCGGGAACAAAATGCACGGGTAACCACAGAAATCCCCAGAATTGCTGTGTAAAACACACGATTGCAAGCGATCGTGCGAGAAGAAAAATGCACAACAGTGCGTTTTGCACAGAAACTAGAAAATGAGTCCGGGACGTCCCGACTACCTGCACATCAATGAAACAAACTGGAAAGAACCATGGGGAGCACCATGTGCTTACCCCCAAAAATAGAATCCGCAATTGCACACCCGCGGGCCAAAATAGTTCACGAAATGGTCAATGACCGAACGATGCAAATATAACCGAAATCCGGTTGAAATACTGTGCACGAGTGAGAAAACAAGTCCAGATTAGTCTGAAAAACCCTATAAATATCAGACTCATCAATCCCCATGGTGCGTGAATTTCTTGATGTATTTCCTGATAATCTTCCTCGCCTTCCGCCTGAGACAGACGTGGAGTTCATCATAGATTTGGAGCCAAGTACCCATCCTATTGCTAAGTCGTCGTACCTTATATATGGCCCCGCATGAGTTGGAGGAGCTGCGTACCCAATGGGATGAGTTTCTGCATAATGGTTTTATTAGGCCGAGTTCTTCTCCATGGGGTGATCCTATTTTTTTTTGTGAAGAAAAAGGATGGATCAATGAGGCTTTGCATCAATTATAGATAGCTGAATGAGGAAACAGTCAAGAATAGTTATCCCCTACTGAGGATTGATGATTTGTTTGAGCAGTTGCGCGGTAGCTCGGTGTTTTCAAAAATCGATCTACGTTGAGGCTACCACCAGTTGAGGATTCGTGATATGGATATTCCAAGGACTGCTTTCCATTTTTGGCATAGGCATTTTGAGTTTTTGGTGATGTCTTTTGGATTGACCAATGCACCCTCTGCTTTCATTGATATGATGAACAAAGTGTTTAAGGACTTCTTGGACCATTTCGTGGTTGTGTTCATAGATGTTGTTCTGGTTTACTCCCGTAGTGCTAAAGAGCATACCCAGCGACTTGCACTTTGTTTTGTCTGCCTTGAGGTACCAAAAATTGTATACCAAGCTAAGTGCAAGTTTGGGCTCCCTAAGGTTTCTTTTCTGGGCCATGTGGTTGATAAGGATGGAATTTATGTGGACCCTAAGAAGATAGCTGTTTTCATGGATAGGAGTAGGCCTGCCACTCCCAAAGAGATAAGGATCTTCCTATGGTTGGCAGGATATTTAAGGAGATTTGTAGAGGGTTTCTCTGCGTTGTCTACAACATTGACTAAACTAATGTAAAAGAACGCAGCAATTGTTTTGAGCGATAAGTGCAATGAGGATTTCAGGTACTAAAGTGGAGATTTTGTACTGCTGTGATTTTTGCCTTGCCTACTGAAGGGATAGAGTACACTATGTATGTGGACGCGTCGCACGTTGGACTTGGTTGCGTGTTGATGCAAGAGGGAAAAGTAATAGCATATGGGTCGACGCAGTTAAAAACTCATAAAGGAAATTACCCTACGCATGATTTGGAATTTGCAGCTATTATCTACGATATGAAGTTATGGAGACATCTGTTATACGACGCTATATGCAAGATTTATACTGACCATAAGAGTTTGTAGTACGTCTTCACTCAAAAGTAATTGAATTTGCGCCAGCGGAGGTAGTTGGAGTATGTGGCAGATTATGATGTAGAGATTTAATACCATCCGGGAAGGCAAATATAGTAGCAGACGCCGTGAGTAAGAAGTCAGCGAAAATTTTTAATCTTTTTGTGGATTATCTGGTTGAGGAATTTTTTTGATGAATATTTCAATTGGGAGTTGTGACTCACCCAGCAGTTTGGAAGTATTAGAGCCTTCATGGATTTAACTTACGAGGCTACAACAAAGGGATTACCCATATTTGCTGCATCTTTATAACAGAACTGCGAAAGGGGAGTTGCCGGACTTTTTGATCGATGACGCAGGTACCTTAAAGTAACGCGACATATTATTCATTCCCGCTATTGAGGATATTCTAGTTAAGTAATGCCAAGAGGCGCATGGTTCTAGTGTTGTCTACCACCCCGATTCTACTAAAATGAATAAGGATCTGAAGTAGATCGTCTGGTGGTATGGTATGAAGGCTGATATAGCTATGTATGTATCAGAATGTTTTTTCTGCAAGCGAGTTAAGGCCAATCATGGTAGGCCTGGAGGCAAGCTAATGCCCTTAGAGATTCCAAGCTGGAAGTGGGAGAGCCTTTCAGTGGATTTTATTACTTGATTGTCGAGATCTCCCCAAGGATACGATTCTGTTTGGGTTATAGTGGACAGATTGATAAAGTGTGCTCACTTCGTGCCGTTTAAGATCGACTACTCCATAAAGAAAATAGCTGAATTATATTTGGATGAGGTCATCAGGTTATGACTAGTACCCACGAGTATTGTATTAGATTGAGACTCCAAGTTTACGTCTCACTTTTTGAAGAGTTTACAAGAGGCATTGGGTACCAACTTGAGGTATTCCACCTCCTATCATCCATAGACAAATGGTCAGACGGAGAGAGTAAATCATATTATGGAGGATATGATCAGATGTTATATTTTGTACAACGGAGGAGTGTGGGATGAGAATTTGAGACTAATGAAATTTGTTTACGATAAAAGTTTCCAAGAAAGTTTGCAGATGCCCCCAATTGAGGATTTGTATGGGAGGCATGACAGGACTCCCTTGTTTTGGGCCGAGGTCGGTGAGAGACCATTATTGGGTCTTGAGGTGTTAGAAGAAATGGATGTTTCTGTGAAGCATTTTTGAGAGAAGATTCGGATAGCTCAAGAGCGATAGGAGAAGAATGCCAACCGGCGTAGGACTGATTCAGAGTTTGTTGTTGGGCAGATGGTGTTTCTTAAAGTTTCCACAATGTCTGGAGTTAAGAGGTTTTGTAAGAACCATAAGTTGGATCCGAGGTATGTGGGACCATTTGAAATTGTTGAACGGATTGGTGTGTTAGCATATAGGCTGTATTTGCCCGCAAGTTTTCCCGATGTGCATGATGTTTTTCATGTGAGCTAATTGCGGAAGTTTATGCTGAACAATAGGCAAGTTCTTGATCCTGTGCCCAAGTTGGAGCCTAAACTTTCATATGAGGAGGTGCCTGTTCGTGTTTTGGATACTAAAGATCAAATATTATGAAGGAAGACAATACTGATGGTTAAAGTTTTGTGGCAGAACAAAGACGTGGAAAGCACGATATGGGAGTTGGAGTCAGCTACGAGGGAGGATCATCCTCATCTATTATCCTAATGTTTTCGGTATGTGTTTTCTTTGTTAGCCTATGATTGCTTTTATTATGTTTGGGAATTGATCCTCTTTATGATAAGTTTCAGGACGAAACTTTCTTTTAGGGGGAGTGGCTGTAACGCAAAAGATTTTTTTGATGTTTGGTTTAATTCTTTTTTTTGCATATTTATGACATCAGGGTGTTATGTCGACGCGTATTTTGCACGTACCGTGGTTTGAGCATGGTTTTGCTCTTTAAGTTTTCTCAGTGATGCCATGTTTAGCTTGTTTGCAAGATTCCCTTGCGAGTCAGGTCTGTTTTGGTGACTCGGTGGAGCCTTTTTGGGGAATGCTTGTTTTTTTGCTTCGGGAGGTGTTTGCTCGAGTTTGGCTTGTCAGATTTGAATTTTGACTTCTCCGTTGGATTTGTAGCGTCGGTATTTAGCTACGATACAAATTTCGTTAAATTCCGAGTAGTTTTGGGTTTCAGATAGTTTTGGGATTAATTATTGAATGTAATGAATTATTATATGATTATAATTAATTATATACGTATATAAATAACCGGAACTAGGTCACACGGATTATTATTCATCGTCTTGCTAAACCCGAGCAACGGACTTTTCGCGAAAGAGGGAGTTTCGCGGACAGAGCCTGCATTCAGCCGACGATAGGAAGAGGTCGGGTAGTAGGTTTTGTCATTTGATAGGTGATTTGGAAAGCTCTCAGAGATGGCTTCGTGATCATGGTAAGTTTTCCATGATTCCTCGATTTTTTATACGTTAGGGTTTGCGATTTTGACCCCCTTTTCCCCTCCAAAAGTTTCAGTAAATGTTGCTAGGGCCTTTCTACTACCGATCTGTATCACGGGCGGGCGGCGCTTTTTCGAAGATTCCAAGGCAAGTGGATCTTTCCCCCTTGCTTTTATGTTTCTTACATGATTTTTCATCCCTTTTTCCTCCTTCCTTAGAGAATAGGATTAGTATAGGTAAATCAAGAAGAGAACCCCTAGGTTAGGGCTTGATTTTCGGCCAAGACATAGAAACTAGGTTTAGTGTTCAAGGGAAATTCGGGGGGTATTGGGTAGAAATTCGTCGAGTACAGGTATCGGGATCAGGCGAGTATAGAATACTAGCCTAAGGGAAATTCGTCGAGTTTGGGTAAGGGAAATTCATCGAGTATCGGCGGTATTTTCGGAGAGTATCAGGATTCTTCGTGTACGGCCAAGGTAAGCATTCGCTGAGTGAAGCCGGTTGTCGCCAAGTCTATTTCTACGAGTATTGCCGAGTCCTTAAGGCCAAGCCGTTGAATATCATAGGTTATCTTAAGGAAGTTCGGCGAGTATCGCCAGTCTGTTCATTGAGTATTGATAGGAATCTGTCGAGTATTGCTGAAGGTCCCAAGTCTTTGTCGCCAAGTATCGGAGGATTCGTCGAGTATCATCTTCCGACTCGTCGAGTATCATTGAGGTTCGTCGGTTATACTCGCAGAATTTGGCCAGGACTTATAAGTTTTCATTTTTATTGGCACGATTCGTCATGTATGGTCCTTATGGTGATTTTATGACTTCTATAAGTTTTTCTTTGGGTTTAGACTTGGGATTTGGTTAAGTTTGATGTATCTTCGGTTGTGAAGGTGGGCAGTGGATAATGGACCGCCAATTGGATGTCGGTTTTTGGATGAATACACTTGGTGGTTTTTTGGTCTTGGTTTTGAGTACTGTTAGTTTGGGTTGGGACAAATGGTAACCACCACAGGCCTTATTTTTTTGAGACATTTTGTCTGGGAGCCTGGTATGGGTCCGTTGGTCTCCTACTCCAGCCGGTTGATATTACCTAGTGTTAATAATTCACGTTTTCGAGTTGTTTTGTGCTCAGTTTGCTTCGTAGATCAGTTTAAGCTTTTTATGTTGATCCTTGCAGATATTGTCGAAGCATGGCTTCGTTCTTCACTTGGTGCATTTATCCAATTAACTCCTTTATTACAGACTTTTACTGTACTTGTATTTGATTTGGCTAATCAGCTGTGGTCTTCAGCATTTCTTATACTGGGCTTTGGTAATCCCTTCCTTGTCTTTATACTTATTAACTGATTTTTTTCCTTTGCAACTTTTATTTTCTTACTTAGGTGTTCTTCCTTTGAATGACATAGGTTCAGGGCAGTAGCCGGTTGAGCGGCTAGGTTTGTGTTGCTAGTGGACTGCTGTGTCGCAGTGGTTTTCCTCACCATTGTGAGGTAGTGTTTGGTTGCTTCTTGCTAGTACAGACATATATGATCTCTAGTGGGTACGTGTCTTGTTGTTGACGCCCACTGTTTGTTTTCTTTTGGAATGTTAATTATTTTGCTAAGCTTCTTAGTTTGTCTTTTTCTGGTTGATTTTACTTGCTCTTTGGGGAATGTTTTATGCAAGGTTGCATGTTAGTTAATTTAACTTATAAAAAGCATTACTACTAATATTTCATATATGTCATCTTTCTAAAACCAAAATCACAATCTTCTGGCTAATGTAAAAACTATTTTCATAGTTATACTAATACTAGAGTCTTGCATACCATGTGTTGTTCTCTAGGGATGTTTATACTCATTTAGGGTGTTAATCAACATAATTAAAGTATTTTCCGCAACGTATAAGTATATTTTTACTCGTGGACTAGTTGATCCACCGTGTCGTGGGATACGTCCATCTTAACTTGAAACTTGATTTCTTTCATAATAACTTATGAATTTCTTATAAAATGTAGAGTTTGAGTCTTGCATGAGCATCTGCAGTTATTCCTTGCACGACGTGGCATCACGACACGTGTTCTCTCCTTAATCTGATATATCATCTAATGCGGAGAAAATGTGGGTTGTGACACCAGCCCCCACTCTCAAGAATATGGTTATGGCCATGTTTTAGAACCATTCAACAAATACTCAGATCAAGGGTCAGTCTATCAACACGCCTAATTTGGGCATTTCTGATGTTATCAAGAGCATGTATTCTACAGAGAAGATTGGTGCTGATGGCACTCAGAGCAAGCCAAATAAGCCAGCTGGACGATTTACCTTCACTCAGATCCTTGCTAAAAGGAATCTGAAGAAGACTGTTACTCCTCTTCCTTCTGTTCAGTTAGTAGTTAACCAAACTATAAGGCCTACACAGAGAAATAGATATAACATTCATGAATGTTGGTGTTGTGGCAAAGTGGGCCACTTTTCTATAAACTTCTAGCATAATCTAAGGGTGCAAGAGCAGCTGCTAGTCTACAAGTCAGAAAAATGATGGTAGACTAGTCCATTTTAAGACTAACAAGCACCTAGTACTAGCGATCTCTTTCCGCTTAAGAAAAGGGAGCCAAACTAGCAATCCAACTAGGCAAGTATACCTATAGAACTATAGATAGGGGACACAAGTATCGTATTGAAATTCGGGAACTGTTGAGTAAACCTACTCACACGAAAACTATTATTTTATCAAAAGATTGATTTAGGGTTAAAAGAAAGCTAAATGCATTAAAGAAAATATTACACTAAAAAGAGAACTAATTGCAGTTAATTAAAGAGCTACTAAAACGATTATAACAAAGGGTTGGAACAATGAAATGGAAAAGCACTCGATCAAGAATCACCTCAGCAAGAGTTGACTAAAAATGCGATAAAATAACCTAAGCTTAATCGGGTAAAGATCCTATACTGTGGAGGTTCCTAAATATTGAACACGCTTCTCTCAAAGTCGTGCCCAACTAAGTTTAGGAAGGTCTGACCGACTCTCATCTAAATCGGAGTCTTAAAGCTTGCTTTACGCGGTGAACCCCACTATTAGATTTTACTCCAATTCGGGAGATTTCGACGTCTGCCTCTCTCGAGGGGTGAGTATAACTCTCTTTACTCTTGAATGTGCACTTCAAACTACAAGCCTCTCGGCTAGCTAAGATTTAAAACAGAGATGGAAATTATATATCAATAATATAATTCCAATCATGAAAAATCAAGACTAAATCGAAGGCCTAAACCTTAAAAAGAAAAGGTAAATTCAAAGCATCATAACTTAATTAACTCGAACCTCAGATCATCAAGATCGAGTACAAGGAGGATTAGTTAATCATATCGAAGTGGAGGAGGAGGGATGAGTAGAAAAGCATTAAGAACACAAAGTAATAAAGGGGCACTTATTTTAATATTGAAAGAGAGCTACACTTTGGAAAAGAAAATTATAACTGCATTGAAATGAAAACCTATTCTAGCCCTACATTAAGCAACTAAAGCAAGTGCAATGATTACAACAAAAGCTAATACAACAAAATCACTAAGCTAGGATTAAGAAAAAAAACACAAAATGAGAAAGAGAGAGAGATGGAAGAACACTAAAAAAGATAAGAAACAAAGGGGAAACACCTCCCCCTCTCAGCCTAACTGTCCTAGACACATGGGTGTACCACACAATTTATAGGAAAAATTCTCGGGTTGGTCACGCCCGGTGACACGCCCAGAGAGGACGTGTTAGGGGGCATGACAGGTATGGGGTTGACCTCGGGTTCTGGATTCTAGCAGGAAGGATGATTGCTTCTATACGTTGGTGGACACGCCCTGGGTCACGCCCGTGTAGGGGGGGGGGGTGACACGTACGTCGCATCAAAATCATTGGTTGGAAATCCATCAGTCATCTGAAAATGTTGAACACGCCCAGGGACACGTCGGTGTAGGGAGGGCGTATCAGTATTGTTGACGTGCAGGGCTGAAAAATGATTAATTGCGGCAGCAGGCTTCGAGATGAGGGTGACACGGCCTATGACATGCCCAGGGAGGGCGTGTTAGGGGCGTGACAACGGTTTTTTCTATTATTTGGTCTCTGTCAGCAAGCTTCCTCGGGATCGAGTCACACGCCCTATGACATGCCCAGGGAGGGCATGACATGAGGGCGTGTCAGGTCATTTTTGGAAAAAATTTTAAAAAACTTCAAAAAGACAGGAAAAAGTTAGCAGCAATAATATATACATAAGGAAGATAGAAATAAAGCTTATAAGACATGATTAAAGCCTTCAAAATAAGAAAATACAACCAAATAGTTTAGACTACAAAACATACTATCAAATTCGCTCAAGCTTAAGCTTTGCTTGTCCCCAAGAAAAGATATAAAAACTAGATAATCATAAAAAGTGACTAATAAAAAGGTTCTAATTATGCTAACACAAGTACTATGCAAAATTCTAAGTAAGAAAAAGGTGAAACGTACATCTAAAACAATTATTTAGGTATGGTTTAACTTTTATAAACTTTACTTAACAAAAATAAATCATCCAAAATTTTAACAAATTTCTTTAAATAGATTTAAGTAAAGCAACGAAAATGAAAAATGCATTGAGTTGTTAGTAGATCCAAGCAATGCATTTTAATTATATCAATTAAATAACAAAAATCTAAGTTTAAATCCAAAACTAATACTTATTTAATTTTCTTCTTTTCTAAGTTATTAAATGAAATTCAAAAGCATGAATCAAAAGGACTTAATAGGACTGAAACGTTTGGTTTTGAATTAAGATTAGGAGTGGAATTCAAAAATATACAAGGGTCTTAAAATCACACTAAACCAAAACAAAGAGTTTCAAAAAATTTATTATAAACAAAATATTTCTTTTTTTTCTTTTCCATTTTTTTTCTTTTAGAAAATAAAGGCCATCAATATTTTTATTTTCATTTTGAATTGGCAAAATAAAAGCAAACATTTCTTTTGAGCATACTTTTTTCAAAAACTTTTCCGAAAAATAATCACAAAATAACCTATCATAATTATGGACAATTTTAATGAAAATCAAAAGGACTAGTGTGATTAGATAGAATGGAAATTTTTGGCTTTGGTGAAAATGATATGAAAAGCGAAGCTATCAAATGAAATTGGAAAAAAGGCACAAAATCGGCTAAGTAGCGATAAAAATTTTTAGGTTGACAGGAAAGCTCAAATGAAAACAAAAACGGCCTAAATCATTTTCATGCTTTTAAATTTATTTAAAACATAGATTTTAAAATTTTCAAAAAAATAAGTACTAGATAATAAAAGAAGATTGATGAAATTATCTTGAAAATTGAAATAATAGGTGACTTAGATCATTCACATCTACTACGCTATCCAAAAGTTGACCTTAGAAAAATTATCCAAACACGAAAAGGAAAATAGTGGATGATGAATTTTTGAGAAGGTAAAGAAAATATAGAACAAAAATCATAATGGAAATGCGAGTTTTATAAAAAAATGTTTTACATTAACATGCTACCGCGAATTAGAAACAAAGCATGACCAACATTATACTTGCAAAACATAATTAAAAATGACGATTAGAAATATTATAATTAATTAAGAAGTTTATATAAGATTTTGAGAGAAAAAAAAACAAACGAACGGGGTACTATTGAAAGACCTAGAACGTCAAAACTATTAAAGTAAAAAACAAATAGTACATATTTTATTTTATTTTTTAAGTATTCTCTTTTTTTTTATTTTTGAAATTTTTTTTTGGATTTTTGAAAAATATTCACAAATAGAAAAATATTCACACATAGCAAAAAGAAGGAAGAAGTCCTCCCATAAGCTTTAAAAATAGGTACTCCCCCATATTTATGCATCCCGAATGCTGATTGATGCCGCTCCCCCATTCTTGCACTTTGGATCTTCATGAAATGTCTTCTTTAGACTTCGTGATGGATTCAACAACATTAGAGCAGGCGATCGCAAAAGCATCAGCTTGTCGGAGCCGTCTGGGGCAAAAATTGTAAAATAAAGAAAACAGAAAAAGATAACTTGGGTTGCCTCATAAGGGCACCCTTTGTTTAAAGCGTCTTTTTAGTTCGACGCAATAAAATAATATTGTTCAAAAAATTTTTGTCCAAAATAATAATTAAAGTTTTTAACAAAAAAATAAAAGTTCGAAGTTAGTTAAAGTTCGTGCAGAAGAAACTTAAAAATGTTTTGACTGACATCCTCATCACCAGGGAAATACAGTTTAAGACGCTGATCATTCACTTTGAAATTACCTTATCAGGGTAGGAAATTAAAACAACACCATAAGTAAAAACTTCTAAAACAAAAAACGGCTAAGACTATCGTAACTTTAACTTACCCGGAAATAAACGTAAACGAGAGTTATACAAAAGAACTTGGTCGCCCGGCTTAAAGGTTTGTTGGTGCCTTAAGTGTTTATCGTGAAAACGCTTCGTCCACTCTTTATAAAATTTGTTATTTTCGCACACATAAGAGGGCCACTCGAGTTCGTTATGTTGAAATTTTCTAAGGTCGCCGACAGAGTGGGGATCGAAATTTAAAAATAGCAATGCCCAAAAAGTGCGGTGTTCTAATTCTACGTGTAAATGACAGGATTTTCCATAAACCAACTGATATGGCGTACATCCGAGGGCGGTTTTGTACGTTGTTCGGTAGGCCCATAGAGCATCGTCTAATTTGGCTGACGAGTCTTTCCTATAAGTTGAAACAGTCTTTTATAAAATTCTTTTTATTTCTCTATTCACTACTTCGACTTATCTGTTAGTTTTGGAGTGGTAGGCCATTGAAAGCTTATGCGTAACGCCATATTTAATAAGTATTTTAGAAAACTGCGCGTAAAAAAAATAAGAACCCCTATCGCTAATAATGGCGCGCAGCGTACTGAATCGAGAAAATAATTTTTTTTTTAATAACGTAATTACGACTCGGGCGTCGTTAGTAGGAAGAGCTTGGGCTTCAGCCCATCGAGAAACATAATCGACGATAACTAAAAAAAATTTATCCACGAAGCTAGATGGAATAGGGACAACAAAATCAATTCCCCAGAGGTCTAAAACTTCGCACTCGAGGAAATAATTTTATGGCATTTCATTTTTATGGGAAATAATGTCCGACCGTTGGCAACTATCACACCTACTCACAAAGGCTTGCACGTCTTTAAACAGGCTAGGCCAATAAAAACCCGCGCCAAGCACCCTGTGGGAGGTCCGAGCAGCTTGATAGTTACCACCAGTCAGTCCTTCATGCAAATGTTTTAAAATATCATATCCTTCATCATAAGATATGCATCTCCTTATAACTTAGTCTGCACATATTCAGAAAAGATGTGGTTCCTCCCAAAAATAGTTCTTCAACTCAGAAAAGAAATTTTTTTTTAAAGAACTCTTTTTGGACCACAGGATCCACTAAATACTTGGCGATGTGTGTGAACCGAAGTAGATGTGTTAATTGAAAGCAGCTTCTCATCTGGTAAGAAATCGTTAAAAGATTTTTCATCTAATTTTTCAATAAATGGATTATCCAATCGAGAGAGATGGTCGGCAGCCAGATTCTCGGCTCCTCGCTTATCACGGATTTCTTAGTCATAATCCTAGAGGAGTAAGACCCAGCAAATCAAGCGCGGCTTGGCATCCGATTTAGAAAGAAGATATTTGAGGTTCAAGTGGTCCGTAAAAATAATAATTTTTGAAAGCGTAATATAAGGGAAAAATTTATCAAAAGCGAACACTATATCTAGGAGATCTTTATCGGTTGTGATGTAATTCTCTTGTGATGATGTAAGTGTTTTACTTGCATAATAGATGAGATGGAAGTTTTTAGATACGCGTTGACCTAATATGGCTCCCACCGCAAAACTACTCGCGTCGCACATAATTTCAAAGGGAATGTCCCATATCGGAGCTATCATAATGGGGGCATTAATTAACTTTTCTTTTAGTAATTCAAAGGCAGACAGACAAACGTCATCAAAAATAAATGGGCATCTTTTTCTATAAACTGGGTAAGAGGTTTGGTGATTTTGGAGAAGTCTTTTATGAAACGACGGTAAAATCCAGCATGACCTAGGAAACTTCTTATAGCTTTGACGTTCATAGGCGGCGGGAGCTTGTCGATAACTTCTATCTTAGCAATATCTACATCAATTCCTCTCACAGAAATTTTATGATCCAAAACTAACCCTTCCCTCACCATAAAATGACATTTTTCCCAATTTAGGACAAGGTTAGTTTTTCGCATCTTTCTAAGACTTTTTTTAGATTTTCTAAACAACTATCAAAGGCATCACCGAACACAGAGAAATCATCCATTAATACCTCCATAATGCTTTCTACGTACTTGTCGAAGATAGCGATCATACATCGTTAGAATATAGCTAGCGTATTACACAATCCAAACGGCATTATTCGGTTGGCGAAGGTGCCGAAGGGACAAGTGAACGTAGTTTTCTCCTGATCCTCGACAGAGATGGGGATTTGAAAATACCCCGAGAGGCCATTGAGAAAACAATAAAATCTATGGTCGGATAATCGTTCTTAAGTTTTATTGATGGACGGTAAGGGAAAGTGATCCTTGCGGGTGGCATCATTTAACTTACGATAATCTATACACATTTGCCACCCGGTCACCATCCGTGTCAGGATTAATTCATTATTCTCATTATTAACTACCGTTATCCCTCCCTTCTTCGGCACTACCTGGACTAGGCTAACCGACTTACTATTAGATATATGATAGATAATTTCTGAGCCTAACAATTTCATGACCTCGCCCTTAACTACTTCATTCATGTTGGGATTTATGTGGCGCTGAGGTTGGATTGAATTACGCAAATTATCTTCCATTAGGATTTTGTGAGTGAAGAAAGATGGGCTTATGACCTTGATATCAGAAATTTTTCAGGCAATAGCTCGGCGATGTTTACGTAACACTAAAAGAAGTTTATCATTTTGCACATCTGTGAGGTAGGCCGAAACTATAACTGATAGCATGGAGTCCTTTTGTAAGAAAGCATATCTAGAATGTTCGGGTAGTTCCTTTAATTCCAGGGAAGGGAGTTCTTCATATGATGTTTAAGAAATTCTTTCTTTTTCAAAAACAATGTTTTCATAGACTTTTTCTTTATACGAAAAATTGAAAGGGGTAGAGCTGGTGGCCATGGCGGCTTCTTGCAGCGATTCAGTTGGACGAGTAGAGGAGGAACAAAAATTAGAAAATTCTTTTTCAAATTCAGAGAGGTGATAGGAGGATTCTTCACTTAGGTATAGTGATTCGGTTGTAAGAGTAGAGGAGGAGCAAAAATCAAAAAATTCTTTTTCAAATTAAGAGAGGCGATAGGAGGATTCTTCACTTAGGGTATCTACGAAAAAATAGGAGTCGGCATTTGCTAGGGTGTTCTTCATCGATGGGGTGATAGAGAAAGTCACTTCATCATCTCCTACTCGAAGGAAGTGCTTACCATTTCTTACGTCAATGATATCTCGGGAAGTGGTAAGGAAGGGTCGTCCAACGATCAAGGGAACCTCGATGTCTTTTTCGATGTCCAATATGACGAAGTACACCGGGAAGATGAACTTATCAACTTTAACTAAGATATCGTCCACGATTCTTAACAGGTACTTAACAGATCTATCAGCGAGCTGGATACTCATGCGTGTTGGGTTGAGGGTACCAATTCCTAACTTCTTAAACAACGAGAGGGGCTTCAGGTTTATACTTGCACCTAAGTCGGCCAATGCGTGTTTGATAAAAAGATCACCAAAGACACACGAAATAGAAAAACTACCCAGATCACTGATCTTCTTCGATAAACTGTAGGTCAAGACCGCATAGCACTTGGCATTTAGCGTGACGTACGACAAGTTCTCTAACTTCCTCTTGTTAGTCAGGTGGTCCTTAAGATACTTAGCGTACTTCGACATCTGGGTAATAGCTTCATGGAAGGGTAGGTTTATGTTGATTTGCTTAAAAATTTCTAGGAAGCGAGAGTATTGATCATCTTGATGTTGTTTGCTAATTTTCAAAGGGTATGGTGGAGTTGGATTATTTTTAAAGATGGGTGGTGGAGTGAGATCTTTTTCTAACGCAGGGAGAGGAGTGATAACTTCTTCTTCAGCAGAGGGTGGAATTTTTAAAACGGGAGCGGAGCTTGCCTCGGGCTCTTCAATAACCCTATCGGAAACTTGCTTCCCACTTTGAAGAGTTATAGCTTTTGCTTTCTCTCTTGGTTTGGGCTCGGTATTTGAATGAAGATTCCCGACGGGTTGCTCAAAAATAATTTTTGCGAGTTGTCCTACTTGATTTTTAAGACTTCTAATGCTTCTGGTTAAGGTTCTTATAGTAGCGTCATTTGTGGTTATATATTTAGAAAGTAACTCCTCCAAGCTTGGAGGTTGAGGATAGTTTTGAAGAGGTGGAGGTCGTG
This sequence comes from Platanthera zijinensis, assembly GCA_039513925.1. Lineage (NCBI taxonomy): Eukaryota > Viridiplantae > Streptophyta > Magnoliopsida > Asparagales > Orchidaceae > Platanthera > Platanthera zijinensis. The sequence continues at coordinate 165,712,094 of CM077085.1, forward strand.
CAGAAAAATCATTTTGAGGTGGCGGGAGCATCACGTTCGCAGGGTTACTCCACGAAAAATTTGGGTGGTTTCGTAAAGCATAATTAAAACTATTCGGAAAAGAGAAACCCGTAGCATGAAAATTTGCTGTAGAAAAATTATTAAAAGCATTTCCAGGCATATTATTAACATAATCTAATTGTTCGTATGCAGGAGTTGCAGATTCCCATACCTGAGGGGCAGAGGCAGCAATCATCTCCGTAATTTTTTTACTAAATACTTCGACCCTCAGAGCGAGCTTGGAAACATTGTCTACTTCAAAGATACATGCAGGTTTGTTTGGGCGGCACCTAGGCACATTCCACTGATCGGTGTTTAGGTCCATGTCCTCAAAAAGCTCAATAGTTGCATCCGTGGTTTTGCGGTTTAAAGTACTGCCAGAAGCTGGTCTATCATTGGCTTTATGTTTTGATTTAGCCCGTTATAAAATGTCTGCACTTGTAACCATACAAGCAATCCATGATGGGGGCATTATCTTAAGAGTTCTTTAAATCTTTCCCAGGTTTCATGCAAATCAGAATCAATTTGAAAAAAAAGCAGAAATATCGTTCCTAAGTTTTGCGGTTTTGGTTGGCGAAAAATACTTCGCCATAAATTTTTTCGTTAGTTGATCCCAAGTGGTGATGCTCCCTCTCGGCAGAGTGTTCAGCCACTGTTTTGCTTTAGTTCTACGGGAGAAAGAAAATAATATTAGCCTAATAACATCATTTTTAACACCATTTATCTTTAAGGTGTTATAAATCTCAAGAAAGCTTGTTATTTGTGCGTTCGGATCTTCATCTTGAAGTTCGTCATATTGCACATACTGCTGCACCATTTGAATTATGCTAGGCTTTAGTTCAAAATTATTATTATCTATAGCAGGGAACACTATACTGGATTCTGTTCCCTCTAGATTTGGTCGTGCATAATAGGACATAAGCCTATGCACGACCTCCTCCATGTGGGGTTCTTCCATTCTTAAAGTAGAAAGTGACTCGGAATCCTCAAACGGTATTTGGAAAGTAGGGCCTTGAAATCGCGATCTTTTCCAAGAGTACGCTCAATTTCGTGGTCTATGTACAAAATAACCGACGGACTCCCGCGGGTCATGCACTAGAAGAAGAGAAGATAAAGAAAGAGAAATAAAAAAAACTAGAAAAAGAGAAGCTAATTTTTTTAAATAGATTTTTTTTATGTTTTAACTCCTGAACTTCCCAAGGGCTACCTAATGAAGGGTTCGCAAGGTACTAGAAAAGATAGTGGCATTTAAAGCCACATTGCCCTTTTCGAGAGAGTTAGGTGGTGTAGAAGAATTGTGAAGTGTGTTTCTATTAAGAGCGTTAATATTTTTTTGATTTTTAATTTTTTTAGAAGGAGGATTAGAAAGAGCAAAGATTAAAGTAATAGGTTTGTGTTTTCAAATTATCAACAAAAGTTGCTCCCCGGCACCGGTGCCAAAAACTTGTTGATCGCTTTCCGCTTAAGAAAAGAGAGCCGAACTAGCAATCCAACTAGGCAAGTATACAAATCAAACTATAGCTAGGGGACACAAGTGTCGTATTGAAATCCGGGAACTGTTGAGTAAACCTACTCACACAAAAACTATTACCTTATCGAAGGATTGATTTAGGGTTAAAAGAAAGCTAAATGCACTAAAGGAAATATTACACTAAAAAGAGAACTAATTGTAGTTAATTAAAGAGCTACTAAAATGATTATAACGATTTGTTGGAACAATGAAATGGAAAGGCACTCGATCAAGAATCACCTCGGCAAGAGTTGACTAAAAATGCGATAAAATAACCAAAGCTTAATAGGGTAAAGGTCCTTAACCGTGGAGGTTACTAAAGCTTGAACATGCTTCTCTCGAAGTCGTGCCCAACTGAGTTTAGAAAGCTCTGACAGACTCTTGTCTAAATCAGCGGCCTAAAGCTCGATTTACGCGGTGAACCACACTATTGGATTTTACTCCAATCCGGGAAATTTGGATGTCTGCCTCTCTCGAGGGGTGCGTACAACTCTCTTTAATCTTGAGTGTTCACTTCAAACTACGAGCCTCTCGGCTAGGTAAGAGTGAAAACAGAAATGGAAATTATATATCGATAATATAATTCCAATCATGAAAAATTAAGAGTAAATTGAAGGTCTAAACCCTTAAAATAAAAGGTAAATTCAAAGCATCATAACTTAATCAACTCGAACCTCGGATCATCAAGATCGAGTACAAGAAGGATTAGTTAATCATAGCGAAGTGGAGGAGGAGGGATGAGTATAAAAGCATTAAGAACCAAAGTAATAAAGGGGCACTTATATTAATATTGAAAGAGAGCTACACTTTGGAAAAGAAAATTACAATTGCATGGAAATGAAAACCTATTCTAGCCCTACATTAAGCAACTAGAGCAAGGGCAAAGATTACAACAAAATCACTAATCTAGGGTTAAGAAAAAAACAAAAAAATGTGAAAGAGAGAGAGAGGGAAGAACACTAAAAAAGATAAGAAACAAAGGGGCGGAACCTCCCCCTCTCAGACCAACTATCCTAGACACTTGGGGGTACCACTCAATTTATAGGAAAAATTCTCGGGTTGGTCTTGCCCTATGACACGCCCAGGGAGTGCATATAAGGGGGCGAGACAGGTATGGGGTTGACCTCAGGCTCTAGATTCTGGCGGGAAGGATGATTGCTTCTGTACGATGGCTGACACGCCCTGGGTCACACTCGTATAGGGGGCGTGACATGCACGTAGCGCTGAAATCATTGGTCAAAAATTTGTCAATCATCGAAAAAGGTTGTACATGCCAAGGGAGATGCCCGTGTTGGGAGGGCGTGTCAGTACTATTGACGTATAGGGCTTAAAAATCTTTAATTGCGGCAGCAGGCTTCGGGATGAGGGTAACACAGCCTGTGACACGCCCAGGGAGGGTGTGTCAGGGAGGCGTGATAGCGGTTTTTTCTATAATTTGTCTCTGTCAGCAAGCTTCCTCGGGATCAGGTCACACGCCCTATGACATGCCCAGGGAGGGCGTGACATGGGGGCTTGTCGGGTCATTTTTGCCAAAATTTTGAAAACCTACAAAAAGACAGGAAAATGTTAGCGGCAATAATATTTACATAAGGAAGATTGAAATTAAGCTTATAAGACATGATTAACGCCTTCAAAACACGAAAATACACCCTAATAGTTTAGACTACAAAATGTACTATCAAGGACCTAGTAGATATTGGGGTCCAAAGGTAATATAAATTTTGTGATGCAAGTTAGTCCAAATGCCCATATCCCTATATGGTACTTGGACATTGGTTGTTCCAGAAACATGATTGGGAAAGGAGAAACTTAAAGGATTACACTCCAGCGAAAGATTGACCCAAGGTTATCTTTAGTGGTTAGATAGAAGGGTGATAATAGGCTATGGTAAGATTACAAATGGTATAGTCACCATCACAAAAGTGGCTTATGTTGAAGGGTTGCAACACAACCTCATAAGCATAAGAAAACTCTCTGATCTTGGCTATATCCTTGTCTTACACAAGGATGAGTGTCAGATTAAGAGGTTAAGTGACTAGTGGTCACCTTGATAGGCACTAGGAGTGGAAATGTTTATTGCTTAAATTTTCTTTTATCTTGTTATAAACTATCCTATTTGTCTAGTGGCAAATGAGAAAGTTTCATATTGTGTGAAATGGCACAAGAGACTAGCTCATTTGAATTACAAATTATTGGCAAGCTCTTTAGTGAAGAGCTAGTTAGGAATGTTCCCAAGATAAAATGCACCAAGGAAAGCTTGTGCTCAGCATGCAAAAAGGGCAAGCATACCAAGGCTACCTTCAAGGGAATTGGGACCAAAGACTCTATAAGGTGATTATATCTCTTGCATATGGACTGTTTGGTCCTATGCTAATTCATAGTCTAAGTAGGTAAGTCTACACCCTTGGGGTGGGTTATGATTATTCTAAGTTTACTTGTGTGTTCTTTCTTATGAAAAAGAATGAAACATGTGATGTATTCATGAAGTGTATCAACCAAATTCAAAATGAGTTTGATAGTACTGTGGTAAAAGTAAGAAGTGACCATGGAATTGAAATCCAGTCTGATAGCATGACAAAGTTCTGTGAAGAGTTAGGGATTCTTCAAGAATTTTCTTCTACAAGAACACCCCAGCAAAATGGGATTGTTGAGAGAAAAAATAGAACTCTCATAGAGGCTTGAAGGACCTTGTTGAGTAACACATATCTCCCAGAACAATTCCGAGATGGGGCAGTGAATACTGCATGTCATGTCCTTAATAAAGCCTCTATCACCAAGAGCCACAAGAAGAATACCTATGAGATCTTTAATGGCAGAAAAACAATCCTGGGCTATCTCAGGATCTTTGGTAGAAAGTGTTATGTGCTTCATAATTGGAAGTCCTATGTGATAAGTTTGCTGCCAAGTCCTTTTATGGAATTTGTGTTGGGTACATCAATCATGGTAAAGCCTATAAGATCTATATCTTGAAAAGCCAAGTTTTAGAAGAGTCTGTACATGTAGTCTTTGATTAGTCTACCATTATTAATAGTGAGCTGCCAAGCTCCTCTTTTAGTACTGCATGTACAGAGTTGTTGATAGACAAGTTAAGCATCAAGGATGATGCTCCATAAATCCATGATGGTGTGGATTTTCCAGATGAAGTGCAAGGCACACTTGAAGTGGATGAAGATCAAAAAGAAATAACTATTGAAGTTGATGCTGAAAGAAGATTGCCTTAAGCTGTCAGGCATCTAAAAGACCATCCAAGACACCAGATAATTGGTGATGCACACCAAGGAGTAGTGACAAGAAGCAAGAGCCTAAATACAATAATGTATGCAAGTTTCTTATCACAGGTTGAGCCCAAGAGATTTAAAGAGGCCAACATGGATCAGTTCTGGATTGTAGCAATGCAAGAGGAATTGAACTAGTTTAAAAGGTGCAAGGTCTGGAAGTTGGTTCCCAGATAATAAGGACATAATTTCATTGGGGTCAAGTGGATTTACATGAATAAATGTGATGAAAATGACATTATAATCAAGAACAAAGCAAGGCTAGTATCTAAGGGCTACAGGCAAGAAGAAAGTATTGATTTTGATTAAACTTTTACCCCTGTATAAAGATTGGAAGCCATCAGAAACTTTCTTACATATGCTGCATTCAATGGATTTAAAGTCTACCAGATGGCTGTGAAGTCAGCATTCCTGAATGGTGACTTAAAGGAAGAAGTCTGTGTTGAGCAACCTCAAGGTTTTGTTGATTCTAACTCACCTGAATTTGTTTAAAGACTTAGGAAGGCTCTATATGTTTTGAAGCAAGCCCTTAGATCATGGTATGAGACATTGTCTAGTTTCCTCATTGAGAAAAAATTTCAAGGGGGGAAGATAGACAAGACCCTATTCCTAAGGGAATCTAAGGGTAAGATCATCCAAATCTAGATATGTGTAGATGACATTTTCTTTGGATCTACTGATGACAACCTTTGAAGGAATTTTGCCAAACTTATGCAAGGGAAGTTTGAGATGAATAGTATTGGTGAACATAAGCTCTTCTTGGGACTCTAAGTAAGACAGACTGATGATGGCTTGTTCATATCCCAGTCTAAGTTTACTAGAGAGTTGTTCCAAAAGTTTTGTATGGAGAATGCCTCCACCATGAAAACTCCCATATGGTCAAGTATGCCTATAAAAAAAGATGAGGCATGGAAACTTGTTGATGAAACTTTGCATAGAGGGATAATTGGCTACTTTATATATCTTACTACAAGTAGGCCAGACATCTTGTATTCTATATGTATTTGTGCTAAGTATCAGGCTAGCCCTAAAGAATCTCACAACTCTACTGCTGAGAGGATTTTGAGGTGTCCTAAGGGCACACCAGATCTTGGACTATGGTACCCTAAAAATAAGTATTTTGAACTAATAGGCTATTCAGATGTAGAGTTTACAGGCTGTGAAGAGGACATGAAGAGCACTTCAGGCACCTATCGGTTATTGGGAGGAAGACTAGTATATATGGGCAGCAAGAAGCAGACCGGTGTTGCAATCTCAATAGCTGAGTCAGAATATATCTCAACAGGTAGCTGTTATGCACAGTTATTGTGGATCCAGCATCAAATCCAAGACTACAATATCCATATAAGTAGAACTCCCTTATATTGTGATTCTACTAGTGTTTGGAATCCTATCTCTCATAGCATGACTAAGCACATTGACATTAGGTATCATTTCATTAGGGAGCATGTGGAGTGTGAAGACATTAGCCTTGAGTTTTTCCCTACAAACAAGCAAGTGGCTGACATCTTCACAAAGCTACTAGATGAAGTAATGTTCAACTCCTTCAAGTTTAAGCAGGGTATGTTGTACCTGGTATAGCTTCAGTTTCTCATTGTGTAGTTATTATTGCATGATTTACTCTTCTTACAGGAAGATCAGTCTTTCAAGTGATATCAAGTGATACCAAGACTAATATTGACTCACCTATACCGTAAAGAGAAGATAGCAGATGATCCTATTGTGGGGGGAGCAAGTCTAGATGCTCCCGTTGATGGGGAGAAAGTCTAGCAGCTGCTACAGTGGATCAAAGATCATCACTACTGCTGTAAAGTCACTACTATTACTGAAGGAAGAAGAGGAACATCCATGTGGATCAATGATAGTAGCTAGATCTAGTGGATAAATGGACCACTCAAGTGTCAAGTTGCTGTAGTGATGTGTTGCATCTGTAGTATCAAAATAAGAGGAATGTTCTCCAGTTAACTAGGTTGATCTCTAGTATAGTAGAAGTAGGCTAGGATCAAGAGATGTGTGGAAATACTTGAGAAAGGATACTTGACATGATCCTATCACCTCCCTTAATATGCCTATAGAAGAAGCCAAAAAGGGGGAGATGTCTGGCAATACTTGAGAATGGGGGAGATGTGTTGCAACACTGGTAATGGGGGAGATTGGAGATGTAGAACCATTACTTGACATCACTAGGTCATGTTTAGTCAGTTCATATTACTTGGAAAGATTCAAGTAGTATGAGGAATGCAATGACTATATGTTGAGCCATGTTGAGTCTGTTCATATTATGAGGTAAGTTATTCTAGTGGTGCTCTATTTAAGTATTAAGTGATATAAGGAGAGTGCATATTACTTGAGCAATTATTCAAGTGGTTTAAGAGTGCATTGACATGACATGTTGAGTCAATACAGTTATAGGAGTACATGAAATTAATTTGTTTGGTTTATGTTAATGTTTCTTAGTATTGCTGGTTATTCTGCCTTCTTCAAATAGGGGGAGATTATTGGGAATATTTCCCTCAATGTTCCCTAAACTTGATTTGAAGAGTCATCATCATCAACACTAAGAATATAGTTGTATTTGATGTTATTCAAGCTCATCATGTGCAGGATGTTGCATGGAACAAGGTTAAACAAGTTATCTAAGTGGCTATGACAGGTGGTCACAAGGTGTAGAAGTGGATAGATAAAAATCTATCTAAGTCCAAAGGCATTGAGTGAATCCAGTTCACTCAACGCCAGAAGTCAAAGAAAGATGCTTGAAAGGATGAAAATTGCCTAAGTCCACATGCGTTGAGTGAAGCCAGTTAACTGAACGCTAGATGCCAAAAAGTGCTGAGTAAGGTGTGGATAGTCAAATCCTTACAGTCTGCAAATCAATTCTGCTATTAAGTCAATAGGTATTGAGTGAAGGCAGTTCACTCAACTCCATATATCAAAATGCATCGAGTATAGCTGAATCTATCAAAGCCTCGGTATTGGCAAGATGAAAAAGAGGCTAAGTACACAGGCATTGAGTGAAGCCAGTTCACTCAACGCCAGACAACAAAAGCATTGAGTCATGTTGTTGCAGTCAAAACCTAAGAAGAAAGAAGACATAAAGTGGCTAACTATAAAAGCATTGAGTGATGAAGCTTCACTCGACACTCTCAATCCCAGATAGCAAAAGCGTTGAGTGATGAAGCTTCACTCAATGCTCTCAACACCTCAGCAAGTTCGAAGACTTTAGAGAAGCGGCTGAGTATAAAAGCATTGAGTGATGAAGCTTCACTCAACGCTCTCAATGCCTGGCAGAGCCTAAAAGATTGACCAAGTCCAGGGGAGTTGAGTGATGCCAATTCACTCAACGCACTCAACGCCTGACAGTGCAGAAAAGATTGACCATGTCTAGGGGCATTGATTGATGCCAATTCACTCAACACACTCAATTCCTAGCAGTGTAGGAAAGATTGACTAATTTCAGAGGCATTAAGTGAAGACAGTTCACTCATCACACTCAATGCCTGGAGTGAATCTGAGAAATTGGTTAAGTCCATAACTGATGACTTCAGCCAAAGTCAACAAAAGTCAACATAGTTCAAATTACTTACCAGAAAGCTATAGGACACGCCAAATAGTGCTGGAGGCCAACTGTACGTCTTCTTCCGTTAAAGCTAGTTGCAGCTATCAACTACAGGCGGTCCCCAATACTTCTTTCAGCTTTTAATCGACAGAAGATGAAAGTGACAAGTTTACAAGGAAAACTTGAACTTTTAGGGTTTTATACTTTACAAAAAGTTGCGGGTGAACTTCATCATCCTCGCCATTGCTGTCGAGCTAGAATCTTTAAGTCAATCTTGCTGATATATAAGTTCATTCTAGATATCTGTAGAAATTTCTTCTACTACAGCAAGGTCAGATAAGTGTCTGATAAAAAAAGAGAAACAGAGCTTTCAGTTTTCTGCAGGTTTAAGTTAGCTGTTTGAAGAACTAAAGATCTGTCACGTATTCCATCTTCTTCAGTAAGTTCAGAAACAAGTTTCTGATGTTCTTCCAGTAGAGGCAGCTATTTATTGAAGATCATTCTCTTGCTGTTAAGAAGAAATTTAGGGCTGAGATAACTAAGCTCAGGAAGCTTACACATAGAAATATCTATGTATAAAATAAACACCAACAAAACCCCTTTCATTTAAGTAGGATCCTTTTGGATCTGAGTTGTAGGGCCTTTGTGCTTGAGGTAGGGCAGATTTGCCTGAGTGTAGGATCCAATTTTAGATCTAAGTTATAGGACCTTTAGGTCTGATGTAGGATCCATTTTGGATCTGAGCTATAAAGTCTTTATGCTTGAGGTTGAGCAGTTTGCTTAAGCTATAAGAGAGTCATCCTCTCTGAGTATAGGACCTTTGGGTATTAGTGTAGGTTCCAGATTTGGATCTGAGGTAGGGACTTGTGCATGAGCTGTAGGAGAGTCATTCTCTCGGAGGTAGGGATATCCTCCAAAGCCTGAGCTATGGGACTTGAGTTCAAGTCTTAGGTAGGTGATCGCTTGATCACTATGTTGTAGGAGAAGATTTTCTCTGAGATTAGGCTTTGTGCCTGAGTTGTAGGTCTTGGATAAGACTGAGTGATCCTGAGGGATCTGTGTGGTAAGCTCTAAGGAGCTGAGCTTTTGGAGAAGTGCCTTATCTAACAAGAAGTTAGAAATGTGGGAGGAGAGTGGATGTACCCATAATCTGGGGAACCACTATAAATTCTATGTGTGTTCTTTGTGGTTTGTCTTGAGAGCATATAACTACTAACTAACTACACACTAAGTTAAAGATAATAATAAAAGACTAAAAAACCTATTTACCCCCTAGGTGTTTAGATACCTTGGAATTAAAGACTTTCACTTTGAAGCAGGGCCAGATGTCCGAGAGCTCCCACATTCCTCAGCCTTTCTCATTTCCTTTCTTAGCAACATGCCCCGATTCTTGGTATTATCGATAGCCTCAACCTTCAAAGCATCTTCTACTGCTTTCACATAACTCTCAGATCTGTATGCGCTTGCCACTGCTGGAAGTCACTCCTAAGACCTCCCAGAAAGTTCTTTACTCTACCATCCTTTAAGGCAACCAAAACCAAGGGAAACCTGCTCAATTTGTTGAATTCAACCTCATACTCACGAACTGTGAGCTGCCTCTACTTCAAATGCAAAAAAATATTCATAAGCATGTCTTGCTCGACCGTCAGCTAGAACTTCTTTAGCATCATCCCCTTACACTTTTCCCGCCAGCACCCATCTGTAATTCCCTCCTTCTCCCTTATCCACCTGCCCTTGGCAAGGCCCTTCAACTGAAAATTAGTGACCATCTTTCGGTCTATAGAAATCCTTGAATAGGAAAACATCTCCTCTATAGCAATAATCCAGTCATTTAAAGCCATGAACTCAGCTCTCCTATAATAAGTGGGGGGTCACAAGCGCTGGAAATGTGAAATGAAGTTCAACTCTGGCGGCAACTGAGCAAAAGGTACAAGAGCAGCGAGAAGATCAGGTATAATTTGTCCTACCGTATGGTCCTGCACTCTAGGTTACTGAGTTAGTTTAGCCGCCAAAAAGGTCTGTATCCGAGCCTTCATCGCGACCATCTGCCTCATCATGGCCTCATTACTCTAGCACAACCCTTCAATCACGACCTCACTTTGCGCACACAAAGACTCCCCCTCATATTGGAGGGGTTAACCTCATCATAACACACCTCGGTGGCATTACTATGAAGACGAACGAGCTTCTCATCAATACCTAGCTTAAAATACCCCAGCTAGCAAAATCGAATAACTTAACTAAATCCAGAATAAATATGTGTAAGTACTAGCTCTTGTTATTACCTTGCTCTAAAAATTCATTAAATGATGTTATGCTTTAAACTTAGGATGATATATCATCATCCCATTACTCTTATGCATATAATATGAATGCATGAATGCTTAAATCTTCATTTTAAATAATGTGTGTATGAGTGTCATCATGTAGATCTTGACTTGACGCATGTATTAATGCTATGTTATGTTAAGCATGTTGTGTCATGCATTCTAAAAAGGCCTTAATTCATGTCATGAACGACGTACACGTGAAATATTATGCATCTCATACTACATAATATCTCATGTAACAAAAAAAATCTAATGGGCATTCAAGTGATTATTTTTATGCATCACATACTACATAACAGTCATATGTTGCTTCCTTTGATGATCCATATATAACCATATATTATGCATCCCATACTACACAATATTCCTAATATACTTCTCTTCATGCTTATGAGTCCAGTGTTCATGTTTTTGCCAAGACATACTGATGACACTTAGATGTGAGTATGCAATGAAATGAGATACAGGTAGAAAATAGAATTTGTTTAAAAATGGTTGTTTAAATTACCCTTGCAAATCTAAGCAAATCTCATAACTTTTAACTAGCCTTCCTAATTTACCTAACCTACCACTGATACCAATAGTCACAACCTGTATTTTCTCAGTATTTAAATACTATCAGATTAAGAGATATTACGCATCATGATGGCACACAGTGCATGGACAACTGCAGACGTTAGGCAAACTTGTCCTTTCATTTATTTGTTTTTTATAAAAAAATGTATTTTATGTTAAAAAAACATAATTTGCATTTTTACAGTTTTATTAACCGTGTCCCTCGGTTCGGTGGATCAACTAGTCAACAAATGATGAAGTATATACGTAGCGGAAAAATACATAGTTACTTTATTTAACCCTACATGAATATGAGGATCCAACAATCTTGCATTTGATTTGTAACTTCTAATTTTTTATAAGTAAAATGAAGTTTTATAGATCTTAAAATAGTGTGACATTCAGTTAAAATAAATGACATGAGTCTACGCTAGAATGTAGCTTTTACATTTAAAATACCTAACATGCATCCTAACAAAAAACATTCCCAGAGAACAAGTAGGTAAACTAACCAGAAGTAACAGTATAAAAATCTAGCACGAAATCTAACACTAGAAAACTAAAGCTATGAGCATCAACAACCTGAAACAAACCCATAGTAAACAAGCAACAAGTCTAGTTTGAAGCAAAAGAACGACTACCTCACAACGATGCAGAGAAAGCAAACAACTGCAACTAACCATAACGCTGAAATCACCAACTTTACCAGGCCAGCCTGCTACTGCTCTGAGCATGAGGCATTCAAAAGAAACGAATGCCACAATAAGAAAAGGCAAGTGATAGCAAGAAAAGAACATAGGTTAACAGTTAATAAAAAGTTAAGGGTCACATGAATAGAGAGTATGGCAGTTAATGTTAATAAATAAGCTTTAAGAATTTCTTGCATCAAAAGCAATGATAATCTATATAATAATTTTGTATAGGCATATTTTAAATATTTGAGACTAATCAATTCGAGAAAGGGGATCATTAACAATGGGAAAAATATGGCACAGAGGCGATGGCTCACATTCCAACACGAACCATTAGTCCAAATCAAAAGGCACTGTTGGGGTAGCTTGCCTACAAACAAAACCCAATTGTCCAAAATAAAAGCCCTGGGTGTCTGATCCACAATCAAAAGTGCTGTTTCGGTAGAATAGACCGTAATGCACACAGCCTAACAAATATAATATAATATACATATATATATATCATAAAACCTGAGTTAAGTAGTAGTCATAAAGACTTAAGCCTTTTTTTATCATGTAGTTGACATGATGACACAGATTAGTTTGGAAAAACTCCAAGGCCTTCACAATGATGGTTTCCTAGGACAAACAGTATAGATGCATCATTGGACGATATTTACGATTAATATAATGATCAATTTTTTATACTTGGTAAGAATGACGTGATGATCCAAAACATACGATAGACAGATGACTCAATGAACAAATGGCCCGATAAATTTGCACCATGAAATGGACTAATACTAGACGAATTCTCAATTTCACGGACCGACACTTACCAATTTACTCGAAAAAATAAGACTTACTAAACACCAAAGAATCAGAGGTAAACAAAAAGGGAGAAAAGAAAGCAAACCACCACTTGCCTCGATTTTACCGGGTTCCAACCTCCGAAAACTCCACTCTGAGGATCGACCTAAACGAAGGCGTGACAAGAAGTAATCTTCAAAAATTTGGAAAAAACTGCAGTTAGGGCCGCAAACCATGGCGCTAAAATTCCACGAAACAGACAAAACTTACCACGCGCACGAAGATATCGGAGAGAGCATTCCGAATCTATGCTCGTGCGAGAAGTTTGTTCACCGGAGCTCTGGTGGTGGAGGTCAGAATGCTCCTGGAAATGTGTGAACTGCTTTGGATTGGCAGAAGCAATCAACGAGTGAGAGAGAAAGGGGAGAGGTTCGGTTCTTTTGAGAGGAGAAGAGAAAATATATATAATAATAATAATAATAATTATTATTATTACAATTAAGATGAGGGGGATCAGTTCGTCGAATGAAAAATGGGGGGGAAAGGCCAGTTGGTCGAATCAATGGGGGATTCAATTAATTTTTTCTAAAAAGATTTTGTTTATAATAATAATATTAATAGTAATAATAATAATAATAGAAATAGTAATAATATAAATATTTTATTATTGCGAATGGCTAAAAGCAAATTAATTCGGAAGCAATTCTCACCTAAGGTAAAAGCTGGTGCTACGCATCCAACAACAAAGTCAAAATCAAAATTCGACGACATTCTCGAGGTATAATTATCCAAAGTTTTACGACGAACGATAATTCAACGAATATTTGAAAATTTATCGAGGCCCTAATATTGCTCGGATCGCAACGAAACTTGACAGACATTTATAAAATTGAATAAATTAAATTCCTAAAGTAAAACTTCCAAATCCCATAAGATTTAAATTTTGTTCGACTTGACCAAACGAATGCGAAAAGGCAAAAATGACGGCTCACCGTTAACTCCGTGTTAACGTTGCGCCCTTACGTTATTATAACGTCTTCAAGGAGATTAAAATATTTGCCAGAAAAATAAGGGGTGTTACAACCATCTCCAGTCTATTTTTGTTGGGCAGACTCATCTCATGTTTGTTGTATAGAAGGCAGATAGCTCCTTAGTCTACATAGATGGAGGCAGACTCCAACCTCAGTCTACCAAATTGAGGCGGAATCCTCATCAGTCTGCACCGAAGAAGGCAGACTTCAACCTCAGTCTGCCAACATGAGGCAAACTTAGTCTGCCTAGTAAGGGATGTACTTCACCCATTAGAGGGAGGTGGACTCCTCTATAGTCCACCCTTTATAAGGAGACTACTTTCTTAGTTTGCCAGTAGGAGGTAGACTAAGTATGTTAGCAGGAGGCGATCTTGCACTTAGTCCTCCCATTTGGAGGAGACTATTGGAGGTGACGTCATCCAGTCTAGTTCTTAAAGTTTCCTCCTAGGTCCTATAAATAGGCCCCCACATAGTAGGGTCGATTGATCACAATGCCCCAGATTTGAAGAAGGCCCACAAGTCAATAGTATACACATGATTGTATCTTTTATATGTTCAAAGTGTAATATATATAGTTTGTCTACTGTTCCTTGATTAGATGGGCTGTCAGGGTCACAATGTTAGTTGGACTCAAGATAGGATGCTGGAAAAGAATAAATCATGCTAAGTCCAGAAGCGTTGAGTGAGTTCAGTTCACTTAATGCCAGAAGGCTAAAAGCGTTGACAGAACATCAAGCATTCAAAGCCTCGGTGTAGTTGGACTCATTTCTGGCTAAGTCAAGAATAGTTGAATGTAGGCAATTTACTCAATGCTTATTCCAAAGGAAATTTTCCTAAGTACATAAGCGTTGAGTGAAGAAGGATCACTCAATGCCTCATCAATAATTAAGCAGAGTTAAGAAGAATATAGTAAAAGAGCTTCACTCAATGCCTTTAACTAGAAGAATTCTACCAAGTTCAAAAGTGATGAGTGATGAAGGCTCACTCAGCACCTTATCAATTAAGCTGTCTAAGTAAGACGTGTTGAGTGATGAAGGTTCACTCAATACCTCAAGAAGCAGATTTTCTACCAAGTGTTTTTGCATTGAGTCACTGGACTGCACTCAATGCCTGTGTAATTTGAATGCAAACTACTAAGTCTATAAGCACTATCATGTTGATGTCGTCCATAATTCAAATATTGCGGGACTTGTGACTAGAAGACAAATGGCTCTGAATGCCTTCTATACAACATTTAAAGCTAAAGGTACTTTACACTTACCTATTTTCTGCTTGCCCATACAGAGAAAAGATTCATTAGTCGATGGGAGATAAAAAAGACTTTTCAAAGAGTAATTAAGAATTCCCTTTTATGATAGTCATCTTATCCATCAAGTTTGTAAATCCCTTACACTCAGATTTACATAAGTTTTCTGGAACACTAAAAGAATCTTGCTGATTGAAGAGATCATGAACTGAAAACATTTAAGTCTTCTACAATAGGAACAAAAAACACATTTTCAGTAAGAGGAGAAGAAACAGATCATTCAAAAGTTATTGTTCATCTTTAAAGACACTACTTACAATACTGTTACATAAAAAGCTTGAAGATACAGAGCTTTATATCAGTTCTTCTCAACACATGGAGAACTACTGTGAAGATATAAAATCTTGTTGCTCTGAAGAGTTTGGACTAGTTTTCTCAGTTCATAAAGATGATATAGAGAACTATTTCTGTGGATTCAATCATCACCAAACCTTTACTCAATCTATAAGATCATCTGTTGATCTGAGTTATATGCATAAGTTGTAAAGGCTGAGTGTAGGAGCTGTGTCACTGAGTTGTAGGATCTTGTTTATTATCTAATGTAGGGCTTGTGCCTAAGGTAATATCTCTGTATAGATTTGAGGTAGGATATCTGATATCTCTGAGTGTAGGGTTGTCTTTCCTGAATTAGGATTTGTTATACACTGAGTTGTAGGAGTTAGATTCACTCTGAGGTTTAGGATCCTGTGCGATCTAAGGTGTAAGCTCAAGGAACTGATTTAAAGGATAAGTTAGCCGAATCTAGCTCACTACTAGATTGGTGAAGGGGGGAAGTGGATGTACCATAGATAGGAGAATCTCTATAAATTCTTGTGTTTTGTTGTCTCTTGAAAGCTAATAATAAAATCTAACACACAACTCAACCAAAGTTAAAAGTATTCAAAACGACTTGAAAACCTATTTACCCCCTCCCCCCCCCCCCTCCCCCTCTAGGTGTGTAGCTACTCTTGAACAAAGACTTTCAAGTAGTATCAGAGGGAGGTTGTACAAAAAGGAATTAAAAGTCTGAACAGATCTCAAAGAGTAGCTGAATGTTATCTCCATGGGTTCAGGTGAGAACCATAAGGAATTGAGCTCAATGAAATTTCCTACATGTAGGAAAGAGAAATTTGAGATCTAGAAGGAAATGGTATAACACAATGCCTCAAAACCTATTTGGGAAGTTTTTATCTCATGAGATGTAGTTGAATTCCAGAAGGGTAGAAGAAGATGCTGTTAGAACTCTCATCAAAGAGAAAGTTGTGGCCTTTAGAGCTGAAGCATCTAGGAGAAGCAGAGAAAAGACTCATACTTTATCAAGGAGAACTGCAGAGTCTGAGAGTTCTTATACCAACTCCTCAGGCAATGAACTGTCTAATGGAGAACTAACACTATTCTCCAAACAGTTCAAGAAAATGTTGAGTAGGAGAAGACAGTGGAAGAACAAGGCCTCTTCAAGCTCCACTTCAAGAAAGCCTTATTCTACTAAGGACATGAAGACCCATCTGGGGAAAGGTATGACTCAAAGAAGAATAAACACATTAAGACTAATGTTCTTTGTTATTGTTGTAATAGAAGTGGACATGTCATTACTGACTGTCCAATCAAGAGGAAGGAGCACATGAAACCTGATGATAAGAAGCAATAAAAGGACAAGAAGCTTGAAAAGAGCTTCTTGTCCAAGAAGAAAATTAGCATGTCAGATAGTGATTCTGAGTCTTTGGAATCAGAGGAAGAAGAGGCCTACATTGGTATCCTTTCTATGGAAGTAGAGGCTGATCATCCAACTGCCGTAACTGGCATAAGATCTCCATTGTACTCTATTGACAGTGACTTGGAAGAGGATAATGAGTTCAGACTAATGGCCCTAACTTAAGAAAATTAGGACAATTTTGTTCCAAATGAGGTACACTCTCTCCCTAACTCTCCCTCTATCTATGAGACTTGCTCAAACTCTGAAGAATCAAATTCCCCCAGTATGGACGATGGATTAGAATCTGACAATGATGACATCAATCAATTGAATGACACCTTTGGTGCTATTCTAGAGGCTCTAAAGAAGAATAAAAGGCTGGTCAAGAGACAAGTTGAGGAGATTGCCTCACTTCAGCAAGCTACTACCCTATAATCTGAGCAAACACCATTGCTAGCCCAAATGAGGTGGGAAGACAGTCAGATGAATATAATCTCAGTTATTCAAATTGGCATCATTATCTAGAAGAATAAGATCATCAAGGATCTTGAAGAGAATCTCCTCTAAAAGAGGAAGCTTGTTTTTGGGTTTTCTAAGACCAAAAAATTTTTGCCACTGATTGACTCCTTCACCTCTCCAAAAGATAAGAAAGTTTTGGGGTTCAAATAGAATACTAGAGCAGCCCATTCCAAAGGGAAAGGCAAGGCTCCAGTGGTGCATTAGACCATCTTTCAGAAGGTAGTTCCCCCTTTTAACAGGTATGACCATGATAGTATGTATGGTCACTAGAAGAATGGAAACTCTTCATGTACGAATACAAGTGTATCTTACAATGAAAGGAGAAAGGGCTTGTGATTGAGTGCACTTGAGGTTCCACATAAGGAATTCCAAATGGCTCATTATGGACAATTTGTGTTTGTTACTCCAGGTCCCACTCTCAAGGATAAGGCTGTGGCCTATTCTACAGTTCCTTCAGCAAAAACCTTGACTAATTGTAAGGTAGTTAGTAATCCTCACTTAGTTATTTCTGATGGCATCAACATCATGTTAGCTGCAAAGAATACATCTATTAGAGTATTTTAGAATCAACCTAGTGCACTTACTAGCAGACTTACTTTCAGTCAAATACTTGCTGAAAGAAACAGGAAAAAGAATGTTTTTTTCACTCTGAACAGACAGAACCTTATAGCTTGCGTACTTCAAAGGCTGTTTAGAAGAGGAGATATAATATACATGAGCGCTGGTGTTGTTGCAAGGTGGTTCACTATGCCATCGACTGTTGGAACAACCCAAGTGTTGTAATGGAAATGGTAAGTCTTCTTGTTAGGGCTATAGTAGGTAGACCTAGTCATTCTAAGACTAACATGAACCAAGAACCCAATATCTTTTGGGCTCCTAAGGTAAACTAATCTATGTTGGCAAGATAGTCCAAGTACCCATACAATGCGAATATGGCACTATGATAGTGGATGTTCCAGATATATGTCTGGAACAAGGAGCCATCTAAAGGATTATACTCTAGTGAGGAATGGTCCTAAAGTCATCTTTGGTGGTTCATATAGTGGAGTTACCAATGGATATGGTATGATCTCCAATGACATAGTATACATTACAAAGGTAGCTTATGTGGAAGGATTACAACACAATCTGATTAGCCAAGTATGTGATATAGGCTATGTCATTGTCTTCCACAAGGATGAGTGTCTAATAAAAGGTCAAGTAACCAAGAGGTCATTTTTGATAGGAACTAAGAGTGAAAATATCTATTGTTTAAATTTCTTATGTTTAAGTATACACTCACAAGTTTGTTTTGTTACAAATGAGAAATTCTCTTATTGTGTGCAATTGAACAAGAGGCTAGGTCACCTAATTACAAGACAATTAGTAAGCTCTTTAGTGAACGGCTAGTCAAAAGAGGATCAAATATGAGATGAACCAAATAGAGCATATGTTCTGTATTCCAAAAGTGCAAGCAGATAAAGATATACTTTAAGAGCATCGAGGACAAGGATTCTGAGAGGTATTTATACCTCTTGCATATGGACATGTTTGGTCCTATCACAATTCATAGTCTGGGTAAGAAAGTCTATACACTTATGATAGTTGATGACTATTCCAGATTTGCTTGGCTTTTCTTTCTAAAGAAAAAGTATGAAACCCTTAACATCTTTGTGACCTTTGTTAGGCAAGTTCAGAATGAAATTGATTATTCTGTGGACAAAAAAAGAAGTGACTATGGTACTTAATTTTAGTATAAATACATGACAAATTTTCGTGGAGTGCATGGGATTCATCATGAGTTTTCTTCTTCAAGAATACCCCAGCAAAATGGGATTGCTGAGAGGAAGAATACGACCCTAATAGAGGCTGGCAGGACATTACTTAGTGACACTTCTCTCCCAGAATACTTCTAGGTTGAGGCAGTAAACACTACTTTTCATGTCCTAAATAGAGCGTCTATCAACATGTATCACAAGAAGACTCCAAATTAGATTATGAAAGGCACAAAAAAAACTTTCCTATCTCAGGATCTTTGGAAGAAAATGCTTTGTGATCAATAATGGGAAGTCATACTTGACTAAGTTTGCTGCCAAATCCTATAAAGGAATTTTTTTGGGTATAATAACCACAACAAAGCCTATAGAGTCTAAAACATGAGGAACCAAGTTATAGAAGAGTCTGTCAATGTATTGTTTGATGAATCTTCCATGATTAACTGTGAGCTACCTGGCTCCACTAGATCTGCATGTGAAGAATTGAAGATGGACAAGCTGACCATCAAAGAGACTCTTACTATCCAAGAGGAAGATAATGGTATGTTCATTCCTGAAGAAGGTCCAAATTCACTGGACATAGATGAAGATCATCAGGATCCAGTAATTGAAGTTCAAGATTCTGAAGTTAGAATGCCAGCATGTGTTAGACACTTGAGAGATCCTCCCAGAGATCTAATTATAGGAGATGCAGGACAATATGTTACAACAAGGAGAAGAAGCCTCAATATTGTTATGTATTCAAGCTTTCTATCCCATGTTGAACGAAAGTAGTTTGAAGATGCCAACATAAATCCATTTTCAATTGTGGCTATGCAAGAAGAACTGAACCAGTTCAAGAGATGTAAAGTTTGGAAGCTTGTTCTCATACTACATGGATATAACATCATTGGAATCAAATAGATTTATAGAAAGAAACTTGATGAGAATGGTGTTATCATAAAAAATAAAGCTAGACTGGTTGCCAAGGGATACAGATAAGAGGAAGGCATTGACTTTGAGCAAATCTTTGCACCAATTTCTAGACTAGAGGCAATTAGACTATTCCTTTCATATAGTGCACATAAGGTATTTTAGGTCTACTAAATGGATGTTAAGTCACCTTTCCTAAATTATGACCGAAAAGAGGAGGTCTATGTTGAGCAACTATATGGTTTTGTTAATCCTAACTTTCCTACAAATGTGTTTTGACTTAGAAAATCTTTATATGGGTTGAAATAAGCCCCTAGGGCATGGTATGAAACCATGTCTCACTTTCTCATTGAGAACTTATTCTTAAGTGGGAAGATAGAAAAGACATTATTTCTTGGGGAAGTCAAGGGTAAGATCATTCGAGTCCAAATTTATATAGATTGCCTAATTATTGGGTTGTACCTGCAAACTTGTGTAGTAGAAAGTAGTAGGGAAGCACTCCAGGAAAATACCCAGAGAATACCATGTTTTTGATAACTGTTTTATATCTCCAGGAGATAGTGGATATCGCTGGCGATAACTCTTGGTGAGCTATATTTTTAAAAATTCAAGTTTTTGGCACTGTAGGAAACTGCATGTTTTCTAGAAGGTTGTTCCGGTTGTGGCTGAGTCTGGGGATAGAAAGAGAAGTTCTGTTGTTAATGACAGACGATAGTAGATATCGTTGGCGATAGCTCCCATATAGCTTTTTGATTACGAAGCCTATCTCTTGGAGATCTTGTGGATAGTTTGTGAGCTGTGAGCTTGGTGCTCATCTTTGATTGTTGTGAGTGCCATCTATTGAATGTAATGTTGGATATGTTTAATTCATGGGAAAGGTGATGTGACCCACAATTGTCCATTTAGCCACGAATGATCTACTTTCGACCAGGGCATACCGATTTGAGCAACGGAAAAAGGCTGAACTATACCAACACTATGTCATACGGTTAATAGACCTAAGTACATGGCAATTATCGAGGGAGAGAGTCTTGTCATGGTTCCTGACTAATAATGCTCATAGTTTACCGTCAGTCACGGATTATTTGACTGTGGTGGGGCTGGGCATTTCAAGTACACCGATAAGGTGCCATAAGAGAACGGTACATTTGGCTGGTGATGCAAATGTTTAACATATGTTGAAAGGTGCTTAAGTTATACCTTTATGATATAGTGAATGGTGCTTAAGTTGTACCTTTGTGTGGGATATATACATATATATATATATATATATATATATATATATATATATATATATGAATGCTATGCCTACCTGGAAGGCTTACCACTGCCCCAGGAATGGGGAAGGGTCATTATAAATTAGTCATCTAAAGCTTACCATTGCCTTGTTTGACAAATTTATTGTGCAATGTCCCTGTGCAGGTACTAGAGAGCTGAGAGAGAGATAGCGGGTTGCATCCATTTGATGTTATGTCGGCCCTCGAAGGCCAAGCAAAGAACTTGTTATAGTTTTTCATGTGTTGTCAGTCTGTGTGCTGATGTTTGTAAATTACTCTTATGAAGAACAATTGTAAGGCCTTAAGACCGCTCTTTTTGTGGCATTTTATGTAACATTCCTATGTGGTGTAATAGTGACATTCTTGTTGCTTGAGTTCAAATAAACCGTGAAGCCTCTGCTATAATGCTCTGAGTTAGGATTCGTTTGGTAATTTTTATATTCACATGTAACTCCATTGACTTTCCATGGTATATGGCATGGGGCCCCGATCGGGCCTTCTGTTATATGCTATGTTGATTGATGGGGGTGTTACATTATGGATATCAACTGAAGACATGGTGATATAATAGACTACCCTTGTAATATCTAGTTTAGAAGACGGTTAAGTCTTATTTTGATGAACTGCTATAGATACCACTCGAAAGATATGTTATTGGTAAACTATATCATCTAGAGGGGGTGAATAGATGGACTTGTTATATGATGGTCTCTTTTTTTATTTATCAGATATAAACAGATGAAAGAACCACAATAAGAACAACACACATAAGACACACTATTTTATCATGGTTTCCAAGAGTACGGGTATATCCACAGTCCCTCTAGGACTATCTAGCAGTGTGCTAGACTCGGCAATCTCCTCCAAAACTCAGCTCCAAGATCTTACAACTCAAATTCCATAGAATCTCTCAGGTCTACTTCCAGAACCTACCTCATGTTCTACATCCCTACCTCAGGCTCACCAGCCCTACTTCATAGTTCTTCAGCTCTTATAGCACAGAGACACTACAACTCTGGCAAAAGCCTTACAAAAGAGAATAAATAAACATTACAACTAAATATCTATAATTTTTAGCTTTTTATGTTAAAGTCTTTAGTTGGCTTTGTTATGGAAGCAATTTCTTAAAGCAGCCCCTAAAAAGATGATCTTCGGGTAGCACTAATTTAGGGCTCTTTTACTTGATCTTCTTCATCAGCAGTAAGAAGATCTAGCAGGTGTCTTGAATCTTGACTCCTCCGTGCTCTTTCTAAACTTCTTCATAGAGAGCTTACTCAGTGAATATGCGTCGAGGCTTGCTCGTTAGGATTGAGCAAGGTCAGAAAATCTCTCTATTTCATTTCCCTAACTTTTCTCTAAACCCTTTAACAATTCTAATGGTCCTCAGATTAGAAAATGTCACGTCAAAGGATGTGCAAGAGTAGAAAGATCTGACATGACTTTCGGCACCATCGCCACTTTTGAAATAAAACCTCTACATGTGCTCAATGGTAATAAAACCCTGAAAGCATGATATCATTGAGAAGTTTCATCCTTCTCAATGGTATATACCTTAGCGTTTAATTCTGTGTCTTCTTCCGCCATCTCCGTGATACTAACTCAAAGCTTTCCACGATTACGTCATTTTCATGGAGAACCATATACCGATCTCAACGATATTCTCCTTAGAGCTTGAAGTTTCTTCTATTGTGTCTTTGAGACGATACCATCTTGAAGCACTCTACATTCAAGATGATACTGTCGAGAATCCTTCATGTATCTGAACTATATAGCTCTATTTGCACTAACTCTTCTCAAAACTTGTTTAATAGATAATAGAAA
Source organism: Platanthera zijinensis (assembly GCA_039513925.1). Lineage (NCBI taxonomy): Eukaryota > Viridiplantae > Streptophyta > Magnoliopsida > Asparagales > Orchidaceae > Platanthera > Platanthera zijinensis. Next base: position 165,735,132 of record CM077085.1, read on the forward strand.
ATACTTGCATAATCATAAAATATTTTTGATATCAAATACAATATGCTCTTATCATTGAAAGTGATGTTTTACAAATCTTGGAATATTAAGGGCTATATTCCTAATAGTTGTGTTGGAAGAGCCAGACACTTATTGTGTCCCCTCATAGAAATCAGCTCCCGATTCTCAGTAAAAAGATTATGAGCCTCACATAGGACCCTCCTAGATACCAACTGAAGAATAGCCACAAGCCTCAACTTCCTTACCATGTGTAGAAACCTATGGTTCACTTCTAGCTCAGCTACAAATTATGATGGATGATCAAAGGAAGAACATAGAAAATTTTGTTGACAGGATTGTGCATGGGTTAAGGAATGAGATGAATAAGAAAATCTTAGGAGTGGAAAAAATAAATGCACCACCCGAATGCCCAGACATTGCACTTCTTCATGAAGGCTGCAACAAATGTAGACTATACTGCCCAACAAAATCAAATGATTCATCAAGGGATTCAGGAAGTAATTGACAATCAACAGCTACTGCTACAAATCTCAATCAAGCCCTCTAGGTCACTGTCAACAACATGGCTGACCATGTGATGGTTTTCATGGAAAGAATGGATTTATGCAATTAGCTACTTGATGGACATCTCCTTCAGACCAAAAACACCATGGTAGTATGAGTAAACATACTAGAACAAAAGATTGTTAAATCTCAAGCTAAAATCTGTGAGGCAATAATTAAGGAAATCTGAAAGGGGAGAGATCAATAACCAATCATTCTACCCATCAAGCAATATGGAAATCAAATACAATCAGGGAAGCCCTGCATCTGAAACCCTTACACTACTCTCCACGGCCAGTAGTAAAAGACTATGACAACATTCCACAGACTCATCTGGCAACAGAACATTATGATTACATTCCTCCTAAAAGTTAAGAAGAGGCTTGGAATGATTTTTCTCACTCCCTGCCAACATAACATGGAGAGGCTTATTCATTAAGGAAGAGTAGAGCTGATTAGAGTAAAGAGGAGATCATGCTGGCCAGATAGAGAAGGAGGATTGAGATTCGGAACATGCTATACTAAGAAGAGTGGAGCCTCATATCTAAAAATAACATTTCATATACATGGGATAACTTTTGAAAGCTTTGCATAAATATTTAGAGGTATTATATTTAAGTGGAATGGTAAAAACATGAGAAGCAGGAAACTAAGAGGAGGATTCACAAAATAAATCATCCAAATAGACCTCCTCCTAAATTCATTGCCAAGCCAATGGGCTATTTTCAAAGGCAAAAGAAGAAGGCTGAAGGAGAAAATTTCTAAATGTTGTAACACCTTAGTGCTAACTGACTTGTATTTTGGGATCTGTTACTTTATTTAACTTAATGTAAAACTTCAATATTTCTTGTTATTATTTATATATATCAGGAATTATTTTCTTTGTGCAAGTCTGTGTTTGTTTTATTTTATGTATTTATGGTTATTCTCATATGAGGTTTTTACATCTTCATATTGGAGAAGATTGTTAAGAATATTCTCCACAAGATTCTAGATTTTAAGAAGACCTCAAGATGACAATAAACATCTTGTATTTGATGTATGGTTTATTTTTATTGTTAGAAGATCAACTAAAATGCATGGATAATGTATTATTTAACTTATGGTCACCCAAATAGGGTTTTAACCTTGTAATCCCTCAAGGAGCAAAACTCATGTTAACATCTATCCTAATCATATATTAGACATATCATTATCAAGGTGAAAGACACTAAAAGTTAGGGGATTTCAAGGGAAGGAAACAAAAATATCTAAGTCAAAAATCGGGTGCATAGGTTAGAAGACTAAGTGTTTTGTCGACTGCATCAATTTAATGCTCCAAGGAAAATATTGATTGCATCGATTGCATGAATAAAGAAAAGTTCGATTGCATTTGTTTCAAGTTAAGTCATTTATTAACTACATTAACTGTAGGCTTCATGAACTTTATCGACTCCATCGACTTCACAGCCAAAGAATAGTCGATAAAGTTCATGAAGCCTGAATTCGATGTAGTCGATAAATGTCTTAACTTGAAACCAATGCTGTGAAACTTTTCTTTAGTCATGCAGTCGATGTACTCGACATTTTTCTTGGAACATTAAGTCGATGCAGACAACAAAACACTTAGTGTTCTAACCTATGCACTTAATTTTTGACTTGGCAATTTTTTATTTCTTCCCTTAAAATCCCATAACTTTTAGTGGCTTTCCCCATAATTGTGACATATAAATATATGATTATGTTTAACACAATTTATTTTGTTTAAAGTGTGATAAGCCCTCATTTTTACCATTGTCTTACCTCACCCATAAACCCAGTCTGTTGGAACACCCTATTACTAATTTGGGTAAGGATCACTATGTTTGTCTTAGGAAACCAGGTTGACCTAGTTGTATAGTTGTAAAGGTCAACATTAGAATGAGTCAAGGGCTTAGAACTTAGGTTTGAAGCTGCCCCCAGGACCATTCCAATGTCGAGGATATAGATCCAAGTCTAAGGCAATTTTCGTCGAGCTCCGGTCGACGAAACGTCGAACTCGGTTCGACGCTCTCTGAGCTCAACTTGATAAATCGTCGAACTCCGGTCGACGATCTTCGAGCTCAGATCGACGATTTGCCTTCAGCCAGGTTTGGTTAGTCGTCGATCTACATTCTACGTTTTTCTAGCTCAGGTCGACGATCTCTCTTCAGCTATTCTTCAGGTCGCTGAGCTCGGTTCAACGATCTTCGAGCTCAGTTCGACATTTTCTGTCTGCTTGATCTGTTTTCATCTCTGAGCTCAGTTCGACGATAGTAGAGCTCAGATCGACAATTTTTCTGAGAGATCAACGATTCTAAGGATTCAAATGCTGCCAGTCTTTGGAATGTTTTTAAAATCCCTCAGCATTTATGTTAAGGAGATCTGCCAGCCGTTTGTCTTTATTCTGGAGCAAGTTTCAAGGAATTGTTCAGGAAATATTTTATTGGACCTTCCTATAAAAGACAAGACTCTTTATGGAAGACATTTATGACTGCCAACGGCTATCCTTGACAAGTATTCTTTTCAGAGAATAAGATTTTTTCTTCTTGTCTTTAGAAATATAGAGAGAATGTACAACACTCAGAGAACAACAAGAAGAATTAAGCTGTGACAGATAACAAGTGATCATCTTCTGAAGAATCAGAGTAACAGTCTTTTTGCTTACAGAAGAGTGATCACAGCCTCATCTCAAGAACTCCAGACACCTCATCTTTCAGCTCTTTTTTTGCTGAAACAATCCTTTGCTGGAGATCTAAAGTTCTGAAGGCCTATCACCCTAGAGCAAAGCTTCCATTCCTGAACCTGTCTACAACTCAGGGGGAGCTTTGACAACAAAAGATCCACTAGTCTTCTCTCATTTGATTTGAGAACAGAGAAGACAACTTCACCTCTTTATCTTTTCTTTTTTTGCTATAAAAGGGTTCTTGAACTCCCTTCAAAGGTTCTGTCTGGTTCTGAGAGCCTTGTCAAAACTCAGTGGTGGCAAGACACCTTATAAAAATTCCAGTTTTGGTTTTTGAGCACCTTATCAAAAGCTCATTGGTGTCAGGACACCTGATCAACTCATCCTGAGTGGATTCCTACCAAGGGTGGTAGAAGAGTGGATGTACCCAGGTTTTTGGGGAACCACTATATTTCCTTGTGTCTTCTGGGTTGCTTGTGTGATTGATTTGCTGTGTGCTGTGCTCTTTACTTCTTTGTTTTTAACTCCCCATTAACACTCTACACTATACTATAAATTGAATTTTATATTTGCTGATCAATTTTAACTGTGAAATTAATTTAAATAAACTCTATTCACCCCCCTCTAGAGTTGAGATAGATCTTACCCTCACTTTCAATTGGTATCAGAGGGAGGTTGGTTGCTCATACAGGCTAACACCTGAACCAAAAGATCCTTGATAAGATCAATCTCTTAAGAGGGTTATTTTCTTTATATCTTATATTATTCAAAGACATGGCACAGAACAAGGATTATGCAAGCACCAGACCTCCAGTGTGCAATCTATCTAAGTTTGCACTCTGGAAGGCAAGGATTAAATTATACATGAACTCTATTGATGAAGATATTTTCAATTCTGTCTTGACAGTTTGTCCAAGTCCACCAGCAAGCTCAAGCACAAATGCTGTTCCACCTCCCTCAGGAACAGATGCAGACATAAAGAAATGGAAAACTGCAGATGCAAAGGCCATGAACATCTTAGCTCAGACAATGTCTGATGAGATATTTCAGAAAGTGGCTGACTGCAACTCAGCCAAAGGAATTTGGGACAAGCTCTCTGAAATTGTCTCAGGGTCTGCTGATGAAAGGAAAGACAGGAGATCTCACCTCATAACCCAATATGAGAATTTCAAGAAAGGAGAGACTGAGTCAGTAGCAGATATGTACAACAGATTGAGTCTGATTGTCAATGAGCTAAAGACCTTGGATAAAGAAATCTCATTGACTGAGCTTAATGACAAGATCCTAATGTGCTTCCCCAGCACTTGGGATTCAAGAATCTGGCCAATTAAAGATGCCAGAAGTCTAAATGAAATCACTACTGAAGCTCTCCTAGGCAAGCTCAAATCTTATGAGCTGCTCATTAAGAATAGAGAAGAAGAACAGAAGGCTGCCTCACCAGCCTCAAAGAAAGAGAAGTCAATAGCTTTCAAAGCCATTGAGAATCAGCCTGAAGAAAAGCTCACAGGCAATGAGGAGTTGGTCAGCCTACTGGCCAAAAGATTTTACAAACTGGCCAGAAAAGACTTCAGAAAAAGGCCATACAAAAGACATGATAAACCAAGGTATGATAAGTCAAATAATGATAAAGAAATTATATGCTTTGGCTGCAGGAAACCAGGCCACATTGTGCCTGACTGTCCAGAAAACAAGAACAAGGACAGAAAGGATAGAAGAGAAAGAAGGAAAGAGAAAGACTTCAAAAAGAACAGCTCAGATAAAGCCTCCTCCAGCAAGAACAAACATACAAGGAAGGGCTTTGTTGCTGAGACATGGAGTGAGACAGAAGAGGATTCTGAAACTTCATCCAGCTCTAGTGATGATGAAGATGATGCAGATGAAAAAGAATTTTGCATGATGGCTATCAATGCCTCACAGAAAAACTCTGATGCAGAATCAAATTCAGACTCAGAAACTCAACCAGAAGAAGATCAAGTAATTGACTCTTTTGATTTTAATTCTGAGGACTTTAAAATTGAATTTAAGACATTGTGTTTGGACTTACTAAAATCTGAGAAAGAGATAATCTCTCTCAGAAACAAATTATCTGAATACAGTGTCCTAAACTCAAATAACCTCAAACTCTCTGAGGAGTTAGAATGCTGTAGGGAGGAGATAGCTTCACTGAAAAGTGAACTATCAAAGGCCAAAAAGTTTGAAGAATCCCTAAATGGGAGAAGTATCAGACTGATGGACATTACAAGCACAGTGAACTCTAGATTCAAGAGTACACTGGGCTTGGGTGCCTCATCCAGCCAACCTATAATATTAACAACTCCAATCAAATTTGTCTCTGACAAAGGAAAGGGAGTAATAGAGGTAGCTAGGAAGAATGCAGATCTGCCAGAGAAAACTTCAGTTCAACAGATTGCGTCGAGCAGAGCTCGACGATCGTCGAATAGAGCTCGACGATCTAACCCAAGATCGTCGACCTCAGCTCGACGATATCCAAACTCTGAACTTCAGTATAATCGATCTTTGAACAAAGATCGACGATCTGACCCAAGATCGTCGACCTCAGTTCGACGATCGTCGAACAGAGATCAGGTCTGTGAACATTCCTTCAATGGCACATCTAGATTCAATCCTAGAAGTCCCACTTCCCAAGGCTTTAACCCCTATACTGAATGGATAATACCTCCTAGGAGATATCATCCTGAAGGCTATAAGAGTCAACCTGAGATGTCTTTCATTTCTGAATTCAAAGGATATCAGCCTAGGCCCAAGGTTAACTGGGTCAAAAACAAGTAAGCTGTTCATGTGCAGGTAAAGAACTATTCAGTATCTAACCAATAATGGTATCTGGATAGTGGGTGCTCAAAGCACATGACAGGGAACAGGGAGAACCTATCATCCTTCATAACCAAACTTGGACCCAAAGTGATTTTTGGTGATTCAAATTTTGGCCAAACCAAAGGATATGGTGCTGCTCAGATAGGCTCAGTCACCTTCAAGAAAGTGGCATATGTAGAAGGACTGAAGCACAATCTGATAAGTATCAGTCAGCTATGTGATGAAGGATACAAGGTGACTTTCAACAAATCCCTGTGCAAGATCAAGTCAGAGAATAACACAACTGTGTTAACAGGTAAAAGGACAGGTAACATTTACTTAGTAGATTTTCTTTCATCTAAAGTAGATATCTGTTTATTTAATTCCATATCTAAGCCAAATGTTTTATGGCATAAGAGATTAGGACATCTAAACCTTAGAACCATTGCTAGGCTATCCAAGGACAACCTTGTTAGAGGACTACCTTCTGGCCCCTACAAGAAGGAAGGACTTTGCAAGGCTTGTCAATTAGGCAAGCAAACTAAAAATAGCTTTAAGTCACTTAATAAGAGTGATTCACCTAGGATTTTGTATCTGTTGCACATGGATCTTTTTGGACCCATCACTGTACAAAGCTTAGGGGGGAAGTCCCATACTTTAGTGGTTGTAGATGACTTCTCAAGATTCACTTGGGTATTCTTTCTGAGGAAGAAGTCTGATAACTTCAAGTGTTTGACAGATTTTCTCAAATGCATTCAGATTGAGTTCAACACTCACATTGCCCTGATCAGAAGTGATCATGGGATAGAGTTTGATTCTCTTCTCATGCAAGAGTTCTGTCAAAGTGAAGGGATCAGGCATACTTTCTCAGCTCCTAGAACTCCTCAACAAAATGGGATAGCTGAAAGAAAAAATAGAACCCTAATTGAATCTGCTACTACATTATTGGCAGATGCTCACCTACCTCTATCCTTTTGGGCTGAAGCAGTGAACACCTCCAACTATGTGCTAAACAGAAGCCTGATACATAAACTAAAGGGCAAGACTCCCTATGAAGTGCTCAAAGGGAAGAAACCTAAAATAGCTTATTTAAAAATTTTTGGCGGTACTTGTTATATTCATAATAATGACAAGAAGTATCTAGCAAAATTCCAAGCTAAAGCTGATGAAGGAGTGTTTCTGGGATACTCTATGACCAGCAAGGCATATAGGGTATATAATAAATCTTCTTGTTAAATTGAAGAATCTGTTCATGTTACTTTTGATGAGACTAACATGTGTTACAAGGAGAAGTCTACTTCTACCATAGAACCTTTGCAGGTACATTCTATTTCATAAAATATGAACAGACTACAGGTTAAAGAAGAGAACACAACCTCTCAACAAAAGAATGAGAGCAGTGATGATGAAGAAGAAGTTCAACCTCTTGAAGAAAATCATCCTGAAGAGCCAGTTGTTATTCCACAAGAGGAAACAACAACACAGGCTGGTGAACATCAACACCCCCTGTTGATTTAGTAATAACAAGATATCATCCAATCACCCAAGTAATTGGAGAGATCTCAGCTGATGTGCAAACCAGAAATCAGGTCAACCAGAACCTGATGCACACTTGCTTCCTATCTCAAGTTGAGCCTCAATCCATTCAAGATGCAGAGCAAGATCCACACTAGATCATTGCAATGCAAGAGGAGTTGCATCAATTTGAAAGGAATAAGGTTTGGGAACTAGTGCCTAAGCCAAAGGATCACTCCATTGTAGGAACAAAGTGGGTGTTCAGAAACAAGCTGGATGACCAAGGAATTATTGTCAGAAACAAGGCAAGGCTAGTTGCCCAAGGCTATTCTCAGCAAGAAGGAATAGAATATGACCAGACCTTTGCACCAGTTGCAAGGTTAGAGGCCATTAGAATATTCCTAGCTTTTGCTGCTCACAAGGGATTCAAGGTTTACCAGATGGATGTGAAGAGTGCATTTCTCAATGGGGACATCAAAGAGGAAGTCTATGTTAGACAACCTCCATGTTTTATCTCTCTAACTCACCCTGATTATGTTTTCAAATTGCACAAAGCATTATATGGTCTCAAGCAAGCTCCTAGAGCATGGTATGAGACCCTAGCATGCTTTCTTCTGGAAAATGATTTTGTTAGGGGGAGAGTAGACCAAACTCTTTTTATTAGAACCCATAAGTCCAACACCCTACTAGTATAAATTTATGTAGATGATATCATATTTGGATCTACTGATTCAAACTTGTGCAGAATGTTTTCCAACCTAATGCATTCCAAATTTGAAATGAGTAGCATGGGTGAGCTCTCCTTCTTCTTAGAATTGCAAGTAAAACAGCATGCTGAGGGCATATTTATTTCCCAAACCAAGTATGCTAAAGAATTGGTTAAGAGATTTGGTATGTCTGAGGCATCTTGTATGAAAACACCCATGCCTACCAATGCTGTATTGGATGCTGATGAACATGGGAAACCAGTTGATCAGACAACATATAGAGCAATGATTGGCTCTCTATTGTACCTTACAGCCAGTAGGACAGATATAATGGTTGCTACATGCATATGTGCTAGATTCCAAGTTAGCCCTAGAGAGTCACACCTAACTCTAGTTAAAAGGATTCTTAGGTATGTAAAAAGTTGTCCAAATCTAGGACTCTGGTATCCAAAAGACTCAGGATTTGAATTAACTGGATTCTCAGATGCTGATTATGTTGGATGCAGAATAGACAGGAAAAGCACCAGTGGAACATGTCAGTTCCTTGGTGACAGACATGTCTCCTGGTTTTGTAAGAAGCAAACATCTGTGTCAACCTCAACTGCTGAAGCTGAATATATGGCTGCAGGCAGTTGCTGTTCACAAATATTGTGGATACAAAATCAGCTCATAGACTATGGCTACAACTTAGAGAAATCTAAAATTTTTTGTGATAATACTAGTGCTATCTCTATAGCACAAAATCCAGTCCTCCATAGTAGGACAAAACATATAGAGATTAGGCATCACTTTCTAAGGGATAATGTAAAGAAAAACAAAATAGAACTTCAATATATACCTACTGATTTGCAAAGGGAAGATATTTTCACCAAGCCCTTGGATGAAAAGAAACACAGTTTCTTCCTAAATCAGTTAGGCATGTTAGATGGAGGAAGCCTAAACTAACTTACAAGATTTTTGAAAAGATAAAACAGACCAAGACTAGGCTAAAAAAATCAGTTCCTTTTGTGTCTGTAGAATAGGCTTTGTCTCTGAACTGCGCTCGACGTTTTCCCAGAAAATGTCGAACGTAGATCGACGTTTCTCTAAAAATCGTCGACCAGAGATCGACGTCTCCAAAATCGTCGATCTGAGTTTAGCGCCTCCATTAGCTCCAGGTTTTCTCTCCTTCTGTTCAGAGGCCGTCGAGCGGAGCTCGACGCTTTTTAACATCGTCGAACGGAGATCGACGATATTGACGTCTCTTCAAATTCCCTCTGTAGCCCAAATCGTCGAGCTGAGATCGAGGTTCTGTCGAACCGAGCTCCACGATTTTCCGTTTCGCCGTCGAACCCTAATATAAAATCATTTCTGCGGCCATCGTTCATCATTGCGCTTTCATACTCTCTGCAACTATCTTCGTTTTCCCTCCAAATCTTCTGCGCTTGGTTGCGTTTGTTTCTTTGTAGCAGGTAAAAATGGCTGGCTCCAATGCTTCAATCTCCAAAATGAAATTTGACACCGGATTTGACATCGACATGAACTCATTTGATGGAAGCGATCAGCGCTTCAAGGATATTCTTAATCTATTCACAGATCAGCAGCTATCGCAAATAATGACTATCAGAATGAAGATTGTGTAACGACCCCATCCGTTAAATGACGTATAGTAGCAGGTCCGGCCGGGGCCCCACACTATATGCCACAAACAGACGGTGAGGTCACAGGATAATACCAAACCATACGAATCCTAACTCAGAGCATTCTAGCGGAAGCTTTAAGTTACCAACTTTTGAACTCTAAACAGGAATGTCCAATATATAAACCACCTTTATATATATACCACGGAATGTACACAAATACAAGAGTTTGGCCTTAAGGCCTTACAGTTCCTCTTTACATACAACATGTTTTACAAACCTCGGCGCGCAGGCCGGCCATACATGAGTAAAAGAGAAAATAAAACAAAGCCATTCGCTTAGCCTTCAAAGGCTAGCCGCAGCAGCAGCAGCAACAGCAGTCGGGCTTCAGCCCATCACTTACCACTTGGCTCTCCAGCACCTGCACGGGAACAATCCACCCAACCGGTGGCAAACAATGCAACGGTCAGCATTCAGCTGACCCAATTATAACAATCCTACCCCTTTCTCGGGGCATGAGCATTCTTTTCCTGCAAAGCATGGCATCATCAAATAGCAACTATGTGCGCGCAGGCACATTCAAGCCATCACAACTATCGGCCACACGGCCCGACAGTCCGTGCACTCAGGGCACATTCTCGGTGTACCGGAATACCAGGTTCAACACCACCGTCTACACGGTATTTGAGCATTCTAGTCTTTCTGGCGCGCGGGCCTAAGACTCTCATTAGGCGCTCCAACAAAACCTATAACCAGGCTTCCAAGTCGGACGGACCTAACGCAGGTACGGATCAGCCACCCCCCGTTGCTCAAGTCACTGTGCCACCTCGAATACGGAAGTATCCATGGCTATTTATAGGCACGGGTCGGTTTCACCTTTCCTGTTCGGCAATCTGCCTTTTTATTGAGTTGCAGCCCAACGGCTCAACCACTCACAAAGTGGCAACACACGGCCACAAGAGTTGCATCCAACCCTCTTCATTTCCTGGACATCGTCCAGTACTTCCTGCCGCACCAAGCAACAGGTAGGAACAAGGCATCACAAGCCATAATCACGGAGCCTTCTCCGATATGCAAACAAGCATCACCAATCCAGACCACGTCCAGATGGGCTTCACACAGCATGCCTAGAGCCGTACTCCAATTCCGGCCTCTAACAAGGGGGACTTCACATATCTACCCCAAGGGACACCACAACCCACCGCACACTCGCGGGGAAGGGTTTTCCCTATGCAATGCAGAAAAGAAGGACTTCACATGTCCAAGGAGGGAGATCGTTACCCTTGTCGATCTCTTCGGTGCCATCGAAAACTAGCCGGTGAGAAAGAACCGCAGCAGCCTTGCCTTCACAACGCCGGCTTCGGATCACGAATCGGACCACGGGAACTCCGCCGGTGGCTTGCTCTCCTCCTTCTTCTTTCTCTCTTCCTCTCTCTTTCTCTCTTCCTTAAGCCAAATGAAGAATGACTTCTTCATTCTTCCCTCACGTATTAATCCAGCCAGGAAACCACCTTGGCCCTTGGATCAAAAGAGAGAAAACTGAACGGCCAAGATTTTCCCAAAAAACCAATTTTTGGCCGACACGGCCTGTGACACGCCCGTGTCACAGGCCGTGTACCCTTAAAGCGGCACACGCGTTATTGAACCGACTGAACAACACGGGCATCGACACGCCCGTGTCGAACCTGACACGCCCGTGTCATTCTTGAGACACGGCCGTGTCTCCTGTTACACGGTACTCGCCGATTTCCAAAACCAGTACACGGGTCGGAACACGGCAACTGACACGCCCGTGTCCAGCCTGACACGCCCGTGTCTAGCCTGACACGCCCGTGTTCAAGGCCGTGTTCACGGCCGTGTCCGGCTCTGACTCGAATAGGCCAATTTCGAAAAATAATTCAAACACGCCCTGGGACACGCCCTGGGACACGCCCGTGTCCCAGGCCGTGTAAAACAGCCTGCTACTCAAACTTTCAGATGAGTCTTTTTGGGGCCTTTTTGGGGTGTTACAATCCTCCCCCCCCCCCCCTAACAAAATTTCGTCCCGAAATTTGCACGGTAAGGAAACAAAAACCAGCAATGCTATAACCATGTTATAACAAAAAGTACACGGTCTACAGTTTATACAAATAACTCGGGAAATTCAGCTCGCATGGTCTGCTCTCGCTCCCATGTTAGCTCTTCACGGCCACAATTGTCCCATCGGACCTTGACCATCCCGATCACTTTGTTCCGCAACTGTTTCTCGGCTCGATCCTCGATCCGAATGGGTCTAACCCTCGTCGTTAGCGCATACTCGACCGGTACCCGATCATTCTCCACTACTTGGGCTGGATCCTTTACCGCCTTACGAAGGACTGAGATGTGAAATACATCATGTAATCCACCCAAGTCTGCTGAAAGTGCTAGTCGATAAGCAGCTTCCCCAACTCGCTCCACCACCTCAAACGGACCAAGATACCTCGGACTTAGCTTTTTCAAATGCCGAATCCTGGATACACCTTTGAAGGGTTTGATCTTCAAATATACCCAATCACCCACCGCGAACTCCACGTTCCGATGTTTGGCATTGTAGTACTTTGCTTGACGATCTTGGGCTATCAATAGCCTCTCCCGAATAGAGCGTATGAGCGAGGTCGCTTCTTCGACTTCTTTTTTCCCATTCAGCTTAGATTCGCCTGCTTCTGCCCAAGCTAACGGTGTACGGCATTTCCGACCATATAAAGCTTCAAATGGCGCCATACCAATACTCGCTTGGTAGCTATTATTATAGGCAAATTCGACAAGAAATATATAATCTTCCCATCTCTTACCAAAGTCTAGGGCGCACATGCGGAGCATATCCTCCATCGTCCTGTTGGTTCGTTCAGTCTGGCCATCCGTTTGGGGATGAAAGGCCGTACTAAACGCCAATTTTGTACCCAACATTTGATGAACGAGCCGCCAATCATTCGATGTGAACCGCCCATCACGATCACTAACGATGCTCCGAGGAACACCGTGCAGTCGAACAACCTGCTCCACATACAGCTTGGCCAAGGTTTCCACTGAATCGTCTCTTCTGTTTGGAAGGAAGTGCGCCACTTTCGTCAACCGGTCCACAATCACCCAGATTGAATCATGACCGCGTTGAGATCTCGGCAACCCGTGCACGAAATCCATCGAAATATCATCGAACTTCCACTCCGGAATAGGTAACGACTTCAGGAAACCGCCAGGCTTCTGGCATTCCGCTTTCACCAACGCACAGGTAGTGCATTCAGCCACATAACGTGCGACATCTTTCTTTAGTCCGGGCCACCAGAACAGCTTTTTCATATCTCTGTACATCTTTGTGCTCCCTGGGTGAACTGAGTACTTTGCAAAGTGAGCTTCGTACATCAACTCTTCCCTCAATTTACCCACACTTGGGACGCACACTCGACCATTTCTCCGTAACAACCCGTTATCCCAAGAGAATTGGTCATCCGGCCCATCTTTAGCATAGCACTGGAGACTTTCATCAAGCTCCGTTGCTCGCCGAACTCGGTCCGTAAGGTCATACTGCACCTCTGTCCAGTTCAAGCATGCATCGGTTGACGAACCCTTGTCAACGCAATATATCTCCAATGCTTCCAATTCCTGGATCAAACGCTGATCATGCCTCTGCAACCAGCTTGCCCGTACAGGAGTCTTTCGACTCAAAGCATCAGCGACCACATTTCCCTTCCCGGGAGTATAGTGAATCTCGAAGGTGTAGTCCCCAAGGAACTCCATCCATCTTCGTTGTCGCATGTTCAGATCCTTCTGATCCAACAAATACTTTAGGCTCTTGTGATCCGTATAGATATCCACTTTAACGCCATATAGATAGTGCCGCCACAACTTGAGCGCAAAGATTACCGCCGCCAACTCCAAATCATGGACAGGGTAATTCCGCTCATGCACTTTCAACTGACGCGAGCCATAAGCAATCACTTTACCAAACTGTAGAAGAACGTAGCCTAAGCCGCTCCCTGATGCATCACTATAGATCTCATACCCATCGGTACCACATGGCGATGTCAACACAGGCGCCGTGGTCAAACGACTCTTCAAGTCTTCAAAAGCTCGCGCGCACTCCGGCGTCCAAATGAACTTTTGATCTTTTCTCGTCATCGTGGTCAGAGGTAAAGCAATCCGTGAGAAGTTTTCCACAAACCGTCTATAGTAGCCCGCAAGTCCAAAGAAGCTCCTGACCTCGGCCACTGAAGACATCACTGGCCAATCTCGAATGGCACTTATCTTCAACGGATCCACCGCAATACCCTCTCCGCTTACCACATGGCCTAAAAAGGCTACTGAAGAGAGCCAGAACTCACACTTTGAGAACTTGGCAAAAAGCTTATTCCTCTGCAGGGTATGCAAGACCAACCACAAATGGTTTGCGTGATCCTCTTCCGACTGAGAGTATACTAAGATGTCATCGATAAACACAATAACAAACAAATCCAAATACTCTCGGAACGTTCGATGCATTAGGTCCATAAATACCGAAGGCGCATTACATAGGCCAAACGGCATTACCGTGAACTCATAATGACTGTAGCGTGTTCCAAACGCCGTCTTGGGAATGTCACCTTCCCGAATCCTTAGCTGATAATATCCCGATTTCAAATCCAACTTGGAATAGACCGTTGATCCCGCCAGCTGATCAAAGAGGTCATCAATCCGTGGGATCGGATATTTATTTTTCTCCGTCAGCTTATTCAACTCGCGGTAGTCAATACACAACCGTAAGCTACCGTCTTTCTTCTTCACAAAGAGAACAGGCGCGCTCCAAGGTGACATACTTGGGCGTATATATCCCTGCTCCAACAACTCTTGCAATTGGACTTTCAACTCAGCCATCTCTTTTGGCGCGACGCGATATGGAGAGCGGGTCACAGGTTTCGCACCTGGCACCAACTCAATAGAGAAGTCAATCTCCCGCTGGGGTGGTAACCCAGGAAGATCTTTAGGAAACACGTCGGCAAATTCTGACACAACTGGCACTTCACCGACACTGGCCTTTGGCTCAACAGCCTGAATTAGCGTGAAGAATAACTCCGCGCCCTTCCGAACAGCTTTGACGACTTGGAGTGCAGACAACAACGTTCCGCCAACTCCTCGCATACCAGCGAACTTCGTCACAAGCCCGGTATTCTGGCCCAGTGTAATCTCCTTGGAGTTGCAATCAATAAAGGCACGCTGCTCCGAGAGCCAGTCCATACCAAAGATCACGTCAAACTCCGATAACGGTAGCACAGCTGCACTCAAACCGAAATCCCGACTTCCTATTTGCACATCCACATCGCAAGCCCTATCCGCAAGCATCACACAGCCATTCAGCAATAGCACCCTTGTACTATCCACTGTCACATGACTTGGTACCCCGATTCGAGATACGAAATCCTCAGACAGAAAAGAATGCGAAGCACCCGTATCAAACAGGGCTCTCGCCAACTTATTCCGAATCAGGACAAAGCCTGCAGCACACACACATCATGCACAAGCTAAACAAAACCAAAACCATATCACATAAGCAAGTAAGCTAATCTCAACTCGTACCTGTGACGACGTCACTTTGCTTAATCGCTTCCTGTTGGCCAAGTTGATAGATTCGGGGCTGCGCCTGAGACGCAGAGGAATCAACCACCGCTTTGCCCTTCTCAGCATAAGACGCACCCGTCTTCTTATCCCCTTTGGGCTGCACAACCCGACAGTCACGAGCTATATGCCCCATCCGGCCACAGTTATAGCATGTACGAGCATCCGGCCTTGATGTCGCTCCCGACACAACGGTTGTAGTCACTTGCCCAGATGGCTTGGACCTCTTGCCCCCTTTCTTCTGGTAAAACGACTTGCTCGGGCGTGGTGCTTGAACCTCTGGCTTTGACACAACCAAGCCCTTGTTCCCTTGCACTCGCCTCATGTCCTTCTCCAACGCGCACGCAGTATCAACCAACGCCTGAAACCCTTGGCTCACTGAACTCGAAAGCAGGAATCGCAACTCATCCCGCAATCCTTCATAGAACCGATTCGTTTTCCTTTGGTCATCCGCGAAGATTGTACCCACATATCGTCCCAACCTAGTAAACTCATGCAAGTAGATATCCACACTATCTTTCCCTTGCTTTAACCGTTGGAACTCATTTTCCATAGCAATGCGTTGCGCCGCTGGGACATGTTTCGCCAGAAATATTCGAGAGAACTCCTCAATCGACACTTGTGTTAATTGCCTGCCCGCCAAATGGTGTACTTCAACCTCGTCCCACCACAACCGCGCCTCCCCTTCAAGCATGAAGGTGGCTAAGGTGACCTTTAGAGTTTCCTCCGCCCTGATCGCTGTCATTATCCTATTGACACGCGATAACCAATCTTCCGCCTGCGTTGGGGATCCCATTCCCGCAAACGTAGGAGGACTGAAGCTCATGAATTGCTTCAACTGTCGGTCAGCTGCTCGTGGATCTACAGCCTCAACCGGCTCGGGTCTTACATCAACACGAACTGGCACTACTGCCGGCTGCGCTTGCCTGGTCGGCTGAATCATGGCAAAGAGCGCCTCAGCAACTAAGCGAACAGTTTCCGCAGATGGAGGAGGTGTTGGCACCTCAGCTGGTGTCGCACTCTCATCAGAGCGCTGGGGCTCAGACTGCCCAGCACCACTACGTGTCACCTATAGGTGGACAAGACACACATTAGCGAACGTATGCAAGCAAAACAACACAAAAAGGAACGCGCAGATTCCTCAAACAAGATTTTGTACATTCCTTAATGGACATTCCAGAGTTCATTAGCGTTACAACAGGTCGCACAAACACGTGCTCGCCACCCCACAAAAGAATTCGACCACGAATTCGAAAGAGGAAGACCGACAAAAGCTGATACCAAAATGTAACGACCCCATCCGTTAAATGACGTATAGTAGCAGGTCCGGCCGGGGCCCCACACTATATGCCACAAACAGACGGTGAGGTCACAGGATAATACCAAACCATACGAATCCTAACTCAGAGCATTCTAGTGGAAGCTTTAAGTTACCAACTTTTGAACTCTAAACAGGAATGTCCAATATATAAACCACCTTTATATATATACCACGGAATGTACACAAATACAAGAGTTTGGCCTTAAGGCCTTACAGTTCCTCTTTACATACAACATGTTTTACAAACCTCGGCGCGCAGGCCGGCCATACATGAGTAAAAGAGAAAATAAAACAAAGCCATTCGTTTAGCCTTCAAGGGCTAGCCGCAGCAGCAGCAGCAACAGCAGTCGGGCTTCAGCCCATCACTTACCACTTGGCTCTCCAGCACCTGCACGGGAACAATCCACCCAATCGGTGGCAAACAATGCAACGGTCAGCATTCAGCTGACCCAATTATAACAATCCTACCCCTTTCTCGGGGCATGAGCATTCTTTCCCTGCAAAGCATGGCATCATCAAATAGCAACTATGTGCACGCAGGCACATTCAAGCCATCACAACTATCGGCCACATGGCCCGACAGTCCGTGCACTCAGGGCACATTCTCGGTGTACCGGAATACCAGGGTCAACACCACCGTCTACACGGTATTTGAGCATTCTAGTCTTTCCGGCGCGCGGGCCTAAGACTCTCATTAGGCGCTCCAACAAAACCTATAACCAGGCTTCCAAGTCGGACGGACCTAATGCAGGTACGGATCAGCCACCCCCCGTAGCTCAAGTCGCCGTGCCACCTCGAATACGGTAGTATCCATGGCTATTTATAGGCGCGGGTCGGTTTCACCTTTCCTGTTCGGCAATCTGCCTTTTTATCGAGTTGCAGCCCAACGGCTCAACCACTCACAAAGTGGCAACACACGGCCACAAGAGTTGCATCCAACCCTCTTCATTTCCTGGACATCGTCTAGTACTTCCTGCCGCACCAAGCAACAGGTAGGAACAAGGCATCACAAGCCATAATCACGGAGCCTTCTCCGATATGCAAACAAGCATCACCAATCCAGACCACGTCCAGATGGGCTTCACACAGCATGCCTAGAGCCGTACTCCAATTCCGGCCTCTAACAAGGGGGACTTCACATATCTACCCCAAGGGACACCACAACCCACCGCACACTCGCGGGGAAGGGTTTTCCCTATGCAATGCAGAAAAGAAGGACTTCACATGTCCAAGGAGGGAGATCGTTACCCTTGTCGATCTCTTCGGTGCCATCGAAAACTAGCAGGTGAGAAAGAACCGCAGCAGCCTTGCCTTCACAACGCCGGCTTCGGATCACGAATCGGACCACGGGAACTCCGCCGGTGGCTTGCTCTCCTCCTTCTTCTTTCTCTCTTCCTCTCTCTTTCTCTCTTCCTTAAGCCAAATGAAAAATGACTTCTTCATTCTTCCCTCACGTATTAATCCAGCCAGGAAACCACCTTGGCCCTTGGATCAAAAGAGAGAAAACTGAACGGCCAAGATTTTCCCAAAAATCCAATTTTTGGCCGACACGGCCTGTGACACGCCCGTGTCACAGGCCGTGTACCCTTAAAGCGGCACACGCGGTATTGAACTGACTGAACAACACGGGCATCGACACGCCCGTGTCGAACCTGACACGCCCGTGTCATTCTTGAGACACGCCCGTGTCTCCTGTTACACGGTACTCGCCGATTTCCAAAACCAGTACACGGGTCGGAACACGACAACTGACACGCCCGTGTCCAGCCTGACACGCCCGTGTCCAGCCTGACACGCCCGTGTTCAAGGCCGTGTTCACGGCCGTGTCCGGCTCTGACTCGAATAGGCCAATTTCGAAAAATAATTCGAACACGCCCTGGGACACGCCCGTGTCCCAGGCCGTGTACACCCGACACGCCCTGGGACACGCCCGTGTCCCAGGCCGTGTAAAACAGCCTGCTACTCAAACTTTCAGATGAGTCTTTTTGGGGCCTTTTTGGGGTGTTACAGATTGCATCCGAAGAGATAAAGGAGTGGTGTTATACAGCGACAGATGAGAATGAGAACTCTGTCATCGGCTTCATAAAAGGGACTCAGGTACAATTGTCCCCTGCTCTTTTAACTGAAGTTTTTTATCTTAGTTCTGGAGAAGATTCCGTAGAGTTATCTGGAGAGGAGTATGAATCCATGCTTGATAGAATGGGTCACAATGCTGTGAACCCTAGCAAACTGCTGAAGAAAAATTTGTCGATAGAATTCCAGTTTTTGGCTGATATAGTTGGGAAAGTGCTTCTGGCCAAGCACTCAGCCCATGATACCATATCAAGATATCAATTTTGTCTGATGGGAGCTCTGCTTGATAAGAAACATATAGACTGGGGATCAATTTTCTTCAACCTGATTAAGAAAAAGCTGAGAAGACTGCTGTCAGCTTTGGGAGAATTCTAGGGGTCTATCTGAATTCCAGATGCCCTGAGCTGCTAACCTCTTCTGGGATGTTCATTAATGCATCCAAGAGACTCTCCTGTGTCCTTTTCAGCAAATGGGACAGGCAGATTGTAAACCCCTCCAGAGCTGCTGCACCACTATCTTCAGGCACCAGGACTGTCTCAGTCACTCCACCTCTGGTCTCTGCCCCAGTAGAAGTGTTGCCTGCCTCTTCTCCTCCTCCAGCTGTCTCCAACCCAGCCACTTCATCCTCACCTCCAATCACCACCATATTGATATCTTCCCCCATTAACATTTCTTCACCAGTTTCAACCCCTCCAGCATCTACCTCAGAGGAATTCCATCCTCTTTTCTCTTATCCAAGCTTCACCTCTCCATCATTTTCCTTGGCAGATGATTCCTTTATGGATGATTCCCCCTCCTCTCCTCCAGAGCCTCCTTCTACCTCCTCATTCCAACAAATGCTCCAAGAAATTCTATCCCAATCATCCTTCACACCTTCTCTTGCCTCACCTATCTTCACCTCAACATCTTCAATCCCCTCCTTTCCCCCTTCAGAGCCATCCATACCCTCATTCTCCATGCCACCAGCTCCAGCAATCATCCTTCCAACAACCTTCTTTCCTACCTCTGCTCAAGCCCCTCTTGAGCATGTAGCTTTATCAGCCCTGGCTGACAGGTTATATGAGCTGATAGCTCCTAAGCTAACCTCATTACTGGAGACCACTCTGGCTCCACTCCTGACCCATGTCAAGGAGCTGTCTTCCAAGCTCTCCTCCTTCTCTCCCTCTCAGGCAACTACCTCTTCTGGGTGCCTTGACTCAGTTATCCCTGAATCCAGGCAGGGGGAGATGCCTTCTGAAGTAGCGTTTGTGCATGAGTATGCTCCAGCTCTGGCTCCTGCTCCTGCCTTTGCATTGGACCTCCAGAGCTTGCTCTCTGTGTTTGATACAGTTTACCTCAGATCTTTGCCAGTTCCTCATGCCGAAGACTTGTCTAAGGCCATTGTGCCTATTTCTGTCTGTGATCCCAGCCAAATTGAAGCATATGTAAATTCTTGGAAGGCTGTGGATGTTTGTGTTTCCATCTCTGATGCTGCTACTAAGTCCAATGTGCCTCTTGTTGTTGAAGCTGCTGCTGCTGTTACTGAGGATACTGAAATGGTTTTTGTAATTAAAGATACATCTGCTGCTGAAGAAGTTGCTGCTTACCTAGAAGATCCTGCACCTGCTGTTGTTACTGTGATTACTGCTGCTGTTGCTTCAAAAGTTCCCTCTGCTCAAATTTCTGATGCTGCTCCCACCCTGAGGCTATAGTTCCAAGGCCTAGATCTCAAACTTCCTTAGGTGCAGAAGATGATAGAAGATCCAAGAAAGAAGCCCTCAATCCCAATAGAGAAATTTTGTTTAAAAGGGAACTGAGAAGTAAATTGTGTAAGCTGAACAATCATCCTCCTTTGGATATTTGCTGGCTTCTTATCTATGATCTGCATTGCTGCTATATCTTTTCTTCTGCATTGTTGATTTATTTTCTGTCTTGAATGTATACTTATTTATTTCCTAATTCTGTCTGTAAATAGTAATCCTAACCCAAATAGGGGGAGATTGTTGGAACACCCTATTACTAATTTGGGTAAGGATCACTATGTTTGACTTAGGAAACCAGGTTGACCTAGTTGTATAGTTGTAAAGGTCAACATTAAAATGAGTCTAGGGCTTAGAACTTAGGTTTGAAGCTGCCCCCAGGACCATTCCAATGTCGAGGATATAGAGCCAAGTCTAAGGCAATTTTCGTCGAGCTCCGGTCGACGAAATGTCGAACTCGGTTCGACGCTCTCTGAGCTCAACTTGATAAATCGTCGAACTCCGGTCGACGATCTTCGAGCTCAGATCGACGATTTGCCTTCAGCTAGGTTTGGTTAGTCGTCGATCTGCATTCTACGTTTTTCTAGCTCAGGTAGACGATCTCTCTTCAGCTATTCTTCAGGTCGCTGAGCTCGGTTCGACGATCTTCGAGCTCAGTTCGACGTTTTCTGTCTGCTTGATCTGTTTTCATCTCTGAGCTCAGTTCGACGATAGTAGAGCTCAGATCGACGATTTTTCTGAGAGATCAACGATTCTAAGGATTCAAATGCTGCCAGTCTTTGGAATGTTTTTAAAATCCCTCAGCATTTATGTTAAAGAGATCTGCAAGCCATTTGTCTTTATTCTGGAGCAAGTTTCAAGGAATTGTTCAGGAAATATTTTATTGGACCTTCCTCTAAAAGACAAGACTCTTTATGGAAGACATTTATGACTGCCAACGACTATCCTTGACAAGTATTCTTTTCAGAGAATAAGATTTTTTTCTTCTTGTCTTCAAAAATATAGAGAGAATATACAACACTCAGAGAACAACAAAAAGAATTAAGCTGTGACAGATAACAAGTGATCATCTTCTGAAGAATCAGAATAACAGTCTTTTTGCTTACAGAAGAGTGATCATAGCCTCATCTCAAGAACTCCAGACACCTCATCTTTCAGCTCTTTTTTTGCTGAAACAATCCTTTGCTGGAGATCTAAAGTTCTGAAGGCCTATCACCCTAGAGCAAAGCTTCCATTCCTGAACCTGTCTACAACTCAGGGGGAGCTTTGACAACAAAAGATCCACTAGTCTTCTCTCATTTGATTTGAGAACAGAGAAGACAACTTCACCTCTTTATCTTTTCTTTTTTTGCTGTAAAAGGGTTCTTGAACTCCCTTCAAAGGTTCTGTCTGGTTCTGAGAGCCTTGTCAAAACTTAGTGGTGGCAAGACACCTTATCAAAAAATCCAGTTTTGGTTTTTGAGCACCTTATCAAAAGCTCATTGGTGTCAGGACACCTGATCAACTCATCCTGAGTGGATTCCTACCAAGGGTGGTAGAAGAGTGGATGTACCCAGGTTTTTGGGGAACCACTATATTTCCTTGTGTCTTCTGGGTTGCTTGTGTGATTGATTTGCTGTGTGTTGTGCTCTTTACTTCTTTGTTTTTAACTCTCCATTAACACTCTACACTATACTATAAATTGAATTTTATATTTGCTGATCAATTTTAAATGTGAAATTAATTTAAATAAACTCTATTCACCCCCCTCTAGAGTTGAGATAGATCTTACCCTCACTTTCACAGTCCTTACATTATATCCTACTTAAGTCCTAAGGATCCAAATATTTAGTTAGTGTCAAGTGTAGTGGAGAAGGTGTGAACGGGCAAGCCTATGGCCATCTTTGGAGGCCCTCGATTTTCAAAATCAAGTAATTTAAATATTTACAATCATACTACTTTCTCCCTTTATATAACTTTGAGATTTATCGTTGACTCTATTTAAAATTAAAAATAAATCATTGAAACACATTTTTGAAATTCAACAGGTTGATCTAATTCGAAGAAGGTTTTTCTGCTGGAAATGCAATGCATGTCGGCATAAGACTTCGCATTTTACTCTATTATTTTTGAAATACAAACTAGCATTAGATTTTATTATCCTTATAAAGAATGGTTTGTTCGGGACGAGAAAATAACTACGTATGGGGGTATCTGATAGGGATTAATCTGTCTTTATTTTAGGTAGTATTTTGTTATTTAATTAATAAAATTATGTTTGTTTTATTTTAATTTTAATTTTAAATTGTTCTTTTTATTTCAGGATAAACTTGGTTACATACAAAAGTTTGGAACAAACTGGAAGGTTCGGGAGTAATTTTGGAGAAATTTTGCAAAAAGCCAAAAATTCACGCCCTTGTCACAGGCGTGTACTTGGGGCTTGAGTGCCAGGTCATGCCCTGAACCCTCTACTCAATCCAAAATGAGGTGCCACGTCATTATAATTTACACGCCTAAGTAACACTTATGACTCTCAAGAGTCACGCACGTGACCAATGGGCGTGACTTCCATATCCTTCCTGTGACTTGCCTTCCCATGACTCTAACAGCGCTCCAGCAATCTTGCCAAAGATATAGTTATGACCATCAAGGGTCACTCCTGCATAATACATAGAAATTGTATGTTACGCGCTCGTACCACCAAAGTTTCCTGCCAACTACAGTTTTCCTAGGTCACGCCCCCTATCATGGGCTTGACCTAGGCGCATGACCTAGCTGTAATCTTTAAATTGTAGTCAAACTGCACTGGCTCCACCTTTATCATTTATGAATGTCTTTGTTTCAATAGTAGATTTACCCCTAGAGGGGGGTGAATAGGTTTCTTAGTATTTTAACAATCTTTTTGATTAGCTATATTGTGTGTTTAGTAAGTTCAGTTAGCTTTCAACAAAGGGACACAACATCTCCAATCTTAGATCAAAGAACTTACAACAAAGATCCCTTAGGATCTCTCAGACTTCCTCCAAGTCCTACCTCAGGCCCAAGGCCTTACCACTCAGAGTAAATGATACTCATATAGGTCAGTGATCCATAGATAACGTACCTCAGACTTAATTAAAGTCCTATAACTCAGGCTAGGAGGATAGACCTACACTCAGATCCACCACTAGATCCTACCTCAGAGAATAAATATGTTACCTCAGGCACGCATGCCCTACCTTAGATCTACAAAAGGATCCTATAGCTCAGCCTTTATATTTCATGCCTTTAACTTAGATCTAAAATGATCCTACAGAGAGATTGAGTTTGTTGTTGATGACTTGCTCCAGAGAAAATGTTCTCTGTGCCTGCTTGCTGTGCTGAGTTAACTTAGCGCTTTCTTCTTCACAGCACCAGGAATGGATCTTCAAGGTTTTTATGTTAGTGATGAGAAGTAACTGTAGTGTGTTGTTTCTTCTTCCTCAGGAAAAAACTTTTTGACCTTATTGTTGAAAGTTTATTTAATCTTCAAAGAAATATTTCTTCAACAATAATCTCTGTCTGTGATTCATAGATTAACTTTGAGAGAAATTTATTGGTAAGCTTCAAGTTTATAGAGAGGAAGAAGATGATTGAAAAAACTCTATCTCCAAAAATTGTTATCGTCTTTCTCGGAACACTACTCTTGTATCCCTCCGTCAAATGACTCTATGCACAGTGTGGACCATCGGAATGTGAAACTATAGCACAACTTTTGCATTAACTTTATTTCTAAAGGCATACGACACCTTTTGTCTTATATCAAGCTCAACCCGCGATATTTGAATTTCTGCTGACATCAGCATGACTCAGCTCCTATGGACTTAGCAAATTTCTAACAAACTGCACAGGCATTGAGTGAAGCCTTGTCACTAAATGCAAAAGTATATAGCTGAATTCTGCATCTCCAGGCATTGAGTGCTCCTCCATCACTCAGTACATATAAATTTTATAGTCTAATAGTTTAGGCATCGAGTGAGCCTTCATCACTCGATGCTTCTTGACTTAGTTGAATTTATCTGTATGAAGGCGTTGAGTGTATCTTCTTCACTCAATGCTTCTATCCATGGCCTAACTTCTTGATGAGACGTTGAGTGAATTTCCTTCACTCAATGCTTTTGTACTTAAGTTGATTTCCAAATAAGTAGTCATTAAGTGATTTGCCTTCACTCAATGCTTCTATCCTTAGACTGATTTCCAAACAGCAACCCTATGGCTTTGACTGCTTGAGCTTACGTCAATTCTTATAGTCTTTTGGCATTGAGTGAACTACTTCACTCAACGTTTCTAGACATAGCCCGATTTCTACTTTGTCAGCATCCTGTCTTGAGTACATCTGTCATTGTGACTCAGACTACCTGTCTAATCAAAGTAACAAAGGCTAAACTATATACATTGAACTTAGAGCATGCATCAGATACAATCATGTGTATACCATTGTCCTGTGGTCCTTCTTCAAATCTGGGACATTATGATCAATGGATCCCACAATCTCCCCCTATTTGAAGAAGCTAGAACCCTAGATAATGATATACACTACCTCATATAGAAGATAAACATTCACAGAATTTGAGAATTGAAAATTAAGCACACACACAAACATATGAATATCATTAAAGGTAATAATCATAAATATATAGTGTGCTTAAAATAATGTTCACTTACCTACAACCCTTAAGAAAAATACAAAACATATTATGTTTTTGGTTCCTTAATCACCATCCCCCTGCAGGGTTTCTTGGCAGCCTTTTCCTTATCTTAATCTTTCTTTTCCTTTTGTCTCTCAAAATAGTTGTAGGGCTTAGGAAAGTACTTGCTTGATTCCACAACATCCGGTGGTAGTACACCTGACTTTTTATCTCTTTTGAATTTCCTTTTGGCCTCTTCATTTCTTTCTAGTTTGGCCCAATCAAGGGAGCAATACAACTTTCCTCTATCAGTTTTCTTATATTTTATCGGATCCCACACAGACAAGATATTAGTCCTAGACTGAGGACTCCACTTATCTAAATTTGGCCTGCTTTCAATCTCCTCTTTATACCTTTTCTTACTAAGCCTGATTTCTTATTCTTGTTCAACAGTAGACTTTCCTCTTGCTCAGGCTATCTGCTCAGTAGTGGGACTGAATGTTGGAGTTCCAGCAGCATTAGATTGTTCAGTCCACTGAGCACCAACCTGATCAGCATCTTGACTTCCACCTGATCACCATACTATTCATACAGTGCTTCCTGAGTAGTTCCAGGAATAGCAGGAATGTGTCCATAAGTTTGTAATGGAAGGACAAATGATCCACTGATTATATTTGTTACCTAGATAATATTCTCAGTGTTAGCCTTGATCATTGACTTCTCCCCCTTTATGACTTCTTCAGATAAAGTTACAGCCAGGGAGTTCTTGGCTCTAAAGAGTTTGTCATCCCGAAAATTTACACCCTTAGTGACATGATTCTTGACCTCTAACATGTGATCATCAAGAATCTGAGTGCAGGCGTCCATTCTCCTTTCCACAGTTTTCTTGTGGGATTCCATCAGATTTTTCTGCATATTGTGAACCATTTCCATATTGTTGGAGGTTATGTTCTTACTATCTACATTATCATGTCAGGTTTTGCTGATTTCTCCCAGCTTTACTTTTGTAATTTCTACAACAGGAGCAACCATCATGAAGAATGCTACTGTATTAGCTTTCAGCAAGTTTACCTCAAACCTTATGCACTTGATTTCAGTGGAAAAATCCCTTCTAACTTCCTTGATGTAATTATCAATGTAGTGCTCCAACTGCCTTCTTTGATCATCCAGTTGACCCTGTAGTTGAGCTAGGAATATAGGTGGCATCTGTTCAGCTTGATGAGATATACTTTGTTCATAAATATCTTCATTTCTTTCCCTTTCCACATCTCTTCCTTGTGAGTCAGCCATTATATGTTCTGAAGAATGTGCATCAGCATTTGCATCTACAGCAGCAGTACCCTTTTTAGACTCTGATGAATTTATGTTATATACTGAGTGAATCTCCCCCTAAGACTCAGTATTCCGTATGGGAATTTGCTGCTCTATAGTGCCTGTGACTATATCATCTTCTATTATCCTCTCAAGTACTTGTTCCCCCTCAACTTAATGATAGAATAAAACAACTTCATGACCCTCTGGAGTTTGAGCAATCCTGTTCTGCAGATTCTCAATGAAGGAGTATAGTTTTTATTGAACTTATTGGATAGTCTCCCCCTCAGCAGGGTGATGAGTCCTATTTATATACTGATTTTCAGACTTAACTAGGCTAGTTTTCTTTCGAAAGCACTTCACTTTTAGTTCGTTATCGTATATATTTCATCTTATCTTTATTTCCATAGGAAGTGTACTCTTAGGCCCATGGTTGTGTTATTTTGTTACGTTTATGGATTGTACTTCTTATTGTGATTGCCTGGAATGTCTGCACATATCAGTGGTTTTTTTTCCTGCAGGTACAATGGTCGTGTGAGTGTTCTGAGATTTTTTAGGAATGTTTTTATCCTAAGGGCCACTGATCGTGAGTTTTTACACGTGCACGGTCAGTGGACTACTTGACGCACAACTGCTGATCGTGCGCGGTCAGTTCATCGAACCCCAAACGGTACAGGAACACTACGCATGATCATTGGATCTTTAGCGCTCGACCACTGGTCGTGCGCCACTGATCGTGCGCACTATTCTCCATTTTTCCAAGTGCTGTCTGAGGCAAATGCATTATGACAAGACACAGTGCGCACGACCACTGGTCGTGCGCCACTGATCGTTTGCATTGATTCAAATTTTTACCAGTATCTTCCATGCCAATACGCACGATCAATGGCCCTTAGGCTACTCAGCAAATCTCGATGCCGCAACGTGTACACTGAACGTTGTGTCGAGTGTAGTCAACGCACTCGATGTCGACCAGACTACTCAGCAAAATCATCTTCACTCAACGCCGCGTTGAGTGTATAACCTTTACTCAACACTTACTAACTTAGGCAATATTTTACAAGATGGCGTTGAGTGTATTCAGATCAATTAATGCTTCCTAGAGTGTATAACACTCACTCAACGCTGTCAACTCTATTTGACTCAATGCACTCAAAGTTTTTTTACTTAAGACAGAATTTTCACTGGATGGCATTGAGTGTATTCATCACACTCAACACCGCGTTGAGTGCACTCAACGCACTAAATGCTTTTTAACTTAAGACAGAATTTTCACTGGATGGTGTTGAGTGTATTCAGCTCATTCAATGTCTCGTTGAGTGCACTCAACGCTTTTTAACTTAAGACAAAATTTTCACTGGATGGCGTTGAGTGTATTCAGCTTAATCAATGCAGCGTTGAGTGCATTCAATGCCCTCGACGCTCTGGACTTAGGATAAAACAAGTTTCTAGTGCAAAGGCTACAATCAATGCCTAACCTGCCCGACGAATTGTCTTAAGTCTAAGGCTCCGTTCGACGAACTCAGTTTGCCGAATTTGCTCGGATTGACAAATTCTACTTCAGTTCGACAAACTGTTGGCTCTGTTCGACGAATTCTGTTCGATGAATTTGACTTCTATTCGACGAACTGCTTGCTCCGTTCGACGAATCGTTTACCTTTCGACGAATTTGACTTAAGGCTCAGTTCGACGAATTTAACCTAAGGCTCAGTTCGACGAATTTTACTTTTGTTCGACGAACAGTTTGCTCTGTTCGACGTATTTGACTTAATGCTCAGTTCGACGAATTTAACCAGATTAATTCCATAATCAACTAAGTTTACTCAACTATCTTCTACAAGTCGACTAGGTTAAACCTTGCCGAAAAAAATCCTCTACTGCCCACAGATCGGGATGGCCATACTCTACCCCGATCCTAATTTCCTTACAAGAAAGAAAAAATCAAGACAATAAGAAAACAAGAACAAGCAAGGGGGAAACCACCACTTTCCTCAAACCTTGACGAACTTTGGAAACACCATCACTCATCCTCATGGATCTGGCCGGAAAAACACATAAGCACTCAAACCTGAAATTTTTCGAGAGGAAGGAAGTTCAAAACCGCAACCTAAACCACAAAAATCCACGAAACGGGAAAAACATACGGTCGAAACGTAGATCTAGGTGAGAGTTATCCGAATCTATTCTCCGGTTACGATTTCGTGCACCAGAGCTCCTCCATTTGACGGCCTAAGGCACTACAAGGATGCCTCTTTCTTTCTTAAGCAAAAAATGCCAAAGATTTTCAAGAAGAATACGATGAGTTGGGTTTTCGTCTTATCGCAAGGCTATTTATACTTTGAAATATAAATATTATAATAATAGTTTATTATTAAATTTTGGTCTAAACGAACCAAACTTCGGGCCAACACGGATTTCTATGAAAATCACACCGTAGCTAAATACAGACGCTACAAACCCAATGACGCAGTAAAAATTAAGATTCGACGAACCAAACTCGGGCAAACACTTCCCGAAGATAAAACACAAGCATTACCAAAGAGGCTCCACAGAGTCACCAAAACAAACCCGGCTTGCTAGAGAATCTTGTAAACAGGCTTAACCCAGCCACACATAGAAAAACCTAAGAGATAAAACCATGCTCTAACAATTACATTTGTAGAAAATGCATCAACGTAATTCCTTGACATCATAAACACGCCAGATAACCAATTAAACCAAATATCAAAAAATCAGGGGCATTACATCCACTCCCCCCAAAAAGAAAGTTTTGTCCCAAAACTTTACGCGCAAAACGTCTATTATAAAAGAAAAATAAAAAATCAAGGGTTATTGAAAAGATTACATACCAATCAATAAGAGAACATATGAGGATGAGCCTCCCTCATAGCTGACTCCAACTCCCAAGTGGCACTTTCCACATATTTGTTTTGCAACAAAACTTTAACCATTGGTATGGTTTTCCTCCGCAACACTCGATCTTGAGTATCCAGAATGCGGACAAGCATTTCTACATAGGAGAGATTAGGCTCCAACTGGGGCACAACATCAAGGATCTGTCGATTGCTGAGCACACACTTCTGCAACTGGCTCATGTAAAACACGTCGTGCAGACCAGGAAAATTTGCAAGCAATTCTTGCCTATATGTTGATACACCAATACTCTCAATAACCTTAAAAGTTTTACATACCTCGGGTCTAACTTATGATTCTTTCCAAATCTCTTAACGACAGACATTAGGGAAACCTTCAAAAAAACAAGGTCCCCAACCGCAAACTCCAAATTAGTCCTTCGACAATTAGCGTTCTTCTCATAACGCTCCTGAGCTATACGAAGTTTTTCCATGATATGCATCACAGAAATATCCATTTCTTCTAAAGCTTCAGGACCCAACAACAGCCTCTCAACAACCTCAGACCAAAACCAGAGATTTCTGCAACATCTCCCATATAAGGCCTCAAACGGGGCCATCTGCAAGCTCTCTTGATAGCTATTATAATAAGCAAACTCCATCAATCTAAGTCGCTCATCCCACGCTCCTTCGTGGTCCAAAATATAAAATCCGATCTTGTCCTCCATGATCTGATTTAATATCTCTGATTGACCTTTAGTCTGCGGATGATAAGCAGTGGACTACCTCAGATCGGTACCCAACCCTTCCTGTAAGCTTTTACAAAAGCGAGACGTAAACCTAGAGTCTCGATCTGACACAATACTGACGGGCACACCATGTAGCCTAATAACCTCATCAAGGTACAACTCTTAAATCTTCTCCATGGAGTAGTTGTTGGGTATAATGAGAATTGTGTACTAGATTTGGAGAAGCCTCACATAAGTCATTGATATATATCAATTTGTATTTGATGGCGTTTTGAGTTTATTTGTGAAGGCTAAAAATTCATAAAATATTCGAAGTACAAAAGTGTCGAGACACTTATAATGTGTCGACACCTTTGAAGGAGCAGCGTCAGGACTATAAGAAAGGTTGTGTCGACACACAGGACTTGTGTCGACACACAAAATTTGAGTTGACAATAGCTATGTCAACAATCAGGACTTGTGTCGACACACTCAGACTAGAAGTGCTCAAATTAGTAGAAGAAGTTGTGTCGACACACGCGGGACTTGTGTCGACTCACAGGACTTGGGTCAACATCAGTTATAAATGGAGAAGTTGTGTCGACACACAGGACTTGTGTCGATACATTCTACAAATGTTGTGTCGAGACTAATTAAAGATCTGTGTCGACAGATTCTGAAGATGCCGATAATATCAAAAAAGCTATGTCGACACCAAGGAATTATGTCGACACACTTTACATTTATGTCAACACATTCTATATTTATATCTTGACACATTCAGCTGAGTCGAATAACTCTATGTGTCAGATCTCAAGATTGAAGACTTGACATCTGTCAGAATCGTCAAGGCTGTCAGATATGTCAGAACTGTCAGATGTCAGTTAACTGCCGGATCAGCCGGTTGCCTCTGACGAGATCCATAAAAATAGCTGATCTATCACAGGAAAAAAGAAAAAATGAGGGAAAATAAGAAGAAGGAGAAATCTCATCAAGAAGAATTCACAGAATTCTATACAGCAAGGAGATTCGGATTCAAAATCATAGAAGTAGACAACATCTCATCAGATCTGTCAGTGTTTGTAGATTTAAATCTATAAGGAGGAATAAGTTAGATCTACACTACCTTCTCAAGAAGATTCAACCTAGTTTCTCTCTTTCAAGAAGCTTTGAATAAGCTAAGTTAGGTTGAATCAAATTCATTACAAAAAAGGTCAGGAAAAAGCAGATCCATCAAGATCTGATCAAGATTCCTCAACCCCTCTCTCTCTCTCTATCTGGATGAAGGAAGAAATAAACTCTTTAATTATTTTTCTGTAAGATCTATTTTTAGATCTGAGTGTAAGAGATTTCAATCTATGAGTTGTAAGCCTGTAACTATAAAGGCTGAGGTAGGGCTGTTTGCCTGAGGTAGGAGATTAAGTTATCAGAGTTGTAGGCATGTTGATAAGGGTTGAGGTAGGGCTTGATTTCATGAGTTGTAGGAGTGTTGTTTCATTCTTAGTTAGGGTTCTTGGGAAGAGCCTGAGTTGTAGGACTTGTTGAAGTCTGAGCTGTAGTAACCAATTTGGGTTCTTATTTGTAAGATCTGAGGATCTGAGAAGGTGGAAGGAAGTTTGGCCTATTAGTGTACTCTTCGATAGGTGAAGGGGGAAAGTGGATGTACACATCATTTGGGGTACCACTATAAATTTGTGTTTATGCTGTGATTGGATTATTGTGAGCTGTGGTAGCTGTAGAATTTATAGCTTTGCTTTGATTAATTTATTAACTGCCTAAGTGAATTGGAATTGAACCTATTCACCCCCCCCCCCCCCCCCCCGTTTAGGTGTTTAGACATTCTTGAAACCAATTCATTGAAGTGGTATTTGAGGGAGGTTGCTCAAAATTAGACTTAACAGTCTAAGTATATCTACAAGGCAGTAATAAGATAGCTAAGATGGGTTCAGGTGAAAATCATAAAGAACTTGAATCCAGGAAACTTCTAATTTGTAGAAAATAGACATTTGGGATATGGAAAGAGAGGGTAAGATTATTCATGGAAGCATCTAATCCTAGAATCTACATCAAAGTTCTAGAAGGTTCTTTCATCCCAAAGAAGATATCAGTTCTTGATGCAAATCTACAGACTCCAAAGAGTTATTCTGAGATGATAAAAGAGGAGATCATCTTAGAAACTTTGGACAATAGGGCACAGAACATAATTGTTGGTGTCATAGATGATGCTACCTTTCAGAATTTTGTCCACTATAAAATCTCAAAGGAAATGTGGGACACTTTTATTGTCTACATGGAGGGGACAAAAGAAGTAAGAGAGGATAGCAATTCCATGCTCAATCAAGAGTATGAAAGCTTCAGACAAGCCAATACAGATAGCATAGTTTTGTGCTATGAAAAGTTCTTCAGAATTATCAATGAGCTAATGATTTATGGAAGAGTCTTCAGCACTTATGAAATAAATGACAAGTTTCTCATATCATTAACCAAGGACTGGGATACCAAGGTCTATACCATCAGAGAAGTGGCTAGACTTGCAGATACTCCTCCACCAACCTTGTTTGGAAAATGGTTGTCTTATGAAATGCAGCTAATTGCCAGAAAGGAAGAGGAGAAGAGCAGCAGGTCTTTTGCCAAAGATATGTCCGTGGCTTTCAAAGTTGAAGCTACAAGGAAGGTTAGGAGAAAGACTCCTCCTCCAAGAAAAGTTGCTGATACTGATTCAGAAAGTTCAGACACAAGCACATCAGATTGTCATAACTTTGAGGAGGATTTTGATGCATTTTTTAGGCAATTCCAGAGGTTCCTGAATAAAATGAACTGGAGGAGCAGGCCATCCTCTTCTTCTTACTCCAAGGATGACTATTACAAGGGAAAAAAGAAAACCTCTAAAGAGGAAAGATATTGTTCTAAACCTAGTAAACAAACTTCTACTAAAATTGTTTGTTATTATTATAGTAAGCCAGGACATGTTATAGTAGATTGTCCTGTCAAAAGAAAGGAGTCTGGTGAGAAAAAGAAACATCAGTATAAATGCAAGAAGGAGAAATCCTTTGTGGCCAAGAAGCAGAAAAGCTGGACTGATTCTTCTTCATCAAAGTCAGAAAATGAAGAGTATGTTGAGGCCAAAATTGGGCTGTTCTAAACTGAGGAAGATTCTGTAGAAACAAAATTCTTGTAGTTGTTGGATGATATCAATAAAGTAAAAGACAGCCAATGCATAGGGTTGATGGACATAGCTAAGGATGGACATAGCAAGGAGCATCCTGGTCCTAGTAAGGTACAGTCTTCACCTTCAGTGTGTGATTATGTTACTAGCCTAGATTCAGAAGCAGTTTCATCAAGAGATGAAGGTGGATCTAAATCCTAAAGAGACATCAATGAACTGATTGATGATTATGGAGTGCTCCTGCAAGCCCTTAAGGAAAGCAGGCTCCTAGCCAAATAGCTGGCAAAGGAGAATGCCACTCTGAAGTTGGCTTCTTCAGACTCAGCAAAAGTGTTGGATATGAAGTTAAAAGAGATTTGTAAATTAAAGAACATAACTGTTATTCAGATGGATACCATTACTTTCAAGAATAACCACATTAGGAATCTTGAAAATAGACTCCAAAAGGAGAGGGAGCTAGTGGCCAAGTTCTCAAAACCTAGTTATGTGTTACCTTTGATAGATTCCTTCTCTTCCCAAAAGGGTAAGAAGGGATTAGGTTTCAAAGGAAGAACAAGAGCTGCCAATTCCAACAGGAAAGGCAAAGCTCCAGTTCAGCCACTTGCTTCCAAGACTCCAATTTCATTTAAAAAAGTAGTTCAACGTTCTAACAGGTATGACCATGATATTATTTATGGTCACTGTGAGCAAGGCAGTATAAATGGCAAGGGTGCTAGTGCCTATTGGGCAGTCCATGAGAAAACCCAAATGGCCCATAATGGACAATTTGTGTTTGGTGTATCAGCCCCAACACTCAAGGACAAGGTAGCAGCTGACTCACAAAGTCTACTAGTCCATTTACAAGATAAGGGAAAGTCTATTAGCAGAGAAGACTTAGGAATATCTGAAGCTATCAAGAGTATGCATTCTGAAAAGAAGACAGCTGCAGATAGGGTTCAAGATATCCCAAGTACTTCTTCTCCCAGACAAGTCCCTAAGCAAGCCTTTGCTAAAAGACATAAGAAAAGAGCTGATGCACCAGCTAGTTAAAGAGCAGGAAACAACATTATTATTAAGCAAGTTTTTAAAAGGATGTGCATGAGTGTTCGTGCTGTGGCAAGGTGGGCCACTATGTCAATGATTATTGGCACAATAAGAGTGTCAAGAGAAGTAATGGTGGCTTATCTGTTAGATGAACTAAAGGTAGGAATGTTCAGTTTAAGTCTAACTTGCACCTAGGACCCAATAAAATTTTGGGTCCTAAGGTTAGATAATATATTTGTTGCAGGTAAGTTCAAGTGGCCATACCCCTATATGGTACTTGGACAGTGGATGTTTCAGGCACAAGACTGGAATAAGGAGCATACTAAAGGAATACAATTCTATTGAGAATGTTCCCAAAGTTATCTTTGGGGGCTCAGAAAAAGGGGTAACTAAAGGTTTCGATAAAATAACTAATGACATAGTAACTATCACACAAGTAGCTTATGGGAAATGTTTGAAACATAACCTTATAAGCATAAGTCAACTATGTGATCTTGGCTATGAAATTTCTTTCCTCAAGGATGAATGTCAAATTAGAAGGTCAAGTGACCGAGGGGTTATCTTGACAAGCACTAGGAGATGAAATATTTACTATCTAGATTTTGAGTGTGAGAGTGAGGACTCTCCTATATACCTTGTTGCAGATGAGAAAGTTTCTCATTGTATCCAATGGCATAAGAGGCTAGCTTACGTGAACTACAAGACCATAGGCAGACTCTTTAGTGAAGAGTTGGTGAGAAATGGTCCTGAGGTTAAGTGCTTTAAGAAGGGAATCTGCTCAACTTGTCAAAAGTGCAAGCAGACCAGGTCTTCCTTCAAAAGTCTTGATACCAAAGACTCGGTGAGGTATTTATACCACCTGCATATGGATCTATTTAGTACAATGCAAGTTCATAGTCTTGGTAGGAAAGTATATACCCTTGTGGTGGTTAATTAATTTTCCATGTTTGCTTGGGTATTCTTCTTAAGGAGAAAATCTGAAACCCTAGATATCTTCCAGACTTTTGTCAAGAAAATTCAGAATGAACTTAATAGTTCTGTGGTCAAGATCAGAAGTGATCATGGGACTGTGTTCCATTCTGAATGCATGACAAAGTTCTGTGAAGGGCTTGGGATTAATCAAGAATTCTTCTCATCTAGAACTCCCCAGCAAAATGGAATTGTTGAAAGGAAGAACAGAACTCTAATTGAGGCTGGTAGAACCTTGTTAAATGACACTTATCTCCCAGAATATTTCTGGGCTGTGGTAGTAAATACTGCTTGTCATGTTCTCAATAGAGCTTCCATCACCAAAAGTCACAAAAAGACTCCCTATGAGATTTTGAAAGGCAGAAAACCTAATTTATCCTATTTCAGGATTTTTGGTAGCAAGTGTTATGTACTTAACAATGGTAAGCCTCATTTGACTAATTTTGTTGCCAAGTCCCAAGAAGGGATATTTGTTGGGTACAGTAACACAGTAGGGCATATAGGATCTATAACTTGACTCCGCAAGTTGTAGAAGAATTTGTCAATGTTGTTTTTGATGAGTCTAAGTTAATTTACTATGAGCTGCCAAGCACTTCTTCTAGTCCTGCAGGTTTAAAGGATAAGATGAACAATCTGACCATCAGGGAATATAAACTAGTAGGCCAAGAGATTGAAGATGATGGATGCAGTCTAGGGGGAGCCAAGACTTACAAGCTGAGAATCAAGAACAGCCAGCTGAAGACATTGTGGATCAGCAAGCTGAAGGAAATGAGGAACAACAAGCTGAAGAAAGATTTACTCTAGCTATGAGATATTTAAAAGACCATCCAGCTCACCAAATTATTGGTGATGCAAGTCATGGTGTAATAACCAGAAGCAAGAGCTTGAACTCAGCAGTATGTTCAAGATTCCTGTATCAAATGGAACCAAAGAATTTTGAAGAGGCTATCCAAGACTCATACAGGATTGGTGCTATGCAGGAAGAGCTGAACCAATTCAAGAGATGCATAGTCTTGAAACTGGTTCCCAGGCCTAAGGGATGTAATGTCATAGGGACTAAGTGGATCTATAGGAATAAGTTCGATGAAAATGGCATTATTATCAAGAATAAGGCCAGATTAGTGACAAAAGGCTACAAGCAGGAAGAAGGAATTGACTTTGACCAGACCTTTGCACCACTAGCAAGGTTGGTAGTAATAAGACTATTCCTTGCCTATGCAGCCAATAAAGAATTCATGGTCTTTCAGATGGATGTCAAGTCAGCATTCCTAAATGGAGATCTAAAATAGGAAGAATATGTGGATCAACCATCAGGTTTTATAGATCCTCACTTTCCTAATCATGTTTATAGTCTTAAGAAAGCTCTATATGGGTTGAAACACGCCCTTAGAGCATGGTATTAGACATTGTCTGCTTTTCTCATTGAAAACAAATTCTCAAGGGGGAAAATAGACAAGACCCTATTTCTGAGGTAATCAAAGGGCAAGATCATCCAAGTCCCAATATATGTTGATGACATAATCTTTGGATATATTGAAAACAACCTTTGTAGGAAGTTTGCGAAACTTATGCAAGGGAAGTTTGAGATGAGAAGCATGGGTGAGCTAAAGTTCTTCTTGGGACTCCAAGTAAGATAGACTGATGATGGCCTATCTATATCCTAGTCTAAGTTCACCAGGGAGTTGATTAAAAAATATAGCATGGAGACTGCCTCCACCATGAAAACTCCAATGGGGTCAAGTATGCCTATAAGAAAAGATGAGGCAGGGAAACCTATTGATGAGTCTTTATATAGAGGGATAATTGGCTCCTTATTATACATGACTCCAAGTAGGCCTGACATCATGTATGATACATTTGTTTGTGCTTGATACCAGGCATGCCCTAAAGAGTCTCATTATTCTGCTGTAAAAAGAATTCTAAGATATCTTAAGGGCACACAAGATCTTTGTCTATAGTACCCAAGGAATAGATATTTTTTGCTAACAGGTTTTTCAGATGCAGACTTTGCAGGCTACAAGGAAGACAGGAAAAGTACCATAGGTACATGCAAATTCCTTGGTGGAAGATTGGTGTCATAAAGCATTAAAAAGCAGACAATTATTGATATATCCACAGCAGAGTCAGAATATATTCCAGCAGGGAGTTGCTATACTCAGTTGCTGTGGATACAACATCAACTTGAAGATTATGACATCAAGATATGTAGAACTCCATTATATTGTGATTCTACTAGTGCTATATCAATTTCTAGAAACCCCATTTCAAATAGTATAACAAAGCACATTGAAATTAGGTACCATTTTATTAGAGAACATGTTGAAAAAGAGGACATAAGTCTTGAGTTTGTTTCTACTAATAATAAAGTAGCTGACATATTCACTAAACCTCTAGATGAAAGTAAATTAAATTATTTTAAAATTGAATTAGGAATGTTGAATCATGAATAAGATGATAGGTTAAGAAAAATTCTACTCAACATATGACTAAGTAAAATATGTGTTAACGCAAGTTATGTGTATCAAGGCCTTTGTAATGTGTGTCAACACATAGTGTTGTCGAGACTCTAAACTCTCTGTCAAGACGTTAGCAGTCAGTGTCGACACAAACAAACTTGTGTTGACATACGAAACTCTAATTTCAGCGTGCCTTTTGACCTTCCCTATTTAGAAAACTATAAATAGGAGGAAACGAGACCTTGTCGACTATGCTATCAGAAATCTCGAGACTAAACCATCAGTGTCGACAAGAAATTCTTCTTCTCTCTCTTTAACTTCCACTTCTTTCATCTCCAATGGCGCCCAAGATGGACAATAATATTAACGAATGTTATGAGCTATTCCGAGAAGCGTTCAACAATGCTGAATAGGAAATCAAGGCGGTTGTGGACCTAATCCAAGTCGCTGGACTGGATTATCTGGTTTCTGAACAAACAAGGATTTGGAAGAAGGAAGTTCTTGCATTCTATTCCAACACTTCATTGAATTATAAGGGAAACAAGATCAAGTCTACTGTTCATGAAGAAAAGGTGAAAATAACTCTCAAAAGTCTGAGCATATCCCTTCAACTCCCAAAGTTTAAAGAAGAGACTTAGGTTGATTCCACTTTGACTGCTGAAGCCCTTAAATTGTGTGGGTTGCCCTCAACCACTAATATTGGATCATCCATGACTAGGAATTGGATGAACTCCAAAGGAAAGTTTCTGTAAGAAATTATTGGAAAAGTAATTCTCTACAAAATTACAGGTCATGATAGGATCTCTTCCTACATTTTCAGCCTCATGACTACAGTCATCTTCCAGGTGAAGACTGATTGGAGTGCTGTAATCTTTAACAAGATTAAGGAAGGTATTAAGAAGCCAAATCTAGGCAGAATCTTTAATCTGTATCTGGCTATCAGCATACCAGATGTACTAAACCAGATTGTTGGTTCCAAAATTAACCATATAAGGAGAATGGATATAAGAATCCTATCTAGGTGGGACAAAGTATTGTCCAAAGAAGAACCTGCACCAATGCACCAGTCCAAACAGGTCACTAAAACAAAGAAAGCTACTGTCCAAAATGTAGAGTCCTCCAGTGACTCAAAATAAAGGGTTGATTTCATTTCTGATGATGATAACACTGAACTACCCAGGAAGTCTCCCAATCTCACACCTGGAACTGAAGCTCAAATCTAAGGGGATTCTATCCATCTGACAGATAATCAAGAGAAATATGTCCCAGGGGGAGATATAAATGAAGCTGAGCTAGATAGTGAGACTGCAAACCTCACTGTTATGGAAGTGGTTCAGGACATCAATACAGCTACTAAAACTTCTGAAATAGAGGCACAAGATGTGCATATTCCTGATCTGCAAGCACAACCTCAGAATCATGTGAATGAGATAGTCCAAGAACTGGAAACTGACCTTTAGGTGGAGCATGAAGAGGTAAACAAGGAAGTCACTACTGCTAATATTCAACCAGATGCAAGGGTTGAGGGGGAGGTACCTGACCTAGACCCATGATAAGGAGCAGATGCTCTAGAACAACTAATGGAAGTTGACAGTTCTTTTGATTTTGGTGATGAGCAAGAAGCATCTAGGATAAAGAAAAAGAAGTTTATGGAGCTAAGGAAAAAGAGTTCTAGAAATACGAAAACTTTAAAGGCTGGATCCTCATCTACTGCTCCTATAATGACTTTAGTTCTTTGTTAGTACAACTACAGGTCAAGCTTGACGAGCAAAGACTTGCACTATAAAAATATATAGATGAGAGCCATAGGGTGTTTCAGTTCGATCTGGCACAGGACATCAAATCTATAAGATTTGAAATAAATTTGCTGAAGAAGGAAATGACAGATTGCTTCCATAAGGGAGGCAATGTTGTGTTATATATTGCCAAGAAGCAGAAAGAGACAAAGTCTCAGGTAGATGATCTGGTTATCAAGCAAGGGTATGTGCTAGAGAACCAGCTAAGAATGAATGAGAATTTCATTGACATGCATTCAATCGCTTTGACAAAATTGGCTGAACAAACCACTACAATACAAACATATATGGACACCAAAATGTCTGATGTAGAGGCACAGATAAAACTAGATCTGGTAGCAGTTGATACTGCTATCAAAACTTCTGAGTCTATAATTTCAGCTCAAGTAAAGAAGTTCAAAGACTACTATACAACTGGGAACTATCATATTACAGATCAAATAAGGTTTCAAAAGAATGATCTTAGAGATCATATTCATAGAGAAGTCATAAAGGGGGAGAGGGTATTAGTTCTAGCTAGCTCTGAACATACTAAATGGATATCTAATAGTATCAGAGCTACCTTGGGATATCCACCCTTATGTCATGACAACAGTACGGCAGAATCCGGATGCCAACCTGCATTCTTGGAGGGGATGTAACATGAAGTAGCTTAAGTCATATGTTCCCCTCCTGAGTTTGAAGAAATTCAACAGGCAGTCCAGAATATGTACAACCCTCCACTGGAAAAATTGCGATTATTTTCTGAAGAAGTGGAAATGGCTGATTCATCTTTGCTTAAAGAGCAAGAGGCTCAGTTATCCAAGAAAAGATTCAGAGAATAGGCTGAGGCTAGGCCTGATTTTGAGAAATGGTGTCCAACCTGAAGATGCGTCATCTTAACTACATGGAATTCAGTTACTTATATTCAATATGATAGGGGTAAGTGGTACTCCAAACAAGAATGGGACAAATACCTTGCACAACAAGAAGCAATCTACAAATTCTTGAAGTTCTTGAAGGATGGGAAAATCCCTACAAATTCAATAGACCCTTGCAAGTACTTCCTTAAACCATTCCACTACTTTGAAAGTCAATAGATGAAAGCAACTCAACTTAAGGCCAAAGACATCAAAGGTAAGAAGCCTATTGTTGATGCTAAAGATGAATTCAAAGCTACTATTCAGACAGGCAAAGGCATTGTCATGAAGGAACCAGACCAAGTTTAGCTTTAAATTGACTACGTATTAGAGGAAATATGTAAACTTTTTGTTGTTCTTATAAAAACCTTGTAATCTTACTCTGGTTAAATGATATAAAGAAATCCTTGGTTGACAATAATATATCTATGTCTCTGAGTTGAATGTTTTGTTTTCCTTTATGATGTTTCATTTTAGATATTTGTGTGTAACATGCTATTTTTGCTTATAAATAACCCTGTTTGAAATGTTTGTATACATCATGTTTATTACATTTGTTATATTGGTGTATATCATTGACTATGATTATGACTTCTCCAAATAGGGGGAGATTGTTGGGTACATTGAGAATTGTGTACCAGATTGGGAGAAGCCTCACATAACTCAATGATATATGTAAATTAGTATTTGATGGAATTTTGAGTTTATTTGTGCAGGCTAAAGAATGCAGAAAATATTCTAAGTACAAAAGTGTTGAGACACTTATAATATGTCGACACCTTTGAAGGAGCAGCATCGAGAATAGAAGCAACTCTGTGTCGACACATAAGACTTGTGTCGACACACAATTTGAGTCGACAACAGCTGTGTCAACACTCCGGACAAGTGTCGACACACTCAGACTAGAAGTGCTGACATTAGCAGAAGAAGCTGTGTCGACACACACGGGACTTGTGTCTATTCACAGTACTTGGGTCGACATCTATTATAAATGGAGAAGTTGTGTCGACACACAGGACTTGTGTCGACACATTCTACAAATGTTGTGTCGAGAATGATTAAAGAGCTGTGTCGACAGATTCTGAAGATGTCGAAAACATCAAAGAAGTTGTGTCGACACCAAGGAATTGTGTTGACACACTTTATATTTATGTCGACACATTCTATATTTGTATCTTAACAAATTCAGTAGAGTCAAATAACTCTAAGTGCCAGATATCAAGACTGAAGACTTGACATCTGTCAGAATCATCAAGGCTGTCAGATATATCAGAACTGTTAGATGTCAGTTTACTACCGGATCAGCCGGTTGCCTCTGACGAGATCTATAAAAAGAGTTGATCTATCACAGAAAAAAAGAAAAAAATGAGGGAAAATAAGAAGAAGGATAAATCTCTCCAAGAAGAATTCACAGAATTCTATGCAACAAGAAGATTTTGATTCAAAATCAGAGAAGTAGACAGCATCTCATAAGATATATCTATGTTTGCAATTTTTATTCTGCAAGGAGGAAGATGCTGGATCTACACAAACTTCTCAAGAAGATTCAACCTAGGTTCTATCTTTCAAGAAGTTGTGAATAAGCTAAGTCAGGTTGAATTAGATTCATTACAGCAAAGGTCAGGAGAAAGCAGATCCATCAAGATCTGATCAAGATTCCCTCACCTCTCTCTCTATCTTATTGAAGGAAGAAATAAACTCTTTAATCAATTTTTTATAAGATCTATTTTTAGATCTGAGTGTAAGAGATTTCAATCTCTGAGTTGTAAGCCTGTAACTATAAAGGCTGAGGTAGGGCTATTTGCCTAAGGTAGGAGATTAAATTCTCTGAGTTGTAGGCCTGGTAATAAGGGCTAGGGTAGGGCTTGATTTCCTGAGATGTAGTAGTGAGGTTTCACTCTGAGTTAGGGTTCTTGGGAAGAGCCTGAGTTGTAGGACTTGTTGAAGTCTGAGCTATAGGAACTAATTTGGGTTCTGAGTTGTAAGATTTGAGGATCTGAGAAGGTGGAAGGAAGTTTGGCTGAATTTAGTGTACTGCTAGATAGTAGAAGGGGGAAAGTGGATGTACCCATCATTTGGGGAACCACTATAAATCTGTGTGTATGTTGTGATTAAATTATTGTGTGTTGTGGTAGCTGTAGAATTTATGGCTGTGTTGTGATTAATTTATTAATTGCCTATGTGAATTGGAATTGAACCTATTCACCCCCCCCCCCATCTAGGTGTTTAGACATTCTTGAAACCAATTCTAGCAGTAGTCAATCTTGAAGGGCGCATAAAACGCTTGCAATCACTTTGTCTGTCAATCAACAATAACCCAAACAGAATCATGCCCTCGAGGAGATCTCGGTAATCGAGTAATGAAGTCCATCAAATACTCTCCCATATCCAGCTTTGAATATCAAAAGTCATCAACTTGCCACCCGACCTTTTATGATCGGCCACAAAACGCTTGCAACTAAAGCATTCAGATACAAACTTGGCTATATCACCCTTCATTCTAAACCACCAGGCAATCTGCTTTAGGTCTTGATACATCTTTGTAGAACCTGGGTGGTAGGCAACAATAGAACTGTGTGCCTCACTGCACAACTTTTATCAAATGTTCTCAATAGCAGGGATACAAAATATGTCGTGGTACTTCAAATTACCCGCATCATCAATGGAAAAGTCTGGTAACTCCCCTTTCTCTGTTCTAAGATAGAGGTGCAGCAAATTCGGGTCATGCTTCTGATGTAGCGTCTTAAGAGTAACCCATGAAGGTTCTGATACAACCAAACTGCTCGATGAGTCACAACTTACAAAAAAATATCCAACAAGAGAAATTCTTCTACCAGCGAATCAATAGTTAGAGTAAAAATCTTAGTTGTCTTCCTGATCATGTCATCGGCTACAACATTAACTTTGCCCAAATGATACTAGATATCAACATTATAATCTGCAACGTACTCTTACCCTCTTTACTGGTGCAAGTTTAACTCCCTTTGAGTGAAAATGTACTTCAAGCTCTTATGATCAGTGTAAATCTTACACAACACACCATACAATAGATGCCTCCAAAATTTTTAGTGCGTAAATTACAGCTGCGAACTTCAAATAATGCGTAGGGTAATTCTTTTCATTAATCTTTAACTATCTTAACCCAAAAGCAATTACCTTTCCTTCTTGCATCAGCACACAACAAAGTCCAACTTGTGACGTGTCCATATATACAACATATTCTATTCCTTCCATTGGCAGGGTCAACACCAGAGCAGTGCACAATCTCCTCTTCAATTCCAGAAAAGCTTCCTTGCACTTATTGCTCCAAACGAAAGCTATGTTTTTCTACGTCAGTTTAGTCAAAGGCGCAGATAACTTAGAGAAACCCCTACAAACCTTCTATAATAGCCAGCCAACCCTAGGAAGCTCCATATCTCCTTGGGAGTGGCAGGCCTATTCCAATCCATAACAACAGCTATCTTTTATGGGTAAACTGAAATTCAATCTTGTTTTACCACATGACCCAAGAAATAAAAATGAGGCAACCAAAACTAAGTCTTGCTCAGCTTAGCAAACAACTTATGTTCCTTCAAAGACGAAAAAATTAAACGCAAGTGTTGGGCATGCTCATCAGCACTATGGGAATAAACTAGAACATCGTCTATAAATACGACTACAAAACGGTCAAGAAAATCCTTGAACACTCTGTTCATCATATCCATAAAGGCAGAGGGTGCATTGGTCAAACCAAAAGACATCACTAAGAACTCAAAATGTCCGTGCCGGGAACGAAAAGAGGTCAGTGGAATATTTGTCTCACAAATCCTTAACTGGTGATAGCCCGAACGATGATCAATCTTTGAAAACATAGAGCTACCATGCAACTGATCAAATAAATCATCAATCCTCAGTAAAGGATATCTGTTCTTGATCGTGACCTTGTTCAATTCTAAATAATCAATTCAAAGCCTCATTGATCCATCCTTTTTCTTTACAAAAAGCGCGGGGTCTCCACAAGGTGAATAACTCGGCCTAATAAATCCGCTTTGCAACAAATCATCCAGCTGGGTATGCAACTCATCCAGCTCACGAGGGGCCATTCAGTATGGTGCCTTAGCAATAGGTTGGGTACCCGGCTCCAAA
This sequence comes from Platanthera zijinensis, assembly GCA_039513925.1. Classification (NCBI taxonomy): domain Eukaryota; kingdom Viridiplantae; phylum Streptophyta; class Magnoliopsida; order Asparagales; family Orchidaceae; genus Platanthera; species Platanthera zijinensis. Next base: position 165,779,700 of record CM077085.1, read on the forward strand.
TCTATCACAAACTCCACATCTCTCTCAGGTGAGAGACCAGGAAAATTACGAGGAAATACATCAGGAAACTCAAGCACCACAGGGATCTCTTCCAAATGTGGTAAAACCACCTTGGCTTCAACAACTAAAACCAAATAAGCAAAACAGCCGGAATCTAAAAGCTTCCGAGTACCTACCGCAGAACTAATCAGAGAAAACTTGTGCGGATAGCCATAAACACTCCTTGGTTGCTTAAGATCATATCAAAATCTTACAAGTCAATCACCTTCAAATCAGTCACTGCTAGAAAATCACCTAACAGAATCGGAAAACTCTGAATACCCTGGTCTGATACAACTGAATCACCAGAGGGAAACTTAACATGAAACAAATTGCCAACTTGATCTAAAGTTAGACGATGATGCTCAATAAAAGTCCTAGCCATAAATGACTAGGTTGAACCAGAATCAAAGAGAACGCGTGCCCAACGGTTCTTTACCTTAAACCTTGATAAAAATAATTGCATGCGCTACTAAGAGGACGAACATCGAAACTATAACTACAAGCTAAAAAGCTAAAACTAGATTAGGATCTAACCTGAGATAACCTGTGTAGACATACGTGCTTGCTCTAAAGATACCACATTCAGCTTGCCCTTTTCTTTGTCCAAAAGCTATGGCAGTGGCAAAGCCTGAAGCAGAACTGGATGCAGCGCGGGCTGAGACTTCGGGCACTTTGACTTGAAATGACCTTTCTGTTGGCACTGAAAGCAGACTCTATTCTTATCCCAACAATGGGCAGCATCGTGCAACTTCCGTTTGCATGAAGTTCAAACCAAATCTCCCTTAGGAGCACCCTAGATCGCATGAACCTACTCCTGCTTCAGAGCTCCTATTCTTTCAAAACACTTCTCAAACTGATGGCCTGACCGGCCACAGAAACTGCTTGTCTCTTTCCTTCTTTTCCTAGAAGCAGAACTGGATTCCTTGGAGTTTTTTTCCCTCATCAGATTTCCTCTTATCTTTTCTCAACTACTAACCTCGGTTCTTAGCAATGTCGATCGCTTTGACCTTCAGAGCAGCTTCTACTGCTTTAGCATAGGTTTCTGATCTATAAGCATTTGCTAGCTATTGAATGTCACTCTGTAGACCACCCAGAAAACATTTAACTCTACTGGCCTCAGAAATAACTAAATCTGTGGCGAACCGGCTCAGCTTGCTAAACTCCACGTCCTACACACTCACCGTGAGCTGCCTATGCATTAAATGTAGGAAATCATTCAATAAATGGTCTCGCTCGACTGACGGCAGAAACTTCTTCAACAAAAGCTCCTTGAAGACTTCCCAAGAACATCTATCATCCAAGTTTTCCTTTTCCCTCAGCCACCACCTCTTTGCAACTCCCTTGAGTTGATAAGAAGCGACCATCACTCTCTGGTCGACAGAAACTCCCGAGTATGAAAACATCTCCTCAATGGATATAATCCAGTCGTCCAAAGCCATGAAGTCTGCCTTACCATCATAGGTAGGTGGTCCTAATCGCCTGAAATGCGAGATGAAATTCATCTCTGGCCGCAACATAACTGGGGGCAATAGAGGAGTAGGAGGAACTGGAACAACTTGACCCACAATAGGGCCCTAAACTCTAAGCCATTGTCCTGCAACCACAGTCAGTAAGGATTGGATCTGCGACTGCACCTCCAACATTTTCTTAGACAAAGCTTCGTTGTTCTGTCGCAATCCTTCTATAACGGCCTCTTTCTGAGCACCATACGACTAGCCCTCTGACTGGGGAGTTGACCTCATCGTAGAACGTATCTACATTCTAATAATCACAACAAACAACTAGTCAAAACCTAGCTTAACCGCTAAAACCAAACAACCAAGTACAGACAAAACATACATAAGTACTGGCTCAAGCTGCTAACTTGCTCTGTGAATTTCATTCATGATGTCATGCCTAGACTTAGGATGATATACCATCATCCTATTGACTTATGTGCGTAGATCATAAATGCTTGAATTGTATTTTTTTACTTAAACCATGTGTGTACATAAGTCATCATGTAAACTTTAGCTTGGAAGGTGTGCAAATATTATGTTATGCCATTTATGTTGTTATATGCATTCTATAAAAAGCCTTAGTTCATGTTATGAGCAGCATACACATGATATATTATGCATCTCATACTACATAATATCGCATGTAACGAGAAAGTAAAACGTGCTAATGGGCATCTATGTGATGAATGTTATGCATCCCATACTACATAACCATCACATGTTGCCGCATATGCTGGATTCATATATAAAACATATTATGCATCCCATACTACATAATATGCCCCGTCTACTTCTTATCATGCTTATGAGTATAGTGTTTATGCATCAGTCAAGATGTACTGATGACACATTGGTGTGTGTATGAAATGACACTAAACAACTAACATTAAACAAGGGATGGTTGCTCGACCAATTGTAAGAAAACCCATCCCTCTGATACCAACTATCACAACCCGTATTTTCTCAACATTTAAGCTATATCAGAGTAAGAGAAAATACGCATCGTGATGCCACGCCGTGTATGGGATAACTGCAGGCGCTCAGACAAGACTCCAAACTCTACCATTTATATGAAATCCATAAGTTATTAAGTAAAAACAAGTTTAAGTTTAGATGGTCGTATCCCTCGGCACAGTAGATCCGCTAGCCCACGAGTAAAAGTATAGTTATACACTGTGAAAAAACTTTGATTATGTTGGATTAACATCCTACACGAGCATAAACATCCTTGATGGACAACTCGCGGTATGTAAGACTCTAGATTTATTATAAGTATAGAAATAGTTTTTACGTAAGTTAAAAGATAGTGACTTTAGTTTTGAAAGATGATATGAATGAGGTGAAATGAAGTAATACCTTTATAGTTTAAAATACCTAACTTGCAACCTAACATAAATCATTCTCAGAGAGCAAGTAAAAAACAACCACAAAAGGCAAACTAGGCAGCTTAGCAAAGTAATTAGAATTTCAAAAGAAAACCCCCAGTGGGCGTCAACAACCTGACATGAACCCACTAGAGAGCATGTATGTCTGTACTAACATGAAAGCTACAAAACACTGCTTCACTACTATGAAGAGAACCTCTACAAAACAGCATACCACTAGTAACCTCCAAACCATGCCGCTCAATCGACTAGTTCCCTGAACTTAAGGCATTCACAAGAAAAGAATACTTCAGCAAGAAAAAAAAACAAGTGGCAACAAACTTGTCAGTAAACAAAAGTGGTAGTAAGATTACCAACCCAACTAAGAATAGCTATCAAAACCCAACAAACAATCTAAAAGCTTATAAAGAAAGAGTTAACTTAATATTCAAAGGTAAACAAATTTGCACCAAGTGTAAACGGAGTCATGCTCCGAGAACGTCTGCGAGAGTAGGCAGATACAACATAAGCCTAACCACAATAGGAAGAAAATGAGACTAAACTCTCACCAACACGTGAATCATTAACACTGGTAAAACAACCGGGTCAGAGTCAAGACCAAACTGTCCAAACCGAACTAACAGACCCAAACGTCTGAAACCGGCACTGTGGTGGTGGGCATCTGGTCTAACACAACACAACAGTCCAAAAATAGACCAAAACATACCCAGGTTCAATGATTCACAAAAACAAGCCAACCAAACCCAACCGTATATCCAAACACCTTTAGAACTCAAACTGGATGGATTCAATCGAAATACGACTCTTCTAATTTTGCAAAACTAGGCTATTAGAGGAAATACGTTGAATTGGAGAAATTTCTCAAGTTTACGGGAAAGGCGTCGAGTGCACTCGCTGCCGCGTCGAGTACACTCGCCGGCGCGTCGAGTGCAGTCAATGCACTCAACACCGACCAGACTACTTAGCAAAACCATCTTCACTCAACGCCGCGTTGAGTGTATGACATTTGCTCAATACTTAATAACTTAGGCAAAATTTACTGGATGGTGTTGAGTGTATTCAACTCACTCAACACCGCATTAAGTGTATAACACTCACTCAACACTGTCAACGCTCTTTGACTCAACGCACTCAATGCTTTTTAACTTATTTTCGCTGGATGGCATTTAATGTATTCAGCTCACTCAATGCCGCATTGAGTGCACTCAACGCACTCAATGCTTTTTAACTTAAGACAGAATTTTCACTGGATGGCGTTGAGTGTATTCAGCTCAATCAATGCCGTATTGTGTGCACTCAACACACTCAACCATTTTTAACTTATGATAAAATTTTCACTGGATGTCGTTGAGTGTATTTATCTCACTCAATGCCGCGTTGAGTTCATTCAACGCACTCGACACTCTAGACTAAGGCTAAAAACTTGAATCCAGTGCTAAGGCAACACCCAATGCCTATCCTGCCTAAAAAATTTGCTTAAGTCTAAGGCTTCTTTCGACGAACTCCGTTCGACGAATTTGCTCCGTTCGATGAATTCCGTTCGACGAATTTGACTTCAGTTCGTCGAACTGCTGGCTCCGTTCAATGAATTTCTTTCGACAAATTCGACTTCTGTTCGACAAACTATTAGTTCCATTCGACAAATTGTTTACCGTTCGATGAATTGTTTACCGTAAATAGAGTTTGACTTAAAGCTCAGTTCGACGAATTTAACCTAAGGCTCAGTTTGACGAATTTAACTTATGTTCGACGAAACTGCTGGCTCTGTTCGAGGAATTTGACTTAAGTCTTAGTTCAACGAATTTAACAAGATTAATTCCATAATCAAGTAAGTTTCCTCAACTATCTTCTACAGGTCGACTAGGTTAAACTTGGCTGGAAAAAGCCTCTACTGCCCACAAATCGTGATGGCCATACTCTTCCCCTATCCTAATTTCTGTACAGGAAAGGAAAAAATCAAGACAATAAGAAACAAAGAACAAGCAAGGGGGAAACCACCACTTCCCTCAAATCTTGCCGAACATTGGCAACACTAGCACTCCTCTTCAAGGATCTGGCTGGAAGAACACTTAAGCTGTAAAACATTAAACTTTTTGAGAGGAAGGAAGGTCAAAACCAAAACCTAAACCTCTTAAAATCCATGAAATGGGAAAAACTTACGTTTGAAACGTAGATTTAGGTGAGAGTTATCCGGATCTACTCTCCAATGACGACTTCGTGCACAAGAGCTCCTCCAATCGATGGCTGAAGGCACTACAAGGATCCCTCTTTCTTTCTTACGCAAACAGGTCGACTATTTTCAAGAAGAATACAATGAATAGGGTGTCCGTCTTATCGCAATGCTATTTATACTTAGAAATATAAGTATTATAATAATAGTTTATTATTAAATAATGGTTCAAACGATCCAAACTTTGCGCGAACACGGATTTCTATAAAAATCACACTGTAGCTAAATACCGACACTACGAACCCAACGATGTAGTTGAAATTAAGATTCGACAAACAAAACTCGGGCAAACACCTCTCGAAGCCAAAACCAAGCATTCTAAAAGAGGATCCACCGAGTCAGCAAAATAGACCCGACTCGCTTGGGAATCTTGCAAATAGGCTAACCCAGCCACACACAGAAAAACCTAAGAGCTAAAACCACGCTCTAACAACGGCATATGACGTAAATGCATCAACGTAATGCACTAATATCATAAACACGCCAGATAACGAATTAAACAAAATATTGAAAAATCGGGGGCGTTACAACCCATGTAATGACTTGATATCACAATATCATGACCTGTGAGGATCGGTCATCAGTCAACGCACATGCAAGCCTTAATTCAACATCATCTCCCTTAGCTTCTAAGATGATACAACGACCAGGGACCTTTAAGAATGAAGCTTCTAGGATCATAGGTTCTCACATTCAAGTCACTACTTGACCTATAGAAGCAAACACTCTAAGGGAATTTATTTAGTTAACTAATCTATCATAATAGAAATAATAACACAATAAAATAACTTGCAAAAATATATAAATGAAATGCATACAGTACATTATTCAACAAATGAAAAAATACATCCAACAAACATACAATACACAAGACCTCAACTAGAGTTGATCATTCAGGTATCGTATACCCATAGATCTAATATGAACATCAAGCTTTCTCTTTGCGAGATGCTTTTTTAGTAGATCCGCAATGTTCTCGTCAGTCAGCACTATTCATATGCTTACATCTCCTCGATCGATAATCTCTCAAATTAGATGGAACCGCCGAAGTATTTTCTTGGAGCGCTGAAGAGATCAAGGTTTTGAAGTAAGTGCAATTGCACCGTTGGTATCACAGTAAAGAATTACGTGACGAACGAAGCTAGGAACTACATATAACTCACCGATGAATTTTCTAATCCATACAACCTCCTTCGTTGCATTTGCATCGACAATATACTTGGCCTCAGTTGTAGAATCGACAACTGCTTCCTTCTTGGAACTTCTCAAGCTAATAGTACCTCCATTCAGGCATAATATGAAACCTGACCGAGACTTTGAGTCGTCCCTATCAGTCTGAAAGCTAGCATCTATGTAACCCATTACAACGAGCTCGGCCTCTCCACCAAACACCAAAAACATATACCTAGTCCTTTTTAAGTACTTTAGGAAGTTTGTGATGATAATCCAGTGACTTTCATCGGGATCAGACTGATACCTGCTAGTCATGCTTAAGGCATAAGATACATTAGGTCGAGTACATATCATTTCATACATGATTGACCCAATTTCCGAAGCATATGGAATCAACTTCATGCAGTCCTTATCTTTATAAGACTTAGGACACTGGTCCTTAAAGAGATTCACAACATGAGACATCGATAAGAATCCTTTCTTGGACACAAGCATGCTGAACCGTTTCAACACCTTGTTAATGTACGTACTTTCGGTCAATCTCAGCAACTTCTTCGATCTATCTCTATAGATCTTAATACAAAGTATATAAGTCGCTTCACCCAAGTCCTTCATAGAAAAGCTGTCCCCTAGGTTATTCTTAACAACATGCAGGGTCGGTTTGTCATTCCCGATCAGCAGTATGTCATCTACATACTATATCAGGAAGATAACTATGCTCCCACTAATCCTCTTGTAAACACACAGTAAATCCTCATTCTTGATAAAACCAAAATCTTTGATCTTTTCATCAAAATGAAGATTTCAACTTCGAGAAGCATGTTTTAATCCATAAATGGATCTCTGTAGCTTGTATATTTTAGTGGCTTCACCTGAAGATATAAAACCCTCGGGTTGTGTCATATACACTTCCTCAAGGAGGTTTCCATTTAGGAAAGCTATTTTGACATCCATCTGCTAGATCTTGTAGTCATAATACGCAGCAATATCAAGCAGAATTCTGATGGACTTAACTATGGCAATAGGGGAAAAGGTCTCATCATAGTCAATACCATGAATTTTCTTGAAACCCTTAGCCACCAGTTGACCTTTGAATGTTTGTACATTCCAATCTATGTTGGTCTTCTTCTTGAAGACCAACTTGCACCCTATAGGTCGTATCCCTTCAAGTGGTCCCACCAAGGTCCAAACATGGTTTTCATACTTGGAGTCCATTTCAGATTTCATTGCCTTAAGCCATATCATGGAGTACTCACAGAATATTGGTAGGTTACAGGATCATCACTATGATCCATAAGGAACACATTAACTATTTGAGACACGAGAAATCCATATCTCTCAGGCTCAAACCTTGGTCTACCTGATTTATATGGACTTAGTGTTTCCTAAGCAGGTTCTCTGACAACAGCAACTTATAATCCCTGCTCAGGTGAAAATTCCAGTTCATTCACATTTTGTGGTTCTTGAACTTCTTCAAGTTCTACCCTGGTAGTCATTCTACTTAAGAATTCTTTCTCAAGAAAGACACAAGTCCTAGGGACAAACACTTTGCCTTCGGATGGTAGGTAGAAATAGTACCCTTTAGTTTCCTTAGGATACCCCACAAGATAACACTTAACTAATTTAGGTTCTAGCCTGTCAGGCATCAAAAGTTGCGCCTATGCCTCATAGTCCTAAACCTTAATGAATAACATTCTAGGACACTTCCTAGTCCATATCTCATATGGTGTCTTTAGAACCGCTTTCGTTGGACCACGATTTAGTGTTAAAGTAGCAGTTTCTAGAGCAAAACACCAAAAGGAAGAAGGCGGATCTGCATGACTCATCATTGACAACACCATGTCTAATAGTGTATGATTCCTCCGCTCATACACACAATTGTGTTGTGGTGTTCTAGGTGGAGTGATCTGTGATATAATACCACACTCTTCCAGATGATCACAAAACTCATGACTCAGGTATTCGCCACCTCGATCAGATTGGAGTGCTTTAACCTTCTTACCTAGTGGGTTCTCTACTTTTTTCTTGAACTCTTTAAACTTTTCAAAGGTCTCGGATTTGCAGTTCATAAGCTACACATATCCGTATCTACTGAAATCATCAGTAAATGTAACTAAAAGTGAGGGATAGATCTTATCTTTACTCTAGAGGGGGGGGGTGATTAGAGTATTAAAATTAATTTACTTGTTTTTATAGCGGATTAAAAGTTTGTGATATGTATATAAGTACAAAGAGAAATATCACAGCACACAAACAAAAAGTAAAGTCAAACCAGACGACACAAGGAAATTATAGTGGTTCCCCAATAAACCTGGGTACATCCACTCTTCTACCACCATGGTAGGAATCCACTACTGGTTTTTGATCAGGTGCCCTGCTACCACAGGTTATTGCTAAGGTGCCCTATCACCACAAGATCTATTTTTCTAAGGGAGATCTAACAACCCTTTGAGATTTTATTAGGAGCCTAAAAACCAATCTCAAGTCTTTTCATCAGGCGACTTGTGAACCAAGAAGGCTAACTTTTGAAGGGAGTTGCAACCCTGTACACAGTTTGATGAAATAAACAAAAAGTTTAAGATGTTCTTCTCTGTCAATAATCTGAGATAAGACTAGTGGATCTGATGTTGAAGGAGAAAGCTCCCCCTAATGGTATGGAGTTTGTGATCAGGTGAGGGAGTCCTTTCTTCTCAGGGTGTAGGCCTTCTTGAAAACTTATCCTTCAAGTAGATGTATCTGATAGATTGTGAAGTTGATCTTAGAATGAAGATTGTTTGCTGGAAGAAAACTAAGGCGTATGAAGAACACTATGTGTATGAGAGCTATGTTATTCTTCACTGAATATTTTTTCATTGATTCACTTGTCTTGTCATTGTTATTTTCTTGATGCCCTTTTTAATCTTCTAAAAAATCACTTTATATATGATTTCAGATTCAAAATCCATTTGAATTTTAAATTCTTTCCTGAAATCCTCTACAAAAATTATGGGATCCTGAACGCTAATTTTGTCTCCAATGCATTTCCCTAGATGTCCTAGTAAATATGGTAGAGTAATAACTCTGTGAAAACCATAATTAATACTGCTAGGTAATGACTATATTCTTGAGAATATTGAGCATTAATTATCAGAGCATTACTGACTTAATATAAAATTTGAAATCAAACTGATAGTCGATCTGAGAAGCTACAGAGAATATAAGTCAAACAAAACCTGGAAGGAGTTAGTCGAACTCAACAATGAAGTCGTCGACCTGAGCTCCAAGTTTGTCAAGCTAAGAAATCTTTTTCATCGAGCTGAGCTCCAAGATCGGTTAGCTGAAAATATACATACCAATCTGAGCTCCAAGTTCGTCGAACTAAGATAGTCATTCGTCGAGCTAAGATAGTCATTCGTCTAGCTAAACTTATAATATGAGATATGAGTTCGTCGATCTCAGATGGACTTTTGTCGAGCTCAACTCAGAGAAGGAACTCTGAGTTTGTCGATCTGATATCGCCGATCGTCAAACTGAGTTCAGCTATCGTCGAATGACTTTTCTGCAATCAATTTAACTACTTTTCCATTGAAGTCTTTTGTCTTTTAGGTCTTCTGAAGTAAAGTACTGACAGTCAAAGTTTGTGCTGCTGCCTTTGACCCTGGAAATAACCTATGACCCTAGACTGTACATGATGGGTCATTTAAACAAACCTTATAGTGAACCTAGCCTAAATTACAAGTAGGGTTCCAATAATCTCCCGCTATTTGGGTGAGGTCACTATACAAAACAAAAAAAAAAGAAAATCACAAAGTAAGAAAAATATCTTGAAGAATTATAACACTTCAGCGGATATAAACAATTGTGCCTTGTGAAAATAATACACAGCAATAATAAAGTTTAGAAAGAATAATCAGAAATTTAAGAGTGTTTCTTTGAAGCATCAGTAGAAGGTTTTGTGAAAACAATTATCCTTTTTGGGTCCTCTGCTTCTCTTTGGGTAATCTTCATGTCCTGAGCACCAAGAATTTTCACAGTTCCAGGTCAGGGCACTATAGATTCTGGATGCAAATCCATATAGGTGTCAACATTAAGAAGATTTTTTACCTGATATTTGTCTAGTTATTTCTTCTTGTAAGATGATATAGTAGAGAATTTACAGGAATACTTTCCTTCTTCCTTGGCCTTCCTTATCTGAGATAGAGTTATTGGCTCATTAAACTTGGGCATTCTATAGTTGTGATCCAATTCTGGATCATAAGGTTGAGAAGGAGGTCTCTCTGGACTTGATTCTTCTTTTTTAACATATTTTTCTTTCTACTGGCTGCTTTGACTGTCATGTTGTTGTTGTTTTCTCTATTGGCTGCTAGATTGAGTGTCTGACTTAGAAGGTCTTTCCTTACTACTATGAGTAGGTCTTGATTGATAAGAATGGGAAGTAGACCTTTGAACTTGAGAAACATTGCCTGCTGATCTGCTGCAGGAGGAGGAGGAGGTCCTCTCCAAGACTTCTTAGGAGGAGAATAGTATCTCCTCATCTTCTTCCTTCTCTTTTTTTCATTCTTAGAAAGCCTCATCCAGCAAGGAGAATCTGGAGTGTGTGTAATATTATGAAGAATGTAGTATGGGGTATCTGCTGTCTGATTTGGTTTGGAGCAGCCCTGACTGGAGCCTTTTTCTTCTTAAACTTCCTCTTCCTGGAACTGGAGTCATCTGACTCATCATAATCATCATCATGAAAATAATCTTCGACTGGTTGATCATATAGATCATCGATCTGCTTGAATAAATCAGACTCATCATGAGCTTGTACTTCTTGCTGTGTATGTTAAATATCAGTATCATCTTGCATCTATACACTATCATCCTTTTCCATGTCTACAAAATGAATATAATCTAAATTTGAAATAGGGGACTCAGCCCAAGCATAAGTTTGTGGAGATAGAGCCTTTGTTCTATAACAGAAATATTGGAAGAAATATTACAGAAACTATTTGTAATTTCTTCTAACACTGAAGGATTAACTGGAGAAGAATAGCAAACTGTTGCTTTAGAGTAATAAGAAACTGTATCAACAAGAACTTCTAAATTTGAGCTATATACTATATCAAAATAATGAAGTAATGATGGAAGGTCAAATGTGGGATTAATGAAGAAATCACCAATAATGATTATTTCAGTATCAACTAACTCTTCTTCAAAACAAATCATTTCAGTATCCTCAAGAATCTCAATTACTGCTGTTGTAACTGGAATTTCTATTGCTGCTGTTACTGCTGGAGTTTTTGTTGCTGGAGCTGAAGCTATTGTTGGAGCTTCTTCACAGGACATCTTCCCCTGCCTAGTTTCAAAGAGACCGGAACCCAGGCACCAAGAAGAAGGTACAGAAGAGGAAGAAGCCAGCTGAGCAGTTAGATGAGAAATGGAAGCAGTAAGTGGGGCAATAACCTCATCTATGAGCTTCTGTAGAGTGGGTGAAATGAATTTAAGAAGATCATTGGCAATGTAAGAGAATTTCAGATATAGTGGATCGGGAGTAGAAGGGGTATATGTGGATCTGTGACCACAGTTAGAACAGATAGAGAATATGGTAGGTCTCAATATTGGAAGTTTGGGAACGTTGGAGGAGTATGTGTTTGAGGGATGGCATCAGGAAGTTCATCTGGAATTACTGGTGAAAGTGGCAGAGAGTTTTGTGGAAATGGAGATGAGAGTAGATTGAAGGTTGGAGGTGACAAAAAGGATCTCGAGGAGTAGAAGTGGATGGAATGTCATCAATATGTGATGGAAGAGGTGATTGAGGAGGTGATGGTGTATCGTCAGGAATGTGGATTGGTGATTATAGTGGAGATGGTGAAGCAAGAGGGATGGAAGTGGAGGGTGTGTCAGCAATGACTATGGATGGTTGTTGAAGTGGAGGAGTAGGTATATGAATAGGAGAGGGAGTAGGAGCAGGAGCTTCTTCAGGGGTTTGGAGAGTGGCTGTTTCAGCCCTTGTTTCCTCTGAAGCTATCCTGGAAGAGGAAGCCCTGGAGGGCTTTGGGATTACCCTCTCCCATCTGCCAAAGAGGGCACATGTAAGCCTCTTAGAGGCATTGATAAAAATGGTCTGGGATATCAACAGTTCTAGAACATTTGTTTGGAGAAAGATTCCCAGAACTCTACCAAAACTCACATCTTTCTTACTGATTTTCTTCTTAATCAAATCAAACATAATACTACCCCAGTTCACTAATTTTTGATTAACCATGGCACTCATCAAAAGGAATTGGTACCTGCTAAAGTAGTCATGGGCAGAGTGCTTGCCCAAGATGACTTTGCCTACCACATCAGCCAAGAACTTGTATTCAACAGACAAGTTCTTTTTCAGCATCTTATTAGGGTTTCCCTGGGAGTGACCCATTATAACTACCATATAATCAAACTCACTGCTAGATATGTCAACATCATCTTACATATTGATAAAACCAAAAGCTTTTATTACAATATCAGGGGTAAGAGAAACCTTGTGTCTAGATATTGATCCAGAGATGGAGGTTTGTTTTGGAGAGGTTGCACTGAATACCCATTCTTTGATTTCCTACACTGGAAGTTTGATCCTGAGGGTCATAAACTTTCTCAACTGAGGAGCCTAGAATAACTGAAGAATGTTCTTAAAGATTTGATCAAAATGGCTGAATGAGTTGATGTCAATGTCAAATCTGGCATCAAACTTCATTCCAGAGATGGTCTCCGTTGAAATCGCCATGCCTGCAAAAATAAATGATCAAGTGCAAAAGAACTGGAAAGCGCGGGATGGAGTTCGATGAAAACCTAATTATAGGTTTTAGAAGATGAAGTGGCGAACTCCGTCCGACGCAAAAGAAAAGCTTCGAACTCAGGTCGATGAAAAGTTTAATGAAGAAATAAAAGCGTCGATCTCAGTTTGAAGAGGGGGAAAACAGTATGTCATTTTCCGACCGACAAAATATTTTCTGAAGCAAAATCGTCGATCTCCGCTCGACAAAAACGTTTCTCAAAGAGATTTTATTGATCTCCGTTCGACGAAAAATCTCAAGAAGTGTTTACAGATCATTGATCTCCGTTCGATAAAAGGTGACCAATTCTTCGACCTCAGACAAAAATCAAATTAAACTTTCTCCATTAATCATACTTAGATGACTTAAAAAATAACAAATGTTTCTATTCATCCAATGGTTTGGTGAAAATGTCTTCTCTTTGTAAATCAGTAGAGATAAAGACAAGATTAATTTTATTTTTGTCCACACAATCTCTAATGAAATGATGTCTAATTTCTATATGCGTGGTCCTACTATGATGCACTGGGTTTTGTGCAATGGAAATTGGACTGGTATTTTCACAAAATATAGTTGAATTATTTAAGTTGAAACCATAATCCAGGAGCTGATTTTTAATCCACAAAATATGTGAGCAACAACTACCAACTACAATGTATTCATCTTTATCAGGTTATGTGGACACAGAAGTTTTTTTTTGCAAAACCAGGACACAAGCCTATCACCAAGGAACTGACAAGTTCCTGATGTGTTTTTCCTATCAACTCTACATCCAGCAAAGTCAGCATCTGAGAATCCAGATAATTCAAATTCTGAATCAGTAGGATACAAAAGTCCTAGATTAGGACAACCCTCTATGTATCTTAAAATCCTTTTTGGTGAGATTATTTAGGGTTGACTTGAAATCTAGCACAAATACAAGTAGTAAACATAATGTCTTGCCTACTAGCTGTAAGATACAATAAGGACCCAATAATGGCCCTATATGTTTTTTTATCAACTGGTTTGCCTTGTTCATCAGAATCAACTACAATATTGGAAGGCATGGGTGTTTTCATTGCTGAGGCATCAGACATCCCAAATCTTTTTAAGTATCTCCTTAGCATATTTAGACTGGGATATGAAGATACCTTCAGGGGTTTTCTTCACTTGGATACCAAGGAAGTAAGATAGTTCACCCATGCTACTCATTTCAAACTTTGAATGCATCAGGTCAGAAAACCTTTTGTAACATTTGGAATCAGTAGATCCAAATATTATGCCATCTACATATATTTGTACTGGCAAGATTTTTGACTTATGATGTCTAATAAAAAAGGTCTTATCTACAATGCCTCTAATTAACTTATGCTCTAAAAGAAAGCTAGCTAAGGTTTCATACCAAGCTCTTGGAGCTTGCTTTAGACCATAAAGAGCTTTATGTAACTTAAAAACAAAAGTGGGATGAGTTGAAGAGATAAAACCTGGTGGTTGTTCAACATATGCTTCCTCTTAGAGTTCTCCATTGAGAAATGCACTCTTGACATCCATTTGATAAACTTTGAATTTCTTATATGTTGCATAAGTAGGAAAAATTCTAATTGCCTCTAGCCTTGCAATAGGGGCAAAGGTCTGGTCATAATCAATGCATTCCTCCTGTGAATAGCCTTGGGCTACCAATATAGCTTTGTTCCTCACAATTGATCCTTGAGTATCCAACTTGTTCCTGAATACCCATTTAGTTCCAATGACTGTGTAGTCTTTGGGTCTTGGAACTAAATCGCAAACTCTATACCTTTGAAACTGATTGAGCTCCTCTTGCATTATAATAATCTAGTAGGGATCTTGCTCTGCATCTTTTATGGATTGAGGTTCAGTTTGAGAAAGAAAGCAAACATGCATCATATCTTGGTATATTAGATGCCTTCTTTGCACACCAGCTAATATGTCTCCAATCTCTTGAGACACAGGATGATCTCTAAGTGTGACAAGATCAGTGTGTAGAGTTAGTTCTTAAACCACTTGTGGAATTAATTCCTCTTGTGGAAATTCATTAGCCACAACATCTTCAACATGAATTTCCTAAATATCTTCATCACTGTCATCAGCAGTATTTTGTTGAGAAGGATGTGATATATCCTCTTGAGTTAGGATTAAATCATCCATTTTCTCACGCAGATTTGGTACCTGAAAATTTTCTATGGTAGAAGAATCCTTCTCCTTGTAAAACATGTTAGTCTCATCAAAAGTTACATACACAGTTTCTTCCAATTTTAATGTTGATTTATTAAAAAACCTATAAGCCTTGCTGACTTAGGAATATCCAAGGAAAATTCCCTCTGCATCATTGTCTTCAAATTTTCTTAAATGTTTCTTATTATTATAATGAATATAACATTTAAAACCAAATACTTTAAAATAATCATCTTTAGGTTGCTTCCCTTTAAGTAATTCATAGGGAGTATTACCCATGTGTTTATGTATTAAACTTCTGTTAAGAACTTAATTTGTTGTGCTTACAGCCTCAGCCCAAAATGATAGGGTCAAATAAGCATCTGCAAGCAATGTCCCAGCAGATTCAATAAGGGTTCGATTTTTCTTTTTAGCTACCCCATTTTGTTGAGGAGTTCTAGGAGCAGAAAAATAATGCCTGATACCTTATTTCTCATAGAATTCTTGCATGAGATGAGATTCAAACTCAGTATCATGATAAATTCTGATCAATGCAACTTGAGTAGAGTACTCAATCTGGATGCTCTTAAAAAAGTCTGTAAGAACTTTAAAGTTATCTGACTTGTTTTTCAGAAATAAAACCCAAGTGAACCTAGAGAAGTTATCAACAATAACTAGAGTGTATGAATTTCCTCCCAAACTTTGTATAGCTACAGGGCCAAAAAGGTCCATATATAACAAGTACATAATTCTGAGTGAATCACTTTTATTAATGGATTTGAAACAATTTTTAGTTTGCTTACCTAATTGACAAACCCTACAGAGTCCTTCCTTCTTGTACGAACCAGAAGGCAGTCCTCTAACAAGGTTGTTCCTAGATAATTTAGCAATATTCTTAATATTTACATGACCTAGTCTCTTATGCCATAATTCATTAGAGTTAAATATTTGGTAAAACAAACAGATTTTTGAATTAGCATATTTAAATTATATGTTTTTTGTCTAATTCCAGTTAAAAGAGTTTTGTTTTTATTAGATGTAATAATACAAGAAGTCTGGTTGAATAATACCTGATAACCTTCATCACATAATTGTCTTATGGATATTAGGTTATGCTTGAGACCACGTACATACTCTACCTTCCTGAAAGTAACTACTCCAACTTTCACATTTCCATATCCTTCTGTCTATCCACAGTTCGAGTCTCTAAATATCTCCTTTGGTCCAAGCTTTTCTCTGAAATCAGTCAAGTTGTCTTAACTTCCTGTCATGTGTTTTGAACAGCCACAATCCATATACCACTGTTCCTCTATGGTAGGATAGTTCTTCTCCTACATAAAAATAGGATAGGTGTTCTTGACCCTGGTGACCTTGGGTCCTTGATTTCTTTCATATTTATAACTGGAAATGTAAGAGAATTCAGGTTAAACCTTATAACCTAGTGGATGATATCTCTTAGGAGGAATAATCCACTGAGTAAAAGGATTAACAAATTTTTGTCTTTGATTATTATTTTGATATGAGTTAAAGTATCTGTTTTAATAAACTGGGTTCGACGAATTATAATAAGTTCGTCGATATACGTTCGATGAATAGGGATGAGTTCGTCAAACTTTGCTCAGAGAATTAAAGTATTAATTCTCTGTGCCACACGTTCGTCGAATGCGGTACGACGAACCATATTGAGTTCGCCGAGCACAGTTAGACGAATAAATATAATCAAAATCTGCATTCATAGTTCATCAATTAGAATTCGACGAACCACATTCATTTCGTCGAGCTTTGTTCGACGAAACATGTTGAAAATAATTTTTATTAAGATTTTTGTTTTTCTTTTGTTTAGTCTTAGTTAAAACTTCTATTTCTTTATTATTATCTTTTATTTTTGCCTTTCCTTTATCAGCAATGAATTTAATAGGTTTAGAAAGAATGTTTTTCTGCAAAAAAGGAGGCTGACTAGATGAAGGTTCCAAGCCCAGTTTGCCATTAAGCCTAGCATTGACTGTACTTGTGATGTTCATCAATTTGATACTTCTCCCATTAAGGGATTCTTCAAATTCCATTGCCTCAGATAGTTTAGTTTTAAAAGATATTATTTGTTCTGAACTATTGTCTAAATCATTTTTGAGTTTGATGTTTTCAGAAAATAAGTAATCAAATTCAATTTGCATTTCTATGAGGAGTTTGATTTCTTTCTCAGTTTTAAATAAATCATTACATAACAACTTAAATTCTGTTTAAATTGATTTGAAGTAAAATCAAAAGAAGAGATTACCTGATCATCTTCTGATACAGACTCATCTTCTGAATTGTCGTCTTCTGAATTTGCAGCTTCAGAGTTGCAGCAAGAGGCATTGACTGTCATAAAGTAGAGCTCTCTAGCCTTGGCCTCTTCTTTATCCTCACTAAAACTAGATGAAGAATCTTAATCTGAGTCACTGCATGTCTCAGCAATAAAACATCTCTCCTTCTTCTTGTATTTGTTGGAAGAGAATTTGTTGGAGTGCTTCCTTGAGTCCTCCTTCACCTTGTCTTTCTTCTGCTTTTCAGGACATTCTAGAAGGATATGTCCTTGTTTCTTGCATCCATAACAGAGTATCTCTTTAGTAGAGGGTTTTATCATACCTTGGTTTATCTTCATTTCTGGAAGATCTTCTCCTTAAATCCTTCCTATCCATCTTGTAGAATCTCTTAGCCAAGAGACTCAATAGATCTTCATTGTCTGGAATGATATTTTCTTCTTCAGTTGCTTTAAAGGCTATACTTTGCTCTTTCCTTATTGTAGATGAGATTCTTTGTTCATCTTCTCTTGTCTTGATGAGCTGCTCATATGATTTAAGCTTGCCCAATAAGGTTTTAGTGGAGATCTCATTTAGGCTTCTGGCTTCCTTGATTGGCCAGATCCTAGAGTCCCATTTGCTAGTGAAGCACATAAGGATTTTATCATTTATTCAGTCAATGAGAACTTCTTGTCCAGAGTTTTTAGCTCATTTGTTATGAGGCTGAGTCTGTTATACATGTGAACAATTGATTCTGCTTCTTCCTTCTTGAAGTTCTCATACTGAGAGATCAAATGTGATCTCCTGTCTATCCTTTCATCTGCAGATCCTACAACCATCCCATTTAGGGAATTCCAGATATCCTTGGATGAAGTGCATTCAACAACTTTATGGAATATGTTATCAAACATAGTTTGAAGCCAAAATGTTCATGGTTTTGGCATCTACAATTTTCAGCTTCTTCTGAGCATCAGTCCACTTAGGTGGTGGAGTTGCACTTGTGCTTGTTGTTGTAGTTGGTGTAGGGTGACCTGTCAAGATAGAATTATAGATATATTCATCAATAGAATTCATATAAAGCCTATTCCTTACCTTCAAAAGAGAAAAATTATTCAGATTTCACAATAGAGGTCTGGTGATTGAATACTCTTTATTTTGTTCCATGATATAAAAGACAGACTAGAGTAAATAAGATCTATCAAAGATCTTTTAGTTCAGGTGTTAGCTTGTGAAACTAAACAACAACACTCTGATACCAATTAAAAGTGAGGGATAGATCTTCTCTTTCCTCAAGAGGGCGGGGAGGGGGGGTGAATAGAGTATAAAATTTATTAAGTTGTTTTTATAGCGGATTAAAAGTTAGTGATATGAATATAAGTACAAAGAGAAATATTTCAACACACAAACAAAAAGTAAAGAAAAACCAGATGACATAAGGAAATTATAGTGGTACCCCAATAAACTTGGGTACATCCACTCCTCTACCACCCTGATAGGAATCCACTACAGGTTTTTGATCTGGTTGTCTGCCACCACAGGTTTTTTCTCAGGTGCCCTATCACCACAAGATCTATTTTTCTAAGGGAGATCTAACAACCATTTTAGCTTTTGATCTGGTGCCCAAGAACCAATCTCAAGTCTTTTTATCAGGTGACTTGTGAACCAAGAAGGAAAAATTTTGAAGGGAATTAAACCCTGTACACAGTTGGATGAAATAAAAAAAAGTTGAAGATGTTATTCTCTGTCAATAATTTTAGAGAAGACTAGTGGATCTGATGTTGAAGGAGAAAGCACCCCCTGATGGTATGGAGTTTGTGATCAGGTGAGGGAGACCTTTCTTCTCAGGGTGTAGTCCTTCTTGAAAACTTCTCCTTCCAGTAGATGTATCTGAGAGATTGTGAAGTTGATCTCAGAATGAAGATTGTTTGCTGGAAGAAAACTTAGGCAGATGAAGAACACTGTGGTTATGAGAGCTGTGTTGTTCTTTACTGAATACTTTTTCACTGATTCACTTGTCTTGTCATTGTTATTTTCTTAATGCCCTTTTTAATCTTCTAAAAAATCACTTTATATTTGATCTCAGATTCAAAAGGCATTTGAATTTTAAATTCTTTCCTAAAATCCTCTACAAAAAATATGGGATCCTTAATGGCTAATTTTGTCTTCAATGCATTTCCCTAACTGTCCTAGTAAATATGGTAGAGTAATAACTCTGTGAAAACCATAATTAATGTTGCTAGGTAACGGCTATATTATTGAGAATATTGAGCATTAATTATCAGAGCATTACTGACTTAATATAAAATTTGAAATAAATCTGATAGTCGATTTGAGAAGCTGTAGAGATGATAAGTCAAACAAAACCGTAAAGGAGTTAGTCGAACTCAACAATGAAGTCGTCAACCTGAGCTCCAAGTTCATCGAGCTAAGAAATCTCCTTCGTCAAACTGAGCTCCAAGATCGTCGAGCTTAAAATATACTTGCCAATCTGAGCTCCAAGTTCGTTTAGCTAACATAGTCATTCGTCGAGCTGAACTTCTGAAATGAGATATCAGTTCCTCAATCTCAGCTAGACTTTCGTCGAGCTCAACTAAGAGAAAGAACTTTGAGTTTGTCGATCTGAGATCGACGATCGTCGAGCTGAGTTCAGCTATCGTCAAACCACTTTTCTGTAATCAATTTAACTTCTTTTCCATTGAAGTCTTCTATCTCTAAAGTCTTCTGAAGTAGAGTACTGACAGTCTAAGTTGGTGCTGCTGACTTTGACCCTGAAAATAACCTATGACCCTAGACTATACATGATGGGTCATCTAAACAAAAATAATAGTGATCCTATCCAAAATGATAAGTAGGTTTCTAACAGTAACAAAGTAGAAGTACCCACCTCTATCCATAGAACTCATGGGTCCACATACATCACTATATCTTGGGTCCATTGCCCACAATGTCACGGATTTGAAGAAGTCAATCATGTCAATGATATACATGAAGTTGTATTTGATGTATGCTTAAGTTCATGCATGCAAGTTAGTCCTTGAATAATATATAGGACATATATTCCAAGTGATATGATAGGTGGTCACAAAGTAAAGATGTGGAGGGACAAAAATCTATCTAAGCCCACAGTAATTGAGTGAAGCCAGTTGACACAATCCGCATTTTCTCTGAATTTAAATGTATATCAGAGTAAGAGAAAACACGTGTCGTGATGCAATGCCGTGCAAGGGAGAACTGCAGATTCTCAGGCAAGACTCCAACTCTACATTTTATATGGAATTCATAAGTTATTATGAAGAAAATCCAGTTTAAGTTTAATTGATTAGCCAAATCCCTCGACTCAGTGGATCAACTAGTCCACCAGTAAAATATAATTATGCGGTGCGGAAAATACTTTGCTTTCAATGATTAACATCCTACATGAGCATATACATCCACATAGCACAATGCATGATATGCATGACTCTAGATTTAGTATAAGTATAAAAAAATTTGTACGCTAGTTGGAATATAGTATCTTTAGCTGTAAAAGAAGAAATGTATGAAGTAGTGAAAATGATATGGTATACTTTCAAATATATATCATACAACCTAGTATAAAACCTTCCTAGAGAGCGAGTAAATCTAATAAGTCATAAAGGAAGACTTAGCTACTAGCAAGTATTTAACGTTAAACAAAGTCTCGTAGGCGCCAACAACCTGACACGAATCCACCAAAATAATGTATGTTTGAACTAAAGGAAAACAAAAAACAACTAGCTCACAACCAGAACACCAACCAAAACCAACCCTAGCCGCTCAACCAGCTACTTCTCCAAACCAGAGGCATTCAAACAAAGAACACCTTAGCAAGAATGAAAATACAAGTAGTGATCAAAGAATAAAAGGTTAGTAAAAACCAAAAGGAACAAAGGGCTACCAACCCTAATCCTAGAGTAGTGAGAAAAGACCAACTTACAAGTTCAAAGGTAAGGAATTTGCACCAAAACATACATATATGTAAGTGTAATTATAAGGAATTAATCAACACATAATTTAGTGAGCAAAAACACCAGCATTTCCGGCACCTGCGGTTGTGGGAACCAACCCAACATACCAACAACAAAAACTACACAAGGGCTCATGGAAAGGTGATCTTATACCTTGACACACCCAAACCTGGGAAACATCGACACTTGTGGTTGTATAAACCTACCCAACACAACAGCAGTCACATACCCACACCGGGTAAACCCACCAGGGCAATAATTCACCAAAAAAACATAAGGTTGGTGGTCCTTTACCGACTGCCAACTTAGCCATAAACATAAACAAACCAAAACCAAAACACTGGGCTTCTCCAACAACAAAAATTAGGAAAAAAATAAATACCAGAAATCGGCCTAAGGCCAAACTCAACAAATTAGTTATGATTCTGCCACAAAATACCAAGTCTGTGGAAAAGTGCCGAGTCAACTCGACGCCTGGCCTAAACTCAACACCGCGTTGAGTGTATTCAGCGCACTCAACGCCAAATAGTTTTTACTCATAAAATTACCTTCACCCGACGCCACATTGAGTCAACAAGACGCTTAAACAAAAGCTCTGAGTCCACTCAATGCCAGAGCACATTAACTCAACACTAAGCCTAACTTATTCAACACACTCAACGCCAAGGCACAACAATCAATGCCGCATTGAGTACACTCAATGTAGCCTTTATTACACTCAACGCCTAACAGTTAACTCAATGATATTGCCTTCACTCAATGCCGTGTTTAGTACACTCATGGCATAAGGCTGAACACAAAACGCATAAGGCTGAACACTCAATGCTCTCAATGCCAAAGGTTGTACACTCAATGCTGCGTTGAGTACACACAACGCACTCACCTCTTTTGACTTACCCTCACAGACCACTCAATGCCAAGGCTTCACTCAATGCTTTTGACTTAGCCTCACAGGCCACTCAACGCCAAGTCTTCACTCAATGCTTTTTACTTCACCTCACATACCACTCAATGCCAAGGCACAACACTCAACGCCTTATCCAGAAACCTGGCAGAATTTCAGTCTTTCCTAAACAGAGGTTCGTAGACTTATAATAGTTAATTAACCTTAATAATAGCTAAACCTAGACCAATACTAAGTTCCATAACTTAAGAAAAGGGGAGGGGTGGACAAGACAGGATCCCAACATAATAAAAAGTCTTCTTCCTGACCACAAGAAGAAGAGAAAAGTTAGTTTACTGTTGTACTAAGTACTATACAGTCTATATATAAGAAAATTAAGAAAAGGACCAGTAAAGATTATAATAAAAGACTTGGCAAAGGTACAATTCAGAAATTGTCTCAAGATCTTCAAAAATTCGGCCTCACAAATGCTCCGCTTCAAGGATGGGCCAGAAGAACTCTTAGGTAACAATTCATGAAACTTCATAGGGCAAATGAGAGTCAAGGTGAAAAACCCTAAAGCCAAAAGTCCAAGAAAACAAAATTACCTACCACCAATGCATAGATCTTGTTGAGAGCTTTAAGGATCTTCTCTTAGATGACGATTTCATGCACTAGAGCTTCTACAAAATGGTGTTTGAAAGCCTTGCGAAACCTGTCACCTCCTCTCTTCCGCGTTCTCAGTCTGATAGCTTGGGGAAGAAGATAGTGAATTGTAAACTATTTCATGTATAATATTATATTATGTACTATAGACAATATAATATAATACCTATTCCAATTTATATACTATTATAATATATTATCTACTATAAAAGATTATATATTTCATATATAATCTATTAACCACTTGCCCTGATATTACAATTGAATATCATATTATAATATAGTATCATATTAAGATAATGACTTATATAATATCATATAATGATATATATAGAAATGTCCAACTAACCCAAAAACTCGAATCAACTCGGATTTCTACGAAATCCACACCAAAACTAAACATCGACGCTATGAATCCAACGAAAAAGTCAAATTTAAGATTCGACAAACCAACTCGGGTAAAAAATGCCCTTGAAGGCCAAAATACCAAATATCCCAAAAAAAGCTCCACCGAGTTCCAAAACAAACCGGGCTCGCAAGGAAAATCTCAAAGCCACACTTAAAAATTAGCCTAGCTGCCAAAACCTCAGATACCTAATGAGCAAAAGCAATGCTCCGACAGTGGTACCCACTAACTATGTGTCAAAGTAACGCCTTGACCGCATAATACGTGACTTAAGGGATTTTTAATAAACTTCGAAAAAGTAGGGGAGTTACAGCCACACCTCCGTAAAAGAATGTTTTGTCTCGAAACTTTACGCACAAAAGTTTCCACAATAGAAGAAAAATAATCAAAGATTATAGAATAGAAACACATACCAAAAGAAACTAGGAGAATAGATGAGGATGAGCTCCCTCATTGCTGACTCCAACTCCCAAGTTGCGCTATCCACGTCGTGTTTCCACCACAATATTATAACCATGGGTATGGTATTCCTTCGCAACACCTGATCTTCAGTATCCAGAATGCAAACATGCACCTCAAAATAGGAAAGATTAGGCTCCAACTGGGTCACAAAATCAAGAACCTGTCGGTCACAAAGCACACATTTCCTCAACTGGCTTACGTGAAACACATCGTGCACACCAGGAAAAATTGCAGGCAAAACCAGTCTATAAGATGACACTCCAATGCATTCAACAACTTTAAAAGGTCACATATACCTAGGATCCATCTTGAGGTTTTTCCAAACCTCTTTACACAGGACATCGAAGAAACCTTAATAAAAACCATGTCCCGAACAACAAATTCCTAATTAGTCCTTTGACAATTAGAGTTTTTATCATAATGCTCTTGAGCTATCTGAAGCTTCTCTCGGATATGTCTCACATAAATATCCATTTCTTCAAAAGCTTCAGGACCCAACAACGGTCTTTCACTAACTTCGGCCCAAACCAAAGGAGTTCTGCAATGTCTCCCATACAAGGCCTCAAACGGGGCCATTTGAGAGCTCTCTTGATAATTGTTATTATAAGCAAATTCCATCAATCTGAGTCGCTCATCCCATACTACCTTGTGGTACAAAATATAACATCTGATCATATAATCCAAAATCTGGTTTACTCTCTCTGTCTGACCATTGGTCTGCGGATGATAAGCAGTGGAATACCTCAGATTGGTATCCAACCCTTCCTGTATACTTTTACAAAAGCGAGACATAAAACTAGAGTCTCGATCTGACACAATACTCACTAGCACTCCATGTAGCCTGATAACCTCTTCCAAGTATAACTCTGCTATTTTCTTCATGGAGTAATCAATCTTGAAAGGCACGAAGTGAGCACACTTCGTCAGTCTATCCACTATAACCCAAACAGAATCATGCCCTCGGGGAGATCTCGGCAAACTAGTAATAAAATCCATGGAAATACTCTCCCATTTCCAACTTGGAATCTCTAAAGGTGTCAACTTGCCACCTGACCATCTATGATCAGCCTTAACTCGCTTTCAGGTAAGGCATTCTGGCACAAACTTAGCTATGTCATCTTTCATACCATATAAAAAAATGATCTGCTTCAGATCTTGGTACATCTTGGTAGAACCAAGGTGGTAGGAAACACTATAGCCATGTGCCTCACTGCATTACGTAACTCAGATATCCTCAACAGCGGGGATACAATATCTGGCACAGTACTTCAAGTTACCCGCGTCATCAATGGAAAATTCTAGTAACTCCCCTTTCTCAGTTCTATTATGGAGGTGCTACAAATCGGGATCATCCTTCTGATGCAGCCTTGTGAGTGTAATCGAAGAGGGATCTGACACTTACAAGCTGCTCGACGAGTTACTACTTCCGACCGAGATACCCATTAACAGAAACTCTTCTACCACGGATTCCACTGAAAGTCCAAAGATTTGTGCGGTCTTTTTACTCAGGGAATCAGCTACTACATTATCTTTGCTTGGATGATATGAAATGTCAACAACATATTCTGCGACATATTCTAACCATCTACGTTGGCGCAGGTTCAACTTCTTTTGAGTTAAAACGTACATCAAACTCTTATGGTCTGTATAGATCATGCACAAGGTGCCATACAACAGATTCCTCCACAGCTTCAAAGCATAAATCACAGCTGCAAATTCCAAATCATGCATAGGGTAGTTTCTTTCATGAATCTTTAACTGTCTCGACCCATACGTAATTTCCTTTCCATCTTACATCAGGACATATCCTCGCCCGACTTGTGATACATACACATAAATGATATACTCTACTCCTTTGGTAGGAAAAGAAAAAACTAGAGCAGTGCACAATCTCTATTTCAATTCCTGAAAAACTCCTTCGTACTTTTCACTGCAGATGAACGTTGCATGCTTCTGCGTACGCTTAGTCAGCAACACAGACAACATAGAGAATCCTTCCACAAATTTTATATAATAGCCTTCCAACCCTATGAAGCTTCTTAATTCATTGGGTGTGATAGGACTTTTCCAATTGATAAAAGCGGATATCTTCTTGGGGTCAACTAAAATTTCATCCTAATTCACAACATGACCCAAAAAGGAAACCTGTTGTAGCCAAAACTCGCACTTACTCAACTTGGCATAAAACTTATGCTCTCTCGAAGCAGACAAAACTAAACACAAGTGTTGGGCATGTTCCTCTGTACTCCGAGAATAAATCAAGACATCACCAACAAAAAAAACCACAAATCGATCTAAGAAATTCTTAAACACTCGGTTCATCATGTACCTAAAGACAGAGGGTGCATTCGTCAATCCAAAGGACATTACCAAGAACTCAAAATAACCGTATCGAGAACGGAAAGCAGTCCGCAGAACTTCCAACTCATGGATTATTAATTGATGGTAGCTCGACCGAAGTTCAATCTTCGAAAACACTGTACTACCACGCAACTTATCAAATAAATCATCTATAAGGGATACCTGTTCTTGATAGTTACCATGTTCAATTCTCTATAATCGATGCACAACCTAAAAGACCTATCCATCTTCTTTTCAAACAAAACGGGAGCACCCCAAGGTAACAAACTTTGCCTAATGAGACCATACTGCAATAACTCATCTAGCTTGGTACACAACTCTTCCAGCTTAAGCGGGGCCATACGGTGAGGGGCCATACAATACGGTGCCATAATAATGGGTCGAGTACCCATCTCCAGATCTATAATAAACTCCATGTCTCTCTCAGGCGGAAGATTAGGAAGGCTATCTAGAAAGACGTCAGGAAACTCTCGCACCACAGGAAGATACTTGATATGCGGCAAACCACTTGTGGTTTCCAAAATAGAAACCATGTAAGCACAACAACCGGAATCTAAAAGCTTCCGAGCACATACAACAAAAATAATCGGGGAATTCTGGCATAGAAAACCATACACACTCTTGGGGTGGCCGTTGTCCATCTCTAAGTCCAAATGATTAACCTTGCATTGGATAACTGCATCACACAGGGAAAACCAGTCTATGCCCAAGATCACATCAAAGTCCTTCAGCACTAGCACCTTCAGATCTGCAAAAGTTAGAAAGTCGCTTAAAAGGATAGGACAACTCTAATACCCTGGTCTGACACCACCGATTCACCACAGGGAAACTTAACGCAAATCGAATCGGCAATTTGGTCGAGAGTTAACTGATGGTGCTCCATAAAGGTCCTAGCCACAACCGAGTGGGTAGCACCAGAATCAAAAAGAACACACGCCCATCTGTTCTTTACCTTAAACTTCACTACAAAATTGTTTACATAACACACCAAGCAACATCAAAACTACAACTATGAACTAAAAACAAACTTGGTTAGAATATAACCTGAAATCACCGGGGTGGATTTCTGTGCTTCCTCGAAGGTCACGACGTTTAAATTTCCCTTATCTTTGTACAAATACTGCGGTGGCGGAAAAGTCTGAAGTAGAACTAGATGCAACATGGACTGGGATAGCGGGCACTTTGACTTGAAATGTCCTTTCTGTCTACACTGAGAGTAGACCCTATCCTTACACAAAAAATGGGCAGCATCGTGCCCAATTCATTTATGCAAAGCAAAACAAGTTCTCCTTTGGGAGTGCTCTGAATTTCATGCACCTGCTCTTGATTTTGAGCTCCCAATCTCTTGAAACATTTGTCAAACAGTTGGCCTGACCGTCCACAGAAACAACACACTTCCCTGCTTCTCTTCCTTGAAATAGAACGAGACTCCTTAGAGTTCTTACCCTCATCAGACTTCTTATCTTTCCTCCTATGCTGTCGTGATTCTTAGCATTGTCGATTGCTGTGACCTTTAAGGCGGCTTCTAAAACTTCAGCATAATTTTATACCAATAAACACTGGCTAGCTATTGGTTGTCATTTCGAAGACCACCCAAAAAATGCTTAACTCTAATAGATTCTGAGGATACCAGATCCGGGACAAACCGGCTCAATTTCCCGAATTCCACTTCATACTCACTCATTGTGAGTTGCCTTTGCTTCAAATTCATAAAATTATTCATCAAGCTGTCTTTCTCGACAAATAACATAAACTTTCTCAGCAATAACTCCTTGAAGGCTTCCCATAAACATCCATCCTTAAGGTTTTCCTTCTCTCTTAACCACCAGCAATTTGCCATACCCTTTAGCTGGTAGGCATCGACCATCACTCTCTAGTCAGCAAAAACCCCAGAGTATTATAACATCTCATCGATAGCTATAATCTAGTCGTCCAAGTCCATGAAATCATCTCTATAATCATAGGTTGGGGGGTCCCAATCAATGTAAATGCGAGATAAAGTTCATCTCTAGTGGCAACAAAACTAGAGGAACAAGAGGAGCATGAAGAACAGGAATATCTTGACCCACAACAAGGTCTTGCACTCTAATCGGCTTCCTAAAAACAACAGACAACAAAGCCTGGATCTGCGACTACATCTCCAATATTTTCCTGGACAGAGCCCCATTACTCTATCACAGTTCTTCGATCACTTCCTTACTCTTCGCCCGAGAAGACTCTCCCTCATACTAGGGAGTCGACCTTGTCACGGGACGCTTTAGCGACATTCAAAAAACACAACAAATGAATAATCAATACCTTGCAAACTGCTAGAACAACACAAATTAATTCAGATAATACATGCAAAAATAATTGCTTAAGCTACTAACTTACTCTTGGATTTTTATCAATGATATCATGCTTCAACTTAGGATGATATACTGTCATCCCTTTGACTGATGTGCATATACATTGAATACATGAATTCTAATTCTTTTTTACCAAAAACCGTGTGTGTACATGCGTCATCATATAAATCTTTAGCTTGCCACGTGTGTTAATGCAATGTTATGTCATACATGTTGTGATATGCCTTCTAATAAAGGCCTTAGTGAATGTTATGAGCGGCGTACACATGAAATAGTATGCATCCCATACTTCATAATATCGCATGCAATGACAAGAAAAATCTAATGTGCATTCATGTGATGATTGTTATTCATCCTATACTACATAAGACTCACATGTTGTTTCCTATGAGGATCCATATACAAACACATACTATGCATCCCATACTAATAAATATGACCGTATACTTCCGATCATGCTTATGAGTGTAGTGTTTATTCTTTAGCCAAGACGTACTGATGACACTTCGGTGTGTGTATGCAATGAAATAAGACAACTAAAACTTACCTGAGATGGTTGTTCAAACAATTGCCAAACAACTCATCTCTGTAAGACCCCCCTTTTTTTTTCCTTTTCAACCACCGGGGTCTTAGGCCCAGAACCGCCGCTTTGCGGTGACTCCTTCACGTCCTGAAGGGTCATCACCACAAGGCGCCGATTCTGCCGGCCAATTCGATCACAGAAAAGTAGCATAATTATTGAAGTAAGAACAATGCAGTCCACAATAATACATCACATGTAAATAAGATAAAATCTCCACAAAGGGAGTGTCCACAGAAATCATCAGAGTACTATAAATACGGGCTTATGCCCGGTACAATATGTCCTCACTACAAGTCTCTCATGCGGAAGCGAAAACAGAAACTACTCAAGGTCGAGACTCACGGTCCCGGCTGTGTGAACTCCGGAGCTAGACTGCCCCATCTCTAGGCGTACCGATCTCTGGGGCTGCTCCTCCATGCTGGGCTCCACGATCCCCTAAATGATGCGGTTCGAAAACCGTTAGTCATAAAGACTAAGCCCTATCATCCCCTACCCCTTCCCCCATGGCTCCTAGGTACCGAGCGGGGAGGAAGAAAGGGAAGGACATGATGGTAGAGATAAATCAAGAAACAGGTGACTATGGACTTAATCTAGCAAGATGTATTCGGTGAGCAGTTAATATGATTGTTATAATAGGTCTAGCAGTAAGAAAAGCAAACATATGAATTTAAACCTTCACTTATGCGAGAACACATAAGCAAAAGGGATCTTTTGCAAGGCTCCCATTGTATAGAGTGTCCCATACCACATATACGTTGGGGTGTCGGTTATCAAACAGCAATGGTTGTTATATATTGAAATTAACCTTTGATTTATAAACTTGCCCACACAAGCTTATAGACCAAGGGGTCGTTTTGCAGGTCCTAATGTATAAGCGTCCCATACCACTTATACTTTAGGTGTCAGGGTTAAATGAATCGATTATGCTATGACATGCTAGTGGGTATGATGAAACATGCAAGTGCAACTCACACACCCGACTCTGTGCACACAGACCTTTAGTTCCCCCTTTCGGAGCCGTTACCTCCCAGGATACCTCCGTAGTGGCAGACGGAAGCGGTGGGTTGGGCCTCGCCCACCTCAAAACCAGTAAAAGCACCACTGGTCTGACCTATCGTACGCCTCAACGCTTGGTGCACTAAGCGGATGCCTGCGTACTCTTGCCGGCTGGCGCACCGGACTTCTGTTGGCGAAGTGCTAACCACCTCGCCGAGTCAACGATATCGGTGTCGGTGCAATCGAACACCCCGATATCGTAAAACCCACCACCTTAACTTTTCCTATCTTATGCACATGCAAGTTTAATCGCAAACACACAAAAACCGAGCCGAAGCTCCCCGGACCAAACGTCCGTCTCCAACCAACCGAGCCAAAGCTCCCCGGACCATCCCGTCCGTCTCTTAACCAACCGAGCCGAAGCTCCCCGGACCATCCCGTCCGTCTCTTAACCAACCGAGCCGAGGCTCCCCGGACCCAAACGTCCGTTTCCAAATCACCCGAGCCGAAGCTCTCATCAATCTTCCTGTACCAACAGTGTTTGTGAAAAGTGCAATCCTAGTTACTAAGTTACTCTTGCCAGTTTATTATTACAGTTTACGTTAGCCCAGGACTGCCCCCGATATACCCCGTGAAGGGCTCTCAAGGGGCACTAGGAACCAAGACGGCGGTATTACGGCCCGAAGTTCCCTTTCGCAAGGCACTTAATATTATTGGTTTATTTCCCTTAACCCATTCCCTTCTCACATTACGATAGACTATCCTAGGGTGATTTTTAAACCTTCCACTCTTCGGGGAAGACGATCTTTCGTCGAACCCGAGCACTTCTTAACTCTAGCTATCACCACTACTCACTACTCTTTATATCTTCCTATTGCGATTTCCTCCACTATTGCCCACCCAAACAAAATGAATTATTTAACTCCAATGTCTTCCTCAGATCATGTCTTATTTCAATTCACAATTGCTATATGCAGACCGACCTAGGCTACATGTCGAACCGGTTATGCAATGATCCATTACTCATCCAAATGCCCTAAATTATTTACTGGAGACTTACCATGATATAAATGACCCAAGTCCGGAAAATGGAAATTTTCCTAATTTATTTGGCATTTAATTAAATTCCTCGAAAATCCCAAGGACTATCGGTTTGAACATGAACTACCCTAAGTTCTCATGCAAGATGTCCAGCAAATTTATGATAAATACTAGGTTATCTCAATAGGTTAAATCCTAAGTATCATAATTTTTTTATCATTAAAAGGGCATGAAAACTATTTTAGAAATAATCTCTAACTTCTGTTGTTTATGAATCAAGTACAGGAAATATTCTTCCAAAAATTATAAATAATTTATGTCATGCAGATAAAGGCCTAAAATTAGCACTGGCCAAGTTTCACAATTTTCCAGCAAGTATTTTATCCATAATTAATTTTAAACATAAAAGCCCTTTCTATCATCTGTGAATAAAGTACTAGATTTACTCAACATAAAAATTCTATAAAAATCCAGCGATCAATGTTCTACTGGTCAAGATCTAAATCCAGAATTTTAACTGATTATAATTAATTTAAAACCTCCAAATATTTGAAAAAACAAATCGGGCTAATAATCCTTTAACACATGAAGTATGATATTTATTAATCATAAAATTCCAGGAAAATTACCATAAGTCTAAAACATCCTAAAACCCCCTCCTCCCGAGTTTCATAATTTTTGGATTAGATTTAGTGCTTAAAATAACTAAATTACATTTCTATCCTAATTCAAACTCTTAACTTCCGAGGTACCCAATTACCTCCAATTCCTTCACTATTTCAACCAGAGGGTTTTCAGCATATCATGTCACTCTCCTCCAAATTTCAAGGGCTTACAAGAGCTTTTGCTCCTATGTCCTTCACAAACCTCAAAACCCTTCATTTAAGGTTTGAGTTTGGATCCTGGGGTAAACCAACCCTAAACCACTCCATTTTTCTCCATGCAGGTTATAACACCATTCTAAGTCAGAGATCAGAAAATCAGCCTCTGTTGAGGCGATTTGACCTTTCCAAATTCTCAGTGCACTTTTTATTAAAAGGTGTCTCATTAATGCCTAGTTAAGGGTAGAAGATTTCTCACCCAAAACTCCTCCAAATCTATTGGGATTTTACACAGACCTAGGTTTTATAGCCAGGGACCACTCACCAAAATTTGGGAGGGTTTGGAGTTCATTTGACCATCTAAATAAATTCATCTAAGATTATTAAATTAAAACAAAAACTTTAGGCAAAGTATCTCCAAAAATTCTCATTTTTGGACAGCCTCTTGATATACATATTATAGACCTCCAGCCCAAATTTCAAGTCATTTGGACGTGTTATGAACCGTGGGCAACCATTTTAATTTCTGGTTAGCCTAGGTCTTTATCCCACCAAAATGAGTGTTGTGGTCAAACCACTCACCCAAATTGAATAAAATCAATTTTAAATTAAAGAAGACCCAGAGGGCTACAACTTTTGTGACTGGTCATTTTTCCTAATTCGGCCTCTAAGTGCCTCGTTTTGCAGCCTCAAAATATATTCAAATAATCCATTTTTCCATTATGTAATATATAATAATCTATGTATTATAATATTAATTCTACTGTTCATCTTCTTCATGAACCTGAAAATAGACAGCAATCCATTTTTTTCCTGTAAGAATTCCGTGATCCGTCGCCGGCCGTTCGGTCACTTCCCTGGCCAGCCACCACCACCACCACCTCCGTTGAGGCGATGGCTATCGGTCGGCGGTGGTTTGGCCGCCGGAGGTGGCGGTTTCCGGCGAACTCAAAAATACCTTTTACATGGTTTTCTTATGAAAACGAAAGACGGGTCCGGCTCCGTTGAGCGCGAACCTCCTTTCTAAGAATCCTAAGATCTACCCATGAAAGAGAAGGAGCAGAGGAGGACCTTGTTCGCGGTTTGAAGGCGAGAAGAACGACGGGGTGCCATGGAGCGGTGGTGGCGTTTGCTGAACTTCTCCTACAGCAAGAACAAAGGTCTGATCCGATTACTTGAGCGTGTAACCTTCTCCTCTTGCCTCAAGTGGGCTTTTATAAGTCAGAAAGTGGGAAGATGAATGGGTAAAGCCTTAATGGCCATGAAGGTTCTCCCCTTAACGTTTCGGTTACAGTGAAGGGATAAGAAACGGTGGAAACTGAACAGGTGTGTCCAGCTGGCGGCTTCCTATTGGACCATATCTTCCTCATTTATTATATAATTACAGAAGGAAAATGGCCTGAAATTACTCCTGGTGTAACTTCCCACACCAGCATTTATTATCACGCGTATTAGAATAATTTCGGGCCTGAACCGTCGTTTCGGCCAATGTCACGGGCGTGACACATAGGTCACGGGCGTGACAGGCCCGGATAGCCAATTCTGGGTTCGACAATCGTCGAACTGAGATCGACGATCGTCGAAGGATGGTCACGGGCGTGACACTTGGGTCACGGGCGTGACAGGCCCGAACGGCAGATTTTGGGGTCGACGATCGTCGAATTGAGATCGACGATCGTCGAAGGCTGGTCACGCCCTAGGTCACGGGCGTGACACTCATGTCGCGGGCGTGACATGCCCGGGCCGCAAGGTCGACGATCGTCTCACGGCGATCGATGATCGTTGATGGGGTCACGCCCATAGTCACGGGCGTGACACCTTGGTCACGGGCGTGACATGCCCAGACAGCATGTTCGACGATCGTCTCGTGGAGATCGACGATCGTCGAAGTAGTCATGCCCAAGTCACGGGCGTGACGGGTCGGTCACGGGCGTGACCAACCCGTGACCCGAAAATATTGATCGCTTTATTTCAAATTTTGGGCTTCCTAGGGTTTTGTCACAACTAACCGACTCCTAGGGGTCTTGCCGGAAATGGGATGTTACAAATCCCAATAAACAAAACAAAAATTTCGTCCCCGAAATTGAGGTTGAGCCTACGGGGATTTCTATCGGAATAAATTAAACTTGTAACATCCCATACGATCTTTCTATTGGGTTCAGGCGACTGTTCGTTTGATAACGAAGACAATCTCCCCAATAAACAAAAGATTAGCCCCTACCTTTCTGATTAAGTGCGCATGCCTAGGTCCTGGATTTTCCTTATCTAGTCTTAACATTCCAAAACAAGAAGGCAGTCTATAGTATACCGAGAGGTGGTGAGATGTACCTGACTGAACAACTCCGGGTATCTTTGCCTCATCAGATCCTGCGGTTCCCAGGTGTGCTCCTCCTGACCGTGATTTCTCCACAGAACCTTGACTAAGGGGATCTTCTTGCGGCGCAAGATCCGCACTCCTTTGTCGTCGATCCGAACCGGCTCCAAGTGAACCGATCGGTCTGAAGCTACCGGCCCTTCGGTGGTCAAAATCCGCTGCTCCGGGCGTAGTAGAGCCCTTCTCAGCGAAGAGATGTGGAAGACGTCGTGTAGAGCTGCCAGCTCTGGTGGCAACTCTAGCCTGTAGGCTAGGGGTCCGATCCGCTCCAGGATCCGGTAAGGGCCCATATACCTAGGGCTGAGTTTCTTCCTCCGACCGCGCACCCGTGAGACTCCGTGCATGGGCCGGATCTTCAAGAACACTCGATCCCCTACCCGAAACTCCACCTGACGATGCCGGGCGTCATAGTATTTAGCCTGTCTGCTCTGCGCCTCCAACATCCTATCTCTGATCAGTCTCACCTGAGCCTCGGTGTCTTCAACAAAATCCGATCCCAACAGCTTCGGATCCTCGTCTTGAACCCAAGAAAGCGGGGTCCTACATTTTCTTCCATACAAGGCTTCATAAGGTGCCATCCTGATGCTGGACTGGTAGCTATTATTATAGGAGAACTCGACCAACGGTAACATCTTCTCCCACGGCTCCCCTCAGTCCAGTATACACAGCCGTAGTAAATCCTCCAAGGTCCGGTTGGTGCGCTCGGTATGCCCGTCCGTCTGAGGGTGGAAGGCCGTGCTAAAAGTCAATCGGGTGCCCAAATATGCCTGCACTGACCGCCACTCCCTGGATGTAAACCGTCCATCGCGGTCCGACACTATCGTCCGGGGCACGCCATGATATCGGACATACTGCTCCACAAACTTCCGTACCAGCACTCCCACCGAGTCATCCTTCTTGATCGGTACAAAGCGGGCCACCTTCGTCAACCGATCGACAATCACCCAAATCGAGTCGTTCCCTGTCCGAGACCGGGGAAGACCATGTATAAAATCCATCGCTATATCGTCGAACTTCCACTCCGGCACCGGGAGTGGCTGTAACAATCCTGCGGGGTTCCTGCACTCTACCTTCACCAACTGACACGCCTCGCAATGGGTCACGAAGTACGTAATGTCCTTCTTCATGCCCGGCCAAAACATCGTCCTCTTCAAATCAGTGGTCATCTTTGTGATCCCCGGGTGTACCGAGTACCGGCTGCAATGCGCCTCCATCATAATATCCTCTCGGATCTGGCCTCCTGCGGGTATATATACTCTGCCTCTGAAGTGGAGCAAACCATCTCTCAGGGAATAATCTCCTGTCGAACCTTCCTCCAAAGCTCGGAACATCGGCTCCGCCCACGCATCTGTCCTCTGTCCGTCCCGAATGCGATCCCGAATATCGTCTATGGCCACCATCGATGCCAGATACTCCCTATACAGAACTGGGTCATCCTCGGACACTAGGGATATCTGCATATCTCTGAATGACTGGACTAGCTCCATGGACATAACCTGGGGCCCAGCTTCGGAAGTGGCAGCTCTCCGGCTCAACGCGTCGGCCACCACGTTTGCCTTCCCTGGATGGTAGTGCATCTCATACTGATAATCTGCTAAGAACTCCACCCAACGCCTCTGCCTGATATTCAGCTCCTTCTACGTGTCCACGTATTTCAAGTTCTTGTGATCGGAGAAGATATCGCAGTGGACTCCATAAAGATAATGGCGCCAGACCTTCAGAGCAAAAACGACCGCTCCCATCTCGAGGTCGTGCACCGGGTAGTTCCTCTCATGGGTCTTCAGCTGGCGGGAGGCATATGCTATGACATGTCCGTTCTGCATCAGAACCGCTCCCATCCCTTGGTATGATGCGTCGGTATACACTTGGAATCCTTCCTTTCCGGATGGAAGGGCCAGAATAGGGGCCGAGATGAGTCGGTCCTTCAGCTCCTGGAAAGCCGCCTGGCACTGCGGGGTCCAAACAAAAGGTGCCTCCTTCTTTGTCAAAGATGTGAGGGGGAGGGCAATCCGAGAGAACCCCTCCACGAACTTCCGGTAGTAACCGGCAAGTCCCAAGAAACTACGTACATCGGTGGCTGTCCTCAGCTGCAGCCAATCGCGAACTGCCCGAATCTTTGCTGGATCTACTGCTAACCCGGCTCCGCTGATGATGTGGCCTAGGAAGGCCACCTCCTTCAACCTGAACTGACACTTGCTGAATTTTGCATAAAGGCGATGCTCTCGCAACCTCTCCAAGGTCAGTGCCAGATGCCGAGTGTGCTCCCCCTCCGTCCTAGAGTAGATCAGGATGTCGTCTATGAATACTATGACGAACACATCCAAGTAGGCCTCGAAAACCCGGTTCATGAGACTCATGAACGCCGACGGAGCATTCGTGAGCCCAAAGGGCATCACGGTGAACTCATACAGGCCATATCTGCTACTAAAGGCCGTCTTCGGGATATCCTCCTCCTGGATCCGCAGCTGGTAGTATCCTGATCCCAAGTCCAGCTTCGAGAAATAATGGGCCCCCTCCAGCTGGTCGAATAATTCGTCTATCCGTGGGAGCGGATAGGTATTCTGGACGGTCAGCCTGTTTAGTGCTCGATAATCGATGCACAGGCGGAGTGTCCCATCCTTCTTCTTCACGAACAGGACCGGTGCTCCCCATGGCGAGGAACTCGGTCTAACAAAACCTGCCTCAACTAATTCCTGCAACTGAGTCCGAAACTCTGCCAACTCCTTTGGGGCCATCCGATAAGGGGCCCTAGACGCCGGCTTGGCTCCCGGCACAAGCTGTATCTGAAAATCCTGCTCTCGGTGTGGAGGTAGTCCTGGCAGTTTCTCCGGAAAGATGTCAGCGAAATCTCGCACCATCGGGATGTCTGTCACCGACTCCTTAACCTCCGCCATCTCAAATAGAATCTGATAGACCTCCTCTCCCTGCAGGTGGGCCTTAACGGCCTGTACCGAAGATAAGAGTATACGAGAGACAGGTCTTATACCTTCGATGGTAATGAAAGAGTCCCCGTGTCTCACGGTGATCCTCTTGCCTGGCAGTCAATCTGGGCATAGTTCCAGTGCAGCCATACCATGCCCAGGATCAAGTCGTAGTCCGTCAGCTTCAAAATCGTCGCTGGAGCCTCGAACGCTTTTCCACCAATTTCTGCCTCCATATTGCAGTGATCCGTGGTAAGGAGCTCAGATCCATCTGGTAGTCGCACCCTCATCCTCGAGCCTGTGAACCGCTCCACACCCTCCAGTCCTTCTACGAACGTCTCCGACACAAAGGAGTGAGTAGCTCCAGTATCGAACAGCGTGCGGGCCGGCTTGCCGCTGATGAAGACTATACCTGGGGTGATTAAACATCTTAGGGTTCTATAAAGAATTTTCTTTCCTTGTTAACCTATCTAGTGCGGTTCTGAGTTTTAACAACTAAAAGGGAAATTCTATGAAAATAAAGAAGCATTGCTGCGTACCTGCTATGACCTGCTCTGGATTTCGAGGCTGCGCAAGGTCCAAAGCATATACCTGCTCTCTTTCCTGTCTACGATCTCCCCACTGGTATCCACGACCACGGCCGCGTCCTCGGCCTCCGTAATGCTGAGCTGGTGGGCCGCCCTGATGTGCTGGAGGTGGTGCCCCCCTCATGGGGCAGTTCCTCCGAATGTGCCCAATCTGATGACAAAGAAAACACTCTGGTGGGGGATACGTCATTCCCCCGGGTCTCGGCATCTCCTGCATCCGAAGAGGGGGAGGGGCTAATACCACCTGTTCCCTCGGCTCCTGCCTCACGTCCTGACGAGGCTGGTCCTCTGTCCTCCTCCCCTCTGGTACAGCACCTCGCCGCTGGTCATTTCTACCTCTCCGTCCCTGATCCTCTGCTGGCTGCTTCCGGCCCCGGGTGGTGTGCCAGTCAGCCTCAATCCTTTTGGCCATCTTCAAGATTCGGGAGATGGGCCCGTCAGATACAAACAACAGAGCCTCCCTCAAGTCCTCCCGCAGGCCCTTATAGAACCTCCTGATATACCCTGCCTCGTCCAGCTGGTAGGAATCTGCGTATCGAGCCAGATGGTCAAACTCTCGATGGTACTCCACCACGGTCCGGGTACCCTGCTTCAGCTGTAAGAACCGCTCCTCCAAATCATCCCTAGCCGACTGCGGAACGAAATGCTCCAGCAGTGCGGCCCTGAACTCCTCCCAAGTAACCTCCGCAACCTCCCTATCAGCAAAGGTCGTGTCCAACAGCGTCTTCCACCACCTCTTTGCATGGGACTCCAGGCAGGAGACAACCAGAGCCACCCTCTCCTCCCATGGACACCGAATCCCGGTCAGCATCTCGTACATGATATCTAGCCACTCTTCCGTCCGAACAGCCGACTCTGTCCCCAAATAGGACGGGGGAGCCAGTCCTCGGAAGATGCTTAGCCAGTTGGCCCCCGGATTTGGCTGCGGGGCCGGAACCTGCTGGGCCCTGAAGGCCTCCAGAATGGCAGTCAGGGTCTGTCCCATGTCTGACTGAAGGAAAGGAGTGGGGGACGGTGGGGGTGGTGCAACATCCTGAGCCTGTTGAACTCCACCTTGTGGCGTAGTCCGTGCTGGAGGCTGCGTAACAAAAACACACGCTGAGAAAACGTTCAAATATTACATAAAGGTGGACAATTTATATGTGATCCCCATATGGGCACACCACTGCTTCCGCTGCTTAGTTTGTCCCCAAACTAAACTCGAGCGGGGGGTGACCTAGGGTTTGTGGACTGCTACTTCCGTCTGATCGATGTTTCCTCTGATACCACTTGTAAGACCCCCTTTTTTTTTCCTTTTCAACCACCGGGGTCTTAGGCCCAGAACCACCGCTTTGCGGTGACTCCTTCACGTCCTGAAGGGTCATCACAACAAGGCGCCGATTCTGCCGGCCAATTTGATCACAGAAAAGTAGCATAATTATTGAAGTAAGAACAATGCAGTCCACAATAATACATCACATGTAAATAAGATAAAATCTCCACAAAGGGAGTGTCCACAGAAATCATCAGAGTACTATAAATACGGGCTTATGCCCGGTACAATATGTCCTCACTACAAGTCTCTCATGCGGAAGCGAAAACAGAAACTACTCAAGGTCGAGACTCACGGTCCCGGCTGTGTGAACTCCGGAGCTAGACTGCCCCATCTCTAGGCGCACCGATCTCTGGGGCTGCTCCTCCATGCTGGGCTCCACGATCCCCTAAATGATGCGGTTCGAAAACCGTTAGTCATAAAGACTAAGCCCTATCATCCCCTACCCCTTCCCCCATGGATCCTAGGTACCGAGCGGGGAGGAAGAAAGGGAAGGACATGATGGTAGAGATAAATCAAGAAACAGGTGACTATGGACTTAATCTAGCAAGATGTATTCGGTGAGCAGTTAATATGATTGTTATAATAGGTCTAGCAGTAAGAAAAGCAAACATATGAATTTAAACCTTCACTTATGCGAGAACACATAAGCAAAAGGGATCTTTTGCAAGGCTCCCATCGTATAGAGTGTCCCATACCACTTATACGTTGGGGTGTCGGTTATCAAACAGCAATGGTTGTTATATATTGAAATTAACCTTTGATTTATAAACTTGCCCACACAAGCTTATAGACCAAGGGGTCGTTTTGCAGGTCCTAATGTATAAGCGTCCCATACCACTTATACTTTAGGTGTCAGGGTTAAATGAATCGATTATGCTATGATATGCTAGTGGGTATGATGAAACATGCAAGTGCAACTCACACACCCGACTCTGTGCACACAGACCTTTAGTTCCCCCTTTCGGAGCCGTTACCTCCCAGGATACCTCCGTAGTGGCAGACGGAAGCGGTGGGTTGGGCCTCGCCCACCTCAAAACCAGTAAAAGCACTACTGGTCTGACCTATCGTACGCCTCAACGCTTGGTGCACTAAGCGGACGCCTGCGTACTCTTGCCGGCTGACGCACCGGACTTCTGTTGGCGAAGTGCTAACCACCTCGCCGAGTCAACGATATCGGTGTCGGTGCAATCGAACACCCCGATATTGTAAAACCCACCACCTTAACTTTTCCTATCTTATGCACATGCAAGTTTAATCGCAAACACACAAAAACCGAGCCGAAGCTCCCCGGACCAAACGTCCGTCTCCAACCAACCGAGCCGAAGCTCCCCGGACCATCCCGTCCGTCTCTTAACCAACCGAGCCGAAGCTCCCCGGACC
Source organism: Platanthera zijinensis (assembly GCA_039513925.1). NCBI lineage: Eukaryota > Viridiplantae > Streptophyta > Magnoliopsida > Asparagales > Orchidaceae > Platanthera > Platanthera zijinensis. Next base: position 165,820,362 of record CM077085.1, read on the forward strand.
ATCCCGTCCGTCTCTTAACCAACCGAGTCGAGGCTCCCCGGACCCAAACGTCCGTTTCCAAATCACCCGAGCCGAAGCTCTCATCAATCTTCCTGTGCCAACAGTGTTTGTGAAAAGTGCAATCCTAGTTACTAAGTTACTCTTGCCAGTTTATTATTATAGTTTACGTTAGCCCAGGACTGCCCCCGGTATACCCCGTGAAGGGCTCTCAAGGGGCACTAGGAACCAAGACGGCGGCATTACGGCCCGAAGTTCCCTTTCGCAAGGCACTTAATATTATTGGTTTATTTCCCTTAACCCATTCCCTTCTCACATTACGATAGACTATCCTAGGGTGATTTTTAAACCTTCCACTCTTCGGGGAAGACGATCTTTCGTCGAATCCGAGCACTTCTTAACTCTAGCTATCACCACTACTCACTACTCTTTATATCTTCCTATTGCGATTTCCTCCACTATTGCCCACCCAAACAAAATGAATTATTTAACTCCAATGTCTTCCTCAGATCATGTCTTATTTCAATTCACAATTGCTATATGCAGACCGACCTAGGCTACATGTCGAACTGGTTATGCAATGATCCATTACTCATCCAAATGCCCTAAATTATTTACTGGAGACTTACCATGATATAAATGACCTAAGTCCGGAAAATGGAAATTTTCCTAATTTATTTGGCATTTAATTAAATTCCTCGAAAATCCCAAGGACTACCGGTTTGAACATGAACTACCCTAAGTTCTCATGCAAGATGTCCAGCAAATTTATGATAAATACTAGGTTATCTCAATAGGTTAAATCCTAAGTATCATAATTTTCTATCATTAAAAGGGCATGAAAACTATTTTAGAAATAATCTCTAACTTCTGTTGTTTATGAATCAAGTACAGGAAATTTTCTTCCAAAAATTATAAATAATTTATGTCATGCAGATAAAGGCCTAAAATTAGCACTGGCCAAGTTTCACAATTTTCCAGCAAGTATTTTATTCATAATTAATTTTTAAACATAAAAGCCCTTTCTATCATCTGTGAATAAAGTACTAGATTTACTCAACATAAAAATTCTATAAAAATCCAGCGATCAATGTTCTATTGGTCAAGATCTAAATCCAGAATTTTAACTGATTATAATTAATTTAAAACCTCCAAATATTTGAAAAAACAAATCGGGCTAATAATCCTTTAACACATGAAGTATGATATTTATTAATCATAAAATTCCAGGAAAATTACCATAAGTCTAAAACATCCTAAAACACCCTCCTCCCGAGTTTCATAATTTTTGGATTAGATTTAGTGCTTAAAATAACTAAATTACATTTCTATCCTAATTCAAACTCTTAACTTCCGAGGTACCCAATTTTCTCCAATTCCTTCACTATTTCAACCAGAGGGTTTTCAGCATATCATGCCACTCTCCTCCAAATTTCAAGGGCTTACAAGAGCTTTTGCTCCTATGTCCTTCACAAACCTCAAAACCCTTCATTTAAGATTTGAGTTTGGATCCTGGGGTAAACCAACCCTAAACCACTCCATTTTTCTCCACGCAGGTTATAACACCATTCTAAGTCAGAGATCAGAAAATCAGCCTCTGTTGAGGCGATTTGACCTTTCCAAATTCTCAGTGCACTTTTTATTAAAAGGTGTCTCATTAATGCCTAGTTAAGGGTAGAAGATTTCTCACCCAAAACTCCTCCAAATCTATTGGGATTTTACACAGACCTAGGTTTTATAGCCAGGGACCACTCACCAAAATTTGGGAGGGTTTGGAGTTCATTTGACCATCTAAATAAATTCATCTAAGATTATTAAATTAAAACAAAAACTTTAGGCAAAGTATCTCCAAAAATTCTCATTTTTGGACAGCCTCTCGATATACATATTATAGACCTCCAGCCCAAATTTCAAGTCATTTGGACGTGTTATGAACCTTGGGCAACCATTTCAATTTCTGGTTAGCCTAGGTCTTGATCCCACCAAAATGAGTGCTGTGGTCAAACCACTCACCCAAATTGAATAAAATCAATTTTAAATTAAAGTAGACCCAGAGGGCTACAACTTTTGTGACTGGTCATTTTTCCTAATTCGGCCTCTAAGTGCCTCGTTTTGCAGCCTCAAAATATATTCAAATAATCCATTTTTCCATTATGTAATATATAATAATCTATGTATTATAATATTAATTCTACTGTTCATCTTCTTCATGAACCCGAAAACAGACAGAAAACCATTTTTTTTCCTGTAAGAGTTCCGTGATCCGTCGCCGGCCGTTCGGTCACTTCCCTGGCCAGCCACCACCACCACCACCTCCGTTGAGGCGATGGCTATCGGTCGGCGGTGGTTTGGCCGCCGGAGGTGGCGGTTTCCGGCGAACTCAAAAATACCTTTTACATGGTTTTCTTATGAAAACGAAAGACGGGTCCGGCTCCGTTGAGCGCGAACCTCCTTTCTAAGAATCCTAAGATCTACCCATGAAAGAGAAGGAGCAGAGGAGGACCTTGTTCGCGGTTTGAAGGCGAGAAGAACGATGGGGTGCCATGGCGCGGTGGTGGCGTTTGCTGAACTTCTCCTACAGCAAGTACAAAGGTCTGATCCAATTACTTGAGCGTGTAACCTTCTCCTCTTGCCTCAAGTGGGCTTTTATAAGTCAGAAAGTGGGAAGATGAATGGGTAAAGCCTTAATGGCCATGAAGGTTCTCCCCTTAACGTTTCGGTTACAGTGAAGGGATAAGAAATGGTGGAAACTGAACAGGTGTGTCCAGCTGGCGGCTTCCTATTGGACCATATCTTCCTCATTGATTATATAATTACAGAAGGAAAACGGCCTGAAATTACTCCTGGTGTAACTTCCCACACCAGCATTTATTACCACGCGTGTTAGAATAATTTCGGGCCTAAACCGTCGTTTCGGCCAATGTCACGGGCATGACACATAGGTCACGGGCATGACAGGCCCGGATAGCCAATTCTGGGTTTGACGATCGTCGAACTGAGATCGACGATCGTCGAAGGATGGTCACGGGCGTGACACTTGGGTCACGGGCGTGACAGGCCCGAACGGCAGATTTTGGGGTCGACGATCGTCGAATTGAGATCGACGATTGTCGAAGGCTGGTCACGCCCTAGGTCACGGGCGTGACACTCATGTCACGGGCGTGACATGCCCGGGCCGCAAGGTCGACGATCGTCTCACGGCGATCGACGATCGTCGATGGGGTCATGCCCATAGTCACGGGCGTGACACCTTGGTCACGGGCGTGACATGCCCAGACAGCACGTTCGACGATCGTCTCGTGGAGATCGACGATCGTCGAAGTAGTCACGCCCAAGTCACGGGCGTGACGGGTCAGTCACGGGCGTGACCAACCCGTGACCCGAAAATATTGATCGCTTTATTTCAAATTTTGGGCTTCCTAGGGTTTTGTCACAACTAACCGACTCCTAGGGGTCTAGCCGGAAATGGGATGTTACAATCTCTCAAATACCAACTATCACAACCCGTATTTTCTCCAAATTTAAATGTATATCAAAGTAAGATAAAACACGCGCCGTGATGCCACGTTGTACAGGGGATAACTGCAGATGCTCAGGCAAGTCTCCAACTCTACATTTTATACGAAATTCATAAGTTATTATGTGGAAAATTCAGTTTAAGTTTAATTGATTAGCCTTATCCCTCGGCTATGTGGATCAACTAGTCCATCAGTAAAATATAATTATGCGCTATGTAAAATATTTTGCTTTCAATGATTAACCTCCTACATGAGCATATAAATCCCCATAGCACAACTCACAGTATGTATAACTCTAGATTTAGTATAAGTATAGAAATATTATGTACGCTAGTTGGAATAGAGTGTCTTTAGCTTTAAAAGATGACATGTATGAGGTAGTGAAAATGATATGGTATACTTTTAAATATTTAACATACAACCTATCATAAAACTTCCAAGAGAGCAAGTAAATCAAATAAGTCATAAAGAAAGACTTAGCTACTTGCAAGTATTTAATGTTAAATTCTATGGACATCAACAACCTGACATGAACCCACCAAAATAATGTATGTCTGAACTAAAGGAAAACAAACAATAACTACCTCACAATCAGTAAGGAAGAGAAAGGTGCAGAACACCAGCCAAATCTAACCCTAGCCGCTCAACCGGCTACTTCTCCAAACCTGAGGCATTGAAAGAAAGAACACCTCAACATGAATGAAAATACAAGTAGTGATCAAAGAATAAAAGGTTAGCAATAAATCAAAAGGAACAAAGGTTTACCAACCATAATCCAAGTGTAATGAGAAAAGAATAACTTACAAGTTCAAAGGTAAGGAATTTGCACCAAAACATACATATAAGTAAGTGTAATTATAAGGAATTAATCAACTCATTATTTAGTGAGCAAAAACACCGGTATTTCTGGCACCGGCGGTGGTGGGAACCTACCCAACATACCAATAGCAAAAAACTTCACAAGGGCCTAAGGAAAGGTGTTCATATACCTTGACACACCCAAACTAGGGAAAAACCGACACATGCGGTGGTAGTAACCTCCCCCACTCAACAGCAGTCACATACCCACACCAGATAAACCCACCAGGGCAATAATTCACCAAAAAAACATCATGTTGGTTTTCCTTTATCCACAGGCAACTTAGCCAGAAACATAAACAAACCATAACAAAAACACTGGGCTTCTCCAACAACGACAAGGAGGAAAAAGTAAAACCCAAAAATCAGCCTAAGGCCAAACTCAACGAATTAGTTACGATTCGGCCACAAAATGCAAAGTCTGCGGAAAAGCGTCGAGTCAACTCGTTGTCTGGTCTACACTCAACGCCGTGTTAAGTGCATTTAACACACTCAACACGAAATAGTTTTTACTCAGCGAATTATCTTCACCCGACACTACGTTGAGTCCCATAACGCTTAAACAAAATCTCTGAGTCCACTCAATGCCAGAGAACATTCACTCAATACCAAGCCTGACTCAGTCAACACACTCAACGCGAAGGCACAACACTCAATGCCGCATTGAGTACACTCAACGCCGCGTTGAGTACACTCAATGCCTAACAATTAATTCAACGATATTAACTTCACTCAACGTCGCGTTGAGTATACTCAATGCCTCAGGCTGAACACTCAATGCCTATGGCTGAAAAACTCAACGCTCTCAACACCAAGGGCTGTACACTCAATGCCACGTTAAGTACACTCAACGCACTCAATGCTTTTGACTTAGCCTCACAGACCACTCAATGATTTTGATATAGACTCACAGACCACTCAATGTCAAGGCTTCACTCAACGCTTTTGAATTAGCCTCACAGACCACTCAATGCCAAGGAACAATAGACATCGCCTAATGCAAAAACCTGGCAGAATATGTCTTTCCTAAACAGAGGTTAGTAGACTTATAATAATTAATTAACCTTGACAATGACTAAACCTAAACCAAGACTAAGTTCCATAACTTAAGAAAAAGGGAGGGGTGGACAAGGCAGGAGCCCAACATAAGAAAAAGACTTATTCCTGACCTCTATAAGAAGAGAAAAGCTATTTTACTATGGTACTAAGTACTATACAGTCTATATAAGAAAACCTAGAAAAGGACTAATAAAGAATGTAATAAAAGACTTGGTAAGGGTACAATTCAAAACTTGTCTCAAGATCTTCCAAAATTCGGCCTCACAAATGCTCTGCTTCAAGGATGGGCCGCAAGAACTCTTAGACAACAATTTATGAAACTTTATAGGGCAAACGGCACTCAAGGTGAAAAACCCTAACGCCAAAAGTCCAAGAAAACAAAATTACTTACCAACGTGTAGATCTTGGTGAGAGCTTTCCGGATCTACTCTCAGACGACAATTTCGTGCATCGGAGCTCCAATAAATTGTGGCCGAAAGCCTAGCAAAACCCATTGCCTCCTCTCTTCCACATTATCGGTCTGATAGCTTGGGGAAGAAGATAGTGAATAGTAAACTATTTCATGTATAATATATTATATACTATAGACATTATAATATAATACCTATTCTAATTTATATACTATTATAATATATTATCTACAATAATAGATTATATATTTCATATATAATCTAATAACCAGTTGCCCCGATATTACAATAGAATGTCATATTATAATATTATTATATAGTATCATATTAAGATAATTACTTATATAATATCATATATTATACATAAAGAAATGTCCAACTAACCCAAAAACTCATATCAACTGTGATTTCTGCAAAATTCACACCGAAACTAAACATCGGCGCTACGAATGAAATGACGAAGTCGAATTTAATATTCAACACACCAAACTCGGGTACAAACTCCCCCGAAGGCCAAAACATGAAATATCCCAAAAAAGCTTCACCGAGTTCCAAAACAAACCCGGCTCGCCATGGAAATCTCAAAGCCATACTTACAAATTAGTCAAGCTACCAAAACCTTGGATACTTAATGAGAAAAAGCCGTGCTCCGATAGCGGTGCCAACCAACTACGCGTAAACGTAGCACCCTAACGTCAAAATACATCACTAAAGGGATTTTAAAAAACATCGAATTAGTGGGGGTTACACCAGTTCACTCAATGCTAGATGAAAGGCAAGATGCTGGATAGGCTTAAAATCACCTAAGTACACAGGCATTGAGTGAAGTATATTCAATCAATGCTAGGTTAGTAAAAGCATTGAGTATAGCTTGGATAGTCTCAGCCTAAGAAGAAACAGGCAGAAATATGGCTAAGTCCACAGGCATTGAGTGAAGTCCACTCACTCAATGTCATATAACAAAAAGCTGTGAGACAGGGTAAGGCAGTGAAAGCCTAAGAAGAAACAGGCAGAAATATATCTAAGTCCACAAGCGTTAAGTGAAGTCTACTCACTCAACGCCATACAACATAAATCGTTGAGTAAAGCTCAAACAGTAAATGCCACAGAAAATATGTGTAGATATTATACTAATTCCAAAGGCATTGAGTGAAGCTTACTCACTCAACGCCATGTGATAAAAAGCATTGAATGAACCTTAGTCAGTCAGAGTCTGTGATTTAATAGAAATTTGGCTAAGTCCAAATGCGTTGAGTGATGCTTACTCACACAACGCCTAGAGACCAAAAAAATTTTCTAAGTGTTTTGGCATTGAGTGAAGGTTGCTCACTCAATGCCTGATGACAGAAAACTTTTCTAAGTGTTTTTGTATTGAGTGAGGCTTACTCACTCAACTCATAGAGACATAAAACATTTCTAAGTGTTTTGCGTTGAGTGAAGGTTGCTCACTCAATGCCAAATGGCAGAGAATTTTTTTAAGTGTTTTGGCATTGAGTGAAGGTTGTTCACTCAACGCCTAGTGATAGAAAATCTGTCTAAGTGTTTTGGCATTGAGTGAAGCTTACTCACTCAATGCCTATACAAAAGATGTTTGATTTTGGCTAATTCCACATATGGTGTCGTAGGCAAAGTCAACAAGTCAACAGAGTTAAAATTTAATGCGAGAAAGCAACAGAACACGACAAATAGCGCCAGAGGTCTATTGTACATCTTCTTCTAATAAAGCAAGATGTAGCTATCTGCTGCAGGTGGTCCCCACAGCTTCTTGGGGCTGTTAATCTTAAGAAGATAAAAGGGACAGCTTCTGGATGTTGAACTCAACTTTAGGGTTTGAATCAAAAAGTGAAAAGATTGGTTGGACTTCATCTTCCTCGTTATTGTTGCCGAGAAAAAACTTGAAGTCGTCTAGGAGAACCAAAAGTTCAGTTAGCTACAACATTCTCTTCTGCTACAGCAAGATCAGAAATACTTCTGATAAAGAAAGAAAGGAGAGCCTTCAGTCTTTTGCAGGTTCAGTTAGCTGTTTGAAGAATTCAAGACCTAGCAGATCTTCAGCCTTCTACAACAACTTCAAAAATAACATTTTGAGTTACTTCCAGCAATGGTAGAGAATATCTTCCTACTGCTGTGAAGATAGATAGAGCTGAGATAACTCAGCTGTAGTAGTTGACACAGAGAAATTTCACTGTGTTTAATTAATCAAAACCACTGTATTTATGTAGGATTGTTTTGGATCTGAACCTGAGGTAAGGCGAATTTGCCTAATCTGTAGGAGAGTAATACTCTCTGAGTATAGAATCCATTTTGGATCTGAGGTAGGTGATCATTTGATCATATAGTTGTAGGGATTTTGGGACTGAGATAGGAGAGGCATTCACTCTAAGTTTTAGGGCACTTGTGCCTGAGCTGTAGGATCCTTTAGATCTTAGTTGTAGGGCCTTTGTGCCTGAGCTATAGGATAGTCATTCTCTCTGAGGTATGAGCTACTCTGAGGTATGGCTATCCTCCCAACCTGAGTGGTAGGGCCTTTAGCCTGAGGTAGTTGATCAGTTGATCATTGAGTTGTAGGGCTTAGTTCCTGAGTTATATGTCTTGGAGGAGACTGAGAGATCCTGAGGGATTTGAGGTGAAATGTCACAACCGACATTTTCTCCAAATTAAAGAAGCATTAGAGTATGATAAAACACGCATCGTGATGCCACGTCGAGCAGGGGATAACTGCTGACGCTAAGGCAAAACTATCTACTTTACTTTATAAAATTCATAAGTTTAATGATTAGAAAATCAATTATATTTTAAAGGTCGTATCCCTCGGCTCAGTGGATCATCTAGTCCACAATTTAAAAACTATACTTATACGCTGCGGAAAATAATTTATTCAGGTTTGACATTCTAAAAGAGTGCATAAGTGCCCCTAGAGGACAACTTATACTATGTAGGACCCGACATTTAATTTATACTATATATAGGAAAACGATCTTTTTACGTTATTTGGAAAATAGTGGTTGAGTTTTGTAAAACATACTGATCATGAGATATACTTATAATAGTGTTTTTAGGTTTAAAAGTAACTAGCAACCTAGTGTAAATCATCCCAAGAGCAAGTAGACTTTTTCCAGAAAAAGGTAGCAGCAAAAAGATAACATATCTAGTATCCAGTTAAAACTACCAGTGGGTGCCAATAAACTGACACAAACCCACTGACAAGTATGTATGTCTGTAAGAAAGAAACACAAAACTACCTCACAAGATAGACGAACTGATCTCCACAGTACGAGAGACCACCAACAACAGCACAACACAACTAGCCTCCTAATCGGCTACTAACCAGAACATGAGGCATTCAAAGAAGAAAAGAATACCTCAGCAAGCTAAACAAGTAAGTTGTACGGAAAAGTTAGGCTAAAAGATAAGTAAGAAGAGTAAGTAAACCGTAAAAGTACCACTGTCCAAGGTAAGACAAAAGGAAAAGCACTACGTGCGAGGAAACAGCAACAACCCTGCCCAAAAATCCTACAGAGTTTACCAAGCTACCATGAGCCCAAACGTTGCAAATTTACAAAGGAAGAAACGTCTAACACCCTAAGTTGTGAGAGATGGTAGTAGAAAAACAATGCGGATTCGGGTTGGAGGCAAACTCACTACCCCAACCACCATTTCCAAGAAACAAAGCTCAAGGGTCTACAAGTGAAAGCACTAGGGACCTCCTACCAACTTTCCAACCCCGTACTTGGAACAAGATAAAAGTGCGGCCACGGCTAAGTCACACAATTTCACCCCTATTAAGAGCTTCAAACCCCCACTACTAACCACAACCCACGATTCGGCCTTTGGAAAAACATAGCCGACAAGGAACCTCAGAAATAAGGAAATTCACTCGGGAGAGAAAATCTAGGTAAGGAAAGAAAAACATTGAGATGACTCAACACGGCATGGCATTAAGTGAGCCCCACTCACTCAACGCCTAAACAGACGGTGGCGTTGAGTGAGCTAACCTCACTCAACATCAAAACAGCTTTGGCGTTGAGTGAGGTTCACTCACTCAACGCCTTCTACAACACTGGCTGTGGCGTTGAGTGAGCTAACCTCACTCAACGCCAAAATAGCTACGGCGTTGAGTGAGGTCCACTCCCTCAAAACCTTCAGCAACACTGGCTGTGGCATTGAGTGATCTAACCTCACTCAATGCCAAAATAGCTACGGCGTTGAGTGAGGGCCACTCCCTCAATGCCTTCAGCAACACTGGTTATGGCATTGAGTGAGCTAAACTCACTCAATGCCAAAACAGCTACGGCGTTGAGTGAGGCCCACTCCCTCAATGCCTTCAACAACACTGGCTGTAGCATTGAGTGATCTAACCTCACTCAACGCCAAAACAACTATGGCGTTGAGTGAGGTACACTCCCTCAACGCCTTCAGCAACACTGGCTGTGGCGTTGAGTGAGCTAACCTCACTCAACGCCAAAACAGCTACGGCGTTGAGTGAGGTTCACTCACTCAACGCCTTAGCACTTAGCCGTAAAAAACCAACTGTGGCGTTGAGTGAGTCCACTTCTCTCAATGCCAAAAAAGCTTTGGCGTTGAGTGAGGTCAACTCTCTCAACGCCAAAATACTTAACCGTAAGAAAGGGCCACTGCGTTGAGTGAGACCTCCTCACTCAACGCCAAAACCGCCATGGCGTTGAGTGAGGCCCACTCACTCAACGCCATCTAACATAACCGCGCGGATTGGTTGTGGTGTTGAGTGAGTCCGCTTCACTCAACGCCTAGACAGCCATGGCGTTGAGTGAGGTCAACTCACTTAACGCCACGATACTTAGCCGCAAAAGAACATATCAAGGGGCAATGGCATTGAGTGTGTGCACCACACTCAATGCCAAGCCCAAGTAGACCCGGCGTTGAGTGTGTGCACCACACTCAACGCCAAGTCCAAGCAGACCCGGCATTGAGTGTGTGCACCACACTGAACGCCAAGTCCAAGCAATCCCGGCATTGAGTGTGTGCACCACACTCAATGCCAAGTCCAAGAAGACCCGGCATTGAGTGTGTGCACCACACTCAATGCCAAGTCCAAGCAGACACTGCGTTGAGTGTGTGCACCACACTTAATGCCAAGTCCAAGCAGACCCGGAGTTGAGTGTGTGCACAACACTCAATGCCAAGTCCAAGCAGACCCGACATTAAGTGTGTGCACCACACTCAACGCCAAGTCCAAGCTGACCCGGCGTTGAGTGTGTTCACCACACTCAATGCCAAGCCCTGAATCATACTAAACAGCAAGACTGGGTACAGCGAAAGCTTCTGCTACAGGCCAGCACTAATTCATCCTACCCGAGACTAAGCAAGATCGATTTGCATAAAAATTAAATTATAACTTTGCCCCTCTACCCGGCTACAACTACTGCACAGGAAGAATCGACCCAACCCTCAAGCCCTCACACAGCCCGAGAATAAGGATTCTCTACTAATAGTTTGTAATTTGTACCCGATTTCAAGCAAGAATAGGGTTTCTAACCTAGGGCTAACAGGGCTTTATTAACATAACAAAAACAATCTAGACAAGCTTTTCTACGGTCGCAAGAATAAAGAGAAAAAGAGAACAATACTAGGCAAGGGCAAGAAAACCACTTGCCTCGATTTCCAGCAAAGCTTGGTCGGCCTCCCTTATCCTCACTCGGCACCAAGAGCAACAATAACAAAAGCAAAAAATCTGGAGCTTTAATGGCGGAAACGGACAACCCTATAAAATCGAGACCCCTAGAAACACCACGAAAACTGAATTTCTTACCGTAGGAATGAAGGTCTAGGCGAGAGAAATCCAAATCCACTTTCGGAATCGAATTCAGTCCACAAACGCTCTCGAAATCGGCGCCCGAAGGGGAGCAGGTTCGGCGGTTCCTCCGCTTCTTTCTGCGAACAACCGCAGATGGGTTCGGGAAGATGAACAGGAACGGTTCTCTTAAGTCTTAACTATCCTATATATAGACCCCTATTAATCTTAATTAGCTAAACAATAAAGTATTATATAATGAGACATCACAGTAACCGCCCAGCACCCGCACCTTTTCAAAATAATTATTAATATAATATTTATTATATAGTTTTATTTTTCATAAAATACAAAACGACGCGAAAACTGAACATCCTCGGAATTCGACGAAATTCGCACCGTAGCTAAATATCCAGGCTACAAACACAACGGCGAATTCGAAATTAACTTTCGACAAACAGAACTTGAGTTATACCCACCCGAATTAAAAACAAAAGCATCCCCCGAGAGGCCACACCGGGTCACCCAAAACGACCCGGCTTACTAGGGAGATCTTACAAATAGACTACAAAATAGGCCACTCAGTTCTAAGGAGTTAAGACCACACTCCACAGATGACACAAGCCAAGAAAATACTTCGACGTAACGCCAAGCAAGAATTAAATAATCGCAGAAAAATCGGGGGAGTTACATTAAAGCTCTTTAAGCTGAGTTTTGAAGAAGTATCTTGTCTAATTGAAAGTTAGAAAGGTGGGAGGAGAGTGGATGTACCCATAATCTGGGGAAGCACTATATATTTTGTGTGTGCTTTTCTGTGTTGTTTCTTTTTTGTAGGTTCTTTAAAGCTGATAACTGTTAACACACTAAGCACATAACGAAGAAACTTAAAGAAAGTCACAAGATACCAACAAAACTATTCACCCTCCCCCTCTAGTTTTCAAGCTACCTTAAAAACAAAGACTTTCACTATGTACTATACCCAAGAGATCATCAGCCCTCTCATTGTTTCAAGTGAAAGGTAGCTTAGTCATCTTGCCTAAAAAATAAGATTTGCATCTCACAAATGATTCATAATCAAATGAGTCAAGTAGTCCATCTCTATGGAGCTTGGATATAAGTTTCTCATTTATATGGCACAAACGATAATGTCAAAAATATGTAGGGTTTTAGTTATTCGTTCTTAGTCTCTTAGTAAATTATATATTTTAGATCTGATAGTCTAAGTTCAAAACATATAAACCATTAATCATTTGGGCTACACCATAACAAACATCATTCTTAAATATTGAACAACAATTGTTTTTAATAATAAAAGAATATCCAATCATGTACAAACACTAAATAGATATAATGTTTCTAGTTATGGAAGGAACAAAATAACAGTTATCTAATTCTATTACAAGCCCACTGGGCAAAGAAAGACGGTAAACACCCACAGCGATAGCTGGAACACTTACTCTATTGCCAATACGTAGGTCCACCTCCCCTTTACTAAGCAATCTTCTCCTTCCCAGTTCCTACACATTTATACAAATTTGAGATCCATATCCGGTATCTAATACCACCGATGAAGGAGCAGAAAGGATTATCTCTATAACATATATACTTGAAGCGGAAGTCTTACCTCCTTTTAACTTTTGAAGACCCTCAATATATTAAGGATAATTCCTCCTCCAATGACCATCCTTGCCACAGTGGTGGTACTTCCCCTCTTTTACTAAGTCTTTCTTTTTCAATGCAGAAGATTTGGGCTCCAGAGCAAACATAGGTCCTACCATCATCTTCTTAAATCCCTTGCCCTTGAATTTATGCACCATCAATATGGGGCTAGTATGATTGGCCTTGTTCATATTAATCTCAGCAGTTCGCAACATTCCTAGGAGCTCGGGCAGTGTCTTGTTTATTTCATTCATGTTATAGTTTAAGACAAAGTGCTCATGACTATCCGATAATAATTGCAGGATCAAGTCTATGCCCAACTCTTGGCCCAGAGGGAACCCTAGTCTTTCCAGGATCTCGATATACCAATCATCTTGAGTACGTGACTCCCTACTAGGTGCAGAGCTCCCATCTTTCACTAGAATAATGCCTTAGGGACATCAAATCTCTCTTGATGAGCATGCCCTTGAAACATTTTCTTGAGATGCTCGTCAATTTCCTTGTAACCCATGTTCTTATGTTACTGATGAGTGATATTTAAATAGTGATTTTCAGACTCATTCGGGCTAGTTTTCTTTCACTTACACTTCACTTTTATTTCATTACCGTATATATTTCATTTAATCTTTATTTCCAAAGGAAGTGCACACTTTGGCCCATGTTTGTGTATTTTTGTTACTTTATTGATTGTACTCCTTATTATGATTACCTGGAATGTCTGCACATATCAGTGATTTGTTTGTCCTATTGGTACAGGGGTTATGTGCATGTTCTGGGAGTGTTTGGGAACAGGAATACTGCGCACGATCATCATATTTATTGCGCACGACCACTGGTCGTGTGCCACTGATCGTGCGCATTATTATCCGTTTTCCATGTTCTGTCTGGGGCAGACGCACGACCACAGGACATAGTATGCATGACTGCTAGTCGTGCACCACTGACCGTGTGTATTGATTCCATTTTTTCTGAAGTTCTATCTGGGGTAATCGCACGACCATTAGACATAGTGTGAATGAACACCAGTCAACCATCACTTCTCGTGCGCGTTATCCCATTTCTTCTTTTGATTCTGCCATGCCAGTATGCACGATCACTGGTCATAGTGCGCACGACCACTGGTCATGCGCCCGTGATCGTGTGCATTATTATTTCTGTTGTCTATATAGACGCAAGTTCCGCCCTATTTCCAAAAAAATCTCGACATTTCTACACCATTTTCGTCTCTGAGGAATGGTTTTGTTGTTCCCCTTAATCTTCCACCATATGGAGGTTCTCCGAGCAAGCTTTCACCGCCAAATCTAATTTAGAGCTTCCTCTCGGCCTCCTCCTTCATCCTTGAGCTTCTAGAAAGGTTTTGACGCTGCATCCAATAAGCAAAAGGGAAGCTCGCAACTTTCTTCCGAATCATGACACGAAGAAGACGGGTCAATTGGAAGGTAGTGACAACCCTTCTATACCTCGAACGCAGTTGAGGACCGTGCTAGGACGCGGATTGACAACCCGGCGATTCCTTCTGTGAACCCTCACCAAGACTTCGGATTCGGTCGATCTCTTGACTTTCCTTGCTTTCTTGTTGTATATGTGTGTTAAAACTTCATTTGTAGATGTTGTTTCACTTTAGTTGTATGCTATATTAGATTCATGTCTATGTTATTCTATATATCTTTACTTCTTTAGTTTTTTGAGAAGCGCCTTTATTTCCATCCGCCACCACATCCAGTTTTGCCGCACTAGCAATTTCTTGAGGCGTGCGTAGCGAAGAGGTGCTCTCGACCCTCATTCTGCCATTCTCACCACCTCATACGCAAGACTACTCGTCCATCTGCCTAGCGATTTGGTGCATAGCGGCCCATGTAGTCATCCATCCCGCCTAGCTAGGCATCGCATAGCGGTGTTGCATAGGAGTAGTTTATAGTATTTTACATTCTGTTTCCGCAAATAACCAAACCCCCCTTTTTTGTAGGTTACATACTTGGACTTCAATCTCAAGTCCTCCTCAAAATTAACTCAACCTTACTGTGTTCCCTCGAGATCGATACTTGGGAAAATTCGGACATTTAATATTACTTGTATGACCGGTACACTTGTCGTTCAACTCATCAAGTTTATGGCGCTGTTGCCGGGGAACACATTCGTGTGAGTTTTTGGAGAGGAAGATAGGAGATAGAAGCCATTTTCAATTTATAGATACCATGTTTATTCTTTGCTTTAGTTTTTAAATTTTGTTGCTTTTTCTTTATTCCTTTTCTAGTTTTAATTTTTCAACAACAGGCATTCATTTTCTTTTATCTGCTAGTGTGTAGTTATTTTTTTCTTAGAATATTTCTGTTGGTTAATACTTTCTTGTTGCACCATGTTTTTTTATATGAATATCCGTTGTAGATGGTGCGGGGATTATAGGCATGGAAGTGTTGAGTGCCCCCAATGAAGATAGTAAGCATAATTCTCGTGGTTCAGTGTATGGAGCACCATCCTCTTATTGTACTTCAAACACCATACCCAAGTCGTATGGTCACTTCTCTTCTATGTCTTCACCTTTTTCTTATTCCTCTCTGGTCCAACCTGGACCGAGGAGAAATGGAAAACGTTGTTTGTGTTGTCATAGCACCGAGCACGTTTTGAAAGATTGCACAGAATTTCAGTGCCAGTTAGAGGAGAATGATGAACCAGATATTCGACTCATTCAATCCACCTCTAAATTTGCTGCCCCTTCTTGTTGAAACCGGAAAACCGGTCTCTGTGGAGTTCACCCTTGGGGAAGGGGTGACCGCACACTTACTACACTCGAGAGAACGTCACGGACCAAAGACTTGGGAAACTAGGAACAGACCCTCGGCTCTAGCGCGGAGGTCCCACCACACACCCGGAAGGTCACAAGAACACTTCCCCTCCCTTACCAATGGCAGAGATGGGTACCTTGGAGAGTTCTCTCAACTCTACCAAGAAGAGAACTAGGGAGGAGGAAGCCAAAAGCCAATGCCTCTCCAAAGGTACCCAAGGGGGTCTATTTATAGTTTTTCCAAGTCCTGGGGATAAAATGACTGAAATGCCTCTACGACCAATTGGCCTTGAGCTCGGCGGCCTGGGGAGCTCGGCGGCCTGGGGAGCGGCGGACTGGGGAGCTCGGCGGACTGGGGAGCTCGGCGGCCTGGGGAGCTCGGCGGCCTGGGGAGCTCGGCGGCCTGGGGAGCTCGGCGGCCTGGGGAGCTCGGCGGCCTGGGGAGCTCGGCGGCCTGGGGAGCTCGGCGGCCTGGGGAGCTCGGCAGACTGGGGAGCTCGGCGGACTGGGGAGCTCGGCGGACTGGGGAGCTCGGCGGACTGGGGAGCTCGGCGGCCTGGGGAGCTCGACGACCTGGGGAGCTCGACGACCTGGTGACCCCCTGAGGGGGCCGGGGGGGGAGAAAAATATTTCATCCCCCTACTAGTATATTTCCGAGTCCAAGCCAAAATTGGCCACCAAGAGTCCAAAATCTCTAAAAAGCTTATTAACTTAAAACTGGCTCTGCGCCTGCCGAAAGGACCCTACTCTGCGAATACGGGGTTGTACATAATCCCCGCTCTTGTCGAGGTTGGCACAAGCTCGGAAAGAAACATCCAACCCGACGTATTCGCTGAGTCAGCCTGTCATGCCAGCTAATAGGAGTCTGAGTGACGAGACAGCCTCAGGATGAAAACACTTAGCCTCCCGAGGGGTCAACCTGTCATGCCAGCTAATAGGAGCCTGGGTGACGAGACAGCCTCGGGGTGAAAACACTTAGCCTCCCGAGGGGTCAACCTGTCATGCCAGCTAATAGGAGCCTGGGTGACGAGACAGCCTCGGGGTGAAAACACTTAGCCTCCCGAGGGGTCAACCTGTCATGCCAGCTAATAGGAGCCTGGGTGACGAGACAGCCTCGGGGTGAAAACACTTAGCCTCCCGAGGGGTCAACCTGTCATGCCAGCTAATAGGAGCCTGGGTGACGAGACAGCCTCGGGGTGAAAACACTTAGCCTCCCGAGGGGTCAACCTGTCATGCCAGCTAATAGGAGCCTGGGTGACGAGACAGCCTCGGGGTGAAAACACTTAGCCTCCCGAGAGGTCAACCTGTCATGCCAGCTAATAGGAGCCTGGGTGACGAGACAGCCTCGGGGTGAAAACACTTAGCCTCCCGAGGGGTCAACCTGTCATGCCAGCTAATAGGAGCCTGGGTGACGAGACAGCCTCGGGGTGAAAACACTTAGCCTCCCGAGGGGTCAACCTGTCATGCCAGCTAATAGGAGTCTGAGTGACGAGACAGCCTCGGGGTGAAAACACTTAGCCTCCCGAGGGGTCAACCTGTCATGCCAGCTAATAGGAGCCTGGGTGACGTGACAGCCTCGGGGTGAAAACACTTAGCCTCCCGAGGGGTCAACCTGTCATGCCAGCTAATAGGAGCCTGGGTGACGAGACAGCCTCGGGGTGAAAACACTTAGCCTCCCGAGGGGTCAACCTGTCATGCCAGCTAATAGGAGCCTGGGTGACGAGACAGCCTCGGGGTGAAAACAGGTCATACTCCACGAGAGGTACGCCTGACCTGCCAGCTAGTAAGAGCCTGACAGCGGGACCATCATCGGAGCTAAGGACTTGGGGCTTCCACGAGAGGTACGCCTGACCTGCCAACTAGTGAGAGCCTAACAACGGGACCATCATCGGAGCTAAGGACTTGGGGCTTCCACGAGAGGTACGCCTGTCCTGTCAGCTAGTGAGAGCCTGACAGCGGGACCATCATCGGAGCTAAGGACTTGGGGCTTCCACGAGAGGTACGCCTGACCTGTCAGCTAGTGAGAGCCTGACAGCGGGACCATCATCGGAGCTAAGGACTTGGGGCTTCCACGAGAGGTACGCCTGACCTGTCAGCTAGTGAGAGCCTGACAGCAGGACCATCATCGGAGCTAAGGACTTGGGGCTTCCACGAGAGGTACGCCTGACCTGCCAGCTAGTGAGAGCCTGACAGCGGGACCATCATCGGAGCTAAGGACTTGGGGCTTCCACGAGAGGTACGCCTGACCTGTCAGCTAGTGAGAGCCTAACAGCGGGACCATCATCGGAGCTAAGGACTTGGGGCTTCCACGAGAGGTACGCCTGACCTGCCAGCTAGTGAGAGCCTGACAGCGGGACCATCATCGGAGCTAAGGACTTGGGGCTTCCACGAGAGGTACGCCTGACCTGTCAGCTAGTGAGAGCCTGACAGCGGGACCATCATCGGAGCTAAGGACTTGGGGCTTCCACGAGAGGTACGCCTGACCTGCCAGCTAGTGAGAGCCTGACAACGGGACCATCATCGGAGCTAAGTACTTGGGGCTTCCACGAGAGGTACGCCTGACCTGCCAGCTAGTGAGAGTCTGACAGCGGGACCATCATCGGGAGGTGGGACTAGGCGTCTCAACAAAAACCTTGTCAAATTCAACATCCTCAAATGGGGAAGAAAGATGGGTTACATGACCTCTCCCGACTCAGTGGGTCGGGGGCTAGACTCAGTACAACATAATAAAAAAATACAAGATCCTATTGAGGCGAGGCTCCTTCGCCTCTTGCATCAACCGATCCTTCCCCGGGTGCCCACGTCGACCCGATCCTCACATCTGTCTTCCTCCCTGGCTTGGGGCGGGGCTTCGATCTGCCTCGGGGGTGGTTGCTGGGCTTGACCTCTCGCTCCTCTCACCTCCAGGAATTCGGGGCAAGTAGCCATTGCGTGCCCCTCCACCTGGTGGTAGTCACAGTACGACAATGCTTCTTCTACCAGCCTCCTTCGGCGGACTCGGCGATCTCTCCCATTGCCTCTTCTTCCTTCGCCTATTGCCAAGGCTTGCTGCGGTGGGGGTAGGAGTTGCCTTGGGGCTTGCCTTTGGTAGTTGAACCTCCCTTGACCCCCATGAAAGTTCCCCCCATCTTGGATGAGAGCTCTTTCTGGACCATGGGCAGGTCCTCCCTGCTGCCTCCAGCCTGGCTCCGGACCCTCCTGTCTCTGGAACCCCTGGGCTCTCTGCTCCTCTCTCCGCCTTCCTTCCTAGTGCCTTGAGCCACCTTGCTCTTTCGACTCCACCTCCGTCAACTTAGCCAACTTTTTTACAAAGGCCGGGTTGGCTGCCTCCATGGCAATCTCCTCTGCCGCCCTTTCCATCAGCTCCTCGAAGGAAAGAGGGGTCTTCCGGGTCAAGCTCATCTTGAAGAACCCTTCACGCAACCCCACCGTGAATGCCATCTGGAGGGCATACCCTTGCACCTCTTGGATGTCAAGGACCTCCTCCTGGAACCTGTCAACGTAATGGGCCAGCGACTCCTCGGCCCTTTGCTTTATCAGGAAGAGGGACTCAGGACCTTTCTTCCTCTTCTTGGAGGTGGAGAAGCGAAGCTGAAAGCTCCGGCTCAAGTCTTCGAACCCGAAGATGGACCTTGGAGGGAGTTGATGGAACCAGTCCCTTGCCTTCTCCTTCAACGTGATCGCAAAGAGACGACACTTGAAGGCATCCGTCATTGGTATGATGGAGACGGCATCCTCGAACCACTGTAAGTGCTGGATGGGGTCGTCCTTCCCGGTGTAGTATGCCTTGTCAAGTTCCCTGAACCCCTCGGGAACGGGAGCTGAGATGATCAGCTCGCTGAATGGCGACCCCCTAAGGGGTGCTCTCGCCACCTCTACTCGCGCGACCTGCTCGCCTGGAGGGCTAGCACTCGCCGGGCTGGGGAACAACTCCCGGCCGAGGAGGTCTCGCTCGACCCCCTCTCCCATCCTTTCTTTCCCAGGTCGCCTACTTGGGGCACTTCCTTCTCCCCCTGCTGGGGTGATCTCGCTTAGATCCCTGGGGGGCAGCTAACTAAGATCCCCGGGAGCCGGTCCCTGGGGGGTGGGGGTTGAGCTGCCAGCCCGAGGGGCAATGCTTCGCAACATCTCCATGATGCCAGAGATGGAAGCCATGAACTCTTCCCTTCCTATGAAGGGTCCTGGGTTGGGGAGACCACCGAGGTCATCACTACCTCCCTGATCTCCAGCCATGACACTCTCCCGAGATCTTCTGTGTTGGTCACTCTCCACGCTCACCGCACCAAAATGTTGAAACCGGAAAACCGGTCTCTGTGGAGTTCACCCTTGGGGAAGGGGTGACCGCACACTTACTACACTCGGGAGAACGTCACGGACCAAAGACTTGGGAAACTAGGAACAGACCCTCGGCTCTAGCGCGGAGGTCCCACCACACACCCGGAAGGTCACAAGAACACTTCCCCTCCCTTACCAATGGCAGAGATGGGTACCTTGGAGAGTTCTCTCAACTCTACCAAGAAGAGAACTAGGGAGGAGGAAGCCAAAAGCCAATGCCTCTCCAAAGGTACCCAAGGGGGTCTATTTATAGTTTTTCCAAGTCCTGGGGATAAAATGACCGAAATGCCTCTACGACCAATTGGCCTTGAGCTCGGCGGCCTGGGGAGCTCTGCGGCCTGGGGAGCGGCGGACTGGGGAGCTCGGCGGACTGGGGAGCTCGGCGGCCTGGGGAGCTCGGCGGCCTGGGGAGCTCGGCGGCCTGGGGAGCTCGGCGGCCTGGGGAGCTCGGCGGCCTGGGGAGCTCGGCGGACTGGGGAGCTCGGCGGACTGGGGAGCTCGGCGGACTGGGGAGCTCGGCGGACTGGGGAGCTCGGCGGCCTGGGGAGCTCGACGACCTGGGGAGCTCGACGACCTGGTGACCCCCTGAGGGGGCCGGGGGGGAGAAAAATATTTCATCCCCCTACTAGTATATTTCCGAGTCCAAGCCAAAATTGGCCACCAAGAGTCCAAAATCTCTAAAAAGCTTATTAACTTAAAACTGGCTCTGCGCCTGCCGAAAGGACCCTACTCTGTGAATACGGGGTTGTACACTTCTGATTCTGATTATATATTTGCAGTACCACCTTGTCTAAGGAGGACTGTTATGGATATACGCATCAGACTTTCTGCTGCTCGGTGTTACGACACTGTGGTGCCGTCTCACCCCATGCACTCTTCCCCTCATTTTGATTAACCCCTTGAGGAACCAACACATATTTTCTCTGATGTTGTTGTTCCTTCGCTTTCTTTGCAAGAATTATCTATCCCTATTTTTAGTGAGTCAGTTGATGATGTTATGCCGGATAGTGATTCAGAGCCTGAGGTTGCGCCAATGTGGGATGAGGATGTTATTCTCTCCATTGGAGAGTGTGACACCTGGAACACAATGACGCACCGAGGTGGGATGATGAGGAGATCCTTTCTAATGAGGAAGTTTCAACTTCCTTGTTGGATGAGGAGGTCCAAACCACCACCGAGGACGTCAAGCTCTCGGATTCCCCTCGCCATGACTCATATGACACCGACTGTGATCTATGTTTGGATCCTGCTTGGAGTGAACCGCGACCACTCCCCCTATTTTTGATTATTTTAGTTCTTCATCTTCTTTATTCCTTGATCCCCCTTCTTTATCTGATCCTGTGTAGGTTGAGTCTCCACGGGTACGTTGGGATGATGATGAGCCTGGTGCCCATGCCGTCGCCATCGCTTCCTGCAAACCTTTGGTATACCATACATTGTGTTGGGTCAGGCGTTCCTTCACTTTACCCGTGGAGCTTTGCTACTTATTTAAGAAATTAAGTAGCGACCTCTCCAACAGTCCGGGCTTTTGGTGCAGTTGGGTATGCGCTTGATCCTTCAATTGGTATCAGAGGAGGTTACAGGTTCAAGACCGGGGAGGCGCTATTAAATCCCGATTTTTCCCTTCTACCTGTGTGGGTCCGGCGGGTCAGGCAAACCATTGACATGTGGTAACCCCACCTCTGAGCCATGTGGGCCATGTGGTAACTCCACCTCTGAGCCGACGGGTTATGCTAGACGCCGGGGGGGTATTGTTTTGTCCGGCGTTCCTTCACTTGACCCGTGGCGCTTTTCTACTTATTTAAGAAATCAAGTAGCGCCCTTTCCAACAATCCGGGCTTTTGGTGCAGTTGGGTATGCGCTTGATCCTTCACCTTGCTAGACAAGGATTTCTTTTGTGATAAGATGAGCAAGGACAAGCGCGCATCCTCCTCTTATTTACTATTTTCTCTTCTTTTGTTAAGCAGGTATTATTATGTAGGTATAGGGGTAACTTCTCTTTCTCCGTATCGGAACTCGTTACTGCAACGGATATTAGGCCAGTTGCATGTGCGCTTTTCTTTTCATAGGCCCATTAGCAAGAAATGTATGGAATTTAATAAGTACTGCTAGGATGACAATAACCGCAGTAGTTATCTTACATTTTCTGTATTTTTATGTTCATGTCTATCTTAGTTTTAGTAATTCTTTGTATTTTGTATATTTCTTTTGATTTTGCGGAGCTCACCCCTGCAGGTATTCATGACAACTTCGTATTTGCGGGGTTGTGATTCTTCGTTTGGCGGACCTGCCTTTTTTTTCAAGCGTCATCTAGTATGCTCACTGGCTGAGCATTGGGTAACCTCTTCCCTTGTCTCTATCTGATTTAAACTTCTATATCATATGCTCTGTAGATTAGTTTGTGTTTGAGGGAGAGCAAGTATTTGTTACCTTTTGCACGCGCACATTTCTTGTGCATACTAGAAGCTTTTTTTTGTTTTATTTTGATTAGTTCATTGCATCGCAGACCACTACACCCACATGAGCGCGTGCTTAGCAATTAGCGTGCTCCGAGTTAAACTCATTTCTTTTGTATGATTTGAGAAAATTATTTTGCTGGCATAGGATTGTGAGACAGAGAAAAATGTTGACTCCTGTAGTGCTCCTAGTCGAGTGCTCTCGTCTTGTGTAGAAACTGGAGTAGATTTAATTTTTCTGTATGCTTATAGTTTTATATTTTTCTATTTGCGTAAAGACTTTTTATTCTACTCAAAAGTTTGTGAATCCAGTGTGAATCGAACGGTAGTGTAGTGATGTGTGTAGTCGTCATTAGACTCGTTTTGCTCGAGTCGGGAGAAGGATCATCTTTCTCGGTGGCTAAGAACTTGCCCCAAGTTACTCTCGAAGCATTGGTGCCTGGTTAGGCAAGCGTAAGCGCCATCATTTTTGCCCGGTTGAGCATTGTAACGTTCTTAACGTCGTATCCTCGCTAAGCCCCGTTGTGCCTACCCCTTCTTTTGATTTAGCTCCACCATTATTTCACCAAAGCCTCATCGCCAATCCTAGTCGCACACCCAAGTCGAGCTTTTGTGTTTTACATTTGCATTTTGGAATGTGATGTGGTGATATTCTTTGTGAATAGGTGGATGTGCTCCTATATGTTTATTTGCTGAAATTGTGGAAATAAAAAAGATTTGAATATATATATATATAAATGAATTGTAAAAAAAGAAAAGTGAAAAGAAAACGTATGATTGAAAATCCTATTTGAGATGAGATTGTATTTGGAGTAGGCGGTGCACACACCCATATTTTAAAAGTTAAGTATGGGGGTGTGATGTACCCGCATATATTTTGGTTAGCTGATGGATTCTCTTTTCTATGCTAGCTCATTTTGGTTAGGTGCATAGCCTTCCTGTTTATCTTTGTTTACCTCACCGTAACCCAAGCCCCATGATTATCCTAAAGTCCTACGGATTCATGCTTGAGTCGAACTAGTGTCGTGGAGAGAGTGTGAACGAGCAAGTGTATGGTCCCCGACATTGGTGTATTCCTTTGGAGGTGATCCTGAGGACCGGTCATTGTCAAAGATCACCTTAGTGGCCTGCCAACTTTCTTCTTACACGTGACCGGAAGATTCACCGTGAATCCATTTTTGAGCAATAATAAATTGTTGATACACATTGTAAAAAGTGTAAACCCAAAGTATCTAGTGTCAACGAAGTCCACCTATGGGGGGGAATAGGTCTCGTGCAGTCTTTTGTGGAATTTAAATAACCTGCACAAGTAACAAACACAGCACAGAAAAACACACAAGCAATTAAAGTGGTTTCCCGATTTGGGTACGTCCACTCTCCCCCTTCGACCTATCTCCCACCAAGGGACGACTCGGTCACTTCACCAAACGGATTGAAATCCAATCCTCACACTACGGAAGGCACCCTTCCAACCGAAGGAGTCACTACTCCTCCACCACGGGTTGCACCCAACCCTTACAACTAGGAATCACTATTCCTTTATAACAAAACAAAAATAGAATGTAAAAGAAATACAAACAACACTTGTGGAAAACCCGATGTCCCTCTTCATTCGTTGAAGCATTCTTGATGAAGACGAAGAGTCCACGACTGGAGTACTCTCTTCGAGAGGATCTTCCCAAGATCGGCGGTGGCAAGTGAATGCGGTGGCGATTCTTTGTAGATACAAATTTCTTTACGAAGCAAGCAAGGTCTACCAACAATCTCAATCGGATCAGTCATCTCAATAGATTCGGAATGAAGAGTTATACTCGTTCAACAAATGGAGAGACAAGAGATCTCGAGAGAGAAGCGTGAGACGCTAGGCTTGCCTCTGTCCTGTCATCGGGAGATCAAAGATGATCTGAGATCTGCAGCGGCGACTACCTTGCGAGCGCCGATGGCAACTTGAGGATTTCTGCGATCGGCTAGGTCACGCTCGGCGGCTTTTGATTCTCCGTGAATCTCTACTGTTGATGTTCGAAACAAGCGAGTATATATACTGTAGAACAACCCTAAATGACCGTTGTGGGGCCTACAAGAAACCTTAGGCCCGGTCAAAACAGCGCACAGCATCTTGTTTCGGTCCAGCGAACAGAGCGAATTTGCCTAAGGCAAATTCGGCGAGAATCATTGATGATTCTCGACGAAGTTGGCGGGAATCACTCATGATTCCCGTCGAATTTGCCTTAGCAGAATTCCAGTTGAAATACTTGTCATCGGGAGGAAATAGGAAAGAATCAAGACCATTCTCGACGAATCGGTGGGAATCAAGATCATTCTCGACGAATCGGCGAGAATCAGTTGTCGATTCTGCCTTAGCAGAATTCTTCAAGGAGGACAGTAAGCTAGATGAAGTCGGCGGGAATCGGCGAGTGATTCTCGATGATTCGGCGAGAGTCACTAGTGATTCCCGTCGAATCGGCGAGAATCACTTAGTGATTCCCGTCGATTTTGACTTACACGATTTCTTCTTCCTTCCTCTAAACTTGGTCTTTGACCCATATTTGCTCCTCTTCTGCTCTTGATCTATCTCGACCCTATACTTTAAAATAAGTACACTCCAATAGAGAGAGCACACATGAGTCAACACACTGATCTGCTCAACGAGGGATTACGTTACGCAGACCCATGTATTTTGACCCACTGCACCCTGACATTGGTGTGTACTTAGCATGGAATAGTTGCAAGCACATCTTGAAAGAAAATCATCAAATACATTGTCAATTCAACTTAGCTGGTTCAGGGGCTTCTTCAAATCAGGTACATTGTGGATACAATACCCAACAATCTCCCCCTATTTGAAGAAGCCTAAACCCTACAAGCTAAGGTGAATAAGACAGATGGGAATGAAAAACATAAAATGAACAATCAGTTGAGAATGAGATTCATTACCATTTTCCTTAGAGCATACTTAACATTCTTAGCCTTTGGCAGCCACTACTTTAGTACCTTAGCACCTTAGCCTTAGCTGAGAGGGTAATCTCCCCCTTTTCGGCTTCTGCAAATCTGGGACTTCACTTGGAGCCACATGCTCCCCCTCAGATCTTGCATCTGTGCTCGAGCTTGAGTTCCTTGCTGATTCTCCCCCTTGATCCAAGAGCCTTGAGCCTTACAGTCTTCAATCTTTATAGTTCAGCATGCCGAGTTCAGTTTTGAAGAGACTGAACTTGACCTCGTCTAGGGGCTTTGTGAAGATATCTGCAATCTGCTTATCCGTGGGGACATAGCAGAGAGAGATATCTTTATTTTCCACATGCTCCCGAAAGAAGTGGCAGCGCATTATCTCTTTTCCCAAATTTCTTGTTCCAGTGCAAGCCTGGAACATCTCTTGTCTAGGTCCCATCATGTTCCTTGGAACCTAGACTATCCTGCAAAATAGAATTACCTTACCTTAGGAACCCAATAGGCATTGGGTCCTAGGTTCCTTGTTAGCACACTCCCCCTCGGGTGGTTAACCCTACGAGTGGTCGGCCTCGCATTTCCAACATGAGGAGTCTCATTGTTCCTTGGATTAAACCAGCAATCCACGGCAAAGTGATAAACTTTGCCACAGCACCAACAGTCAAATATATTGTACCTTTTCCTAGGCTCCCGCTTCACCCTAGAAACGGTTGGTCTAGTCGGGGCCTTGGATCGTGAGGTGGAGGCATCATGATGACAGCAGTAACATGATTTCTTCACCTCCTATTCCTTAAGTATAACAAGCTTGGATTTTGGTGCCTGCTTCCTATTATGGCCGCTGGAGAAGTGGCCATAATCCTCCACTAGGATTTCCTCATAAGGTGCCTTGACGGCAATCTCTCCGTAGTTGTGGGGGAAGGCCCAACCATCATACTAGCTCTTGGGCTTTTCAACCGAGGGTCGGAAGAAGTGGCCATAGGTTGACTCAAAGTCCTGCTCATTATAAGGAAAGCTAGGCTTCTTGAATAAAACAGGATTGAGAGGGGCCTTTCCCTTTTCTGCAGCAGAAGCCTTCTTAGCAGCCTTATTTTTCCTCTGTTTCTTTTTCTCCTGGATGATTTACCAGGCACACCCACAAGCCCTAAGCCAGCCCCCTTAGCCTGAGCAGAGAATTCATCAACCAGAGGAAGAACGGTCTTGGGCATGGAGAAGCTTTTGACAATCTTCCTTTCTGTCGCAAGCTGTTCTTCCAACTTGTTGATTTCTTCCTATCTTAGGTGTAGGAGCCTTAGAGACTCTGAGTGCTTAGAAGTCAGGCCCAGTTGTTCCTGTCGAAGAGAGATCAAGCTAGTGATCTCTTCTCTTAGAGACACAACCTCAGCCTTAAGGAATTTGACTTCCTTTTTCTGAGCCCTCAACCTCTTGCGGCATTCCTCAAAGATATTGAGCAGAAGCTCATACTTTTCGAGGAGCTCAGCTTCACGGGCAGATGGGCTGTCCTCGAGATCATCATCAGGAGACTCAGAGTCAGAGTCAGAGAGGGGGGTACGATCTTTTACCTTCCCAGTAAATGGGGGGCAGTCTCCTTCTGAGTCAGAGCGACCCACTAGCCCGAAGTAGGCTTCCTCATCATCACTGGAGTTTAAGGAATCAGATTCACTCAGTGTCTTTTGATTTTTGGCAATATAGCTCCTCTCCTTCTTCTTATCTCTAGAGGACCTGTTCTCCTCTCCCTTCCCCTTATCTCTCTTACTTTGGTGGCAGTCAGCAATGACGTGACCTGGCCTATTGCATCCAAAGCAAATAATGTCAGTAGAGCGATGTGAAAGTCACTCTAGTGTCAACTACCTTCACCTATGGTGGGGATAGGTGATTTACAGTCTCTTTGCGGAATTAAAAATTTACCTGCACAATAAAACAAAACAAGCACAGCACAGAAACACACAGGAAGTTATAGTGGTTCCCCGATTTTGGTACGTCCACTTTCCCCCTTCGACCTATCTCCCAACAAGGGATGACTCAGTCACTTCACTAACCGGAATGAAATCCAATCCTCACACTATGGAAGGAACCCTTCCACCCGAAGGAGTCACTACTCCTCCACCACGGGTTGCACCCAACCCTTACAATGTGGAACCAAAGTTCCTTTACAACAAAAGTAAAAATAGAATGTACAAAATACAAACTACGTTTGGAGCGCTTGGTGTCCCTCTTCGTTCGATGAAGCGTTCTTGAAGAAGACGAAGAGTCCACGACCTAAGCACTCTCTTGGAGAAGATCTTCCCGAGATCGGCGGCGGCAAGGATTGCGGCGGCGATGCTTTGTAGATCCAAACTTCTTAACAAAGCTAGTAAGGTATACCAACAATCTTATTTGGATCGATCGTCTTAATCGATTTGGAAGGGGAAGGTATTCCCGTTCAACAAACCAAGAGACAAAGGATCTCAAGAAAGAAACATGAGACGCGTTGCTTGGCTAAGTTTCTGTCGCCGAGAGATCAAGAAGACTCCGATCAGCGGCGGCGACAACCTTTCGAGCGGCGACGGCGGCGGAAGGAAATCCGCGATTTGCTAGGTCACGTCAGCGACGGCCGACTTGTTCGTTTTCTTCGCTACCCCTTACGTTTAAAATAGGAGAGTATTTATACTGTAGAATACTCCTTTATGACCGTTGTGGGCCCCACCAGAAGAAACCCTAATTTCAGTTCAAACAGTGCCTTAACATTTTGTCCGGTCCAGCAAGCCAACGGAATTCGCCTAAGGCAAATTCGGCAGGAATCATTGGTGATTCTCGACGAATCGGCGAGAATCACTTATGATTCCCTTCGAATTCTCCTTAGAAGAATTCTAGCTGAACAGCAAGCCATCTATAGAGAATCGGCGAAAATCACAACTATTCTCGACGAATCGGCGAGAATGCAAAGTCATTCTCGACGATTCGGCGAGAATCAGTTGACGATTCTCGTCGATTCTGCCTTAGCAGAAATCTTGAAGGCGTTGAGTTAGCCGGATGTAATCGGCGAGTGATTCTCAACGATTCGGCGAGAATCACTAGTGATTCCCGTCGAATCGCCGAGAATCACTTAGTGATTCTCGTCGACTTTAACTTAGACGATTCTTTGTCTTTCTGCCCATGAGTTGGTCTTTGACCCATCCTTGCTCCTCTTCTGCTCTTGATCTATCTCAGCCCTGTACTTGAGATTACGTAAGCCAACACACTGATCTGCCCAACGAGGGATTACGTTTCGACCCGTGTATATTGACCTACTACACCCTGACATTGGTGTGTACTTAGTGTGGAATAACTGCAAGCACAACTTGAAGACAGAGCATCAAACACATTGTGAATTCATCTTAGCTTGACAGGAGGCTTTCTCAAATCCAGGTAATTGTGGATACAATACCCAACAATCTCCCCTTATTTGAAGAAGCCAAAATCCTACTAGCTAAGATGAATTACACCAACCAGAGTAATATACAAGGCAAATTAAGAAGGACAAGACACAGAGAAATAAAGGCAAACAGAACAATATTTGAGTCAATCCTGAAATCATATATATATATATATATATATATATATATATATATATATATATAAACATGCATTGAGGAAAGACAAGCCATAATCCTAAGCCTATTTCTCCTTAGCTAAATCATCCTTTAGTTGTTGAGCCATGATTTTCTTGCTTTGTCTATCAAAATACTCCTTGGGCTTTGGATAATATCTGGGGGGAGGAACTTCATTTTCCACGGTGTTGGACCTGAAAAAGATATTCTGTTTAGCTTCATATTCTTTATACAGCTCCCACTCATACTGATTGTATACATCATTCCGATTTATTTCCCCCCTCTACTGTAGCATAAAAGTATCCAAAATAATGCTCCTTGAATTAGGACTCCATCTTTCATTTCTCACTTCATCCTCCTTCAATCTTACTTTCTTTTCGGTTGGAGTTTCTTTGGACGTCCCTTCTTGGAGTTTCCTTTTTCCTCTTGCTATGGCTTCCTGGTCAAGCATTGCCCTGAGAGTAGCTTTTTCAGCAGCCCTGGCAGCCTTCTTGGCATGAGCTTTGCTAAGCGGAACCTCCTCAACACTTTCAATCTCATCAACAGCAGTGGTAACCTCATCTGGAGAAGGAACCGGAATTGGAATTTGAATACCTGATGCCTGCTGAACGAGCCAGTGACAGCTATCAAAAATATACTTATTTGACTGTTCGAAGTTGTCGATGATAATCTGTTGTAGCCCTTCCATCTTAGCTTTATATTCTTCCTCCCCCTTTTTGGCTTCGAGGGCAATTGAGTTTGCATAAGTGTGCAGTGACCCATCGATGTGTTGCACAGTCTTTGTAAACTCAGTCAGCAGGTTTTTTTGATTTGTATTTAGAATCACCATGTTGGCATCGAATTTCTGGATGTTGTCGGCCACAACATGAGCATTCTTATTTACTACTGCCAGATCGGTCGTATTTTTCTGAAGCCCTTGCATGAGAAGTGTGACAGCAGTGCCAGCCTCTGTATACTTGGCCTCGAACTTCTTTTCCATCATATCCAGCTTGTGATTAATTTCCATGACGTTCTTGAGCATTAGACCCTCATATTTCTTAATCCTTTTTAACACTTTGTTCTGTGCTTGCTCAAAAGACATTTTAAGCTCATCCACTATACCTTGAATGACGTTCACTATGTGATTTGCTAGATTAGATCGAAGTGGATGTCCCTGAGGCAAGCCTTGGTCTGGCTCTTCAGCAGATTCACTGGGGGAGCTTGATACATGCACTGTCTCCACTTGGGGGATAGGGGCAGCCTCTGTAGTTTGCTCAGGATTGCTTATCATCTTTTGCTGAGAGGACTTCCCCTCCATTATTGCACCAGATTTCTCATGAACTACCATTGGAGCCGGTTCCACAGATGGAACTTCAACTTCATCATGTGGCTCCACTGTCTCCACCCTCTATCTCAAGGTTGTTTCATCTTCAATGACATCATCCACTTCTTCAGCACCCTCATCTTCTTTATCATGATTGTCAATTGCATCATTATCTAGGGCTTCCTCATCTTCCTCCTCATCTAGGGTATCAACTGCATCTTTGGCTATCTGAGAGATGTCAGAAACAACATCAGCAGGAGTAGGTATTGAGAGATCTGTCATGTGAGTTCCAGTCACAAGGGGTAAAGACTCCCCCTCGGTTCCTGCAGGCAGCAGATTAGGAACTTCACTGGGTTCAGCCACGGGATCTTTTAGAGTTCTATTGTCCTCATCCCAATGGGACTCAGCTAGGGATTCATCATGTTCTTCAGCAACGGCTGCTTGACTAATTCTTCTTTCCCATCTATCAAAAACACTTGAATCCATTTTCTTTAGGTAGTGTAGAGGAACTCCCTTACTCATATCGAACCTGTCTCCATCCAGCTTGTTGAGAAATAGGCTGATGATTCTTCTAAAACTTGGTTTTCTCAGAGTATCTTTTATTTTTTCAAACAACATAGCTCCCCAGTTGTATCTCTTTCGACAGACTATAGCCACTAAGATCTTTAACATATCTCCCGAGATATGATCGTGGGAGCCTCGTTTGCAGATCATGACTTTCCCAACGATATCCGACAGTAGCTTCCCTTCCTCATTCATTTCCTTTCTCTTGATTGATTTGGTTCCTCGAGCTTGTCCACAGAAGAGGAGAATCCTGGCTCGATCCTCTTCCTCCAGATAGTCCTCATCTTCAGAACTGGAGAGCTGCAAATATTATGTCAGTTTTCCTGCAGACACTTTGATCCGTACTCCAGCAATCTTACTCTTGATCACAGTATCTTCACGCCGTTGTTTTGCCGTTGCAAAGAACTCCAGCACCTCCTTATCCAAAATTTTGCAAGGATGCTCCAGGATGAATGTAAGTCCGGCCTCTTCAAGCATGAGGATAATATTCCTGAACTAATCGGAGGCATGAGAGAAGCCTGTCCGAACCAGTTCACTTCCAGTGAGGAGTCCTGCAGTGGTTCTAGGAGCCATTTCAAACCTAAACAGGACATCTAACCCTATCAGTACTTCTAGAATATGAGATACACTTAGACACGAACCTTCAAGAATGAGGGAAACTTACCCTAGCGCCGAGCGGTTTGAAAGGACGATGGCGACTGGAAGGATCGTCGACCAATGATGGAAATCTGACGGGAACGTGCAGGATTCAAGGAACCGACGGGAGCACGGGATGGTCCTTGCGATTTGAGGGTGTTGTCGACGGGATCCCGGAGGAGAGACGGTGAGCACAAGGCGAAGCAGCTTTCGCACGACCACGAGATTATGCGAGGAGACTAGGAAGTCGACGGGATGCTCTAGGGGATTCGTCGGGAGTTCAGCGATATTCGGGGAGATGAAGAGTCAAACCAATTTATGCTATTTATATCTTCCGAACCGGGGGAAGTCGATGGGATTCGACGGGGTTTACTAATTATTTCTTTCGTACGATCGAGGAGAGTGCGACGGGATTTTCTATACACATTAACCATGGCATATTAATTTCAAGCCTTAGCCTTCATTATATTTCTTAATCATGAAACCTCGATCGAGTTGAACAATATATGAGCCCTATACGTAATTCCAGAGTTATTCTAGGTGAAAAATTGTAATATTTTGTTACACCCACTGGCATACATTCTTTAATTTCAAATGGGTGATATATTCCTATTGAGATTCATTATCAAATATATAAATATGTACCTACAAGGAAATCTTCAGATTGTACCTAAGGATCATTTAACAGTTTCGGTCTGTCATCAAGTGTGTGAACATATGTGTGTATATATATAACCATTCATTTTTTTTAAAGTAAGAATTGACAAATTCTTGTGGATAAATATGAGGATATATATAAATGTAAACATCAAGATAATCTGACTCAAGTCTTGATACTGAATGCGTGTACCTGGGATCATAAAATTGATCATTCAGATCTTTTATTTGAGGTACACCACTTGTCCAATTTGAGTAGGCCATTGTAGTTAGCACTGCTCTTATCCCTAGTACTTGTTCCATGTCATTCTTGTAACATCACATGTCTAGTTCCCATCTTGTTTACGGGAACCTAGACTAACCTGCAAAAAGGATTATCTTACCTTAGGAACCCAATATGTATCGGGTCCTAGGTTCTTGTCAGCATAAAATCTTGAATGCCTTCCTACAGGAATCCTGTCTGGAAGGCTAAATCTACCCAGAGGAAGTGGACATACCCTTGCCCTTTGCACAGGGGGATTGTGCCAACAATCTACGGCAAAGTGACCCACCTTGCCACAGCACCAACACTCATGAATGTCGTGTCGCCATTTCTGACCTAATCTACTTACTGAGGTAGTCATGATCTTAGGTCTAAACAAAGCAGGGCAGGTTCTGCTCACAAAATTGCCTTTTCCACCGTGACACGTGGGAGGGTGGAAAGAGAGCATGTGGTGAGTGTCATGAGTCCATGGAGGTGGTGTCTTCCTTTCAGTCAGCACACTTCTAGAGGCCCCATGGGTACTTACCGCATGTTTCCTGACCCCCCTTTCTTGTGTCCTAGGGAGGTAAGTACGATAGTGAGAGCTGGTTCCTGCAGATTCATGATGAGTTGAGGCAGAGGCCGAGAATACAAAGGGTTCAGGATGAGCCTTGGGTATTCTCTCATGGGTAGCCATGACAGCTCTTGCACTGTAGGCATTTCCACCTGAGGGCCGATCATTCTTCCAGTTACCATGGATGTTCCTGTGGTCATACCTAAAAGCATGATGTGTGCCCTTCCTACTCGGGGTGGGGGGTCTGAACACAGTTTCTCCATTTCTCCATGAATTAATCATTTGGGATATCCACCCATTTTCTGCTTTTCTCTTGATAGCATATATCTTGGAAAAGTTAGAAACTATCCACTTCTCGGTCTCTAGACGACTCTCTAGATCCGAGATCTTTGAGTCCTTTACCTTGATGGATTCCAATTGGAGATTCATCAAGGTCTTCAGCTGAGCAATCTCCTTAGCTTGCTCCTCCACAAGTAAGTTGCTTTTCTGAAGGGCACTCTCAAGAGAATCAAGATTTTCAATCTTTTGATTGAAACTATCCATATCCCTTGCATCACTAGAAGGACAACCCTCTGAACTATTCCTATTTTCAGGAACTTCAAGGGGAGAGGAGCATGATGAAGAAGTTACCTGATCCTGACTTTGATGTTCCGGGTAAGCGTTAAGATTGGCAGAGACTGTTGTGTCAGCTTCATCAGAACTGCTTTCCTCAGCCTGTTCTTAAGTATCTGACATGGACACAGGAGCCCTGATACTGAGAGATTGGTCTTGAACTTCATCTTCAGAAATGAGGACCCCCAAATAGGCTTCATCCTCCTGCTGGCATCCAGTCCTAGCTGCCTCCGATCCTACCATGAGATCTGAAATAGTTTGCCACATAGAATTTGCAGTCTTACACTTGTCAAATCTTGACCGAGATGATCCAGACCACACGTCAGTGATGATCTGACGAATCAGCTTGTCCAGGTTGAAAAGTGAGAGCTCAGTCTTAGACATCTCTTCAAGACTCTTGGGGATTTGGAGATCGTTTCCTGAGCTGGAAGCCTTCATGGGAATGAAGGGACCCTCTTCCAAAATGAGTGATGAGCGAGGGTCAATGGCCTCCAGATGAAACATAACTCTCATCTTCCAGATGGGATAATACTCCGTTGTGCAAGCAGGGAGTCTCAGAAGAGAGACATCAGAGTCCAGCTCCATGCTTGAGTCTTGATTTCTTCTTGACACTAGAAACGGGATCTTACTCAAGGTGTTAACCTTATTGCTGAGTAACCTCCCTCTAATACCACTTGAAAGTCACTCTAGTATCAACTACCTTCACCTATGGGGGGGATAGGTGATTTGCAGTCTCTTTGCGGAATTAAAAATTTACCTGCACAATAAAACAAAACAAGCACAGCACAGAAACACATAGGTAGTTATAGTGGTTCCCCGATTTGGGTACGTCCACTTTCCCCCTTCGACCTATCTCCCAACATGGGATGACTCGGTCACTTCACTAACCGGATTGAAATCCAATCCTCACACTATGGAAGGAACCCTTCAACCCGAAGGAGTCACTACTCCTCCACCACGGGTTGCACCCAACCCTTACAATGAGGAACCAAAGTTCCTTTACAACAAAAGTAAAAATAGAATATACAAAATAAAAACTACGTTTAGAGCGCTTGGTGTCCCTCTTCGTTCGATGAAGCGTTCTTGAATAAGACGAAGAGT
The DNA here is from genome assembly GCA_039513925.1 of Platanthera zijinensis. Taxonomy (NCBI): domain Eukaryota; kingdom Viridiplantae; phylum Streptophyta; class Magnoliopsida; order Asparagales; family Orchidaceae; genus Platanthera; species Platanthera zijinensis. The sequence goes on from CM077085.1 coordinate 165,855,403, forward strand.
CAACGACCTAAGCACTCTCTTGGAGAAGATCTTCCCGAGATCGGTGGCGGCAAGGATTGCGACGGCGATGCTTTGTAGATCCAAACTTCTTAACAAAGCTAGCAAAGTCTACCAAAGATCTTATTTGGATCGATCGTATCAATCGATTCGGAAGAGGAAGGTATTCCCGTTCAACAAACCAAGAGACAAAGGATCTCAAGAAAGAAACGTAAGACGCGTTGCTTGGCTAAGTTTCTGTCGCCGAGGTATCAAGAAGACTCCGATCAGCGGCGGCGACAACCTTTCGAGCGGCGATGGCGGCGGAAGGAATTCCGCGATCTACTAGGTCACGTCAGCAATGGCCGACTTGTTCTTTTTCTTCGCTACCCCTTACGTAAATAATAGGAGAGTATTTATACTGTAGAATACTCCTTTATGACCGTTGTGGGCCCCACCAGAAGAAACCCTTATTTCGGTTCAAACAGTGCCTGAACATTTGGTCCGGTCCAGCGAGCCAACGGAATTCGCCTAAGGCAAATTCGGCGGGAATCATTGGTGATTCTCGACGAATCGGCGAGAATCACTTATGATTCCCGACGAATTCTCCTTAGAAGAATTCTAGCTGAACAACAAGCCATCCAAAGAGAATCGGCGAGAATCACAACTATTCTCGAGGAATCAGCGAGAATGCAAAGTTATTCTCGACGATTCGGCGAGAATCAGTTGACGATTCTCGTTGATTCTGCCTAAGCAGAAATCTTGAAGGCATTGAGTCAGCCGGATGCAGTCGGCGAGAATCGGCAAGTGATTCTCGACGATACGGCGAGAATCACTACTGATTCCCGTCGAATCGGCGAGAATCACTTTGTGATTCTCGTCGACTTTAATTTAGACGATTCTTTGTCTTTCTGCCCATGAGTTGGTCTTTGACCCATCCTTTCTCCTCTTCTGCTCTTGATCTATCTCAGCCCTGTACTTGAAAGTAAGTACACTCTAATAGAGAGAGTACACGTAAGCCAACACACTGATCTGCCCAACGAGGGATTACGTTGAGCAGACTCGTGTATATTGACCTACTACACCCTGACATTGGTGTGTACTTAGCGTGGAATAACTGCAAGCACAACTTGAAGACAGAGCATCAAACACATTGTGAATTCATCTTAGCTTGACAGGAGGCTTCCTCAAATCCAGGTAATTGTGGATACAATACCCAACACGATGTTTGTTCTGTTTAGGTTCATACCTGTCAGAAAGTAATTCTTCTTTTGATGTCTGGAGGAGGAGCCGTCTCTCTTTCTTTGATTCCTCATCTTGAGGAACTTCTTGAATTCTCGAGTGATGAGGGAGAATTCTTCTTCAGATAGCTCTGAGCCGAAAGAGCATGGCTCAGAGACTTCTTCCTCATCCCTTTTCCAAGAGCTGGACGAGGCTGCACCCTTGCCCTTCCTTGAGTGATTGGCTTTCAGTGCTACAGACTTTTTTTGGCAGCGGCTTTGTCGGCTTCTTCTTCAGCTTTTCTTGTGTTCAGCTGAAGCTCATAGGACATAAGCTTCCCAAACAGAATCTGGGGATCAGTTTCTGCCAGCTTGTCAAATTCTCTGATGGCGCAGATCTTGGTGTCCAATTCCTTAGTAAGGGATCTATGGAATTTGTCATAATTCACCATCGGTTAACACTCTGCCATAGCCCTTCAGGGCATTGACTATCTTCAGGAAGTTCTCGAAAGTCACTCTGATCTCTTCCTTTGGACCTTGCCTGAAGGCCTCATACTTTTGGTTCAGAAGGGATCTTCGATCATCCAGCTTCATCAGTGCCTTCCATCAAAATGATCAGGCAGTGCCATATGTCCTTGTCAGTCTTGCAGTTGCAGAAATTCTGCATCATGGAGTCATCAACGGTTCTGACAAGAATGTTCTGAGCCTTCTTGTCAAGTCCGACAAGCACCATCTCATCCTTGTCCATTTCAGAGAGCTTCTTGGGCACCATTTTGGTTGGATTAATGGTGGAGGCCTTAGTGGGGATATAAGGTCCCTCCTCTACTACCATGAGGAGTCGGGGGTTGACTGCTTCCATGTAGAATCTGATCCTTTCCTTCCAGATATGAAAGTTCAGCTTGGTGCACACTAGGATCTTCCCTGAATACTTGAGTCCTTTTATTTCAGAGATCTTCTTTCTTCTTGACACTGATACGGGATCTTACTCAAGGTGTTAACCTTATTGCTGAGTAACCTCCCTCTGATACCACTTGAAAGTCTCTAGTGTCAACGAAGTCAACCAATGGGGGGGAGTAGGTCTCGTGCAGTCTTTTGCAGAATTTAAATAATATGCATAAGTAACAAACACAGCATAGAAAAACACACAAGAAATTATAGTGGTTCCCCGATTTGGGTACGTCCACTCTCCCCCTTCGACCTATCTCCCACCAAGGGACGGCTCGGTCACTTCACCAAACGGATTGAAATCCAATCCTCACACTACAGAAGGCACCCTTCCAACCGAAGGAGTCACTACTCCTCCACTACAGGTTGCACCCAACCCTTACAACTAGGAATCACTATTCCTTTACAACAAAACAAAAATGGAATGTACAAGAAATACAAACTACACTTGTAGAGAACCCGATGTCCCTCTTTGTTCGTTGAAGCGTTCTTGATGAAGACAAAGAGTCCACGACCGGAGTACTCTCTTGGAGAGGATCTTCCCAAGATCGGCCACGGCAAGTGAATGCGGCGGCGATGCTTTGTAGATCCAAACTTCTTGACAAAGCAAGCAAGGTCTACCAACGATATCAATCAGATCAGTCGTCTCAATCGATTCAGAATGAAGAGTTATGCTCGTTCAACAAAACGAGAGACAAGAGATCTCGAGAGAGAAGCATGAGATGCTAGGCTTGCCTCGGTCCTATCATCGGGAGATCAAAGATGATCTGAGATCTGCAGCGGCGACTACCCTGCGAGCGGCGACGGTGACGGGAGGATTTCCGCGATCGGCTAGGTCACGCTCGGCGGCTTTTGATTCTCCGTGAATCGCTACTGTTGATGTTCGAAATAAGCAAGCATATATACTGTAGAACAACCCTAAATGACCGTTGTGGGGCCCACAAGAAGAAACCCTAGGCCCGGTCAAAACAGCGCACATCATCTTGTTTCGGTCCAGCGAACAGAGCGAATTTGCCTAAGGCAAATTCGGCAAGAATCATTGATGATTCTCGACGAAGTCGGCGGGAATCACTCATGATTCCTATCGAATTTGCCTTAGCAGAATTCTAGTTGAAATACTTGTCATCGGGAGGAAATCGGCGAGAATCAAGATCATTCTCGACGAATCAGCGGGAATTAAGATCATTCTCGACGAATCAGCGAGAATCAGTTGTCGATTTTGCCTTAGCAGAATTCTTCAGGGAGGACAGTCTGCCAGATGAAGTTGGCGGGAATCGGCGAGTGATTCTCGACGATTCGGCGAGAGTCACTACTTATTCCTGTCAAATCGGCGAGAATCACTTAGTGATTCCCGTCGATTTTGACTTAGGCGATTTCTTCTTCCTTCCTCTGAACTTGGTCTTTGACCCATCTTTTCTCCTCTTCTGCTCTTGATCTATCTCGACCCAGTACTTGAAAATAAGTACATTCTAATAGAGAGAGCACACATGAGTCAACACACTAATCTGCTCAATGAGGGATTACGTTGCGCAGACCTGTGTATATTGACCCACTGCACCCTGACATTGGTGTGTACTTAGCATTGAATAGCTGCAAGCACAACTTGAAAGAAAATCATCAAATACATTTTCAATTCAACTTAGCTGGTTCATGGGCTTCTTCAAATCAGGTACATTGTGGATACAATACCCAACATCAACTATTTTGCATACTTAGAAATTTTCTCTATTTATATTTTTACGCGTACGAGCATGCGACTTCGCATGGTACTCCATATCACAATTTCTATGTTAGCTAAGTCATTTTTTCTGTGTGCATAGATTAAGTTTGCTCGGGACGCGCTAAGAGGTAAGTCTCGGTGTGTGATGAGTCCTATTTATATAGTGAATTTCGGACTCAACTGGGCAAGTTTACTTTCACTTGCACTTCACTTTTAGTTCGTTAACATTTATATTTCATCTAATCTTTATTTCCATAGGAAGTGCACTATTTGGCCCGTGGTTGTATATTTTTGTTACTTTTATTGATTGTACTCCTTATTGTGATTGCCTGGAATGTTTGCACAAATCAGTGATTTGTTTTTCATATTGGTACAGGGTCGTGTGCGTGTTCCGGGAGTGTTTGGGAACAAGAATACTGCGCACAATCATCGGATTTATTGCGCACGACCACTGGTCCTGCACCATTGATCGTGCACACTATTATCTGTTTTCCAAGTTCAATCTAGGGCAGACGCACGACCACTGGACACATTGCGCACGACCGCTGGTTGTGTGCCACAGATTGTAATGTCTGTAGCCGATCCAATGGGACAAAGCCACGACACCGCTCTAGGCGACGTTACCGGGCTACAGCCCAAGCACCCTAACCCCTCTCAATCAACAGGAAGGTTGTTGGTGTCCAAAACCTCCCTTAGATGATTCAAACTTGATTGTCAAGCACGCACCATAGGGACATCCCAGGAGGTCACCCATCCCAGTACTACTCTAGCCCGAGCACGCTTAACTATGGAGTTCTTTCAACTCTCATCAATAATTGATCTCACTTTGTAACGCCTCCATCCGTAATATGAAATATAATAGAGGGTCCGGTCGAGGCCCCATGCCATATTTCACAGATAAACGGCGGAATCACGTGTGAATATTAAAATACTTTCTACTCGAATCTTAACTCAGATCATTCTAGCGGAAGTTTATTACTTGCAAGAACTCAACTAATGAATGCCCACTAAACATATAAATACCACATTTATATATAACACCAGGAATATATACAAATACACAAATGCTCACGTCCTTAAGGCCACATGTTTCTCTTTACAAGAGGTGGTTTCATACATCGGCACGCAGGTTGGTCGTACATAAAATCCAATTCTTTGTACGACCTTCAAGGGCCTACAAGCAGCAGCAGGAAGGGCTTCAGCACGCTCAATCCAGTTCAGCCCGCAACACCTGCATATGGACGTCCACCCCAAGGGTGATAAACAAAGCAACGGTCAGCATTCACCTGACCAATTATAACGATCCTACCCCTTACCCGGGGCAGGGGTTCCTTCCCTTCATGCATTGAAATAACAATTTATATATCACAACAAGTGAACCCACGCACAACATCATCACAAACGCCAGCCTTCATGCCAGACACTCCTTGCACTCAGGGCACGCTTACGGTGTACCGAATCATTCCAGGTCCCACCACCGATTAGAGGTAATTAGCTTGTTGGCCGGGAACTAGTCTACTATAACACGCATGTTGGAGACATCCTCGCCCATACCACTCAGAGGTGTTCACCTCACGGCAAACATGAGCACTCTAGATCAACCTACAACCATAATGTTACAAGCCGGGAAGGCCAGCAACCCACCATTTCCATTGCCCCAAATCGATCGCTCACCACGCAGGTACTTAGTACCTCTAGAGCGACCTACCACCATAGTGTAACAAGCCGGGAAGGCCCGCACCCCCCATTTGAAATGCTACCAATCGATCTCTCAATACAGTGTCGCTTCAGCACACAGCTCACGTAGTGCGTACAATTCCAATGCCACAAAGGCTCCACAATCCCAAAGAATGGCTCTCACGACCACATTACATACAGCTAATTCAGAGCATATAACATAAGAAGCTCACAAGCATCCTCACACACTCCGTAACCTACTCGTTAAATAAATGGAGTCTTCTCTGGTTCGCAATATAAACATCACCAATCCAGACTAACCGTCTGGATGGTCTTCACACAGTATGCCTATTCTGTACTACTTATTTCCGGATCTAGATGCAGACTCAACCGGGGATATCAACTATCAACCTGCTGGAATCGCTTAAGCTTTCCACCTCTTGGTGGAGGATTCCATGCACATGTATAAAGTAGGACTTCACTTGTCCAAGAAGAAGATCGTTACCCTTGACTATTGCTTTGGAGCCATGGAAATCTAGCCGGATGGTAATCACCGCGATGATTTTGCCTCCACAATGCTGAACTCGGATCTCGATTCGGATCGCTGAAGCTCCACTGGCGGCCGTAATCCTTCTCCTTCTTCCTTCCTTGCTATCCTCTATCTCTTCTCTTTATAAAAAGAATGGTCAACATTGAATGAGAGTTTATCTCTCAGTCCTTGGTCTTATAACTGAAGGATGGAGCTTGGACCATTAGATCGAATTTGAAGGAAATGAACGTCCACGATTCGCTCTGAAAAGCATCTTCCCTGGGCTGACATGGCATGTGACACGCCCGTGTCACAGTCCGTGTACCTTAAGTGACACACAACCAACTCAATCAGACCAGGAGACGGGTTAGACACGCCCGTGTCAGCTCCTAACACACCCATGTCAACAAGAATACGCTCGAGTTGAGGGGAGTGTCCCTCAATCGACACAGGACAAACAATCCCAAAAGGGACACGGGTTCCCAACACGCCCGTATCACCTTTAAAATGCTCGTGTCATCAAGAATACGCCTAGGATCCAGGCCGTACGTGTTCCTCACCCGACACAGCCCGGCTACCTACCCGAGCAAGACACGCCCTAAGACACGCCCGTGTCCCTGACCGTGTCACCTCTCAAAGATCCTCGACTGCACTTCGTCGAGAACTCGCGACAATATAGTGAAGGACACGTCCTGGGACACACCCGTGTCCCAGACCGTGTTCCTCACTCGAGACACCCTTGAGGCCCACTCGAGTCCTACTTGAGACCCACTCAAGTACCCAGTACTTGAAACGCCCTGCAACATGCCCGTGTCCCAGGCCGTGTCACCCAGCCTGAACTCCAAATTGGGATTTGGGGTGTTATACTGATCGTGTGTATTGATTCCATTTTTCCTAGAGTTCTGTCTGGAGTAATTGCATCACCATTAGACATAGTGCGCACGACCACCGGCCGTGAGCCACTGGTCGTGCGCATTATCCTATTTCTTCTTTTGTTTCAGCCAGGCTAGTACGCACGATCACTGGACATAGTTTGCAAGACCACTGGTCGTGCGCCCTTGATCATGCGTATTGTTATTTCTGCTGTCTATATATACACAGGTTCCGCCCTTATTCCAAACAAAGCGCGACATTTCTCCGCCGTTTTTTTCTCCGAAGAAGAGTTTCTCCATTCCCCTTCATCTTCCACCGTAGGGAGGTGTTTCGGGCAAGCTTTTACCATGAAATCTTAGCTGGAGCTTCCTCTCGGCCGCCTCCTTCATCCTTGAGCTTCAAGAAAGGTTTTGACGATGTATCCAACAATCAAAAGGGAAGCTTGCAACTTTCTTCCGCATCGTGACACGAAGAAGATGGGTCAATTGGAAGGTAGTGACAGCCCTTCTCTACCCTAGACGCAGTTGAGGACCGTGCTAGGACGCGGATTGACAACCCGCCGATTACTTCCGCAAACCCTCAGCAAGACTTTGGATTCGGTCGATCTCTTGACGTGTACTTGCTTTCTTATTGTATATGTGTGTTAAAACATCATTTGTAGATGTTGTTGCACTTTAGTTGTATGCTTTATTAGATTCATGTCTTTGAGATTCTTTATTGTTTTTCTTCTTTAGTTGCTTGAGAAGCGCCTTTATTTCCATCCGCCACCACATCCAATTTTGCCGCAGTAGCAATTGCTAGTGGCTTGCGTAGCGAAGAGGTTCTCTCGATGCTCATTCTGCCATTCTCACCACCTCATCCGCAAGCCTACTCGTCCATCTGCCTAGTAATTCGGTGCATAGGGACCCGTGTAGTCTTCCATCCACCAGGCGAAGCATCGCATATCACCGTTGTATAGGAGTAGTTTATTGTATTTTACTTTCTCTTTTCGCAAACAACCACCCCCCCCCCTTTTTAGGTTAGACCCTTGGACTTCAATCTCAAGTCCTCCTCAAAATTAACTCCACCTTACTATGTTCCCTCGATATCAATACTTGGGAAAATTCGCCCAATTTATATTACTTGTGCGACTGGTACATTTTCCGTTCAATGCATCAATTGCTTTTTGAGCTCAGAGTTCATGGTCCCTAGCATGAGACATTCGACATCTAAGGATTCGTTAAGATACTTTTTATATGCATCCTTATCAGCACAGGATGCATTCCTTATAGGCTCATCAAGGGATATGTCTTCCAAAATATAGAGCTTTCGCTCTTTCCTGAGAACAATTCCAAGCTCTGTACCAGTCCAAATAATTCATACCACTCAGCTTCTCCTTCTCAAGGAAAGCTCTGAGGGACAGGGTGGAGTGTGAACCACTTGCCATGGAAATTTTAAGAGGATACAAACAAAGCAAATTTGTAATGCATTTCTAAATATTTCTTTCATTCAATTCGGACTTTAATAAAAATAACTCCCACTATTTTTATCAAAAGGATAACCCTCGATTTCAGTTCGAACAGTTTAGCAAGTAACCCTCTTAGTGGACAAGATCCATATTTCACTAACACTATGAGTCAGCTTTGGCTTTTCTCTCACAATGCAGTTATTTAGGTATGCAACGCTTGCCAATTGCATCATAATGCAACTCTTGTATGCCTAGTGAATAACTCTTTATTCGCATCCATTATATGGTACATGACAACCCTATGCCTCTGTGCACTCAACTTTTGAGGTCACCCAGTTAAGCTTGACCCGATGTTGATAGTGGGATATCACAATTATCCGCTCTCACCCTTAGCATGATTGATTAATGCACCTTGCTTTGAAATGCCCACACTTCATCGATCAAGGCAGGAAAAGTGTCATCCATCAGAAGGCATCCAGGTACTTAATTTTACTCAAGGGATTTTAGATATTTTATTAACTCTCTAATCATGGATAACAATTAACCAGTGTACACATCAAAAAAAAAATAGCAAACATAATCCAAATGCATCTCAGATGTGCACAAGAATCATCATCAAAACTTGATGAACTGGGCTAAATCTGAACATCTAAAACCCTTCCAAATCCTCAGATTTACATGCACTGTACATGAGCAACACAAACTTTAGTTACACAGTAAACAAGCTCATCACTTTATGTGTGAGATTCAAAATCTACAACATACTTGGTTTCATAAACCAATAAGAGTGACGGGTACTGTTAAGGAGTAACAATAAAGAAATCACATGCGTTCTTGGTGGAGTTCCAAGAATAGATTTAGGCATTTTAGAACACTTCTAAAATTTCCAAATCTACACACCAGGGATTTAGCAACTTCTGAAATAATGAATATTGTCGGTGTAAGACCCCCTTTTTTTTCTTTTTAAAACCCGGGGTCTTAGGCCCAGAATCGCCACATTACGGTGACACCTTCACGTCCTGAAGGGGTCATCACCACAAGGCGCTGATTCTGCCGGCCGATTCGATCACAGAAAAGGTAGCACAATAATTGAAGTAAGAGCAAGTCCACTGGAAATAACTCACATATATATATAAAACTCCACGAAGGGAGTGTCCACAGAATAACAATAATCAGAGTACTATAAAATGCGGGCTTATGCCTAGTATAAAATGTCCTCACTACAAGTCTCTCATGCGGAAGCAAAAACAGGAACTACTCAGGGTCGAGACTCACGTTCCCGGCTGTATGAACTCCGGAGCTAGACTGCCCCATCTCCAAGCGCACCGGTCTTTGGGGCCGCTCCTCCATGCTGGGCTCCACGATCCCTTAAATGATGCGGTTCGAAAACCGTTAGTCATAAAGACTAAGCCTTATCATCCCCTACCCCTTCCCCCATGGCTCCTAAGTATCGAGCGGAGAGGAAGAAAAGGAAGGACATGAAGGTGGGGATTTAATCAAGAAACAAATGGCAGCGGAACTAATCTAGCAATTCTATAATAACATGACAGAAACAGAAAGTAAGAAAGGTAACCTTAACTTATGTGCGAAAGCGCATAAGCCAAGGGATTTTCTGCAAGGATCCCATCGTATAGAGTGTCCCATACCACTTATACGTTGGGGTGTCGGTTATCAAACAACAGCATGTATATATATTGAAATTAACCTTTGATTTATAAACTTGCCCACACAAGCTTATAGACCAAGGGGTCATTTTGCAGGTCCTAACGTATAAGCGTCCCATACCACTTATATTTTAGGTGTCAGGGTTAAATGAATCGATTATGCTATGTCATGCAAGTGGGTATGATGAAACATGCAAGTGCAACTCACACACCCGACTCTGTGCACACAGACCTTTAGTTCCCCCTTTCGGAGCCGTTACCTCCCAGGATACCTCCGTAGTGGCAGACGGAAGCGGTGGGTTGGGCCTCGCCCACCTCTAAACCAGTAAAGCACTACCGGTCAGACCTATCGTATGCCTCAACGCTTGGTGCACTAAGCGAACGTCTGCGTACTCTTGCCGGCTGGCGCACCGGACTTCTGTTGGCAAAGTGCTAACCACACTTGCCGAGTCAGCGTATTGGCGTCGGTGGATCGACCCTCCAATACCGAAGACCCACCACCTTAATTTTCATTCCTTTTTATGCACATGCAAGTTTAATCGTAAACACACAAAAGCCGAGTCGAAGCTCCCCGGACCAAAACGTCCGTCTCCAAACCAACCGAGCCGAAGCTCCCCGGACCATCCCGTCCGTCTCTTAACCAACCGAGCCGAAGCTCTCATCAATCTTCCTGTGCCAACAGTGTTTGTGAAGGGTGCAGACCTAGTTACTAAGTTACTCTTGTCGGTTTGTTATTACAGTTTACGTTAGCCCAGGACTGCCCCCGGTATTCCCCGTGAAGGGCTCTCAAGGGGCACTAGGAACCAAGACGGCGGCATTACGGCCCGAAGTTCCCTTTCGCAAGGCACTTATTGTTATTGGTTGATCTCCCTTAACCCGATTCCATTCTCATATTACGATAGACTATCCTAGGGTGATTTTAAACCTTCCACTCTTCGGGGAAGACGATCTTTCGTCGAACCCGAGCACCCCTTAACTCTAACTATCAGCACTTCTCACTACTCTTCATATCATCCTATCGTGATATCATCCACAATTGTCCACCCAGACAAAATGATTAACTCCAATGACTTCCTCAGATCATGTCATATTGCATTTCACAAATTTGTTATATGCAGACCGACCTAGACTATATGTCGAACCGGCAATGCAATGATCCAATACTCATCCAAATGCCCTAAATTATTTACTGGAGACTTATCATGATATAACTAGCCTAAATCCAGAAAGTGGTAATTTTCCTATTTTATTTGATGTTTAATTAATTTCCTCGAAAGACCCAAGGGTTACCGGTTTGAACATGAACTACCCTAAGTAATCATGCAAGATGTCCAGAAATTTTACTATAAATATTATGTTATCCCAATATGGTAAATCCAAGGTATCACAATTTTTCTATCATCAAAAGGACACTAAAACTATTTTAGAAATAATCTATATCTTTTGTTATTTATGAATCAAGTACAGAAAATATCCATCCAAAAATTGTAAAGTAATTATACTAAGCAGATAAGACATTCAAAATAACATTGGCCAGGTTTCATAATTTTCCAACAAGTATATCATCCATAATTTATTTTTAAACCCTAAAACCCCTTTCTAACATATGTGAATGAAGTACTAGAATTACTCAACTAAAAATCATACAAAAATTCAGGGGCAACTATTCTGACCTAAAACATTTACCTCGAAGATTTCATGAGGTTTCAATGAACAGAAATTTCTAAACAATTAAAACATCATTTAAGGCCATAACAAGCTTTACAAATGAAGTGCTAGCAATAATCAATATAAAATTCCAAAAAAATTGCTATAAGTTCTAACTGATCCAAAACTCACTCTACTCGAATTTCACAGCTTTTAAGTAAGGTTTAGTGACTGGTTTTACCTATTTGATATTATACCCTAAAACTAAGGTTAGGGTTTTAAGGTATCTACTTGTCTCCAAATTCTCCAAGATTCCATCCAGACGATTCTTATCAGGCCTTTGTCAACTCTACAGAGTTTCAAGGCAATACAAGAGCAATTGCTCTCATGTCCTTCACAACCCTCAAAACCCTTCATTTAGGGTTTGAGCTTGGATCCTAGGGTAAATCAACCCTAAACCTCACCATTTTTCTCCAAGCAGGTTATAACACCCTTCTAAGTCATAGGTCAGAAAATTAGCCTCTGTTGAGGTGATTTGACATTTCCAAACTCTTAGTGCACTTTTTACTAAAAGATGTCTCGTTAATGCCTAGCTAAGGGTAGAAGATTTCCTACCCAAAACTCCTCCAAACTAGTTGGAATTTTGTACAGATCTAGGTTTTATAGCAAGGGACCACTCACCAAAATTTGGGAGGGTTTGGAGGTCATTTGACCACTTAAATAAATTTCTCTAACTTAATTAAATTGAACAAAAACTTTAGGCAAAGTATCTCCAAAAATTCCCATTTTTGGTCTGCCTTTAGGTATAGCTAAGGTTAACCCCCTGCCCAAATTTCAGGTCATTTGGACAAGGGACGAAGAGTGGGCATCCATTTTAATTTCTGCACAACTCTTGGTATAGCCCCCACTAAAACGGGTTCTGCGGTCAAACCGCTTACCCAAACGAGTTGAAATTAATTTTAAATTAAACTAGACTCAAAGGGCTACAACTTTTGTGACTGGTCATTTTTCCTAAAACGGCCTCTAAGTGCCTCGTTTTGCAGCATCAAAATGTGCTCATTTAAGTATATTTTCCTTACAAATTATTTACATAATTCATATATTATAAACAGCTTTTACTGTTCATCTTCTACAGAACTCGAAAAACCAGAACACAGAAACTCATATATCCTGTAGCTCTTTCGCGATCCGTCACCGGTCGTCCGGTCACTTCCCTGGCCAGCCACCACCACCACCACCTTCGTTGAGGCGATGGCTAGCAGTCGACGGTGGTATGGCCGCCGGAGGTGGCGGTTTCCGGCGAACTCAAAAATACATTTTTCATGGTTTTCCATGAAAAACGAGAGATATGTCCGGCTCAGTTGAGCACGAACTTCCTTTCTAAGAATCCTAAGATCTACCCATGAAAGAAGAAGCAGAGGAGGACCTTATTCGCGGTTTGGAGGCGAGATGAACGACGGGGTGCCATGGCGCGGTGGTGGCGTTGCTGAACTTCTCCTGCAGCAAGGTACAAAGATCTGAGTCCGTTTGGTCAAGAGTGTAACCTTCTCATCTTGCTCTAAGGGGTCTTTTATAAGTCAGCAAGTGGGGAGGTGAAAGGGTAAAGCCTTAATGGTCATGAAGGCTCCTCTTAATAACCTTTCGGTTACAATGAAGGGATAAGAAATGGTGGAAGATGAATAGGTGTTTGCCAGGTGGCGATTCCTATTAGACCAGCACTTCCTCCTTTATTATATAATTACAGAAGGAAAAACGGCCCGTAATTACTCCTGGTGTAACTTCCCACACCAGCACTTATTACCACGCATGTTAGAATAATTTCGGGCCTGAACCGTCGTTTCGGTTAATGTCACGGGCGTGACACATAGGTCACGGGCGTGACAGGCCCGGGTGGCCAATTCTGGGGTCGATGATCGTCGAACTGAGATCGACGGTCGTCGAAGGGTGGTCATGCCCTAGGTCACGGGCGTGACACCTTGGTTACGGGCGTGACATGCCCGAATGGCAAATTCTGAGGTCGACGATGTCGAACTGAGATCGACGGTCGTCGAAGGGTGGTCACGCCCTAGGTCACGGGCATGACACCTTGGTCACAGGCGTGACAGGGTCATGAGGCAAATTCTGCGCTCGGCGATCGTCGCACGGAGATCAACGATCACCGAAGGGGGTCACGCCCTTGGTCACGGGCGTGACACCTAGGTCACGGGCGTGACATACCCGAATGGCAAATTCTGAGGTCGACGACCGTCGAACTGAGATCGACGGTCGTCGAAGGGTGGTCACGCCCTAGGTCACGGGCGTGACACCTTGGTCACGGGCGTGACAGGGCCGGGTTGAAAATTCTGCGCCCGACGATCGTCGCCCTGAGATCGACGATCGTCGAAGGAGTCACGCCCTAGGTCACGGGCGTGACGGGTCGGTCACGGGCGTGACCAACCCGTGACCCGAAATCTTGGTCGATTTATTTCAATTTTTGGGCTTCCTAGGGTTCTATCACGACCAACCGACTCCTAGGGGTCTAGCCGGAAATGGGATGTTACAGTCGGCAATCTCCCTCTGATACCATTGTTGGGTTTTACAACACGACACACCACTTGTGCACAGCGGAAGAAAAGGAACTATGAAAACCCAAAAGAAATTCAGATCTAGCAATATACATGAATCAAGAAGTAAAACTTGCTGTAAATAAAATTAACTTTGTGGGATTGATTGAATACTAAACCTAGATGATCCAAAAATATAAGCCGGACACTTAGCGGCTCGAGTCCTGAGCGCAAAAAATAAATCAGTGTGTCTACAGGAAATCCACATGATCGGGAGAACCCACAGCCACTTATCAAACAAGCACTAGGTCGGGAGAGGACACTCAGTGTATACACAGACTGCTAGATCTGTTAAAGGAGAGGCTGCAGCGACACTCGCCGGGATCGGGATCGGCGACTGTGTCGGCGATGGCGGAACAGATTCTATCGGGCTTTTAGTTATACCGTCATTCGCACAGTACGGCTCGTGTGCTTAGACCTAATAAAATGATCTCATACTATAGAAACCCTAAAACTTCTTTTTATACCCAAAGGGAATAAACAAAACAGTCTGCCGCTACTCGCTGACCCAAGACTTAGAATCCAGAATTTTGTCCAGACAATCCTTATGTCAACGAATCGTCAAGTATCAATGGAAAATACGACAAATTGTCAAGTATCTTCTTTATAATCGACGAATCCTCGAGTATCCATTTGATACACGATGAACTCATCGACATCAACAAAAGAATCAACGATTGACTCTACGAAGGCATTGAGCGGAGTCAATGCTCTCAATGCCTTAAGACAGATTCGTCAAATTGCGTTCAGTGGACTCAACACACTAAATGCCAAAGTTCCAGAATCATCGAGTCAACCTTTAAATCGACGAAGGCATTTAGTGGACTCAATGCACTCAACGCCTCAGACTCATATTCGGCGAATCAACTCCTTGACTGAATGAATCGTCGAGTATACTCAATACACTAAACGCTTAAGTGCCATACTCATCGAATCAACACTTTGACTCGACGAATCATTGAATATACTCAATTAACTCAACGCCATCATTCGACGAGTTAACACTTAACTCGACAAAGCCGTTGAATGGTCTCCACGCACTTAACGCTTTTCAGCCTGACTGAGCCAATTCTTTTCAACTCATCATATGAGTTTTATCATACAAATCCAATATCACAATTTCTCCCCAATCTTATGTGCGACCCTGATAGGGTCATGTTGAGATGGTTGTGAGGCTACATGTTTGATCACTTCCAGATCATATTGGTAACACAAACAATTTTATTGTAGACAAGTTTCAAAAATTCGAATAAAAAATGGCATTGCATCTCACTAGCATTGAGTCCAAGGTGTACAATTGTTTCAATATCTTTGAGTCCAACGTGCACGAGCTATGTAAAAATGAAAGAAGGGGGTAGTAGGACTAAATCTAAATAAGAGGAGGAATTGGATACCTACCATGAAGATTATCTAGGGACGATGTTCTTGATAAATGAGCAGCAGGTTATAGTTTATGAAAGAATGAGCTCATTTAAGTCAAAAGTATTTGTTGTTTGTTTCCATTTGAATAGTAATATTTGAGTTTTAACAACTAATATAAATTCTTATTTGTACTCGAATTATTTTGCATTTCAGGGTTTTAAAATCTTTGCACTTAGAGAATCTATGGATGACTTACTAACACAGGGATTCATTATTGATTGCGATATCAATGCATTTGTACATGTTTAGAAGGACCAACAATCTTGAAAATTGATGAATATTTCTTTACGTCAGTCCTAATCTATGTGTGAGACTAGCATTTAAAGGGATATAAATTTTGATATGTATTTGGTTGAGCATGTAACTAATTAATTCCCTTTGCTTTCATCTAGCTCGATAGCCAGATGAAGCACTCTAAGGATGGTGTCAAGATATATGTTCCACATATCGCGACCCAAAATGTGAAGAAAGTTATACTTTTTTATGTCATCTTACAGAGATGAGCATTGGTTTTTCTTCATTGTAAATAACATTTCTAAAAGTTGTAAGCTGTATGATTCCCTCCCAGATGCATACAAATTAGAATTGGAAAAGGAGTCGATTATGGTTCTCTATGAGACCAACCGAGATAAATTCAAGCTGAACTTGACCTATTGGAAAGTTTCATTTGTAAAGGGGATTCCAACCCAAGATAGCTCGGTATATTGCTGTTAAGATGTAAATTGGGGAGGTGTGCAGTAAGGACCATCAAGGATGTCCAGATACTAGTGAATTGGTAGCACAAATGTTATTATTTAGGGGGTGAGATAACATATTCGATTGTTAAGGTCTTCCCTGTGAAGTTTGAAAGTACTATTGTATATTTAAAGACTTCTTTTGCACGAATATTTTATATGGTAATCTAACAAAAATCATAAGTGGTACAAGAAAAACTTTTAGGATTTTCAGACAATGAGTACATACTGTTCAAATATTGCTCATCTACGACTTCTTGCTTCATAATTTTTTGCATTCTTTTTATTCTCCTCTTGCTTTTTGGACTTTTCTTGAAAATGAAATTCAAGAATAAAAATTAGTTTACATGCTATTAATTTTATCATCTTACATAATTGATTGAAGTATTTACTCCTTATTTCCCAATGAGCCTTTAGCCTTGCATTTGATAACCCCTTAGGCCAAAGATTTTGGGGATCTTTTATAGTTAGTTTAGGCATACTATTAGGCTCCATTTTTTACTTTGCTTCTAATATGGTATCTACGTGCGAGGAGATTTCTATAAGTCCATCTATGACATAATTTCTTGCTTCCTCACATTTCTCTACATGTGCAGCTAGATCATATACGTAATTATTTATGTAATTACGGAAAACAACTGCAGAATTGTAATCTCCACCACCATTATTTCTTGGTTACATATATAAATCCTTCTTTATATGTACCATCCATATTTTGAGAATGTATTTATTTGGAATAAATGATTGTTTTATGGATGTAGGACTTTAGAGCATTACCACACAACATTCAATTAATGTCAAACTTTTGGTAGCTACAACAAACATCATAATTGATAATGTCTAGCATTATATACTAATGTTTATTATGTTTTTTACAATCACTCCATTGAATAACAATCATTTCATTATTATCAGAAATTGGCATCTCTTCAACGATATATAAACCAAATGCAATTTGCTTGAATTCCTCATAAAATTTTGCAAAAATCACTCTTGTGTATATTTTTGAAACTTGCTTCAAAATAGGGCAGTTCTTTACGTTAATTTGTAAGCTGACATGTTTGCATTTGAAAATTCTTCTTGTTCCTTCTCACTTCCCATAAACAACATATTCTCTAACTACAAAAAATTATCAACTAGTGTGTTCGCTGCTTTTGTTATTGAGTGACAAACATTACTCGTTTATTCGCTTCTTTGAGTAGACAAAATTCAGTGATCAATAAAAGTTTTATTGAAACCGATGGCCCATTTCTGATTAATATTATATAAATCATTTAACCATCAATTGTAAAATTTATTTCAATGACATATCATTTCACTCGATTTTACTTCAAATACATCCAGAGTATTACATTTACTTAGACATTTGTAAAATAATGATCGTAAAGTAGCTTCATCATTGAAGGAAGAGACATTTGTCTTGGTTTTCTTTGAAATGTGCCATACACTTAGACGATGATTGCTAGTTGTTAGATCTTTCTCAATAGCAACAACCTTAGATTGACCTTGGTCCATAAAGATGGTAATTGGTTGCTTCCTTGTGACAAATTTCAAATACATTCAAATAACCAGGTGAATGACTCAATAGTTTCTTGAGATAAAAAAATAATAACTACTTAACAATTATGTCAAAGGTGTTTCAGAACAACAAAAGGGGCACTTACAATATTATATTGTTCCTCCTATTTGTTGAAACAAATGTTACAACTTCCCCAAAACATTCATTATGCATTTTACCTTGTTCATCCATCTATATAAAATTGTTGACCAGTTGTAATCATCGACTTGTAATATCAATGAGTACATGATATCATTAGTATCCCATTCCTGCAGTAACTATAAAAGATTTAAAGCATCGCCGCCATCAACTCTTGATCTTTAATCTTTATCATGAAATTGTATGCATCATTTTTTTTGGAAAAACCTCCTTTTTAGGAACCACCAACCTCATCAACAAGGTAACTATATGCAACTAATGTTTTAATTTGTATCTCATTCATTGATTTCATAACAACACTTTTCTCTTTGCTAACAATTATATGAGATTGGAGAAAATGTTGACTCGTCTTATCGATAATTGCATGATTGCGTCCCTCAATAAATTTACCCACTATCACATTTTTCTCTTCCTTGTCTGCTTTGAAAATAATCACTTCTAGAAAATTTATTCCAGCATCTAATCTACAATATTTTGCAATGTTATTCAGTTCTTTGGGAGCTCGCTTCACTCTAGATCTTGTGCCGCAAAACTCCCTCTATTTGACAATTTTTGTACCCGACCAAAAAGAACGATGCTCTTTACGAATAATAAAACCAATAGTATGATCTTACTCACAATACATTTCATAAGGCTCCTCTTCACTTTGAGTAATTTGAAATGAATATTTATCTTTCACAGTAACCTATAATTCATAAGTGAATGTCAACATATATATCAAACTCAACAGAAATAAAATATGAGATGTCAACAATGGAAATTGAGATGTCAATAATGGATATTGAGATGTCAAAAATGGAAGCGGAGATGTCAATAAAGGTAGCTGAGATTTCATTCTTTTTACCTACTCCTTCAGAATGGACTTCTCAGGAAACCTAAACATTAAAAAAAAAATTTGTGTAATAGCACTCATTCAATATGACCTAGGCATGAGTTTCTAATGAAAATTACCTCTTCCATTTTCCACCAAGATTATGTTTAGAGGATGTACTTCTTCATCTCTATTGTGAACTCCATGTGCATTGGATATTAAAAGGACATTATCTCAACCAAATTGTTGGAATAAAACAGGAAGCTGGCGGGCAGTTGTTGGAATATAGACGGGTAAAAAATAACAGTGAAAAACTGGAAAAAAAACCCAATATTTTATTAATTTTAATCACCGTGTGTCAACATCTCCTCAATCTCGAACAGAGATCTATAACCGGAGCCCGGACAAAATAATTTAACAGAGAAATGAAATCGTACTACTTAATTAGGGTCACATTGGCATGCTGGTGGTGATCATGAACATGAAGGTTAAATTATCATTCGTTAATGGCCACGTAAGGTACTTCATCCACTTTTATGTTCAAACGGATGATGTTTGTTATGTAATCCTTAACAAACGATGGTTTAACCCACGAATTTATGACCGCAAACGTCGTGCCAAAGCGAGCCTAAGAAATACTAAACAAGGAAATTTAAAATATATAATCGTTCCTACGACTATAATAAACACTGAACAAAGTAACTAAGTAACTGGACTGGGATTCCTAAAGAAATCAAAGGAAAATGGAAGTAAAGGTTGTAAAATGCTGGAAATGGAGGTCTTTTTTCCTCCTCTTTATTTTCTAAAAAACACAATTGTTTATAATATTGTGTTTTTTTCTCTATCAATGAAAAGCACAGTTCATTCAAAAGGAGTTTTTTTGCCTTTTTAGAAAGTAACTTGTCCCTAAAACAAACATAATATTATAGATGGTGGTGTTTACTAGAAAATGAAAAAGAGGAAAAACGCCCTCCCAAGTGGGGCATAACTTACTTCTGATCAAAAATATGCACCGCACCGCAAACAACTCCACTAGTATCCATGTTCAACAGGTGTTGTGCACAGAAGACCTTCACCAAGATCGCACCCTTAATTTCTAGAGGTTTCTGACAACCTATTCAGCGATTTTTTGTCAAGCTAAAGGTCGCGAAGAGTTTGGGAGGAGGTGTCGACCGACTTGGAAATCATGGAAAGTTTTAAAAATGCGGTGAGCCTGTTATGATCTGGCCACGTATCAAACATCAGGACAACTTTTATATGATCCCGACACATGGACACATCGCAGACAACCCATTTAAAGCAAAGGCAGACAACAACCTACATGTGGAGACATCGCAGGAGTTTTGTGTTTTCCAACAGCAGCAGCCAATCATTGAATCCATTCTTAAAATTAATCCTTGTAATTTGTCCAACGGTCAAGTATTATTTTATAAATAAATTACTTTGTTGTAATAGAGGTTATGCATAGAATAATAAAAGAATGTTTGTCTCTCTTTTTCTCGTTCCTTCCTCACTCTCTCTCTCTCTCTCTTCCCGTTGATCTTCTACCCTAGTTGTATTCTCCCGCTTTAGTGGCCTCTGGCCACTCTCCAACCAACCGAGCCCCTACATTTGGTGCTCTTATTTTCTTTGATATCTCCTCGCGCAACCCTAATGGCATTTAATACCCATTTGTTGAGTTCTAGAAGATATTCTTTGCAGATTAAGAGGCTCGCTCGACCCTAATTGATTAGCTTTGTGAAATTTTTTAGTAAAAAGAATCGTTCCTAGTGCAGAAAATTATCGAAACTAGAGCAGATGCTATGGAAAAAATTGATACCCTTCGCATATATATGATTGCCCAGTTCAAGAAGATATATCAATCTATAGATCTTTTATTCACGTTTGGCACTGGAGGATTACGGCCAATCTTTCAATTCCTAAGGCATTCTAGTACATTTTCCCAATGTTATTTCTCACCAAGTCGTTTCTTCATAATCTGAATTTAAATTTCATTATACTAGATATAGAGATGGATATCCAACTGATTGTCTTTATAATCTGCAATTATATTTTTAATTCCATAATAAAAATCCCCGTGATTACCTTTTAATCGTGATGTGTCACCTTGATCGCCCAGCGTCCCAATTATATCAAGCTACCCTGTGTGATTTCCCTAATATTACATTTATATATTTTATTGAAGCCCTCACTAAAAGATTTGGACCCTCTGCCTGCGAAGATCCTATCGGCTCACTCATAAAACTACAACAAAGAACCACGGTCTTGAAATATAAAAACCAATTTGAAGAACTATTAACTAGGGTACCTGGACTTGCCCCAGGTTTTATTATTAGTGTGTTTGTCTAAGGACTAAAACAGAATATACGTAATACCATCAAAATGAGCCAACCAATGGATTTAAACGATGTCTATGCTTTGTCTAGAATTGCAGAGGACCGAGAATTAGAAAATAACACTATCTACCCTCTCAGACCTCATCTAGAGCCTCACCAAACTCAAAATCCCCCTCTGCAATTTTCCCATTTATATTGGCAACCTATTCCTACATCAATTAAATCTAAGAAAGCATTCCTGCCTAAGTATCCTATTTGACGACACTGTTGCAGAAAGTCAACGACATCATCACAATGTATTGTGTTATAATTATAATGACTTGTATACCATTGGACACTATTATAAGGGCTCTGGTAAAATTTTATACTTTAAGGGAACTGATGAACTAGACAATACTACTAATGTAACGTCCTGATTCGTGCTAGACCCTTCACACGTATTTTTGAGTCAAGAGAGTTGACTCGGGCTCGGGGTGCACTGGTGGGCAGGCTTGCACTCGAGCCGGGGAATCGCCGACTTGACGATGGGTGTCAGGTTGCTACTACACGGCGGTAGCGGGATACTGCGTGGCGGTAGCAAGTATTGAGTGTTCTCGACACCTCTCGATGAGCATTGAGTTCTACAACACTGCGATAGTTAGTTACCACTGGCAGTAATGTGCATTGAGTGTGTCGACGAGATTCTACGAGCATTGAGTGCGTCGAGTATACTAGATGATCATCAAGAAACTACCGCACTGCGGTAGTGAGATACCGGACAGCGAAAGTAAAGTTGGCCATAGGCAAAGCACTCTGTGAGCAGCCGCCTGGCGGTAGAAGTATCGCTGTCGGTAGCACTTTTACATATCTACAGTGCGACGGTTGAAGGATACCGCGTGGCTGTAGAAGTATAGGTGGTGGCGCCTGAGTGGTGGGTTTGGACGGTGGCTTGTGGAAGAAGGCACTTTTGGAGCTACCGCGTGACGGTAACAAGCTACTGCGCGGCGGTAGCTCTTGGATCCAGAATTTTTAGGGCTAATCGCCCATTCCTTTATAAACAGAATTTCAAGACCTAGTCGTCATCTTCTTCTTCTCCCGATGCCGAACTTCATCGTGGGAGACAAGGTAGATGTCAGCATGCCGCCAAGGAGGAGAACTCGATCTATGGCCAAAAATGAGGTGAGCTTCCTACCATCTCCCTTGGTGCTAGATCTTTAGATCTATTATAGGAAAGATGTCTGCACAAGAGAGCTTGAGTTTGGTGCGTAATGGAGATATCCTAGGTAGAGACCACGCTAGAACCTTTGTCATAGGGTTTGTTGTCTTCTACCTTTCCTTTCTCACTATGAGGACGATGGACTTGGATTTGTGAAGAATGGTTGTCTATTTAGAGCGAATAATGGAGGAGGGAGAGCTGAACGTTTCTTTGTATGAATAGCTAGAGGAAGAAGACAAACAAATGTCGTTTGCTCAACATTATGATGCGTGAAGAAATATAATTTTTGTACGCAGTAGGCTTCGTGCTCGATTTAAGCCATAATAAGAGCACTTATAGGTATTAGACTAAACACAAAAGCTGTATCCCTCGGAAAGATCTTTGCAATGGATGGTTGCATATTTTCTGGTGACCACTGTGGCTCCCACAAAGTGCAATGAATGTTACTACGTTGAACTAACATAAGGCCAAGACAAATTTTTTGTCTAAGTTAATGTGTTTGTCTGGTGTTCAAATCTTTGATTTGGTAGGAAGTCATAGCCTTGGATGACATATTGCGTTGGGAGAATCTAGTTTAGAAATCGTTATGAGCTAATGCATAATGTTTTAGTTTTGATAGACCTTGGATATACAAATGGTTTATCTATGCAATCCAATGAAAGTGCATACAATAATACTATGATGGTTGATATGTATTAGAGGATTAATTGGTGCACTTGTATGATATATGCAATCGATAGCAAGTGATGAACTATAAACAATGAAAGAACTTTTGGTGTGTTAATGTACACGATTTTTAAGTATCTAGAAATGTATATATTACGTTGATCATTTCCGGAAACAATATGTACTGAAAGATAAATGATTTTGATGTGCGTGTGCATCGTAAACTTAGAAAACGGGGCAATATGAATATTATGTCCATGGTCATGCTAAGATCTTATTGATCTTATGAATTGAATGTATGATTGGAATATGTCCACCGCCTAGAGTTGTGTTAAGTCCATACGGGTAGAGGTTTGGGTCGTGTAGCTATCGAGGGGATTTAATATATTAAGTTATGATAGAACCTTGTGTGCTTTATAACACGGGTTTGGTATGATGATAAGGGAATAAATGTGGAGCCCTTGCGGGCTTTTGAACATGGGATTTGTATGATGAGAAGGGACTCAGTTAGATGTCTTGGATGTTTGATGGCATGGGTAAGTGTAATTGCAAGCGGTGTGTGTTGAGATGCGGTGTCATAATCCTGTTTTAAGCATAGTGTGGCAGGTGTATGGGCTCGTTAGTCTTCACAACGATGGGAGTTGATAGATAGACCTTGGGTAGTTGGGCTTGGTCCTAAGTGCTCATTTCTTAGGCTCCTTCCATGCTAGTTGATGGTTGGGCCTAGTCCTTTAGTGATACACTCCCAAAGGCTCCTTTTGTGCTAGTTATAGGGCCGTTGGGCGGTGTTCTTGGTGCACATCTACCCGAGACCCCTTATAAGCCCTTGTATGTAGAGGCTCCGCTATTGTGTACTTAGCATTGAGGCCTATGGAGGCCTAGTACTGGTAGTGTGGATACCCGCCTAGTAATGGATACACCCGCTCTACTATCACCGTTTGGCCATGACGGATGATGCCTGAGAGGTTGCTACCTACTTGAAAAGTGTGAACTAAATGACTTTGCTTACATAGCAAAACAAAGTGCGTG
Source organism: Platanthera zijinensis (assembly GCA_039513925.1). Taxonomy (NCBI): domain Eukaryota; kingdom Viridiplantae; phylum Streptophyta; class Magnoliopsida; order Asparagales; family Orchidaceae; genus Platanthera; species Platanthera zijinensis. Next base: position 165,879,614 of record CM077085.1, read on the forward strand.
AGTTGCATGAGTTCCTCATAAACCATCATCTCATTGCATTGCACCACATAAGATCCTCATCATTTAAATTTGTATGAGCACTTTTATATGATGAGTTAGTTTTTATTAAGTCAATCCTTAACTTATAAATCAACATGGGCATTTTTATAAGTTAAGTTCTATTTCTGTTTGTAGATTAAATGATGTAGATGAGTTCTCTTACTCTTATAGTACTTCTAGTGTGGAATTATGGTATTATTTGATGTACACTACTTCTGTTACTTTTATTATAAGTAGATATATGCCACCTGCTTATACTTATAGTTTATATATATATAGATATATATTGTACTGTTCTATCTTTCTCCCACCCGGTGCCTAAGAGCCGCCAGGGTGAGAGGATGAGATAGCCACCTAGTCTTTATGACTAACGGTTTGTACGACTACATTTTTAGGAGGAAATCCAGTAGATAGAGCATCAATAACAAGTTATGCAGGAGGGAAGTCAGGCTAGACAGTAAAATTTGGAGAGACTATATGTTCTAGCGCTTGGGGCACTTAACTCAAATGTATTTAGGAGTTATGAAGCTACCTGTCTCTTTTATTTTGGACTTGTACTTGTGTGGATTTTGACTTCCGTATATTCTTTATGTTTGGTTGGCATGGATGATATTTGTAAGAGCCGACATAATAGACGACTTGTAGTACAAGTCAACTTGTGTGTTGACGCTAACGCAAGACGGCTGTTCTTGGCATAAGATCCCCTTCGGCCATGTGTTGTGTTCCGAGAGGGGGTCTTACATCTGATACTACTGAGGACCTAATTCAGGAAGCAATGGACCAAAATTGGTCGCTATGTTTTTCATGCTTACGGGAGAACGCGTCGGCAATTATCTTATGGTAACTTTGTATACAACATCAACCTCTATAAACTTTAATAGATAGCGGTAGTTCTCACGATTTCATCTTTGAACGTATTGCAAAATTTTACATTCACTAATACGATTAATTCATCCATTTAAAGTTTTTATGGCCAACAGAATGTGGGTATTGTGCACTGGTAAATGTGTGGACATCACCTTGCTCATTCAAATCAATATATATTAATTACAGTTATATGTACTTGCAATCAATGGTACGGATATCGTTCAGGGTATATAATGGCTTAGATCCTTGGGGACAGTTATCACTGGCTATTCTACCTTAACGAGAACCTATGCTTCGGATCATGGTCCGATCACTTTGAAGGGACAATTATTTGGCCCTGAGATGGAGGTTTCATCTTCACAGGTTGCCCGATTGATGTCTCTACAGGCATCTACACTGTATTTATTAACAAATGAATTTCCTATCACCGATAATATAAAGTCCACTGAACCAAATTTTAAACAAACACTACCCCCACAATTTCTAAACTTATTAAAATCGTACAAGAATCTATTGCAGGAACATTTGACACTCCCACCAAAACGTTCCATTGACAACACAAATACCCCTATTACCAAATTAAAAACAAGTTAATGTAAAACCCCACAAATATCCCCATTATCATAAAAATGAAATAGAAAGTTAGTTATTGAATTGTTATCTGCTGGTCACATATGGCCTAGTACCTTAAGCTATAGTTCACCGGTAATATTGGTTAAGAAAAAAGATGGGTCCTGGTGTTTTTGTGTAGACTACTGTGTTTTGAATAATTTTACAATGAAGGATCGCTTCCCAATACATAACAAATATGAACTACTTAATGAATTATTTTATGTGCACAATTTTACAAAATTAGATCAAAGAGAAAGATACCATCAAATAAGGATGGCCGACATAGACATTCACAAAATCGCCTTTAAAACACATCATGGGCATTTTGAATTCACTGTAATGACATTCGGCCTAACGAATGCCCCTTCTACTTTTTAATCTCTTATGAATTCCCTCTTTTGACAATACTTACGTCAGTTTATTATTGTGTTTTCGACGATATACTTGTTTTTAGCGTTAAAGAACATGAGCACCTTTCGCATTTGAATTTAGTTTTCAAAATATTATCTAAAAATGTACTGAAAAAAATATTCTTGTGTTTCTTTTTCAAAGAGGAAATTGAATTTTTAGGAAATTATATTATAAAAGGAACGGTGTATCCTAACCTCACTAATACCCTTGCGTAGGCGTGCACAAAAAGACCCCCGGGCCAGATAAAAACCGGTCCCTGGAAGGACCGGTTTTTTCTGGTCCGGTCCCGGACCGGTCCCTGGCAAAACCGGTCCCGGTCCGGGACCGGTCTTCCCCCTAAAAAGGGGGACTGCCGGGACCGGAATACCGGTCCCAAACCGGTCCCAAACCGGTCCTGGACCGGTCCGGTCCCGGGCTAGCCCAATTTTTTTTTTTTTTAATTATTTTAATTTATTTACTAAAAATATTCAAATGAAAAATAATTGAAATAGTACAAATTCTTAAATGAAAGAAATAATTGTATTATCATCTTAAAAAATTACAAAATTCCAAAATAATACCCAAAAATTACAAATCAAGATTACAAAAAGTTTAAAATTACAAATTACAAAATACATGTTACAAAATACAACTTAAAAAATAACAAAAAATACAACATTTGAAATTTTAAATTTCAAATTTTCGTTCCGAGTTTTAATTTTGGCCGGCCAAATTAAGATTGTTCAGTTCTTCTTCAACGTCGGAATCGCTATCTTCGATTGATGCGACGTGCTGTCTCCTCCTAATGGCATCCAAATGGTCCTTGTAGCAAATGCAAATCTCCAAGGACTCTTCGCTCAAACGGCTCCTTCGCTCGTTCAGAATCCTGCCACTCAAAGAAAAAGCAGACTCCGAAGCTACCGTACTTGCTTGGATAGTTAGTAAATCTCGGGCCATTAAGGCCATAATAGGATACATATTAATTTTATTTTTCCACCAATTTAAAATATCAAAATTTTCTATTTCGTGTGTGCTCATAAATTCTTGAAATTGTGTTTTACTATATAAACCTAATTCATTTAAAGTGCTCGAGGTTCGTTGTTTTTTCCTAGATGCTAATTCTAAAATTTTATTTTTCAAAATATCTTTTGTTTTAGGTTGGGCGGATTCTTCTCTAGGTCGCGATCCATATAACTGGTCATAATAATTATAAAAATTTGTAAAATCGGAATTAAATTTTGAAATGCTAATATTATCAAAAAAATTATATGTTTCGCTCAAATTTAAATTACTATTAATTTCTTCTATTAGATTTTCTACTCCTTCTACACCCATTAAAAGATTTAAAGCGGCTGCGCAAGAAAACATGGGAGGCATTTCTTTATAATATTTTAAAAATTTTTCTTCCATTATTCTTATTAATGAACACCATCGATCATTTTTTTTATAATTTTTAAAAGTTTCTGTAATTAATACAAAATTTTCGATAACTAATGAACTAGTCGGATAATAAACTCCAGATAAAATCGTTGTTGCTCGATAAAAAATTTCTAGTAAATTTATATAATCTTCAATCACGACCCAATCGGACGCGTGTAAATCATGTGTTTCAATACTATTATAAAATTCCATTAGTAATGATTTTTGTAAAACGGCTCTTTTTAACATTTTATAAGTAGAGTTCCATCTTACAGGCATATCAAATTGAGGACTTAAAAATTTCTTACCTTGTGAAGTTACAAATTTTTTGAAATCTTGTTTTCTTTTTTTAGAACTATAAATAATTTTTAACATCGTTCTGATTTTTGAAACGTAGTTATTCATAAATTCTAAACTATCTTGTACAATTAAATTAAAAACGTGACACACGCATCGAGTATGAAAAAATATTCCGTTTAATATTGGATTCAAATCTTCTTCTAAATATTTAATAGCAACCGTATTATTAGTAGCGTTATCGAATGAAATACTCATTATTTTATCTTTAATTTTAAATTCTCTAATACATTTTATAATGGTTTGATAAATAGCTCTACCGGTGTGCGGAAATTCGAAACCCTCAAAACAAATAATACGTTTATTTAACTCCCAAGAATCGGGATCGATCCAATGACAAGTAATACAAATATAAGAAATACCATTTGCTATACTACTACTCCAAACGTCACTCGTTAAACTCACTCGACCTTCAAAAGTTTCAAAATAATTTATTAAATATTGTTTAGACTGTAAATATGCGTGTAAAGCATCACGCCTAAGTGTAGTTCTACTTACCTGATGATATTTAGGTTGAAGCGCTTCGTGTATATACTCCGTCATTTCTTCGTTATCGTAGTGGTTGAATGATAGTCCGCATCTGATGACATTCTCCATTTGTCGCTCTCGTTGTCGAGCTTGATCATACGTCCAAATTTGTCTGCTAGCCGAAATTTGTGCCTGACTTGACTCCGGGGCTCGTTTAGAGACACACGAAAGAATGTGTCGGGAGAGCGTTGAGTTGCCGCCGAGAGCCATTAGCTTCGCGCAATGTCTGCACTTCGCCTTGAATTCGCTGCCGATCCGAACTTTTTCAAAGTGCTCCCATACTGGAGCTTTGTGTCTGTGCTCTACTATCTCATGAGCGACAGAAGAGGAGGAAGACGCCGGCATCGATGAAGAGGAATCCATTAAAGAGAGAGAGTGTGTGAGAAATTGTGAGAGAGAGAGAGAGTGAGAGAGTGTGAAATGAGAAGAGGTGAAAATGAGAGGGGAGGGGGGATTTTATAGTTTTTTTATTATTATTTATTAAAAATTATAAAAAAAATAATAATAATAATTAAAAAAAAGTAAAAAAACGGCTCTAATTAGAGCCGTTTAACAACGGCTCTAATTAGAGCCGTTGGGGAGGCTGGTAGCCTCCCCTGCTGGCTGCTGCCAGGCATTATTACCTGGCAGCTTTGCTGCCAGGTAATAATTGCCTAGGCAGCTAGGCTGCCTAGGCAATTATTACCTGGCAGCAAAGCTGCCAGGTAATAAGCCTGGGACCGGTCTTTCCCTGGGACCGGTCTTGGACCGGTTCCAGGGAAAAAAAGGGGGCCTTGTTAGGCCCCCTGGGACCGGACCGGTCCTAACCGGGACCGGTCCCGAGCCAGTCCTTACCGGGCCGGTCCCAACCGGTCCCGTTGGGACCGGTCTTTTTGTACACGCCTACCCTTGCGATAGAATCATATTCCAAACCAAAACCCAAAAAGATGTTCGAGCATTTTTAAGCTTAACATGTTTTTTTTTGAAAATTTATAAAAAATATTTCAATCATACCTGTGCCGTTATCAAATCTTTTAAAGAAAAATAATTTTGTTTGGAATGATCACACTAAGTGTCCTTTGATACCTTAAAGGAAGCCTTAGTATCTGATGAGTTGTAAATATACCTATATTTTCGTATTTTATTTAAGTCAATTTTGTTTATATTTTGTCTTTTTTATTAGTTTTATTCAATAAATTGCTTATTTTTGTAAATATTATTCCTAACTTAGCTTTATTTTTATTCCAGAAAAATTCTTGAAAAAGTCAAAATGTTGACTGACACGCCCGTGTCACATGACCGACACGCCTGTGTCACGCCCTCGACGATCGCCGACCACAGTTGCCAGCTCGACGATCGGCGATGATCAAACCAAGCTCGACACGCCCCAAGACACGCCCGTGTCAAGGTGTGACACGGGCGTGACTTTGTAAGACCCCAACCTCGGAGATGATCGCGGGGCGATCAAGCAGCCTTTTGGAGGTCTGAACAGGGGCACACGGCCTGGCACACGGCCGTGTGCCTACCCGTGTTCAGTGATTTATTGGGTTTTTTGTGCGTCTCGAGTCAGAGAAGTACACGGCCTGAGACACACGGCCGTGTCTCAAGCCGTGTGTGGGGCACACGGCCTCGAACACGGCTGTGTTCGAAGCCGTGTTCTGGAAGCCCGACGATCGTTCCTGAAGCTCCAGGTAACACGGCCCGTGGCACACGGCCGTGTCAGGACCCGTGTCGATCGGCGAATGAGCTACACGGCCAGACACACGGCCGTGTGTCAACCCGTGTTCAGCCCAGTTTTTGGATTTTTAGATCTAATCTCGGCCGTTCGTTCCCTTGGATCTAAATCTGACGGTGGGGGCTGCTCCTGGGGGGTTATTAGCCGGGAAATGGGGGGAGAAACCCTCATTTTCATCTTGAGTTTCTCTTTCTTCATCTTAGAGAGAGGGGAGAACTCCCTTGGTGGTGTGAGCCCAAGATCCGGCCGCCGGAGGAGTTTTGAAGCACCGATTCGCGATCCGAGTCCGGATCCTCGAAGGCAAGGGCGAGGCGAAGCTTTCCATCCGACTACATCTTCATGGCGCCGCGGAAAAATGCGAGGGTAACGATCCTCTTCATAGGGCATGTGTAGTCGCCCTTCTTTCTATGCATGGGGAAATCCCCCTCTCGCGAGTGAGCGTTGAGGCGCGGAATCCCTTCGGGTAGATATGTAAAGTCCCCGTTGTTAGAGCCCGGAATCGGAGTACGGGCGTAGGCATTGTGTGTGAAGCCTATTCGGGTTTAACCCGGATCGGTGATGTTTGCATTGCATGGCCGGAGAAGACTCCGCGCCGATGATTTCAGTTTTCCGGAATTTCTACGCGGTAGATTGCATACAGGGATCCTTGGGGGTTAACCTCGAGGCGCACCCGGAAAGCTCGGGCGGAATCGCATTGCCGCCACGATGTTTCCTTGGAGGGCAAATCGGTACATAACGGGGTTATGTGCGTGTTTTGATCGATTGTGGGAATGAGGAGAAACTTGGCCCGCACCGATGGCTAAACGGCTGTGGTGAAGTGAGCAACGGGCGGGTGGAACTCTACCCATTCCAAGTGGTCTCGGTAGAAGCGACCTAAAGTACATGGGACTTCCCGGGGGGCTGGAAACGGGCCTAGGCTTCGGCTGAAAGGGCTAAATGCTCACGAGTGTTGCCATCCGAGGGATGGTGGTGGAATCGCGGTGTCGGACTGGGTCCGGACCGGGTTCACCGATTAGTGCCCTGAGAGCACGGAGTGTGCGGCCGTGCGTGCCGACACTTGTGGCGAATAGAATACTCTATAGAATTGCTATGGTAGTGTTATATGCAGGGAAGGAGCACCGCCGTCCCGAGAAACGGGACGGGATCGTTATAATTTGGTCAGCTTTTGCTGACCGTTGCCCCTTTTGTATTGCCACCTCTTGGGTGGGTTGTTTCTACAGGTACTGCTGCGGAGCCAAGTGGCAAATAGCGGGCTAAAGCCCAAGTTGCAGCGCCAGCCCTCGAAGGCTTAGTTATTAGCTTTTTCATATTCATGTATGGCCGGCCTGCGCGCCGATGTATGAAAGACGCTATCTTGTTAAGCGAACACTTTTGTAAGGCCTTAAGGCCGTGAACACTTTTGTGTATGTACTCATTCCTGGGTTGTTGTGGACATTCATGCTCTGTGGCAGGGTTCTTATCTTTTTGCAACTTAATTAAATTGCTTCCGCTAGGTGTTGTGTAGGACGCTCTGATTGGTTGTGTGGTTTCAACGCGTAACCAACCGGTCTGTCCATAGTATATGGCGTCGGGCCCCGGCCGGACCTACTGCTATATGCTATGTGACGGATAGGGGTGTTACAAATTGGTATCAGACTACCGGTTTCGGTCAAGCTTAAATGAATTCGTGGACGAATTCTTTTAAGGAGTGGTGAGCACGGTCACGTGCGTCATCGTTATAACATGAAAAGAACCCATGAATGTCCACTTAGGAATGAAAATACACTTGTTGAGGAACCTGCGTGTTCCTTTAATTGCTGTTTGCAGTAACGTTTGGTCGCTTATCGGTGTTTTTGCACGATTTTAGGTGACCAGAAGTGGTGCTGGGCCGTCTGAACGGCCAGGTTCTGAGGCGAGCAGTGCGCCAAGCGATGCGCCTGCAACACCTTTGTCTGCTGAGACCATTAGGTTGGTGGCAGAAGCGGTCATGGCAATGATCAATGCGCAGCCTGCAAGGCAGGTGCAGCAGCCTGCTCCTGCTGTGGAACAGGTACCGCTTCAGGCAGCAGAGCAAAGGAGGGTTGAGCAAGTAGTTTTGGAGCCAGAGTTGCCTAGGAGAGCAACTGAAAGACAACTGAAGCATGTCATGGGCTTTCACCCACCGGTGTTCACGGGGGCAGAAACCCCGACCCAAGCAGAGGATTGGCTCTCAAGGGTCAACAGGGTGATGACTGCGACGCAAACTGAAGAGTGGCAGAAGACCACTATAGCGACGTTCCTTTTGGATGGGGACGCAAGACTGTGGTGGGAGGGCCTAGAGCTGCATCAGTTGAGGGGAAGGCCATTGGCCGAAGTCCCGATGGAGGAGTTTGCGAGACTATTTATGGCTCGATACCTCCCCTCGGCGCAGAGGATTGCGCTAGAGAGCGAATTCCAGAAGTTGGTGCAGGGTGATAGCACCGTTGATGAATACCTCCACGAGTTTACTCGGTTGGGGAGATATGCCGACGCTACCTTCGCAGACGAGGAGCACAAGACGAGCCGCTTTTATGAAGGGCTAAGGGATGATTTGAGGTTGTTGCTGTCAGGGCCCAAGATGCAGGGTTTCATGACCCTGGTCAGTTCGGTCCGGTCCTTGGAGAAGGATATGAGAAAAGTGCAAGCGAAGAAGGAGAGGGAATCTGGTGGCAAGAGATTAGAGTTCAAGGCGCTGACTACGTCGAAGTCGGGCTACCGTAGATTCTCCAAGAAGTCTAGGATGTCGGGTCCAGCTCCTTCTGCAGGTGCCTTGGGGGCAACTACCAATCGAACCCCGGGCGCTTGCTTCACGTGTGGAAAGCCGGGGCACTTTGCCCGTGACTGCTGGAGTGGACGCTCAAAGTCCGAAAGGAAACAAGGAGCTACCTACGAGGAAAAGGGCAAAGCGGTGGAGTCGACCGCGTCCCACTATGCTCCGACTCAGCCTAGAGTCTACAACTTGGGCCAGCAGGAGGCCATCAAGCAAGCGGATGTGGTGACAGGTATGAGTTAATTTATGCAAGTTGACTTGAGAATACTATTACCTATTGCTTGTTAAGCTAATGTCTTTTGCTTAGGCTTTGTGGTGATTAGCGATAGTCCGGCACGGGCACTGTTCGACACCGGTGCTTCGCATTCTTTCTTGTCCGAACAGTTTATATCGCGTATCGGAGTCCCTTCTTCGATGGCGAAGGACAAGTTAGAGGTGTTGCTACCGAATGGGTGCTCGATGCGTGCGGACAGAGTGTGCGCCGTGAAGGTTCACATAGGGAGCCAAGAGTTCGATTTGCTAGCGTCATTATTGCCGTTGTTAGAGTTCGATGTTATCTTTGGAATGGATTGGCTGTCAGAGCAGAAGGCTTGGATCGATTGCGACCGTAAGGAGGTCAAGCTGGGTGTAGGGCGGGAGACTACTTTCGAGGGGCTTAAGGGGTCGAGCAAGACACTAATGTCTGCTCTTCAGGTGGTGAAGGCAGTTCGTGCTGGTGCAGAGCTGTTCTTTGCAATAGTGGGGGCTGTGGAGCCAAAGTCCCCGTTGGATAGCATCCCCGTGGTTTGGGAATACCCCGATGTGTTCCCGGATAGCCTTCCCGGAGCCCCACCGCAGCGAGAGATTGATTTTACGATCGAGCTCGTGTCGGGTGCCAAACCCGTGTCACGTGCTCCTTATAGGTTGGCGCCAAAGGAGATGGCGGAGTTGAAGGTTCAGTTGGAGGAACTGATGGAGCAAGGTTATGTGCGTCCAAGTTCATCGTCTTGGAGCGCACCGGTCCTCTTCGTTAAAAAGAAGGACGGTAGTATGCGGCTGTGCATCGACTAAAGAGAATTGAACAAGTTGACGGAGAAGAACAAGTACCCGATCCCGAGGATTGATGATCTCTTTGATCAGTTAGTCGGATCATCTGTATACTCCAAGTTGGACTTGAAGTCGGGGTACTATCAGCTGAGGATCAGGGAGTGTGATATCCTGAAGACGGCGTTCAGTACGAGGTATGGGCATTTCGAGTTCACGGTCATGCCGTTTGGACTGACGAATGCGCCATCGGTGTTTATGGATCTGATGAACAGGACGTTCAGAGATTTCCTGGATCGCTTTGTGATCGTCTTTATTGACGATATTTTGGTATACTCGCAGTGCGAAGAAGACCACTTCAAGCATTTGCATTTGGTGTTGGAGACTCTGAGGAGGAATGAGCTTTACGCAAAGTTCTCCAAGTGCGAGTTCTGGCTACCCTCGGTAGCGTTCCTTGGTCATATAGTGAGTGGGGGAAGGTATAGCGGTGGATCCGGCGAAGATTGTTGCGATACGGGAGTGGCCTGCGTTATCTTCTGTCGCGGAAGTCCGTAGTTTTCTCGGGCTTGCCGGATATTACAGGCGCTTCGTAGAGAACTTCTCGCGGGTAGCGTTACCCCTCACGAAGTTGACAAGGAAGGATCAGAAATTCTTGTAGACGCAAGAGTGCGTGCAAGCTTTTGAGGAGCTGAAGAGGCGGTTGACCACGGCGCCAGTGCTTAGTTCGCCGAGTGGGACCGAGGGCTTTGAGGTGTATAGCGACGCTTCGGGTAGCGGTTTGGGCTGCGTGTTGTTGCAGCATGGTAGCGTGATAGCGTATGGATCGCGTCAGCTAAAGGTGCATGAAAGAAATTATCCGGTGCACGACTTGGAGTTGGCGGCCGTGATATTTGCACTCAAGTTGTGGAGGCACTACCTTTACGGCGTAAGGGTCGATATATACACCGATCACAAGAGCCTAAAATACCTGTTGGATCAGAAAGACCTTAATATGAGGCAGAGGAGGTGGATGGAGTTCCTGGGGGACTACACCTTCAAAATACATTATGTACCCGGGAAGGGCAACGCAGTTGCGGATGCGCTGAGCCGCAGGGCTCCCGCCCAAGCAAACTGGTTATCGGTGCATGATGAGCGGCTAGTACGGGAGTTGGAGGAGCTTGAGATCTGTTGCGTTGACAGGCAGACGAGCACCAAGGCAATGTTAAACTGGACAGAGGTGCAGTACGACCTGGCTGACCGGGTTCGGCAGGCATTGGAGTTAGATGACTCCATGAAGGAGCTTTTGGAGGCCGCTCTGGATGGGTCAAATTCCCAGTTCTCGGTGGAAGATGGTTTATTAAGGAAGGATCATCGGTTGTGCGTCCCGAGTGGGGGTAACCTCCGGGCGGAGTTGATGTACGAGGCTCATCATACCAAGTACTCAATCCACCCAGGGAGCACGAAGATGTATCGTGATCTCAAAAAGTTGTTTTGGTGGCCGGGGCTTAAGAAAGATGTGGTGTTGTACGTGGCTAAATGCCAAACGTGCGCCTTGGTGAAGGCGGAGTGCCAAAAGCCGGGAGGATTTCTGAAGTCCTTGCCTATACCGGAGTGGAAATTCGACGATATATCTATGGACTTTGTGCACGGGTTGCCAAGGTCGCAGAAGGGGAACGACGCCATCTGGGTGATCGTAGATCAGCTAACTAAGGTGTCGCATTTCATTCCGCATAGGAAGGATGATCCAGTGGAGAAATTGGCAAAGTTGTACGTTGACAATATTGTTAGGCTGCATGGTGTGCCTCGTAGCATTGTGAGTGATCGCGATGGGCGGTTCACGTCAAATGATTGGAGGTTGGTGCAGCAGATGTTGGGAACAAAGTTAAAGTTCAGTACAGCTTTCCATCCGCAGACGGATGGGCAGACCGAGAGGGTTAATAGAACGATGGAGGACATGCTCCGCATGTGTGTTCTAGACTTCGGGAAGCATTGGGAAGACCACCTTTATTTGGTGGAGTTTGCGTACAACAACAGCTACCAAGCGAGCAGACAAATGACGCCCTTCGAGGCCTTGTATAGTAGGAAGTGTCGCACGCCGTTATCGTGGCTTGAAGCGGGTGAGGCAAGGTTGTACAAGAAGCAGGAGGTGGAGAGTGCTACCTCGTTAGTGCGGATCATTCGGGAGCGCTTGTTGATCGCTCAGGACCGGCAGGCAAAGTATTACAATGCCAAGCACCGGAACGTGGAGTTCGCGGTAGGCGATTGGGTGTACTTGAAGATCAAGCCGTTCAAGGGTGTCTCACGGATTCGACGCTTGAAAAAGTTGAGTCCGAGATACCTTGGGCCATTTGAGGTTCTGGAGCGAGTCGGCGAAGCGGCATACCGTTTGAAGCTATCAGTGGAGTTGAGTGGATTACATGATGTGTTCCACATTTCTGTGTTGCGGAAGGCGGCGCAAGAGCCTTCGCAGGTGATCGCGGCTGATCAAGTACCGGTTGAGGAAGGGTTGACAACGAAAGTCAAGCCCATATCTATTGAGGATTTCGAAGTCAAGCGGCTTCGGAACAAGGAAATAAGAATGCTGAAGGTCCGTTGGGATAACTGCGGACGCGAGGAGCTCTCTTGGGAGCGAGAGCAGACAATGCGCGAGGAGTACCCCGAGTTGTTCCCCTCAGGTACTCGTTATATTTTTGTTTTTGTGTAGTCTCTGTTCTTAATTTCGGGACGAAATTCTCTTAAGGGGGAGGGAGTTGTAAGACCCCAACCTCGGAGATGATCGCGGGGCGATCAAGCAGCCTTTTGGAGGTCTGAACAGGGGCACACGGCCTGGCACACGGCCGTGTGCCTACCCGTGTTCAGTGATTTATTGGGTTTTTTGTGCGTCTCGAGTCAGAGAAGTACACGGCCTGAGACACACGGCCGTGTCTCAAGCCGTGTGTGGGGCACACGGCCTCGAACACGGCTGTGTTCGAAGCCGTGTTCTGGAAGCCCGACGATCGTTCCTGAAGCTCCAGGTAACACGGCCCGTGGCACACGGCCGTGTCAGGACCCGTGTCGATCGGCGAATGAGCTACACGGCCAGACACACGGCCGTGTGTCAACCCGTGTTCGGCCCAGTTTTTGGATTTTTAGATCTAATCTCGGTCGTTCGTTCCCTTGGATCTAAATCCGACGGTGGGGGCTGCTCCTGGGGGGTTATTAGCCGGGAAATGGGGGGAGAAACCCTCATTTTCATCTTGAGTTTCTCTTTCTTCATCTTAGAGAGAGGGGAGAACTCCCTTGGTGGTGTGAGCCCAAGATCCGGCCGCCGGAGGAGTTTTGAAGCATCGATTCGCGATCCGAGTCCGGATCCTCGAAGGCAAGGGCGAGGCGAAGCTTTCCATCCGACTACATCTTCATGGTGCCGCGGAAAAATGCGAGGGTAACGATCCTCTTCATAGGGCATGTGTAGTCGCCCTTCTTTCTATGCATGGGGAATTCCCCCTCTCGCGAGTGAGCGTTGAGGCGCGGAATCCCTTCGGGTAGATATGTAAAGTCCCCGTTGTTAGAGCCCAGAATCGGAGTACGGGCGTAGGCATTGTGTGTGAAGCCTATTCGGGTTTAACCCGGATCGGTGATGTTTGCATTGCATGGCCGGAGAAGACTCCGCGCCGATGATTTCAGTTTTCCGGAATTTCTACGCGGTAGATTGCATACAGGGATCCTTGGGGGTTAACCTCGAGGCGCACCCGGAAAGCTCGGGCGGAATCGCATTGCCGCCACGATGTTGCCTTGGAGGGCAAATCGGTACATAACGGGGTTATGTGCGTGTTTTGATCGATTGTGGGAATGAGGAGAAACTTGGCCCGCACCGATGGCTAAACGGCTGTGGTGAAGTGAGCAACGGGCGGGTGGAACTCTACCCATTCCAAGTGGTCTCGGTAGAAGCGACCTAAAGTACATGGGACTTCCCGGGGGGCTGGAAACGGGCCTAGGCTTTGGCTGAAAGGGCTAAATGCTCACGAGTGTTGCCATCCGAGGGATGGTGGTGGAATCGCGGTGTCGGACTGGGTCCGGACCGGGTTCACCGATTAGTGCCCTGAGAGCACGGAGTGTGCGGCCGTGCGTGCCGACACTTGTGGCGAATAGAATACTCTATAGAATTGCTATGGTTGTTTTATATGCAGGGAAGGAGCACCGCCGTCCCGAGAAACGGGACGGGGTCGTTATAATTTGGTCAGCTTTTGCTGACCATTGCCCCTTTTGTATTGCCACCTCTTGGGTGGGTTGTTTCTACAGGTGCTGCTGCGGAGCCAAGTGACAAATAGCGGGCTAAAGCCCATGTTGCAGCGCCAGCCCTCGAAGGCTTAGTTATTAGCTTTTTCATATTCATGTATGGCCGGCCTGCGCGCCGATGTATGAAAGACGCTATCTTGTTAAGCGAACACTTTTGTAAGGCCTTAAGGCCGTGAACTCTTTTGTGTATGTACTCATTCCTGGGTTGTTGTGGACATTCATGCTCTGTGGCAGGGTTCTTATCTTTTTGCAACTTAATTAAATTGCTTCCGCTAGGTGTTGTGTAGGACGCTCTGATTGGTTGTGTGGTTTCAACGCGTAACCAACCGGTCTGTCCGTAGTATATGGCGTCGGGCCCCGGCCGGACCTACTGCTATATGCTATGTGTCGGATAGGGGTGTTACAGACTTAGCCACCTGGCCCGACGTGACGCGCGCGACTTTGCGGCCGGACCACGTCCAGATCGACCTCCCCGACACGCCCCAGCCACGCCCATGACTGACACATGTCACGCTCGTGACCTAGGGCGTGACCGCCACGTTTTCAGCCGAAGTCAACTTTCCAGTCAAGTCACCCGATCAGCTCATGAATAGTGTCGACACGCCCCCCTGTCACGCCCTAGTCACGGGCGTGACCCACCCGAAAAATTTGCCTTTAAATAAGAGCTTCCAGGAAGCTTATTTTGTCCACTTTTTTGACCACTTTGCTTAGGGGAGGTGCTGCCCATTTGGATTCCATACTTATGTAAGGAGAATTTCTCCCCCCTCTCTCTCTCTTAGTTTGTATTAGGGTTTTTTCTTTAATAAAATTTGAATTTTTCTCTCTTCATTAGTATGAAAAATCCATTTGAATGCGCCTACTTAAGCAATTTTTCGTTCATCTTTTTGTGTTTCTTTTATGTTTTCATTTTTTATAGCTTTGATAACTTAGTTAGATTTAGGATTTAACAACATTTCTAGCCGTCGTGCCGTCCGTTTAGTTTTCATTTTCCGCACTTTGTAGCTTTAGCTTTTTCTTCTTTATCATTTTCATTCATATAGGTTTTATAAAAACTCCCCTAAAAGTGTTCGTTTTTATTTTCTTTAACTTAGGCTCTTAGGAATGTAAAACTTCTCGTTCCTTTTTAGTTTTATTCTCACTTTTTTTGAGGTTTTATAAAAACTTATGAATAAAAATGTAGTCGTTATAATTTTTCGTCAACTTCATTTTAGCTTTTTAATTCCAAAACTTTTTAGTCCCTTTAATTTTTATTTCATCTTTGTATGCATTTCTACCGCATTCTAGCGGTAGAAATGCAGTTGTTTTAATTTTTCGAGTACTTTCATTTTGCGTTTATTTGCAAAACAATTTCGCTCAGTTAATTTTTATTTTCACTTTTTATGCATTTCTACCGCATTCTAGCGGTAGAAATGCAGTCGTTTTAATTTTTCAGCAACCTTGTTTTTCTTATTTTTGCAAGTGTGTGTGCGTGTACGAGTTAGAATTTACAGCTCTGTTTTAATTTCTGTAGAGTGTGTGCGTATGCATTTATTTTCGCCTACTCGTTAAGAGTTAAATGGCGCTCTGCTTTCATTTCCCGCCCACTCGTTTGAGTGGGACTTGTCTTTTTACTGCTTTCATTTTCTTCCTACTCACTTGAGTAGGAAAACTTCGTGTGTGTGTGTGTGCTTACTTTTCTGTAGAGTGTGTGTGTGTGTGTTTTAATTTCAAGTAGAGTGCGTGCGTGTATGAGATAAATTTACTCCCGCCCACTCATTTGAGCCGGGACTTGCAATTTTATCGCTTTCTCAATTATGTAGAGTGCGTGCGTGTAGGAGATAATTTTTCCGCTTTATTTATCGCTTTCTTCAATTAAGAAGAGTGTGTGCGTGTGTGCATTTATTTCCGCCTACTCATTTGAGTAGGGCTTACTTTATTTAATTTTTTTTTGGTTTTGAAGTGTGCGTGAGTGCCTGCATCAATTAGCCTTCAATTTATCTAATTGTCCTATTTTTCGTGTTTTCTCTTATAATTGTTCAGTGCTTAATTTAACACTCACGCTTCACCTAAAAACATAAAGCCGTCCCCATACCGATGAGTGGCTACTCTCTTTTAGCCTTCGGCATCGAAGAGCATTGGGACATATAAAATGATTTGAAATAATTAAAAAACTTTATTTTTATTTTAATTTAAGGACTTAAGATTTACCCCGGGTTAACGACACATAGGACCACATAATCGATGTGTGGGCTCTATTTCCGTTATCCATACGCGACGCCGAGAGGCTGCACGTATGGACCGATCCCCCTTGGGTAAAGAGAACTGCGTACGCCCCCTCGAAAGAGGAGAAGCGTAGTTCTGCCGGATTGGGTTCCCCACCCAATAGCGGGGTTCTTAGCGTAATGCGGGCGTTAAGGGGAATCCTTCGTCGGACTAACGTTCGGTCGAATAGCCTTAGCGCCCAGGTGAGCGATATCCTTAGACCAAGGTGAGCTCATGTTCTTGGAACCTCCACGGCCAAGTGCCTTTTATTAAATTAAAAACAAGGTTCAATAATTGTTAAGAATTATTTTAGTCTTAATCTGATTCGATGCCGAGCGTTAACCCGTCATCGAACTAACTTAGCAAAAATTTTCTTTCTTTATTTCCGTTTTAATTAAACTAAAAAAATCCCACCTTACTGATAGTAAGATAATAGTGTTCCTGGAAGAGTAGATATAATCAACGCGTCCCCGAGAATAATACGACCTCGGTATTTTCCCGAATACTGAGTACTACTTGCGATAGGTGCACTTGCCTCCTCTCGTTAGAAAACTCGATCTTCTAACCGGCCCGCGAAATCTGACCATTTCGAACCAACCATAGTAGGTCTGTTCCGCGGCCATCAAGTTTTTGGCGCCGTTGCCGGGGAGCACGATTGTTATATTGAATCCGGGACTCTATTAATTTTACTTTATTTTCAAATAAAAATTTTTTTATACAAAAAAAAAATCCTTCCCCCTTTCGTTTTTTTAGGGTGTATGACCCGTGGACAACCTTCGAGTTCTGAAAATCTCGAATTCAACCCCGAGATCGACCGCTCTCTTGCGCGTATCCGATCTCTCCGTCGAATTCCCTTTTTAGACCCCGCAGAATCTATCGGAGAACCCTCTTCTTCATCTATGGCCGACCCGAATAATGCCCAACCGGCCGAGCGTACTATGTCTTACTACGCTCGGCCCAATTTGGATGATACGGGGTCGAGTATTGTTCGGCCCGCTGTGGCCAACAATAATTTTGAAATTAAGTCAAGTGTGATTCAAATGATCCAAAATGCCGTGCAGTTCGACGGACTGCCGGATGAGGACCCCAATAACCACTTGTCTAATTTTCTTGAGATTTGCGATACTTTTAAAATTAATGGCGTCACTGATGACGCCATTCGTTTGCGCCTTTTTCCCTTCTCTCTTAAGTCCAAGGCTAAGGCGTGGTTACTCTCCCTCCCGCGGGGATCCATCACATCCTGGGCGGAATTGGCAGAGAAATTCCTTACGAAGTATTTTCCGCCCGCGAAAACTGCAAGACTGCGGGCGGACATATCCTCGTTCGTCCAAAACGACTCTGAGTCTCTTTACGAGACTTGGGAACGCTTTAAGGAGTTTCTCCGCCGGTGCCCGCACCACGCTCTGCCAACGTGGTTGCAGGTACAAATTTTTTATAATGGACTGAATAGTCAGACGCGTCAAATGATTGACGCGGCTGCCGGGGGCACTCTTAACAATAAGACCCCCGAGGCCGCCCAGGCCCTTTTCGAGGAAATAGCGGTGAACGCCTACCAGTGGAATGTCCCGCGGGCGCGCCCTAAGCAGGCGGGCATTTTTGAAGTGGATGCCACTGCTCAGCTAGCCCTCCAAGTGGAAAGGATAACTAAGCAGGTGGCGGAAATGTCTGTTGCCTCCTCCACTCCGTCTTGTTTTCTCCCCCCTCTAACGTCTGCGTAGTCGATGAATTCGTGGACTACATGGGAAATCCGGTGCATCCCTCATTTCAAAACAACCCTTATAGTAGCCACTATAATCCGGGTTGGAGGAACCATCCGAATTTCTCCTGGATCAACCCGAACAACGCGCAGCGTCCCCCTCCCCCTCCTTTTGCGCCAACGTTTCCTCCGCCCCCTCCTATGAAGCCATCTCCGGTGGAGGAAAATTTTAATCGTTATGTCGCGTCCAACGAGTCCAATATCCGGAACATCACCGGATCGCTAAAAAATTTAGAACTCCAGGTTGGACAGCTGGCGCGACTTATGTCGGAACGCGCCCTGGGGGCACTGCCAGGGAACACGGAGCCCAATCCAAGGGAAACCGCCAACGCTATAACCCTCCGTAGCGGTAAGGAGGTGGTCGATCCAAACCGATCGATCCTCAGGGTTTCTAATGGGCTTCCCTGAGCGCGGATCAGGGACGTTTTCTGCCCCCCTCTTTTTCCTTTTTTGTACATATACCTGCCGTCTTGTTCCTCATGCTTAGCATACAACATTGGGGACAATGTTGGATCTAAGTATGGGGGTGTGTTCGTATTTTCGTACTTTTTGTTTTTTTTTTAAAAACAAAAAAAAAATTAAATTAAAAAAACAAAACTTAAAAAACACAAAAATATATATATAACACAAAAAAAACAACAAAAAACACAAAAATCAAAAAAATTAATTAAAAATTTTGAAGTTTCATTTTTGAAACTTTGACTTATTTTTAACTTTGTCCGCGAGATCCGGCTCATCGAGCCATCCACAAAACTAGTCATCTCGCGGCATCACTTTTGTATATTTTTGTAAATATTCTTGTAAATATTTTTTGTAAATAATTTTTATAAGTACTTTTTGTAAATATTCTTTCTCTTTCCCCTCTCCCTTTTTCCCTCTCATCCTTGTAAATATTTTTTTTCTTTTTCCCAAATTTTTGTAAATAGAATGAAAATTTCATTAAAAATACAAAAAAATTCACAAAATATAAAAATACAAAAAATTCACAAAACTTAAAAATCCAAAAAAATTTTATTTTCGCATTTTTCTTTCTTTCTTTTTAGTATGTATATATTAAAGATATAAATACAAAAATACAAAAAAAGAGCATAACTTCAAAAAGCAACAAAAAATTTTTTTTATGTAAGTTATGAAACAAATAAATCAAACATCTCATTCTTAAGTTTCTTGTTATCCAAAACTTTCGTTTTGAGTTTATTTATATGCGAATTTGATCAATTCTTTGTTCACTATTCGTTTGTTAATTATAGATTGAAAAATCTAAATAGCCGGGGTTAAGTTTTAAAGAATTTATTATACTTTGTTAAGAATAGGGGACTCGCTTTAGGCACTACTTCTAATTTTTCATAGATAGGAGCATGTGTACCATGTTAGAAAATAACGACTATAGAATTCAATTATGCTTGCTTTTAGCTTTCTGAAAAATTGGAACGTACAATTTATAAAGGTTGCTCTCAATTATTTTTCAATTAAAAATCTAGTTCTCTTTTCTCCCCTTACCTATCATAACCTACTCGGTATGATAAAAATATTTCCCCAAAAAAAAAGATCTTATGTCAATGGGAATAAGATTTCATTCCGTAAACATAGGCACCCAATAAATTAAAAGATTATACGTTATGGAGTAAGAGGATAAAATTCATTACTCCAACACATATACATTGGGTTATTTTTATTTATGAAGAAGAAGAAATTTTATGTTAAGGAAAATAAGATTTCGTTTTCCTTTAACATCCAAATCAAAAAAAATGGAGGTTCGAGAAAAAAATAACCTCGCCTCAAAATCCAAGCATCTTCATAAACCAACATCAACCCCCCTTAGCCAATTTCATGACTCTAGAATTAATTCAAAAATCTTTTTGATAACATAATTCGTAAATTGCATTATTTTCGATAACACTCCTATAAGCTAAAGTTCGTATAACTCCAAACTATTTTTTGTTAATCTAACCAATACAATTATTGCTTTCTATTTGATTACATCAAGAAGTCTTTTGGCCAAAACTTTTGCCCTGTTTAAATCATCTAAATAATTTTAGGACTTAACTCTTATACCCCGTATATTTTTATTTTTGATCTCTCTTATAATTAATTTAGCGGTAGCAGAACTTAGGGTTTTTTTTAATATTCCTTATAAGTTCACCTCAAACTTTTGCTCTGAAATAGCAAAAGCTTAAGTATGGGGGTGTTTGATGAGTTGTAAATATACCTATATTTTCGTACTTTATTTAAGTCAATTTTGTTTATTTTTTGTCTTTTTTATTAGTTTTATTCAATAAATTGCTTATTTTTGTAAATATTATTTCTAACTTAGCTTTATTTTTATTCCAGAAAAATTCCAGAAAAAGTCAAAATGTTTACTGACACGCCCGTGTCACATGACCGACACGCCCGTATCACGCACTCGACGATCACCGACCACAGTTGCCAGCTCGATGATCGGCGATGATAAAACTAAGCTCGACACGCCCCAAGACACGCCCGTGTCAAGGTGTGACACGGGCGTGACTTAGCCACCTAGCCCGACGTGACGCGCGCGACTTTGCGGCCGGACCGCGCCTAGATCGACCTCCCCGACACGCCCCAGTCACGCCCGTGACTGACACATGTCACGCCCGTGACTGACACATGTCACGCCCGTGACTTAGGGCGTGACCGCCACGTTTTCAGCCGAAGTCAACTTTCCAGTCAAGTCACCAGATCAGCTCATGAATAGTGTCGACACGCCCCCCTGTCACGCCCTAGTTACGGGCATGACCCACCCGAAAAATTTGCCTATAAATAAGAGCTTCCAGGAAGCTTATTTTGTCCACTTTTTTGACCACTTTGCTTAGGGGAGGTGCTGCCCATTTGGATTCCATACTTATGTAAGGAGAATTTCTCCCCCCTCTCTCTCTCTTAGTTTGTATTAGGGTTTTTGCTTTAATAAAATTTGAATTTTTCTCTCTTCATTAGTATGAAAAATCCATTTGAATGTGCCTACTTAAGCAATTTTTCGTTCATCTTTTTGTGTTTCTTTTATATTCTCATTTTTTTATAGCTTTGATAACTTAGTTAGATTTAGGATTTATCAGCATTTCTAGCCATCGTGCCGTCCGTTTAGTTTTCATTTTCCGCACTTTGTAGCTTTAGCTTTTTCTTCTTTATCATTTTCATTCATATAGGTTTTATAAAAACTCCCCTAAAAGTGTTCGTTTTTATTTTCTTTAACTTAGGCTCTTAGGAATGTAAAACTTCTCGTTCCTTTTTAGTTTTATTCTCACTTTTTTTGAGGTTTTATAAAAACTTATGAATAAAAATGTAGTCGTTATAATTTTTCGTCAACTTCATTTTAGCTTTTTAATTCCAAAACTTTTTAGTCCCTTTAATTTTTATTTCATCTTTTTATGCATTTCTACCGCATTCTAGCGGTAGAAATGCAGTTGTTTTAATTTTTTGAGTACTTTCATTTTGCATTTATTTGCAAAACAATTTCGCTCGGTTAATTTTTATTTTCACTTTTTATGCATTTCTACCGCATTCTAGCCGTAGAAATGCAGTCGTTTTAATTTTTCAGCAACCTTGTTTTTCTTATTTTTGCAAGTGTGCGTGCGTGTACGAGTTAGAATTTACAGCTCTGTTTTCATTTCTGTAGAGTGTGTGCGTATGCATTTATTTTCGCCTACTCATTAAGAGTTAAATGGCGCTCTACTTTCATTTCCCGCCCACTCGTTTGAGTGGGACTTGTCTCTTTACTGCTTTCATTTTCTTCCTACTCACTTGAGTAGGAAAACTTCGTGTGTGTGTGTGTGTGTTTACTTTTCTGTAGAGTGTGTGTGTGTGTTTTAATTTCAAGTAGAGTGCGTGCGTGTATGAGATAAATTTACTCCCGCCCACTCATTTGATCCGGGACTTGCAATTTTATCGCTTTCTCAATTATGTAGAGTGCGTGCGTGTAGGAGATAATTTTACCGCTTTATTTATCGCTTTCTTCAATTAAGAAGAGTGTGTGCGTGTGTGCATTTATTTCCGCCTACTCATTTGAGTAGGGCTTGCTTTATTTAATTTTCTTTATGGTTTTGAAGTGTGCGTGAGTGCCTGCATCAATTAGCCTTCAATTTATCTAATTGTCCTATTTTTCGTGTTTTCTCTTATAATTGTTCAGTGCTTAATTTAACACTCACGCTTCACCTAAAAACATAAAGCCGTCCCCATACCGATGAGTGGCTAATCTCTTTTAGCCTTCGGCATCGAAGAGCATTGGGACATATAAAATGATTTGAAATAAATAAAAAACTTTATTTTAATTTTAATTTAAGGACTTAAGGTTTACCTTAACGACGCATAGGACCACATAATCGATGTGTGGGCTCTATTTCCGTTATCCATACACGACGTCGAGAGGCTGCACGTATGGACCGATCCCCCTTGGGTAAAGAGAACTGCGTACGCCCCCTCGAAAGAGGAGAAGCGTAGTTCTGCCGGATTGGGTTCCCCACCCAATAGCGGGGTTCTTAGCGTAATGCGGGCATTAAGGGGAATCCTTCGTCGGACTAACGTTTGGTCGAATAGCCTTAGCGCCCAGGTGAGCGATATCCCTAGACCAAGGTGAGCTCATGTTCTTGGAACCTCCACGGCCAAGTGCCTTTTATTAAATTAAAAACAAGGTTAAATAATTGTTAAGAATTATTTTAGTCTTAATCCGATTTGATGCCGAGCGTTAACCCGTCATCGAACTAACTTAGCAAAATTCTGCTTTCTTTCTTTCCGTTTTAATTAAACTAAAAAAATCCCACCTTACTGATAGTAAGATAATAGTGTTCCTGGAAGAGTAGATATAATCAACGCGTCCCCGAGAATAATACGACCTCGGTATTTTCCCGAATACTGAGTACTACTTGCGATAGGTGCACTTGCCTCCTCTCGTTAGAAAACTCGATCTTCTAATCGGCCCGCGGAATCTGACCATTTCGAACCAACCACAGTAGGTCTCTGTTCCGCGGCCATCAGTATCTAAACAAATATTCATATTACCAAACTTTGCAGAACCATTTACCAAAGAAACTAATCTTTCAAGAATTCGAATAAGCGCAGTGTTACTTCAAAACAATAACCCCATAACTTATTTAAATAAGAAATTGCCCCCACTTATGCAAAGTAAGTCGACCTATGTATGCGAAATGTATGTTGTCACTTTCGCTGTTACCAAGTGGAGGCAATACCTATTGGGTCATACCTTTCAAATTTTAATCGATCATAAGAGCTTACACAACCTACTGACCTAAGACTTTATATACACCATAACAATAGATGTTCCTAAAAAAACTTATTGGTTATGACAATAAAATCAAGTATAAACTATGAAAAAATAATGTAGTAGTTGATCTCTATCTAGGTCATGGTAAGAACACAATGACACTGCCACAAAAACATCACCAACATTACAAAATGAACCATCACATTTGTGCGCTTTATCGATTTCTACTCCCACTTCCCATTTACTGGAGGGTCTTGAACAGTCTTATGCCACTGATCAATTCACCCAGTAATTTATAAGTGAATTGTAGGTACCTCTTCATCTGTCCCAGAATGGAGAAATTGAGGGAATAAGATTTTCTTTAAGCATAGGTTGTTCATTCCACAGAACTCGTCCATCATTCACAAAATAATAACTTACTCACATGGCACCCTCTACGTAGGGCTTTCAGGAATAAGAGCAACCTTGCATAGGATTCAAAGTGAATTTCACTACCATAACATGAAAATTTGTAACTAACCATGTTAACTAATATGAACTTTGTCAAAAGGCTAAACCCACTAATCACTTACCTTACGGACTACTCCAGCCCTTACCCATCCCAACTCTAATTTGTCGGACCGTACTATGGATTTCATAATCTAATTAACAAATTCAACAATTACACAATCATTATGGTAATCGTAGATAGATTATCATGAGTGATTGATGAGTCCTATTTATATAGTGATTTTTGGACTCATCTAGGCTAGTTTTGTTACACAAGCACTTCACTTTTAGTTCGTTGTCGTATATTTTTCATCTTATCTTTATTTCCATAAGTAGTGCACTTATAAGCCCGTGTTTGTGTATTTTTGTTTCTTTTATGGATTGTACTCCTTTGTGGTTGCTTGGAATGTCTACACATATCAGTGATTTGTTTTTTCCTTTTGATACAGGGGTCGTGTGCGTGTTTCGGGAGTGTTTGGAAACAAGAATACTGTGTACGATCATCGGATCTATTGCGCACGACCACTGGTCGTGCGCCACTGATCGTGCGCACTAGTCTTCAGTTTTCCACGTTCTGTCCGGCCAAACGCACGACCACTAGACATAGTGCGCACGACCGATGGTCGTGCGCCACTGATTGTGTGCATGGATTAAATTTTTCCGGTAGTTTTGTCTGCTGTAATCGCACGACCATTAGACATAGTCCGCACGACTACAGGTCGTGCTCCACTGCTCATGCGTGTTATCCCAATTCTTCTTTTGATTCTTCCATGCCAGTGCGCACGATCACTGCACATAGTGCGCATGACCACTGGTCGTGCGCCCCTGATCGTGCGCATTGTTATTTCTTCTGTCTATATATACGCACGTTCCACCCTAATTCGAGACCCCCCGAGTATTTTCTCCGCCATTTTCATCTTCGAGGAAGGGTTCCGTCGTTCCCCTTCATCTTCCACCGTAGGGAGGTGCTCCGGGCAAGCTTTCATCGCCAAATCCAAACCAGAGCTTCCTATCGGCCTACTCCTTCATCCTTGAGCTTCAAGAAAGGTTTTGACGATGTATCCAACAAGCAAAGGGAAACTTGGAACTTTCTTCTGCATCGTGACACAAATAATACGGGTCAATTGGACGGTAGTGACAGACCTTCTCTACCCCAGATGCAGTTGAAGACCGTACTAGGATGTGGATTGACAACCCGACGATTCCTTCCGTGAACCCTCAGCAAGACTTTGGATTAGGTCGATCTCTTGACTTGTACTTGCTTTCTTGTTGTATATGTGTGTTAAAACATCATTTGTAGATGTTCTTGATCTTTAGTTGTATGCTTTATTAGATTCATGTCTATGTGATTCTGTATTGCTTTACTTCTTTAGTTGATTTAGGTGCGCCATTATCCATCCTCCGCCACCACACCGTGCCACACTTGCAATTGCTAGTGGTGTGCTTAGAAAAGAGGTTCTCACGACCCTCATTCCTCCGTTCTCACCACCTCATCTGCTAGCCTACTTGTCCATCAGCCCAGCGATTTGGTGCATAGCGGCCCAGGTAGTCTTCCATCCCGCCTAGCGAAGCATCGCATTGCGGCATTGCATAAGAGTAGTTGTTAGTGTTTTATTTTATTTTTTCATAATAATCAAAACCCACCTTCGTTAGCTCCGACCTAAGGACTTTAATCTCAAGTCCTACTCGAAATTAACTCCACCTTACTGTGTTCCTTGAGTGATCGATACTTGGGAAGATTTGTCCATTTTATATTACTTGTGCGACCGGTACACTTGTCGTTAAACGCATCAAGTTTTTGGCACCGTTGCCAAGGAACACAGTCGTGTGTGTTTTGGGAGAGGGAGATTGGAGATAGAAGCCCATTTCCATTATTACATTTCATGTTTATTCTTTGCTTTAGTTTTTAAATATTGTTGCTTATTTTTCTTTGTTGCTTTTTTAGTTTTAATTTTTCAGTAACAGACATTCATTTTCTTTTATCTATTAGTGTGTAGTTAATTTTGCTTAAAATATTTCTTGTGGTGAATTCATCATTGTTGCACCATGTTTTCTTATAAAAATATTTGTTGTAGATGGTGTGGGGATTATAGTCATGGAAGTGATGAGTTCATTAATGTAGATAGTGAGCATAATTCTCGTGGTTCAGTGTATGGAGCACCATCCTCTTATGGTACTTCATACACCTTACCCAAGTCATATGGTCACTTATCTTCTATGCCTTCACCTTTTTCTTATTCATCTCCGGTCACCCCTGGACCGAGGGGTAATGGAAAACGGTGTTTGTGTTGTCGTAGCACCGAGCACGTGTTGAAAGATTGCGTAAAATTTCAGCGCCAGTTGGAGGAGAATGATGAACCGGATATCCGAGTCTTCATATCACCCTCTCAATTGTCTTACCCTTCTAATTCTGATGATATATTCCCAGTACCACCTTGTCTATGGGGGACTGCTGCGGATATACCCATCAAACTTTCAGCTGATGTGTGTAATGACATTGTGGTGTCGTCTCTCCCCATGCACTCTTCCCCTCTTATTGATTCACCCCCGGAGGAACCAACACATATTTTCTTTGATGTTGTTGTTCCTCCGCTTTATTTGCAAGAATTATCTATCCCGATTTTTAGTGAGTCGGTTGATGATGTTATGTCATATAGTGATTCAGAGCCTGAGGTTGCGCCAATATGGGACGAGGACGTTATTCTCTCCAATAGAGAGTGTGACACCTTGGAACACAATGACGGATCGAGGTGGGATGATGAGGAGATTCTTTCTGATGTGGAATTTTCCACTTCCTTGTTAGATGAGGAGGTCCAAACCACCACCAAGGACCTCGAGCTCTCGGATTCCCCTTGCCATGACTCATATGACACTGACGGTGATCTATGTTTGGATCCTGCTGGGAGTGAGACCGGGACCCCTCCCCCTATTTTTGATTATTTTAGTTCTTCATCTTCTGAATTCCTTGACACCCTTTCTTTATAATAGCCTGTGCAGGTTGAGTCTCCGCGGGTATGTTAGGATGATGATGAGCCTGGTTCCAATGCCATCACAATCGTATCCTGCAAAAATGTGGTAAATGATACCCTGCTAGTCAAGGATTTCTTTTGTGATAAGATAACGAGGACCAGTGCGCCTCCTCCTCTTAATTCCAATTTCCTCTACCTGTGTTGAGCAGGTATTATTATGTAGGTAGAGGGGTAATTGCTCTATCTCCGTATCGGTACTCGTTAATGCAACGGATGTTAGGCCAGTTGCCATTGCACTTTTCTTTTCATAGGCCCACTAGCTAGAAATGTATAGAATTTAATAAGTCGTGTTGGGATTACAATAACCCTAGTAGTTATCTTACATTTTCTGTATTTTTATTTTCATGTCTATCTTAGTTTTAGTATTACTTTGTATTTGTATATTTTCCTTTTGTTTTTGCGGAGCTCACCCCTGCAGGTATTCATGGAAACTTCATATTAGCGGGGTAGTGATTCTTTGTATGGAGGGCCTACCTCTATTTTTCAAGCATCTTCTGGTATGCTAACTGGCTGAGCATTGGGTAACATCTCCCCTTGTCTTTATCTGATTTAAATTTCTATATCATATGTTGTGTAGTTTAGTTTAAGTCTGGGAGAGAGCCATTATTAGTTATCTTTTTCACGCAGACATTTCATGTGCATACTAGAAGCTTTTATATTTTATTTTGATTAGTTCAGTGCATCGCACACAACTACACCCATATGAGTGCGTGCTTAGCTGTTAGCGTGCTGCGAGTTATACTCGTTTCTTTTGTATGATTTGGGAAAATTATTGTGCTGGAATAGGATTGTGAGACAGAGTAAAATATTGACTCATGTAGTGTTTCTAGTCGAGTGCTCTCGTCTCGTGTAGAAATTGGAGTAGATTTAATTTTTTTTGTATGCTAATAGTTTTATATTTTTCTATTTGCGTAAGGACTTTTTATTCTACTCAAAAATCTATGAATCTGGTGTGAATCGAACGGTAGTGTAGGGATGTGTGTAGCCATCACTAGACTTGTTTTGCTCGAGTCAGGAGGAAGGATCATTTTTCTCGGTGTCTAAGAACTTGCCCCAAGCTACTCTTGAAGCATTGGTGCATGATTAGTCTAGCATGAGTGTGATGTAGGCCATCATTTTGGCCCGGTTGAGCTTTGTACCATTCCTAACGTCTTATCCTCGCTAATCCCCGTTGTGTACCCAAGTCGAGCTTTAGTGTTTTATATTTTTCATGATGGGGTGTTGATGTGGTGGTATTCATTGTTAAAATGTGGATGTTCTCCAAGGATTATATTTGTTGAAATTGTGGAAATAAAAAGATAATAAAAAAATTTCTGTAAAAAAAAAGTGAAAAAAAAGTATAATTGAAAAATCTTATTGGTAATGTGGTTGTATTTTGAGTAGGTGGTGCACACACCCATATGTTAAAAGTTAAGTATGGGGGTGTGATGTACTCGCATGTGTTTTGGATTAGCGGCTGGATTCTCTTTTCTATGCTAGCCCATTTGGGTTAGGGTCATAGCCTTCCTGTTTATCTTTGTTTAGCGGCTGGATTCTCTTTTCACTGTGATTTCATTTTTGAGTAGTAATAAAATTTTGATAAGCATTGTAAAAAGTATAAACTATTTTGCATACTTAGAAATTTCCTCTATTTATATTTTTGCGCGTACAAGCAGGCGACTTCGCATGGTACTCCATATCACAATTTCTATGTTAGCTAAATTATTTTCCCTATCTGCATAGATTTTGTTTGCTTGGGACGCGCAAATAGGTAAGTCTGGGGGTGTGATGAGTTCTATTTATAAAGTGATTTTCAGACTCATCTGGGATAGTTTCTTACCCAAGCACATCACTTTTAGTTTGTTATTTTATATATTTCATCTTATCTTTATTTCCTTAGGTAGTGCACTTATAATCCCGTGGTTGTGTATTTTTGTTGCTTTTATGGATTGTACTCCTTTGTGTTTGCATGGAATGTCTGTACATATCAGTGATTTATTTTTCCTTTTGGTACGGGGGTCTTGTGCCTGTTTCGGGGGAGTTTGGAAACAGGAATACTGCGTACGATCATCAAACCTATTGCGCATGACCACTGGTCGTGTGCCACTGATCGTGCGCCACTGATCGTGCGCACTAGTCTTCAGTTTTCCAACTTCTGCTGAGGCAAACACACGTCCACTGGACACAGTGCGCACGACTACCGGTCGCATAGGCTGATCGTGTGCATGGATATAATTTTTCCTGGAGTTCTGTCTGGGGTAATCACACGACCATTAGACATAGTGCTCACGACTACCGGTCGTGCTCCAGTGCTCGTGCGCGTTATCCCAATTCTTCTTTTGCTTTTGCCATGCCAGTGCGCACGATCACTGGACATAGTGCGCACGACCACTGGTCGTGCGCCCGTGATCGTGCACATTGTTATTTCTGCTGTCTATATATACGCAGGTTCTGCCCTAATTCGAGACCCCCCCCCCCCACTTTTCTCTGCCGTTTTTTGTCTCCGAGGAAGGGTGTAACACCCCGAAACTCAAAAGAGGGACGGTTGATGTTTTAAGCCCAGTCTGAATTTTGGAGCAGGTGTCACGGGCGTGACACGGGTGTGTCACGGGCGTGACACGGGCGTGACACGGGCGTGACACAGGCGTGTTCGGCCACGGGTCGTGTGGTCGACGTTTTGACGATCGGAGATCGTCGTGTTGAGGCACACGGCCTGGGACACGGGCGTGTCCCAGGGCGTGTCACTTTGGGCAGTTTTCTGAGGCAGGCACACTGGCCATGACACGGGCCCTGACACAGGCGTGTCACATGCGACACGGGCGTTTCGGGTGCCGTATCGCAGGCCGTGTCCTCCTCGGGTTGGGAAAGCTGGCCGATTGCACACATGGGGGGGGGGGGGGCGTGACACGGGTCTCGACACGGGCGTGTCACAGGTGACACGGGCGTGTCGGAGGCCGTGTCAAATGCCGTGTGCTGGCTTTCAAATTGGTCGAGACGGCGAATGGGGGACACGGCCAGGCATACGACCGTATTGTAACCCGTGTTCGGCCCAGATTTTATAATTTGAGGCCTAATCGTGGCCGTTCATTTCCTTGGCTTTGGATTCGACGGTGGGGGGCGGCTCCTGGGTGGTTTTAGCCGGGAATTAGGGTGGAATACCCCATTTTCTTTTGGGCATTCTCTCTCTAATGGTTTAGAGTGAGGGGAGAGCAAGGAAGAGGTTGGAGACCATGATCCGGCCGCCTGTGGAGCGTCGGAGCTCCGAATCGCGATCCGAGTCCAGATCCGCAGAGGTGACGCCGTTGCGGTGCTTTTCAACCGCATAGTTTTTCATGGCACCGCGGAAGAACGCAAGGGTAACGATTTCTCATCCTTGGGCATGTGAAGCCCTTTTTCCCTTTGCATAGGAAGCCCTCTCTCGTGAGTGAGCGAAGAGTTGGAGCGTTCCTTGGGGTAGATATGTAAAGTCCCCCTTGTATAGAGTCCGTATGCAAAAACGGACATAGGCATTGTGTGTGAAGCCTATCCGGACAAGTAGAGCCGGATCGGTGATGTTGCATTGCATATGAACCGGGGAAGACTCCGGGTGTTTGGGCGTTTTTCGGGTTTTCTACGTGGTAGATTGCAACAGGGAGCCTTGGAGATTAACTCCAAGGTGCACCCAGAAAACTGGGCAAAAGCGAGTTTTGCCAACACGATGGCCGGGGAGCCAACGTGAACATAACCGGGTTATGTGATTTTTGTGGCGGAAACGGGACTCGGTGAGTCTTGACCTGCGCATATGGCTTAAATTGCCGTTGCGATATGAGAACGGGTCAGGCGGAACCATACCTGATCTATGTCGTTCGGTGGGACCGTTGGCATGGATGAGAGTCTTCGGCGGTCTATGGCTTAAATTGTCGTGACCAAGGCCAAGAAGACAAAATGCTCATATGGTTGGCCGTCCAAGGGGCGGTGGTGGAACGGGAACGTCTATAGCTTGAACTGACGTGACGTCTATAGCTTGAACTGACGCCTACGCCTATTGTTAACCCGGAATCCGCGACTAGTTCTCCAGGTTTTCAAGTCCGGGCGGCTTGTGCATTCTAGCCGCCGTTATCAGCTAGCCGGCTTATCGTCAGACAAGCCGGGCGGCCTCTGCATCGGACAGCCTCCAGCTCCAGTCCAGCCGTCATCTAGGGGTCGGCCTATCCTAGCCCAAGGGGCGCGACCTATGTCCCAGGTCCTCGTCAGAAGAGGTCCAGACCAGCCCGCCCAGTGGCCGAGTCCTGCAGCTCGGCAGAAGAAGATCGCCAGTCCGCGCGGCCTGTCTCTTGGTTTTTCTTCTTCCTCTCGATTCCCATCACCGCTGCCCGATTCTCTTGTACCCCGGGCAGCTGGTAATTTTAGCCCTGCCCGTTTGGGCAGGCCCCCAAGCCTATAAATAGGGGGCGGGAGTACACCCAAAGGACGCTGACTCGAGTCCAAGAGCTCGCTTGTTAAGAGCTGCGGCCTCGATTCTAGTCCTTTGCGGTCTATTGTCCGGCCGGCTTCCTCCTTTCTTTCTTCTTCGCTAAGTGTAACCGCTTATTTTCTTATAAAAGGAAAGCCCGCCGCAGGAGAGGCATTCAGGCCGCGGCGGGCGAACTCTGGTGTTGCCGCTGGTAGCGGCCCTTTCTCTCCTTTCTCTGCCCGGTTTTATCCGCCATTCCTAGCCGCCAGTAACCGACTAGCCGACAGTCTTTTCCCCATTTCTTCCCCCAGTGCTCGAACGGTTAGCTGGTGGTGCTCGTCTTCCCCGTCGCTTTTCGTGCATCAACAGTTCACACGCGACCTTCAGATCTCGGTTAGTCGCTGAAGTTCAGCGGCCATACAATGTCAGACCGGCAGCCTATTCAGAACAACCTCAGCCCCAGCGAAGTTCTGCTCTTGGAAGCTCTTCTGCAGTCCCGCCGGGAAGAAAATCAAACCCGCCAAGAGATGATCCGGCAGCTCGCCGCGATCAATTGTAATCTAGCCGCAATCAATAAGCGGTTAGACTTGTAGTCCGCAATCATTCCGGTTACGCCAGCCAACCAGACCCCAGCGGACAGCAAGCAGGTCGATCCGCCGGCCTACTCGCCTACCTTCCCGGGCTATTCGCCGAGCTATTCGACCTCCTACCCGGCCTGGCCGCCCGAGTATTTGGCAACTCGGCCTCCAGTTTCGAAGAAGCCCCGTGTTTCGGAAAAAGGACAAAAAAGTTCGTCAGACCTCCCCCAGATCGAACAACGGGAGGAAGAGCCAAGTCACAAGAAACCCGCTCGAGCAGCGCACGGGCAAGTCAGGTGCATGGATCAATATTGCGAATATCACAAGGAAAGAGGTCATCTAACAGAAGATTGTAGAGCTCTCAAATTAATTGTGAAAATGCAGAAATCAAAGGAATCCCGTAGCATGATCTAAAAAAGACATCTCATTCATAGGCTGGCAGACGCGTCAACATCAACGACAAAAGCGATCTTAAATCAATCCCTTAACCCAATATGTTTTTCTGTCTTTTGTTTCTTCTCATTATGCTCTATTAAGAAGGATTATGACTCATTGTTATATTTTGTTTCAAAGATTCTATATCGGTACTCTCACCTGGCAAGTCATCATTCTTATGGGTTTGCAACCCAAAAAGTTAAAAGATCACTGAATCAAGAGATATCGCCGAGTCTAGCTACATCCCCCTTTAGAGCCGTTGTCATTAGCGTAACACCACGAGGACCACGTGTTGCGGGGAGATTTCGCACCGTGTAGTGGGAGCTTACCGGCCTTGATGCGGTGGAGTTCTAGATTGCGGATCCCGGCTAGTACCTAACCCCACTTCTGCATTATGGAGGAGCGGAGTGGTGGTCAGCTCTACCACGCCATGTAAGGGATATCGTTGCAACTATGATGCGTCTGTGCGGGAAGCGATACACGCATGCCCCGCAGATCGTCTTAGCATGCGACCCTCGAATACTCTTTGATACTCTCAAGCAGTGCCTGCAGGAGACCCACAGTCTTGTCGATCTCTGAGGAAAGCAATGTGACTCCGGCCGCACCTGCCCGGAAGATCGACTTGAACTGTACTCCAGGCAAGAGAGCAGTGTATTCTTTTCTTCAAGCAGAAGCCTAGTCGGCGGTCAGAATTCAGACCGCGCGGTTATCATATCCTGGCTAAAGAGAGTATCCGCCCGGGTAACTTGATATTATAAGGCTGAATAGAAGTTATCCAACAGCAAGTTGCGGATATTATTATTCTTACCGCTCGGTTATCTCTGTGACCAATTGGTTTTCTTAAATTGGTCTCATATTTGAAGTTGCCAATATTTATTCTTACCGCGCGGATATCGTTATTAATCGGGCGAGTTATTTGGCTATCTTCAGCTCAATACAGCAGACATTATTAATCATGCGAGCTTGTTGGTTTCTTCAGTTCACTATAGCGGATATCAGTATTATTCGTGCGAGTTATGCATAAATCACTTATCAGATATATTCGCGCGAGTTATTCTTATCTCCACATCCATTCTGCTTGTGTATTGTCCAGATATCTCATGGCATATTATTATTATCGATCGAATAGAAATACAATACCGAGCGAATAAAGCATATTCAGCAAAATCAAACAGTATCATTTTTATATTGTCAGAAATTGCAAAGTGTATTATCCGCGCGGCTTACAAAGATCATGCCGCCGGATCAAAGGAGTATCATAGCATATCAACTTTTCCAGTTATCCTATCCGCTCAGTCCGCCGGCTTATGGTATTCATTCAAATCAATTCGCGGCTTGCAATATAAAGAAGTCGCAATATGTTTATCTCTATCGCTATGTAGTTTTCCCTATTGGAAGCCAGTTTCGTATTAAAGCTCGGACAGGCCGCCACATTCGGCTTGGTTTTTACAATATCAATCCGGTTTATCTCCTTAGCCGAGCGGCTTGTCGATCGCCATTTGAACTGCCTTATCTTCTTGGCAAATAGTCTCCTAACCGCCCGGCTTATTGCTCTATATACGCTCAAGGATGATCGGATTATTATAATTTCGCAGACTAGTATATCTGGTTAATGGTATTCTACTCGAGTTAAACCGCAGCAAGTTAGTTATTATTCGGTGAAGTCATAAATAAGATTTCTCAAGTCGGAAACGAGTAAGAATGATTAAACCGCATATTCAAACAAGCAAGTAAAATTACAATAGATTCTCACAAAAGGTAAAACGTCTTCATTTCTAATGTCAAGTATAAGGGGTAGACCGCGCGGTTTACAAAATCTTACCGGCGGTCTCAAAAAATGTAAAAACTTTTACAAGTAAACTATTCTAGCTATTCGGCCTCTATCTTTTGGACGCAGGAGTACCAGAGTCCGGTTCACCGTCAATATCGATCTCAGAAGGCGAGTAATCGCCGCTGTCCGACGAGGATGAACGCGAACTACCAGTGCCCCTGGTCTCCGACGAGCTGGCATCAACCCGCGCGGTCTCAGACGCTTGACCGCCGGTCTTTGAAGAAGCACTCTCGCTCCTGCTGTCCTCCCCTTCCTCTTCTGCCTCGCCCTCTCCGCCAATCTTCTCCTTGCCTTTCAGCGCCCGATAAACCGCAGCCACCCTTTTCTTCAAGGGTGGATATAGGTCGGCGCAGGTGAAGTCGGTGAATCCCGGGGCGAGGCCGCCCTGATCTCGAAGGCGTTTCAGCGCTCCGTCGATCCCCTGGACAAGCTAGGGAAAGACCGCGTCTTGAAAGGCTGAGTTCGCTGGATCGTACACTTTCTGCAAAGGAAAGAAAAAGGTTAGTTCGGGCGGCTTGATGAATTAAGCCGCAAAAATCAGGTAATGTCTTACCGCATGCGACTCCTTCAGCCGTGCGATTTCTTCATCTTTCTCGGCGAGTTGCCGCTGCAGTTCGCCTTCAATTGTAACTAACCGCCTATGGGCTAGGCCCATATAGTGGTTGGCAACAAAGCTTCTCGCGCCGACCTGCGCGGCAAACCGCGAGAAGTCTTCTGCAGGTATCTTCTCCAGCGCTTTCAAGTTGCGCCTGCCATACAAAGCCGCGCCAGCCACGGAGGCATGGCGGCTTACAGTTTCCTTCCCCCAGTTCGGGAGGGCGGTGGAAACCTTTACCGACTCCCCGTCGGCACTCCACTGCATGGTGGGGTTGCCGTGGAGATCTTTCAAGCGGCTACCCATACCATGCAGTATGAAGCCGCTGGAGGAGTCCGACTCTTCCTCCTCCGCAGC
The DNA here is from genome assembly GCA_039513925.1 of Platanthera zijinensis. Taxonomy (NCBI): domain Eukaryota; kingdom Viridiplantae; phylum Streptophyta; class Magnoliopsida; order Asparagales; family Orchidaceae; genus Platanthera; species Platanthera zijinensis. The sequence goes on from CM077085.1 coordinate 165,914,542, forward strand.
CCGCTCCGGCCTGGCCCTCTTCGCCCTTTTCTCCCTTTGTGTGAGGGTTAGGCCGCCTGGAGTGAGCGGCTTGTTCAGCGGTACCGCGACAGCAGCTGCAAGGCGAAGTTAAAAAGTCAGTTGGTAAGCCGCGCGGCTAGCATAGCAGTTCGGCCGAGTGATACTTACTGTCCTCCGCATGAACGTCCTCCAAAGTCGGGAGCAGCGGGAGGTAGTGGGTGACGTCGAGCCGCTCCCCCTTGAAGAAGTTAAAGATCTCCTTCTCCACGCCGTCCAGTCCGCTGCTGCCAAAAGCGGCTTCGTCGCGAACTTGCGGATGGACCGGCAGGAGTCCGAGGTTACCCTCGAAGATAAGGTATCTTTCTGACCAATTCGCGATTTTATTCGCCAGGTTTACAACTTTCATGCCGCGGCAGCCGAAGTAAAGATGGCCTCTGAAGATCTTCGTTCCCGAATCCGGGATAGACCGCACAGAGAAGCATTCTCTGAACAGCCTTATCGAGAACCGAACTCGCTCCGACCTCAGGTAAGAGAAGAAGCTGTAAATCGCCGCTATCGAGTTCGGGGGCAGCTGCCCCGGCACTACTCCGTAGTGGTCGAAGACCGCTACGGCTTCCATCAGTACAGGGAACCGGAAGCCGCAGTCGAAGTGGTCGACAGGGATTGCGATTTGGTTGGCGGTGGAGGAGTTAATCCGCTCGTGAGCAAGCGGAAGCCGCGCGAGCAGCGGGCTATCTTTCATGTACTTCTCCACAAAGCTATCTAGCTCGGCTTGGGTAAGCCGGCCTTCCTTGTGGTCTGCGGAGTGAAACGCAGAAGCCGCATCGGTCCTAACGGCTGGAGCTTTGTCAGACCGCATCGCCTTTGCTTTAGCTCGCATTCTGATCTTCTGTGCCGAAATCTCCGGGGTCATCTCAATTTATAGATTTCCTATGCAGCTACAGTAGTGGTTGTCAAATCGCGGTTAGATATCAGGCCGCACGGCTCAACCTGCAAGGTAAAGTATTCTAACCGCATTCTAGTTCGGCAGGTCGAGCGATTAAAATTCCAGTACTTGGCAAAATTTCCAAAGAAGAAAAGACAGCGACTAGAAGTAATCAAACCGCACAAAGCCGCATGCAATTCAGAGTAATATACAATCAAACATACAATTGTCCACAGGAATCAAACCGTCCGGCATCACGAGTTGATGCTTATTACAAAGCCAAATAAAAGTTCTCTTAATTATCTCTCTCCACTCTCTGGAGCCTCTCGCCCAACCCGCGCGACTTGGTCGCCGGCCTGTACCAGCTGGACGTACACTTGACTAACGAGGTTGTGGATATTGTGCAGAGTCCGGTGAACTCGCGAAGTATCACGCTCTACGCGGGTAAATGGAACCAGCGACAGAGCGCGATCTCCCGGGTCGCCAGAAGCAGTGACCTGCCTAACCGCCGCGACTACTGGTGAGTACGAAGTCTCTCCGAAAGCTGGGCGATTTGGTTGTTGCTGCTGTTCAGCAGTCATCCCAGCAGGTCGCAAGCCTCTGCCGGCCTCCTCTGGTCGATCCTTATCCCTTTCCTCGTCAAGTCGAGCGGTGTCCGCCCTTTCCCTTTCAATCCGGCCGAGCATCAGCACTAAAGCCTGCAGATCTAGTTTCTCTTTCTTCTCCTGCTCCAGGTGGGCCAGCGCCTCCAGAGTCCTTTGTTCAGCGGCCTCAAGTGCAGTCCGCATCGTTGTCTTCTCCTCCTCCCAACTGGCCAGGGACTCCTGCATCCTTTTGTCAACGGCCTCCAGTGCAGTCCGCTTCGCCGTTTTCTCCATGTCCGCGCTGGCCAGTGCCTCCTGCACCCTTTTGTTAGCGGTCTCCTGCGTAATCCGCATCGCCGCTCTCTCCAACTCCAAGCTGACCAAGGCTTCCTGCGTCCTTTTTTCAGCGGCCTCCAACTCAGACCGCATCATTCCTCTCTCCTGCTCCAAGTCCTCCAGTACTTCTTGAGTTCTCTTTTCAGCGGCCTCCAGCATAGACCGCTGATTTTCTTCTTGAAGCCGCCACTCTTCTTCCTTGGCTCGAAGGGCCTCGGCATGCTCCCTTATCCTAGCCTGCAAGGCGGCGACCTCCTCCTGGAAGTCGGCTGTCCTCTGGTCGCGGACACTTGGAGGCAGCGGCGGCATCAGTGGAGGTAAGAAAGTCGACAGACCGCCCAACTTTATGGCAGTTTCATGTGCACCTGCAGCAAATAAACAGGCGGTTAGATTCAGTGGCATGACCGGCATCTGGTAGAAGATCTCGTTAGAACGAGACCGCAGCTCGTGGTTATCTCTCCTTCGAAAGCCGCAGTATCAAGTCTAGCCGCTGGTCGCCTAAACCTTTCTGAATCTATTCGCTTTAGCTTTTCTTTCCATAGCTGCGCGGTCTCCTTAGCTTTGCTTTTCAGCTCAGCCGTGGTCAGGAAGAAGCTCGCCGGCGGATTGAAAATTGTATCCGCTCCCTTCTTCCGTGACCGCGGCTTGTAGAATTTTACAAAACGCTTAACTTCTTCGTGTTTACCTTGCAGGGCAGGAAATGTAGTCGCCACCTGCTTCCCGGCGATTAACTTTTTCATCTCCTCTATCTTCTCTCTGAGTTTTAATTTTTCAGCTCCTTCTGAAACCGCAGGAGCCGGTTCGCCAAGCTTCTCTCTTGTAACTTCGATATCGGTGTCGGCGACCTCCGCAGAAGCCGGCGGAGTTGCCAGTAACTTGTCCAGCTGCTGAAATTTGTCCATGCCCTTCAGGATATCGCTCAGGGATTCGCTAGCCGGAGGCGTACTCTCTAGCTCGTCCGACTTGGAAGACGGATTCGACAGACCCTCAGATACATCTTTTTCCCGCGGCTTAAATTGCACACTAGCCGCTCCGGTCTTCACAGAAACATTGCGGTTATCAACCCGCATCTTCCTCGCCTTCTTCTCCATCCTTTCCTCAAGGGTCTCGGCCTTTTTCTTACGTCGCTTCAAGTGGCCGACTATTGTCTCTGTCCGTTTCCTCTTCTCAGTCAGAGACCGCTCGGCTTCCAGTGGCTTCTTTGACTCGTCCTCTTCAATAATGATCAAGTCAGCGGATGTGGGCAACTCGCGCGGCTTGGAAGAGTCGACACTCTTCTCCTCCGTACCGGCGATCTTCAAAAGAGGTTCACCCGATGGCGAGTAGGTAATGTCGAAGGATTTGGTGGCACCAGCTTCCGGGAGAGCAGATTTGGAAACCGCTTCAACTTTCGTCGCGGCCTGCGAGGATTCTGCAACGACTTCCATCGGTTTCTTTCCAGAATCAGAAGCCGCCGGTGCGATCGGCTTCTCGGTTTTCTTCTCAGGCGGTTGGTCGGAACTGTCCGCTTTTCTGCTCCTCTTTTTCGATCCAGACGACTTCTTTTCGCGTTCTAGCATCGAGGACATGACGTCCATCTTGTAGAAGTCTCTGTCGGCTTGGAGGATTCTGACCGCAAGTGGCGAGTAGTGACCCGTGGCTTGGCAGAAATCTTGAAGAAATGGCAGGGCCCTCGGCATTTTATAGACGCAGAAGCATTAATGGCAGTCGCGGTCTCCGGCTTAGTTCTACATTTTCGAAGTTTTTTATAAAACTTAAAAATGTGCGGGGATTATGTTAACCCGGAATCCGCGACTAGTTCTCCAGGTTTTCAAGTCCGGGCGGCTTGTGCATTCTAGCCGCCGTTATCAGCTAGCCGGCTTATCGTCAGACAAGCCGGGCGGCCTCTGCATCGGACAGCCTCCAGCTCCAGTCCAGCCGTCATCTAGGGGTCGGCCTATCCTAGCCCAAGGGGCGCGACCTATGTCCCAGGTCCTCGTCAGAAGAGGTCCAGACCAGCCCGCCCAGTGGCCGAGTCCTGCAGCTCGGCAGAAGAAGATCGCCAGTCCGCGCGGCCTGTCTCTTGGTTTTTCTTCTTCCTCTCGATTCCCATCACCGCTGCCCGATTCTCTTGTACCCCGGGCAGCTGGTAATTTTAGCCCTGCCCGTTTGGGCAGGCCCCCAAGCCTATAAATAGGGGGCGGGAGTACACCCAAAGGACGCTGACTCGAGTCCAAGAGCTCGCTTGTTAAGAGCTGCGGCCTCGATTCTAGTCCTTTGCGGTCTATTGTCCGGCCGGCTTCCTCCTTTCTTTCTTCTTCGCTAAGTGTAACCGCTTATTTTCTTATAAAAGGAAAGCCCGCCGCAGGAGAGGCATTCAGGCCGCGGCGGGCGAACTCTGGTGTTGCCGCTGGTAGCGGCCCTTTCTCTCCTTTCTCTGCCCGGTTTTATCCGCCATTCCTAGCCGCCAGTAACCGACTAGCCGACAGTCTTTTCCCCATTTCTTCCCCCAGTGCTCGAACGGTTAGCTGGTGGTGCTCGTCTTCCCCGTCGCTTTTCGTGCATCAACACCTGTGATGATGTGTGTTTACACTAATAAATTGCCTATACTAATAAAGTGCAGGGAAAGAGCATCGCCGCCCCGATTTTGGGGGCGGGATCATTATAATTTGGTCAGCATAGCTGACCGTTGCTTTTGTTTGCCACCGGGCAGTGGTTTGTGCTTGCAGGTGCGGCGGAGCCGAGGGGAAAATAGCGGGCTAAAGCTCAAGTTGCTGAGCCGGCCCTCGAAGGCCTAATTTTGAGTGTTTCATTATGACCATGTGTGGCCAGCCTGTGAGCCGATGTATAAAAACACTGTTTTATCAAGCAAACTATGTAAGGCCTTAAGGTCATTTCTATTTTCTGTGTATTGGAACATTCCTGCGGGTGCTATTGTAGTAGACATTCATGCTGTTGGCAGGGTTCTTAATTGTGCAACTTAATTTTAATGCTTCCGCTAGGTGTTGTGTAGGGCATGCAATTGGTTGTATGGTTTCAACGCGTAACCAACCGATCTGTCCGTAGTATATGGCGTCGGGCCCCGGCCGGACCTACTGCTATATGCTATCCGACGGATAGGGGTGTTACAAATTGGTATCAGACTACTGGTTTCGGTCAAACTTAAATGAATTCGTGGGCGAATTCACTTTAAGGTGTGGTGAGCACATGTGTGCGTCATCGTTATAACATGAAAAGAACCCATGAATGTCCACTTAGGAATGAGAATACACATGTTTTAGGAACCTGCGTGTTCCTATAATTTTTGTTTGCAATAATTTTTGGTCGCTTATCGGTGTTTTGCACGATTATAGGTGACCAGAAGTGGTGATGGGCCGTCAGAACGGCCAGGTTCTGAGGCAAGCAGTGCGCCAAGTGAAGCGCCTGCAACACCTCCGTTTGCCGAGACCATTAGGTTGGTGGCAGAAGCTGTCATGGCGATGATTAATGCGCAACCTGCAAGACAGGTGCAGCAGCCTGCTCCTGCGGAGGAGCAAGTGCCGCTCCAAGCGGCGGAGCCTAGAAGGGTTGAGCAGGTGGCGGTGGAGCCGGAGTTACCTCGGAGAGCAACTGAAAGACAGTTGAAGCATGTGATGGGCTTCCACCCACCGGTGTTCTCGGGAACGGGAACCCCGACCCAGGTTGAGGATTGGCTCTCAAGAGTCAATAGGGTGATGAAAGCAACATAAACGGAAGAGTGGCAGAAGACCATGATAGTGATGTTCCTTTTGGATGGGGACGTAAGGTTATGGTGGGAAGGCCTTGAGCTACACCAGTTGAGGGGAAGGCCGTTGGCCGAAGTTCCTATGGCGGAGTTTGCAAGATTGTTCATGGCTCGATACCTCCTCTCAGCGCAGAGGATCACATTGGAGAACGAGTTCCAAAAGTTGGTGCAAGGAGATAGCACTATAGACGAGTACCTCCACGAGTTTTCTCAATTGGGGAGATATGCTAGCGCTACATTTGCCGATGAGGAGCGAAAGACTAACCGCTTCTATTAAGGGTTAAGAGATGAGCTGAGGTTGCTACTGTCAGGGCCCATGGCGCAGGGTTTCCTAACCTTGGTTAACTCGGCCCGGTACTTGGAGAAGGACATGAGAAATGTGCAAGCTAAGAAGGAATCTGGCGGGAAGAAATCGGAGTTCAAAGCGCCGACTACGTCGAAGTCGGGCTATCGAAGATTCTACAAGAAGACTAGGACGTCAGGTCCAGCTCCTTCTGTAGGTGCCTCGGGGACAACTACCAATCGAACCCCGGGCGCTTGTTTCACGTGTGGAAAGACAGGGCACTTTGCCCGCGATTGCTGGAGCGGACGCCCAAAGTCCGAAAGAAAGCAAGGAGCTACTTACGAAGAGAAGGGCAAGGCGGTGGAGTCAACCACGTCTCACTATGCTCCGACTCAGCCTAGAGTCTACAACTTGGGGAAGCAGGAGGCTATTAAACAAGCGGATGTGGTGACAAGTACGAGTTAATTTATAGCAAGTTAACTTAGATACTGTTGTTTATTGCTTGTTAGCCTAATATGGTTTGCATAGGCTTTGTTCTGATTAGCGATAGTCCGGCACGGGCACTGTTCGATACGGGAGCTTCACACTCTTTCTTGTCCGAAAATTTTATATCGCGCATTTGAGTCTCTTCTTCGATGGCAAAGGACAAGTTGGATGTGCTGCTACAGAATGGGTGCTCGATGCGTGCGGACAGAGTGTGCACCGTAAAGGTTCACATAGGGAGCCAAGAGTTCGACTTGCTAGCGTCATTGCTGCCGCTAGTAGAGTTCGACGTTATCTTTGGGATGGATTGGCTTTCGGAGCAGAAGGCTTGGATTGATTGCGACCGGAAGGAGGTCAAGCTGGGTGTTGGGCGAGGGACAACATTCGAGGGACTCAAGGGGTCGAGCAAGACGCTGATGTCTGCTCTTCAGGTGGTAAAGACAGTTCGTGCTGGTGCAGAGCTGTTCTTCGTAATAGTGGGGGCAGTGGAGCCAGAGTCCTCGTTGGATAGCATCCCCGTGGTTTGTGAATACCCCGATGTGTTCTCGGATAGTCTTCCCAGATCCCCACCGCAGCGAGAAATTGATTTCACCATCGAGCTCGTACCCGGGGCCAAACCGGTATCACGTGCTCCGTATAGGCTGATGCCTAAAGAGATGGCAGAGTTGAAAGTTCAGCTAGAGGAGCTGATGGAGCAAGGTTATGTGCGTCCGAGCTCGTCGCCTTAGAGCGCACCGGTCCTCTTCGTTAAGAAGAAGGACGGGAGTATGCGGTTGTGTATTGACTACAGAGAGTTGAACAAGCTGACGGAGAAGAACAAGTACCCGATCCCGAGGATTGATGATCTGTTTGATCAGTTAGTCAGATCGTCGGTATATTCTAAGTTGGACTTGAAGTCGGGGTACTATCAGTTGAGGATAAGGGAATGTGATATCCCGAAGACGGCGTTCAGCACAAGGTATGGGCATTTCGAGTTCACAGTCATGCCGTTTGGACTGACGAATGCGCCATCAGTGTTTATGGACTTGATGAACAGGACGTTCCAAGATTTCCTGGACCGCTTTGTGATCGTCTTTATTGACGATATATTGGTGTACTCGCAGTGCGAAGAAGATCACTTCAAGCACTTGCATCTGGTGTTAGAGACTTTGAGGAGGAATGAGATGTATGCGAAATTCTCCAAATGCGAGTTCTGGCTACCCTCAGTAGCATTCATTGGTCACATTGTCAGTGGTGAAGGTATAGCGGTGGATCCGGCGAAGATCATTGCGATACGGGAGTGGCCTGCGTTGTCTTCTATCGCAGAAGTCCGTATTTTTCTCGGACTTGCCGGATATTACAGGCGCTTCATAGAGAACTTCTCGCGGATAACGCTACCTCTCACGAAGTTTACAAGGAAAGATCAGAGATTCTTGTGGACGCAGGAGTGCGTGCAAGTGTTTGAGGAGCTGAAGAGACGGTTGACCACGGCGCCAGTGCTTAGTTCGCCGAGTGGGACCGAGGGCTTCGAGGTGTATAGTGACGCCTCGGGTAGTGGTTTGGGCTGCGTGTTGTTGCAGCATGGGAGCGCCATAGCTTATGGATCGCGTTAGCTGAAAGTGCATGAAAGGAACTATCCAGTCCATGACTTGGAGTTGGCGGCCGTGATATTTGCACTTAAGCTGTGGAGGCACTACCTATACGGCGTAAGGGTCGATATATATACCGATCACAAGAGCCTGAAGTACCTGTTGGATCAGAAGGATCTTAACATGAGGCAGAGGAGGTGGATGGAGTTCCTGGGGGACTATACCTTCAAGATTCATTATGTACCCGGGAAGGGCAATGCGGTTGCTGATGCGATGAGTCGCAGGGCTCCCGCCCAAGCCAACTGGTTGTCGGTGCATGATGAGCGGCTAGTACGGGAGTTGGAGGAGCTTGAGATCTGTTGCATTGACAAGCAGGCGAGCGCCAAGGCAATGTTGAACTGGACAGAAGTTCAGTATGACCTGGCTGACCGAGTTCGGCAGGCATTGGAGTTAGATGACTCCATGAAGGAGCTTATGGAGGCAGCGTTGGATGGGTCAAATTCCCAGTTTTCAGTGGAAGATGGGTTGTTAAGGAAGGATCATCGGTTGTGCGTCCCAAGCGGGAGTAACCTACGGGCGGAGTTGATGTACGAGGCTCATCATACTAAGTACTCGATCCACCCGGGGAGCACGAAGATGTACCATGACCTCAAGAAGCTATTTTGGTGGCCGGGGCTTAAGAAAGACGTAGCGTTGTTTGTGGCTAAGTGCCAAACGTGCGCCTTGGTGAAGGCAGAGTGCCAAAAGCCGGGAGGATTTCTGAAGTCCTTGCCTATACCGGAGTGGAAGTTCGACGACATATCTATGGACTTTGTGCATGGGTTGCCAAGGTCGCAGAAGGGGAACGACGCCATCTGGGTGATCGTAGATCGGTTAACTAAAGTGTTGCATTTCATTCCATATAGGAAAGACGACTCAGTGGAGAAGTTGGCGAAGCTATATGTGGACAATATAGTTAGACTGCATGGTGTACCTCGCAGCATTGTGAGTGATCGCGATGGGCATTTCACGTCCAATGATTGGAGGTTGGTGCAACAGATGCTGGGGACAAAGTTGAAGTTCAGCACAGCCTTCCATCCGCAGACGGATGGGCAGACCGAGAGAGTCAATAGAACGATGGAGGACATGCTCCGCATGTGTGTTCTAGACTTCGAGAAGCATTGGGAGGACCACCTGTATTTGGTGGAGTTCGCGTATAATAATAGCTACCAGGCGAGTATCCAAATGGCGCCCTTTGAGGCCCTATATGGTAGAAAATATCGCACGCCGTTGTCTTGGTTAGAAATGGGTGAGGCAAGGTTGTACAAGAAGCAGGAGGTGGAGAGTGCTATCTCGTTGGTGCAGATCATTCGGGAGCGCTTGTTGATCGCTCAGGACAGGCAGGCGAAGTATTACAATGCCAAGCACCAGAACGTGGAGTTCGCGGTAGGCGATTGGGTATACTTGAAAGTGAAGCCGTTCAAGGGGGTTTCGCGGGTGAGACGCTTGAAGAAGCTGAGCCCAAGATACCTTGGACCTTTTGAGGTTCTGGAGCGAGTCGACGAAGCCGCATACCGTTTGAAGCTATCGGTGGAGTTGAGTGGGATACACGATGTGTTCCACATCTCTGTGTTGCGAAAGGCGGTGCAAGAGCCTTCGCTAGTGATCACAGTGGATCAAGTACCGGTGGGCGAAGGATTGACGACTAAGGTCAAGCCCGTTTGTATTGAAGACGCAGAGGTCAAGAGGCTCTGTAACAAGGAGATCCGGATGGTTAAGGTCCGGTGGGATAATTGCGGTCGGGAGAAGCTCTCTTGGGAAAGGGAGCAAACCATGCTGGAGGAGTACCCGGAGTTATTCTGCCTAGGTACCGTTAAAAGTTTTAAGTTCCAATGGTTTTCCTTTAGTAAATTTCGTGGGCGAAATTCTTTTAAGGGGGAGAGAGTTGTAACACCCCGAAACTCAAAAGAGGGACGGGTGATGTTTTAAGCCCAGTCTGAATTTTGGAGCAGGTGTCACGGGTGTGACACGGGCGTGTCACGGGCGTGACACGGGCGTGTCACGGGCGTGACACGGGCGTGTCACGGGCGTGACACGGGCGTGTCACGGGCGTGACACGGGCGTGTCACGGGCGTGACACGGGCGTGTCACGGGCGTGACACGGGCATGTTCGGCCACGGGTCGTGTGGTCGACGTTTTGACGATCGGATATCGTCATGTTGAGGCACACGGCCTGGGACACGGGCGTGTCCCAGGGCGTGTCACTTTGGTCAATTTTCTGAGGCAGGCACACGGGCCATGACACGGGCCCTGACACGGGCGTGTCACATGCGATACGGGCGTGTCGGGTGCCGTGTCGCAGGCCGTGTCCTCCTCGGGTTGGGAAAGCTGGCCGATTGCACATGGGGGGGGGGGCGTGACACGGGTCTCGACACGGGCGTGTCACAGGTGATACGGGCGTGTCGGAGGCCGTGTCGAATGTCGTGTGCTGGTTTTTGAATTGGTCGAGACGGCGAATGGGGGACACGGCCAGGCACACGGCCGTGTTGCAACCCGTGTTCGGCCCAGATTTTATAATTTGAGGCCTAATTGTGGCCGTTCATTTCCTTGGCTTTGGATCCGATGGTGGGGGGCTGTTCCTGGGTGGTTTTAGCCGGGAATTAGGGTGGAATACCCCATTTTCTTTTGGGCATTCTCTCTCTAAGTGTTTAGAGAGAGGGGAGAGCAAGGAAGAGGTTGGAGACCAAGATCCGGCCGCCGGTGGAGCGTCGGAGCTCCGAATCGCGATCCGAGTCCAGATCCGTGGAGGTGACGCCGTTGCGGTGCTTTCCAACTGCATAGTTTTTCATGGCGCCGCGGAAGAACGCAAGGGTAACGATTTCTCATCCTTGGGCATGTGAAGCCCTTTTTCCCTTTGCATAGGAAGTCCTCTCTCGCGAGTGAGCGAAGAGTTGGAGCGTTCCTTAGGGTAGATATGTAAAGTCCCCCTTGTATAGAGTCTGTATGCGAAAACGGACATAGGCATTGTGTGTGAAGCCTATCCGGACAAGTAGAGCCAGATCGGTGATGTTGCATTGCATATGAACCGGGGAAGACTCTGGGTGTTTGGGCATTTTTCGGGTTTTCTACGTGGTAGATTGCAATAGGGAGCCTTGGAGATTAACTCCAAGGTGCACCCGAAAAACTGGGCAAAAGCGACTTTTGCCAACACGATGGTCGGGGAGCCAACGTGAACATAACCGGGTTATGTGATTTTTGTGGCAGAAACGGGACTCGGTGAGTCTTAACCTACGCATATGGCTTAAATTGCCGTTGCGATATGAGCACGGGTCAGGCTGAACCGTACCCGATCTATGTCGTTCGGTGGGACCGTTAGCATGGATGAGAGTCTTCGGCGGTCTATAGCTTAAATTGTCGTGACCAAGGCCAAGAAGACAAAATGCTCATATGGTTGGCCGTCCAAGGGGCGGTGGTGGAACGGGAATGTCTATGGCTTGAACTGACGTGACGTTGGCCGGTTCGCCGTGAATGTGCCCCGTGTGCACGAGGTGTGTGGCCGTGCGAGCCTACGCCTGTGATGATGTGTGTTTACACTAATAAATTGCCTATACTAATAAAGTGCAGGGAAAGAGCATCGCCGCCCCGATTTTGGGGGCGGGATCGTTATAATTTGGTCAGCATAGCTGACCGTTGCTTTTGTTTGCCACCGGGCGGTGGTTTGTGCTTGCAGGTGCGGCGGAGCCGAGCGGAAAATAGCGGGCTAAAGCCCAAGTTGCTGAGCTGGCCCTCGAAGGCCTAATTTTGAGTGTTTCATTGTGACCATGTGTGGCCAGCCTGTGCGCCGATGTATGAAAACACTGTTTTATCAAGCAAACTATGTAAGGCCTTAAGGTCATTTCTATTTTCTGTGTATTGGAACATTCCTGCGGGTGTTATTGTAGTGGACATTCATGTTGTTGGCAGGGTTCTTAATTGTGCAACTTAATTTTAATGCTTCCGCTAGGTGTTGTGTAGGGCGTGGAATTGGTTGAATGGTTTCAACGCGTAACCAACCGGTCTGTCCGTAGTATATAGCGTCGGGCCCCGGCCGGACCTACTGCTATATGCTATCCGACGGATAGGGGTGTTACATAGGGTTCTGCCGTTCCCCTTATTTTCCACCATAATGAGGTGCTCCGGGCAAGCTTTCACCGCCAATTCAAAGTCGGAGCTTCCTCTCGGCCTCCTCCTTCATCTTTGAGCTTCAAGAACGGTTTTGATGTTGTATCCAACAAGCAAAGGGAAGCTTGCAACTTTCTTCAGCATCATTAAATGAAGAAGACAGGTCAATTGGAAGGTAGTGACACCCCTTCTCTACCCCGGACGCAGTTGAGGACCGTGCTAGGACGCGAATTGACAACCCTTCGATTCCTTTCATGAACCCTAAACAAGACTTCAGATTTGGTCAATCTCTTGACTTGTACTTGCTTTCTTTTTGTATATGTGTGATAAAACTTCATTTGTAGATGTTGTTTCTCTTTAGTTGTATGCTTCGTTAGATTCATGTCTATGTGATTCTGTATTGCTTTTCTTCTTTAGTTGCTTGAGGTGCTCCATTATCCCTTATCGGCCACCACACCATGCCGCACTAACAATTTCTAGTGGTTTTTGTAGCGAAGAGGTTCTCACGACCCTCATTCCGTAGTTCTCACCACCTCATCTGCAAGCCAACTCATCCATTCGCCCAGCGATTCGGTGCATAGTAGCCCATTTAGTCTTCCATCCCGTCTGGCGAAGCATCGCATAACGGCGTTGCATAGGAGTAGTTGTGAGTGTTTTATTTTCTTTTTCCGCAACAATCAAAACCCCCCTTCGTTATATCCGACCTAAGGACTGCAATCTCAAGTCCTGAAAATTAACTCCACCTTACTGTGTTCCTTGAGATATTGATACTTGGGAAAATTTGCCCATTTTATATTACTTGTGCGACCGGTACACTTGTCGTTCAACGCATCAGTGATGTAGTCATGGCAAGTGTACCGATCGTTATCAAGTAATAAATTTGAGGAGTTGAATCCCCGGATATCGATCTCTCGAGGAGTGCAAGTAGGGAATGTGATTTCACTATTGAAAGAGTTATAGCAAGTGTCAAAGAAGCAATGGGGGTTGATTTTGGGTTTCCTAATTTTAACACTAATAAAACAAATGCGGGTCGCCGTCATCGCGTCGCTTTGGTGGATTACTCAAGAGAGTAATATGATAGATAGATTAGCCAATGAGGGTCGCAATAACCTCTTCGCCACGCACGCTTCTAGCAATCTCTAGAACGACACTATCTCAACAAGAACAAGAAAAACTGAAGCTCATAGACACAATCAAGAAACTAAGATATAATAACACATAAACAAGATGAAATACTAAAGATAAACAGTGTTCTTATACATCAATCCAACATCCAAATAAGCATAAGAGAAATACTACAAGTGAAGGGGAAGAGAAACAACCAAACACACGAAGGCTTTCCGAGATTCGCGGCCGGAGTCAAGGGTTGTCGGGCCTTGTCAAAGCTCGATCTACAGATGACGTCCGGGGTCCAGATGGGCTGTCACTTCCTTCAAATAACCCCTCTTCTTCGTGAATAATTGTTGGGCTAAATCTATCTAGAGAACTCCATGGATACAACACCCTAAGAGCTTGAAATGGAGCTTGGAGTTTGGAGAAGACAATGGTGGCCGGAGATGATGCTATTGCGAGCTCTTGGAGGAAGAATGGTGGTCGGATCAACTCTCCAAGGAGGAGAGAGAAAATGGTGGCTGGAGGGAATTTTTCCCACTCAGAGGAGCAGATAAGGAGGGCTGGATCGGACTGGTCTCCCAGGAAGAAGAAATCTACGCTTAAAATATAAGCAGGTCAGAAAAATAGGAATGTATGGTTTGGCGCATGGCCGTTCGTTAACTGTGCATTATTAACTTCCAGGCTAAGCTTGCGAAAGAAGAAGCGTTGACCCCCTGCATTTTACTTGTGCACGGACGCTTTCGCCCGTGCGTGAAGGAAATCGCACGGGTAACAACAAAAAGCTTGAATTCAGGAATATACAGGGGAACCATCCGTTTTAATCGCACACGGGCGTTACCGCCCGTGCGTGAACAAATCGCACGATTAACCACAAAATTGTACAAACAAGAAAGCTATAGGAAAACCGTGTGTTTCTTCACGCACGGTTTGGCTGAAACCGTGTGGGAACAAAATGCACGGGTAGCAACAGACATCCCCAGAATTGTTGTGTCCAACACACGATTGCCATGACACCATGCGTGAAGAAATTCGCATGACTGTACATTTTACACGGGTCCTACAAATGGAATCTGGTACGTCACGACTACCTACAAAGCAATAAAACCAAGCTGGAGCACAAGCTCCCAGCACCAAAATACAATCAACAACAACAAGAAAGATCCATGGGGAGCACCTTGTGCATACCCCCAACCACAAAATGCGTAATTGCACACCAATTGGACAAAACAGTGCACAATGTGGTCAATGACCAAACAATGCAAATATAACCGATAACAGGTTGTAATGCAGTGCAAGAGTGAGAAAACAAGCCCAGATGAGTCAGGAAAACACTATAAATATCAGACTATTCACACCACCAGACTTAAACATTTGCTTATCCCGAGCAAATCATCCCTCCGTGAACTAGAAACAGCTAGCTGCTGAGTAATTTCAAAATACAGTATTGCAAGCAATTGAAAACTGCATGGTTATAGAAAATATAATAGATACAATTTTTAGTTATACTATGAAGTTTATGAATTTTGACAGGTGTAAATAAGTATTGTAACTACTAAAAAAAGAACTCTGTAGAATTGTTCGGCCATGCGTAGGATGAAAGTAGGTAGGCCACTCAATGAAGCATTTCTGAAGACCGGGGCTCGGGATGATCTCCAAAGAAATCCATCAATGTCGGGGACGATATGCTTGCCCGTTCACACTCTCTCCACACCACTAGTTTGATTCAAGCGTGAATCCGTAGGACTTTAGTAAAATAATGCAGCTTGGGTATATACGTAGGTAAGGACGCAAACGGATAAAAATGATGGCTACGTACAACCCAAATGAGCTCATACAAATTAAATCCACTCGCCAATGAAACATGCAGGTGCACCATAGCACCAGACATGAACTTGACAACACGGGTGTGCGCACCGCCTATCACCACAACAATAACACAAATAGACTCTTCATTTTCACTTTCTTATTTTATATCAATCAGCACATATTTTTTTCTTTTCTTTTTCCAAATTTTTATAATACACTTTCAGCCAAATTTTCAAGAAAACTTCATTGCACAACAGCATAAAATCACCACATAAATAACACCAATGGAAGAATTAACATACTAATACATCAAGATTGGGGTGTGCAACTGGGAAAATCATTAAGGCTCTGGTGATCGCGGAGTGGGGCTAAATCAACAGGAGGGGTAGGCTCAAAATAGGCTAACAAGGATTATCGTTAGGATGGGTAAAGGCTCAACCGGGCCAAAAAGATGGCCTACATCACGCTCATGCTAGACTAACCATGCACCAGTGCTTTGAGAATAACTTGGGGCCAGTTCTTAGCCACCGAGTAAGGTGATCCTTCCTCCCGACTCGAGCAATACGAGGCTAGTAGCGGCTACACACATTCCTACACTACCGTTCGATTACTCCAGATTCAATATTTTTGAGTAGTACAAACAATATATACAAATGCAGAAAAATATTAACCTACGATCATAAAGAAAAATTAAATCTATACTATTTCTACACACCATGAGTCCTCGATTAGGAGCACTGCACGAGTTTCACCTGACTCTATCCTAAAATCCTAAGCCAGCACCACTATTTTAAAGTTAACACAAAAGAAATAACTTTGACTTGAGCAGAGCACGTGCTTATGATCGCGCTCATGTCCGCGTAGGTGCACGATGCAGATATGATAATATAAAAAAAAATCAGAAAAAGATAATATACTTTTGGTATGAAAGTGCTAATAGTGCATGTGCATAGCTAACCCGCATAACTCTCCTCCACCAGACTTAAACTAAACAAACTATGAAAGATTTGGAATAAAAATAGAGAAATAAAAGTTGAGGGAAAGGTTACCCCATGCTCAACAAATGAGCATACCAGAAGAATGGCATAAATTTCAGCAAAAAGTCCACGGCCCAAACGAACTCCACCTGCACAAAAGAATATCTCCAACCACGCATACTATAAACATATAATCACAGCAACATAATTAAACAAATTTAAAGCGGCAAAATTTGGTTCTCTCCCATAAGCCCTTTTCTTTACCGTCCTTAAGGTGGACCAAATACCTGTATTAGCAGTTATATAAATATTGTTCAGTGCATAAGTTCAAAAAGCAAAGAAAAAATCTATAGATATACACAGTATTAAGCAATAAATGAAACTAGAAAAAGCAAGAAACGGGCCCCGGAGATCCTTCACTCCTCAGCTGAACGCTGACTTATGATAGATCCCCCAAGTTATGCGAGATGAGGGCGAGGAGAATTCTTTAGCCCCCAGGGAAGACGAATCTCCCCTGCAACTTACCTCTTCCTTCTCGTGCCGACGGGCAAAATTCTGCGCATTGCACAAGAGCAGTTCTTTTCTTTTCTGATCCACAGATGGGGATCGCCAGGGTGGTATAATCACACCAACTAATTCAGCAGCATGTCTATCTTTCTCATCCGGGGGCATCCTTCCCTTACCTGTGGCGGGTGAAAGATCAGCCCAAGCCACCTGTTTAATAGTCTTACAAAATTTGTTCGGAATAATAGAAGTTTTTAAGTCTATCTTATGCATGCTCTCAATAGTTGTGATCAGCTCACGTTCCTTACTATCTGAGTCGTGTTTCACTCCCAGCAACTCCATACTTGTTTATACTTCTGCTAACATAAACATTTCATCCACTTTCATTGCCTTATCTTGCCCATTCAGTAAAATACCTGTCTGAGCAGCTCTAGAAAAATCATTAGATAACAAGACATTCAATTTCAAAAGTTCTCTATATTAATTCTTGGCGCGAGTGAAGTTAGCGAGAAGGGCAAGAACAGGGGGGGTATGATTATGCAATAAAGGCGATGGTCTGGGGGTAGGTAAGGGGCCTATTTATAGAAAGTAAATTATTTGTCGAGCCGACCGATCAGTCCAGCTCGCCATTCCCAACTCGCCAAACCCTGCGACCTGCTCTACCCTAACGCGAGCCGATTCCATATCAAAACACAGTTCGCAAATCACAAGCATTAGAAAATTAAATCTAGTAATACAGTTTAAGTTATTACATGCCATGGTCAAAGAATCAGTTCAATAGAAATATTATTATAACAGGCAAGCTGGGGGGACTGGGGGGCGAGTGCCGGTAGGCTCAGCTAGGCAGCCATTTTCATCTACTCTGGCCTCGCGTCCCCATCCCTAGAGGTCGTCGCGGGTTGTTGAACTCCTGGATCATCTCCAAATCTTGATGTATTAGTCATATGTTTTCATTGATTCTTTTCATAAGTGGTGTAGGAGATGTCATCCCACTCGCTGAGCAGTGCTCCACCTCGTCTGCTAGTAGCACATAGTCTCTCTACAGCTCCTGCAGCCTCTGCTTGCCTAGAGTGTTCACCTCCTAGATCTGGCACATTGCGAGTCCATGCTTCTTGAGTACATCCATAGTTCACCTCCTCAGCTCGGTAGGTTCCATTGAGGCATCCAGGAAATCCTCTATCGTGTTAGGAGAATGAAGTGGCAAGTGGTGAGTGGCGAGATGGCTTAGAAGATTATTTGGCTTTAGAGTGGTCAGGAAGGCTTACTAGAACATCAAATCCAGATGAGCTGAGGTTTGCAGAAATGAAGAATGCTACAAACTAACTTCGCGAGGTGGTCCAGTCGAGGTTGAGTTGCCGAGAAGAATTAGGCTGACCCTAAAATGGGCGAGAGAAAGGAGGCTGAAGAGCCTTGCCGCGACCCGGAGCTTGAGAGCTAGGGGAGATCAGATTGAAGTTAGGGATGAGGGTGTCCCCAGTACCTCCCCCTATGAGTATAGGATCGGGGATACGATCCCGAGGCGGCTCACGGGCCGGCAACTTTATCAACAGCGAGCCCAACCCAGTGACGTAGAAGGGGGCGATGGATCTCTCGCACGGCCTTCAGGAGAGGATTAGGGGTGTGTGTCGTTGCGAGGAGAGTCTACTTGTGGCACAACAGTTCTGGTACCATTGTGGTGAGTGCCCGCGCCGGCTGAAAGGTCAATGATCTCTTTTCCCTTTGGTTTGGCTGCTGGCTTAGATGAGGAAGCGAGACAAGGATCTGGGGTGGAGGCTAGGTCATGTTAGATGGACTCAGCAGCTCTCGGGGAAGTTTTGGCCTCTTGGCAGGCTCTTGTTTTGGCAGCTCGTGCGGTAAAGAGCTGGGCGATAGGGAGGTCAGCTCGGCAGCACAAGAAGCATTGAGCTCCTGGGGGTAGCTAAGCCTCTCCTGGAGCTCCTTGGAACGAGGCATCTCGAAAGAATCAGAGTAAGGGGAATGGCAAAGGTCGCCCAGGTAGAGGGGCGTATATTTATAGTAGCTTGTGGACCCCACCAAAAGATTCTTTTCTGCTCTTGAAACGCTCATAAAATACCTGGGATTGGATGTTTCTTTCCGACCTTCGCGGAAGCTCGCAAAGAGTGGGGATTGTGTACAACACCATATTCGATGAGCGAGTTCCCCTCCAGGATCCATGCTTTGCGAGATCTTCAGAAGCTGAACCAGCAGCAAGCCCCCTCCACGTGTTCGCCGAGCCGGCCACGCGAGTCGAGATTTTGGCATCGAGTGAGGCGATTTCACTCGACACTTCATCTTGCCTGACATTTAGTGAGGCCAGTGCACTCTGCGCATTCAGTTCCTTGGCGTTGCGTGAGGCGAGTGCACTCAGCTCCTTTAGTTCCTTGGTGTTGAGTTATGCAAGTGCACTCATCGCCTTTAACTCGCCTATCGTTGAGTGAGACCAGTGTCCTCACCACCTTTTTTCTTTGGCAATGAGTGAGGCGAGTGGGATCGGCGCGAAACGGGGTGTACATTCTAGGCCGTCCAAGTCCCATGCGAGTTGGAAGGGAGTCTAGAGCTCTACAGCCTCGCCAAATTGGCCAAGCGAGGCGGGATGGAAGAGGGGCGAGTGGAGCAAGTGGGCTCACACTCTCCCTTAGCTCTCAGCAGTAGTAGGCGAGTGGAGCAGGTCATGCCTGCTTTCACCGGGGGCCTTAGAAGGAGACGAGTGTCATCCCCATTGAGTACTCGCCGCTCCATGTGAGTGGAGGTATTCAAGGGTCGCTCGCCCAGTGATATATATTGTATTTTTACCATTCCACCCCCGTTGGCCATCATATAGCCTTTCAGAACTGTGGAGTTATGTTGTTGGCAAGCCAACCTGGACTGCATATAGCAATTCCAAACAGCGAGGGTACGATGTTAGCAGACCAATTTCAAAAACTATAAATAGACCCAAGGGGTTACCTTAGAAGGAAAGATTTCAAGCATTCCAACTCTCCTTCTCTTTGATCTTCGAGTGATTTCTGAGGTGCCCTTAGCTCAGCACAGGCTAAGGAGGGGAAGAGCTCTTAGATCTTCCGGGTGTGTAGTGGGACCTCTGTGCTGGAGCCTTGGGTCAATTTCCGGTTCTAAGCCTTTGGTCGTTCAAGCTCGCTAGGGAGATGTAATTGTGCGGTCACCCCTCTCCAAAGGTTCAAACTCTACATAAGACGAATTTCAATTTCAACACCCTTAGCTCAGCACTGGCTAAGGAGGGGAAGCAATCTAAGATCTTTCGTGTGTGTGGTGGGACCTCCGTACTGGAGTCTTGGGTTAGTTTTGAGTTCCAAGTCTTTGGTCAATCCATCTTGCTAGAATAAGTAAGTTTGTGGTCACCCCTTCCCCAAGGGTTCGAACTCCACAAAAGTCGGTTCCCAGTTTCAACACTATGTGTCACTCTAGACACTAGACTCATCTTCAAACTCATCCTGATTCCTCCCCATGAGGCACAAATTTTCCTCGTCTTCACTACTTGAGTTGGAGGTGCTTGACTCGTCAAATCCATCCTCGTCCCATGTTAGCGCCTTTAACACCTTCTTCTTTCCTTTGTACTGGCTCTGTTTCTCCTTGTCCTCCTTCTGGAGCCTTGAACATTCCCTCTTTATGTGCCCAGGCTTGTGACAGTGGTAGAACTTGGGTAGGGTCTTCTCATCATCTTTCTCTGTCTCGTTTGATGGTTTGTTCCACCTCCTGGTTTCTTCAACACCTTTCTTCAGGAATTTCTTATACTTTCCCTGCCTCTTGGGATTCTTCATGAACCTTTTGAACACTCAGACATAAAGACAGTCTTTATCATCATCCTTAGATTCTTCAGTAGCCTTTCTCTCCCTCACAGCCTTCAATGCTAACCCCTTCTTCTTTATCTCCCCGGGATATTCCTCTGCTTGTATCTTTAATTTGAGCTCATGTGTCTTCAAGTTTCCAATGAGACTCTATATCTCCAGGGTGCTGATATCGTTTGATTCAACAATAGTAGTCACCTTCGGGTTTAAACGTGGAGGCAAAAATCGCAGGATTTTCCTCAACAGATATCTATTTGAGTAGCCCTTCCTGAGGGATCTTAAAGCGTTGATAATCTTGGTGAAGCGGGTATATATGTTGTCCACCTCCTCGTTGATCTCCATCCGGAATTGTTCGCATTCCGATTCAAGTCGGAATAGCTTCGACCCATTCACTTGGGAGGTACCTTCATGAGTAAGCTCAGGTAATCGTCATTTATCATATGTAGTTTCACAATTATAGATTCTATTAAATTCAGTTTTATCCAATGCGCAAAATAAAGAGTTCATGGCTTTGTCATTGTTTGTACATCTGAGCATGTCAGCATCATCCCATTTATCCTGCGGTTTGACTACGATAGTATCACCTATAGTGGTAGGGGGTGTCATATATTTTGTTTTGATCATGGCCAACACGTCCATGCTTTGTGTCATCAAAGAGATTTTCATTCGCATTCTCCGATGACTGTAGTCACTCCCCATGAATAGTGGGGTCCTACTCACACCTTGTCCCTCAAGGAACACGTGTACCACATTGGCCATATTACTTCAAGTTTTTAAGCCTTTTCAAAGTAACTTGCCTCTAATACAACTTGTTGGATCCAGTGGCCAACCTTAGAGGCAGGGTGAATAAGGTTTTGGGCGTTAATTAGAAATTCAAAATATTTTGGTTCAGAGAAACTAGTTCTGGAGGCTACCGCGAGGCGTTTGGTAGCTAACGCGCGGAGGTAGGTCACATACCACATTTTTCTGGGGAAATTCCTCCTTGGAGATCTACGTACCCTTTAGAGACTCAACGACTAACAATCACAATGTTTTAAGCAAGATAAGAAAAACAGGAAAAGAAATTAATTAAACTGAATCAACAATGTTTTTAATAATTACAAAAACTTGATCTCTATGACGCCGGAGATCGGAGGGGGTGAAGGAAGAAACTCTTTTGGTTTTCTATACTGACCTACTACCCGGACTAGTTGGCTCTCTCCCTTTACCTCCAAGAAAGGTCTTCGAGCCAGCTCTTCACCTTCATACAAGAAAGTGTCTTAGAGCCCCGCTAGATCCCCTGATTTAGACGTCCCTTCCCCGAGACGATTTCTCACAAAATCCACCCCAGATTCTGACGACCTCTATCGGTCGATTTCCCTCACCACAAGAATAGAGAAATGAGGAAAAGTACAACAAGAATAAAATATTAAAGTTTGAATCTCCCTCAAGACGATTTCTCTATTGTGCGATCCGTGACCGGTGCTTGAGATCTTCGTGTGGATTCAACTGATCAACTCCTCATAGTCGTTGATGTATTTTGCTCGCCGAAGTTCTTTGTGCGCAAAGAGGAGGGAGGCAGTTTCATCTTTCTTAGACGGAGACGGCGGAATGGTGCACAGAGGCGACTACCGAACAATAGGAATGAAAGTTTTGAATCTCTATTTGTCTCTTTTGTTTGGAATTCAGAAAACGAGACACCATTTATACGTCTTCGTAAAAACAGTCTACCGCCGGCGGTAAGACTAGAGCCTGGCGGTAGGTCGACACGCTTGATGCTGACAGCTATCCTGCAAATTTGGAAAACTATCAAAAAGGAATATTTTTTTTCATTTTTGTTCTAGGGCGGTGCAGTAAGTAGTTACCGCCTGGCAATACAGTTGTCTTCTCGATGAATCCATCTCGCCGATCGTTGAATGGGCTAGCACTGCGTGGTAGAGAGATAGCACGATGTGGTAGCTCACAGAGCGCCTGGATGAATTAAATCCTCACGCTAGCGCGGCGCGGTAGCAACCCGGGCATTATGTCGATTAAATTCAGGCTACCGCCCGATAATAACTTCTACAGCTCTGCGGTAGGTGCCAGAGGACAGTTTCCTCGCTTTGTTTGAACCTGTAAACCTGCACTCTACCAAACACAAGATGTGATCAAATACAACCTATGATTTTATATTGTCAAACTGAGGATATGTGCACCGACGGCTCCAACTTTTATGACTAACGGTTGCTTCACCGACTTTTTAAAAGGAAACACCGCAGACGGAACAACATCAGCATCCCGTTCAGGAGGATAGCCAGACCAGGGAGATAGGGCCAGACACTACGATACCTTCACTCCCCTCAGTGACAGATGTGAGATTTTGAGCATTTTAATGTAACCCTTCAAGCAATTTTTGTACTCTGATATTTATAGGAGCTTGTGTAGCTTTCTGATCGTTGTATTATCCTGAACTTTTACTCTTGTGTATCATGACTTCTGTGTTTTCTTTTATTGATGAGTTGCCAATATGATATTGGAATTTAGCCGATAGAATAAACATCTTATGGTACAAGTTAGCCCCCGCGCTAACGCTACCTTAAGGCGGTTGTTTTGGGCATAAGACTCCAGGGAGGTTTACAATGCGCTCGAGTGAAAAATGCGCGCTCGGACGAAAAATATGCGTCCGATCAAAAAATGTGCCTCCGGGCGAAAAATGCGCGCCCAAACGTAGAATTCATGCCTGGGCAAAAAATGTGTGTCGATGAAAAAATTTCTAATATGCAGCCAAAAAGTGGAATTAGTAATTCCAATTTAGAATTCCTCTTACATAATTCATGCATTGAGCCAAATAATAGAATTGAAATTGACTGCAATTCTAATTCATTCGGTAATTAGAATTGAAATTCATGGGAAACCAATCAAGCCTAAGCTTATTGGCTTTGTTTGGTAATTTTTAGATGTATCAGCATTCTGTGAGTATAAACCATGTTCCTTAGTGTGTATGCAGTTTATCCAATAACCTGTGCACCTGTATGCAGTTATGTCCATGTACAGTCAAAGTCATAGTTTGACTTGATGTAACTCTTTTAAACTTATCTCTTTATCCTCCTGTATTATAAGTATGCTGATAGAGGTGTTAATAAGAACAAGTTAAAATATTGTGCTCATCCTCAGAATCTCAGTTTATTCATTCCTTGCTTTCCCTCAAACCCACAATTGGTATCAGAGCTTTGGATCTGCTCTTGGCTTGAGACTCATCATCGGAATCATGGCTTCATCCTCCTCATCTACTGCGTTTGGCTATTCTCATTCAGCCATACCGATTTTTAATGGTGAGAAATATGATCAATGGAGCATCCAGATGAAATATGTGTTTCTTTCTCAAGGACTTTGGGAGCTAGTGACATCGGGACCTCAATTACCTGCATATACCGATCAAACAAAACCATCAGAAGCAAGTATAAAGAAACAGTTAGAGGAACTAATGATAAAAGATGCTCGAGCTGTTTCAATACTGCATCAAGGCGTCTCTGAAGCAGTCTTTCCACATATAATGGGAGTTGAAACTGCCAAACAGGCCTGGGACACTTTAAAAGATGAATACAAAGGCAGTGCAAAGGTAATTGAAATGAAATTGCAAAGACTATGGACAGATTTTGAATTAATGCGTATGCAATCTAGAGAATCAATAGACACCTTCATCTCTAGGATTGTTAACCTCATTAATCAAATTCGTAGTTTTGGAGATACAATAGAGGATAGCAAACTTGTGCCTAAAATCTTAAGGGGGTTAACACCACCTTTCAATCCGGCTGTGATGGCTATTGAGGAATCAAAAAACCTCAAAACTTTGTCCCTAACAGAACTAACCGGATCCCTCAAGTCACATGAGGAGCGAATTAACAGAGATTTAGCTCCTCTGGAACAAGCCTTCAAGATGAATGTGCATCTAAAGAAACCATCATATAAACCAAACAAACCTGCTATATCAAGTGATACAAAGGACAGAACTCCACGATTTCAAGATGGAAAAGGAAAAGGTACAGGTCAGAAAACGTATCAATCAAAACAAGGTCAAACATCGAATCCCAAGTATCAAAAATATTGTATCATTTGTGATAAACAAACCCATGACTCAAAGGACTGTTATTCACGTTGCAAACGATGTCGTATCCCTAATCACTCTGCAAAGGATTGTTGGTACACATCGTCTGAACACGCAAAGTTTTCGGAGCAAAGTAAAGGTAAACCTGAAGAGCATGAAGAGATGTTTTATACATGTTTGCAAGCTTCCACTCCTCAACCTTCCACCTGGTATATTGACAGTGGCTGTTCAAGCCACATGTCAAATGACAAAGCAAATTTCTTATCGATTGATGAGGAGTTCAAATCCTCTGTGCACCTTGGAGATGGAAAAACTGTTCCCATAGAAGGAAGAGGAATTGTCTCAATCGCCTCTGCAGGTCAAATAAGACACATCCCAGATGTTCATTTTGTGCCTACACTTGCTCAGAATTTACTAAGTGTTGGACAACTGTTGCACAAGGGATATGAGGTACTATTTCAATCAAATCAATGCAAAATAAAAGACAATCAAAGTGACAGAATAATTGCCACTGCTCAAATGACAGAAAATAAGCTGTTTACCCTGGATATGTCTAATGTTGCCATGCAAGCTATTACCTGTAAAGCTGCTCAGGATGCTCTTACTAAAGAGAAGCTATGGCATGCAAGGTTAGGCCACTTACATTGGGATGCCATGCAAGCTATGTCAAAGAAACAATTGGTACGTGGGCTTCCTCCTATATCATCTTCAAAGTTGTTTTGTAAAACATGTGCTGAAGCAAAACTACATGTCCTACCATATAAAAGATTAACTGGTATTCAAACAAAGCATCCTTTGGAACTTATTCATGGGGACTTATGGGGTCCCACCAACACTACATCCGTGGGAGGTATGTCTTATTTTTTCCTTCTAGTGGATGATTATTCTCGTTATATGTGGATATACTTCTTAAAACACAAAAGTGAAGCTTTTGATTTGTTCAAGAAGTTTAAACTAGAAATGGAGAAGAACATGAATCTACCCATCAAGTGTTTTCGAACAGATAGAGGGGGAGAATTCACCTCTCATCAGTTCTCAAGTTTTTGTCAAATGAATGGCATTAAACGAGAATTAACTGCTCCAAGGTCTCCACAACAGAATGGGGTAGTGGAGCGATGAAATCGCACTATTGCTGAAATGGCTAAATGCCTCTTACTAAATAAAGAAGTACCAAAACAGTTATGGGCTGATGCTTGCAAAACAGCAGTATACTTACTCAATAGAACCCCAACAAAAGCTCTAAAGGATTGCACACCTTATGAGCAACTTTATCACACTAAACCTTCAATTGCACATTGTAAGATCTTTGGATGTCCTGCTTATGCTCTCATTCCTTCACAGCAAAGAGATAAGTTAGACAAGAAAGGAGAGTGTTATGTCTTTATAGGCTACAGTGACACCTCAAAAGCTTATAAATTATATCATCCAGATACCAAAAAGATTATAATCAGCAGAAATGTTAGCTTTGATGAAGAAAGTATGTGGAAGTGGCAGTCAGAGAAATGCAAACCTAGAGGGGTTGAGCCATCCTTGAGCCCCATCCTACCTCTTGATTCTGAGTGGGTTGATGAATTCCCACAGTTGGTACCCACTGAGGCTATAGCTGAAGCCTCATCTGATCATGAATCAGATACAGACTCATCATCGCCACATAAAATGCGTAGTCTACAAGAGATATATGCTACTGCTGAAGTTGCATTCATGACAACAACTCCAAGTACTTACCAAGAAGCCGAGAAAGAAGAAATATGGAAGGAAGCAATGAATGAAGAACTCCAAACCATTGAGAAAAATAACACATGGCAACTAGTGAAACCTCCAACCCACCTAAAACCAGTTGGTTTGAAATGGTTGTTCAAAACAAAATTAAATGCAGATGGTTCAGTTGCCAAACATAAAGCTCGATTGGTTGCAAAGGGATACTCTCAGCAACAAGGAAGAGACTATCATGATACCTTTGCACCAGTGGTAAGAATGGATACTGTTAGGCTAATATTAGCCTATGCCACTCAAAAGAAATACCCTATCTACCATTTAGATGTCAAAGCCGCATTTCTAAATGGAGATATTAAAGAAGATATCTATGTTATGCAACCACCTGGGTATTCAAGGGAAGGAGAAGATGCAAATAAAGTATACAAATTGAACAAGGCTCTATACGGCCTTAAACAAGCCCCAAGGGCATGGAATCAAAATATTGACAATTACATGTTACAACAACACTTTCAAAGATGCCCAAGTGATCCTTCCCTATATGTCAAACATCATAAAGATCAAACTCTCTTAGTTGGGCTATATGTTGATGATCTTCTAATTGCTGGCAGCAACATGTTAATGATAAATGAATTCAAGGAGCTTATGCAAAAGAAATATGAAATGACAGATTTGGGCCCTGTGAAGTATTTTCTCGGACTGGAAATTCATCAAGCACCATCAGGGATTGCAATTTCACAGCACAAATACATTAAGGATTTACTTCTAAAATATCATATGCAAGATTGCAATCCAGCTAACACACCAATGGAGACAGGGGTGAAATTAACAAAGCATGCAGAAGAGGAGGTGGTCGATGAAACTCTTTATCGATCATTAATTGGATCCTTAAGCTACATCACTCATACAAGACCAGACATTGAGCATGCAGTAAATCAGGTATCTCGTTTTTCCAGTAAGCCCCTTGTATCTCATTTAGCTGCTGCAAAACGAATCCTGCGCTATCTCAAAGGATCGATGTATTTGGGACTTGTATATGCCACTGATCCAAATCCAAAAATCAGTGGCTTCTCTGACTCCGACTGGGCATCCAGCATAGATGATCGGCGTAGTACAAGTGGGCATATTATGTATTTCAGCTCCATGGCCATTATATGGGCCTCTCGTAAACAACCTACCGTGGCATTATCAACCACGGAGGCAAAATACATGGCCTTGAGCAACGCCTGCTGTGAAGCGCTTTGGCTACAAAATCTTCTTTCAGAAATTGAAGGAAAAGAAGAAAAAGGCTATAGTTACCATTTTCTGCGACAATACTTCCACGATTCATCTCGCCAAAAACCCTGTAACTCAACGGAAAAGTAAACACATAGAGATGCGATTCCATTTTATTTGAGATCAGGTGGAGAAGAACAACATCGCTGTTGAGTACTGTGCCTCTGCAAATCAACTCGCCGACGCCATGACGAAGCCACTACCCAGAATGCGTTTTCTGGAACTGCGCTCAAAGTTAGGTTTAGGGATTGTATCAAGCACGGTTTAAAGGGGGAATTGTGAGTATAAACTGTGTTCCTTAGTGTGTATGCAGTTTATCCAATAACCTGTGCACCTGTATGCAGTTATGTCCATGTACAGTCAAAGTCATAGTTTGACTTGATGTAACTCTTTTAAACTTATCTCTTTATCCTCCTGTATTATAAGTATGCTGATAGAGGTGTTAATAAGAACAAGTTAAAATATTGTGCTCATCCTCAGAATCTCAGTTTATTCATTCCTTGCTTTCCCTCAAACCCACACATTCAAATAGTACGTATTGCCCTGCAGTCGTTCAGACACAACACTGTTTATAACAAAATCATAATAAAAGCGGAGAAACAAACAAAAAGATTTGCAACCATGCATTTATCCAAAACAAGCCTGAGTTCAAAATTTTAAACATTTTGACCTAAAATCCCCTCCCCCACCCAAAGAACTCTAGACTTCAGAGTAGTGAACTGCGAGGAAAAGCGAAGAAGAGAATTGGCTGGCTGCTGGCCGGGCGAGTGAGCGGAAAGGGTAATACAGTCATGGAAACCCTAATGGTTGACCGATTATAGAGCTCCCTGAGCCAATTCATGCACCGGAACGCCATCTTCCCTTGCGAACGCCTCTGCGCTGAGTTCCCTTCTAAGCAGAACCTGCAACTAATGGCCACATGTTATTTGAGGAAAAACCAACCTTATTTCGCCTACCATATTCTTAAAGGGAAATAGATGGCTCTATCAGTCTATTTATTCGCACTATCATGCTTCTAGATGAATCTCTTGCGGGAAGCGGAAATAGCCCTTTGTCAGGCCAACGAACCGAACTCGGAGATTCGTAATGGAGCATCTGGTCACCATCTTCTTGGACTCGTTTACAGGTACAATGGCAGAAGGAAATTAGCTAAAGATGACTTTATGCAGGCATTGGTTATAGATTCTCTTTTTTGGGCCGCGTACGAGGAACTGTGTGCCCTAGTTGACGCTGAAGATGAAAATGAATGCTTCAATGATGCAGTTTCTGTTCGGATTTATCTACATTCGTTTGATTCAAGTTCTCAGGGATTCGATGGAGCAAGCGAGGATCATAACCTTCCTTTGAAACAGGATTTTAGTCCAAGACAATCGAAGCAACTACATACGATCAACAACATCCCTTCTTATCCTCAGTAATCTAACTGCGTGCCTTCCAATTTATCACTCTATAACACACCTTCTCCCAAAGTAACACAGCTATCTGGTACTGTTCCACCACCGGTAAATGTAAATGCATACTTACCCGCTATAGGTGGTGATGGTCCTTCCAAACCCAATCCTCATGCAACCATTCAGGCACCAAGAAGAAAGTTCATGGATGAAGGGAAGCTGAGAAAGGTTTCAGGGAGGCTTTTTTCTGGTTCAGACTTCGGAACGAGACGAAGTACAAGACTTTCACGAGATGCAATGACTAATGTCAGTCTTTATGTTTCACAAATTGGAGCAAATGTGAGGAATCAAGTGCTCTAGATGCCCCCTTGTTTCAGGCTTCTAATGCACATTCTCTATTGTTGGATGGTGGAAATACAGAACAAAAAAAAGGATTTCCGCAGAGTAGTGGAGCTTTATCTCTTGAATCAGGTGTAAATGGTGCCAAGGAGATATTATTCCTCCTACGAATTCTTGGAGAAGGATATAGGATTTCATATCTATACAGATGCCAGGATGCCTTAGAAGTTTATCTTAATCTTCCACAACATAATTATAATACTAGTTGGGTGTTATCCCAAGTAGGAAAACTATACTTTGAACTGGTGGAGTGTTTTGAGGCTGATCGGATCTTTGACTTAACCCGATGTGTATCGCCATGAATGTTGGAGGGAATGGATGCCTACTCAATTATTTTGTATCATCTGAAGGAGGATATGAAACTTAGTTACCTTGCTCAAGAACTTATCTCAATTGATGGGCTATCCTCGCAAGCGTGGTGTGCCATGGATAATTGCTACAGTTTACAAAGAGATAACGAAATGGCATTAAAGAATTTCCAACGCACGATTCAATTTTATTTGAGATTCGCTTATGCTAATACTCTTTGTGTCCATGAACATATTGCCCTGGAGTACTATGACAATGGCATAAAGTGCTTCCACAATGTGATTCGAGTAAATGAAAGGCATTACAATTCCTGGTATGGCCTAGGCATTGTCTTCCTGCGCCAATATGTTGGAACCCTTGTTTGGTTTTGTGCTAGGTTAACTCTTAGGATGTCTTGACCCCCTTGTATAGCCAGGGTCTTTGTCTAAGTCTTAGTTAGGTCCCCTCTAGGTCAGGTTTTTTGCAGACCAGAATTGCAGTGGACTCAGACTTAGATTCAGATAAAAGTTGTGGACAATCTATATCAGTTTGATTATAGTCGAACTCAGCTCGACGATCATCGATATCCCATCGACGATCTCAGAGTCTTCTACTCTGAACTGAGCTCGACGATCTACGAGCACAGGTCGACGATTTCGTTTTTCTCAGTAGTAATCTCAGTTCTACGATAGCCGTTCTCTGGTCGACGATCTCTTAACTCAGTTCGACGATCTCTGAACGGAGCTCTACGATTCTATACTGCTTTCAGTTATCAGTTCTTCAGAACAGTCAGAGTTTTTTATTTTTTATTATGATAAAGTTTTTCAAGGCAGATATATTCTGATAATTAATGTTGATTATCTCAAGGATGATAGCCGTATTCTTGAAGCAATAATTATGGTATTCACAGAATATTTTATCAAGACAGTTATGATAATGCATTTTTGATTGCCAGCAATATCTAGCCATTAAGACTCCTCAATTCTTGCGGAGAATTATGTTTTGTCTTTGGAATTCAAATTGATGCCGTTTTTCTCCATTCTGACAAAATATATATCTTAGAAAAGACTACAAGAAAAAGATAGTAGTAATCAATCAGTAGTCAGAGAAGAATATTGCTCTCAAAGGATCTTGCATGTTTTACTCAAAAGAAGAAGAAGAACCTTTTCAAACACAACTCTCTCCAGTCTTGTTCCTTCTTCAGTCTTCAAAGACTTATAGAGAGACAAAAATCTATAACAGTTCAAAGACTCAAAAGGTTCTGCAACATATTTTGAAGACCTACACCCAGGGCCAAGTTTTCCTCTTCCTGAATATATACACCATCTCAGGGGGAGCTTGGACAATCGAATTTAATCCACATAGTCTTCTCATTTGCCTAAGGAAGAGAAGATTTCTAATCATTCTTGTTTCTTTTACCTCCATCTGTACAGGGTTATCTCTCCCTTCAAAAGTGAACACTTGTGGTGATAGAGCACCTGATCAAAAACATATTGGATTTTGGGCTCCTGATCAAAAGCTCAAAGGGTCTCTAGATCTACCTGCAGCAATCTTGTGGTGGTAGGGCACCTGAACAAAAACATGTAGTGGATTCCTACTTGGGTGGTAGAAGAGTTGATGTACCCAGATTTGGGGAACCACTATAAATTTTCTTGTGTCGTCTGGTTGATGTGTTATTTCTTTGTGTGTTGTGTTATGTTGTGGTAGTCTAGCCTATTTTATTTCACTAGTTAAAGTTATCAGTATTTTAATTCCGCAATAAATCTAAATAATTTTTAAATACTCTATTCACTCCCCCCCCCTCTAGAGTTAAACCTATCTATCCCTCTCTTTCACAAGAGAAATTCGAGTTTGCACCTCATAATTTTCGCGAAGCTTACAACATAAATGCACGGTATTCCATTATCCTGTCCTATTTGTGAATGGCTTTACATTCTTTGAAGAGAGATGATGAGGCACTTGTGTTGATCGACAGGGCTATTATAGCTGATAAGAAGAATCTGCTTCCTATGTATGAGAAGGCTAACATATTCGTAAGTCTAGAAAGATATGAGGACGCACTGAAGGTTTTGAAGAAGCTGATAGAGTTTTCACCGCGTGATAGTAGTGTTTATGCATTGATGGGAAGGATCTACAAGATGTTGAAAAGGCCTGACATGACAATGTTTTATTTTGGAACTGCTTTGGATCTAAGGCCTCCTGCAACTGACGTGATGGTCATAAAGTCGACGATCGAGAAACTGAACATGCCTGAGGAATTGGAGGACTCACTGTAAATCAAATCTCTCAAGGACGGTGCTACCTTGAACCTATAATGTACTTAATGTATGATCTTAATGAGTTGTTAACTGTTTTAAAAATTATAAATCAGAACTTAGTCCATTTTTTTAAGAAAACTTGTGTTTGTTTTTTTTATCCAATGCTGTCAATTACTCATCTTTACTCCCCTGCTTTCATATACAACAACAAAACTCAATCCTTTATCTCACTATAGTGGGGTCGGCTATATGGATCTTATGTCGCCATTGTGCCCTATCTCTTGTGCGATAATCTCACTAATGCCTAAGTACATCATGTCTTTCCTTAAAGTTTTATTCCAAGTCTTTGTTGGTCTTCCCCTCCCTCATGAATCCTGCAATATGTAGTATTACAAACAACAACAACACTCAAGCCTTTATCTCAAGATTGTGGCGTCGGCTATATAAAGCCGACTCCCTTGCTTACATATGCAAGAAGAAAAACTAATATATTATTCTTGGACTTCACTTTCATATGTAGAGAAAATTGTATATGTACATAAATTTGTTAAGTTATAATGTAATCTTATTCCTCCCATTTTTTGTGATAACAAACATATATTAGCCAAGCTTTAATAGCGTGTGAAATAGTAAAAAACATTCATAAACAGTCAAATGATGGCCAATTTGTAGGTAAATATACAGTGAATACATTCACATATCTTCATTTGTATGCAAGTTTATTAGTTAAACTTATACAATACTGAAAAAAGAATAACAAAAATTTGACGGGGCTTTGCACCCTATTTAAATAAATCTCCATTCTTTTATTATATAAAATACAAATATTAATCTAAAAAAACTATTACATATATGTCGTGATAGGGAATACAATATTTATATGGTGAAACCTAGGGGTGTGCAAAAATAACCAGAGAACCCGATCGGAACCAAAACAAACAGTTTGAGTCAGTTCCAAATATGCTCGGTTTGGATCCAGTTCTCAAAATACCAAATTCAACAATTCGGTTCAGTTCCTGGTTCCACAGGCCGGGTACCAAGAACTTTCCCGAGAATTGACAATCAATGCTTATTACATTACCTACTTCGTATAATTTATTTAATCAATGCATATATAAGTCATATATCAATTGTTATTATGACATTACCTGCAAATCTTTTTAATCCGAGAGCTGAGAAGGAGAGAACGGAGAAGAGAAATGGTTATATAAAGTATAATAAATATTATTTATAACTTTATAAAATTTTAAAGTTTATAAATTTATTATTTTATCTTAACTTTTAACTTCATTTGTAGCCTTGTAGTTGTATAGAATAAATATTATAGAGAGATGTGATTCGATTATTTTGAGATATTGATAGTTAAATGGCAAAAAATCATGAGTTGAAAGGGCTACATTTTCAAATATTTTGAGATATGGATAGAACCGAGAACTGAATCAGAACCGAAACGAAGTGAATGGTTCTGATCCTGTTCTATGCTTTAGGATTGTGGGTCTGTTCTGGTTCCAAAAATTTGGAACCAAACCTATATGGGTTGGTTATTGATTTTGGCGAAACCAAACCAAATCGATTTGATCTGAGTTCTACCCCTAGTGAAACATCATAGATTTGAAGTTCCAAGGAAAGCCTTGCATACAAGCTTAATATAGGTCTGCATTTATTTGATCTTTTATTTATGGCATAGTTTTAATAGGCAAGTCGTCTATAGAGTTAAGCAAAATTTAAAACATTGAAGATATTAGTTAGTGGATTGATAATTTAAAATTAGTAGGTCCAGAATCAAGTACAATATATACAATTTTAGCGGGTGATTAAATTAATTGTCAATCTACTTTTTTTAAGTTAAAAATATACTTATGCTTGATTAGATTTAGTGTCTTGAGTTGATTTTTCAAAAGAATAGACATATTATTTCCGGGATGAAATTACAAGTACATAATTAGCCCCCTATATAGAGGGGGGGGGGGGGGGTCAACACATAGCAACATACCGAAATAACAAAATACTTAAATAGCAACATACAAAAATAAAAAGTATTAAAACAACAAAACACACAATAGGAACTAAATATTAAGTTTTCTCATTGGCCGACGCCATGCCGACCCTGCTTAGGTCGTTCTTGTCATTTCAAGCTGCTCCCGACGCGCCCGGTTCATCTTCATTGGTTCACGCCACGTCCTCCATAAATATTCGTAACAATGTCGCTGTCTGGAAAATATGCCTTGTCCCAAGGCAGTTGTTAGAGTGGTGGTGACAGAAGCGGTCCCGGGGCAACCCCGTGGCATCGGATTCCGGACAATAAGACCCAGCAACATGGACCACTTGTGAGCCAGAGTCCCCCTGAAGGTTGTAGCGGCGACCAAGTAGCTTGGCTGGGTGGTGCGGCGCCAACTACCGCCTTTCTTCGGGACCAGAGACCGATGGGCTTGTGGAAATCCCGTTTATGGCTGGATGGAATCGGCGTGCGCAGTCAAAAGTTCTTGGTGATCTGTCTGGACTGGAAGAGGTACAACAAACATTCTCAAGAGGGCCCACAGCCCCGCGGAGAGGTTGGTGTCAGTGTGTCACTGGATCGTGCAGAGGGAGCTCAGAGAGCGTAGGAGGGCAGAGTCACCGTATAGGCGATATGGCTGGACCTTATGCAGGAAATGCATGGACATAGCCCACCAATGAACACATTCATTGCCGAGTGTGCAGATCCATGCCACTCCCAGAATGACGTCGAGACCGCCTTAGTCGAATATGTAAAAGTCCGCTCTCATGGAATAGGTCCCCACTATTAGAGAGGCGGCAGTGCAATGACCTTAAGATTGTCGGTGGCGCCAATCAGCCAAACAGACCACAACATCCGAGGAGAGAACTGAGCGAAGGTGGAGCTGCTGCACCAAGTGCTCAGAGATGAGGTTGTGGTTTGCATCGTTGTCCACCATGATGATGATCAAGCGATTCTGTAGTGTGCATGAGATATACGTGATCTGTAGGCCATGGATCCCGCCCGGTGAGGAGCAAGATAGCTCCAACTGGCGAAACAAAGCAGCGGTAGGGTCTGGAGGTGGATCCTCCATTGAGAGTTCCATGGACTCAAAGTATGCCAAGATAACCTCAGGGTTGACATCGTCAATGATGGCGTGAAACTCCTTCACAGAGCACTCATGGTTGGGGGAGTACGGTTAGCGACATCAAAAACAGAGGCCTTTTCTGCGAAATTCATTGTATTCACTATTCGAGAGGCGCTAGGGCGGCGGGCAGGCGGCTCAACCAGTTCCCCCAAGGTGGTGGCCGCAGTGGAGGAGCCGTGGCTAGCGGATGCCTAGGAGGCCGGGGCTGGTGGTGATCGGTCGTAAGAGCAGGTGGCCTAGTGGCGGCCGATGGAAGAGCAGAGAGATCCGCCACCACGGCATACACTAGATCAATCTCTTCAGAGACCGTTCACGGGTGGTGGGTGCGGAGATGAGAAGTCAACAACGGATCGAAAGGAGGAGGCCTTACATGAAGAAACCAAAATAGTGGTCCGTCGGGAGACCGGAAACATGTGTCATTAAGGAGACTAACTCGTTGATGTAGGCATCGAGGCCGGCTGACCGACAGATGCTACAAAGGCGCTCAATAGCGGAACAGGCGTAGCGGGGCTTGTATCATTAGACCATTTCCTGTATCAGTTTCCCTAAGGAAATGTGGGGTTTGGATTGGCATAGCCACCACACCCATTGGAGAGCAGAACCATCAAGTCCAACTACGGTAGTTCCGACCTTGTTCCCCTCAGGTGTGAGGGGGAGATCGAAGTATTTTTCCACCTTGGCGATCCACCCAATGGGGTCGGAGCCGGAAAAATCCGGAATGTTGAGAGCGTGGGACGAGCGACTCGAGAGAGGCACGACGGTGGTGGGCTGAGGAGGTGTGCCAAGCAGCGAGACTCTGTCGGCAGAGGAGGCGCAACATCCCGTGGCGGCAAATGCAGGAGAGACGGGGAGGATGCTCAGGAGCGGAAGGATGAACTGCAGCGTGGCCTGGATGGAGGCGAACTGAGCGTCATGGGCGTCGAGTCGGCGCTGGACGCTATCTTCCGGGGTGTCGATTGTCAAGGTGTCTGCGTGTGCGCGGGTTTTCAGAGACATGCAAGTGGAGGTGCGGCGGGAAACCATGAGTTTC
Source organism: Platanthera zijinensis (assembly GCA_039513925.1). NCBI lineage: Eukaryota > Viridiplantae > Streptophyta > Magnoliopsida > Asparagales > Orchidaceae > Platanthera > Platanthera zijinensis. The sequence continues at coordinate 165,950,345 of CM077085.1, forward strand.
GATCAGATCTGGAGGATTCCGAACAAACCGCAAATAGGGCGAAAGAATGGAAGCAAGGCTTGAATCCACGACAAGGGCGAAACCACAATGCTGATGGATGCTTGGCCTGGCGAACGCGGCCTGCGAATTGGCAGATCAGGCGAGTGGAATTAGGGCAGGAGGAAGGTGGTTGTGCGAAAGCGTGACAGAACACAGAGCAGTAGGCGGAAGGCCACACCCCGCGGAATCAGTGACGCGAGCACCGAGGCAGATCCAGTGAGCGGGATGCGGCGTCGACGGGCCTATGCGAGTTACGAACGTGAAATAATGATGCTGAACGGGGCCTGTGCGAGTCGCAGACGTTAATCAGCACATGATCGGAAAATCCACCCGCGAAAAATGGACAGACGAAAAAAATGATGGTTATAGCAGCGGGCAGAGCGGTAGGTTGGTCCAAATATTACGGCATGAGAAAAAATCCGGACTAGGGGAAGATGTGGTGGTGAGGGGGGAGAGAAGGAGGCCAGGCTAGAAGAAAAACTAGGAAAAAACCCTTTCATATTATTTCCGGGATGAAATTGCAAGTACATTATCAAAATATACCAAAATAATAAAATACTAAAAATGAAACATACCAAAATAATAAAATATTTAAACAAAAAAACACACAATAAGAACTAAATATTAAGTTTCCTCATTGGCCAGCCCCACGCTGACCCCGCCTAGGTCGTCCTCGTCATTCCAATCTGCTCCTGACGCGCCCAGTTAAGTTTCATCGATCCGCACTATGTCCGTCACGAATATCTGCAACACTGTGCTTCAGTTATGTATAAGTAAAACCAAAGTTCTTTCCCAATATGAAGTATTCCAATGAAAACTCCCACTATGATATGTTTTCCATTGAAGCTGGACATACATAAAAACATACCAAAATAATAAAATACTAAAATAGCAACATACAAAAATAATAAAATATTTAAACAGAAAAACACACAATAATAACTAAATATTAAGTTTCCTCATTGGCCGACCCTGCGCCGATCCCGCCTAGGTCGTCCTCGTCATTCCAAGCCGCTCCCGACGCGCTCGGTTCAGTTTCATCGATTCGCACTACGTCCATAACGAATATCCGCAACACTGTGCTTCAGTTATGTACAAGTAAAACCAAAGTTCTTTCCCAATATGAAGTATTCCAACGAAAAATCCCACCATGATATACTTTCCATTGAAGCTGGACCTCATTTAATAGAGAAAATTTTCATGTATAATAGAAGCAGAATCTATGTGAATAATAAAGAATGAAAGATGATAATATCCAACGGTTACAAAATGAATTTTTAACGATAGTAATAACATAATAAGCTAAATCTGTTAAGACTTTTCTGTGACTATTGGAGGCGCACAAAGGCTCTATTTGGGACGGCAGTGGCTATATAGAAATTAGTGGTGGAAAATTAATGGTGGTATTGGAGCTGTCCCGAAATTTGTACTGAAAAAGCTACAGATTGTTTAGAAAATCTTTATTTTAGTGCCGTTTAGAAATGGGTTATATATTTATCTGTTTGGAAGAAAAACTTTTTATTAGTAGATGTTTGTCTTTATATAACTAATTTGTTAATCATCCATTATACATGCAAGCTTCCTAAGCATAACCAAATACAATACAAGGCCACATAACTCCAAAAATACATTACATAGCACCTGCTGATCAGGGCCAATTATGCACTTGCTTATAATGTAAAAAAAGTTGTGAAGCTTGATACCTCTAACTACCCAACATTAATCTAAATAATGTTAAATCTCAGAGCATTATATAACATTACACAGCATGTCAGCTCAGTTTTGATAAAAAAACAAAATGCAACAATTGATATCTATTCCTAATTAATGTGGATTAAAGTTTGCACCACTGCAGACAAATTATAATATATTTAAACTAAATTGAAAAAAAAAAAGAAACAGGGATTTCAGATTTTGAAGAAGACGCAAAAGATAGAAGAAAAACTATCTGTTTCAGATTTTTTGGGGAAGGAGGAGGCAGGGAAGAAAAAGCGTGGGTGAATGATTTTCGATTTAAGGATGAGGAAGATTTTACCTGATCAACAAACATTAGAATCCAACAGTGGGGGTGAAGCGGTAACCGAAGAGGAAAAGCAATGACTAGAGAGGAGAAGCGTCAATGGTAGAGGATGAGCATGCGACAACACTTGCGAGTGGCGAGGGAGATCACGAATGAAAAAGTTTGAGCTAATCAGTGCCGGCCTTTCGTAAACCCTCGATAATAAAAGGAGAAAATACTTCTGAGAGAAAGCTGCTTTCGAAAAGTATCCCTTGCCCAGTTGCTCAACATGCCCATTGAAGTCCTTAGAAAAAGCACTTTTTCCACCATCCAACATCCAAACTCCTAAAAACACTGTTGTAGGTGGGAATAGAGCTTTTCCCACCTCCATTTCCGCCCGAAACAAAGCCAAAGTATGCGAACCTAAGTTTGAAGCTATGAATACTAGGGATGCCTACATATGAATTTTAGTTACCAAGGGAGAAAACAATTACACTAAATGAAAATACCGAATACAAATACGAGGTATACTCGTGCCCAACTTCAGCAGACTGGTTCATCCTTGAAGCCCATCTCCAAAATGAGAGATCCATACACTAATGATCATAAGATAATTCTCATTCTCCCATGTCACCTCCTTATATGGGGAGAGGTGGCTCATATATCATTAACCCTAATGCAAACAAATAACAAAACAAAATACGATAGTAAGTAACTTGCGTGTACGTAACAATATCCCCTGCCAGAAAATCGACATTGTCCCTAAGCTCGAATTGACGCCCTCCAGCTAGTAGTGATATGCCCGCAGGTGGGCTGCCGTAGAGGTGCCCGAAGCTCCGTCCCGCGGTACATGTGTGATCAAATAAGCATCAAAGCCAGCACGACTTATCTCGTTCATGCCCTCTCCGATGAGGAACTGGAACTCCTTCACATGTCAATCTTGAGTAGGTGAGTAAGGTTTTTTGCAACGGTAGTACATGCCTTTGCTCCGTAAGTCATTGTACTCTTGATTGGACATGGGGTGACTAATGAGTAGAGATATGACGGTTATTGCGTGGGCCCATAATTGATGGGAGAGGTAGAGGAGGTGGAGGTGGTGGTTGTTTAGACGAGGGAGGAAAATATGGCTAGTAGGGAGGTTTAGAGGGAGACGATGAGGAAGGTGGGTCCCTTGACATCCCCAAGAATTCGTCATCCACCAGTGGGAAGAGGTCCATGGCTTAATTAACAGTTAACGATTGAGGTGTGCGGAGGCGGGCTCAGAGATGAGGTTGTAAGCCGTGCATGAAGTAAAACAAGTAATTCTTGAGTGGAAGATCTGCAATATGGGTGACCAACTCGGTAAATGCATCAATGTACAAATCAATGGAGCCTGTCTAACGGACTCCGCAAAGACGCTCGATCATTGAGCCGAAGTGGCGTTGATCAAGCCACTGAATGAGGGCCTCCGTGATAGCTGTCCAGGTAAGGCCAGGGGAGGACTGGCGGAGCCAGCGGCCCTTTCCAGGCCGATAATTGTTGTGGAGACCTGCTGCAATAGAGGAGTTTGGTGAATGTCAAAAAACTATTTGGCAGGGAAATCCACACAAGTGGGTAAGTCCTATTGAATGTGGGACTGTCGAGGCATTGGAGGTGTAGAGGCCATCCTGTCAATGCAGGATCTACTGGGACCAATTTGCTGAGGGATCCCAAGGCAGATGTAGCTGTAGTCCCGGAGTTCTGGACGATTTGCAGGTTGTGGAGTATGGTCATAATCAACGTGAACTTCTCAGCTTGGGCCTTGTGTCAAGAGTTGATGGTGGTAAGGGCGTGTTTAAGGGCTTAAATGCAGGATTCCATCTGGTCTTTTGGCATATAAAGAAGAGTGCACAGGAGTTGGATGTCCGTACGCGAGAGTCGGAGTCGGTAGAGGGGCAATAGATGTCGAACGAGCGCTACAGAGTTGTTCTGGTATGGTGGCGGAATGTATCTAGCACTACGGATGACCGAGAGAAGTTAGCCGAAAGGGTTGGATCTGGCGGAGAGAGAAGTGGACGGTTGCTGGCGACGCAGTCGGCAAATCGCTATCGGAGACATAATCGAGTGTTGTTGGAGTTGGGGGGAGCTCAATCGATTGCTGCTGGCGATAGAAACAACGGATCGCTGTGTCGACAATGTCAGAAGGATCGATTGATAGAGATCGTATCCGAAAGATTCTTGCGGAAGCGAAACAATCGAATTGGTATGGGAGCGCCGATGTTAATGCGAAACGAAGTACAAGGAGAGGAACCCGAGGACACGCGATCGGCGGGCAGGGAGGCTAGGTCAGACCAATGTTATCGAGGGAGAAAACACTTGCACAAAATGAAAATACTAGATATAATCACAGGGTATACACATGCCCATCTTCAGGAGGCTGGTTCCTCCTAGAAGGCCCTCTCCAAAATGAGAGATCAAAATCCTAATGATCAAAAAATAATTCTAACTTTCCCATGACACCTCCTTATATAGGGAGAGGCGGCTCATATATCATTAACCCTAATGCAAACAAACAACAAAACAAAATATAATAGTAAGTTACATGTTGGAACCAAAATTTAATCCCAACGAGAGTTCAAACCATGGGGGTAGCAAACACCTACTTCTCTAAAACTTGGGCTCTTGACCAGTTACTTGGAACCATAAAACTCACCCTGGGCTACAGCTTGGAGTTCACTCCACTAACCCGGAAGATCTTTGAGCGCTTCTCCTCTTTAGCCAGTACTGAGCAAAGAGTACCTCCGAAAGCGCTATGAGACTTGTAGAAAATGAGAAACCTTGTCTTCTGAGATACACTGTGGGTCTATTTATAGAGTTCAAATATCCGGTCTGCCAAAACCGTATCTCCACTGTTCGAAAAGACTATATGCTTGTTGGTTTTTTGCGGGGTGGCACAACACTTGTGCTCACAGCGGAAATAAGAACATGAAAACCCAAAAGAAGTTCGAATCTAACAATATTCGTGATTCATGAAGTAAAGTTTGCTGTAATAAAATTACCTTTGAGGGATTGAGTCTATACTCAACCTAGATGCTTCAGAAAATTCAAGCCGACCACTCAACGGCTTGAGTCTTGAGCACAAAAAGTATATTCGCTCCTCTATAGGAAATCAACACGATCAGAAAAACCTGTAGCTACTTGTCGCACAAGCACTAGGTCGGGAGAGGACACTCAGTGTCTCTACATATTGCTAGATCTGTTAAAGGAGAGGAGGCGATGACACTAGCCGAGATCGGGATCGGCGACGGCGAAGGCGGAACGGCTTCCTTCGGCTTTTAGGGTTACGGTCTTTCGCACAGTAGTGGCTCGTGTGCTTAGACAAAATAACAAAAGGCATAAACAGTAAACACTAAACTATCCTATTTATACCCAAGGAATAAATAGAATAGGCTCCATCACCATTAGCAGACCCAAGACTAAGAAAAATAGACCTTCGTCTAGACAACTATTTGCCTTGATGAATCGTCGAATATCTACAGGATATACGACGATTCGTCGAGTATCAATTCATACTCGACGAATAATTGAGTATCTATAGCATACACGACGAACTCAACGCCATCCTCAGTTGAGTCAACGCTTGACTCTGCGAAGGAGTTGAGTGGACTTAACACTTTCTACCTATACTCGACTAATTAACGCTTGGTTCGTCGAATGGCGTTGAGTGCACTCAACACACTCAATACCTAAAGCCAGATTCGTCGAATGAAGTTGAGTGAATACAATACACTCAACGCCTAAATGTTAGATTCGCCAAGTAAACAGTTTACTCGACGAAGGCGTTGAATGCACTCAACGAACTCAACGCTTAAGACCCAGACTCGTCAAGTAAACTCCTTTACTCGACGAATCGCTGAGTGGACACAACACACTCAACGCTTAAGTATGACAGTCGACGAATCAACACATGATACTCGATGAATCGTTGAGTCAATTCAACACACTCAATGCGATCATTCGACGAGTTAACACTTAACTCGATGAAAGCGTTGACTGATCTCAATGCACTTGACGCTTTTGCAGTTAGGAAAAGCTAAGTCTTTTCACTCATTATATAAGCTATACCATACAGATCGAAACTCCCAATTTCTCAACAATCTTATGTGCGACCCTGATTGGCTCATAGTGAGTTGACAGTGAGGCTACATGCTTGATCACTTCCAGATCACTATGGTTGCTCCAACAGTCCCCACTTGATTTTGAAAGTATCAAACAAAAGTTTCACAAATAATGAGCGACATCTAGCAATACATCATTGCTCCCCAAACAGTAAGAGTTTATAAACTCATACGCCATTGTGACCAATGTTACAGTATTATCATGGAAGAAATTTTATAATAGATAATGAGGTGTACAAGTTGTGCTTTGGTAAAGAAGAACAAGTGAAGAAATTAAAAATCATATGAAAATGTAAAATGTAAACACATAACATTAAAGATACATAGACAACTTAGCACTCATTTAGGAATTCATTGCACATTATTAAACGAAAAATGTCCACAAATATATACACAAGGTACTTTACGATTCTTTCCAAGGTGCTCAATCTTATAATGGTCATTAAGATTTATCAGGAGGGTGAGTAGTGCTTGGTAGATTATCCTGAGCATATTATTTGAAAAATATTGAAAGTATCTAATTGCCTACTTAAATCACATAGATGGCGTGAATAGGTGAGTTCTACGTCTAATAGCGGATTAAAAATTATTACAAGCAAGCACATTGAACAAACACAACACCGAAATTTATAGTGGTTCCCCGATTTGGGTACGTCCACTGTCCTGCCTCGCCTATGTACCACAAAGGGTTAGATTCAGCCACTTCACCTTTCTCAGATTTAAACAAATCATAAAACTCGGAGTCAACACTCCTACTTCTCGGAGAACAACCTCTCCTACCCTCAGAAAACTAACTCTCTAATAACTCAATCCTTGCATAAGGATCTACACCTCGAAAGCAAAGAAATCCAATAAAAGTATAAAAGATTTTTATACAACACTTTAGACTGAAAACCAATCTATTTCTTCAGATCTAAAAATATTCAATCTTCTTTATCCTTGGAATGATAAACTTGAGTCTCTTGTAGAAGGAGAAGACATGAAAGTAATCTTGAAAGCTTGATCTGAAAACGATGATCCGACGAGATCTAAAGGCTTCAGAGAAATTTGAGATGAGATCTGTCAAATCTATTATTAAAGGAATCACTTATCATAATAAGCTAGGTTGCAAGTTCTTTGATTTTCGAAACTCGTAAGTCCGACAAAAACTTGCGGCCTTTTTCACGATTTCAAATACGGATGAGCGATTAGGGTTGAATGAATTAACCCTCATATTTATAAGATTCCTTCCTCTAACAACTATAAAAGTACTTTCTAAACTGGTTGTCCACGTGTACTATACATGGCCGTTGACTTGAACTAGAGACCTGTTAGGAGGAAAATCTTAAAAATACATTCAGTCCATTCGTTTAGTATCGTCGTATAATCTTGAGTATACTCGACGAACCACTTTGATAACTGATGAATTTTTGTTAGACAAACCCAAAAAAGATGATTCGAGAACTTAGAGGTTTTTCTAGTGAGTCTCGAGGAATTCGACGTGTATCGAGTGCTATATTCGACGAATTCGACGAGTGTCAATATGTACACTCAACGAATTCGACGAGTATACATAAGGATACTCAACGAATCTTACTTAACTTATTCCCAAGATCATAGAAAAGATTCTCTAAGTAAACATGACTAATTCTACAAGTATCAATAGGTATACACGATTATTTTGACGAGTATCCATAAGTATACTCGACGAATTTGACGGGTATCCACTACTATACTCGATGAATTTAATTTAGGAAAATTTTTTGGTTTCTTCTGAATGCATGAACTAGTCCTCCATTGGTACTTATAATGCACTTGTAATAGAAGTACAATCCAATATAAAGATTACACATGAGTCAACACTTCGGCCCACACAATGAGGGATTACATTGTATAGTCCTATGTTTCAAGACCCACTGTAACCTGACATTAGTTTGTACTTAGCAATAAAGCCATGCAAGCACATGACTAAAGAAACAACATCAAATACAAACTCAATTCATCTTATTTCAAGGGGCACTTCTTCAAATCTAGGTTATTGTGAATACAATACCTAACAATCTCCCCCTATTTGAAGAAGTCAGAAACCTATGCACTAAGGTGAATTGTACACAAGATAATCTTAAAGAATTACAAGGAAGGATCATAACAACAATTAACAAGAAGTTATATCTCAATCAAAATATTAATGTATGTATATAAATAGTTCTAACATGACAACTTGTTTTCACACAACAAACACCATAGAAAATATAGAATTCAGGCATGCCCCTTGGTCTTCTGATATTGCTTGTCAAAGTACGCTTTAGGCTTAGGGAAGTACTTTGACGGAGGAGGATCATCTGGATCATTACTTATGAACTTCCTGAAATGTGTCCTTCTTTTAACATTGACCACCTCATGTTTTTTCCATTCCTCCCTACTATAGTGCGACCACCTGTCTTCATTTCCCATGTCAACTAAAGTGAAGGTATCCAGAATAATGCCTTTGGAGATTGAGCTCTATACTTCAAAAAGTTCTATGTTTGGGTCAGACCTGTAAGCAGAGGGGCCTTCTCTAACCTTCTTTTCTTAAGGGCTAGTTGAGGTCCTTCTTCAACAACTTGAATATATGGTTCAGCAGCAGCTGTCGATTCTATCCAAAATTGATAGTAATCTTGTGGAACGTATTGAGTGTCTGTCCAGTATTGAGAGTAGTCCTAAGAAGGATAAACATCAACATGTATTGGTTCTGGCATCCTTACTACAACATTTCCTTGAACTTCAAATAGTTCTCCATGCAGCCACTTGAAATTATCATAATTATATGTGTTACCAGTTTGAAGCTATAGTTTCATGGTAACTTCAAGCGCATTCACCTTAACTTTAAATTCTTCCTCCCCCTTTTTGGCTTCTACAATCATGACCTTAGCTATTGAATTACCATAATGCACCATTTTATCATAAAAGTAGTGCATCCCGTCATTTTCGGCTGTTATGATAGTCTTTGCATTTTCATCTACATTTTTGATCACATCAAGATTGCTTTAAAGCCCATTCATAGTATGAACAATTGTCTGCCCACCTTGAATGAACCAGGTGTCCAGAGTGGATTCTAGCTTATCAAAACAAACCTTGACTTCAACAAGTCCATTGTTCATATCTCATTCAACTCCTTTTACTTTCATGAGAACTTTCTTTAGATTTCAAAGGGAGCTTGTTGCTCGACCAACACGGCTTCTATAGATTTCAGTACGGAAGTATCTATACTTGTGCTCGAAATGTATTCAGTTTGAACTCTGGGAGGAGGGGGAAGATCTGCAACATCCTCAGAGTGTAATGCTCCAAAGTTCATGAAAATGATAATAAGTTGAATTCTGGGTGTTACCATCGGGCGGTAGAATTAATGCCAGCGGTATCTAGCTAAATTAAATCAACGCTCATTTCAGGAAGGTATTGCGTAGTGGTAGAAAGATAACGTGCGGCGATACCACTCAACGCACTTGATGAATCATTGAAAGACTACCACGTGACAGTAGTACATATCGCGCGGTGATAGCATGGTAAAGCAGCATCGTTCAGGTCGAGCGGCCATCGCTTATAATACCGCGCGGCGGTAGAAAGATATCGCTCGATGGTAGCCCTCTGAAAAGGGCTTGAAATTAGATTGAGTTCTAATTTACTCTCAGACTATTGGGTCGATTGATCCCAATGTCCTAGATTTGAAGAAGGCCTACCAAACAATGTATACACATGTGCTAATCTAACTTGTATTTAGATGGGTGATTGCAGGATGAATACTGTGAATTGATTGGACAGGTTTCTTATATGGCCAAGTCCGGTATACACTTACCTAAGGTGTGGGCATTAAGAAATCTATCTAAGTCCACAGGCGTTGAGTGAAGGTGAATCACTCAACGCCAGATGACTTATAGTGTTGTGTGAAGACTATACAGTCAAATCCAAAGCAATGGAAAGCTGAGAAAATGGCTAAGTACATAGGCGTTGAGTGAAGTCAACTGACTCAACGCCATATAGCAAAAAGTTATAAGACAGGCTAAAGCAGTAAAAGCCTAAGTTGAAATGAGCAGAAAAATGGCTAAGTCTATAGGCATTGAGAAGAAGTCAACTCACTCAACGCCATGCAGCTAAAGGAAGATATATAGCTAAGTTGTTTGGAGTTGAGTGTTGAAGACACACTCAACGCCATACAGAAAAAAGCTGTGAGTTAAACTCAGTTCAAAATTCGTCGAACTGAGTTCAGAGTTCGTCGAGCTGAGCTCACTATTCGTCGAACTCAATTCAGTTTTTCGAACTAAGTTCAGAAATTTTTTTAAGGCAAAAAGCATTGAGGGAGGCATGCTCACTCAATTCTCTCAATGCCTAAGATGTTGAGGCATAAAATTAGCTATGGCAAAAAGCATTAAGTGAAGCATGCTCACTCAACGCTCTCAACGCATAAGTTGCTGAAAGCTTTTTCTAAGGTAAAAAGCATTGAGTGATGAAGACACACTCAACGCTCTCAACTCCAGAGAAGCTGGAAGTTTTTTCTAAGGCAAAAAGCGTTGAGTAAGGCTTGTTCACTCAATGCTCTCAATGCCTAGATAGATAAAATTTTGTCCAAGTGTTTTGGCATTGAGTGAAGCTCATTCACTCAATGCCTATACTACTGATGTTTGAATTTTGACTAAGTCTTAAGGTACTGATGTCAGCAAGTCAAAAAGTCAACCATATTCAAAAGGTGAGCGAGAAAGCCACAGTACATGAAAAAAGGCGTCGCAGGCCTACTGTACAATAGTTAGGCGTTAAAGAAAATATGCAGCCAACATTAGTGGCGTGAGACCCACTGCTAATAGATTTGTTGGGTTACAATTAATAAAAGTAGAAGCTCTTTACAGAAAGAGGAACTGTCGCAGTAGTTCTTGAAAATCGCCATCGTTGTGGCTGAAGCTAAAGAACAGTGAGCCCAAGAAAAGCAAGTCTAGAGGCATATTAAGTTAGTTGTTGATATCAACATCTTCAACAACAAGATTGCTGGAGCCATCTTCATCTACACCAGCTAGCAAGCTCAGGGTGATTCACTTAGAAAGAGATAGCAGCTAGGGCTTACCCTTGCTATAGGTGCTTCACAGATTCAGCCAAAATCATTCTCTTGGGGAACTGTGAAGAAGGAGATAGGGCTGAACTTTTGGTTCAGTTCAGAAAGGGGAAGAACAGTGTTCTACAAGTCACTTCCAGCTCAAGTAGACATACTTGTTACTGTGAAGTAGTTGGGACTAAGGAGTTCTTAGTCCAGAAAAGTAGACTTAGGAAAATCATTTCTGGAGTCAAAGTTGGGCTGAGTCTAACTCAGTAAAGGTAGATTTGCACAGAGAAATTTCTCTTGTATACAATCAAGAACCTTACCAACCCACTTCCACCTTGTAGGATCATTTATGGATCTGAGTGGTAGGAGCAAACTTGCTCTGAGGTAGGATCCAGAAGTTGATCTGAGTTATAGGTTAAATTTGTCTGAGTTGTAGGAGAGGGTTCCTCTCTGAGTGTAAGATCTTGCTTGGATCTTAGGTAGGTGAGGTTTACTCACTAAGAAGTATGACACTTGTGCCTGAGGCAGATTCTGTGTGCAGATTTGTGGTAGGGCTATCCTCCATAGCCTGACTGGTAGGGCTTAATTGCCTGATGTAGGAGATATTTATATCACTGAGTGTAGGCCCTTGTGGCTGAGGTGTAAGTCTTGGAGGAGACTTAGAGATCCTGGGGGATCTGAGGTGTAAGCTCTTTGATCATTATTTTGGAGAAGTGTCGTGTCCAACAGGAAGTTGGCATGGTGGGAGGAGAGTAGGGATGTACCCAAAGATTGGGGAACCATTATAAGTCTATGTTAATTCTGTGTGTTTCTTTTCTTTGTGCAGGTAGCTTGTCTTGAAAGCAAAACTTAATCTACCAATAATGCAGCTAACTAAGAAAGAATCAAAGACAGTCACTAAGGACTAAGAAACATATTCACCCCCCTCTAGGTGATTTAGCTATCTTTGAAATAAAGACTTTCAAGTGGTATCAGAGGGAGGTTATTCAAAAAGGACATAACAGTCTTAGTAGACCTCAAAGGATAGCTAAAAAGTCTTTAACTTATGTGTTCTAAAGTGAACCTTAAGGTGTGGAGATCTATGGAGCCTCAAATCAGCAAAAATGACAAGAAGTCCATTGGGCTATTGATAGCTCTTGCAAGAGACAAAGTCTATCCATATACAAGAGCAAAGATCGGGGCCCCTCTTACACATTCACATAGTGATTCAGAGGTGGATGAAGCTGAGGAAGGTGAATGCATAAGTTATGAACTGACAGCTACACCAGAAGAAGAATTCTGCCAGGAGAAGCCTTGACAAAGTCAGGTATATTCCTCATCTAGTCCATCCTCAGAGTCTGAATATGAGTCCTACTCTGACTATAATGCTTCCTCATCAAGTGATGATGAGAGTCCTCTATTAGAAGATGACATCAATCAATTGATTTAGAATCATGCTGCACTTCTAAAAGCTTTCAAGGAAAGCCAGTTTCTTGCTAAGAAACAAGTAGAGGAAATTTCCTCCTTCCAGCTAGTTGCTTCCCAACAAGATGAGACTTCATCCTTGTTATCTTTAAAAGAGAGGGAAGTAGCTCATCTGAAGATCATGGTAGATATCCATGTTGAGTCCCTAAAATATAAGGACTCTATGATCAAGGTTCTTGAAGAGAAACTTGAAAGGGAGAAGAGGATAGTGACCAATTTCTCTAAGATAGATGCTATCAAGAGAAATCAGAATCTGAGTCAATTTCTAAAGTTATCTAATTTTAGAGGAGAGGCCAAGCTCCTGTTGTGCCACCGTCAACCATTCATAAGGTAATCCTCACTTCTAACAAGCATGACCAGGACTGTATGGATGGTCACTGTAAGAATGGGAATTCATACTCTAAGAACACAAGTTTATCTTACAATGAGAGAAGAAAGGGTAGGGGAATGAGTGCCTTTAAGGCTCCCCATGAAAAAGTACAAATGGCCCATGCTGGACCATTTATATTTGGTGCCTCAGCCCTAGGTAAAGGCAATGGCTTTGCCTCAACTCCATCCAGCAAGGACTCAGAGCAAGGTTCAGTCTACTAGCAAGCCTAACTTGTCTAGCTATGATGATATAAACAACTTGTCATCTGCAAAGAAGATAACTCTAAATACAATTATAGGCAAGCAAAGGAAGCCTGTTGTAAGAATATCCTTCAGTCAGATCCTTGCTGAAAGGAATCTGAAGAAAGTTGCTGTTCCTCTTCCTTATGTTTAGTCAGCAGTTAACCACACTGTAAGACCTGCTCAGAAAAGAAGATACAATATCCATGAGTGTTGGTGCTATGGTAAGATGGGGCATTTTTCCCTAGATTGCTGGCACAATCCTTTTGTGTCTAGAGCAAGAGTTTGCCTACCTGTCAGAAATTTTGCAGGTAGGCAAGTTTGATTTCAATCTAATTAGAACCTACGACCCAATACTTATTGGGCTCCTACGATAAAATAATTCCGTCTTGCAGGATAGTCCAAGTGGTCATGATCATTTATTGTCCTTGGACAGAGTTGTACAAGACCTAAGTCTTTGTATAAGGTATGACTCAACTAATCATAGTGCACAAGATGTCAAAGACATGTGCAACTATTGAGGGGGAGCTTGCAAAGAAAAGCTAGATGCACATCAAAGGCTAAAGATCAGAAGCAAGTTTGCTAGTATGCTCAGAGACTGTGAACCCAGTATGGGCTTCAAGTCTACAGGGCAGAGATAAGTAGAATTCACTTAGCTTTTAATTCTACTATTTAATTAATAAATTGATCATTCTTTCTAGATATAAGGTAATTGAAACTAATGTCATAGAAGATGTGAAAACATTTGTTTAAACAATTATTGTCAATAAATATATTAGTGTCTCACATGTTCACTATGCCACAAGAAGTAACTAATCTCATCATACCCAAAGACACATATTACATGTGCAATACTAGGATAGATAGTTATCAAAAGTTTGTTTAAATCAATTGAGTTTGGGGGCTAACACACTCTCAGTTGAAACTAATTTAAGGATTTTGAAATTATGTCTAATTGCACCCCACTAGAACACATACTAATATATGTACTGCAAGAACTCCTTAACCCTACAAGTTAGGCCAACACAGTTAGGGGCTAGTGCAATCTAATTACTAAAGGAAACAGATGTTGAGCAAAATAAGCTTACTGGTCTTCTGAGGTTGAACCAGTAGGACAAAGATCAACAAAAATTGTAGAAAAGACGGGATGCAGATAAGTGTTGGGATTCAATCCTTGTCATTGATCAAAATTAATTAACAAAATAGGATAGTGACCTTCCGCATTCTTTTTAGGAATAACTATAAATAGAAGTGCTTGTGCAATAAGAAAAGTCACTATTCCTTACCCTCTCCCGCCCGCATTTGCCAAAACGACGGAAAGCTTCTCTGGCTAGGTTTCAGGAATTAGCCAGTGAAATGGCGGCCAAGGGACCAGATTTCCTCTTCGAAGGTTCGGAATTGGTGAAGAATGGATTCAAGGATGCCCAAGAAGAGATACAATTTGTTCTTCATCTTCTCCAGGCTTCTGACCTAGAATTCGTCCTGTCAGAATCCTGTCTTCTGTAGAAAAAGGAAATACTTGAGTTGTTCGCCAATGTCATGGGAAATGTATCTGCTGGAAAGCTTAAGACAACTACGAATGGAATGAAAGTAAAGATAACCCCAAGGAGGCTGAGCAAAGCCCTCAAGCTGCCCAAGTTTACTGTCGCAGACGGCGAAGATGAAATGGCCCAGGATGAAATCAAAGCTACAATAAAATGGTGCGGACTGTCGAAGCACACCACCGGCTCCATCCTAAGAAAAGAACTTAACCTGCGAGGGGAGAATAGTGATTGATCGAATAGTTGATTGCATGGCTGAATCGAATTTAGGGAGAATCCTATCACTATTTCCGCGAGAAACAACTCCATAAATCTTGAACTTGAAGCTTGGTGCAAGGATACACCACATGAGGAGAATGGACATCAAGATGCTGGAGAGGTGGGACAGAGTAACTTTTTAACACCCCAAACGGAACAGATTTTAGTCGACCTGAGCTCGAAGATCGTCGAGCAGAGCTCGATGGAGATCCTCGAGCGGAGCTTGATGGAGATCGTCGAGCGGATCTCTACGGAGATCATCAAGCGGAGCTTAACAGAGATCGTCGAGCAGAAATACCTGAGCTCGATGGAGATCGTCGAGCGGAGATCGTTGATCGAAGCTAGATGATTCTTGCCTGTTATCATCCCCAAGGCAGAGCGGTGACCCGTGTTAGGCGGATGGTGTGTGGCCATTGAGCGGTGCATGATTCTTTCAACTTCAACCCTAGCCATTGCTGGGTTTTGTTGATTTTAATCGTATGGCTGGGATGTAGCCCGAGGCTTCTAATGCAGACGAAAGGAAGGAGGAAATCATTATTTCTTTTTCTCTCTCTCTTCCTTGTGTTCCAATTCTAGAGCAAAGAACTCGGCTAGGGCTTGTTGTGGTTGAGGGAGAAGGTCTTGTGGCCAGAATATAGAGCCGATTCTATAATCGTGAAGGGTAAAGTGAGGTGATCATTTCCACTATAACACCTCGAAAATCAAAAGGGTTATGGGTGGCATTTTGAGCCAAATCTGAGATATGGTAGAGGGACATGGCCTGGGACACAGGCGTGTCCCATGGCGTGTCGTGCTCGGGTTCGGCGATGGTCGCGTGGTCGACGATTTTGTAGTCAACGGTCGTCGGGGGGGGGGGGGGTGAACACGGCCTGGGACACGGGCGTGTCCCAGGGCATGTCAATCACTCAAAGACTTTCACTCAACGATCGTTGAGTGAGGACGCACGGCCTGAGTCCAGGCGTGTTCGGGTCTGACAAGGGCCTGTGAAATTCAACACGGGCGTTTTGATAACCCATGTCCTCCTCAGGCCGTTTGATGAGTTATGCTAAGGCAGCTACACAGCCTGGGACACGGGCGTGTCCTATGGCGTGTCTAGCACAAGGCATGTGACACGGGCGTGTCACATGGCCGTGTCGTGCTCTTTATGTTTTGGACCTGTGTCGTTGGAAGAACATGCCAAGCTACACGGGCATGTACTGTATGACACGGGAGTGTCAAGCCTGACACGGGCGTATCGAGTACCCGTGTTATTTTTGGGGCGCGATGGTTTCGATGGTGAATGAGTGACACGGCCTTGGACATGGGCGTGTCGCAAGTCGTGTTCGGCCTAGGAAATTTAATTTCGTGTTGAATCGCAGCCGTTCGTTTCCTTATTTTGGGATCTAATGGCCCAGTGCTCTCCATGTTAGGGTTAAGGCTGGGATTGGGGATTTAAACATCCACTTTCACTTAGCCATTCTCTTTCTAAAACCTAGAGAGAAGGGAGAGAAAGGAGTTTGGAGGAAGAGGAAGATCCGGTTGCCGGAGGAGATTCAGAGCGCCAAATCGCAAACCAAGCACAGATCTGCGGAGGCAAGATCATCGCGGTGCTTTTCATCCGCGTAATTTTCCATGGCGCCGAGGAAAAATGCTAGGGTAACGATTTTCATCTTGAGCATGTGAAGCTCTTCTTCCTTTATATGGGAAAAACCCGCTCCCGCGAGTGTGCGGTGAGTTTGAGGTATTCCTTGGGGTAGATATGTAAAGTCCCCCTTGTTAGAGTCCAGAATCGAAGTACGGGTATAGGCATGGTGCGTTAATCCTACCCGAACAAGTTGGTCTGGATCGGTGATATTGCATTGCATAAGTGTACAGAGAAGACTCTGTGCCATTGATTGTTTTCGGGTTTCTATGGGCTAGATTGCAGCTGGGATCCTTGGGGATTAACCCTAAGGCGCACCCGGAAAATTGGCCGGAAACGCATTTTTGCCATCTTAGTGGTCTGGGAGACAAATTTGAACATAACATGGTTATGTGTTTGTGTGATCGAATTTGGAATCCGGGAGAAGCTTGGCTCGCTCGTACGTCTTAAAGTGACTAGGCGGTGTGAGAAACGGGCAAGTGGAAACGGACCCGGGCTATGTGGTTTGGTGTCAGATACCTGAAAAAGGGACTGGCCATTGGCATGGTCGTGTGAGTCTTAGGCTTACCGGAAAGACAAAAAATGCTCACGAGATTTACCGTCCAAGGGATGGTTGTGAGACCACGATTATGACCGGGTTCACCGAGTTAGTGCCCTGAGAGCACGGGGTGTGTGGCCGTGTGAGCCTGCACCTGTGACGTTGTGCTTATTCATGATTTTACTTGCTATGCTAAAGAGTGCAGGGAACAATCTTTGCTGCCCCGAGTTTGGGGGCAGAATAGTTATAATTTGGTCATCTTTAGCTGATCGTTATTCTTGTTTTCCACCGTTGAAGTTATTTGTGCTTGTAGGTGCTGCGGAGCCGACCAGCAAATAGCGGGCCAAAGCCCAAGTTGCCGAGCCGGCCCTCAAAGACCTTGTTTGTTTACTTACGTTAAATCATGTGTGGTCGGCCTGCGAGTCGAAGTTTTTAAAACACTATTTATTTAAGTGAACTGTTGTAAGGACATAAGGACAACACTCTTTGGTACTTTGTATTTCATTCCTGTTTTGTTTGTTAGTGGGCAGTCATGCTTATTGGTTGGGTTCTTATTATTGTAACTTAACAAATTGCTTCCCCTAGATGCTCTGTGTAGAACATGTGTATTGGTTGAATGGTTTCATTGAGTAACCCATCGGTATGTCTATGGTATATGGCATCAGGCCCCGGCCGGACCTACTGCTATATGCTATGTGACAGATAGGGCTTTTACCATTTGGTATCAGACTACCGGTTTTGGTCAGGATTAAATGAATTCATGGACGAATTCACTTTAAGGGGTGGTTAGAACATGTGTGTGTGTCATCGTTATAACATAAAAAGAACCCATGAATGTCCACTTAGGAATGAAAATACATATGTTTGAGGAACCTGCGTGTTCCTATAATTGCATTTTGAATTTTTGTTTGGTCGCTTATCGGTGTTTTGTACGATTATAGGTGACCAGGAGTGGTGCTGGGACGTCAGAACGTCCAGTTTCTGAGGCAAGCAGAGCAGTAAATGATGCGTCGGAAACACCTCCTTCGACTGAGACCTTCGATTGGTAGTAGAGGAAGTGTTTGTGATGATCAACGCGCAGTCTGCGAGGCAGGTGCAGCAGCCTGCCCCTACTGTAGAGCAAGTACCGCTCCAAGCGGCAAAGCCAAGGAGAGTTGAGCAGGTGGTAGTGGAGCCCGTATTGCCTAGGAGAGGAACAGATAAGCAGCTTAAGCACGTGATGTGGTTCAATCATCCAGTGTTCTCAGGGACTGGAAACCCAACTCAAGCAGAGGATTGGCTCTCTAGAATTAAGAGAGTGCTGATAGCTACTGAGACTGAAGAGTGGCAGGAGACCACAATTGCCACGTTCTTTCTGGATGGTGACGCAAGACTATGGTGGGAAGGCTTGGAGCTACACCATCTTCGGGGTAGGCAGTTGACTTACGTCTCGATGGAGGAGTTTTCGAGATTGTTCTTGGCTCGATACCTCCCCTCAACTCAGAGGATAGCAAAGGAAAATGAGTTCCAAAAGCTAGTGCAATCTGAGAGCAGCGTGGATTACTATCTCCACGAGTTTACTTGATTAGGTCGGTATGCAAGAGCTACCTTTGCTGATGAGGAGCACAAGACAAGCCGATTCTACGAATGTCTAAGGGATGACTTGAGACTGCTACTATCGGGGCCGATGACACAGGGTTTCCTGACCTTGGTCAACACGGCCCGGTTTTTAGAGAAAGACATGAAGAAGGTTCAGGCAAATAAGGACTCCAGTGGTAGGAAGTCAAAGTTCAAGGTGCCGACTTCAAAGTCTGGTTTTCGAGGGTGGAATAAGATGGCTAGGACGTCGGGTCCAGCCCCTTCTTTGGGTGCATCAGGGGAAACTACCAACTGAACCCCGGGCGCTTGTTTTACTTATGGGAAGACGGGAAATTTTGCCCGTGACTGTTGGAGCGGACGTCCAAAGTCTGAGAGGAAGCAAGGAGCAAACTATGAAGAAAAGGGCAAGGCAGTGGAGTGAACCGCATCCTATTATGCTCCGACTCAACCAAGAGTCTACAATCTGGGCCAGTAGGAGGCCATCAAACAAGCGAATGTGGTGACAGGTACGGTTTAACTCATAGCAAGTAAGCTTTAAATACTGTTACCTAGTGCTTGTTAGTTTATTACTGTTTGTATAGGCTTTGTTTTGATTTGCGATAGTCTGGCAAGGGAACTATTCGATACGGGAGCTTCACACTCCTTTTTGTCCGAAGGTTTCATATCGTGCATCGAAGTCCCTTCTTCGATAGAGAAGGACAAATTGGATGTGTTGCTGCTGAATATGTGTTCTATTCGTGCAGACAGAGTTTGTGCCGTAAGGGTTCATATTGGAAGTCAGGAGTTCGACTTAATAGAGTTGTTGCTGCCGCTAGTAGAGTTCGACGTCATCTTCGGTATGGAATGGCTTTCGGAGAAGAAGGATTTTATTGATTGCAACCGTATAGTGGTCAAGCTGGGTGCTGGGAGGGAGACAACATTTGCGGGATTGAAGGGGTCGAGCAAGACATTGATGTCTGCTCTTCAAATGGTGAAGGCGGTTCATGCTGGAACAGAGCTGTTCTTCATGTTAGTATAGGCTGTAAAGCCTAAGTCCTCTTTGGATGGTATCCCAGTGGTATGCGAGTACCCCGACGTGTTCCCGGACTATCTTCCCGGAGCCCCACCGCAACGAGAGATCAATTTCACCATCGAACTAGTGCTAGGTGCCAAACCTGTGTCACACTCACCTTATAGGTTGGCTCCTAAGGAGATGGCAAAACTAAAAATTCAACTGGAGGAGTTTATGAACCAAGGTTATGTTCATCCAAGTTCATCACCTTTGAGCGCACCGGTCCTCTTTGTTAAGAAGAAGGACGGAAGTTTGCGGCTGTGCATCGACTACAGAGAACTGAACAAGTTAACGGAAATGAACAAATACCTGATCCCACGGATTGATGATCTTTTGGATCAGTTAGTCGGGTCATCGGTATATTCAAAATTTGATCTGAAGTCCGGTTACTATCAGCTGAGGATAAGGGAGAGTGATATCCCAAAGACAGCGTTCAGCACAAGGTATGGGCATTTTGAGTTTACGGTCATGCTATTCGGGCTGACTAACGTGCCATCCGTATTCATGGATCTGATGAACTGAATGTTCAGGGAGTACCTAGACCGTTTTGTGATCGTCTTTATTGACGACATATTGGTGTACTCGCAGTGCGAAGAAGATCACTTCAAGCATCTGCATCTGATTTTGGAGACGCTGAGGAGGAACGAACTATACACAAAGTTCTCTAAGTGCGAGTTTTAATTATCCTCAGTAGCGTTCCTTGGTCACATAGTCAATGGAGTAGGGATTGCGGTGGATCCGGCGAAGATTTTTGTGATACGAGAGTGGCCTATGGTGTCTTCGGTAGCGGAAATCCGGAGTTTTCTGGGGCTTGCAGGCTATTACAGGTGCTTCGTAAAGAACTTCTCACGGATAGCATTACCTCTCACGACGTTTACAAGGAAAGATCAGAAGTTTGTATGGATGCAAGAGTTCACACAAGCGTTCGAAGAGTTGAAGAGTCTGTTGACCACGACTCCAGTGCTAAGTTCGCCGAGTGGGACGGAAGGCTTTGAGATCTACAGCGATGCGTCAGGTAGTGGTTCTGGCTGCGTGTTGCTGCAACATGACAGTGTTATTACGTATTGCTCGCATCAGCTGAAAGTGCACGAAAGGAATTATTCGGTCCACGACTTGGAGTTAGCGACCGTGATTTTTGAGCTAAAGCTGTGGAGGCACTATTTGTACGGCATAAAAGTCAATATTTACACCGACCATAAGACCCTGAAATACCTACTGGATCAAAAAGATTTGAACATGAGGCAGCGGAGATGGATGGAGTTCCTGTGGGACTATATGTTCAAAAATCATTATGTGCCCTGGAAAGGCAATTCAGTTGAGGATGCGTTGAGTCATAGGGCTCCCGCCCAAGCCAATTGGTTTTCGGTTCATGATGAGCGGTTGATTCGAGAGTTAGAGGCGTTAGAGATCTGTTGTGTTGACAAGCAGATTAGCGCTGAAGCATTATTGAACTAGACGGAAGTTCAGTATGACCTGGCTGATCGCATTCGACAGTCTATGGAATTGGATAGCAGCATGAAGGAGATCATGGATGCAGCATTAGATGGGTCAAATTCCCAGTTTTCAGTTAAAGATGGACTGCTAAGGAAGGACAGTCGTTTGTGCGTCCCAAACGTGGGAAATCTACGGGCGGAGTTGATGTATGAGGCTCATCATACCGGGACCTAATGAAGTTATTCTGGTTGCCAGGGCTCAAGAAGGTTGTGGCACAATTTGTGGCTAAAAGTCAGACTTGCGCCTTAGTGAAGGCAGAGTGCCAAAAGCAAGGGGTTTCTTGAAATCCTTGCCTATTCTGGAGTGGAAGTTCGACGACATTTTGATGGACTTTGTGCATGGCTTGCAATTGTTGCAGAAGGGAAACGATGCCATCTGGGTGATCGTAGATCGGTTAACAAATTTTTCGCACTTCATTCCGCATAGGAAGGATGATTCAGTGGAGAAACTGGTGAAGCTGTATGTGGATAATTTAGTAAGACTGCACGGTGTGCCCCTCAACATCGTGAGTGATTGAGAAGGGCATTTAACATCTAATGATTGGAGGTTGGTGTAACAGATTCTCTGAACTAAGTTGATGTTTAGCACAGCCTTCCATTCGTTGACGAGAGGATCAACAGAACCATGGAGGATATGCTCTGTATGTGCATTCTAGACTTAGGAAAGCATTGGGAAGACCATCTGTACTTAGTGGAGTTTGCATACAATAATAGCTACCAAGCGAGAATACAAATAGCGCCCTTCAAGACCCCATATGGTAGGAAGTGTCGCACACCATTGTCATTGCTAGAAACGGCTGAGGCAAGGTTGTACAAAAAGGAAGAGGTGGAAAACGCTACTTCATTGGTGCGAACCAGTCGTGAGAGTTTGATGATCGCTCAAGATAGACAAGCTAAATACTACAATGCCAAGCACCGGAACGTAGAGTTTGCGGTTGGCGATTGGGTGTATTTGATTATAAAGTCGTTCAAGGATGTGTCACGGGTACGATGCTTGAAGAAGCTGAGCCCGAGATACCTTGGACCATTTGAGAATCTGGAGCGGATCTGTGAAGCGGCTTACCGTTTGAAGATATCGGTGGAATTGAGTGGTCTACACAACGTATTTCACATAGCAATGTTGCGGAACGTGGTTCAATAGCCTTCGTAGGTGATCGGAGTTGATCAAGTATCGGTGGACGAAGGGTTGACAACTAGGGTCAAGCCAGTTTGTATTGAGGACTCTGAAG
Organism: Platanthera zijinensis; assembly: GCA_039513925.1. Taxonomy (NCBI): domain Eukaryota; kingdom Viridiplantae; phylum Streptophyta; class Magnoliopsida; order Asparagales; family Orchidaceae; genus Platanthera; species Platanthera zijinensis. The sequence goes on from CM077085.1 coordinate 165,972,945, forward strand.
TCAAGCAACTTCATAACAATGAGATCAGAATGGTCAAGGTCCGTTGGGACAATTGCGGTCGTGAGGAGATTTCTTGGGAACGTGAGCAGACCATGCTTGAGGAGTACCCAGAGTTATTTCACTCAAGTACCGCTTTTGGTTTCTGTTTTCTTTTCCTTTGGTAATTTCGTGGACGAAATTCTTTTAAGAGGGAGAGATTTGTAATGCCCTGAAACTCAAAAGGGTGACGGGTTGCGTTTTGAGCCAAATCTGGATTTGGTAGAGGTGACACGGCCTTGGACACAGGCGTGTCCAAGGGAGTGCCGTGCTTGAGTTTGGCGATGGTCGCGTGGTCGACGATTTTGCAGTCAACAGTCGTCGGGGGGGGGGGGTGAACACGGCCTGGGACACGGGCGTGTCCCAGGGCATGTCAGTCACTCAAAGCTTTTCACTCAACGATCGTTGAGTAAGGACGCACAGCCTTAGCCCAGGCATGTTTGGGTTCGACACGGGCGTTTGAAATTCGACACGGGCATGTCGAATACTCGAGTCCTCCTGGGGTTGTTTGACGAGTTGTGCTAAGGCAACAACACGGCCTAGGACACAGGTGTGTCTTAGAGCATCTCTAGCACACGGCATGTGACACGGGCATGTCATATGGTCGTGTCGTGCTCTTGATGTTTTGGACATGTGTCATTGGAGGAACACGCCTAGCTACACGGGCGTGTACTATATGATACGGGGGTTTCAAGCCTGACACGGGCGTGTCGAGTACCCGTGTTCTTTTTGGGGCGCGATGGTTTCGACGGCGAATGAGTGACACGACCTTGGACACAGGCATGTTGCATGCCGTGTTTGGCGCAAGAAGTTTAATTTCGGGTTGAATCGCAGCCGTTCGTTTCCTTATTTTGGGATCTAACAGCCCAGGGCTCTCCATGCTAGGGTTAAGGCCAGGATTGGCGGTTTAAACTCAACTTTCACTTAGCTATTCTCTTTCTAAAACCTAAAGAGAAGGAAGAGCAAGGAGTTTGGAGGAAGAGGAAGATCCGGTCACCGAAGGAGATTCGGAGCGCCAAATCGCTAACCAATCCCAGATCTGCGGAGGTACGATCATCGCGGTGCTTTTCATCCACGTAGTTTTCCATGGCGCCGAGGAAAAATGCTAGGGTAACGATTTTCATCTTGAGCATGTGAAGCTCTTCTTCCTTTGCATGGAAAAACCCGCTCCCGTGAGTGTACGGTGAGTTTGCGGTATTCCTTGGGGTAGATATATAAAGTCTCCCTTGTTAGAGTCCGGAATCGAAGTACGGGCAAAGGCATGGTGCGTGAAGCCTACCCAGGCAAGTTGGTCTGGATCGGTGATGTTGCATTGCATAAGTAGCCAGAGAAGACTCCGTGTCATTGATTGTTTTCGGGTTTCTACGGGGTAGATTGCAGCAGGGTTCCTTGGGGATTAACCACAAGGCGCACCCGGAAAACTGGGCGGAAACGCATTTCTGCTATTTTGGTGTCCTGAGAGCCAACCTTGAACATAAATAGGTTATGTGCTTGTGTGATCGAATTTGGGATCCGGGAGAAGCTTGGCCCACGCGTACGTCTTAAAGTGACTAGGCGGTGTGAGCAACAGGCAAGTGGAAACAGACCCGGGCTATGTGGTTTGGTGTCAGATACCTGAAAAAAGAACTGGCCATTGGCATGGTCGTGCGAGTCTTTGGATTAGACTGGAAAAACAAAAAATGCTCACGAGATTTGCCGTCCAAGGGATGGTGGTGAGACCACGGTTATGACCGAGTTCACCGAGTAAGTGCCCTGAGAGCATGGGGTGTGTGGCCGTGTGAGCCTGCACCTGTGATGTTGTGATTATTCACTATTTTACTTGTTATGCTAACAAGTGCTGGGAAGAGCTTTGCCGCCCCGAGTTTGGGGGCGGAATCGTTTTAATTTTGTCTGCTTTAGCTGACTGTTATTTTTGTTTTGCCACCGTTGCAGTGATTTGTGCTTGCAGGTGCTGCGGAGCCGAGCGGCAAATAGCGGGCCAAAGCCCAAGTTGCCGAGCCGGCTCTCGAAGGCCTTGTTTGTTTACTTACTTTAAATCATGTGTGGCCGGCCTGCGAGCCGAAGTTTGTAAAACACTATTTATTTAAGTGAACTGTTGTAAGGCCATAAGGCAAGCACTCTTTGGTACTTTGTGTTTCATTCCTGTTTGGTTTGTTAGTGGACATTCATGCTTGTTGGCTGGGTTCTTATTGTTGTAACTTAACAAATTGCTTCCGCTAGATGCTCTGTGTAGGACGTGTGTATTGGTTGAATGGTTTCATTGAGTAACCCACCGGTCTGTCCGTGGTATATGGCGTCGGGTCCCGGTCGGACCTACTACTATATGCTATGTGACAGATATGGGTGTTACATCCACCCTCATAGAAAAGCTTTGCCATGGCTCTAAAGAGAACGTTAAGGGTAACAATCTTCCATCTTGGACATGTGAAGTCTATATTTTGGCATGTGCATTGATTTCTCCCACCAATAGGTTGAATGATGAGGGATTTCCATTGGGTTGATTCTTGAAATCCCCAAGAAGTCTTGTATATAGATCCGGAAATGTCTAGTACGAAATAGGCATGCTGTGTGAAGCCCATCTGGTCAGGTTGGTCGAGATTGGTGATGTTTTATTTTGCACACCGGAGAAGACTCCGTGTCTAAACGAGTAGTTTGTGGAGTCGGTGGGTTGTGCCTTTGAAGTGGAGTAACAAGAAGTACTGGAATGGAGTTCTAGGAAAATACCCTCATAATTCATGTGTTGTATGTTATAGAAATGCCAGTTTTTGGCATAGTAGGATGTTGCAGGGTTTGGGTTAAGTTTGGGTGCAGAAAGAGAGCTTCTGTTGATCCCGTCAAGCGATCGCTATGAACGCTTGCACTAACTCCCTTTTGGATTGTGAAGCCAGTCCTTGGAGGACAGTGTGGCTATTGTGTAAGCTGCGAGCTCTTAAAGGCCAGTGTGTCGAACGGATAAGGGGATGCCGACCCGCGTCAGTCTAGGCATTGAACTGGCGATTTGAGCAATGGGCAAGGGCTGAACAATATCCGCGTTATGGTTGTCTGACATGAGTTCCTGGGATATTGGCGTTCGTTAGGTTCACATAATGAGAGTCTTAGGTCTGTGTGCGATTAAGACTAAAGTCTCTGGCTGTAGGCCATGGAGCGCAATGCTCAAACTTTACCATTGGGCTCTGGACCCTTGAACGGTGGTGGGACCCTGGTTTTTCGGTACACCGGGAATGTTCCCTAAGTGCACGGAGCGTCGGACCGCGTGGCCGACGTTTATGATATATTAATTGTGCGTGAGTGCACATCTTGTGATATATCTACTTGTGAAAAGCTATGTCTGCAGTTAAGGAATACCACTTCCCCGGGAAAGGGGTAGGGTCGTTATAAATTTGTCAGCTGAATGCTGACCGTTGCCTTGTTTGCCACCAATGCGGTGGGCTATCCATGTGCAGGTGCTGGAGAGACGAGCGGGAAATAGCGGGCTGAAGCCCTTGCTGTTGTTGCTGGCCCTCAAATGCTGAGTGAAGAACCCCATTGTTTTCTTGTGTTGCCGGCCTGCTTGACGATGTTTGTAATCCACACCTGTAAAGCTTAACTGTAAGGCCTTAAGGCCAAACTTTTGTGTATTTTGTATACATTACTTGGGGTTATATATAAATGTGGTTGTTTATATATATAGTGGGCATTCATGATTATTGAGTTCAAAAATAACCTTAAAGCTTCCATTAGTATGCTCTGAGTTAGGATGCGAATACGTTTTGAAATTAACCTATAACTTCGCCGCCTGTTTGTGGCTTATATTGTGAGGCCCCGGCTGGACCTTCTATTATATGTTATTTAACAGATGGGGTCGTTACAACATCAACCCCATGGACCATCAACTGTGGAAGGTAAAGGAACAAGGATTGCTACAACTATGCCCAGCTCCTCTAACAGCTCATCTGAGGAGGAAGAGCCTTATAATCCAGATCTATCATCATCTGGTGAAGTGTCCAAGAGGGACATGAATATTCAGGTATCTGCCTCTTCTGAACTTACTCCCCTTAGTCATGTAAGCAGACCACAGTCAGACATTGTCCCTGAAGAAGATTAACCTGCTACTGAGATGGCTGGATCTATTGCAAAGGAAGGAGGTGACATGATATCTACAAGGAGGGATGAATTTGGCTCCAGATTGGATGATGCAGATAGGCATATTCCTGTGTCTAATAATGATGATGCTCCTAGGCCTCAGGGTGAGGGGGAGATCAAACTTGCTTTAGATAAAGAAACAGTTATGTCTGAAGAAGAACATCCTCTGGATAAAGATATGGAAATTCCAAGTGTTGAAAAAGGAATGCTCCAATTGAAGGGGACCAGCTGATACAAGAGATAATGTAAGATGCATTATTTGTAGGGGAGAAACTAAAGGTTTCTCCAATAGTGGTACTGTCTGTTACATCTGATAAAGAGGTTGCTGCTGCTAACCTGCATTCAAATATAAGCATGGCAGAGATTGAGGGGGAGATACCATCTGATCTCCCTGCTCATAAAGTGCATGATCTAGTTTCCTCAGAATAAGAGGAAGAGGAATCTACTCATGAGAAGGAACATTCCTCAGCTTATACAATGGATGAACCCGCTCTAAGAACAGGGGTCAGGCAAGTCCAGCAGACCCAAAATGAAGGCACATCAGCTGGAACAGATCAAATTTCACCAATGCTCCTGGACCAGCTGAAAAGCTAATTAGATGAGCAAAGAAGAACCCTGGAAACTTTTGTAGATGATGCTTTAAAGAACATCAGGAATGAGCTGGCTGCATAAATCAAATCAATTCAATTTGAAGTAAAATTACTAAAGGGTGAAACTGTGAAGTTTTTCATCGGGGATGCACCAGCTGTCGACTATACAATGGAAAAGCTGGATGAGGCAAACAAGAATGTGGTCATTACCATACAAAATCAAGAGATTTAGGCCCAAAACTCACTGGTTGTACACAATGCTACCCATGTATTGATTAATAAGCAGACTGCTGGTATACTAACCAAAGAAGATAAATGCACCAAACTGCTAAATGACCACTTACTGGGGGGGCAAAAATAATGTAATTGTAGGAGTTAATCATTTGGAGCTCAAAAGATCTGAAGCTAGCACCTCCCAGACTACTCAAGTAATTGAAGAAGTCAAAAATGGGGAGTGAAATATCATCAAGACAAATACTGAGAATATGGTATGGGCCACAAATATTGTGAGAGGCTCATTAGGAATGGAGCCACTACAATATAATAACACCCCAATGATGCATGATCATGTACAATAAGCCTTGAAAAATATATAAATTACTTCCAAAGTTCAAGACAATCATGAAAATGTTCAGTACATTAAAGAGGGTGATATTGCTAATGCTCAGTGGGGAGAGAAGACTACAACTGCTCAGAATCCTTCCTTCAGCCCCACAGTAGACCGGTCACTACAGGTCAAAGAAAGAATCAATGCTGATGCTGAAGAGGAGGCCAGGCTAAGAAAAAAGAGATATAGAGAAGAAATGGAACAGAGGACTGATTTTGAGGTATGGAGCCCAGAATCCAGACCCATCATTCTCACAACTTGGGATCTGTTCAAAAACAAGCCAGCAGGTAGAGGAAAATGGTATAGATTCTCAAAATGGGAGAAAATGAAAAAGAGGGATACCTCTAGGAGAATCTACTAGAAGAATAAGAACTCAAACCTTCTAAAACCTGGTGATGTTGAGCCCACCAAGTATTTTCCAAAGCCCTTCAGCTATTTCTAAAGGCAAAGAGCTAAGAGAGAAGAGGATGAAGAAACAAAGGAGAAGGTAACTGATAAAGCAGATAAGGCTTATAAGAAGGGAAATAATCTAGCTGATGTAGAAGACAAACCGACAAAGAATACCAAAGGCAGTGGAATAGTTATAAGGGAACCTGAAACTTGAAAAGTTTCAGGTTCTTCTTATAGGGCTTAAGGAACATGTTATTTTCTTTCATGAACAAACAATATAATTTTTCATATGATAAATGAAATAGCCTTTGTTTTGTCTATGTTAATTTTATATATCTATAATATACAGTTTAAATTACTTACTATATAGATTGCATAGATGTGTTAGTGTATACATTGTCTTAGGGTTTTGACTTCTTCAAATAGTGGGAGATTATTGAGTCCATTGATCCCAACGTCCTAGATTTGAAGAAGGCCTAACAAACAATGTATACACATGTGGTAATCTAACTTGTGTTTAAGATGAGTGTTTCCAGGATAAATACTATGAATTGATTGAACATGTTGCTTATATGGCCAAGTCAGGTATACACTTACCTAAGATGTGGGCTGACAGAAATCTGTCTAAGTCTACAGGCATTGAGTAATGGTGAATTACTCAATGCCAAATGACTTATAGCGCTGAGTGAAGCCTATACAGTCAAAGACAAAGCAGTGGAAAGCTGAGAAAATGGCTAAGTCTATAGGCATTGAGTGAAGTCAACTCACTCAACGCCATACAACAAAAAGCTGTAAGACAGGCTAAAGCAGTAAAACCCTAAGTTGAAATGAGCAGATAAGTGGCTAAGTCCACAGGAGTTGAGTGAAGTCAACTCACTCATGCCATGCAGCTAAAGGAAGATATATGGCTAAGTAGTTTGGCGTTGAGTGTCAAAGACACACTCCATGCCACGCAACAAAAAGCTGTGAGTTGAACTTAGTTCAAAAATCATCGAACTGAGTTCAGAGTTCGTCGAGCTAAGCTCACCATTCGTCGAACTCAGTTCAGTTCGTTGAACTAGGTTTAGAAATTTGGCTAAGGAAAAAAGAATTGAGTGAGGCATGCTCACTCAACGCTCTCAATGCCTAAGATGCTAAGTAGAAAATTAGCTAAGGCAAAAAGCGTTAAGTGAAGCGTGCTTACTCAATGCTCTCAACGCCTAAGTTGTAGAAAGATTTTTCTAAGGCAAAAAGAATTGAGTTATGAAGACACACACAATGCTCTCAATGCAACAGAAGCAGGAAGTTTTTTCTAAGGCAAAAAGCGTTGAGTGAGGCTTGTTCACTCAACGCTCTCAACGCCATGATAGACAAAATTTTGCCTAAGTGTTTTGGCGTTGAGTAAAGCTCATTCACTCAACGCCTATACTACTGATGTTTTAATTTTTACTAAGTCTTCAGGTGCTGATGTCAGCAAGTCAAAAAGTCAACCATATTCAAATGGTGAGCGGCAATGCCACAATACATGACAAAAGGCGCCACAGGCCTTTTGTACGATAGTTAGGCGTTAAAGCAAAGATGCAGCCATCATTAATGGTGTTGGACCCACTACTAATAGAGCCGTTAAGTTACAATATATAAAATGAGAAGCTATTTACAGAAAGAGGAGCTGTCACAATAGTTCTTGAAAATCGCCATTGTTATAGCTGAAGTTAAAGAACAGAGATCCCAAGACAAGCAAGTCTAGAGGCATATAAAGTTAGTTGTTGATATCAACATCTTCAACAACAAGATTGCGGGAGCAATCTTCATCTGCACCAACTAGCAAGCTCAGGGTGACTCACTAAGAAAGAGATAGTAGCTAGGGCTGACCCTTGCTGCAGGTGCTTCACAGATTCAACCAACAAATCATTCTCTTGGGGAGCTGTGAAGTAGGAGATAGGGCTAAACTTTTTGTTCAGTTCAGAAAGGGACAGAACTGTGTTCTGCAAGTCACTTCCAGCTTAGGTAGACATACATGTTATTGTGAAGTAGTTTGGACTAAGGAGTTCTTAGTCCAGAAAAGTAGACTCAGGAAAATCATTTCAGGATTCAAAGTTGGGCTAAGTCTAACTCAGTCAAGGTAGATTGGCACAGAGAAATTTCTCCTGTGTCCAATCAAGAACCTCACCAACCCACTTCCACCTTGTAGGGTCCTTTGTGGATCTGAGTGGTACGTGCAAACTTGCTCTGAGGTAGGATCCATAAATGGATCTAAGTTGTAGGGAAAATTTGCCTGAGCTGTTGGAGAGGGTTCCTCTCTGAGTGTATGATCTTGCTGGGATCTAAGGTAGGCGAGTTTTACTCATTGAGAAGTAGGGAACTTGTGCCTGATGCAGATTCTGGGTGCAGATCTGTGGTAGGGCTATCCTCCATAGCCTGAGTGGTAGGGCTTAATTGACTGAGGTAGGTGATATTTGTATCACTAATTGTAAGCCCTTGTGGCTGAGGTGTAAGTCTTGGAGGAGATTTAGAGATCCTGAGGGATCTGAGGTGTAAGCTCTTTGAGCATTGTTTTGGAGAAGTGCCTTGACCAACATGAAGTTGGCAAGGTGTGAGGAGAGTGGATGTACCCAAAGATTGGGGAACCACTATAAATCTGTGTGTATTCTATGTGTTGCTTTTTTTTATGCAGGTAGCTTGTCTTGAAAGCAAAACTTAATCTACCAATAAAGTAGCTAACTATGAAAGAATAAAAGATAGTCACTAAGGACTAAGAAACCTATTCACCCCCTCTAGGTGATTTAGCTATCCTTGAAATAAAGACTTTCACATACTCTCTCTCTTGGATCTTGAGGAAAGAGGAGAAAAGAGAAGGATGAAGTCCAGGAGGCAAAGGGCAACGGTGATCCAAGGCATTCTTATGATCGAAATCGCAAGTCAAAGCTAGATCCGCGGAGAGAAAGCTGTGGTGTACACATGAGAAACCCATTGTTTCTGCTGCATAGTTTGTTTGCAAACTAATGCTTGAGCGGGGTGATCTAGTGTTTGGTAGACTTCTTTTTTATATATGATCGTGAAAGTTAGGGTTAGATCTAATATACTCTAGAGGGGGGTGAATAGAGTATGTCTGTGTGTTTTTAAAATTTTCTTCTTTAACAATATACTATCTTTACCTTTAACAACTATATCTAACTATCACAGATTAAAGTAAATCAAAGATCACAGAATATCTAACTAACATAGCCATAGCAAGAACAGAAAAGAAAGAGCAACCAGACGACACAAGAAGTTTATAGTGGTTCCCAAAACTGGGTACATCCACTCTTCTACCACCCTTGGTAGGAATCCACTATAGGTTTTGATCAGGTGACTGTCACCAGTGAGCTTTTGATCAGGTGCTCAAAAACCAACCCAAGTCTTTTGGAAGGAGACTTGCAACTAGAATAATTTTGAAGGGAATTAAAACCCTGTACAGAGGTGGGAATGAGAGAGTGATGTAAGTCTTCTTTTCTAAAAGTCAAAATGAGAAGACTGTGTGGATTCTTATTTATTGTCAATGCTCCCGCTGAGATCTTGAATGGTTCAGGAGTGGAAGCTTTGTTCAAGAGTGTAGGCCTTCAGCTTTGATGATTGCTCGACAGCAAGCTTCTTGACTGATAAGTATGTTTGTCTCTTTGAAAGCCTTGGAGAACACTAAGGACAGATGAAGAAGAATAACAAGATTTTCTTTGTCTCTGTATGTTGTTGATGTTGTGTATCTTCTTCTTTCAGCAGAAATGAGGTCTTATTAGTATGTCGACGACCATTTGAATTTTCAAATTACTCCTGTAATCAATGCTGATAACATTGAGAATTACACAACATTGATTACTTTCCCCAACTATTTCATTGAAAAAATGGCAGGCAATAATCCTGATGAAGACCGTAATTAATGCTCTGTCTAACGGTAATTTTCAGAGAATTATTAGAGCATTAATTACACAGGAATTACTATAATATAATAGGAACAGAAGGAAGGAAATAACTTAGTCTGGAATCGTCTACAAGAAGACAGAATTTGTCGAGCTGAGTCCATAGTTCGTCGAGCGAAGTATTGCTATTCATCGAGCTGAGTTACAAGATCGTCAAACTATGAATAGCTGACTACTGCTTGACGAAATCTTCTTATTCTGTGCTCTAAGTTCGTTGACCTGAGAATAACTTTGGCTTTGAGTGAATTATGTCGCTGAGTCCCTTTTGGAACTGAGTGATCTTTAGCATTGAGAGATGAAGTATTATTCGACCTTAGAATAGAGATCGTCGAACTCTGTTCAGAGAAGTTTATCTCTGAGTTGGTCGAGTTGAGTACGACTATCGTCGACCTTAGATCGACGAACGTTGATCTCTTTCTCTAAATCATGATTTCTCTAAGTCTTGAGTCTCTAGCAGTGATGGAGGCTGGTACTTTGTACTGTTGACTCTAAGGACATGGCCTAAACTTAAGAAAAACATAAAATTTGACCCTTCTATACAACATGGAACACAACCTAAGAAGATAACCTAGCCCAAATCACCTAGGGGTTCCAACAATCTCCCCCTATTTGGGTGAGGTTACTTCAAATAAACAAAAAAATCACAAAACAAAATGAAGTAAACATAGCATGAAGACTGAGATAACTAATAGAATAAATAAGCTATCAGTACCTTTATAAAGCTATGTACCCAGATTGTTCATAGAAACACAGAAAATAAACAGTTTTAATGTTCTTGTGAAGGTCAGAAGACTTAGCAAATATGATTTTCCTGCTTGGGTCTTGAGCTTGTCTCATAGTCATGGTCATGTCAGCATCTCCAAGAGTCTTTTGAGAGGTGGTTCTTGGAACCATAGCTTCAGGATGTAGACTCATATATTACTCAGTATTGAACAGCTTCCCTACATTGTATCTTGCAAACTCTTTCTTTCTGTAGTTTGACATGGTAGAGAATTGAGATGGATCTTGACCTTTTTCTTTGGCTTGCCTGATTTGAGAAAGAGCCACAGATTCCTTGAATATAGCCATTCTTGTAGTTGGAATAGCTTCAGGATCATAAGCTGGAGTTGGAAGTTCTTCAGGGCTATTAGCCTTGCCAGGTGATGGAGGAGGGGAAAATGTTGGCTTAGAAATAAACTGTTGAGCTGAATGATGTCTGGAATAAGACTGATGTCTCTGTTTGTGCTGACTGTCTCCATAAGAATGAGAGGGTCTTCCCTGTCTCTAATAAGTTTTAGTGAGAGTAGGTTTAGTGAATCATTCTGAGCTATAAGATAAGGTTCCCGAGGCACCTACAGCTGGAGGAGGAGGAGGAGGATCCCTTTTGAATTTCTGAGATGGAGGGGAGTATCTTCTACTTTTCTTTCTGCTCTTTTGTTCATTCTTGGATAGCCAAATCCAATATGGCATACCCTTATAAGGAGTTATGTTTTGCAGAATGTAGTATGGAATATCATTAGTAGACTTAGGTTTTGGAGCAGGTGGAGAAGGTGCTTTCCTTTTCTGTGAGATTTATTTCCTCTTTGGAGCATCATTAGAATCATCATCATCATCAGAAGAAGACAAAGGATTGTCATACATTTCATCAATCTGACTGATCAGATCCTTGTGAATTTCTTTGCTGGCTAGAGTAGGAACAACTTTAGCTTCAGCTGCTTTAGCTTCCACAGCAATGTCCTGATTTATTAGATCATCCAAACTAGGAATAGTGATATTATCCATGATATAAGTTTGCCCAAGAGGGCTAGATATTTGTTCATATAATGCTACTGGAGGAGCTATAAGACTTTTCTTTATAATGTCTAATACTTCCTGACTTGCAGGGGAGGTGTAGCATACTATTACTCTGGATGATTAAGTGGGAAAGGAGAGCCAGAACTGAACATAAGATCCAAAGATCTTCAGCAAAGTATGTAGATTTACTTTAGATTTAATGAAGTAGATCATTCCAGGCAGAACTTCTGGCAAACTGGTCTCTTGAGCATTGGATACTATAATATCTGTACATTGATTATCTACATCTAATACTGAGTCAGTTATCTCTATATCATCTGATTCCATATTAGTATCAAGAAAATTAAGAAAATCTATTTCCATGTCAACATTTGTTCCTGCTGCTGCTGGTTCTACTGCTGCTACTTCATCATTAAGTATCTCCCTCTGCCTGGTTTCGGTGGGCACTAAAGGCAGGCCCTCAGATGAAGAGAGGGTAGAGGTGAGGGTAGTGATTTGAGCAGAGAGATATGATATGGAGATAAACAGAGGGGAAATAGCCTCTGCAATGATGGTTTGGAGGATAGGCTTGAGGAGCTCAAGAAGTGGTTGAATGATAGAAGGATTCAAAGATGTGGAGTCAGATGTTTGGGCAGGAGGTAGTTGAGAAGGTATAGAGATAGTGATGATAGTTGCTGGAGGAGATGGTTGATTGGAGGTGTCTGGAAGGGGTTCATGTTAAGGAGATTGTTGAGGAGGAGTGTTCAGAGGAGATGAGAGTAAATTGAAGGATGGGATTGAAGAGAGAGTGGAGAGGGGGATATCAGCAAGATGAGATGGAAGAGGAGATTGGGGAGGAGTAGGGATAGATGTATCTGCCCTAGGAGAGGGAGAATTGGATGGAATATGGGTAGGAGAAAAAGGAATTGGAGAAGGTGGTGGTGTAGGGGTATGTATTAGAATAGAAGTGGAGGCTGGGGTTTGTTGAACTTGAGGCTGAGATGGAGCTTGAGAATCAGGAGGAGGTGGAGGGGTGGATGGAGGGGGTGTGATTTTGTATGTGGGATGTGGATGGAGTTTGAATGTGAATGGCTGGTGAAGGTGATGGAAGAGATGGAGGGGTGGGATTGTCCGCTTTAGTAGGCTGGGGAGTGGCTGGTATAGCCCTTGTATTCTCAGAAGTTCTGGTGGACGAGGAAGGAGCCTTGATTGGCTTTGTAATGGTCCTCTCCCACTTGCCAAAAATAGCACAGGTAAGTTTCTTTGAGGCATTAATGGATATGGTCGGGGAGACCAGGGATCCGACAGCCTTTTCTTTGAGGAAGATCCATAGGATCCTTCCAAAACATACCTCCTTTTTTTGTTCTTCTTTTTTATAAGATCAAACAACACTTGAGCCTAGTTAATGGCTTTCTTATTTACTATTGCACACATAACCAGGAATTGATTCCTGGTAATGTAATCATGTGCAGAGTGTTTTCCTAGCAGCGCTTTCCCTACAATATCTGCAAGGAACTTATATTCAGCAGATAAATCCTTTTTAAGCAGTTTCTGTGGGGTTTCTCTTGAATAACCCATGAGGCTCAGCATCATATCAAACTCTTCAGTTTCAATTTCTAATTCCTTCTCACCATTATGCAATCTAAATATTTCAATTAAAACTGCGGGAGTGAGGGAGATGGCATTAACAGTGATAGTCCTTGTCATCACGTTCTCCTCCGTGGTAGATGTATAGACCAATTCCCTGATCTCTGTTCCACAGATTTTGATGAGTGTTGATAGCAGAGTCTTGAGATGTTTTTCTTCTAGAGTTTTCAAAATGTTCACGAATACAGGATCAGAGTATTGCAAGGATTCGAAATCCAAATCAAATCCTGTATCAAATTTCATCGCTGCAAGAGAGCCTGAAACGAACTTCACAATGATTCGTCGATCAAGTGCAAGAGAACCTAAAGTGCAGGGCAGAGGTTGAAGAAAACCTAATTATAGTGTTTTCCTAAATATGAACTGACTGACTCCGTTCCACGAAAAATGAATAGATCTTCGATCTGAGGCTGATGAAATAATTTGGACTTAGATGATTCGTCGATCTCAGTCTGAAGGGTTGAAGACATTTCGTCGATCTTTGTTCGACGAAAGTTTTCTGAAGTAGGTTCGTTGATCTCAGTTTGACGAAACTAACTTCACACAGAGAGTTCGTCGATCTCCGTTCGACGAATATCTCACAAACTTCCCCCAATTCGTCGATCTCCATTCGACAAACTTTGAAAAATTCGTCGAGTGTAGACAGAAATTAAACTAATTCTTCTTCATTTATCATTCCAAGCTGATTTATGAATAACAAGTGATTTATTTCATCCAGAGGTTTGGTGAAGATATCTGCTCTTTGTAAATTAGTATAGATATAGACAAGATTAATTTTATTTTTGTCTACACACTCTCTAATGAAATGATGCCTAATGTCTATATGCTTAGTTCTACTGTGATGAACTGGATTTTGTGCTATGGCTATAGCACTTGTGTTATCACATAGTAATGTTGAATTATTTAAGTTGAGACCATAGTCCAGTAGTTTGTTTTGAATCCACAACATTTTGGAACAGCAACTCCCAGCTGCAATATATTCTGCTTCAGCAGTTGATGTAGACACAGATGACCGCTTCTTGCAAAACCAAGACACTAATCTCATACCAAGGAACTGACAAGTTCCTGAGGTACTTTTTCTTTCCACTCTACATCCAGCAAAGTCAGCATCTGAGTATCCAGTTAACTCATACTCTGACTCAGTAGGATACCAGAGACCTCGACTAGGACAACCCTTTATATATCTAAAAATTCTTTATAGAAAAACTAGATGAGATTCTATAGGGTTCACCTGGAACCTAGCACAACAGCATGTGGCAAACATAATATCAGGTTTGCTTGTTTAAGGTATAGTAGGGACCCAACAATGCCCTTATATAGTTTCTGATCCACAGGTTTCCCATGTGCATCAGAGTCTAGTACAACATTTATAGGCATGGGTGTTTTCTTTGCTGAGGCATCAGCCATCCCAAACTTCTTTATAAGCTCTTTGGCATATTTAGCCTTGGAAATGAATATGCCATCAGGGATATGCTTCACTTGGAGACCAAGGAAGTAGGAAACCTCACCCATGCTACTCATCTCAAATTTTGAATGCATTAGATCAAAAAATCTCTTGCATAATTTGGTATCAGTAGATCCAAATATTACATCATCTACATATATTTGTACTAACAGTATTTTATCATGATGCAATTTGGTAAACAAAGTCCTATCAACTATGCCTCTTGAAAAACCATGCTCTAATAGAAAGATGGCTAAGGTCTCATACCAAGCTCTTAGAGTTTGCTTTAAACCATAGAGATCCTTGTGCAACTTAAACACAAAAGAGGGATGAGTTGGAGAAATAAAACCTTGAGGTTGTTCAACATAAACCTCTTCTTTAAGTTCCCCATTCAAGAAGGCACTCTTCACATCCATTTGATAGACTTTGAACTTTTTGAATGAAGCATAGGCCAGGAATATCCTTATTGCTTCTAGCTTGGCAACTAGAGCAAATTTTTGATCATATTCAATCCCTTCCTCTTTTATATACCCTTGAGCAACAATCCTAGCCTTGTTCCTAACAATCACACCTTGGGCATCAAGCTTATTTCTGAATACCCATTTGGTTCCAATGACTGGGTAGTCTTTTGGTCTTGGAACCAAATCCCAAACCATTCATCTCTCAAACTGATTGAGCTCTTCTTGCATTGCAATGATCCAGTGGGGATCTTGCTCTGCATCAGATATGGATTGAGGCTCAATTTGAGAGAGGAAACAGGCATGCATCAAGTCCTTGTTAAGTTGATGCCTTATATGTACACTTACTATTATATCTCAAATCACTTGGGATCTTGGATGATCCCTTAGTGTGACAAGATCAGTAGGTGGAGTTGGTTCAGCAACAACATTTAGGAAGGATTCGTCTTGTGAAATAACTTCTGTTGTTGTGGGGGGTTCAACTGCATCCAGATTTTCTTCATCACTTTCTTCATTGGCTTGTTGAGAAGACTGGAATGTAAATTTAAATTCATCCAATTTCTAACACAAGTTGTTTACCTTCAAGGGGTTTCTGGTAGAAATTTCTTTCTCCTTGTAAAACATGTTAGTCTCATCAAATATAACATGCATGGATTCTTCTATTTTCAATGTGGATTTATTAAAAACCCTATAAGCTTTGCTAACTTGGGAATATCCTAGAAAAATTCCCACTGCAGCCATTGCTTCAAACATTCGAATGTGCTTTTTGTCATTATTATGAATATAGCATACACAACCAAAAACTTTAAAATAGTTAATTATTGGTTTATCCCTTTGAGCAATTCATAGGGGGTCTTTTGTTTTAGTTTGTGTATCAAGCTTCGGTTCAGGACATAGTTTATTGTGCTCACTGCCTCTGCCCAATAGGATAGGGCATGTAAGCATCTGCAAGTAATGTGCCTGCAGCTTCAATGAGTGTTCTATTTTTCCATTCAGCTATACCATTTTATTGAGGAGTTCTAAGAGCTGAGAAGCAGTGTCTTATACCTTCTTTCCTACATAACTCTAGCATAAGAAGAGACTCAAACTCAGTGCCATGATCACTTCTGATCAATGCAACTTGAGTAGAATACTCAATCTGTATGTTCTTGAGAAAATCTGTGAGAACTTGAAAAGTATCTGACTTTGCTCTCAAAAAGAAAACCCAAGTGAATCTGGATAAGTCATCTACAACCACTAAGGTATAAAACTTCCCTCCTAGGCTTTGTACATAAACAGGGCCAAAAAGGTACATATGTAGTAAGTATAAAATCCTAGGTGAATCACTCTTATTAATGGATTTAAAACTAGATTTAGTTTACTTGCCTAGTTGACAAGACTTGCAGAGGCCTTCCTTCTTGTAGGGGCTAGAAGGCAACACTCTCACAAGGTTGTCCTTAGATAACCTAGCAATGTTTTTCAGATTTATATGTCCTAATCTCTTATGTCATAAGTCATTTTGACTACTAACTAAGTTAAGCAGACATATATCTTAAGTAATAGACTAGAAATTAACTAAATATATGTTTCCTTGTCTACTACCAATTAAAACTAGTTTGTTTTCTCTTGAGGTAATAGTACAGGATTCAGAGTTGAATGATACCTGATAACCTTCATCATAGAGTTGGCTTATGGAGATGAGATTGTGCTTATGTCCACTCACATATGCAACTTTCTTGAATGTTATATCTCCAATCCTGATTTTGACATATCCCTCTGTTTGGCATCAATTTGAATCACCAAAGATGACCTTTGGTCCCAGCTTGGACTTATAGTTAATTAAGTTGTCCTTGCTGCCTGTCATGTGCTTGGAGCAGCAACTATCCAGATACCAGTGTTGATTATATGCTGGATAGGTCTTCATCTGCAAGTATAATACTTAGTTGTTCTTGACCTAGGTGACCTTGGGTCCTTGTTGATTTCCATAGGAATAACTGGAAATATATGAGCATTCAGGTTGATCTTTATAGCCTTTGGGATGATATCTTCTTGGTGGTATTATCCATGTGCTAAAGGGATTAAAGTTGCTCTTAGAATTTGGATTACTGTTGTTAAAATCTGGGATCACGATTTTTGGTTGGATCGTCGAACTGAGCTCGACGATGTTGGATGAGATCGTCGATCTCATACTTGAAGAATGAGAGTATTCATTCTTGGAGTACCAAAATCATCGATCTCTGTTCTACGAACCATACTGATATCGTCGATCATAGATCGAAGAATGATTATTACTCAAGTTTGCGTTTAAAGATCGTCGTTCTGAGTTTGACGATCTGTTCATATATCGTCGATCTGCGTTCGATGATAATTGTTGAACATTGTCATTTTTGTTTTTCTGGTTATTGAGGTTATTTTTAATTTCAATCTATTCAAGAACTTTATTAACCCTATTGATATGTTCAGTATTTTTCTTTCCTTTATCGGATATAAACTTTACTGGTTTGGAAAGATTGTTTTTCTGAATTATAGGTGGATTACTAGGGGAGGCACCTAATCCTAGTTTACTATTGTTGATCCTAGCATTTACAGTACTAGTGTTTTCTAATAATTGTAGACTTCTCCCATTTAAAAGATCTTCTAATATCTTGGCCTTGCTAAGTTCAGATTTCAAAAAGGATATTTGTTGATTAGCAGAGATAAGTTCATTTGTTGGGTTAGCATTCTCTGTAGTAGTTTTATCTAAGTCTTTTAATTTTGCTCTGAGGAGTTTGATTTCCTTCTCAGAGCTAATTAAGTCTAAGCACAAATTTTTAAATTCAAGTTTAAATTCCTCTAATTCAAAATCATAATAGGGTATTACCTGATCCTCAGCTGATAAGAGCTCTTCATCTTCAGACTCATCAGCATCTGATCTGCTACTGCCTTCCTCAATAGCCATGAGGCAAACTTCTTTGGCCTTTTGCTCTTCTTCATCCTCACTGGAGCTGGAAGAGGTTGACTTTTCTTCAGTGTCACTCCATTACTCAGCAACAAAGCCCTTGTCTTTCCTCTTGTGCTTGCTTGAGGAAGGCTTACTGTAGTGACCCTTCCTTGAGTCACCATCCTTTCTTCTATCCTTCTTCTGAACTTCTTGGCACTCAGAGATGAAATGCCCAGGTTTCCTGCAGCCAAAACACACTACTTCTTTAGATGGTGTTTTGTCATACCTTGGCTTGTCTTCATACTTTGATGGTTTCCTTCTGAAATCAATTTTAGCCATCTTAAAGAATCTCTTGGCAAAGAGACTCATCAATTCTTTATTCACAGGAATGACTTCAGAGACTCCTGCATCTTTGAAAGCTATGTTGTGCTCTATCCTAGTTGGTGTAGGAGTCTTAACTTCAGCTACTGCTTCCCTTGATTTTATCAGCTGCTCATTGGACTTTAGTTTTCCTAATAAAGCTTCAGTTGAGATCTCTGTTGTGCTTCTAGCTTCTCTGATGGGCCAGATTCTTGAGTCCCATGTGCTGGGGAAGCACATGAGGATCTTATCATTCACTTCAATCAAAGTGATTTCCTTATCAATAGTCCTTAGCTCACTGATAATGGAGCTGAGTCTATTGTACATCACTTCCACTATTTCAGCTTCATCCTTTTTGAAGTTTTCATATTGAGTGATTAGGTTGGATCTTCTATCCTTCCTCTCATCTGCTGATCCAGCCACCATCTAGTTCAGGGATTCCCAAATGGCCTTGGCTGATGGGCACTCATCAACCTTTTGAAATATCTCATCTGAAATTGTTTGAGCCAATATGTTCATTGCTCTGGCATCAACTATCTTTGCCTTTCTCTGTGCATCTATCCATCCAGGGGGTGGAACTTCACTCATGTCTGTTGAAGTTGATGAGGTTGAAGCCACTGGAGCTGGTGGTCCTGTTAAGATGGAATTAAATATATCCTTATCAATAGAATTCATGTGGAGTTTGATTCTTGCCTTCAAGAGTGTGAACTTAAACAAGTTACACACTGGAGGTCTGGTGCTTGCATATTATTTCTTCCGTGCCATGCTGTATAGATTTAGAAGATGTAAAAGAGCAGATCTAACTTTGGATCTTTGGTTCAAGAGTTAGCTTGTACAACCAAAAGAACCCCCTCTAATACCAATTGAAAGTTAGGGTTAGATCTGATATACTCTAGAGGGGGGGGGGGGGTGAATAGTGTATGTCTGTGTGTTTTTTAAAATTTTCTTCTTTAAAAATATACTATCTTTACCTTTAACAACTATATCTAACTATCACAGATTAAAGTAAATCAAAGATCACAGAATATCTAACTAACACAGCCATAGCAAGAATAGAAAAGAAATAGCAACCAAGCGACACAAGAAATTTATAGTGGTTCCCCAAACTGGGTACATCCACTCTTCTACCACCCTTGGTAGGAATCCACTACAGGCTTTGATCAGGTGACTGTCACCAGTGAGCTTTTGATTAGGTGCTCAAAAACCAACCCAAGTCTTTTGGAAGGAGACTTGCAACCAGAATAATGTTGAAGGGAATTAAAACTCTGTACAGAGGTGGGAATGAGAGAGTGATGTAAGACTTCTTTTCTCAAATCAAAATGAGAAGACTGTGTGGATTCTTATTTGTTGTTAAAGCTCCCCCTAAGATCTTGAATGGTTCAGGAGTGGAAGCTTTGTTCAAGGGTGTAGGCCTTCAGCTTTGATGATCGCTCGACAGCATGCTTCTAGACTGATAAGTATGTTTGTCTCTTGGAAAGCCTTGGAGCAGACTGAGGATAGATGACGAAGAAGAACAAGATTTTCTTTGTCTCTGTATGTTGTTGATGTCGTGTATCTTCTTCTTTCAGTAGAAATGAGGACTTATTAGTTTGTCGACAACCATTTGAATTTTCAAATTACTCCTGTAATCAATGCTAATGACGTTGAGAATTACACGACATTGATTATTTTCCCATACGGTTTCACTGAAAAAATGGTAGGCAATAATCCTGATGAAGACCGTAATTAATGCTCTGTCTAACGATAATATTCAGAGAATTGTTAGAGCATTAATTACATACGAATTATTGCAATATAATAGGAACAGAAGGATTGAAATAACTTAGTCTTGAATCGTCGACCAGAAGACAGAATTCATCGAGCTGAGTCCATAGTTCGTCGAGCTAAGTATTGCTATTAGTCGAGCTGAGTCACAGGATCGTCGAACTCTAAATAGCTGACTGCTGCTTGACGAAATCTTCTTGTTCTCTACTCTAAGTTCGTTGACCTGAGAACAGCTTTGGCTTTGAGTGAATTATGTCGCTGAGTCCATTTTGGCGCTGAGTGATTTTTGGCGTTGAGAGATGAAGTATTAGTTGACCAGAGAATAGAGATCATCGAACTCTGTTCAGAGAAGTTTTTCTCTGAGTTGGTCGAGCTGAGTACGACTATCGTCGACCTGAGATCGACGAACGTAGATCTCTTTCTCTAAATCTTGATTTATCTAAGTCTTGAGTCTCTGACAGTGATGGATGCTGGTCCTTTGTACTGTTGACTCTAAGGACATGACCTAGACTTAATAAACACATAAAATTTGACCCTTCTAAACAACATGGGTAACAACCTAAGAAGAAAACCATGCCAAAATCACCTAGGGGTTCCAACGAATCGTTTGTTAAGTGATACCAGTTTGTAAGACCCCTTCCCTTTACCAAGGAGTTACCCGATCTTATGCCCAGAACTGCCGCCTTACGATGACACTAATACATGGGTTAGTGTCCACCGCATGACGCCAATCCTGTGGGCTAGTATGATAATTCAACCTTTATTCAAAATTGAGAAAAGAAATAGAGTAATAAAGACAAGTCCACAGAATCACAACTTCATCATATATATAATGAAAATACAGTCCAACAATGAGTACTAAGAAGAGAGTAAAGGCTTATGCCCGGTACATGCCAAAATGAAAAAAATCTCTCTCACATAACTCTAAGAGGAATCTGAAACTAAACACTCGTCATCATCTGATGCTGAACTGTAGTAGTGTTGCGTAGTATCTGTTCCTCAAGTCCTTCCACCTCATCCTGCTGGTCATGCTGGTGCTCCAACTCCTTGAACTTATACGGTCACAACTGACCGTTAGTCCTAAAGACTAAGCCATTTTGTTCTCAGCTCACCCTTACGACTCCTAGGCACCGTGCAGGAGGATGAGAGCAGAGGATAACAAGGGCAGTATCAAAATAGCAGGTGATAATGGAACTATTCTATCATGTATAAACAACTAATGTACAACCCCATATCCAACAAATGGGATCGATAGGATCCACACCATCCAAATAAGGTAGTCCAAGTCCCGAGTGAGTTGGAAAGGAGTTGAAGGTTCTATTGCCTCGCCAACTCGCCAGGCGGGTTGTAACATGTGTGGAGCGAGTGGAGCAAGTGGGTTGGCACTTGTCCTTAACTTTCAACAATAGTAGGCGAGTGGCGTAGGTTGGGCCCACACCCGCCCAGGCCCATAGAAAGGCGGCGAGTGACATCCCCATCGAGCACTCGCTGCCCTAGGCGAGTGAAGGTTTCCAAGAGCCACTCGCCCAGTGATGTGTGTTGTATTTTAACTATTCCACCCCCACTAGCCTGCCCATATCCTTTCAAAACTGCGGAGTTACGTTGTTCACAGACCGACTTGGGCTGCATATAGCCGATCTAAATAGCGGAGGTTGGTTATTGGCAGAAAAACTTCATAAAACTATAAATAGACCTAAGGGGGTACCTCAAAAAGGATGCTGAGTTGTGCCCTGGACTTCTTGTTCTTTATGAGGTATCCTTAGCTCAGCACCTGGCTAAGGAGGGGAAGCACTCTAATATCTTCTGGGTTTATGGTGGGACCTCTATGATGGAGCCTTGGGTCCATTCCTGTTCAAAGTTTCTTTTTGTCTGAGCTTGCGAGTAGAAGTAAGTGCGCGGTCACCCCTTTCCTAAGGGTCCAAACTCAACAGAAGCTGAATTTCAGTTTCAACATCTAACATTTATATCATTATGCTAGTAGTTATATATGAATTGAAAAAGTGTAAAGGACTGTAACAAAAGAAGTAGTAAGAATGAACAACGCAGTAAGGTAAACAACTGCTACTATGCTACCATCATAGGAATACCATAACTTATATGAATGCCCATACAAACTAATAAGTTATCATATAAAAGAGCCCATACTAATTTATATGATAAAGATCTGCAGTATGAATGCCCTATTAACATATGTATGCTATGATATGTTATGCATGATATGTTTCATACATGTGCAACTCACTCACACGACTCTCTGATAACAGACCTTTTGTTACCACTTTTTGGTGTTAACTAAACTCTCTGGTACCACCATTGTGGCTACAATAGGAGTGGAGCAGGCAACTCCACTCCTAGGTGGGTATACACACTACCAGGCCTAGACCTCCCATATTCCTTTACACATGTCCTAGGTGCACTCTAGAGTATCCATGTACTAATTGCTGGCTATCCCACTAATCTTTATGGTCGAGTGTGCATTTTCAGAGATCGTCCTCCAAACCACAGTATAAAATAACCTACTGGCCCATAATGCCCTCACACCTTGCCAGAGTCAACGTACTACAATCAGTGTGATGACTGGCCCAGTACCGAGTGACCAGCTACTAATATTTTTCTATGCACATGCAAGTTATCACAACTCGAGACTCCAGCTCGTAGGACTCACCCATCCTAATATTAAACTCTCGAGCCTCCAGCTCGCAGGACTAACCCGTACTAATATAAAACTACTGAGTCTCCATCTTGTAGGACTAACCTGTCATGATATAAACTCTCGAGCCTCTAGCTCGCAGGACAAACCTGACCTGATATAAAACTCCTGACCCTCCAGCTCGCAGGACCAAACCGTCCTGATATCACTCCAAGCCTACGCGGGTGAGATTGCTTCATTGTTCCTTCAACCTATTAGACAATTCTTGTCTAATTTTTAGTTATACATAATGACTTAGGGTTAATCCTGGACTTCACAAGGTCTACTTGGTGAAGGGCTCGCAGCGGTACTAGGGAATACGATTGATTGAAGCCCAAATCCCCCTTTCCAAGACGTTTACTTTTATTAGTGTTTACTCGTTATTAACATCCCACTCTCTTTGTTACTCATGAGTAAACCTAATGACTTAAGATACTTAAAGGAGAGTGACGATCTTTCATCGGACTCCGATCTTAGTTATTCTCTTAAGTGACCATGCACACTGGCACTTGATTCTAAGTAGTGACATAACCTAGGATTATAACCAAGGTTTCAACACCTTACAAACATGTCTATAAATCAATTAGATTCCACTACCCTGAAAGTCATACCTAGCCCACCATTATGCATCTGTTCCATAGACGGTGCAAACTCGTAAACCCTTAAGTGAGGTGCAAAACTACTCATTTTTCTCATGAACCAAAAACACTTCTAATGATGCACCATGATCTTATTCATGACCTAAGGTGGATGACCAAAACACTATATCGCAATTTTTACTAAATGCAGCCCAATGGTCTATCTATAGTTCATATGAGGTGACTTCCAATTCCATTTGCTAAATTAAAATTATTTAATTACGTGACCTAAGTCACATTGAACATGAACTACCAAAACCAGAGGTCCTCTAGGTCTAAATAATTTATTTGGCATTTATCTGTAAAAGCTCAATTTACAAAATTACATAATTTCCCAGCTTGGTTTGACCCATGTTTTTGATTTATGAATAATAGCACCATAATACCCCTTTCCAAATGAAGTACCACAAATAATCAAATAATAATTCAGGGAAAATTCCTAGATGATAATATTGTCATGGGAGTTGTCAAAACAAAATTTTATAATTATACATAGGAGTTTGACTAAAAAGATTCACTATTTAAGATATTTACAAAAATGCCACTATTCACATAAATATCATATCTACCCATCCAAAAATATTAAGAAAATTTACAGAGATCCATAATACTACAATAATGATATAGTAAAAATGTCATAATTTTCCATGTCATAAATTTTACATTTTTAACCAAAAACATTTAAGGGTATAATTGAATTTCACTATTCTTTACATGAAATAAATTTCAAAAATCCCAATAAATTTTGTAGGGTAATAAAATGACAGTTTAAGGATTGTGTCAAAGATCTAAAATTTTCCAAGTTAAGGTTCCCATATTTTCTATTGTGACATAAATATATGCCATATTTAAAATAAATTGAAACCATAGGATTTGTTATTCCAAAAATCCTAACTTTAACATAGATGATGTAATTCATCTCCGTAAACTACAATCCAGAGTTTCATTGACATGCAATGAGTCAAATGAGCTTAATTTCCCATTTTCATATTTTTGATAAAGGCACACCAAAGGTACCATACCTTCAAATTGTAAGTTGGATCCTCCAACATGCAGAGATCCAAATGACCCTAAATGTTTACTAGGACATAAATTGACATCATAGTCATACCACTCAAATTTGGGGTTATTTTGAGTTGTAAAACTCTCTAAATCACATTAATTTGATAAATTAAATTATGGAATAAACTATAGTGAAATGTTCTCCTAAAAATCTGATTATTGAGCACAAGCTAGGTCTAGTACATACATATGCATGACCCAAATTTCATCACATGTGGAGTTGTATTCTATCATATATACTTAATATGATTTTTGTCCTAGTCAAGGAGCAGTCCTAGTGAAATAGACCTACAAGAAGATATAGTGCTCCAAATGACTTGATTAAGGTGCCTAATTAAAGGTAAACTAAAGTTATACACTTTTAATGTGAAAAACAATTTCTGAATAGGCCCCTAAAGGGTCTAAGTTTAACATGCAAAGTACTATAATAAGTCTGGCAGAATAATAATTTACACTATAGTTTAATACACATTAAATGGACGACATGAACTCATCTTCCCCAACAGCCAACGACTGTGATTGCCCCGACCTGGAGCAACTTGATCTTGAAATTCCGGCCATTTGGGTCATTACCACCGCTGGCTATCATAACACCCACCTCCATTGAGGTGGTGGCTCGCATTTCTCGGTGAGATGGTGGCCAGAAACTGCCTCTCCGATGATCCCGAGCAAGCTCAAAAGCTTGTAATTTTCTCCCACACCTCATACGGATACATGCTCAATTGAGCTAAAAATCTTTCCTAAATGATCTAGGAGGCTAGCAGAAGTGGAAGGGAGGAGAAACAGACCTGGAGATGTGCTTGGCGGAGGGTGTGGTGGTGGTGTGCCATTGCCGATGATCTCTCCGGCGAGTTAGCTCCCGATCCCGATTCTCCACCATTTTCTTGATCCAGATTTCAATTTCAACTCCTCTCAGCACTCTAAAGGTGATGGTGAGGTCAAATGTGAGTGGTGTGTGACGGTGGTTGAGTTTTTAATGGAGGGGGTTTCAACCAAGCTTTGGATGCTTCACCATGACTACCAAGTTTCCCCCATTGCTAGAATTCTGATCAGAATTTATGTGTGAGCTTAGAAATGAGCTTGGGAAGGGAGGAGGAGGGCTTCATGGCTGTCATTCCATCTTTCCTCTCTCTTTAATTTGGGGAAATGACAAAAATGGTCTTGTAACACCCCTATCTATCACAGAGCATATAGCAGTAGGTCGGCCGGGGCCCGATGCCATATACCATGGACAGACGAAAGGGTTACTCAATGAAACCATTCTTCCAATTGTAAAGTCTTACACAGAGCACCTAGCGGAAGCAATTTATTAAGTTGCAAAAATCAGAACCCAGCCACAAGCATGAATGTCCACTAACAAACCCAAACAGGAATGAACTACAAAGTATATAAAGTACCGGCCTTATTTCCTTACAAGAGTTCACTAAATTTAAAACTTTGTTTTCCATACATCGGCGCGCAGGACAGACAAACATGAATTAAACAAGTAAAAATAACAAGGCCTTCAAGGGTCGGCTCAGCAACAAGGGCTTTGGCCCGCTATTTATCGTTCGGCTCCGCAGCACCTACAAGCACAATTCATCGTAACGGTGGCAAACAAAAGTAATGGTCAGCTAAAGCTTACCAAATTATAATGATCCCTCCCCCAAACTCGGGGCGGCGATGCTCCTTCTCTGCACTTATTAGCATAATAATCATTATAGTGAATAATCACTACACCACAGGTGCAGTCACACACGGCCGCACACCCCGTGCTCTTACGGCACTTACACGGTGAACTCTGTAAAAACCGCGGTCTCACCACCGCCCCTTATACGACAATACTCGTGAGCATTTTAGTCTTTTCGGTATAAGCCAAAGACTCGCACAACTATACCAATGGCCAATCCCTGATTTCAGGTCTCTGTCACCAAACCATATAGCCCGGGTCCGGTTCCACAAGCCCGTTTGAAAGTTAGGGGTTAGATTTGGTATACTCTTGAGGGGGGGGGGGGTGAATAGAGTTTTCTTTGGGTTTAAAAACTTTTGCTGTAAATAAACAGTTGTTCCTAAACCTA
Source organism: Platanthera zijinensis (assembly GCA_039513925.1). Classification (NCBI taxonomy): domain Eukaryota; kingdom Viridiplantae; phylum Streptophyta; class Magnoliopsida; order Asparagales; family Orchidaceae; genus Platanthera; species Platanthera zijinensis. The sequence goes on from CM077085.1 coordinate 165,999,389, forward strand.
TATAATTTGTCACAGGCAAATAACAAATATAAGTAGTCACAACCACAATAACCTAACTAGCAAAGCCACAGCAAGAACAAAAAGAAAAGGGAATCCAAACAACACAAGAATTTTATAGTGGTTCCCCACCCTGGGTACATCCACTCTTCTACCACTCTGGTAGGAATCCACTCAGGTTTTTGATTAGGTGACTGCCACGAATGAGCTTTTGATCAGGTAACTTGCAACCAGGAATAATTTTGAAGGGAATTAAAACCCTGTATACAGTGGTGTGAGAGAATGATTTTGTCTTCTCTTTCTCAAATACAACTAAGAAGACTTTTGTGGATATTGACATTAGCAAAGAGCTCCCCCTGAGATATTGAATGGTTTAGGAAGGTAGAGCTTTGTTTTTGGGTGATAGGCCTTCATAATTTTTTGCTTTGACAAGAATATCTCCAGGAACTTCTTAACTGATGCTGTAATTGTTGTCCTTTGAAGAATCCTAAGATGAGGATAGAAGAAGACACTTGATTTTTAATGGTTGTTCTTCTTATTCTTCAACTTAAAGTTCTTCCTCTGGTCTAGCACTTGTTTCTCTCTATCACTTTATTCTGTGTACTCTGCGTCTTAGAGTGCTATTCCGAGAGAGAGAGAGAGAGAGCAACAGATTCTTGTTCACTATTGTTGTTTTATACTTCTATATGTCCTGTTGTTCTCTGTCGTATGTCGTCGGAAGGAGGAAAATCCCTTTTTATATTTTACAGATAAATTTGCTTTTTGAATTTTGAATTCCTTCCTGCATTCAATGTTGACGTCCTTGAGAACGTTTGCATTGATTGATTTCCCCATCCGTCCCTTTGAAAAATTGCAAGCAATAATCCTGATAAAGACCGTAACTAATGCTCCGTCTAACAGTAATATTCAGAGAATATTTTAGCATTAATTACTCAGGAATTATTGCATTATAATAGGGATAGGAGGATGAAAATAACCAAGTCTGGATTAGTCGTGCTGAGCCCACAGTTCATCGAGCTGAGAATTGTTGTTCGTCGAGCTGAGATTCACGATCGTTGAATTGAGAACTGCTGACTACTGCTTGATGAATCTTTCCAATTTTGTGCATTGATAAGTAAATTTTGATTTAAAGAGGATAGATTTGGTGTTATATAATCTTTTACGTATATAAGTCTATCTCTTTTTTACTTACTTATATCCTGTGGATTAAGGCAAGAGTACATATCGCATAGGAGTATAGTATTTTGTAGAAAATATCAAGGTCGTATTTTTTTCTAAGATCGGTGTTAATTATTCTACTTTTTAAAACGGACTATAATTTTATCGAAAGAACGGAGTGGAGTTTATATTAAAAATAAAAGACAGAAAAATATAAATACGTGATGTTATGAAGATAAGGACTCAGAAGGTAGTCATTGATTGCAGAATTACTATGAGAGAATATTAATTCAACTATTAAAGAATAACTTTATTTCTTGATTACATAACTTAACGAGAGGGTCCCTTTGGTAGCATCACTGACTCGAAAGAACGACCGGGGAGGCTTTCATTTAAAACGGGTTAACATAAAACGCATTGTCTCTTCACCTGGCATATTATCAATTAACAGAAAACCCTAGTTAGAATAACTAGAAAGTAGAGTTGAAATAGTTGAAAATAATAGCCAGCCAAGAGCTCATCTTGACCAAGTGCTAAGGGTTCTTAGCCTCTTATTAGGATGGGGGCGGTATAAAGTGCAGAAAATAATATCGACCTATCTATCTTAATTCAGGACTTAAGCTTTCTCTTCGCCCTTCATTCGGGATAGGGTAGTAAAATCTAAACTATTGAAAAGCTTTCACACAATCTTAATCCAGGTCATAGTCTTTCGCCTCGCCTTTCATTTGGGGTTGTATGATATAATATGGTTTTGAGAAAATAGTTTTGAAAGCAGTTTCACGCTATCTTAATCCATGACATAGCAGAGCTTCGCCTTTCATTCGGGATAGTATGAGAAAATAAAGTAAACTAAAATAGAAAATAAAATTTTAAAGTACTCAGAATAGAAATAAAAAAATTCTATTTTATAAATTCAAAAAGTTATTTTAACTTCCTACAAAGCTGAAAAGAAAGCTTAAAAAATTACAACTTGCAGAACATGGAATACATGAACGCTACTACCAGTTCCTTGTCAGAGAGCTGGGGAGTCCTAACAGTTCTTAAGGAAGCTGTTGGTGTTCGAATAATTTTAGAAATCTCTTGCCCTCTATTTATAAAAAAAATGCTTTTGGAAAAGCACTTTTGGAACATTTGTCAAACAGCTTATGAAAAAGCTGCCAAACAGCTTTTGCAAAAGCTGAAAATCAGCTTATGGGACAGCTGGCTATTGGACAGCTTGACAGGTGGTGGCTTGGATAAGGATGGAGCTGACTTAGCAGCAGAGTTGGCTGGCTAGATAAGGATGGCGGGTCGGGCTGGCAGCTAGCGGGTCGGATTAAATTGGCAGATGGCGAGACGGGTAGCGGTCTTGGAGGGTTGCGGGCTAGAGCGGGATGCAGGTCCTGGCAGGTTGGGGGATGGAGCTGGTTACGGGCTGTAATAAATCAAAAATTAACCTGCGTTGGCCTGCTCTCGATCCCAAGCAACAAGAGAGAACGACTAGAAACTATTCCACCAAGCCAATTTATCATTTATGTCAAACACAGAAACATATTATTTATATTATGTAGTTCCAGATTTATATATATATAATAATTATCTTAATTATTTATTTATTTTGTTATAAAATTATTTTATATATATAATTATACAAGCATAGACACATATATATACTGATATGATAAAATTATTTTGTCATAGTTTTTTTATTTTTATTTTTGTATTTACATATATATATATATATAGTTTTATATAGTATATATTTTTATATTAACCAAAATTTAATTATTTAATATAATTAATATATAGGTTTAATTTAAACTTTATATATATAATGATATATTAAATATACATAGTATTATTATTATAAGTTTTGATTATCATTATTATTAAATAATATAATTATTATTATCTAGTAAATACTATAGTTATTTAATTATATACATATATTATATTATATACTATATGAAAGTAGTATTTAAATTATTATTATAACTATACAATTATATTTATTATAATAGTTATAATCTACTTTTATTCTTATTATTATAATATTTATATATTATATAAATAAAACAATTATATATTTTATTTAACTTATATCTAAACAACTTATATTTGTTATAATATAGTATTTTAAAAAATAGATCATATATTCAATAATTTACATAAAATATTAGAAATTATATTTAGAAATTAAACTAGAATGTGTCGTAAAATGTTTATAAATAACTACTCATCAAATACCCCCATACTTAGATTTTGCTATTCAGAGCAAATGTAGAGTTGAGTATATTTACAAGTTATGAAATGTTTTATTTACACTCAATTTAATTCTTCAAGATAAAATAGGTATAAACATCCGATGAATAAAGAGTTAAATGTTATCGTATATATATCATTGATACTAGAGTTAGAATTTATAGTCATAAATTTTTTTTGAAAAAAAATAATAAGCACATGTTAAAATCAGATATAACAAGAGTAGATTGGCTTTATGATTACTGTATCTTATATGAGATATGTTGGAAAATATACATCCTATTATTTACTCTCTCTCAAAATTTTAAACAAAAATAGAATATTAACTTTGGAAGGGTGGAATTTATCTATACAATAGGCTTTTGTAGAAGTGATAGATTTTCGTATTCTATCATCTTTTTATCTAAGCTATGCGTTGTTATAACTACTAAGGAATATAATTCCAAAGTGGCAAAAAATACAATGCATACTTGAGTTTTTATTTGAATCCAATGTATATTTAGAGGAGCACATACTCCTTTCCATATAATCTTTTCATAAATATTGGATGCATATGTGTACGGAATGAAATCTTATTCCCATTGACATAAGATCTTTTCTTTTACTTGGAGCACATACTCCTAGATACTTGCTTGCGTAAAAAAACATGCCAAGTATAAATAAATAAATATTCAAGAGTTGGATAAAAATTTTTGAGAGCAACTATAATATTTTGTATTTCCTATATTTTGATAAGAATGGAGTAAGGATAATTAGAGTCTAAAATTGTTTGGTGAACATAATATGTTTTGCTTCTATTGTATATATATATGTATTTTTAATATGTTAAAGCAGGCTTGCTAAAATAATAACTCTGATTGTAATGAAATTTACAAGGAAGGGTTTACATGTTTATTCCGGATATTTATATCAATCTAGTTATGAGAAGGAGTAGTAAATTTGAAAATTGAATAATTTGCATTTTAATTAACTCATATTTTTGGAATGTATATAAATAGTATGGTTTTGAAAGTTTTGACTTGTTTTGAATGAGTAATAAAATAAACAATGTTTTTATTTAAAAGGAAAAATATAACATAAAAGTGATAAAAATGCAGCTAAAAGCACCCCCATACTAATGTTAGGCATAGGTATGAAGTGACAAATAAAGACAGAAAAAGCATATGTACAGAATATACAAAAGCATAAAAGATGGAAATATACAAGTGAATATATATTTCGATGTTATTGAGTAGTGTTTGGGTTTAAGGTTTTTTTTTAAAAGGGTCCCCTGTAAAATATAGTTTTAAACAGTGCCCGTTACTTTAAAAGTACCTTGTTCAGGGTTAGAAATAAGAACAGTCTCATATGGTTAGACTTGTTTAACAGTAAAGGGGCCGATCCATCGGGATTTTAATTTTCCTGGAAAAATTTTAAGGCGCGAGTTATAAAGTAGGACAAGATAACCTGGTGATAAAGATTTTTGAAATTTTATTTTTCTATCATGATAAAAGTTAGATCGTTCTTTATAGAATTTATTATTTTCGTAGGCGTTTGCACGCCAATCATTAAGTTCATTTAGTTGAAATTTTCTTTGTTCGGCGGCTAAGTTTGAGTCTAGGTTGAGAAATTTTAGCGTCTAGTATGCACGATGTTCTAATTCTACAGGTAGGTGACATGCCTTTCCATATACTAAACTATAATGTGAACAACCGATCGCAGTTTTGAATGTTGTACGATAGGCCCAATGTTCATCATCTAATTTGAGGGACCAATCTTTTCGATTGGTATCTACAGTCTATTCTAATATGCGCTTTAGTTCTCTATTGACTACCTCCACTTGGCCGCTTGTTTGGGGGTGTTAAGCGGTATCGAGTTTATGAGTTGCTCCATATTTGGCTAACACTTTAGCCATCTGGGTGTTACAAAAATGAATACCTCGATCGCTAACTATAGCCCTAGCTGTGCCAAAATGTGAAAATAAGGATTTCAGAAATTAAACAACGAATCTAGCATCAGCGGTGGGAAAAGCTTGTGCTTAAGCCCATCATGAAACGTAATCGACCGCTACTAAGATATAACGATTTTTAAAAGAAGGAGATAAAGGGCCTACAAAATCTATGCCCCACAGATCAAAAATTTCACATTCCTAGAAAAATTTTTGGGGCATTTCGTCCCGACGGGAAATGTTACCTAACCGTTGGCAGCAGTTGCAAACGCTTACCAATTATTGAGCATCCTTGAATAAAGTAGGCCAAAAGAAGCCTGCTTCAAGGGCTTTACGTGCAGTCCGGTTAGCTTGATAATGTCCGCCGGCTGGTCCTTCGTGGTACTGTCGTAGTACTTTTAGTCCTTCCTCATTTGAAATTCATCTTCTAATTACTTGGTCGGCACAGACTCAGAATAAATATGGGTATTTCCAAAAATAGTTTTTCAAGTCAGAAAAGAATTTCATCTTTAAATTGTAAAAGCTTTTGGAAGGACTCGGGCTACTAAATAGTTAGCCAAGTCTGCGAACCAAGGAGTAGAAGAGTTTGTTACCTTTTCGAGGGCGAGGAGACTTTTTTCAGGGAATTTATCATCGATGTCGGCTTCCAGGAGTGTATCTATTGCAACATTCTCTTGTCGAGAAAGATGATAGGCTGCTAAATTCTTTGCGCCTTTCTTATCTCGGATCTCTAAATCAAATTCTTGTAATAAGAGAATCCAACGTAATAAATGGGGTTTTGCATCTACCTTAGTTATTAAATATTTTATAGCAGAATGATCCGTAAAAACTATAACTTTTAATAGCGTTATATAAGATCTAAACTTATCAAATGCAAATACAATTGCCAGTAGCTCCTTTTTCGTGGTCGTGTAATTGGTTTGTGTGAATGTGAGAGTTTTACTTACATAATAGATTGGATGAAAATATTTGTCTACTCGCTGTCCTAAGACTGCTCCTACCGCATAATCACTCGCATCACACATGATCTCAAAAGTAAAAGACCAGTCTGGGGCTACTAAAATAGGAGAGTTGATAAGTTTGTCCTTAATAATGTTGAATTCTACTAAGCATTCGCTATCGAATATAAATTGGGCTTCTTTTTCTAAAAAAAGAGTAAACGGTTTTGTTATTTTAGAGAAATTTTCAATGAACCGTCTATAGAAACCTTCATGACCTAAGAAACTTCGAATAAATTTTACATTTGTTGGAGGAAGTTTTTCAATTATTTCTATTTTGGCCTTATAGACCTCGATTCCCTGGGAATAAATTTTATGACCGAGAACTGAACCTTCGCGGACCATAAAGTGGCATTTCTCCCAGTTCAACACTAAATTCGTGTCTTCACAGCGTTGAAGAACATAGGCGAGGTTATCTTAACACGTATGGAATGAGTCTCCAAATACGGAGAAATCATCCATAAACACTTCCATAACGTCCTCCACTAACTTGCCAAAAATAGCTAGCATACATCTTTGAAATGTAGCTGGCACATTACAAAGTAAAAACGGCATTCGCCTATAGGCAAAAGTACCAAAAGGGCAAGTGAACGTAGTTTTCTCTTTGTCTTCAGGGGCTATAGGGATTTGTAAATACCCTGAATAACCATCGAAAAAACAATAATATGAGTGACCCGAGAGTCTCTCTAATATTTGATCTATAAATGGTAGTTTAAAGTGATCTTTAGGGTGGCATCATTTAATTTTCGATAGTCGATGCACATCCACCAACCTATAATTCACGGTAGCATGTTAAGGTGAATTTTTTTTCTAAAACTCGTATTTCTATTATGGTTTTTCCTTCTTTATTTTCTTTACTTTCTCAAAAATTCATCATCGACTATTTTCTTTTTCGTTTTTGGATAATTTTTATAAGGTCAACTTTTGAATAGCGTAGTAGATGTGAACGATCCAAGTCACTTATTATTTCTATTTATAAGATAATTTCATCAATCTTCTTTTATTATCTAGGACTTGCTTTTTGAAATTTTTCAAATCTTTGTTTTGAATATATTTAAAAGTGTGAAAATGATTTAGGCCGTTTTTGTTTTCGTTTGAGCTTTCCTGCCAACCTAAAAACTTTTACCATTAGTTAGCCGCTTTTGAGCCTTTTTCTGATTTCATTTGATAGCTCCTCTTTTCATCCCAATTTCCCCAAAGCCAAAATTTCTAACCTATCTAATCACACTAGCCTTTTTGAGTTTCATAAAATATTTTCATAATTTTGATAGGTTATTTTGTGATATTCTTGGGAGAAGGTTTTGAAAAAAAGTATGTTCAAAAGAGATGTTTGTTTTTGTCTGGCCAATTCAAAAAGAAAATTAAAATATTATTTCCTTTGTTTTGAAAAAGAAAAAAAATGGAAAAGAAAGAAAAAGAAAGAAAAAATATATTTTTATTTTAAATGAAATTTTTTTTTGATACTCTTTGTTTGGGTTTAGTGTGATTTCAAGCCTTCATGTTTATCTTTGAATTCCACTCCTAATCATATTCCTAAACCAAACATTTTTGTCCTATTTAAGTCCTTTATATTCACGCCTTTTGAATTTTATTTTATAACTAAGAAAAGAAGAAAAGTAAATCAGTTTTTGTTTTGGATTTAAACTTAGATTTTTGTTAATTGAATTGATATAATTATAATGCGTTGCTTGGATATAAAAACAACTCAATGCGTTTTTTTTTATTTTCATTGCTTTGCTTAAATCTATTTAAAAAATTTCATCAAAATTTTTGATGATTTATTTTCGTTAAGTAAAGTTTATAAAAGTTATACACTACCTAAATAATTGTTTTAGATTAACATTTCATCTTTTCCCTACTTATAATTTTGCATAGTACTTGTGTTAGCATAATTAGAACTTTCTGATTAGTCCTATTTTATTTTATCTAGTTTTTATATTTTTGCTATGGGACAAGCAAAGCTTAAGCTTGGGGGAATTTGATAATACGTTTTGTAGCCTAAACTATTATCGTATTTTTCTAGTTTATAATGTACAAATCTTGTATTTTAAGCTTTATTTTTATCTTTCTTATGTTAATTTTATTTCCCCTAACTTTTTCCTCTCTTTTTGCAGGTTTCCAGAAGTTTGATCAAAATTGACCTGTCACGCCCCCATGTCACGCCCTCCCCGGGCGTGACCTAGGGTGTGTCACATGTTCTAGAGGATTCCAGAAGCTAGAGGGAAACACCAGAAAAAATGGCTGTCACGCACCCCTAACACGCCCTCCCCGGGCGTGTCCCCGTGCGTGACACGGGGCGTGTCACCATCTGCCCGAAGCCTGCCGCCTCATTAAATGCCATTTCATCTCAGCACGCCAACAGTACTATCACGCCCCCTATCACGGGCATGATACAGGGCATGACCCCACCTTTTTCGATGACTGGCAGATTTCCGACCAAAGATTTCGACGCGACGTGCGTGTCACACCCCCCTTACATGGGCGTGTCCACCGATGTACAGGGGCAATAATCCTTCCTACCAGAATCCAGAGCCTGATGTAAAACCTGTACATATCACGCCCCCTAACACGCCCTCCTAGGGTGTGTCGAAGGGTGTGACCAACCTGTGAGCTTTGCTTATAAAATATAACCCCCCTTACATTTCTGGAAGCTTTGGTTGTTAGGGGGAGGTGCTGCCCCTTTGTTTCTTGGTTTTTTTCATGTTTCTCTCTCTCTCTCTTTCTCTTTTTGTAATTTTCTTAACCCTTGCTAAGGTCTTAGTTTGAATAGCTTTTATTTTAATTTATGCACTTTTTTAGTTGCTTAATGTAGGGCTAGAATAGGTTTTAAATTTCATGCAATTGTAATTTCATTTTCATGCAAGTGTAGCTCTCTTTTTCATTAATATAAAAGTGCTCTTTTCTTCATTGTGTTCTTAATGATTTACTACTCATCCCCTCTCCTCCACTTCATTATGATTAACTAATACTCCTTGTACTCGATCTTGATGATCCGAGGTTCGAGCGATTAAGTTATGATGTTTTAATTTACCTTTTCTTTTTTGGTTTTAGGCCTTGAATTACTCTTGATTTTAATGGTCTGGAGGTATATTATCGATATATACTCTCCACCTTTGCTTTCATTCTGGGCTAGCCGAGAGGCCGAAAGAATGAAGTGAGAATTCAACAGTAAAGGGAGTTGTATGCACCCCTCGAGAGAGGCAGACGTCCAAATATCCCGGATTGGAGTAAAATCCAATAGTGGGGTTCACCGTATAATGCGAGCTTTAAGCATCCGATTTAGACGAGAGTCGGTCGGACCTTCCTAAACTCAGTTGGGCATGACTACGATAGAAGCGTGTTCAAGCTTTAGAAACCTCCACGGTCAAGGACCTTTACCCTATTAAGTTTAGGTTTTTATCACATTTTCTTAGTCTTCTTTAGCCGAGGTGATTCTTGATCGAGTGCATTTCCATTTCATTGTTTCATCCCTTCGTTATAATTGCTTACTTTATGCAATTTAATTAACTGCAGTTGTTCTCTTTCTAACATAGCTTTATTTCTTTAATTGCTCTTAGTTTCCCAAACCCATGTTTTTCCGTCGATAAAATAATAGCCTTCGTGTGAGTAATTTTATTCAACAGTTCCCGGATTTCAATACGACACTTGTGTACCCTAACTACAGTTCGATAGGTATACTTGCCTCATTGGATTGCTAGTTCGGTTGCTTTTATTTTCTTCAAACCTTTGCGACCACCAATTCAGAAATCTTAGAGCCAAAGGCTCTTTCTCCTCCAACTTATGCCTGAGCTTAGTCCCCTATGCTAGATCTTGATGATATTATATCTCAAGACATGGATGAAGATGTTCCAGAGCGAGCAGTTCAAGTGCAGCCTCAGGCTGAAGTCATACAGCTAAAAGCTCATCCTTTTCTTTCTGATGAAATGCTCAAAAATATAAATGCTCTTTATGACAAAACTGCATGTGAGTATGATTATGATGATGAATTAGATGACTCTGAAGACTCCAATTCTAAGAAGAGAAAGTTCAAGAAGAAAGTTCCACCAAAGGAAGCTCCTAAACCAACTCCAACTGTTGAGACTCCTTATTACATTCTGCATAATATTCCTCTCTCCCAAGATATGACCAAGTGGATTAGATACTCTAAGAATGAGTTAAAATCTAGGAAGAAGAGTAGGAGATACTCTCTACCTCCTCAATTCAGGAGAGGTCCTCCTCCTCCTCCTACATCAGGTTCAGCAGGAAGTGTTTCTCAAGCTCCAAAGTCTAAATCTTCTCAACATTCCAAATCTTCTTATAGAAGACAGCAACAGAGTTCCAACAGTTGTAGACAGCAACAGTACCAAAAGCAAAGCAGACAACAGAAATCAACTGAATCAAATCAGCAAGATAAATCCAGTCCTGAAAGGCCTATATCTCCAATGTGTAATCTAGAAATGGATTCCAATTCCAAGATGGCCAGGTTTAAAAAGCTTATAAGACTCTCTCAAATCAGAAAAGCTAAGGAATAAGGACAAGATATTTCCCAGTATACTACAATGTCTTCATATAGAAAGAAAGAGCTGGACAAATATCAGGTACATAACCTTTTTAATGTTGATACTTATATGTCTTTACATCTTGAAGAAGTTTTACCAAGAGCTGCTTCTATGACTATTCTTGGAGCTTAAGACATAAAGATGACAAAACAACAAGCAGCTTATCCCAACAGAGAAATTATTTTCAGAAAACCTTCTACTAGAACTTCACAGGATACTTCAAAGAAAGTTTGATAGTTTTTCCTTTTCTATTTTTGGACTTAACTGTTATTTTTTGTAAATTTGTCACAAGTCACTTATGTTTATATCTGCTGAAACTTTATAATTCTGCCAGATATTATTTTATGCTTTGTGATTTACTTTTATTTTTGATCATAGTGACCTCACCCAAATACGGGGAGATTGTTGGAACCCCACCTTATTTAGGGTTGATTTGGGCTAGGTTCACTATTAGGTTTTTTGACCCATCATGTATAGCCTAGGGTCATTTGATTTTTAAGGTTAAGGTTAGTCTTATTAGGTTAGCCTATTGAACCTACCTTCAGAAGACTTCAGAGACTCAAGAATTAAGAGACAAACAGTTTTAAAGACTTCAGAAGTTCTGCTCGATGATAGCTGAACTCAGCTCGACGATCGTCAATCTTCGATCAACGAACTCAGAGTTCCTTCTCTGAGTTGAGCTCGACGAAAGACAAGCTGAGCTCGACGACCTCTGATCTCATATCAGAAGTTCAGCTCGACGAAAGTCTATCTTTGGTCGATGAACTTGGAGCTCAGATTGGTAGTTCTTTTTCAGATCATGATCTATGAGCTCAGCTCAAAAAAGGAGATTTTTCTGCTCGACGAACTTGAAGTTTAGGTCAACAAAATACTTCCTGAGGTCGACTATTTTCTTTCAGGTTGTGTTCGACATTTTTACTCTACAGTTTTTTAGTTGGACTTCCAATTTATTAAATTATATTTAAGAGTAATACTCTGATAATTAATGCTTATATTCTCAAGAATATAGCTGTTACATGACATCATTAATTATGGTATTCACAAAGTTATTACTTGGCTTATTTCGAGAGACAGTTAGGGAATTCATTTAAGACAATTCTAACCGTTCAGTCTCTAGATTTTTGACTGTCAGTCAAGGAAAAGATTTAAAATTCAAAGGCTAATTTCTGCTAGGAATATATAAGATTATCTTTTCAAAATAGCAAAAGATCAAGAAAGTAAGAATTACCTGTGATAGAAAGAATTATTCTACAAAAAACTGAAAGAAGAATAACTTCATACAAATAAGTTCTTCATAAGTTTTGTTTCAGGACTTTTCAAGAGACAATCAATCTACATCAGTCTAAAAAGCTTCCTGAATATCTACAAGCTTTCTGAAGGCCAACACCCTGAGCAAAGCTTCTTTTCTCCCGAACCATTTCTATATCTCAGGGGGAGCATTGAGAACAACAACAATCCACTAGTCTTCTCAGAACTTTGAGAAAGAGAAGACAACATCAATTTTCTTTTACTTTCCTATGTACAGGGTTTTAACTCCCTTCAAAAGTTTGCTCCTTGGTTGTTAAGTCTCCTAATCAAAAGACTTAGTTTGGTTTTTGGGCACCTGGTCAAAAGCTCAAAGGGTTATGAGATCTCCCTTGAAATAGATCTTGTGGTGACAGGGCACCTGAGCAAAAACCTATGGTGGCAGGGCACCTGATCAAAAACATGTAGTGGATTCCTACCAGGGTGGTAGAAGAGTGGATGTACCCAAGTTTAGGGCAACCACTATAAATTCTTTGCGTCCCTTGGTGGCTTTACCTTTTGTTCTGTGTGCTGTGTTTTTCCTTTGTTCTTTTCTGCTTACATATAAAGTACAGAAAATAATATCTACCTATCTATCTTAATTCAGGACTTAAGCTTTCTCTTTGCCCTTCATTCGGGATAGGGTAGTAAAATCTAAACTATTGAAAAGCTTTCACTCTATCTTAATCTAGGTCATAGAATTTCGCCTCGCCTTTCATTCGGGATAGTATGAAATAATAAGGATTTGAGAAAATAGTTTTGAAAGTAGATTCACGCTATCTTATTCCAGAACATAAGCAGAGCTTCGCCTTTCGTTCAGTATTATATGAGAAAATAAAGTAAACTAAAATAGAAAATAAAATTTTAAAGTACTCAGAATAGAAATTAAAACATTCTATTTTATAAATTCAAAAAGTTATTACAACTTCCTACAAAGCTGAAAAGAAAACTGAAAAATTACAACTTACAGAACATGGAATACTTGAAAGCTACTACCAGTTCCTTGTCAGAAAGCTGGGGAGTCCTAATAGTTCTTAAGGAAGATGTTGGTGTTCAAATAATTTTACAAAGCTCTGGCCCTCTATTTATAGAAAAAAATGCTTTTTGAAAAGCACTTTTGGAAAAGTTCTTAAACAGCTTTTGAAAAAGCTGCCAAACAGCTTTTGCAAAAGCTGAAAATAAGCTTATGAGATAGCTGGCTATTGGACAGCTTGACACATGGCGGCTTGGATAAGGTTTTAGCTGACTTGGCAGCTGAGTTGGCTGGGTGGATAAGGATAGCGGGTCGGGCTGGCAGCTGGCGGGTTGGATTAAATTGGCAGCTAACGGGTCGGGTAGCGGTCTTGGCGGGTTACAGGTTACAGGCTGCAAGTTGCGGGCTAGTGCGGGTTGCAGGTCCTGGCGAGTTGCGGGCTAGAGCGGGTTGCGGGCTGGAATAAATCAAAAAATAACCTGCGTTTGCCTGCTCTCGATCCCAAGCAACCAGAGAGAACAACTAGAAATTATTCCACCAAGACAATTGATCATTTATGTCAAACACAGAAACATATTATTTATATTATGTAGTTCCAGATTTATATATTTATAATAATTATCTTAATTTTTTATTTATTTTGTTATAAAATTATTTTTTATATATAATTATACAAGCATAGATACATAATAAAATTATTTTGACATAGTTTTTTTTTATTTTTATTTTTGTATTTACATATATATATATATAGTTTTATATAGTATATATTTTTATATATACCTAAATTTAATTATTTAATATAATTAATATTGAGGTATAATTTTAACTTTATATATATAATAATATATTAAATATATATTGTATTATTATTATAAGTTTTGATTATCATTATTATGAAATAATATAATTTTTATTATCTAGTAAACACTAGAGTTATTTTATTATATATATATTATATTATATACTATATGAAAGTAGTATTTAAATTATTATTATAACTATACAATTATATTTATTATAATTATTATAATCTACTTTTATTCTTATTATTATAATATATATATATTATATAAATACAACAATTATATATTTTATTTAACTTATATCTAAACAACATATATTTGTTATAATATAGCATTTAAAAAATAGATCTTATATTCAATAATTTACATAAAATATTAGAAATTATATTTAGAAATTAAACTATAATGTGTAGTAAAATGTTTATAAATAACTACTCATCAAATACTCCCATACTTAGATTTTGCTATTCAGAGCAAATATAGAGTTGAGTATATTTACAAGTTATGAAATTTTTTATTTACTATCAATTTAATTCTTCAAGATAAAATAGGTATAAACATCTGGTGAATAAAGAGTTAAATGTTATCGTATACATATCATTGATACTAGAGTTAGAATTTATAGCCATAAAATTTTTTGGAAAAAAAATAGTAAGCACATATTAAAATCAGATATTACAAGAGTAGATTGGCTTTATGATTACTGTATCTTATATGAGATATGTTAGAAAATATACATCCTATTATTTAAGCTCTCTCAAAATTTTAAAAGAAAATAGAATATTAACTTTGGATGGGTGGAATTTATCTATATAATTGGATTTTGTAGAAGTGATAGATTTTTGTATTCTATCATCTTTTTATCTAAGTTATGCATTATTATAACTACTAAGAAATGTAATTCCAAAGTGGCAAAAAATACAATGCATACTTGAGTTTTTATTTGAATCCAAAGTATATTTAGAGGAGCACATACTCCTTTCCATATAATCTTTTCATAAATATTGGATGCTTATGTGTACGGAATGAAATCTTATTCCTATTGACATAAGATTTTTTCTTTTACTAGGAGCACATACTCCTAGATACTTGCTTGCGTAAAAAAAACATGGCAAGTATAAATAAATAAATATTCAAGAGTTGGATAACAAATTTTGAGAGCAACTATAATAGTTTGTATTTCCTATATTTTGATAAGAATGGAGTAAGGATAATGATAGTCTAAAATTATTTGGTGAACATAGTATGTTTTGCTTCTATTGTATATATATATGTATTTTTGATATGTTAAAGCAGGCTTGCTAAAATAATAACTCTGATTGTAATAAAATTTACAAGGTAGGGTTTACAAGTTTATTCCTGATATTTATATCTATCTAGTTATGAGAAGGAGTAGTAAATTTGAAAATTGAATAATTTGCATTTTTATCAACTCAGATTTTTGGAATGCATATAAATAGTATGGTTTTGAATGTTTTGACTTGTTTTGGATGAGTAATAAAATAAATAATGTTTTTATTTAAAAGGAATGATATAACATAAAAGTGATAAAAATGCAGCTAAAAGCACCCCCATACTTATGTTAGGCATATGTATGAAGTGACAAATAAAGACAGAAAAAGCATATGTACAGAATATACAAAAGCATAAAAGATGGAAATATACAAGTGAATTTATATTTCGATGTTATGGAGTAGTGTTAGGGTTTCAGGTTCTTTTTGAAAAGGGTCCCCAGTAAAATATAGTTTTAAACGGTGCCCGTTACTTTAAAAGTACCTAGTTCAGGGTTAGAAATAAGAATAGTCCCATTTGGCCAGACTTGTTTAAGAGTAAAGGGGCCGGTCCATCGGGATTTTAATTTTCCTGGAAAAATTTTAAGGCGCGAGTTATAAAGTAGGACAAGATCTCCTGGTGAAAAATAATTTGGAAATTTTATTTTTCTATCATGATAAAACATAGATCGTTCTTTATAGAATTTACTGTTTTCATAAGAGTTTGCACACCATTCATCAAGTTCATTTAGTTGAAATTTTCTTTGTTCGGCGGCTAAGTTTGAATATAAGTTGAGAAATTTTAGCGCCCAGTATGCGCGATGTTCTAATTCTACAGGTAGGTGACATGCCTTTCCATATACTAAACGATAAGGTGTACAACCGATCGCGGTTTTGAATCCTGTACGGTAGGCCAAAAGTGCATCATCTAATTTGAGGGACCAATCTTTTCGATTGGTATCTACAGTCTTTTTTAATATGCGCTTTAGTTCTCTATTGACTACCTCCACTTGGCCGCTTGTTTGGGGGTGATAAGCAGTAGCGAGTTTATGAGTAACTCCATATTTGGCTTTAGCCATCTGGGTGTTACAAAAATGAGTACCTCGATTGCTAATTATAGCCCTAGGCATGCCAAAACGTGAAAAATAAGGATTTCAGAAATTTAACGACGACTCTCGCATCAGCGGTGGGAAAAGCTTGCGCTTCAGCCCATTGTGAAACGTAATCGACCGCTACTAAGATATAATGATTTTTAAAAGAAGGAGATAAAGGGCCTACAAAATCTATGCACCAAAGATAAAAAATTTCACATTGCAAGTAAAAATTTTGGGGCATTTCGTCCCGATGGGAAATGTTACCTGACCGTTGGCAGCGATTGCAAACGCTTACTAATTGTTGAACATCCTAGAATAAAGTAGGCCAAAAGAAACCTGCTTCAAGGGCTTTACATGCAGTTTGGTTGGCTTGATAATGTTCGCCGGTTGGTCCTTCGTGGCAGTGTCGTAGTACTTTTAGTCCTTCCTCATTTGAAATACATCTTCTAATTACTTGGTCGGCACAAACTCGGAATATATATGGGTCTTCCCAAAAGTAGTTTTTCAAGTCAGAAAAGAATTTCCACTTTTCTTGAATTGTAAAAGCTTTTGGAAGGACTCAGGCTACAAAACAGTTAGCCGAGTCTGCGAACCAAGGAGTAGAAGAGTTTGTTACCTTTTCGAGGGAGAGGAGACTTTCTTTAAGGAATTTATCTTCGATGTCGGCTTCCACAAGTGTATCTGTTGCAGCATTCTCTAGTCGAGAAAGATGATCGGCTGCTAAATTCTCTGCGCCTTTCTTATCCCGGATCTCTAAATCAAAATCTTGTAATAAGAGAATCCAACGTAATAAATGCGGTTTTGCATCTGCCTTAGTTAGTAAATATTTTAAAGCAGAATGATCCATAAAAACTATAACTTTTAATAGCGTTATATAAGATCTAAACTTATCAAATGCAAATACAATTGCCAGTAGTTCCTTTTCCGTAGTCGTGTAATTGGTTTGTGTGGATGTGAGAGTTTTACTTGCATAATAGATAGGATGAAAATATTTGTCTACTCGCTGTCCTAAGACTGCTCCTACCACATAATCACTCACGTCACACATGATCTCAAAAGTAAAAGACCATTCTGGGACTACTAAAATAGGAGAGTTGATAAGTTTTTCCTTAATAATGTTGAATTCTACTAAGCATTCACTATCGAATATAAATGGGGCTTATTTTTTTAATAAATGAGTTAACGGTTTTGTTATTTTAGAGAAATTTTGAATGAACCGTCTATAGAAATCTGCATGGCCTAAGAAACTTCAAATAGATTTTATATTTGTTAGAGGAGGAAGTTTTTCAATTATTTCTATTTTGGCCTTATAGACCTCGATTCCCTGGTAAGAAATTTTATGACCGAGAACTAAACCTCCGCGGACCATAAAGTAGCATTTATCCCAGTTCAACACTAAATTCGTTTCTTCACAGCGTTGAAGAACATGGGAGAGGTTATCTTTACACGTATGGAATGAGTCTCCAAATACGGAGAAATCATCCATAAACACTTCCATAACGTCCTCCACTAACTTGCCAAAAATAGCTAGCTTACATCTTTGAAATGTAGCTGGCACATTACAAAGTCCAAACGACATTCACCTATAGGTGAAAGTACCAAAAGGGCAAGTGAACGTAGTTTTCTCTTGGTCTTTAGGGGCTATAGGGATTTGTAAATTCCCTGAATAACCATCGAGAAAACAATAATATGAGTGACCCGAGAGTCGCTCTAATATTTGATCTATAAATGGTAGTGGAAAGTGATCTTTATGGGTGACATCATTTAATTTTTGATAGTCGATGCACATCCTCCAACCCGTAATTCACGGTAGCATGTTAAGGTGAAATATTTTTCTAAAACTCGCATTTCTATTATTGTTTTCCCTTCTTTATTTTCTTTACTTTCTCAAAAATTCATCATCGACTATTTTACTTTTCGTTTTTGGATAATTTTTATAATGTCAACTTTTGAATAGCGTAGTAGATGTGAACGATCCAAGTCACTTATTAATTCTATTTTCAAGATAATTTCATCAATCTTCTTTTATTATCTAGGACTTGCATTTTGAAAATTTTCAAATCTTTGTTTTGAATAAATTTGAAAGCGTGAAAATGATTTAGGCCATTTTTGTTTTCGTTTGAGCTTTCCTGCCAACCTAAAAACTTTTACCACTAGTTAGCCTCTTTTGAGCCTTTTTTCGATTTCATTTGATAGCTCCTCTTTTCATTCCATTTTCACAAAAGCCAAAATTTCCAACCTATCTAATCACACTAGACTTTTTGAGTTTCATAAAATATTTTCATAATTTTGATAGGTTATTTTGTGATATTCTTGGGAGAAGGTTTCGAAAAAAAGTATGTTCAAAAGAGATGTTTGTTTTTGTTTGGCCAATTCAAAATGAAAATAAAAATATTAATTCCTTTGTTTTGAAAAAAGAAAAAGAAAAAAAATGGAAAAGAAATAAATAAAAAGAAAAAAAAATATTATTATTTTAAATGATTTTTTTTTTGAAACTCTTTGTTTTGGTCTAGTGTGATTTTAAGCCTTCACGTTTATCTTTGAATTTAACTCCTAATCATATTCCTAAACCAAACATTTCTCTCCTATTTAAGTCCTTTTGATTCACGCCTTTTGAATTTTATTTAATAACTAAGAAAAGTAAATCAGTTTTAGTTTTGGATTTAAACTTAGATTATTGTTAATTGAATTGATATAATTATAATGCGTTGCTTGGATCTAGTAACAACTCATTGCGTTTTTTTTTTATTTTTGTTGCTTTGCTTAAATCTATTTAAAGAATTTTGTCAAAAATTTTTATGTTTTTTTTCGTTAAGTAAAGTTTATAAAAGTTATACAATACCTAAATAATTGTTTAGATTTATGTTTCACCTTTTCCCTACTTAGAATTTCGCATAGTACTTGTGTTAGCATAATTAGAACTTTCTGATTAGTCCTATTTTATTTTTATCTAGTTTTTATATTTTTGCTTGGGGACAAGCAAAGCTTAAACATGGGGGAATTTGATAATACGTTTTGTAGCCTAAACTATTATCATATTTTTCTAGTTTATAATGTACAAATCTTGTATTTTAAGCTTTATTTTTTTCTTTCTTATGTTAATTTTATTGCCCCTAACTTTTTCCTCTCTTTTTGCAGGTTTCCAGAAGTTTGATCAAAATTGACCTATCACGCCCCCATGTCACGCCCTCCCCGGGCGTGACCTAGGGCATGTCACATGTTCCAGAGGATTCCCAAAGCCAGAGGAAAACACCAGAAAAAACGGCTGTCATGCACCCCTGACACGCCCTTCCCGGACATGTCCCTGGGCGTGATACGGGGCGTGTGGCCCTCTACCCGAAGCCTGCCGCCTCATTAAATGCCATTTCGTCTCAGCACGCCAACAGTACTATCAGGCTCCCTATCACGGGTGTGATACACCACCTTTTCCGATGACTGACGGATTTCCGACCAATGATTTCGACGTGACGTGCGTGTCACGCCCCCCCTACACGGTTATGACCCAGGGTGTGTCCACCGATGTATAGAGGAAATCATCCTTCCCGCCAAAATCCAGAGCTCGATGTCAAACCTGTACATGTAACGCCCCCTAACACGCCCTCCTAGGGCGTGTCGAAGGGCGTGACCAACCCGTGAGCTTTGCTAATAAATTAAGACCCCCCCTTCAATTTCAGGAAGCTTTAGTTGTGAGGGGGAGGTGCTGCCCCTTTGTTTCTTGGTTTTTTTAATTTTTCTCTCTCTCTCTCTCTCTTTCTCTTTTTTTAATTTTCTTAACCCTTGCTTAGGTCTTAGTTTGAATAGCTTTTATTTTAATTTAAGCACTTGTTTTAGCTGCTTAATATAGGGCTATATTAGGTTTTAAATTTCATGCAATTATAATTTTATTTTCATGCAAGTGTAGCTCTCTTTTGCATTAATATAAAAGTGCTCTTTTCTTCATTGTGTTCTTAATGCTTTACTACTCATCCCCCTCCTCCACTCCATTATGATTAACTAATACTCCTTGTACTCGATCTTGATGATCCGAGGTTCGAACGATTAAGTTATGAGGTTTGAGCCGAGGTGATTCTTGATCGAGTGCATTTCCATTTCATAGTTTCAGCCCTTCGTTATAATCGCTTACTTTATTCTCTTTAATTAACTGCAGTTGTTTTGTTTCTAAAATAGCTTTATTTCTTTAATTGCACTTAGTTTCTAAAACCTATGTTTTTTCATCGATAAAATAATAGTCTTCGTGCGAGTAAGTTTATTCAACAGTTCCTGGATTTCAATACGACACTTGTGTCCCCTATCTACTGTTCGATAGGTATACTTGCCTCATTGGATTGCTAGTTCGGTTGCTTTTATTTTCATCGAACCTTTGCGACCACCAATTTTGAAATCTCAGAGCCAAAGGCTCTTTCTCCTCCAACTTATGTCTAGGTTGAGTCCCCTATGCCAGATCTTGATGGAATTATGTCTCAAGATATGGAGGCAGATGTTCCAGAGCGAGCAGTTCAAGTACAGCCTCAGGCTGAAGTCATAAAGCCAAAAGGCTATCCTTTTCTTTCTGATGAAATGCTCAAAAGGATAAATGCTCTTTATGACAATACTGCATGTGAGCCTGTTGATGATGATGAATCAGATGACTTTGAAGACTCCAATTCTAAGAAGAGAAAGTTCAAGAAGAAAGTTCCACCAAAGGAAGCTCCTAAACCATCTCCAACTGCTGACATTCCTTATTACATTCTGTACAATATTCCTCTCTCCCAAGATATGACCAAGTGGATGAGATACTCTAAGAATGAGTTGAAATCTAGGAATAAGAGTAGGACATACTCTCCACCTCCTCAATTCAGGAGAGGTCCTCCTCCTCTTCCTCCTACATCAGGTTCAGCAGAAAGTGTTTCTCAAGATCCAAAGTATAAATCTTGTCAACTTTCTAAATCTTCTTATAGAGGACAACAACAGAGTTCCAACAGCAGTGGACAGCAACAATACCAAAACCAAAGTAGACAACAGAAATCATCTGAATCAAATCAGTAAGATAATGCAGTCCTGAAAGGCCTATATCTCCAATGTGTAATCCAGAAATGGATTCCAATTCCAAGATGGCCAGGTTTAAAGAGCTTATAAGACTCTCTCAAATTAGAAAATCTAAGGAATAAGGACAAGATATTTCCCATTATACTATAATGTCTTCATACAGAAAGAAAGAGTTGGACAAATATCAGGTACAGAACCTTTTTAATGTTGATACTTATATGTCTTTACATCCTGAAGAAGTTGTACCAAGAGCTGCTTCTATGACTATTCTTGGAGCTTAAGACATAAAGATGACAAAACAATAAGCAGCTGATCCCAACAGAGAAATTATTTTAATAAAACCTTCTACTAAAACTTCACAGGATACTTCAAAGAAAGTTTGATAGTTTTTCCTTTTCTATTTTTGGACTTAACTATTATTTTTTGTAAATTTGTCACAAGTCACTTCTGTTTATATCTGCTGAAACTTTATAATTCTGCCAGATATTATTTTATGCTTTGTGATTATTCTTTTATTGTTGTTCATAGTGACCTCACCCAAACAGGGGGATATTATTGGAACCCCACCTTATTTAGGGTTGATTTGGGTTAGGTTCACTATTAGGTTTGTTGACCCATCATCTATAGCCTAAGGTCATTTGATTTTTTAAGGTTAAGGTTAGTCTTATTATGTTAGCCTATTGAACCTGCCTTCAGAAAACTTCAGAAACTCAAGAATTTAGATACAAACAGTTTTAAAGACTTCAGAAGTTTTGCTCGACGATAGTTGAAATCAGCTCGACGATCGTCGATCTCCGATCGACGAACTCAGGGTTCCTTCTCTGAGTTGAGCTCGACGAAAGACAAGCTGAGGTCAGCGATCTCTGATCTCATATATGAAGTTCAGCTCGACGAAAGTCTATCTTTGGTCGATGAACTTGGAGCTCAGATTGGTAGTTCTTTTTCAGATCATGATCGCTGAGCTCAGCTCGATAAAGGAGATTTTTCTGCTCGATGAACTTGGAGTTCAGGTCGACGAAATACTCCCTGAGGTCGACTATTTTCTTTCAGGTTCTGTTCGACGTTTTGCTCTTCAGTTTCTCAGTTCGACTGTCAATTTATTTGATTATATTTAAGAGTAATACTCTGATAATTAATGCTTATATTCTAAAGAATATAGTTATTCCATGACAACATTAATTATGGTATTCACAGAGTTATTACTTGGCTTATTTCCAGAGATAGTTAGGGAATTCATTTAAGACAATTCTAACCATTTAGTCTCCCAGATTTTCGGCAGTCAGTCAAGGAAAAGATTTCAAATTCAAAGGCTAATTTCTGTTAGGAATATATAAGATTATCTCTTCAAAATAGCAAAAGATCAAGCAAGCAAGAATTACCTGTGACAGAAAGAATTATTCTACAGCAAACTAAAAGAAGAACAACTTCATACAAATCAGTTCTTCATCAATTTTGTTTCAGGACTTTTCAAGAGACATTCAATCTACATCAGTCTAAAAATCTTCCTGAATATCTTCAAGCTTTCTAAAGGCCTATACCCTGAGCAAAGTTTCTTTTCTCCTGAACCATTTCTACATCTCATGGGGAGCATTGAGAACAACAACAATCCACGTGTCTTCTCAGAACTTTGAGAAAGAGAAGACAACATCAATTTTCTTTTACTTTCCTGTGTACAGCGTTTTAACTCCCTTCAAAAGTTAGCTCCTTAGTTGTTAAGTCTCCTAATCAAAAGACTTAGTTTTGTTTTTGGGCACCTGGTCAAAAGCTCAAATTGTTATGAGATCTCCCTTGAAATAGATCTTTTGGTGGTAGGGCACCTGAGCAAAAACCTGTGGTGGCAGGGCACCTGATCAAAAACATGTAGTGGATTCCTACCAGGGTGGTAGAAGATTTGATGTACCCAAGTTTAGGGTAACCACTATAAATTCTTTGTGTCATCTGGTTGCTCTATCTTTTGTTCTGTGTGCTGTGATTTTCCTTTGTTCTTTTCTGCTTATATATAGATATCACATATTTAATTAATCCTCTATAAAAAACTAATCAAAAGTTTTTAATACTCTATTCAACCCCCCTCCCCCTCTAAAGTTAGTGTGATCTATCCCTTCACTTTCACCTGGCATTGAGACCACTGAACACACTCGATGCCTACTACAACAAGTATAATTCTAAGTCATTTCTTCAAATACATTGAGTGTCACTCAACACACTCAATGCTTGGCATTAAGACTACTCAATGCACTTTATGCCTATTTAATCCAGAACAATTTTCTATGTTAAAGTACAATGGCGTTGAGACCACTCAACGCACTTGATGACTGTATCAGTGCTCCCCGAGACTGAGTCAAGTCTCTTGACTCAAAATGCATATGAGGGGTCTAGTGCAAAATGGGACATTACAAATCCTACAAACAAAATAAAGATTTCGTCCCCAAAATCAGGCTAAGGCTATGAGGAAAGCAATGCATGAAGAATACAAAATATTCTTTTAAGTTTACCTTGGGGAAATAGCTCTGGATAGTGGTTCCTCGTCAAGTACACCGGCTCCCAAGTATATTCCTCTTTCCCATGAATAGACCATAAGACCTTCACCAAAGGAATTCTCATTTGATGCAAGTTTCTTGTCTCGGTGTCCACTATCTTCATTGGCTCTAGTCGGATAGATCTATCAGTTGCCACGGTTCCATCTGTGGTTGGGACATGTTGATCGGGTTGTAGTAGTGCCTTTTGAATGTACAACACCTGGAAGACGTCAAGCAAATTTTCCAGTTCTGGTGGTAGCTCCAGCCGATAGGCCAAAGGGCCAATTCTCTCAAATATAACATAGGGCCCCACATATCTTGGGTTAAGCTTCTTTTTACCATGGACTCATGACACTCCATGCATCAGCCTGATCTTTAATAACACCTTGTCATCCACTTGGAACTCCACCATCCTATGTTTCACATTATAATACTTTGCCTTCCGACTCTGAGCCGCAAGCATGCGATCCCGTATCAATCTAACCACAACATTAGTGTCATCAACATACTTGATTCCAAAATCCTTTGGATCTTCATCCTGTACCCATGATAATGGAGTTCTACATCTCCTCCCGTAAAGTACTTCGTGGGGGTGCCATCCCGATGCAAGCTTGGTGACTGTTGTTGTACGAAAACACCACCAATGGTAAGAGCCTTTCCCATTGATCGCTCCAATCCAGCACGCATAACCTCAATAAATCTTCCAAAGTTCTGATTGTCCTCTCAGACTTGTCGTCCTTATAAGGAGGAAAAGTTGTACATAAGGTAATGCGATAACCCAAATATGCTTGAACTACCTTCCATTCCATGGAGATAAAGAAACCATCACGGTTGGAGACTATCGTCTTAGGAACTCCATGGCACTGTAGAAACTGTTCCACAAACATACAAACTAATACATCCACACATGTCTATTTCTTCATTGGGATAAATCTGGCAACATTAGTCAAGTGATCCACAATCACCCAAACTAAGTCATTCCTTAATCGTGATCGGGAAAGGCCAGGAACAAAATCAATTGAGATATCTTCAAACATCTACTCTAGAATGGTTAATGAATGCAACAATACTCCAGGGCTAGCTCTTGTACTCCACCTTCACCTTATGAAAAGCCTAACAATGTGTGACATAGTATGTGACATCGTTCTTCATCCCTGGCCAAAACATGGTCCTTCTCAAGTCTGTGTACATCTTGGCAATCCCAGGATGCACTGAATACTTGGAATAATATGCCTCTCTCAAGATATCTTCTCGGATTTTGCCGCCCTTGGGAATGTAAAGCCTGTCGTGGAAGTGAACGAGGACATCCTTCAGTGTATACTCTTCAGTTGATCCATTCGCCATTACCTTACTCACAAGGGCAAGTAAAACATCCTTCCCTTACTCTACCCGGATTCGATCTAGAATGTCAGAAACAATACTCGTGATGGACAAGTACTACGTATACTTCTCAGTATGATCCTTACACACCAACGTGTTCTCCATCTCTTCGAGCACATGAGCTAATTCCATACTCATCAGCCGAGACTCGGGGCTCGATTCTGGTACTTTTCTGCTCAACGCATCGGCTATGGAGTTTGCCTTCCTAGTGTAGTACTTTAATATAAACTCATAATCACACAATAATTCTAACCACCGTTGCTGTCTTAGGTTCAACTCCCTTTGAGTAGTCACATACTTAAAATTCTTATGATCCAAAAAGTTCTCGCAGGGGACGCCATATAAATAGTGCATCCTAACCTTTAAGGAGAACACCACTGCTCCCAACTCCAAATCATGTACCGGATAATTAACTTCATGCTTATTTAACTTCCTTGAAGCATAAGCGATCACATGCCCATATTGCATCAACACTGCTCCCATACCTTGATATGAGGCATCAGTGTAAACTTGAAATCTTTCTTTCCCTGATGGAAGAGCTAGAATGAGTGTGGAGGTAAGTTAATCCTTCAGCTCTATTAATGCAGTCTCACACTTCGGTGTCAATTCATATGGCACACCTTTCTTTATCAGGGCATTTATAAGAAGGGATATCTTAGAGAATCTTTTCACGAACTTGCAATAATACCCATCACGTCCAAGGAAGCTCCATACAGCAGTCACTGACTTCAAAATAGACAATTCCTTCACTGCATGCACTTTGGCTGGGTCTACTGTTTATCCAGCACCATTAATAACATGACCCAAGAAGGCAACTTCTTGGAGCCAAAACTCACACTTACTGAACTTAGCAAATAGAGTATGCTCTTTTAACTTCTTGAAAACTAAGGCTAAGTGCTCTGCGTGCTCCTTTTCCGTCTTCGAGTAGACCAAAATGTCATCGATGAAGATGATGATGAAGACGTCCAATTACGGTTCAAACACCCTGTTCATCAGACTCATGAATGCCGAAGGGGCATTAGTGAGCCCAAACGATATCATAGTGAACTGGTATAAACCATACCTTGAGCTGAGAGCTGTCTTATGAATGTCTCCCTCTTGTATCCTCAACTAGTAATACGCCGAGTGCAGATCAAACTTGGAAAACTAATGCGCTCCAACTAGCTGATCGAATAACTCGTCAATCCCGGGTAACGGGTAGGTGTTCCACACTGTAAGTCGGTTGACCTCCCGGTAATCTATACATAACCGTAGCATTCCATCCTTTTTCTTATCAAATAACACATGGGCTCCCCAAGGTGATAAACTGGGGCGAACGAACCCTGATTCTACTTACTCTTGCAGCAGAACTTTAAACTCGGCGAGTTCCTTTAGGTCCATTCTGTAAGGGGTCCTAGAGATGGGCTTGGTACCCACTACCAATTTAATCTGGATGTCCGCATCTCTATGCGGGGGTAATCCTAACAATTTATCAGGAAATGCCTCAGGGAAATCCCACACTACTCGCACATAATTCATAATATTTGTCATTTCGTTTTGTTCAAAGCATATCATATATACCTCATCCCCTTTCATATGGGCTTTTAAGGCCTGAATTGAAGACAATAACATACGGGGTGCGAATCCAATAACTTGGAAGATGATCTCTGAGTCTTCATGTCTCAAAGTGATTTGATTCGTCGCACAGTCTATCTTGCCGCGGTGCTAATCCAACCACACCATGCCGAGAATGAGGTCGAACTCTAGCATTGCCAAGACCATTGCCGGGGTCTTAAAAGGTTTTCCTCCATTATGCACTTTCATGTCACACTTGGCAGACAAAGTCATCTCAGAGCCATCCGGGAGACGTACTCTCCGAGTGATACTTGTGAAGTATTGCACTCCTTCCAAGTCTTTAACAAAGTTCGCTGAAATGAATGAGTGGTTGGTACCGATATCAAATAGAGTATGAGTACGTTTCCCACTAACCACCACGGTGCTTAAGTATCAATTATAAATACTCAATCAAGATTTCTAGCACAAATTAGGCAATTTGAAGAGAAATGCTTATGACATATTAATTAAATCATGAGATACCTGCAATCAGGTCCTGAAGATTCCGCTCCTGCACCATATCCAGTGCGAACAAATGCTCCCGAGTAGGCACAAGATTTCTTCCTCGTGGTCCCCGTCCTCGATCATGCACATGTCGTCATCCTCACAGAGTTGTCGGAGTAAAAATAGGGGGAACATTCCAACCTAGTTGCAGGCAGTGACGTCAGATGTGGCCCGAACGATTACATTGGAAGGAAACCCGCTCATACTGCACCCTAGGCTGCAGTTACATTTGTTGAGGTGGAGGTAGTGCTGGCTGCGGGGCCGGACGTTCTACCCTAAAATCTTGACGGAAATGACCATCGCCCCTTTAGTTTCCTCTTCCTTTATTATCTTTCCTCCTTTTATAACTGGGGCTTCTTCCATTACTCCCTCTGCGGGTCTCTTACCACTAGCCTAGACTCCTACCTGGTCTGCCTCCAATCTCTTTTCCATGTCTATTATCTCTAACATGCTCGAGTCTGCTAAAAACAAAAGGGCTTGCCTTAATAGATCTCGCAGACCTCAGTACAACCGCTTCGCGAACCCACGATTGTCCAAACTATAGGAATCAACAAACCTTGCAAGGTGATGAAAGTCCCGTTAATATTCTGTCACGGACTTGGATCATTGTTTCAGCTATAGTAATCTCTCCTCAAGCTTATCTCGAGCGCTAAAGGGGATGTAGTTGTAACGTTCTGATTCGCGCTAGGCCCCTTGTGCGCGCTTTTGAGTCAGGAGAGCTGATATAGGCTCAGATAGTGCAGGCGATCAGGCCCGCATTCGTGGGGAAAAACGAAGTTTTGCCTGTGTAGGACACGGGTAGAGACACGGGTGTGTCCCTACCCGAGTGCAGTGGCATTGAGTGGCATTGTTGTTAACCCAGAATCCGCGACTAGTTTTCCAGGTTTTCAGGTCCGGGCGGCTTGTTCTTTCTATCCACCATTCTCAGCAAACCGGCTTGTTGATAGATAAGCCGGGCGGCCTCTCCGTCAGGCCGCCGCCAGTTCCATTCCAGCCATCATCTAAGGGTCGGCCTGTCCTTATCCAAGCCGCGTGACCTATATCCTAGGTCGCCGTCAGAGGGGGTTTAGATCTTCCCGTCCAGAGGCTAGGACTCTCAACTCGCCAGAGGAAGCCCGCCAGGCCGCGCGGCCTTTCCTCTGCCCTCTTCTCTTTCTTGGTTGTTTCCCGTCACTACTGCCCGGTTCTCCTGTACCCCGAGCAGCCGGTAATTTTAGCCCTGCCCATTTGGGCAGGCCCCCGAGCCTATAAATAGGCGTGAACAGTACCTTTCAGAGGACGGGAGTTCGAATCCCCAAGCTTGCCGCCTGTGGCAGAAGATTCGAAATCCTTCTCCAGCGGGTATCCTGTCCGCGCGGTCTCCGTAGGCTAACCGCTGTAACCGTTTTCCCGTTCATAAAAGGAAAGTCTGCCGCAGGAGAGGCATTCAGGCCGCGGCGGGTGAACTCTGGTGTTGCCGCTGATAGCGGTCCTTTCTCTCTTTACTCTATCCGGTCTTATCCGCCATTCCTAGTCGCTAGTAATTGACTGGCCAACAGTCTTTTCCCTATTCTTTCCCCAGTGCTCGAACGGTTAGCTGGTGGTGCCCGAGTCCGTTGCATTTCGAGCATCAACAGTTAACACGCAGCCTTCAGATCTCGGTTGGCCGGTGAAAATCTGTGGCTAGATATTGTCAGACCGCTCGACCGCTAGAGCTTAGCGGCTAGTCGAGCAAGCAGCGGCAAGGGCGGTTAACCTGTTCAGTAACCGCTTGCCATTCTGTCCGCTTGGTCAAACTGCAGCTTTTTGGCTGTCTCTAGATACGTGTTGATTGTTATTATTTGCAATGAATCTCCCGAGGAATGACAGTAATTTCTTATCATCTACTCGGGATCTCTTAGAGAGGGAAGAGGAAGTTTCTTTTCTGTTCATTGATCGAATTCGCTGGGATACCGTTGCTGATGATTTCAGAGAGCCTCGCTTGTCATGCTATTCTGGGATTAGTGATCCAATTTCACATCTACAAGCATTTGAAGCGGCTATTTCTTTAAAAGCCGTGTCGGATGGAATCAAGTGTAAGCTTTTTCTAATGACCTTCGACGGTCTTGCTCAGGAATGGTTTCATGGTTTACCTTCTCGGTCTATCACTTGCTTTGGGGATTTTCAAAAACAGTTCCTTTTGAGATTTGATACCATTAGGAAGCGGAAGAGAAACCCAGTAGCTCTTTTCCAAATCAAGCAGGAAGTTGATGAGCCTACTACTCATTTCGTTGATCGGTTTCAAAAGGAAACGCTTGATATCGTTAACATTCATCCAGACTTTTACAAATATGCCTTGATAAGTGGACTTTGAGAAGGTCCTCTCAAATTTAAAGTTAGCAAAAAAGAGCCAAAGACTTATGGGGATCTTATTAAAATAGCTAATCGATTAATAATGGGTGAAGCAGCAAACGCCAACTATATGTCTTTCTTGAATCAGATGGCTAGGGAACATCAGAAAAATTCTTTTCATCAACCCGATTCTTCCCAAAACGCTTCGGAACCTCCACAATAGGATAAATCATCAGAGTTTGTGGAAGCTTGACCTATCATGTCTTTTGATCCTAAAACACTCAAGTATGAAAGGTACTCAGACAGGTATGTCAAGTTCAAAATTTCTATGGAAGATCTTTTGCCGGTTCTTGCTAGTATGAAAGAATTTCAAAAGCCTCGACGTATGAAATCAAAGATTGAACATCGACATGAAGAATTTTTTTGTAAATATCATAAGGATATTGGTCACAACACAGAGGATTGTCGGGCTCTCCGGAAACTAGCAGATCAATTCGCAAAGGCAGGTAAATTACAAGACTATGTTATCCTATGATCCTCCAGCACATTTTCCACTGATAAAGCCGATGTTGCAAATAAAGATTCTGTTGTTAGATAGTGTAAGTGTCTGAAGCGATAATATCTTGTTTGTCTTTCGTTTATATATTTCGTGTATCTCCCATGTGTTCGGAGTTTCTTGCATTTGTTTCTTTTATTTTGATAATGAAAGTTGTAATAGATATAGCAGCAAATCAGTCCTCACTAGCATCCAGCTTCACAAATATATCTCAATAATCGTCGACAATTGGGTTCAATCAGGATTCAAGCCATATCCTTTTACCAAGCTTTCCACTAGAAATAAGCATTCATATGCCCTCTGAATTCTACTTCTTAGCTTTGCATTTAACATTGACGTACATATGTGGACATTTACTTATAACAAAAATAATATTACCTTTTTGGCCCTCCATATCTCGCACGACATCAGTCGCAGATGTGTAGTGGCAATCCCGCACGACATCAGTCGCCGATATAAACCTTGCTTGAATCATTCGCAGATAAGTTGAAATGAGATCTTCTTTAGGAGAGTTGTGACTCTTTATCTATGTTGCAATACAGTGCAGGCAGAATTTTTGTTATCCTTTCAACCTGCAAATTACGGTGGCAGATAAATTATGGTTTTCATATATTGTTATTGTTATGCTGATCAGTTCATAGACCTCGCAATTATTCGTTCCAGCTTATCCACCGTCTCACGGTCTTACAGTCTAGTCAATTTACATTACACAGTGTGCAGACCGCGCGGTTACATATTCCGGTTTGTTTTATTCGGCTAATGGCATTTCTGCCGGTTTATTACAAATAAACTCAGGAATTCGGCCGACTTGATTCTGTTAGATGATCCCAGTCCACCGGCTTATGGTATTATTCTCTACCCTCGAGTCATATTGGAAGCGTGATCTACATTAATGTTCGGACAGGATGCCACCATCAGCTTGATTATTAAAGTTTCTTATCAGTCTATTTACTTAGCCGAGCGGCTTATTGATCGCTATATACCTTTTTGATCTCCAATTAAACTATGGCCTATCGGCAATCAACTATATTAGTCATGCGACCTCACATTGCATATAAATGATAGCCAGCAACAGCAGAACTGCTTTACATTCATGGCGAATATTTTCCTGACCGCCTGGTTAATGGCTATAAATACGTTCAAGGGTAATTGGATTGTTATAAACTCGCAGACGACTAATATACTTGGCTACTGGTATTCTATCCAAGTTTAATCGGAACAGAAGTACTTATTATTCGGCGAAGTCATCAATGAGATTTCTTAAGTCGGAAGCGAGTAAGAAAGATTAAGCCGCATATATAAGCAAGTAAGTAAAATTACAGTACAATGGATTTTCACAAAAGGTAAAATGTTTTCATTTTTACTGTCAAGTACAAAAGGTAGACCGCGCGGTTTACAAAAACATACCGCCGGTCTCAAAAAGATGGAAAATTATTACAAGTATTTTGTCCTAGCCATCCGGCTTTAGTCTTTTAGACGCAGGAGCGCCGGAGTCCGATTCACCATCGACATCGACCTCGGACGACGAGTATTCTCCGCTGTCGGATGAAGACGTGTGCGAACTGCCGGACTCCCCGGTTTCTGACCTAACGGCTTCAACCCGTGCGGTCTCAGATGCTTGACCGCCGGTTTCTGAAGAAGCGGTCTCGCTCCTGCTTCCTTCGCTGTACTCCTCTTCATTTTCTGCCTTGCCCTCACCCTCTCCATCGAACTTCTCATTACCCTTCAGCGCTCGATAAACCGCGGCCACCCTTTTCTTCAAGGGTGGGTATAGGTCGGCGCAGGTGAAGTCGGTGAATCCCGGGGCGAGGCCGCCGCGATCTCGAAGGCCTTTCAACGCTCCGTCGATTCCTTGGACTAGCTGCGGAAAGACTGCGTCCTAGAAGGCCGAGTTGGCCGGATCATACATTTTCTGCAAATGAATAAAAAAGGTCAGTCCGCGCGGCTTGATAAATGACGCCGCAAAAATCAGGTAATATCTTACCACATTCAATTCCTTCAAGCGTGCATTTTCTTTATCCTTTTCGGTGAGTTGCCGCTTCAGGACGCCTTGACTTGCGACAAACCGCCTTTGGGCCAGGCCCATATAGTGGTTAGCCACGAATCTTCTCGTGCCGACCTGCGCGGCAAAGCGCGAGAAATGCTGTTCTGGTATCTTTTTCAGCGCTTTCAGGTTGCGCCTACCATACAAAGCCGCGCCAGCCGCAGAGGCATGGCGGCTTATCGTTTCCTTCCCCCAGTTAGGGAGGGAGGTGTAAACTTGGACTAATTCGCAGTCGGCACTCCACTGCATGGTGGGGTTGCCGCGGAGATCCTTCAAGCGGCTGCCCATACCATGCAGCGTGAAGTCACTATAGGAGACCGATGCTCCTTCCTCTTCAGCCTGCTCCGGCCTGGCCCTCTTGGCCCTTTTCTCCTGTTGTGTAAGGGTTAGGCCGCCATGAGTTAGCGCCTTGTTCAGCGGGACCGCAACGACAGCTTCAAGGCAAATTTGACAAGTCAGATGGCAAGCCGCGTGGCTAGCTGAGCAGTTCGATTTGCTGATACTTACTGTCCTCCGCGTGAACATCCTCCAAAGTTGGGAGCAGCGGGAGTTAGTGGACGACGTCTAGCCGCTCGCCCTTGAAGAAGTCGAAGATATCCTTCTCCAGGCCGTCCAGTCCACTGCTGCCAAAAGCGGCTTCGTCGCGAACCTGTGAATGGACCGGCAGGAGAGGCATTCAAGCCGCGGCGGGCGAACTCTGGTGTTGCCGCTGATAGCGGTCCTTTCTCTCTTTTCTCTATCCGGTCTTATCCGCCATTCATAGTCGCTAGTAACCGACTGGTCATGGAAACTTGGAGGTAGCGGTGGAATAAGTGGAGGTAAGAAAGTCATCAGATCGCCCGGCTTGATGGTAGTTTCATGTGCACCTGCAGCGAATAATCAAGCGGTAAGATTCAGTAACATGACCGGCACCTTTAAAAAGATCTAGTTAGAACGAGACTGCAGCTCGTGGTTATCTCTCCTTCAAAAGCCACAGTATCAAGTCTAGCCGCTGGTCGCCTAAACCTTTCAGAGTCTATTCGCTTTAGCTTTTCTTTCCATAGCCGCGCGGTCTCCTTAGCTTTGCTTTTCAGCTGAGCCATGGTCCGGTAGAAGCTCGCCGGCGGATTGAAAATTGTGTCTGCTCCCTTCTTCCGTGACCGCGGCTTGTAGAATTTTACAATACGCTTAACTTCTTTGTGTTTACCTTGCATGGCAGGAAATGTAGTCACCACCTGCTTCCCGGCGATTAATTCCTTCATCTCCTTTATCTTCTATCTGAGTTTTAATTTTTCAATACCTTCTTGAAACTGCAGGAGTCGGTTCGCCAAGCTTCTCTCCTGTAACTTCGACATCAATGTCGGCGAGCTCTTCTGAAGCCGACGGAGTTGCCAATAACTTTTCCTGCTGCTGGAATTTCTCTATCCCCTTCAGGATGTCGCTCATAGATTCGCTAACCGCCGGCGTGCCCTCTATCTCGTTCGGCTTAAAGGATGGAGTCGACGGACTCTCAGATACTTCCTTCTCCCGCGGCTTATACTGGACACTAGCCGCTCCGGTCTTCACAAAAACATTACGGTTATCAACCCGCATCTTCCGCGCTTTCCCCTTCATCCTTTCCTCAAGGGTCTCGTCCTTTTTCTTATGTCACTTCAAGTGGTCGACTATTATCTCTGTCTGCTTCCTCTTCTCAGTCCGAGACCGCTCGGCCTCCAGTGGCTTCTCTGAGTCGTCCTCAACAACGACGATCAAGTCAGCAAATGTGGGCAACTCATGCGGTTTGGAAGAGTCGACACTCTTCTCCTCCGCCCCGGCAATCTTCAAGAGGGGTTCACCTGATGGCGAGTAGGTAATGTCGAAGGATTTGGTGTTTCCGGCTTGCGGGAGAGCAGATTTGGAAATCGTTTTGACTTTGGTCGTGGCTTGCGAGGATTCCGCGACGGCTTCTGTCGGTTTCTTTCCAGAATCAGAAGCCGCCGGGGTGATTGGCTTCTCAGTTTTCTTCTCAGGCTGTTGGTCAGAACTGTCCGTTTTCCTGCTCCTCTTTTTGGACCCAGACGACTTCTTTTCACGAACTAGCATCGAGGACATGACGTCCATCTTGTAGAAGTCCCTGTCGGCTTGGACGATTCTAACCGTAAGTGGCGAATAGTGACCCGTGGATTGACAGAAATATTGATGAAATGGCATGGCCCTCGGCCTTTTATAGACGCGGGAGCAATAATGGCAGTCGCGGTCTCCGGCTTAGTTCTATATTTCCAAAGTTTTTCAGAAACATCGAAATGTGCGGGGATTATGTTAACCCAGAATCTGCGACTAGTTCTCCAGGTTTTCAGGTCCGAACGGCTTGTTCTTTCTAGCCACCATTCTTAGCAAACCGGCTTGTTGACAGATAAGCCGGGCGGCCTCTCCGTCAGGCCGCTGCCAGTTCCAGTCCAGCCATCATCTAAGGGTCGGCCTGTCGTTATCCAAGCCGCGTGACCTATATCCCAGGTCGCCGTCAGAGGGGGTTCAGATCTGCCTGTCCAGAGGCCAAGACTCTCAACTCGCCAGAGGAAGCCCGCCAGGACGCGCGGCCATTCCTCTTCCCTCTTCTATTTCTTGGTTATTTCCCATCACTGCTGCCTGGTTCTCCTGTACCCCGGGCAGCCGGTAATTTTAGCCCTGCCCGTTTGGGAAGGCCCCCGAGCCTATAAATAGGCGTGAACAGTACCTTTCAGAGGACGGGAGTTCGAATCCCCAAGCTTGCCGCCTATGACAGCGGATTCGAAATCCTTCTCTGGCGGGTATCCTGTCCGTGCGGTCTCCATAGGCTAACCGTTGTAACCGTTTTCTCGTTCATAAAAGGAAAGTCCGCCCCAGGAGAGGCATTCAGGCCGCGGCGGGCGAACTCTGGTGTTTCCACTGATAGCGGTCCTTTCTCTCTTTTCTCTATCCGGTCTTATCCGCCATTCCTAGTCGCTAGTAACCGACTGACCGACAGTCTTTTCCCTATTCTTTCCCCAGTGCTCGAACGGTTAGCTGGTGGTGCCCAAGTCCGTCGCATTTCGAGCATCAACAATGGTGTTGAGTGGCATGGCGTTGAGTGGACTATCCCGAGAAGGAACAGGTAGAGAAACGGGCATGTCCTTACCTGTGTGTCGTGGCATTGAGTGGCATGGCGTTGAGTGTCTGTTTTGGGTATTATATGGGTAGATACATGGGCGTTTCCCTACCTGTGTGCCGTGGAGTTGAGTGGCATGGCATTGAGTGATAAGAAAATGGTGCCGAGTGGTCTGACCCGAGAAGGACATGGGTAGAGACACGGGCGTGTCTCTACCCGTGTGAATCTATCAGGAATAAGCATGATTGTCACAAGCAGGACACGGGTAGAGGCACGGGCAGAACCACGGCAATATCACCTTGATACGGGTATAGACACAGGCGTGTCAGTACCCGTGTATGTGCACGAAGTGGAAGTCGAACCGTTGATGCCGTTTCGCCCGAGTAGGATACGGGTAAGGACACGAGTGTGTCCCTACCCATGTCACTTCTGAATAAAAAGGCGAAATGAAACACTAGCCATTTTCATTCTCTTCCAAGCCACATATTCTGGAGAAATCTTTTGGAGGAGGGAAGAAATTGCTTGAGCCAACCAAACTCCGTGAGGAATCGCCACTGCCTCCAATGAAAAGGGATGCCGATGAGAAGAATTACAAGATCCATGGTCGGAGATGGTGGAACCACTAAAAATGAGGTGAACTTCCTCTCCTCTCCATTGGTGCTAGATCTGTAGTTATCCTTAGGCGAGATATCGACTCAAATGAGTCTTGATGTGTGAGATGAAGATTTCTAGGAGGGCCATGCTAGAACCTGTGTTCTAAGGTTTAGACATATTCAACCTCCCTTTCCTTCAAAGTGATCATGGGGGTGGTTTCGTGAAGAGGAATGGCCTTAAGAGGGTAAATAAGGGTGGAGGAACTTTTGTTTATGATTTGGGAGGATTGGCTTGAGGAGGAAGATGAACTGATGTCGTTCATTCCGCCTCAAGATGCGTTCAGAAACCTGCGTTCTGCACGCAGTGACATTCTTGGCTATTTTCAGGCAAGATATGGCCATATCTAGGCTTCCGACTAAACACGGAAGTCGTAGCCCTTTGAATTACCTTTCCAACGATTGGTTACACGCCTTCGCATGAAGTCTGTAGCCACCAGAATGTCTGATCGAATTTCAGGGCTGTAAGACTAAGCATGCAGAAATTGTATTCTGTACGCAGCAGGCTTTGGAGCCAATTTCATGTATGATACACTCTGATCTTGATTGCAGACTGAACATAAACGTTGTAGCCCATGGAAAGACCTTTCTATCGAGTGGTTACATACACTCACTGGATTCCTGTAGCCACAGGAATCTCCGGTTGAAGTTGCAGCCCAGCTGGTGTTCTGCACCGGAAATTCCTGGGTAAGTGTAAAGTTGGGTTTGGACTCGGAAGAGATTTTGTAATAATCCGATGTTAAGTTGTAGGAGATTCATAATATTCCTAATTGTGATGATTCAACACATGATAAAATTACTGGATAGACCCCACGTAAACAAATGGTGAAATGGTATGTGGTTGAATGAAACGACTTGGTAGGGGTTAATGAACGAAGGGTAATTAGTCGTTTAATAACAAGATTTACTAGAGCTTAAATAATTGATTCAGTGTTGGTTATATGAACATGTCAGGTGTTAAATAGATGGTTAACTCATGTATACACAAATGATTGATTTTGGTGAAGGAGTTGTAAGAGGTGATGTTAAAGTTATGTGACCATAGCATTAGACATATTCATGGTATTGAGGCTTGTCATATAAGGGATTCTATGATGGTCCACTGTATGAGGTGGTTCGCCACCTGTGTTTGTTGTGAACCCTTATCGTGCCTTGGGCACCAGATTGTGAAGGGGGTGAGTGCGGATATCCGATCGCACTCGTTGGTAATGTTGGGAATAATCATAAATGGACGGTTGGGCTTGGTCCTTGGTGTTCATGTCCCGAGGCTCCTTCCGTGCCAAGTGGTCGGTTGGGCATGGTCCTCGGTGTTCATGTCCCAAGGCTCCTTCCATGTCAAGTGGTCGTTTGGGATTGGTCCTCATGCTCGTTTATGAGGCTCCTTACGTACCACAATGTGTTTGTCAAGCAAGTGGTGTGAGTCGACACACGGTGTCGTAATCCCGGGTTAAGGATAGTGTGGCAGGTCTACGGGCTCGCCAATCGTCACACCGATGGGATTTGACAGCTAGACCTTGGGCGGTTGGGCTTGGTCCTCGGTATTCACGTCCCGAGGCTCATTCCGATCCAAGTGAATGGTTGGGCTTGGTCCTCGTGCTAATTTCTGAGGCTCCTTCCGTATCACACCTTAGGCCAGTTCAGGGCTAGGATCTCGGTGCACATCTACCCGAGACACCCGCTGAGCCATAGTCCGCGTGTGAGTTCCGCGGCTATGCTCTTAGCGTTGAGGCGTACGGAGGCCTAAGCTAGGTAGTGTGGAGACCTGCCTAGTAGAGGAAATACCTGCTCTACTGCCACCGTCTGGCCACGATGGATGATGCCTGAGAGGTTAGCTACCTCCTCAAAAAGTGGGAACTTCAAGTCTGTGTCGACATAGCGATTGCATGTGCGTGATCATGGGTGAGTCATTGCATTGTATACATTTCATTACACTTCATTGAATACACAAAGATCCTCATCGTATAAGTTTGTATGGGCACTCCTATACGATGAGTTACTTACTACTGAACGATCCTCAACTTATATGCTTGTGTGAGCATTAATATAAGTTTAGTTACTGTTATAACATTATACTCTCATGCTGCTGTAGATGATAGAATTGCTAGAATAATTTGTTGCTCATTTATTACACTACTTTATATAAATAGTGATATACCACCTACTTATACCTATGTTTCATATATATTATACCCTGTTCCTTTCTCCACCCGGTGCCGAGGAGTCGCCGGAGGAGCGGATGTGAAGCCACTTAGTCTTTATGACTAACGATTGCTACGTCTTCCTTTTTAGGAGGAAACCCCATAGGTGGAGCAACAGGTTATGCAGCCGGACATCAAGGCCAGGATGATAGGGCCTGAGGGGACGATATCGTCGCTACCGTCTGTTACATATGTGAGTGTGAGAGGTTTTGTTGTAGCCCTTTTTGGCAAACTACTATTTACGTACTCTGATATTAGAAGTTTGTTGTAGCTTCTTTATTTATTATATTATGAACTATATGCTTTATGTGGATTTGACTTCTGTACTTTTATATTCTGGTTAGGTCGGCGATGAATGATATTGGTTTTAGTCAGCAGAATAGGCGTCCTGTGGTACAGGCTAGCCCGAGTATTAGTGCTACCGCAAGGCGGCTTTTCTGGGCATAAGACCCCTCTCGTGCCGTGTTTAGTGTTCCGGGAGCGGGGGGGGGGGGGGGGGGGGGGGGGGGTCTTACAAATGGTATCAGATTGTTACAATCTTGAATTAGAGAAGTCATTTAATAGTGGCACCACCTCCGTTCGATTAGTCAGTTTGGGGACAAACTGGCTTAGCGGAAGCAGTTGTGTGCCCATATGTAATATAC
Source organism: Platanthera zijinensis (assembly GCA_039513925.1). Taxonomy (NCBI): domain Eukaryota; kingdom Viridiplantae; phylum Streptophyta; class Magnoliopsida; order Asparagales; family Orchidaceae; genus Platanthera; species Platanthera zijinensis. Next base: position 166,038,181 of record CM077085.1, read on the forward strand.
ACTAAGTTTGTAAATCTTTGACCTTAGATTAGCCGATCTAAACTTAAGTTTGTACCTTACGTGTAGATCCCAGTACATGTTGATCCAGTGAGGGGCACCCGCGCCCCATCCGTACCTATACAATTCCAACAATCAGAGCTGGAGCAGACGCTCACATCTATCCTAGACGCATTCAGGTCCCAATCCCAGCAAGCCCCTATACAATAGCAGGGTTCGGGATCCACATGGTTAAGAACTTTCAGAGCTCTCTCCCCTCCTGCTTACCTTGGGACAGAGTCGGTAGTGCGTACGGAAGAATGGCTCGATACTGTTCAAGAACTGTTGGCAGGAATATGGTGCCCAAACAACATGGCGGTTACCCTTGTAGTGACACTCTTAGAGCTGCATGCCAAAATGTAGTAGAAGTCCCTCATGGGCTCCTCTTTTAAAGGACGGGTGTACACGGGTATCAGTTGGAGCGAATTCTCTGAAGCCTTTTAAGAGCATTTCATCCCCTCGGCTGCTCGGGATGATCTTGAAGAGAGGTTTTTGCAACTCAAGAAAGGGTCTAAGTCGGTGACAGAAAACCAACGGGAGTTTCAGCACTTGTCTAGATTTGCTGACTCTTATGAGTTGGATGATAGAGGATACGCAAAACAATTCTAAAAAGGCTTGCGAGACCCCCTGAGGCAAACACTTTTGTTTATAGCAAATTCAAGTCTAGCCGAGATTATTGGCATGGCGAAGAGGTTGGAAGCGGACCACTTTGGAAGTGGTTAGAGGCCAGCTAAGGGCGTGATGGAAGCCGGCCCCAGCAATAGAAGGAGATTTGATAATAGAGGAGGAAGAGGATATCGAAGAGGTGGCATATGTTTCCGCCAAAATTTTAGAATGGAGCGCCCGGTTCCGCAACCGCCAGCATTGCCTCCACCTTAACAATTTCAGCAACCTGGTGGGCGGCTGGAGCGAGTGTGCTTCGAATGAAACCATCCGGGACACATTCGATTCTACTGCTCGCAACTATTTGGAAATACGCCTCTCGCTTTCCCTCCAGCAGCTCCTCGAGGGCGGGGGCACATGCGTGGTCGAGTTCGAGGACCACGAGGAGGAAACCCGGGCCCGCCGGGGATCAGATGTATGCGTTTTACATGGCTCAAGAGAGGAACCCTCAGGAGGTGATTGCAGGTATGATTACAGTTAGTCATTCTATTTTCATTAATACCCTCAAGTTGCTTAAGATATACTAGACGCCAAGCTTGAGAATTATTATTGACACTTAGGCACCGTAATGGTCGGCGGGAAACCGGCCAATACGTTATTCGACACCGGTGCCTCGCACTCTTTTGTGTCTAAAGACTTCATCAAAGATATAGATGGAGTGCAATACTTCACTGGTATTGCTCGAAGGGTGCGCCTTCCAGACGGATCAAAGATGACGGCAACCACGAAGTGCGAGTTTGAGGTTCTCTTTGAAGGAAAGCTCTTCGACACACCTGCCATAGTCTTGAGAATGCCAGAGTTCGACCTCATTCTGGGCATGGTATGGCTGGATAAGTACTATGAGAAGATTGATCGCACGCAGAAGAGGATCTCGTTGAGACATGGAGACTCAGAGTTCATCTTTCAAGGTATAAACTTCGCGCCTCGTATGATGTTATCTTAAGTCCAGCCTTTAAAAGCCCACATGAAGGGGGATGAAGTTTTCATGATCTTTTTCAAGCTGAAGGAGTTGGCGTTGGATATCAAAGATGTGCGGGTGGTGCGCGATTTCCCTAAAGTATTTTCGGAGAAATTGCCAGGATTACCCCCACACATAGAAGTAGATTTTCAAATCTAGTTTGTACCGGGTGCCAAGCATGTCTCCAAGACTCCTTACTGAATGGCCCCGAAGGAACTCCCTAAGTTTAGAGTTCAGCTGCAAGAGTTGGTAGAATCAGGGTTTGTTCGCCCCAGCTCATCATCTTGGGGAGCCCCTGTTCTATTCGTTAAGAAGAAAGATGGAACCCTGCGATTATGCATAGACTATCAGGAGCTCAACCGACTGAGGGTATGGAACACCTACCCGTTACCTCAGATCGATGAGTTGTTCGATCAACTGGTGGGAGCGTATTGATTTTCCAAGCTAGATTTGCGCTCGGGGTATTATCAATTGAGAATACAAGAGGATGATATTCAGAAAATGGCTTTCATCTCAAGGTACGGCTTATATGAGTTCACAGTGATGCTTTTTGGGCTCACAAATGCCCCATCAGCTTTCATGAGCTAAATGAACAAAGTGTTCGAGACCTATCTAGATGTCTTCATCATTGTTTTCATCGACGACATCAAGGTCTACTCCAAGACGAAGGAAGAACATATCAGGCATCTGGCCTTAGTATTGAAGAAGTTAAAAGACACGCCCTTTTCGCTAAGTTCAGCAAGTGTGAATTATGGCTTAAGGAGGTTGGTTTCTTGGGTATGTGATCAGTGGGGTTGGGCTAGCTGTGGATCCGGCCAAAAGTGCATGCTGTGAAGGAGTGGTCTCCCTTGAAATCGGCGACCAACGTGCGGAGTTTCCTTGGACTTGCCGGGTACTTCTGCAAGTTTGTAAAGGTATTCTTAAAGGTTGCTCTTCATCTTACTTCCCTAACAACGAAAGGTGTGTCGTATGAGTGGACACCCAAATGTGAAGTTGCGTTTCAAGAACTAAAGGGCAGACTTACATCCGCACCCATCCTGGCCCTTCCACCTGGGAAAGAAGGATTTCAAGTTTACACTGACACATCATATCAAAGAATGGGAACGGTATTGATGCAGCACAGTCATGTGATCGCATATGCTTCAAGACAATTAAAGAAGCATAAAATCAAATATCCAGTACATGATCGGGAGTTGGGAGTAGTAGTGTTTGTCGTGAAGATTTGGAGGAACTACCTATACGGCATACACTGCAAAATCTTCTCGGATCATAAGAACTTAAAGTATGTCCATACCCAGAAGGAATTGAATCAAAGACAGCGGCGGTGGTTGGAGTTTTTGTGCGATTATGAATTCACCCTGAACTACCATACTGGAAAAGTAAATTTTGTAGACGATGCATTGAGCAGGAAGGTACCAGAAACAAGCCCCGAGTCCCGGTTGATGCAAATGGAGTTAGCTCGAATGCTTGAGGAGATGGAGATCACCTTGGTGTTAAGGATCAACAAGATGGGTATGCAGAGTACTTGACCATGATGAGCATAGTTTGCGATATTCGAGACCGGATCCGGGCGGAGCAAGGAAGGGATGAGGCTCTGGCCCCGGCAATAAAGTCAATTGAAGATGGGACAACTAACGAGTACTCTCTAAAGGAAGACCTTGTTCATTTCCATGGCCGGCTTTACATTCCCAAGGGCAGTAAAATTCGGGAAGATATCTTGAGAGAGGCACACTGCTCTCAGTATTCTGTGCACCATGTGATTGCTAATATGTACGCCGACTTGCGGAAGACCATGTTTTTGCCTGGAATGAAGAAAGATGTTAGACATTTTGTTACGCATTGCGAGGCCTGTCAAAGGGTGAAGGCATAATGCAGGAGCCCCGATGGATTAGTGTAGTCATTGCCCATCCCCGAGTGGAAGTTCGAGGATGCCTCCATGGACTTCGTACACGGTTTGCCTCGCTCCCGCTCAGGGAATGATTCGATATGGGTAATCGTTGATCGCTTGACGAAGGTAGCCCGGTTCATACCTATGAAGAAAGAAGAACACGTGGATGTTTTGGTACTCCTTTTTGTGGAACAATTCGTACGGTATCATGGCGTGCCAATGATAATTGTCTCTGACCGAGATTGTCAGTTTACCTCTAGAGAATGGAAGGCTGTGCAGGCATATTTTGGTATGCGCCTTACCTTCAGCACAACATTTCACCCTCAAACCGACGGGCAATCTGAAAGGACTATCAGGACATTTGAAGACTTATTGAGGTTGTGTGTGTTGGATAGAGGAGAGTCGTGGGAAAGGCTCCTACCCTTGGTAGAATTCCCATACAATAACAACCATCAAGCTAGCATCGGGATGGCGCCCCATGAAGCCCTTTACGGAAGGTGTATAACACCCTTGTCATGGGTGAAAGATGAAGACCCGAAGGCTTTGGGAGTTGAAAACATAGATGATACTAATGCGGCTGTGAGGCTAATACGAGATCGCATGCTGGAGGCTCAAAGTCGCCAAGCAAAGTTTTATAATGCAAAACACCGGATGGTGGAATTTCAAGTGGGCGAAAAGGTATTTTTAAAGATCAGGCCGATGCATGGAGTATCTCGGGTACATGGTGTGAAGAAGCTCATCCCAAGGTACGTTGGGCCCTACATCATATTGGAAAGGATTGGTCCATTGGCATATCGGTTGGAATTACCGCCGGAGCTAGAGAATCTTCATGACATATTCCATTTGTCGTCACTCCAAAAGGCATTGTTGCGGCCCGAACAATATGTCCCAACCACTGACGGAGCAGTTGCGACTAATTGGTCGGTGCGACTAGAGTCTGTGCGCATAGTAGACAACGAGACGAGGATTTTGTGCCGCAAAAGTGTTCCTCTAGTAAAATTGTTGTGGTCCAATAATGGGAAAGAGGAGTACACGTGGTAGCCGGTGGACTTGATGCAAAAGCGCTACCCGGAGCTATTCCATCAAGGTAACCTTAAAAGCATATTTTATTTTATGTCTATTTTATGCTTTTCTCTCCACGTAGCCTAAACCTGATTTCGGGGACGAAATATTTTATTTTGTTTATAGGATTTGTAACGCCCTGATTCGCGCTAGGCCCCTTATGCACGATTTTGAGTCAGGAGAGCTGATTTAGGCTCAGAGAATGCAGGCGATCAGGCGCGCACTCGTGGGGAAAAAGCGAAGTTTTGCCTGTGTAGGACATGGGTAGAGACACGGGCAAATCCCTACCCATGTGTCGTGGCTTTAAGTGACATGGTGTTGAGTGGTATGGCGTTGAGTTGCATGGCGTTGAGTGGACTGTCCCGAGAAGTACACGGGTATAGACACGGGCGTGTCCCTACCCGTGTGCCGTGGCGTTGAGTGGTATGACGTTGACTGTCTGTTTTGGGTATGACACGGGTAGAGACGCGGGCGTGTCCCTACCTTTGTGCCGTGGCATTAAGTGGTCTGGCGTTGAGTGATAAGAAAATGGTTCAGAGTAGTCTGACCCGAGAAGGACATGGGTAGAAACACGGGTGTGTCTCTACCCATCTTCATCTATCACGAATAAGCAGGATTGTAACGAGCACGACACGGGTAGAGTCACGGGAAGAACCACAGCCGTGTCACCTTGACATGGGTACAGACACGGACGTGTCAGAACTCGTGTATGTGCACGAAGAGGAAGTCAAACCGTTGACGCCATTTTGCCCGAGCAGGACACGGGTAAGGACACGGGCGTGTCCCTACCCGTATCACTTCTGAATAAAAAGGCATAATGAAAACCTAGCCATTTTCATTCTCTTCCAAGCCACATCTTATGGAGAAAACTTCTGGAGGAGGGAAGAACTTGATGGAGCCAACCAAACTCTGTGAGGAATCGCCACCGCCGCCAAGAAAATGGTATGCCGACGAGAAGAATGACAAGATCCATGGCCGGAGATGGAGGAACCACTAAAAATGGGGTTTGCTTCCTCCCCTCTCCCTTGCACCAAGGTAAGCATTTGCTCTGCTTGACAAAAGGGCAGGCAGACCAAAGCTTCCTTCAAGGGCATTGGGACCAAAGACTCTGTGAGGTGTTTGTACCTCTTGCATAAGGACTTGTTTGGTCTGATGCCTGTTCTTAGTCTTGGTAGGAAAGTCTACACTCTTGTGGTAGTTGATGATTTTTCCAGGTTTTCTTGGGTGTTCTTCCTCAAGAAAAAAAATGAAACCCTTGATATCTTCATCAAGTTTATCAAGCAAATTCAGAATGAGTTTAACAATACTATGGTCAAAATCAGAAGTGACCATGAGACTGATTCCAGTCTGAAAGAATGACAGAGTTCTATGAAGAGCAAGGTATTCATCAAGAATTTTCTTCTCCAAGAACTCTCTAGCAAAATGGGATTGTTGCGAGGGACCATTGTTGGGTCCAGAGGCGCTCAAGGAGATGGAAATTATTGTGAAGCTTATTTGAGAGAAGCTTCGGATAGCCCAGGAGAGATATGAGAAGAACACCAACCGGTGTAGATCTAGCTTTGAATTTGTTGTGAGGGACTTGGTGTTCTTAAAGATATCCCCGATGATTGGAGTCAAGAGGTTTGACAAGAACTTGAAGTTGGACTTGAGGTACGTGGGGCCGTTTATGATTGTTGAACGGGTTGGTGTATCTGATTACAGGTTGGAGTTGCCTGCAAATTTTCCTGGCGTGCATGATGTCCTCCACGTCAGTCAGCAGCAAAAATGTGTGCAGAGTTGCAGACAGGTTTTGGATTTTGTGCCTAAGTTGGAGCCGAATCTTTCTTATGTGGAAATGCATGTCCGCATTTTGGATGCTCAGGATCACGTGTTGCGGAGGAAAACCATTCCTATGGTTAAGATTTTGTGTAGGAACCAGGATGTCCAAAGCGAGACTTGGGAGATAGAGTCAGCGATGAGGAAGGCTTACCCTCAACTTTTTCCTTGACCTTATGCCTGGTATGTTTTGTCCTTTCTTTTATAGCTCTGGCTTAGCTATTTCTTTTTTCCTTGTTGATATAAGGGTTATGTGTAAAGTTTCGAGGCGAAACTTTCTTTTAGGGGGGTGGCTGTAACGCCCCCAATTTTTTTGTGTTTTGTTTGGTAATTGTTTGGCATTATGATGACACGTTTCTGGCCTTTTGCCATTATTAGAGCGTGGCCTTAGATCTTTAAGTTCCTTGAGTGGCCTAATTGTAGCCTGTTTGCAAAATTCCCCAGCTAGCCGGAGTCTTTTTTTGTGACTCGGCTGAGCCTCTCAGGGAATGCTTGTACTTTGGCTTAGGAGGTGTTAGCCTGAGTGTTTGATCATCGAATGTTGTGTTCGACTTCGTCGTTGTTCGGTAGCTTGGGTGTTTAGCTACGGTGCGAGTTTTGTCAAAATCTGAGATCGTTTGTTTTCGCGTCGTTTCGACATTTACTTGATTAGCTAGTGGTAGTTGCTTTTGTTGTGCATGACCTTGAGTGGCCGAGCTTGGTAGGGCTGGTGCACTCTTTTTAGGCTAAGTGTTTAGCTGTTTTCATTTCATGTATATATATATATATATATATATATATATATATGTTTAGATAACTAGCTAATGATTTTTGATGTACAGTAATAATTATATATTTATAAGCTTAGTATATATGTATTTGCTAGCAGCTGGTGGGCTCGGGTGCATCAGTTAGGCTGATTTTATAAGCTTAGATTTATATGTTTTTATATACATATATTTTTTATGTATAATATTTTATATGCATAGCTATAGGTGGCGGTTTTAGGAGAGGCAGCCAGTGGCCGAAATCTGAATGCTATAAGATTATTTTTTTAGCTTTAGATAAGTGAGTGGAGGTCTTATTATAAGGCTCGAGCAATTCTCTTCTTCCCCATTTCCCGAGCTAGCTTCAGCTTGTTAGCTTCCAGCGGATGGAAGAAAGCGGGAGGCGGAGGAGCTGCAGCCTTGATCGCCGGATAGCTGTGTATTTAGAGCTTGTTTTTCTCAGGTGACAACAGATTTTAGCTGCTCTCGCCGATATCTTGCTTCCTAGGTATGTAACTTAGATTTTTGGGCTGTCTATAGGAGCTAGGGTTTTAAGGGTTTGTTCGTCTTCCTCTAAAAGCTTCAGGTTTGCCTCTTAGGTCGCCAATCTTGCCGCCAGTGCCGAATTTTGGAAGGAAATTGCTATTTACTGGAGGTAGAGGCAAGTGGATCTCTTTGCCCTTGACAATATTGATTTATTCCAATTACTTTTGTTGTATCAGCTCATTCTTTTCTCTCCTAGAAGTTAGGGTTGCTGCAGTCTTTGTCCCGAGCAGGTTTACTGTAAATCTTGCCAAAAATTTATTATTTTCCCTCTTTCTGTTCTCTGCTTGGTGTCCAAATAGTAGCTGGAGGTAGGGTCTTGTTTTATTAAGCTATAGTCTAGCTTGTTAGGTTGTTGTGGCCGGGTAGAAGGGGAAGGAGAGAGAGTTGGAGTTATTTTCCATCTCTTTGGATAGTAGGCGTTGAGTGGGCTGGGGTCGAGCTAGCTCTAGGTGTTAGGAATATTAGGGTAAGTCAAAAGCGTTGAGTGAGTGTACCTCACTCAACGTCTAGACTGTTAGGCTTCTAGCGTTGAGTGTGGTGCACTCACTCAACGCCATGGCTGTTTTTGCAGCTAAGTCATTATGTGTTGAGTGAGTCAACCTCACTCAATGCCATAGCTGTTTTGGCGTGGAGTGTGGTTGACTCACTCAACACCAAAGTCTTTTTTTGCCTTTAAGTCATTTGGCATTGAGTGAGTCGACCTCACTCAACGCCGTGGCTGTTTGGTGTTGAATGTGGTGGACTCACTCAATGCCAAAGCTTGTTTTTGTGGTTAAGTAATTTGGCGTTGAGTGAGTCGACCTCACTCAACGCCGTGGCTATTTCGGTGTTGAGTGAGTCAACCTTACTCAACTCTGTGGCTATTTTGGTGTTGAGTGAGTCAACCTCACTCAACGCCGTCGCTATTTTTGCGTTGAGTAAGTCGACCTCACTCAACGTCGTGGCTATTTTGGCATTGAGTGAGTCGACCTCACTCAACGTCGTGGCTATTTTTGGGTTGAGTGAGTCGACCTTACTCAATGCCATGGCTGTTTTGGCATTGAGTGTGGTAGGCTCACTCAACACAAAAGCCTGTTGCTGTGGTTAGGTTACTTGGCGTTGAGTGGGAGGACCTCAACGCCATGGCTAGGCTTTTTGCGGCTATGTTCCTTGTGTTGAGTGAGTGACCCCACTCAACGCCGATGTTAGTGCTTGGTGTTGAGTAACCCACACAGCGCCGCGTCGAGTGAACTCGACGCTTTTGCTTTGTGGGGTGGGGTGTTTTCCTTTAGGATTGTTAGTATGGCTTCTTCCTGGTGGGGGGGGGGGTGTTGGGTGTTGGCTAGTTTTTGCATGCCGACTAGTGGATTATGGCAGGTGGTGTGATTTTGTGGGCTCTATAGGGGTGAATTGTGTTTGCTGAGTTGTGTCAACCACCACCTAGGCCGTGTTGGGCTTGTATGGTTGGGTGTGTGGACCCTATAGCTGCCACCAGTTGTTTTCACCCTGGAGTGTTTTTTGGGTCTGGTTGATGGTGAGGGCTGTTCCGCCCACTCCGACCCATGGTTTTCACCACGGCCAATAATTCACAAAGATTAGGACTGTTAGTTCCTTTACTTTTTGCGGCTATTTCTTTTGGCATAGGTATGCCTTGGTGCTTAGCAGAGCATGTTGCTATTTATGTTCACACTTGGTTTACTTTTACTGCTCTTTGGACAGTGTTTCTTCTTACTTTCATGCCTTTTCTTCTACTATTAGCGTTTTGTTGCAGGGCTGGGAAACCCCTTCTTTTATTGCTCATGAATCTAATGCTCCACTTCCCTTGATATTCTTTTACATGCTGTGGTGTTCCTTTTTTTTAATGCCTCAGGTTCAGGTTGTAGCCAGTTAGACGGCTAGTGTTCTTGTGGAGCTTGCTTGTGGCCTCCTGGGTAGCTGAAGTTGTTGTTCCTCATCGGGTGAGGTAGTTTTTCTTCCTTTCTGTATAAACATGCTTACTCACCAGTAGGTTTGTGTCAGGTTGTTGACGCCCACTTTAATTATGTTGCTGGGTATGAACTAAAACTGCTACTTTTGCCTGTTTGAGGTTGTTCACTTGTTTCTGGGAAGGTTTTATGCTTGACCGCATATTAGGTATTTTTAAAACCCTAACATATTACTACATGTATCTCATGCACATCATGTTTACAAAACAAAAGCACTATTTTCCTTATGCGTAAAGACTATCTTTTTATATATACTATACTAACCTTAGAGTCGTGCGTACCATGAGTCATCCATCGGGGACACTTATGCTCATTTAGAATGTCAAAGCAACCTAATAAAAGTATTTTTCGCTGCGAATAAATATATTTTTAATTGTGGACTAGCTCATTCACTGTGCTGAGGGATACAACCGTCAAATTTAACTAATTTTCTCTCATAATATTTTATGATTTTCGGTAAAGATGTATAGTCTGGAGCTTTGCCTGAACTTGTGCAGTTATCACCTGCACGACGTGGCATCATGCACGTATTTTCACTTGCTCTGATACAATTTTATTTGTGAGAAAATGCGGGTCATGATAGTTGGTATCAGAGGGAGGTTGCTTGATAATTGGTCGGGTAACCTTTCCCTTATTTGCGTTGATAGTTTAGCATCATATCATACACACACCGATATGTCATCAGCACGTCTTCACTAAAGCACGGACACTACACTCATAAGCATTAATAGAAGTATATGGTCATATTATGTAGTGTAACATCCCATTTCCGGCTAGACCCCTAGGAGTCAGACTGGTCGTGACGGAACCCTAGGAAGCCCAAAATTGGAAATAAAGCGACCAATATTGCGGGTCACGGGTTGGTCACGCCCGTGACCGGCCCGTCACGCCCGTGACCTGGGCGTGTCTACTTCGACAATCGTCGATCTCCACGAGACGATCGTCGAACGCGCTGTCTGGGCATGTCACGCCCGTGACCAAGATGTCACGCTCGTGACTATGGGCGTGACCCCATCGACGATCGTCGATCGCCGTGAGACGATCGTCGACCTTGCGGCCCGAGCATGTCACGCCCGTGACATGAGTGTCACGCCCGTGACCTAGGGCGTGACCAGCCTTCGACGATCGTCGACCTCAATTCGACGATCGTCGAGCTCGAAACTTGTCGTTCGGGCATGTCACGCCCGTGACCTGGAGGTCACGCCCGTGACCTAGGGCGTGACCAGCCTTCGACGATCGTCGATCTCAATTCGACGATCGTCGACCAGAAATCTGCCGTTCGGGCCTGTCACGCCCGTGACACAGGTGTCACGCCCGTGACCTTCGATCGACGATCGTCGATCTCAGTTCGACGATCGTCGAACCCAGAATTGGCTATCCGGACCTGTCACGCCCGTGACCTATGTGTCACGCCCGTGACATTGGCCGAAACGACGGTTCAGGCCCGAAATTATTCCAACACACGTGGTAATAAATGCTGGTGTGGGAAGTTACACCAGGAGTAACTTCCGGCCGTTTTCCTTCTATAATTATATAATAAATGAGGAAAAGGTGGTCCAATAGAAAACCGCCATCTGGACACACCTGTTCAGTTTCCACCGTTTCTTATCCCTTCACTGTAACCGAAACGCTAAGGGGAGAACCGCCATGGCCATAATGGTTTTACCCATTCACCTTCCCACTTCCTGATTTATAAAAGCCCACCTGGACAAGAGGAGAAGGTTACACGCTCAAGTAATCAGAACAGACCTTTGTTCTTGCTGTAGGAGAAGTTCAGCAAACGCCACCACCGCGCCATGGCACCCCGACGTTCTTCTCGCCTTCAAACCGCGAACAAGGTCCTCCTCTACTCCTTCTCTTTCATGGGTAGATCTTAGGATTCTTAGAAAGGAGGTTCGTGCTCAACGGAGCCGGATCCATCTCTCGTTTTCATGGAAAAACCATGAAAGAGGTATTTTGAGTTCGCCGAAAACCGCCACCTCCGGCGGCCAAACCACCGCCGACCGCTAGCCATCGCCTCATCGGAGGTGGTGGTGGTGGTGGCTGGCCAGGGAAGTGACCGGACGGCCGGCAGCGGATCACGGAAACGTTACAGGAAAAATGGCTTCCTGGTTCTAGTTTCGGGTTCTGTAGAAGATGAACAGTAAATCGTTTTATACTTAAAAATTATGTAAATAATTTTATAAGGAGAAATATACTCGGTTTAGTATATTTTAAGGCTGCAAAATGAGGCACTTAGAGGCCGAATTAGGAAAAATGACCAGACACAAAAGTTGTAGCCCTCGGGGTCTACTTTAATTTAAAATTGATTTTATTCAATTTGGGTGAGTGGTTTGAACACAGCACTCATTTTGGTGGGATCAAGACCTAGGTTAACCAGAAATTAAAATGGCTGCCCACGGTTCATGACATGTCCAAATGACTTGAAATTTGGACTGGAGGTCTATTATATGTATATCGAGAGGCTGTCCAAAAATGAGAATTTTTGGAGAACTTTTGCCTAATGTTTTTGTAAAAATTTAATAAACAATATAAAATTAATTAGGAGATGAAATTAAGCCCAAACTCCCCCAAATTTTGGGTGGTGGTCCCTGGCATCAATATTAAGATCTGTAAAAAATTTCAACTCGATTGGTCGAGTTTTGAATAGGGAATTATCAAGTCCTAGATAGGTCTTGGTGAGGGGTACTTTGGGGAAAAGTACGACTGGAGATGGAGTGGACAAATCTCCTCAAAAGAGGCTGAAGTTGTTGGCCACTGATTTGTTGGGTCTTTGTCTACCCTCTTGGGTAACATGGTGGCTTAGGGTGGATTTTACCCTAAGAGATTGGCTCAAACCCAATGGGTGGGAGTTTGAGGTTTGTGAAGGACATAGGAGCAAAAGCTCTTGTATGCCCTTGAAATTTGGAGGAGAGGGGGATGTTATGATGAAAACCCTCTGGTTGAAATAGTGAAGGAATTGGAGGTAGTTAGGTACCTCAAAAGTTGGGATGTCGGATTAGGATAGAAATGTAATTTAGTTATCTTAAGCACTAAATCTAATCCAAAAATTATGAAACTCGGGAGGAGGGAGTTTTAGGATGTATTAGACTTATGGTAATTTTTTTGGAATTTTATGATTAATATATATTATACTTCATGTGTTAAAGAATTATTAGCCCAATTTGTTGTTTCAATTATTTGGAGGCTTTACATTAATTATAATCAGTTAAAATTCTGGATTTAGATCTTGACTAGTAGAACATTGATCCCTGAATTTTTATAGAATTTTATGTTGAGTAAATCTAGTACTTTATTCACAAATGATAGAAAGGGCCTTTATGTTTAAAAAAAATTATTATGGATAAAATACTTGCTGGAAAATTATGAAACTTAGCCAGTGCAAACTTTAGGCCTTAATCTTCATGTCATAAATTATTTAGAATTTTTGGAAGAATATTTTCTGTACTTGATTTATAAACTATAGAAATTAGAGATTATTTCCAAAATAGTTTTCATGTCATTTTGAAGATAGAAAAGTTATGATTCTTAGGATTTAGCCTTCTGAGATAACCTACTAATTATCATAAATTTGCTGGACATCTTGCATGAATAATTAGGGTAGTTTATGTTCAAACCGGTGGCCCTTGGGATTTTCGAGGAATTTATTTAAATGCCAAATAAATTAGGAAAATTTCCATTTTCTGGATTTAGGTTATTTATATCAAGATAAGTCTCCAGTAAATAGTTTAGGGCATTTGGATGAGTAATGGATCATTGCTTAACCGGTTCGACATGTAGCCTAGGTTGGTCTGCATATAGCAGTTGGTGAAATGCAATAGGACACGATCTGAGGAAGTTTTTGTCTGGGTAAACAATTATGGAAGAAATTACAATAGGAAGATATAAAGAGTAGTAAGTAGTGGTGATAGTTAGAGTTAAGAGGTGCTCGGGTTCGACGAAAGATCGTCTTCCCCGAGGAGTGGAAGGTTTAAAAGTCACCCTAGGATAGTCTAATGTAATATGAGAAGGAAATCGGGTTAAAGGGTAGACAACCAATAATAATAAGTGCCTTGCGAAAGGGAACTTCAGGCCGTAATGCACCGTCTTGGTTCCTAGTGCCCCTTGAGAGCCCTTCACGGGGTATACCGGGGGCAGTTCTGGGCCTAAGACCCCGGGTTTGAAAAATTATGAGAAAAAAAAGGGGGTCTTACAAGTGGTATCAGAGCAAACATCGATCAGAAGGAAGTCGCAGTCCACAAACCCTAGGTCACCCCCGCTCGAGTTTAGTTTGGGGACAAACTAAGCAGCGGAAGCAGTGGTGTGCCCATATGGGGATCACATATAATTTGTCCACCTTTAGGTAATATTTGAACGTTTTTCTCAGCATGTGTTTTCGTTGCGCAGCCTCCAGCACAGCCTACGCCACAGGGCGGAGTTCAGCAGACTCAGGGAGTTGCACCACCTCCACCGGTCCCCACCCCTTTCCTTCAGTCAGACATGGGACAGACCCTGACTGCCATTCTGGAGGCCTTCAGGGCCCAGCAGGTTCCGGTCCCGCAGCCCAATCTGGGGGCCAACTGGCTCAGCATCTTCCGGGGTCTTTCTCCCCCGTCCTATCTGGGGACAGAGTCGGCTGTTCGGACGGAGGAATGGCTAGATATCATGTACGAGATGCTGACCGGGATTCGGTGTCCATGGGAGGAGAGGGTGGCTCTGGTTGTCTCCTGCCTGGAGTCCCATGCAAAGAGGTGGTGGAAGACGCTGTTGGACACGACATTTGCTGATAGGGAGGTTGCGGAGGTCACTTGGGAGGAGTTCAGGGCCGCACTGCTGGAGCATTTCGTTCCGCAGTCGGCTAGGGATGATTTGGAGGAGCGGTTCTTACAGCTGAAGCAGGGTACTCGGACCGTGGTGGAGTACCATCGAGAGTTTGACCACCTGGCTCGATACGCAGATTCCTACCAGCTGGACGAGGCAGGGTATATCAGGAGGTTCTACAAGGGCCTACGTGAGGACTTGAGGGAGGCCCTCTTGTTTGTATCTGACGGGCCCATCTCCCGGATTTTGGAGATGGCCAAAAGGATTGAGGCAGATTGGCACACCACCCGGGGCCGGAAACGGCCAGCAGAGGATCAGGGACGAAGAGGAAGGAATGACCAGCGGCAGGGTGTTGTACCAGAGGGGAGGAGGACAGAGGACCAGCCTCGTCAGGACGTGAGGCCGGAGCCGAGGGAACAGGTGGTATTGGCCCCTCCACCCCTTCGGATGCAGGAGATGCCGAGACCCGGGGGAATGGCGTATCCCCCAGAGTGCTACTTTTGTCATCAGATTGGGCACATTCGGAGGAACTGCCCCATGAGGGGGGCACCACCTCCAGCACATCAGGGCGGCCCACCAGCTCAGCATTACGGAGGCCGAGGACGCGGCCGCGGTCGAGGATACCAGGGGGAAGATCGTAGACAGGGAAGAGAGCAGGTATATGCCTTGGACCTTGCACAGCCGCAGAATCCGGAGCAGGTCATCGCAGGTATGCCGAAATGCTTCTTTGTTTTCATAGAATTTGCCCTTTAAGTTGTTAAAACTTTGAATCGCACTAGATTGATAGCAAGGAAAGTAAAAACTCATTATAGAACCCTAAGATATCTAATCACCCCAGGTATAGTCTTCATCAGCGGCAAGCCTGCCCGCACGCTGTTCGATACTGGAGCTACTCACTCCTTTGTGTCAGAGTCGTTCGTGGAAGGACTGGAAGGTGTGGAGCGGTTCACAGGCTCGAGGATGAGGGTGCGACTACCGGATGGATCTGAGCTCCTTACCACGGATCACTGCAATATGGAGGCAGAAATTGGTGGAAAAGCGTTCGAGGCTCCAGCGACGATTTTGAAGCTGACGGACTACGACCTGATCCTGGGCATGGTATGGCTGCACTGGAACTATGCCCAGATTGACTGCCAGGCAAAGAGGATCACCGTGAGACACGAGGACTCTTTCATTACCATTGAAGGTATAAGACCTGTCTCTCGTATACTCTTATCTTCAGTACAGGCCATTAAGGCCCATCTGCAGGGAGAGGAGGTCTATCAGATTCTTTTTGAGATGGCGGAGGTTAAGGAGTCGGTGACAGACATCCCGGTGGTGCGAGATTTCGCTGACATCTTTCCGGAGAAACTGCCAGGACTACCACCACACCGAGAGCAGGATTTTCAGATACAGCTTGTGCCGGGAGCCAAGCCGGCGTCTAGGGCCCCTTATCGGATGGCCCCAAAGGAGTTGGCAGAGTTTCGGACTCAGTTGCAGGAATTAGTTGAGGCAGGTTTGGTTAGACCGAGTTCCTCGCCATGGGGAGCACCGGTCCTGTTCGTGAAGAAGAAGGATGGGACACTACGCCTGTGCATCGATTATCGAGCACTGAACAGGCTGACCGTCCGGAATACCTATCCGCTCCCACGGATAGACGAATTATTCGACCAGCTAGAGGGGGCCCATTATTTCTCGAAGCTGGACTTGAGATCAGGATACTACCAGCTGCGGATCCAGGAGGAGGATATCCCGAAGACGGCCTTTAGTAGCAGATATGGCCTGTATGAGTTCACCGTGATGCCCTTTGGGCTCACGAATGCTCCGTCGGCGTTCATGAGTCTCATGAACAGGGTTTTCGAAGCCTACTTGGATGTGTTCGTCATAGTATTCATAGACGACATCCTGATCTACTATAGGACGGAGGAGGAGCACACTCGGCATCTGGCACTGACCTTGGAGAGGTTGCGGGAGCATCGCCTTTATGCAAAATTCAGCAAGTGTCAGTTCTGGTTGAAGGAGGTGGCCTTCCTAGGCCACATTATCAGCGGAGCCGGGTTATCAGTAGATCCAGCAAAGATTCGGGCAGTTTGCGATTGGCCGCAGCTGAGGATAGCCACCGATGTACGCAGTTTCTTGGGACTTGCCGGTTACTACCGGAAGTTCGTGGAAGGGTTCTCTCGGATTGCCCTCCCCCTCACATCTTTGACAAAGAAGGAGGCACCTTTTGTGTGGATCCCGCAGTGCCAGGCGGCTTTCCAGGAGCTGAAGGACCGACTCATCTCGGCCCCTATCCTGGCCCTTCCATCCGGAAGGGAGGGATTCCAGGTGTATACCGACGCATCATACCAAGGGATGGGAGCGGTGCTGATGCAGAACGGACATGTCATAGCATATGCCTCCCGCCAGCTGAAGATCCATGAGAGGAACTACCCGGTGCACGACCTCGAGATGGGAGCGGTCGTTTTTGCTCTGAAGGTCTGGCGCCATTATCTTTATGGAGTCCACTGCGATATCTTCTCCGATCACAAGAACTTGAAATACGTGGACACTCAGAAGGAGCTGAATATCAGGCAGAGGCGCTGGGTGGAGTTCTTAGCAGATTATCAGTATGAGATGCACTACCACCCAGGGAAGGCAAATGTGGTGGCCGACGCGTTGAGTCGGAGAGCGGCCACTTCCGAAGCTGGGCCCCAGGTTATGTCTATGGAGCTGGTCCAGTCATTCAGAGACATGCAGATATCCCTAGTGTCCGAGGATGATCCAGATCTGTATAGGGAGTATCTAGCATCGATAGTGGCCATAGACGATATTCGGGATCGCATTCGGGACGGACAGAGGACAGATGCGGGGGCAGAGCCGATGTTCCGAGCTTTGGAGGAAGGTTCGACAGGGGATTATTCCCTGAGGGATGGTTTGCTCCACTTCAGAGGCAGAGTATATATACCCGCAGGAGGCCAGATCCGAGAGGATATTTTGACGGAGGCGCATTGCAGCCGGTACTCCGTGCACCCGGGGATCACAAAGATGACCGCTGATCTGAAGAGGACGATGTTTTGGCCGGGCATGAAGAAGGACATTACGTACTTCGTGACCCATTGCGAAGCGTGTCAGTTGGTGAAGGCGGAGTGCAGGAACCCCGCAGGACTATTGCAGCCACTCCCGGTGCCGGAGTGGAAGTTTGACGACATTGCGATGGATTTTATACATGGTCTTCCCCGGTCTCGGACAGGGAACGACTCGATTTGGGTGATTGTCGATCGGCTGACGAAGGTGGCCCGCTTTATACCGATCAGGAAGGACGATTCGGTGGGAGTGCTGGTACGGAAGTTTGTGGAGCAGTATGTCCGATATCATGGCGTGCCCCGGACGATAGTGTCGGACCGCGATGGACGGTTTACATCCAGGGAGTGGCGGTCAGTGCAGGCATATTTGGGCACCCGATTGACTTTTAGCACGGCCTTCCACCCTCAGACGGACGGGCAGACCGAGCGCACCAACAGGACCTTGGAGGACTTACTACGGCTGTGTATACTAGACCGAGGGGAGCCGTGGGAGAAGACGTTACCATTGGTCGAGTTCTCCTACAACAATAGCTACCAGTCCAGCATCAGGATGGCGCCTTATGAGGCCTTGTATGGAAGGAAATGTAGGACCCCGCTTTCTTGGGTTCAAGACGAGGATCCGAAGCTGTTGGGATCGGACTTTGTGGAAGATACCGAGGCTCAGGTGAGACTGATCAGAGATAGGATGTTGGAGGCGCAGAGCAGACAGGCTAAATACTATGACGCCCGGCATCGTCAGGTGGAGTTTCGGGTAGGGGATCGAGTGTTCTTGAAGATCCGACCCATGCACGGAGTCTCACGGGTGCGCGGTCGGAGGAAGAAACTCAGCCCTAGGTATATGGGCCCTTACCGGATCCTGGAGCGGATCGGACCCTTAGCCTACAGGCTAGAGTTGCCACCAGAGCTGGTAGCTCTACACGACGTCTTCCACATCTCTTCGCTGAGAAGGGCTCTACTACGCCCGGAGCAGCGGATTTTGACCACAGAAGGGCCGGTAGCTTCAGACCGATCTGTTCACTTGGAGCCGGTTCGGATCGATGACAAAGGAGTGCGGATCTTGCGCCGCAAGAAGATCCCCTTAGTCAAGGTTCTGTGGAGAAATCACGGTCAGGAGGAGCACACCTAGGAACCGCAGGATCTGATGAGGCAAAGATACCCGGAGTTGTTCAGTCAGGTACATCTCACCACCTCTCGGTATACTATAGACTGCCTTCTTGTTTTGGAATGTTAAGGCTAGATAAGGAAAATCTAGGACCTAGGCTTGCACACTTAATCAGAATGGTAGGGGCTAATCTTTTGTTTATTGGGGAGATTGCCTTCGTTATCAAACGAACAGTCGCCTGAACCCAGTAGAAGGATCGTATGGGATGTTACAAGTTTAATTTATTCCGATAGAAATCCCCGTAGGCTCAACCTCAATTTCGGGGACGAAATTTTTGTTTTGTTTATTGGGATTTGTAACATCCCATTTCCGGCTAGACCCCTAGGAGTCAGACTGGTCGTGACGGAACCCTAGGAAGCCCAAAATTGGAAATAAAGCGACCAATATTGCGGGTCACGGGTTGGTCACGCCCGTGACCGGCCCGTCACGCCCGTGACCTGGGCGTGTCTACTTCGACGATCGTCGATCTCCATGAGACGATCGTCGAACGCGCTGTCTGGGCATGTCACGCCCGTGACCAAGATGTCACGCCCGTGACTATGGGCGTGACCCCATCGACGATCGTCAATCGCCGTGAGACGATCGTCGACCTTGCGGCCCGAGCATGTCACGCCCGTGACATGAGTGTCACGCCCGTGACCTAGGGCGTGACCAGCCTTCAACGATCGTCGACCTCAATTCGACGATCGTCGAGCTCGAAACTTGTCGTTCGGGCTTGTCACGCCCGTGACCTGGAGGTCACGCCCGTGACCTAGGGTGTGACCAGCCTTCGACGATCGTCGATCTCAATTCGACGATCGTCGACCAGAAATCTGCCGTTCGGGCCTGTCACGCCCGTGACACAGGTGTCACGCCCGTGACCTTCGATCGACGATCGTCGATCTCAGTTCGACGATCGTCAAACCCAGAATTGGCTATCCGGACCTGTCACGCCCGTGACCTATGTGTCACGCCCGTGACATTGGCCGAAACGACGGTTCAGGCCCGAAATTATTCCAACACGCGTGGTAATAAATACTGGTGTGGGAAGTTACACCAGGAGTAACTTCCGGCCGTTTTCCTTCTATAATTATATAATAAATGAGGAAAAGGTGGTCCAATAGAAAACCGCCAGCTGGACACACCTGTTCAGTTTCCACCGTTTCTTATCCCTTCACTGTAACCGAAACGCTAAGGGGAGAACCGTCATGGCCATAATGGTTTTACCCATTCACCTTCCCACTTCCTGATTTATAAAAGCCCACCTGGACAAGAGGAGAAGGTTACACGCTCAAGTAATCAGAACAGACCTTTGTTCTTGCTGTAGGAGAAGTTCAGCAAACGCCACCACCGCGCCATGGCACCCCGACGTTCTTCTCGCCTTCAAACCGCGAACAAGGTCCTCCTCCACTCCTTCTCTTTCATGGGTAGATCTTAGGATTCTTAGAAAGGAGGTTCGCGCTCAACGGAGCCGGATCCATCTCTCGTTTTCATGGAAAAACCATGAAAGAGGTATTTTGAGTTTGCCAGAAACCGCCACCTCCGGCGGCCAAACCACCGCCGACCGCTAGCCATCGCCTCATCGGAGGTGGTGGTGGTGGTGGCTGGCCAGGGAAGTGACCGGACGGCCGGCAACGGATCACGGAAACGTTACAGGAAAAATGGCTTCCTGGTTCTAGTTTCGGGTTCTGTAGAAGATGAACAGTAAATCGTTTTATACTTAAAAATTATGTAAATAATTTTATAAGGAGAAATATACTCGGTTTAGTATATTTTAAGGCTGCAAAATGAGGCACTTAGAGGCCGAATTAGGAAAAATGACCAGACACAAAAGTTGTAGCCCTCGGGGTCTACTTTAATTTAAAATTGATTTTATTCAATTTGGGTGAGTGGTTTGAACACAGCACTCATTTTGGTGGGATCAAGACCTAGGTTAACCAGAAATTAAAATGGCTGCCCACGGTTCATGACATGTCCAAATGACTTGAAATTTGGACTGGAGGTCTATTATATGTATATCGAGAGGCTGTCCAAAAATGAGAATTTTTGGAGAACTTTTGCCTAAAGTTTTTGTAAAAATTTAATAAACAATATAAAATTAATTAGGAGATGAAATTAAGCCCAAACTCCCCCAAATTTTGAGTGGTGGTCCCTGGCATCAATATTAAGATCTGTACAAAATTTCAACTCGATTGGTCGAGTTTTGAATAGGGAATTATCAAGTCCTAGATAGGTCTTGGTGAGGGGTACTTTGGGGAAAAGTACGACTGGAGATGGAGTGGACAAATCTCCTCAAAAGAGGCTGAAGTTGTTGGCCACTGATTTGTTGGGTCTTTGTCTACCCTCTTGGGTAACATGGTGGCTTAGGGTGGATTTTACCCTAAGAGATTGGCTCAAACCCAATGGGTGGGAGTTTGAGGTTTGTGAAGGACATAGGAGCAAAAGCTCTTGTATGCCCTTGAAATTTGGAGGAGAGGGGGATGTTATGATGAAAACCCTCTGGTTGAAATAGTGAAGGAATTGGAGGTAGTTAGGTACCTCAAAAGTTGGGATGTCGGATTAGGATAGAAATGTAATTTAGTTATCTTAAGCACTAAATCTAATCCAAAAATTATGAAACTCGGGAGGAGGGAGTTTTAGGATGTATTAGACTTATGGTAATTTTTCTGGAATTTTATGATTAATATATATTATACTTCATGTGTTAAAGAATTATTAGCCCAATTTGTTGTTTCAATTATTTGGAGGCTTTACATTAATTATAATCAGTTAAAATTCTGGATTTAGATCTTGACTAGTAGAACATTGATCCCTGAATTTTTATAGAATTTTATGTTGAGTAAATCTAGTACTTTATTCACAAATGATAGAAAGGGCCTTTATGTTTAAAAAAAATTATTATGGATAAAATACTTGCTGGAAAATTATGAAACTTAGCCAGTGCAAACTTTAGGCCTTAATCTTCATGTCATAAATTATTTAGAATTTTTGGAAGAATATTTTCTGTACTTGATTTATAAACTATAGAAATTAGAGATTATTTCCAAAATAGTTTTCATGTCATTTTGATGATAGAAACGTTATGATTCTTAGGATTTAGCCTTCTGAGATAACCTACTAATTATCATAAATTTGCTGGACATCTTGCATGAATAATTAGGGTAGTTTATGTTCAAACCGGTGGCCCTTGGGATTTTCGAGGAATTTATTTAAATGCCAAATAAATTAGGAAAATTTCCATTTTCTGGATTTAGGTTATTTATATCAAGATAAGTCTCCAGTAAATAGTTTAGGGCATTTGGATGAGTAATGGATCATTGCTTAACCGGTTCGACATGTAGCCTAGGTTGGTCTGCATATAGCAGTTGGTGAAATGCAATAGGACACGATCTGAGGAAGTTTTTGTCTGGGTAAACAATTATGGAAGAAATTACAATAGGAAGATATAAAGAGTAGTAAGTAGTGGTGATAATTAGAGTTAAGAGGTGCTCGGGTTCGACGAAAGATCGTCTTCCCCGAGGAGTGGAAGGTTTAAAAGTCACCCTAGGATAGTCTAATGTAATATGAGAAGGAAATCGGGTTAAAGGGTAGACAACCAATAATAATAAGTGCCTTGCGAAAGGGAACTTCGGGCCGTAATGCACCGTCTTGGTTTCTAGTGCCCCTTGAGAGCCCTTCACGGGGTATACCGGGGGCAGTTCTGGGCCTAAGACCCCGGGTTTGAAAAATTATGAGAAAAAAAAAGGGGGGTCTTACATGTAGTATGGGATGCATAATATGTGTTTGTATATGGATCCACCATAGGAGGCAACATGTGAGGGTTATGTAGTATGGGATGCATAACCTCACCACATGAATGCAGCTAGCACGTTTTCTTTTTTTTTTTTGTTGCATGGAAATGTTATGTAGTATGAGATGCATAAAATTTTCATGTGTACGCCGCCCATGGCATGCATTAAGGCCTTTCTTTAGAATGCATAGCACAATATGCATAGCATAACATTGCATAAGCACAAGGTGCCAAGCTAAAGATTTGCATGATAACATATGTACACACATGGTTTTGATTCAAAGGATATACCAATTCATGTATTCATGGTCAAAACACATGAGTTAGAATGGCAGTGAGGAACCATCCTGGGTTAAGCATAACATAATTATTGTAAAAAAAAAATCTCAGAGCAAGTTTAGCAGTTAGAGTTCATATTTAAGTATGTGTGTTTGTATTGTGTAGTTTTGTTCTAGCAATTAGGCTAAGTTTTAAGTCGTGCTAATATGATTATAGGATGGCGAGGTGTCCTTCGACGAGATCGACTCCCCAATATGAGGGTGAGTCTTATGGAGCACAAAGCGAGGCGTTGATTGAAAGTCTGCGGCAGTGTAATGAAGCCATATCTAGGCAAGTGGTGGGTATGCATACTCAGATCCAGTCTCTGTTAACAGTTGTGGTTGGATAGCCTTCGAGAGTGTCGGACCCTACTGTAGGTGTAGCTTCTCCTGTTCCTCCTGCTCCCCTGGTACCTCCTGTTGTGCGACCCCCGAAGATGACATTCATATCACACTTCCAGCGACTTGGACCACCTACTTATGATGGGAAGGCGAACTTTATGGTTTTGGATGATTGGCTTAAAGCCATCGAGGAGATGTTCTCCTATTCTGGAGTTACCCTGATCAGAGGGTAATGATCGCCGCCTATCAGCTTAAGGGATTGGCAAAGAGTTGGTGGCTGAGAGAGAAGGACTGCTTGAAAGAGGGATGCTCTTGGGAGACCTTCAAGGAACTGTTGTTAAGGAAGTTTCTTCCTTCGGTCGAGCGTGACCGCCGGATGAATGATTTCCTACATTTGAAGTAGAGGAAGCTCACAGTTGCGGAGTACGAGATAGAATTAAGTAAACTGAGCTGGTTTGCCCCCAGCTTGGTGAGTTTCGAAGTGGATAGAGTTAACCGATTTATTGGTGGCCAAAGAAGTGATGTTCAGCAGTTAGCTATTTCTCATGGAGCAGTGAGTTATGCTGGTGCGATAGAAGCTGCTTTGAAGGTGGAGGCCATTGAAAATGCTAAGCAAAGAGGGCAGCAGGTGAGAAAAGATAAAAGGAAAGCTGTTGAAGGAAAGAGCCCCCAGGTACCCGGTGCTTCTTCATGGAAGAAGAGAAAGGAGGTTTGTAGCTTCTGTGGCCGGTCGGGCCATCCCGTGGAGAAATGTTTCAAGAGGTTGGCAGCTCAGACGAAGGAGCAAGTGCATGCGATTCAAGGCGCTGCCAGTGAAGATTTATTCTATTATGCGTGTAAGCGGCCAGGGCATGATGGTTCCCATTGCTGGGGAAAGGATAAGAATAAGGTAAGAGGTTATTTTCTTTGCGGTCAAGAAGGGCACATCAAGGCTCAGTGCCCCCAGCTCCAGCCGGTGTTCCAGCCAGTGCCACTCCAGGCGATGCCACCTCCTCAGCAGGTGGACAAAGGCAAGGGAAAGCTGAATGTAATTTCTTCAGAGGAAGTGCAGACTTTGACTCAGGTCATTTAAGGTTATATTTCTCCCTAGCCTAAATGTTTTGTTTCTATTATAGCTTTAGCATTTGTTTTTCTTAGTTGCGTCTGCCATCTTATAGGAAGATTTAAGGTGAGGAACCGCTGGGCACGTGTTCTCTTTGACTATGGTGCTACCCACTCCTTTGTGGCTAGAGCCTTTTTGGAGCACTATCGTTTGGGTCGAGAGCGAGTTAGTGATACCTTTTGAGTCAAGTTTCCTTTCGGTGATTCCGTGATTTCAGATCAGGGTATTCGGGATTGTCCGATTTTGTTGGGAGATTTTCTAGCGAAGGCAGATTTGAAGGTGATCGGCCTGGAAGACTTCGATGTTATCTCAGGCATGGACTGGTTGTCCAGTTATGATGTAGTTATCCAGCGCAAGGGTAAGCGCTTGGACTCCGTTAAGGAAAACGGTCAGCCTAGGTGTGTTTATGTTGATCCGCGCCAGGATGCTCCAGTCATTTCTGCGGTATGTGTTCAGAAGCTACTTGATTCTGATTGCTTTGCCTGTTTCGTCTTAATAGTGGGGAATGTTGTTAGCATACCACGTTTGGAGGATATTCCTATGGTGTGCAAGTTTTTGGATGTTTTCCCTGACGATCTTCCTGGTCTTCCACCTGATCAAGATGTTTAGTTTGTGTTAGACTTTGAGCCAGGTACGCGTCCTATTGCGAAGGCGCCATGCCGGATGGCCCCGCGAGAGCTGGAGGAGTTGCGTATCCAGCTTGATGATCTATTAGCGAAGGGTTTTATCAGGCCGAGTTCGTCGCCTTGGGGTGCATTTCTTCTGTTTGTAAAGAATAAAGACGGGTCGATGAGGCTTTGCATCGACTATAAAGAGCTGAACAAGGTTATTATCAAGAACAGGTACCCTCTACCACGGATTGATGATTTGTTTGATCAGTTGTGTTGTAGCACAGTATTCTCCAAGATTTATCTTCGATCTGGACACCATCTGCTCAGGATCCGAGTCTGAAATTTCGCGGACAGCTTTTTGATCCCGGTATGGGTATTTTGAATTTTTGGTCATGTCGTTTGCTTTGACCAACGTGCCCTGAACTTTTATGGATTTTATGAACCGAGTATTCAAGGATTTTCTGGATAAGTTCGTGGTCGTGTTTATCGACGATGTTCTGTTTTATTCCCACAATACGGAGGAGCACGAACAGTATCTACGTTTGGTTTTATCTGCCTTGAGGGACAACAAGCTATTCGCCAAGATGAGCAAGTGTGAGTTTTGGTTGCCCCAGGTTGCATTTTTGGGCCACGTGGTGAATAAGAGTGGGATTTCAGTTGACCTAGAAAAGATCGCTGATGTGATGGATTGGAGAAGGTCGGGCACACCCAAGGAGATTAGGAGTATTCTGGGATTAGCCGGCTACTACAAGAGATTTGTGGAGGGTTTTTCTACCCTTGATGCACCTTATACAAGATTGACTCAGAAGAACAACGCTTTTGTCTAGAGCGAGAAGTGCGAGGAAGCCTTCCTGGAGCTCAAGGACAGATTGTGCAGTGCCCCTGTTTTGACCCTGCCTACTGAGGGTATGGAGTATGATGTTTATGTGGATGCGTCACATGTTGGTCTTGGTTGCGTGTTGATGCAAGCCGGGAAAGTGATTGCGTACGGGTCGAGATTGCTGAATACTCATGAGAGGAACTACCCTACACATGTCCTGGACTTCGCAGCCGTGATTTATGCGCTGAAGTTCTGGAGACATCTGCTTTATTGCGCGGAGTGCAAAATTTTTACTGATCACAAGAGCTTAAAGTACGTCTTCACCCAGAAGGAATTGAATCTGCACCGGCGGTGATGGTTGGAGTATGTGGCCGACTACGATGTTGAGATCCAGTATCATCCAGGAAAGGCCAATGTGGTGGCCGACGCCCTGAGTCGGAAGTCAGGGAAGTTTTTTGGTCTCTCCGCCGAGCTTTTAGTAGAGGAGTTTCTTTTGATGGGAATTTCTGTGGGAAGCAACGATTTGGAGAGTAGTTTGGCAGTGATAGAACCTTCATGGATTGCGCTTACGAGACAACATCATAAGTATGATCCTTATCTTCTGTATTTGTATCTTCGAGCTAAGAAAGGTGAATTGCCATATTTTTCTATTGATGATGCAGGTACCTTGCGGTACCGCTACAGGTTTTTCATCCCCGCTGTGGGAGATATCCGGGTGATGGTGTGCAGGGAAGCCCATGGATCTTGTGTTGCCTACCATCCAGGATCTACTAAGATGTATCATGATTTAAAGCAGATTGCCTGGTGGTATGGGATGAAGGGAGACATAGCCAGATTTGTTTCTGAGTTCCACACTTTCAAGAGTGTGAATGTTGATCATGGAAGGCCTGGTGGTAAGTTGACTCCCTTGGAGATTCCAACTTGGAAGTGGGAGAGAATTTCGATGGATTTCATTGCAGGCTTACCGAGATCTCCTAGGGGGCATGATTTAGTTTGGGTGATGGTGGACAGATTGACAAAGTGTTCTCACTTCGTACCGTTTAAGATCGATTATTCGATGAGGAAGATAGCTGAGCTGTATTTGAATGAGGTCATCCAGTTTCAAGGTGTGCTAGTCAGCATTATTTCAGACCGAGACTCCCGGTTTACATCTCTCTTCTGGAAGAGGCCGCAAGAGGGTTTGGGTACGGATTTGAGATATTCTACTGCTTACCACCCGTAGACTAATGTCCAGACAGAGCGAGTCAATCAGATAGTGGAGGACATGATCCGATGCTATATTCTACACACGGAGGAGCGTGGGATGAGCGTTTGTGGCTTATGGAGTTTACGTATTACAACAGTTTTCAAGAAAGCTTGCAAATGGCTTCTTTTGAAGCATTGTATGGGAGGCGCTGTAGGACTCCCTTGTTTTGGGCAGAGGTTGGCAAGGGACCATTGTTGGGTCCATAGGCGCTCAAGGAGATGGAAATTGCTGTGAAGCTTATTCGAGAGAAGCTTCGGATAGCCCAGAAGAGATATGAGAAGAACGCCAACCGGCGTAGATCTAGCTTGGAATTTGTTGCGGGGGACTTCGTGTTCTTAAAGGTTTCCCCGATGATTGGAGTCAAAAGGTTTGTCAAGAACAAAAAGTTAGACCCAAGGTACGTGGGGCCGTTTATGATTGTTGTGCGGGTTGGTGTATCAGCTTACAGGTTGGAGTTGCCCGCAAATTTTCCTTGCATGCATGATGTCTTTCACGTTAGTCAGCTGCGGAAATGTGTGCAGAGTGGCAGGCAGGTTTTGGATTCTTTGCCTTAGTTGGAGCCGATTCTTTCTTATGTGTAAATGCCTGTCCGCATTTTGGATGCTAGGGATCGCGTATTGCGGAGGAAAACCATTCCTATGGTTAAGATTTTTTGGAGGAACAAGGATGTGCAAAGCGAGACTTGGGAGCTAGAGTCGGCGATGAGGAAGGCTTACCCTCATCTGTTTCCTTGACCTTATGCCTGGTATGTTTTGTGCTTTCTTTTATAGCTCTGGCTTAGCCATTTCTTTTTTCCTTCTTGATAGAAGGGTTATGTGTAAAGTTTCGAGGAAAAACTTTCTTTTAGGGGGCGTGGCTGTAACGCCCCCGATTTTTCTGTGTTTTGTTTGGTAATTATTTGGCATTACGATAACACGTTTCTGGCCTTTTGTCGTTGTTAGAGCGTGGTCATAGCTCTTTAGGTTCCTTTAGTGGCCTATTTGTAGCCTGTTTGCAAGATTCCCCAACTAGTCAGAGTCTGTTTTGGTGACTCGGTTGAGCCTCTCAGGGAATGCTTGTACTTTGGCTTGGGAGGCGTTAGCCCGAGTGTTTGATCGTCGGATGTTGTGTTCGACTTCGCCATTGTTTCAGTAGCTTGGGTGTTTAGCTACGGTGCGAGTTTTGTAAAAATCTGAGATCGTTTGTTTTCGCGTCGTTTCGACGTTTGCTTGATTAGCATGTGGTAGTTGCTTTTGTTGTTCATGGCCTTGAGTGGCCGAGCTTGGTAGTGTTGGTGCCTAGTTTTTAGGCTAAGTGTTTAGCCGTTTTCATTGCATGTATATATATATATGTTTAGATAACTAGCTAATGAGTTTTGTTGTACAGTAATAGTTATATATTTATAAGCTTAGTATATATGTATTTGCTAGCAGCTGGTGGGCTCGGGTGCATCAGTTAGGCAGATTTTATAAGATTAGATTTATATGTTTGTATATGCATATATTTTTATATGTATAATATTTTATATGCATAGCTATAGGTGGTGGTTTTAGGAGAGGCAGCCAGTGGCCGAAATCTGAGTGTTATAGGATTATTTTTTTAAGCTTTAGATAAGTGAGTGGAGGTCTTATTATAAGGCTCCAGCTGTTCTCTTCTTCCCCATTTCCCGAGCTAGCTTCAGCTTGTTTGCTTCCAGCGGAAGGAAGCAAGCGGTAGGCGGAGGAGCTGCAGCCTCGACCGCCGGATAGCTATGGATTTAGGACTTGTTTTGCTCGGGTGATAGCAGATTTGAGCTGCTCTCGCCGAGATCTTGCTTCCTAGGTATATAACATAGCTTTTCTGGCTGTCTATAGGATCTATTGTTTTTAGGGTTTGTTCTTCTTACTCTAAAAGCTTCAGGTTTGCCTCTTAGGTGGCCGATCTTGCCACCGGTGCCGAATTTATGAAGGCAACTGCAGTTTCCTGGAGGTAGAGGCAAGTGGCTCTCTTTGCCCTTGCCAATCTTGATTTTATTCCAATTACTTTTGTTGTATTAGATCATTCTTTTCTCTCCTAAAAGCTAGGGTTGCTGCAGTCTTTGTCCCGAGCAGGTTTACTGTCAATCTCCCCTAGAATTAATTAATTTCTCTCTTTCTATTCTCTGCTTAGTGTCCAGATAGTAACTGGAGGTAGGGTCTTGCTTTATTAAGGTTTAGTCCAGCTTGTTAGGTTGTTTTGGCGGGGTAGAAGGGGAAGGAGAGAGAGTTGGAGTTATTTTCCAGCTCTCTGGATAGTAGGCGTTGAGTGGGATGGGGTCGGTCTAGCTCTAGGTTTTAGGAATATTAGGCTAAGTCAAAAGCGTTGAGTGATTATACCTCACTCAACGCCTAGACTGTTAGGTTTCTGGAGTTGAGTGTGGTGTACTCACTTAACGCCTTGGTCATTTTTTCGGCTAAGTCATTTGGCATTGAGTGAGTCGACCTCACTCAACGTCGTGGCTATTTTGGCATTGAGTTTGGTGGACTCCCTCAACGCAAAAGCCTGTTTTTGCCTTTAAGTCATTTGGCTTTGAGTGAGTCGACCTCACTCAACGCCGTGGCTGTTTTTGCGTTGAGTGTGGTGGCCTCACTCAACGCAAAAGCCTGTTTTTGCGATTAAGTCATTTGGTATTGAGTGAGTAGACCTTACTCAACATCGTGGCTATTTTGGTGTTGAGTGAGTCGACCTCACTCAATGTCGTGGCTTTTTTGGCATTTAGTGAGTCGACCTCACTCAACACTGTGGCTGTTTTGGCGTTGAGTGAGTCAACCTCACTAAACACCATGGCTATTTTGGCGTTTAGTGTGGTTGGCTCACTCAAAGCCAAAGCCTATTGCTGCGGTTAGGTTACTTGGCGTTGAGTGGGAGGACCTCACTCAATGCCGAAGCTGTTTGACGTTGAGTGTGGTGAACCCACTCAACGCCATGTCTAGGCTTTTTGCAGTTATGTTCCTTGCGTTGAGTGACTGACCCCACTCAACGTGGTGGTTAGTGCTTGGTGTTGAGTAACCCACTCAGTGTCGTGTCGTGTGAACTCGACGCTTTTGCCTTGGGCAGGGGGGGTGTTTTCCTTTAGGACTGTTAATATGGCTTCTTCCTTAGGAGGGGTGTTCTGTGTTAACCTAGTTTTTGCATGCCGACTTGTGGATTATGGAAGGTGGTGTGGTTTTGTAGGCTCTGTAAGGGGTGAATTGTGTTTGCTGAGTTGTGGCCACCACCACTTAGGCCGTGTTGGGATGGTATGGTTGGGTGTGTTGACCATATAGCTTCCACTGGTTGTTTTCACCCTGGAGTGTTTTTTGGGTCTGGTTGATGGTGAGGGCTGTGCTTCCCACTCCGACTCAAGGTTTTCACCACAACCAATAATTCACAAAGATAAGGACTGTTATTTCCTTTCCTTTTTAGTGGCTATTTCTTTTGGCATAGGTATGCCTTGGTGCTGCTGCAGGTGCTTAGGAGAGCATGTTGCTATTTATGTTCACACTTGGTGTACTTTTACTGCTCTTTGGACAGTGTTTGTTCTGACTATCAAGCCTTTTCTTCTACTGTTACCGTTTTATTGCAGGGGTGGTAAACCCCTTCTTTTATTGCTAATGAATCTAATGCTCCACTTCCTTTGATTTTCTTTTACTTGCTGAGGTGTTCCTTTTTTAATGCCTCGTGTTCAGGTTGTAGCCAGTTAGACGGCTAGTGCTCTTGTGGAGCTTGCTCTTAGCCTCCTGGGTAGCTGAGGTTGTTGTTCCTCATCAGGTGAGGTAGTTTTTCTTCCTTTCTCTATAGACATGCATACTCACTAGTGGGTTCGTGTCCGGTTGTTGACGCGCACTGGTGGCTTACTTATGTTGCTGGGTATGAACTAAAACTACTACTTTTTCCTATTTTAGGTTGTTCACTTGTTTCTGGGAAGGTTTTATGCAAGGCTGCATGTTTGGTATTTTTAAAACCCTAACATATTACTACATTTATCTCATGCACATCATGTTTACAAAAGCAAAACACTATTTTTCCTTAAGCGTAAAGACTATATTTTTATATATACTATACTAACCTTAGAGTTGTGGATACCATGAGTCGTCCCTCGGGGACACTTTTGCTCATTTAGAATGTCAAAGCAACCTAATTAAAGTATTTTCCGCTATGAATAAATATCTTTTTAATTGTGGACTAGCTGATCCACTTTACCGAGGGATACGACCGTCAAATTTAACTGATTTTCTCTCATAATAATTTATGATTTTCTGTAAATATGTAGAGTCTGGAGCTTTGCCTGAACGTGTGTAGTTATCCCCTATATGACGTGGAATCATGACACGTATTTTCACTTGCTCTAAAACAATTTTATTCGTGAGAAAATTCGGGTCGTGACACTGAGCTATATGGCATTTTTAAGCCTGAGGTAGGGCAGATTTGCCTGAGTGTAGGATCCAGGTTCTGGATCTAAGTTGTAGTACCTTTGGGTCTGAGGTAGGATCCTTTTTGGATCTGAGCTGTAGGGCTTTTTATACCTAAGGTAGGGCAGTTTTGCCTGAGCTGTAGGAGAGTCATACTCTCTGAGTGTAGGACCTTTGGGTCTGAGTGTAGGATCCAGATTTGGATCTAAGGTAGGGCTCTTGAGCCTGAGCTATATGAGAGTCATTCTCTTTGAGGTAGGATCCTTTGTAGATCTGAGTTAGGGCTATCCTCCAAATCCTGAGTTGTAGGGCTTCACTTCTTTAGGTAGGTTATCTTTTGATCACTGAGTTGTAGGACCTTGTGCCTGAGAAGTAGGTCTTGGTGGAGACTGAGTGATCCTGAGGGATCGAGGTGTAAGCTCTCAAGAGCTTAGGTTTTGGAGAAGTTTCTTGTCTAACAAGAAGTTAGAAAGGTGGGAGGAGAGTAGATGTACCCATAATTTGGGGAACCACTATAAATTCTGTGTGTGCTTTTGTTGTTTCTTTTCTTTAAAGCTTTAAACTGCTAACTAGCTACACATAAGATTAAAAGATATAAATAAAACAGAAAACCTATTCACCCCCCACCCCCTCTAGGATGCAAGCTATCTTGAAAACAAAGACTTTCAAGTGGTATTAGAGGGAGGTTGCTCAAAAAGGATTTAACAGTCTGACTGATCTACAAAGGTAGCTACAGTTCTGTACTTATGGGTTCTTGAGAGAACCATAAGGAGCTAGGTTCCATGAAACTCCCAGTCTGCAAAAAGGAGAGTTTTGGAATCTGGAAAGAGAGGGTCAGGCTATTTATGGAAGCCTCTGACCCAAGGATCTTTGTGACTGTCAAAGAGGGACCTTACATCTCTATGAAGGTCTCAGTTCTGGATTCCAATGTCCAGACATCCAAGATATATTCATAGATGACAAAGGATGAAGTCCTCTTAGCAACATTTGATAAGAGGGAAAAGAACATCATTGTTAGTTCTATAGATGACTCAACCTTTATGAATTTGGTTCACTACGAGACCTCCAAAGAGATGTGGGATACTCTAGTGGTCTACCTGGAGGGTACTGATGAGGTAAGAGATGAAAGAAAGTCCATGTTCAACCAAGAGTATGAGGCATTAAGGCAATCCCTGAAAGAGAACATAGTTGCTTGCTATGAAAGATTTTCAGGATCATAAATTAGCTGAGGACCTATGGGAGGGTCTTCAGTAATTATGAAATTAATGACAAGTTCCTAAGATCTCTCACTATAAACTTATTACTAAGATATGCGCCATCATAGAAATGGCCAAGCTAGCTGATACTCCTCGCCAAATATTGTTTGGAAAGTTGCTCTCTTATAAGATACAGCTTGCTGCAAGGAAAGAGGAAGAGACCACTAGCAAATCTCAAGCCAAGGAAAATTCCTTGGCCTTCAGGGCAGACAGCATTAGGAAGAGTAAGGAGAGGATTCCCTCTCCTCCAAGAAAACCAACTGATTCAGACAGCTCGGATTCAGATGCATCATAGTTTCTTTCCTTCTCTAGGCAATTTCCGAAGTTGATGATGAAGAAACAGTGGAAGAGAAGGCCTTCCTCCTCTTCTCATCGCAGGAAAAGTCACTCAAAGACTGATAGGTATGATTCTAAATCTAGTAAATATGATTGCACTAAAGTTGTCTGCTACTGTTGCAGCAAACTAGGGCATGTGATAGCATATTGCCCAGTGAAGAGGAAGGAAGCTGGTGAGAAGAAACAATATCAGCATATGGGGAAGAAGGAGAAATAGTTCATTGCTAAGAAGGAGAAGAGCTGGACAGACTCATCTTTATAAGAGTCAGAAGGGGAAGAAGCCTATATTGGATTGGTTGTTGCAGCTATGGAAGAGGAAGTTTTAACAATAGATGAAGACTATCCTCCCGCAAGGATAAGAATCAGGGCCCTTCTATCACACTCAAACAGTGACTCAGAGGTGGATGGGCATGAAGAAGATGTCTACAGCCACCATGAGCTGATGGCATTGACTGATGAGGAATCTATCCAGGATAACCCTAGTCAAAGTAAGGTATATTCTTTATCAAGTTCTGAGTTTGGGTTATAAGACTAGTCCCTATACAGAAACCTCTTCATCATGTGGTGAAGATGATTCTGGTTCAGAAGGTGATGTTAATAAATTTATTTACAAGTATGGTGAACTTCTGGGTTCCTTCAACAACTGAAAGAATTTTTCTAAGAAGTAGGCTAAGGAGATTTCATCTTTTCAGCCAGCTACTTCCCAGCTTACTGAAATCGCATCTATACTGAATCAGACAATGAGGGAACTCAACCAACTAAAAACCCTGTCAGGCATCCAGATGGAGGCCATTAAGAGCAAGAATAGTCTTATTAAAGATCTTTAAGAGAATCTCTATAGGGAGAAGAGTATTGTGGCAAGTTTCTCTAAGCCCAATACAATGTTGCCCTTGATAGGCTCCTTCTCCTCTCAGAAGGGTAAGAAGAGGTTGGGCATAAAAGGTAACATAAGAGTTTCCCATCCCAAAGGGAAAGGGAAAGTTCAAGTTTTGCCAATATCAACAAAGCCAAGGAAAATTCTTTATGCTTCCATAAGTGGGACCAAAGATGTTCACAACTATGGTGGAATTTATGATATTAGAATGCATGCCAGCAAGGCTCCCCATGTGCAAATTCAAAAGGCCCATCAAGGACCCTTTGTTTTTGGTGCTCCAGCCCCCACTCTCAAGAACGTGGCTGCAACACGGTTCAAAATCTGTCAGCAAAGAATGGGACCAAGGGTGAGTCTATTAGCAAGCCTGATTTGGCTATTTCTGATGCTATCAAGAGCATGCTTTCTAAAAAGCAAATTGTTGTTGATCACACTCAGAGGAGACCAAACAAGCAAGATAGAAGACTTTCCTTCATTCAAATCCTAGTTGAGAGAAATCAGAAAAAGGTTGTTGCACCTCTTCCTTATATCTAGACAGAAGTTAACCCAACTACATGGCCTACATAGAAAAGAAGATACAACATACATGATTGTTGGTGTTGTGGAGAAGTTGGACATTATGCCATTGACTGCTGGAACAGCCCAAATATGGACAGAGCTAGAGTAAGTCCACCAGTTAGAAAATCTGCTGGTGGACATATTTAGTTTCAGACCTAATAGGTATTGGGGTCCTAAGGTTAACTGATTTATGTCTTGCAGGTTAGTCTAAATGGCCATACCCCTATATGGTATTTGGATAGTGGTTGTTCTAGGAACATGACTGGGACAAGGAGCAACTTAAAAGAGTTCACTCAAGTGAAAGATGGACCCAAGGTTATCTTTGGTTGTTCAGATAGAGGAGTGACAACAGGCTATGGTAAGATTAACAATGGCATAGCCACCATCACAAAGGCGGTTTATGTTGAAGGGTTGCAACACAACCTTATAAGCATAAGCCAACTCTCTGATCTTGGCTATGATAGTGTCTTCCGCGAGGATGAGTGCCTGATTAAGAGGTCATCTTGGCAGGCACTAGGAGTGGAAATGTTTATTTCTTAAACTTTTTTTGTCTAAATTCAG
The DNA here is from genome assembly GCA_039513925.1 of Platanthera zijinensis. Classification (NCBI taxonomy): domain Eukaryota; kingdom Viridiplantae; phylum Streptophyta; class Magnoliopsida; order Asparagales; family Orchidaceae; genus Platanthera; species Platanthera zijinensis. Next base: position 166,073,042 of record CM077085.1, read on the forward strand.
ACTCTCCTATTTGTCTAGTATATAATGAGAAACTCTCATATTGTGTCCAATGGCACAAGAGGCTAGCTCATTTTAATTACAAGACTATTGGCAAGCTCTTTAGCTAAGAACTAGTAAGAAATGGTCCTAATGAGAAGTGCACCAAGGCAAGCATTTGCTCTGCTTGCCAAAAGGGCAAGCAAACCAAAGCTTCCTTCAAGGGCATTGAGACCAAAGACTCTGTAAGGTGTTTGTACCTCTTGCATAAGGACTTGTTTGGTCCTATGCCAGTTCATAGTCTTGGTAGGAAAGTCTACACTCTTGTGGTAGTTGATGATTTTTCCAGGTTTTCTTGGGTGTTCTTCCTCAAGAAAAAAAATGAAACCCTTGATATCTTCATCAAGTTTATCAAGCAAATTCAGAATGAGTTTAACAATACAGTGGTCAAAATCAGAAGTGACCATGGGACTGAATTCCAGTCTGAAAGCATGACAGAGTTTTATGAAGAGCAAGGGATTCATCAAGAATTTTCTTCTCCAAGAACTCCCTAGAAAATGGGATTGTTGAGAGGAAAAATAGAAATATCATAGAGGCTGGAAGAACCTTGTTGAGTGACACATCTCTCCCTTAATATTTCTGGGCTGAGGCAGTAAATACTGCATGTCATATCATCAACAGAGCCTATATCACCATGAGCCACAAGAAGACACCCTATGCGATCTTGAAGGGCAGAAAACCAAATTTGGGTTATCTCATAATCTTTAGTAGTAAGTGATATGTGCTTCATAATGGAAATTCCTATGTGACTAAGTTTGCTGCTAAATCCTTTAATGGGATTTTTATTTGGAGCACCAATCATAGTAAAGCATATAGGATCTATAACTTGAAAATCGTAGTTGTCGAAGAGTTTGTGCATGTTATCTTTGATGAGTCTAGCATGATTAATAGTAACCTGTCAAGCTCCTCTTCTGGTACTACAGGTACATAACAGATGGTGGACAGGCTGACCATCAAGGAAGCAGTTCTAGTTATCCAAGATGAAGTGGATATTCCAGAAGATCTACTAGGTACTCTTAGAGTAGATGAAGATCAACAAGAAGCTGCTCTTGAAGTTGTTGTTGAAAGAAGACTACCTCCAGCAATTAGGCATTTAAGAGATCATCTTGCACACCAAATCATTGGTGAAGAAAGCAATGAAGTGGTGATAAGAAGAAAGAGCCTTAATAGAGCTATGTATGCCAGTTTCCCTTAATAGGTTGAGCTCAAGAAATTTGAAGAGGCCAACATAGATCAGTTCTGGATTGTGGCTATGTAAGAGGAACTGGACTAATTCAAGAGATGCAAGGTCTATAAGCTAGTTCCCAGACCACATGGACATATCATTGGAGTCAATTAGATCTACAGGAATAAGCTTGATGAAAATGGCTTTATAACAAGAACAAAGCAAGGCTAGTAGCTAAGGGATACAGGCAAGAAGAAGGTGACTTTTATCAAACCTTTTCCCATGTAGCAAGATTGGAGGCCATCAGACTATTCCTTACATATGCTGCACACAATGGATTCATAGTCTACCAGATGGATGTGAAGTCAGTCTTCCTAAATGGTGACATAAAGGAATAAGTCTATGTTGAACAGCCTCCAGGTGTTGTTGTTCCTAACTCTCCTGATTCTGTTTATAGACTTAGGAAAGCTCTATATGGGCTAAAGCAAGCCCCTAGGTAATGGTATGAGACACTGTCTAGGTTCCTCATTGAGAACAAATTCTCTAAGGGGAAGATAGATAAGACCCTATTCCTAAGGGAATCTAAGGGTAAGATCATCCTAGTCCAGATTTATGTAGATGACATAATCTTTGGATACTGATGACAGCCTTTGCAAAAAGTTTGCCAAACTTATGCAAAGGAAGATTGAGATGAGAAGTGGGTGAACTTAAGTTCTTATTGGGCCTTCAAGTAAGATAGACTGATGATGGCTTGTCCATATCCCAGTCTAAGTTCACTAGGGAGCAGATCAAAAAGTTTTGAATAGAGAATGCCACCACCATGAGAACTCCCTAAGGGTCAAGTATGCTTGTAGGCAAAGATGAAGTAGGGAAACCTGTTGATAAAACTTTGTATAGAGGGATAATTTGCTCAATTCTATATCTTACTACTAGTAGGTCAGACATTATATATGCTACATTTGTTTGTGCTAGGTATCAAACTTGCCCTAAAGAATCTTTCTACTTTGTTGCTAAGAGGATTTTGAAGTAACTTAAGGGCACACAAGATCTTGGCCTATGGTATCCTAAAAATGTGGAGTTTGAACTAACAGGCTATTCAGATGTAGATTTTATAGGCTGCAAAGAGGACAGGAAGAGCACTTCTCGTACTTGTCAATTAATGGGAGGAAGACTAATGTCTTGGAGCACCAAGAAGCAATCAAGTCTTGCAATATCAACAGTAGAGTTAGAGTATATCTCAGCAGGTAACTGCTGTACTCAGTTATTGTGGATTCAGCATCATCTCCAGGACTATAACATTCAGATAAGTAGAAGTCCCTTATATTTTGATTCTACTATTGCAATCTCAATTGCTAAGAATCCTGTCTCTCACAGCAGGACTAAGCACATTGAGATTAGATATCATTTCATTAGGGAACATGTGGAATGTGAAGATATAACCCTTGAATTTGTACCTATAGATAAGAAAGTGGCTGACATCTTCACAAAGCTACTAGATGAAGCTAAGTTCAATAACTTCAAATATAAATTGGGTATATTTTACCTGGTATAGCTTTAGTTTCTCCTCATGTTGTTTCCTTATTGTAGTTATACTATTTCTTGCATGTGGAAAAGTCCTTCAGTATATTGGAGACTTTTCAAAGTGGTATACCTCAAATGGTACCAAGTTATGCAGATATATCAAGTGGTTTCCTGAATGTTATAAACTAGAATGTCTTCCAGGAAACATAATAAAGAATGCTTCAGTTTAGGGGGAGCAAGTCAAGCACTTGCAAAGGTAGATTCCAATGGTATCCTGGAGAGAAAAAGCAGCACACCTCCAACACTCTCTAGTGGTTCAACAACTGTAAGGATTGATTATCTATACTCAAAAAGGGGGAGCAGATATTTGGGGACAAGAAGGAAAAATGAGACCTCCCTAACTATTTATAGAAGTCAACAAGGGGGAAGAGATAGATACAAGTTGTATCAGCTAGATACAACAGGTGGTATCATAATCAAGTAAAGATACAAGTGGTATCATATCTATAAAAAGGAAAGGAAATGATCAAGATGATCAAGACCAAGTAGTAGCAATTTAGGGGGAGCAGTTGTTATGATGTTCACCCTACAGGCAGGGAAGTATGGTTACTATAACTTGTTCTCTTGTTATAGTTTTTCCAAGTTAATATCTTACTGCTGCATATGTTAGTTTATGTCATTAACTCAGGATTTTGATTGAGGGTTTTGACTTCTTCAAATAGGGGAAGATTGTTGGGTCCATTGCCCACACAGTCCCAGATTTTAAGAAGTCAATCATGTCAATGACATACACAAATTTGTATTTGATGTATGCTCATGATCATGCATGCAGGTTAGTCCTTATCATATTTATTGAATAGGTGGTCGAGGTAGTAAGCTAGAAAAGCTAAAATTCTACTAAGTCCATAGGCATTGAGTAAATCCAACTCTCTCAACGCCATATCACTAAAAGCGCTGAGAAAAGGTTGTGGAGTCAAAGCCTAAAATGAGGATTGTAGAAATTTTACTAAGGAAAAAAGCATTGAGTAGTGTCAACTCACTCAACGCCATGAAGCATAATTCGTTGTATATAGCCGCCTCAGTCAAAGCTCTAGAGTTTCTGGCAAAGAAAATTCATCTAAGTCCAGAAGCGTTGATTGAGGCTGATTCACTTAACATTATGCTCTTCAGCAAAAGACAAAGAAGTTTGACAAAAAAATCTGTCTGTCCTCAGGCGTTGAGTGAAGCCAGTTCACTCAATACCATATGAAAATAGCGTTGAGACAAGATCAAGCAGTTAAAGTCAGAAGGAAAGGCAGAATTTGACTAAGTCTAGAAGCATTGAGTGAAGGCAGTTCACTAAACGCTTAGTCAAAAGTTGAGGCTAAAGAAGAAAGGGTTGAGTGAAGTCAACACACTCAACGCCTTCTTGAAGAGGAAAGTTTTCTAAATACAAAAGCGTTGAGTAAAGGCCCTTCACTCAACACACTCAAAGTCTGAAGTGATTTTATGAATTTGGCTAAGTCCACAACTGATGACGTCAGCCAAAGTCAATAATAATCAACAAAGTTCAAATTACTTGCGGGAAAGCTACAGAACACGGCAAATGGCGCTGAAGACCTACTTTATGTCTTCTTCCATTAATGCATGGTGAAGATATCGACTGTAGGTGGTCCCCACTACTTCTTGGAGCCGTTATCAGGGGAAGATAAAAGGGATAGCTTCTGAGAGCTGCAAAAGAACTTTTTGGGTTTCATTCATTTCGAAAAGGTTGCGACTAGACTTCATCTTCCTCGCCATTGCAGTCGAGTTGAAAGCTTGAAGCTAACCCAACTAAGTTAAAAAGTTCACTTTTGTTAGTTGTAGCATTTATATTCTTCGATAGCAAGTTCAAATCAAGTTCTGAGAAAGAAAGTGCCCAAGGCCTTCAGGTTTCTACAGGTTCGAGTTAGTTGTTTGAAGAACTCGATACCTAGCAAATCTTCAGTCATCTTCAGCAAAGTTCAGGAAACATTTTTGAGTAACATCTAGTAGAGGCAGCCATTTACTGAAGACTTTATTCTTGCTGTTGTGAAGAAAGTTAGAGTTGAGATAACTCAGTTCAAGGGGAAGATAGAGAGAAGTTTCTCTGTGTCAAATTAAATTAATTTATTTTATTTCTATAGGATCATTGTGGATCTGAGTTGTAGGGATTTTTTAAGCCTGAGGTAGAGTAGATTTGCCTGAGTGTAGGATCCAGGTTATGGATCTGAGTTGTATGACCTTTGGGTCTGAGGTAGGATCTTTTTTGGATCTGAGCTGTAGGGCTTTTCAAGTCTAAGTAAGGCCAGTTTTGCTTGAGTTGTAGGAGAGTCATACTCTCTGAGTGTTCGGCCTTTAGGTCAGAGTGTAGGATCTAGATTTTGATTTGAGGTAGGGCTCTTAAGCCTGAGCTGTAGGAGAGTCATTCTGTAACATCCCCTAGACAATTAGACCCCTAGGAGTGGTGTTGTCATGACTAGGTCATGACAAAACCCTAGGAAGCCCAAGTGGACCTAATGGACTTGGGAACAAGGGTGATTGGGTGAATGGTCTGCAAATAGTAGATTCCTAAACTCTAGTGTAGAATGATCTTGAGGCCTCACCATGACTCTATGATTCCACACATGCCCTCCTAACCCAAGGTTGATGTCAAAAGGCCACCTAGGACCCATTGGAGTCAACAAAAGGGGCTAAGTTGACCAAAGTCAACTCTAGCCCTCATTTGGTCAAGTGCCCCTACAAAGGGTCAAGTGACCCCCAGGATGCCCAACCAACCCTACCTATGACATTCTACACTTTAGGGGAGGCCAATGGTTCACTAAGGACCCCTTGGGGTCAACCCTAATGGTCATGTTGACCAAAGTCAACTCTAGCCTTAACTTGGTCAAAGTGCCCTTATTATGGGTCAATTGACCTCCAAGGTTCCAAGTAAACCTACCCAACCCTACCTAGACCCTTGGGGGAGGCCAATGGATCACCAAGGACCCATTGGTGTCAACCCAAAAGATCAAAATGACTAGAGTCAACCCAAGCCTACTTTGGGTCAACCAAGCCCAAATGGGCTAGCCCAAGCTCAAGCCTCCTCATGTGGCTTCATTAGGGAATAATGTGCATGGATGGGCTGCAAATAGCCCTCCAGGTTGACCAAGTCAACTTGGTGACTATGAGATAGGGTGAGCTCCATTCCATGTTAATGGACGAGAGAGAAAAAGAGGGAATGAAGGGGCAAGTCAAACCAAGGGGTTGGTTAATGGCTGGATTCAACTCCCCTAGGGAAGGGGAGATGTTTCCAGCCATTTTCGGGCCACTAAGGGGCTGGTTAAGCCCCCTCCTCCTAAACCGAGCCTTGCCATTAATGGCTTTAATGGCCTTTGATAATCCGGCCTCTCCCCTCCTTAACCGAGCCTTTAAACACATCAGTGGCCCAAGAGGAACGTTTCCCAGCCTTTACCTGAAGATTTCGAGCCCTCTCACTGTGCTATTGCAGAAACCAAGCGGCGCCGCCTTCAAAGATGGTTTCCCAGCAATCTTCTCAACTTCAGGCCACTGGTAAGGTCCTCCTTCTCTCCTTGCCTCATGGGTAGATTATAGCAATGCTTAGGTACAAGATTCGGGCTCAATTGAGCCCAATACAATTCCTGGTTTTCATGGTTTCGGGCCGAGAAATCAACTTGGTAGAACCACCGGAATTCACCCCCCCCCCCCCCCCGGCGGCCGGGTCGCCGCTAGTCGATAGCCACCACCTCGATTAAGGTGTCGGTTGCGGTGGTCAGCCGGGGAAGAGCCGGGATGGGCGGCAGCGGCAGCTAGAAGTGGCTCCAGGCTCGGGCTATCTCAGCCATTGGCTGGAGGTAGACGATGAGCCCGGGCTGCTGGATTTGCGCCAAGATCCGTGCTGGATCAAATGAAAATATTTCATATTAAATGATTTTTTGTCACCTTTATTATAGTATTTTGAATTAAATATTAAAAAAAGTTAGGTGCCTCTGATGAAAAAGTACAAAACATAAAAGTTGTATTCCTTGGGGTTAACTTTAATCCATTGAACCAATTTGGACCTCTGGTTGGACCAGGGCACCAATTTTGGTGGGACCTATACCTAGGGCTATCTTGAGATTCAAATAGGTGCCCACTCTTCATACCATTTCCAAATGACTTGAAATTTTGGCAGGGGTTGAACCCTAACTATAACTAGGGTTTGTCCAAAAATGGGAATTTTTGGAGATACTTTGTATATGGTTTTTATTTTTATTTAATAATACTAGGGTATTTTAATTAAGTAGACTAATGACCTCCAAACCCTCCCAAATTTTGGTTACTGGTTCCTGGCATCATGATATTGCTCTGTATAATATTTAACCTCATTTGGAGTTTTTTTGGATAGGTAAAGAACTAACCCTAATATTGCCTTAATGAGGTGTTCTTAAGTAAAAAGTGCACCTTGAGGATGAGTGGTCAAATCACCTCAATAGAGGCTGATATTTTGACCACTGACTTGGCATGACCTTTAACACCCCCATAGTGATTATGGGGTAGTCTAGGGAAGTTTTGCCCAAGGATCCAAACTCAAACCATAAGGAGGGTCCTTTGAGGGCTGTGAATGTTATGGGGGAAAATGCCCTTATGTGATCGTGTAACTTGGTGGAAGTGATGATTGAGTAGCCTAAGTCCTCTGGTATGAATCTTAGAGGATTTGGAGATGGATGGACATCTCAAAACCCTAACCCTATCTTAGGGCATAATCACTTTTGTGTAGAATAAGCCACCAAAACTTACTAAAAATGGTGTGAAACTTAGGTAGCATGGACTCTAAGTTAGATAGAACCCCTGGTGAATTTATTATAATTTTATGAGTAATATTATTTGCACCTCCTTTGTTATACATGATATGAACCTAAATGTTATTTTATTTATTATGATCACACTATACTTTATATACTCATGAAATTTGGGCAGAAGATGTTTTAAGTCAAAATTATTATTCCTGAATTTTATTATAAATTTTAGTTAAATAACTTTAGTACTTTCTTCACAAGTTTAAAAAGGTGTAATTATGGTCAATAAATTGTTTAGAGTCATTTACTTGTTGCAAAAATTGTGAAATAAGGTCCATGATAATTTTAGGTCAATAACCACTTGGAGAAATCAATTCATGATTTTTAGATGAATATTTGCAGTACTTACTTTACAAATCCATAATTTTGGTGATTTGATGTATAATTTATAAAGAGCTTATTTCCTATCTTAAAAATTAAGAATCTTGGTCAGTGGTGTTGGTAGGACAGTAGTTGCATAAAGAAATTAATTCTAAATTTTTCGATTATTATTTTCGGTACTTACTTTATTAATATGGGAAAATAGGACATATTACCGAAATAATTTTAGGATTCTTAAGTTACTGGAAAAATTGTTAAATCTTGGATTTACAGTATTGATTAAGCCTAGTATTAATCATAATTATTTTAGGCATCTTGCATGACTATATAGGGTACTTCATGTTTAAACTGGTGGCACCTAGATCTTTTGGGAAAATTAAATAAATGCCAGATTAATTAGGAAAAACATAATTTACTGTATTTAGCCTAGTTATGTCATGATAGACCCCCATTATTTACCTTGAGGCATTTTGATGGATAATTATAGTGCTACCTATTATGTACTTCATATCGCTAAGGATGGTCTGCAGATAGCAAAAGTGCGGGACCTAGGTTGGTGTGTGAGTATTGGCATAGGGTTTGGGATTCTAATAGTCTGCTTAATTGGATAAACAATTGGGGGCGTCTCTGGAAGACAAGTTGAGTAAAGTGTGGAGTTGACTAGTGTTAGGTGGCGTTCGGGGTCAGCAAAAGATCGTTTTCCCTATAAAAGGAGAGAGAAGGTCAAATAACACTAGGACTAGTTCCATTATAACATAAAGGGATCATTAATTGGGGTATTAACCAATAATATTAAGAGCCTTGCGAAAGGGAACGGTGGGCTTCAGCTACCATCATAGTTCCTAGTGCCCTTTGAGAACCCTTCACGGGATATACCGGGGGCAGTGTCGGGCTAACCTAAATTATAGGCAAACTAATTTGCAAGAGTAACTATCATAATTAGGGATTCAATTTCACTCCCCTTGATTTCTCGGAATGGTAGGTTGGTTCATACGGGCTGTTGCCCTTGTGGTTTTGGTGATGGGCAGGTTGGCCCTATGAGCTTTGGCTCGATTGGTGATTGAGACAGACGGGATAGCCCGGAGAGCTTTGGCTCGGAGATTGGATTAATAACTATTGCATGTGCATAAAAGGAAAGGTGGTGGGTCTTCGGTATTAGAGGGTCGATGCACCGACGCCAATACGTGGACTCGGCAAGTGTGGTTTAGCACTTGGCAAAATAAAGTCGAGTGCGCCAGCCGGCAAGAGTACGCAGGAGTCCGCTTTGTGCACCAGCATTGAGGCATACGATAGGTTTGACCAGTAGGGCAATTACTAGTTTAGAGGTGGGCGAGGCCCAACCCACCGCTTCCATTTTCCACTACGGAGGTATCCTGGGAGTTTCGGCTCCAGAAAGGGGGAAGTAAATGTCTGTGTACACAGAGTCGAGTGTGTGAGTTGCACTTGAATGTTCACATAATGGAAAAATTGCATGTCATAGCATAAACATTACATATAACCCTGTCACCTATTATATAAAGTGGTATGAGATGCTTTATACAATAGGCTCTGCAAAATGACCCCTTGGTTTATAAGTTCGCGCGAGCATGCTTATAAATCAAGGTTTTTATTCAGTAGATTTATATATTATGCCTGCTAGAAAACCGACACCCTAACGTATAAATTGGTATGAGACATTTTATATGCTAGAAGCCTTGCAAAAGATCCCTCAGCTTATGTGCTCTCATATATGTTAAGGTTACTTTCATATTTTCACTTAGTGCCATTATACTCAGAGAACTGCTAGCATAGGTTGGCCTTCATCTGTTACTTGATTAATATCCTCTATCATGTCCTCTCCTTTCTTCCTCCCTGCTCGGTGCCTAGGAGCCATGAGGGAAGGGGTGGGGGATGATATGGCTTAGTCTTATATACTAACGGTTTTCGGACCACATAATTTAGGTGATCGTGGAGACCAGCATTGAGTAGCAGCCCCAGAGGTCAACACGCTTGGAGATGGGGCATTCTAGCACCAGAGTACAAACAGCTGGGACAAGGAGTCCCGATCATTAGTAGTGTTCCGTTTTGCTTCTGCGATGAGTGACCCTGTAGTGTGGATTTTTATGTACCGGGCATAAGCCCTCGTTTCAGTACTTTTATTACTTTTATTATATCTGTGGACACCCCCTACAACATCCCATTTCCGACCAGACCCCTAGGAGAGGTTTTATCATGACCAAGTCATGACAAAACCCTAGGAAGACCAAGGAGGCCAAGTGACCCGGGCTCAAGGTAAAAATCACCTTGGTCTGCAAATAGAAGGTCAAAAATTTACCTAAAACATGATTTGGGCTTGGACATTGAGTGCGTCGAGTGCACTCAACGCCAAAGGCTGGTTGGCGTTGAGTGCGTCGAGTGCACTCAATGATATAAGCAGAATGCCATTGAGTGCACTGACTGCAATCAACGCCATCTTTCAGGCTGGATAGCGTTGAGTGCATCGAGTGCACTCAACGCCATAAGCTGAATCGCATTCACTGCACTGACTGCACTCAATGCCATCCTGTGTAGACTGGATGGCGTTGAGGGAGTTGAGCTCACTCAATGCTATAGTCTTGATTGCGTTGAGTGAGCTGAGCTCACTCAATGCCGTAGTATGGATGGCGTTGAGTGAGCTGAGCTCATTCAATGCCATAGTCCGGATGGCATTGAGTGAGCTAAGCTCACTCAACAACATAGGCTAGATGGCATTGAGTGAGCTGAGCTCACTCAATGCCATTTTACTTAGAATTTTTTTCTGAAATTTTTGGCTTGGATGCTGGTTCAGTTGAACCGGGCCGTTTCAAGAAGTGGGCTAGGAGGTGTTAATTAGCCGTTTATTTTATTATGACCTAATTAAGTCTTATTTAAAAATATTGACCGGTCAAATGGAGGTAGGCCACATGGCCGATGGTTATGAGCATGCAGAAAGCTTCAACAAAGGCCGAGCACCAGCTTTCACGGTAAGTAATGGCACTTGATGCCGTGCCCCCCTTTCCCTACTCTTTAATGGCTGGATTCAACTCCTCTAGGGAATAGGAGGAGTTTCCAGCCGTTTCTTGGCTGGATTAAGCCAGGTTCACCCCACCTCCTCCATGGTTGAGCCAAGCTTTCAATGGCATTAATGGTCATTGATGTTTTGGCCTCTCCCCTCCTTAACCAAGCCATTAAACACCATCAGTGGCCCAAGAGGAATGTTTCCAAGCCTTTACCTGAAGATTTCGAGCCCTCCCACCGTGATGTTGCAGAAGTCGAACGACGCCACCATCGAAAATAGCTTTTCATCGATCTGCACGCCTCCAGCCCGCAAACAAGGTCCTCCCCTCCTCTCTCTCTATGGGTAGATCACAGCTTTACTTAGGATTAAAAATCGGGCTCAAATGAGCCCGATCGGGAAGAGCTTCTCTTCCTGGCTTTTTCCCGCAAGAACATAGCTCTCGGGTTCGTCGGAAAGCACCTCTCCGGCGGTCGTGCCTCTGTTCGGCGATGGCCACCACCTCAACGGAGGTGGTGGTAGCGGTGGCCTGCCAGGGAGGAGGCTGGATGGTCGGCGGCAACGTATGAAATGAGCTCCAGGTCGGGCTAATCCCTTCCCTTGGCTGGAGCTTGAAGATGAGCATCAACCCTTGGATGCTGCTTCATGATTCGTGCAAGAATTTTATTCTATTTATTGTTTTTCTGTGGTTATAATTACAGTGTATAGATTGAATTTTTAAAAATACTTAGACCCCTCTAGAAAAAAAAATTCAACATAGAAAATGTAGCCCTTGATGACTAGTTTAATTTAAAATTAATTTCACTGAATTTTTAGTCTTGGTTAGACCACAGCACAAATTTTGGTGAGGTCTATCCATAGGGTTGTCTTGAGATTGATTTGGATGTCCACATCAATCCATACATCCAAATGATTTGAAATTTGGGGTATGGGCTATTATAAGCCATACCTAGGACATATCCAAAAAAACAGAATTTTTGGAGAATATGTTTCTATAATTTTTGGAAAAATTTAATAATCCTTATATAAATTAATTACATGGTCTAATGACTTCCAAACCCTCCTAAATTTTGGTGAGTGGTCCCTGGGTGCATCATGAGGCCATGTATAATTTTTCATCTCATTTGGAGATGTTTTAGATTTGATATGAATAAACCTAAGCTTTGCCCTATTAAGGGGTTTTTAGGTCAAAAGTGCACTTTGTGATTTGGGTGGTCAAATCACCTCAACAGAGGCTGAGATTTTGATCACTGACTAGGCATGATTTCGAGCACCCCCCATGGAAGATGGTGTGGATTGGGGTAGATTTTCCCAAGGACCCAATGCGAAACCTTAAGGATGGTTCTTGGTGGTTTGTGAAGGGCAGGTGGTCAAATGACCTTGATATGATTTGAAACTTTGAGGAGAGGATTCTAGGGTAGCTAGAATACTTTGGAAGAAATCTAAATGGATTTTAAAGTGAATAAGTCCCTCAAAACCCAAACTTTAGTTTAGGGAACAAATCTTGTAGTGATAGAAAAGTTATTAAAACTCACTGAACTGTGGTGAAACTTGGGTAGTGTAGTTTTAAAGTTAATATGAACCCTGGGAAATTTAATTGATAATTTTGAAACATTATTTTTACTACTTCTTTTACAAGTATGAAAAAGGGAAATTTTGGTAAGTAATTTATTCATAGCTCATTTATTGCTGTAAAATTATGAAACTTTGTCAGGATATTTGTAGGGTATAAATTGTCATACTGGAATTTTTGTATAATTTTTGGAAGCTTAAATGCATTACTTGACCCTTTAATTTATGATTTATAAAATATTCAAAAAATTATGGAATAATGATTTAAACCTTGCAAAAATTTTATGAAAATTGGATTTACTGTTAATTTGCTGTTTAGTATTTGTTATAATTTTGTGGAGCCTTATACATACCTGAAAAGTGTACTTCATGTTCAAAATCTCCATATTATAGCTTTGGAAGAAAATAATTAAATATAGGTTAAATTAGGAAAATTATGAATCTCTGATTTTAGACTACGTAGGACTTGATAGACCTCCAGTAAATTTTAGAGGAGTTTTGGAAGACAATTTGGAGTACCTCGCTTTGTACATCTCATATAGCTTAGCATGGTCTGCATTTAGTCGAAACTGCATAAGTTATATTAAGGTGCAAAATGATCTTGGGGATTGGAGTATTAGCAAGATGACTAGGAATGAATAAGAATGTACCCTCAGTAGTCAAGACAAGGATAAGGTGGTAGGTTGTCTAGTCATATGAGGTGCTCGGGATCAACAAAAGATCGTCCTCCCCAGTAGGAGCAGAAGAGTCTTAATACACTAGGGTTAGATCCACAGTAATTTAAAAGGAATCGGGTATTGAGTATTAACCAATAAAAGTAAGTTCCTTGCGAAAGGGAATGATGGGCTTCAGCTACCATCATAGTTCCTAGTGCCCTTTGAGAGCCCTTCACGGGATATGTCGGGGGCAGTCCTAGGCTAATGTAAACCGTATGAATAATAAACTAAAAGAGCAACTAGTATAACTAGAGTTTCACATTCACACACCGTGAAAGTAAGGGAGGTTGAATAAGTTGCTTTAATTGTGTTTCAGTTGGTAGCTTCTGAAGGTAGATGCACAGATGGGACAGTCCGGGGAGCCGAGGGCTTGAGGGTTTAAATACAGAATAAAGTGGTGGATCTTCTGTATTTGACTATCGTTCACACCGACGTCAGTACACAGACTCGGCGATATGGAACACTTAGCCAAAGAAAGTCTGGTTGATACTGCCAACACTAGTACGCAGATACTCTAGGTTGTGTTCTTCTAGGGGCGTACAAAAAGGCTAGGCCTGTTACTGTGGATACCTGCCTAAAAGTGGGGGGAACGACCCACTGTCTCCGTTTGCCACTACGGAGGTTCCTGGGAGTGAAGCTAGCTTCCCAAATAGGGGGAACTAAAGGTCTGTGTGCAAAGAGTCATTTGCGTTAGTTGCGCTTGCATGAATCATGGCAAAGCATATCACTACACTCATATTTGCATACAATTGACACCCCAATGTATACATCGATATGAGACTTTTTATACGATGGGAGCCTTTCAGAAGACCCCTTAACTTATAAGTTTGTATGGGCATTCATATAAGTTAAGGTTACATATTTAATTTATACTTATCCTTTCATATATATATTGATTTACTACATGTTTACCTTACTGCTCAAAATTTTAGAACTGCTAGATGTATCTTTCATACTTAGCTGATTATACAATATATATTTACTGCTAGACTAGTTCCACTGTCACCCGCCTTGCTTATTCTCAACCATTGTATCTTCTCTTTCCTCCTTTCCGCTCGGTGCATAGGAACCGTGGGGGATGGGTAGGGGATGATACGACTTAGTCTTTATGACTAATGGTTTTCGAACCACAACATTACAGGAGCTCCGGATGGAGACAGGGACCAGCAGCCTAGGGACCAGCACCAGTGGAGTACGGTGCGCATGGAGGTAGGCCAGTCTAGTTCCGGAGCACCTGTGATCAGCTCTGTGATTGTTTAGTACTATCTTATAGCTTTCGCGAGTGATATGTAGTGAGGATTTGATGTAGCGGGCTTAAGCCCATTTTTATTTCATCTATACTGGTCTTTCGCAGTACTCTACTTACTATGTATTGATGGACTTGCTGTGATTTTCTTTCATATATGATAATGTGGACATGTTATTTTTACTTCTCTCTTTGTTGTGATAGAAAAAGGCCTGCAAAATTGGCATTTTGTATTGGTGACCTCCCCGAGTGTCGGTGCCACTGCAAATCGGCAATTCTGGGCATAAGACCCCGGTGGTTAAAAAAGAAAAAAAATTGGGGTCTTACAAGTGGTATCAGAGGAGACCTCGATCGAAAGAGAAGTAGTCCACAAAACCTTGGGCCACCCCCGTGTGATCTTAGTTTGCGGACAAACTAGCAGCGAAAGCTGTGGTGTGCCCATAAGGGAAATCACATGTAAAGTCCAATTTTACCCCTTTCTTATATTCCTTTCATACGCTGTCTAACGAATGGAATTTTTCCTTGTAGCCTGTGACCAACCCTACTAAATAGTAGGGGACACCTTAGGCTCAGAATCTAGTCCCACCTCCGCCGACTCCAGCTCCGTTCTAGTAGACAGAGATGGGGCAAACACTGACAACCATTCTGGAGGCCTTCAGAACTCAACAAGCCCCGACTCCACAGCCAAACCCCGGGGCCAACTAGATGAGTGTCTTTCGGGGACTTTCCCCCCAATCCTACCTGGGGACGGAGTCGGCAGTACGCACGGAGGAATGGTTGGATACCATCTATGAGATGCTTGCGGGGATTCGATGCCCGACTGAGGAGGCGGTTGCTTTGGCAGTCTCCTACCTGGAGTCACATGGGAAGAGGTGGTCAGAGTCACAGCTGGACACCACCTTTGCGGGTATGGATTGCGTAGATATTACTTGGGAAGAGTTTAAAGCAGCACTACTGGGACATTTTGTACCTCAGTTGGCGAGGGACGAGCTGGAGGATAGGTTCCTGCAGTTGAGGCAGGGGAACAGGACAGTGCTGGAGTATTATCAGGGGTTTACTCACCTGGCCCGCTATGCGGACGCTTATCAGTTGGACGATGCTGGCAATGCCAGGAGGTTTTACAAGGGGCTGCAAGACGACATGAAATAGACCCTCCTCTTCGTCTCAGAGGGGTGTTTGGCCAGGTTTCCGGAGATTGCTAAAAAGAGACAAGCGGATCAGCTTACAGTCAAGAGCCGGAAGAGACCGGCTAATGATGTAGAGATTGCAGGTCGTAGAGACCGTCCTCGAGGCCAGGTTATTGGGGAGAGAAGGAACAGGGATAAACCTCATCAAGAGATTGGGCAGGAGCAGAGGATTCAGTGGGTATTGGCTTTCTAGCCCTTACAGATGCTGGAGATGCCAAGGACAGCAGAGTAGGCACCGATGTGCTTTCAATGCAATCAGCCAGGGCATATCAAGAGGAACTTTCCTATGAGGCGAGCACCCCCACAAGCACTTCAGGGCGCCCCACCTCCTCGGCAGTTTGGCGGTCGAGGACACGATTGAGGACGAGGATATCAGGGCCGAGGCCACAAGCTAGAGATGGAGCAGGTGTTTTCTCTAGACCTGACATAGCCCCGGAACCCGGAGCAGGTTATCGCAGGTATGCACGTACTCTTTAAATTTTTCTTTCCCTTCCAAGGAACTAGTTTTATAAACATAGCCTAGTTAGAAAGTAAGAGAAGACAACTATAACCAGGATACTAAGACACTTAATTACCTCTGGCATATTTTTTATCGGCGGCAAGCCCGCTCACATGCTCTTTGACACCGGTGCTTCGCAATTGTTTCTGTCAGAAGATTTCATGAAAGGACTGGCAGGCATGGAGCAGTTCCCCGAAAAGATAATGAGGGTGCGCCTACCTGATGGATTAGAGCTAATGACCTCTGCTCATTGCAATATGGAGGCGGAGATCGGCGGGAAGGCATTTGAGGCACAAGCGACGATTCTGAGGATGCTAGATTACGATCTGATCCTGGGCATGACATGGCTGTACTTGAACCATGCCTAGATGGACTGCGTGGCAAAGAGGATCACTGTGAGGTACGGGGAATCCTTCATTGTTATCGAAGGTATTATACTAGCACCCCGCATATTATTATCACCTATGCAGGCCATCAAGGCCCATCTACAGGGCGAGGAGGTTAATCAGGTTCTTTTTGAGCCGGTCGTGGCCAAGGACTCCATTTCAGATATTCTAGTAGTGTGATACATTGCCGATGTATTTCAGGAGAAACTACCAGGGCTACCCCCGCACCGAGAGAAGGACTTCCAGATTCAGCTCGTACCTGGGGCTAAGCCGGTATCAAGAGCTCCCTATCGAATGGACCCAAAGGAGTTGGTGGAATTCTGAAGCAAGCTTCCGGAGTTAGTGGAGGCCGAGTTTGTCCGGCCTAGCTCTTCACCATGGGGAGCTCCAGTATTATTCGTCAAGAAGTAGGACAGAACTCTCCGGCTGTGTATAGATTACCGGGCCTTGAACAGGTTGACGGTTCGGAATACTTATCCCTTGCCAAGGATAGACGAGCTATTTGACCAGCTGGAAGGACCACATTGGTTCTCAAAGCTTGATCTGAGATCTGGGTACTACCATCTTCACATTCGGGTGTAGGACATCCCAAAGACAGCCTTCAGCAACAGATATGGTTTGTAAGAGTTTACCGTGATGCCTTTCGGTCTCACTAATGCACCCTCCGCATTCATGACCTTGATGAACCGGTTGTTCGAAGAGTATCTGGATGTCTACATTATTGTATTCATCGATGACATCCTTATCTATTTGATGTCGGAGGAGGAGCATGCGAGGCATCTGGCCTTGACCTTGGAGAAGCTGCGGGAGCATAAGATATATGCCAAGTAAAGCAAGTGCCAGTTCTGGCTGAAGAAGGTGGACTTTTTGAGCCATGTAATTAGTGGAGCAGGTTTGGCAGTAGATCTGGCGAAGGTCCAGGCAGTACGGGATTAACACCACTAAAGACGGCCTCGGATGTTCGAAGTTTCTTTTGTCGGTTATTACCGGAAGTTTTTAAAGGTGTTCTCTAAGATTGCCCTCCATCTTACGTCTCATACGAAGAAGGAGTCTCCTTTTATTTGGACGCCATGATATGAATCTGCTTTTTAGGAGCTGAAGGATCGTCTTACCTCGGCTCCCATCCTTGCTCTTCTATCAGGGAAGGAAGGATTTCAGGTGTACACAGATGCTTCCTATCAGGGGATGAGTGTCGTTCTGATGCAGAATGGGCACGTAATAGCCTACGCTTCCCGTCAACTGAAGCAGCATGAGCAGAAATACCCCATGCATGACTTGGAGATGGGTGCAGTTATTTTTGCTATTAAGATCTGGCGGTACTACCTCTACGAGGTTCACTACGACATCTTCTCAGACTACAAGAACTTGAAATACGTAGACACACAGAAGGAGTTAAACATCAGACAGAGACGCAGGGTGGAGTTTCTGTCAGACTACCAGTATACCATGCACTACCATCCGAGGAAGGCAAACGTGGTCGCAGACGCTTTGAGCCAGAGAGCGAGTACGTCAGGAGTAGGCCCGCAGCTGATGGCCTTGGAGTTGGTTAAATCTTTAGAGGATATGCAGATATCACTAGTGTACGAGGATGACCCGGAGTTATACATGGAGTACCTGGGATCAATGGTTACCACTAATGATATTCGGGACCGCATCAGAGATGGACAGAAGCTGTATGTGAGAGCTGAGCCGATATTGAGATCCTTGGAGGAAGGCATGATGGGAGATTACTCTTTGAGGGATGGTTTCCTATGTTTCAGAGACAGGGTCTATATACCGCAAGGAGGCCAGATCCAGGAGGACATTATGACGGAAGCTCACTACAGCCGATACTCGGTGCACCCTGGAATCACCAAGATGGTAAAAGATTTGAAGAGGACGATGTATTGGCTGGGTATGAAGAAGGACATTATGTACTTTGTGACACATTGCGAGCCCTGCTAACTCGTAAAGGAAGAGTGTAGGAATCCGGCCGGCTTGCTGCAACCACTTCCGATGCCATGGTGGAAATTTGAGGATATAGCCATGGATTTCATACATGGGCCACCTCGATCCCGTGTGGGAAATGACTCGATCTGGGTGATAGTGGACAGGCTAACAAAGGTGGCCAGATTCATTCCAGTTGTGAAAGACACTCCGATTTGTGTATTAGTACGAAGGTTCATTGAGCAGTTTGTGCGTTATCATGGGGTGCCCAAGACTATCATTTCGGATCGGGATGGGCAATTTACATCAAGGGAGTGGAGGTTAGTTCAGGCCCATCTGGGTTCTCGGTTGACATTCAGCATAACTTTTCACCCTAAGACCGACGGCCAGACGAAGCGCACCAATCGTACACTAGAAGATCTTTTGTGCCTTTGTATTTTGGACCGCGGTAAGCCTTGGGAGAGGTTGCTGCCACTGGTCGAGTTTTCATATAACAACGCCCATCAGTCCAGCATAGGCATGGCTCCATACGAGGCGTTGTATGGACGAAGGTGCAGGACTCCACTATCATGAGTTTAGGATGAGGATCCACAGACACTCGGTACGAAATTTGTGGGGGATACGGATGATCAGATTAAGTTGATCCGGGACAGGATGTTGGAAGCCCAGAGTAGGAAGGCCAAATATTACGATGCGAGGCATCGTCAGGTGGAGTTCTAGGTGGGAGACCGAGTTTTGTTGAAGATACGACTGATGCACGGAGTCTCGCGGGTTTGCAGGCAGAAGAAGCTCAGTCTGAGATATATGGGGCCTTACAGGATCCTGGAGCGGATCAACCCCTTGGCTTATAGACTGTAGCTACCGCCGGAGTTAGCGGAATTGCATGACGTCTTCCACATCTCCTCTCTATGGAGATCTCTACTACGCCCTGAGCAGCTGATTTCCACAGCCGAATGCCCGGTGGCCTCGGATCGATCAGTCATCTGTGAGCCGATAAGGATCGATTACACGACAGTGCGGGTCTTGCGACGCAAGAAGGTTCCGTTAGCCAAGGTTCTGTGGAGCAATCATGGGTAGGAGGAGCATACATGGGAGCCACAAGACTTGATGCAACAAAAATATCCGGAACTCTTCGAGTCAGTTATACCTTAAACCGTAGGGATGTTATAATTTCTGATATTCCAGTAGAAACCCCCATAGGCTTAACCTTAGTTTCGAGGATGAAAATTTTACTTTTGTATATTGGGATTTGTAACACCCCAATTCCGACCAGACCCCTAGGAGAGGTTTTGTCATGACCAAGTCATGACAAAACCCTAGGAAGCTCAAGGAGGCCAAGTTACCTGGGCTCAAGGTGAAAATCACCTTGGTCTACAAATAGTAGGTCAGAAATTTACCTAAAACAGGATTTGGGCTTGGGTGTTGAGTACGTCAAGTGCACTCAACGCCAAAGGCTGGTTGGCATTGAGTGCGTCTAGTGCACTCAATGCCATAAGCAGAATGGCGTTGAGTGCACAGACTGCACTCAACGCAGTCTTTCAGGCTGGATGGTGTTGAGTGCGTCGAGTGCACTCAACGCCATAAGCTGAACGGCATTGAGTGCACTGACTGCACTCAACGCCATACTGTGTAGACTGGAAGGCATTGAGTGTGCTGAGCTCACTCAACGCCATAGTCTGAAAGGCATTGAGTGAGCTGAGCTCACTCAATGCCATAGTCCGGATGGCGTTGAGTGAGCTGAGCTCACTCAATGCCGTAGGCCGGATGGCGTTGAGTGAGCTGAGCTCACTCAACGCAATTTTACTTAGAATTTTTCCTGAAATTTTTGGCTTGGCTGCTGGTTCAGTTGAACCGGGACATTTCGAGAAGTGGGCCAGGAGGTGTTAATTTCCCGTTTCTTTTATTAAGAACTAATTAAGTCTTATTTGAAAATATTTACCGGTCAAATGGAGGTAGGCCACGTGTCCGACGGCTATGAACATGTAGAAAGCTTCAGCCATGGCCAAGCAACGACTTTCATGGCTAGTAATGGCACTTGATGTCATGGCCCCCTTCCCCTCCTCCTTAATGGCTGGATTAAACTCCTCTAGGGAAGAGGAGGAGTTTCCAACCGTTACTTGGCTTGATTAAGCCAGGTTCACCCCACCTCCTCCATGGCTGAGCCATGCTTTCAATGGCATTAATGGCCATTGATGTTTTTGCCTCTCCCCTCCTTAACCAAGCCATTAAACACCATTAGTTGCCCAAGAGGAATGTTTCCCAGCCTTTACCTGAAGATTTCGAGCCTCCCACCGTGCTGTTGCAGAAGTTGAGCGGTGCCACCATCAGAAATGGCTTTCCGTCGATCTGCATGCCTCCAGCCCGCGAAAAAGGTCCTCCCCTCCTCTCTCTCTCTGGGTAGTTCATAGCTTCCCTTAGGATTAAAAATCGGGCTCAACTGAGCCCGATCTGGAAGAGCTTCTCTTCATGGCTTTTTCCCACAAGAACATAGCTCTCGGGTTCGCCGGAAAGCACCTCTCTGGCGGCCGTGCCGCCGCCCGGCGATGGCCACCACCTCAATGGAGGTGGTGGTGGCGGTGGCCGACCAGGGAGGAGGCTGGATGGCCTGCAGAAACGTCTGGAATGAGCTCTAGGTAGGGCTTATCCCGTCCCTCGGCTGGAGCTTGAAGATGAGCAGTAGCCCTTGGATGCTGCTTCAGGATTCGTGCAAGAATTTTATTCAATTTATTGTTTTTCTGTGGTTATAATTGCAGTGTATAGATTTTGTTTTTAAAAATACTTAGACCCCTTTACAGAACAAGTTGTCAACATAGAAAATGTAACCCTTTATGACTAGTTTAATTTAAAATTGATTTCACTCAATTTGGAGTCCTGGTTAGACCACAACACTCATTTTAGTGAGTTCTATCCATAAGGCTGTCCTGAGATTGATTTGGATGCCCACATCAATCAAGACATCCAAATGACTTGAAATTTGGCTTATGGGCTATTATTAGCCTATCTAGGACATATCCAAAAATCAGAATTTTTGGAGAATATTTTTCTATAGTTTTTTTTGAAAAATTTAATTATCCTTATATAAATTAATAAGGTGGGCAAATGACTTCCAAACCCTCCCAAATTTCTGTGAGTGGTCCCTAGGTTCATCCTGAGGCCTTGTATAAATTTTCATCTCATTTGGAGATGTTTTAGATTAGAAATGAACAAACCTAAGCTTTGCCCTATTAAGGGGTTTTTAGGTCAAAGTACACTTTATGATTTGGGTGGTCAAATCACCTCAACAATGGCTGAGATTTTGACCACTAACTAGGCATGATTTCTAGCATCCCCCCATGGAAGATGTTTTGGATTGGGATAGATTTGCCCTAGGACCCAAGGCAAAACCCTAAGGATGGTTCTTGGTGGTATGTGAAGGGCAGGTGGTCAAATGACCTTGATATGATTTGAAACTTAATGGAGAGGATTCTACGGTAGCTAGAATCCTCTGGCAGAAATCTAAATGAATTTTAAAGTGAATAAGTCCCTCAAAACCCTAACCCTAGTTTAGGGGACAAATCTTGTAGTGATAAAAAAAGTTATTAAATCTCACTGAACTGTGGTGAAACTTGGGTAGTGTAGTTTTAAAGTTAGTATGAACCCCTGAAAATTTAATTGAGAATTTTGAAACATTATTTTTAGTACTTCTTTTACAAGTATGAAAAAGGAAAATTTTGGTAAATAATTTATTTAGAGATCATTTATTGCTGTAAAATTATGAAACTTTGTCAGGATATTTATAGGGTATAAATTGTCATACTGGAATTTTTGTAAAATTTTTGGAAGCTTAAATGCATTACTTGCCCCCTTAATTTATGATTTATAAAATATTCCAAAAATTAAGGAATAATTATTTAAACCTTGAAAAAATTATATGAGATTTGGATTTGCTGTTTAGTATTTGTCATAATTTTTAGGAGCTTTATACATACCTAAAAAGTGTACTTCATGTTCAAAACCTTCATATTATAGCTTTGGAAGAAAATAATTAAATATAGATTAAATTAGGAAAATTATGAATCTCTGATTTTAGACTAAGTAGGACATGATAGACCTTCAGTAAATTTTACCAGAGTTTTGGAAGACAATTTGGAGTACCTCCCTTTGTGCATCTCATATAGCATAGCATGATCTGCGTTTAGTCGAAACTGCATAAGTTATATTAAGGTGCAAAATGATATTGGGGATTGGAGTATTAGCAAGATGACTATGAATGAATAAGAATATACCCTCAGTGGTCAATACAGGGATAGGGTGGTAGGTTGTCTTGTCAAATGAGGTGCTCGTCCTCCCTGGTAGGAGCGAAACAGTCTTAATACACTAGGGTTAGATCCACAGTAATTTAAAATGGATCGGGTATTGGGTATTAAACAATAAAAGTAAGTGCCTTGCTAAAGGAAACGATGGGCTTCAGCTACCATCATAGTTCCTAGTGTCCTTGAAGTGCCCTTCACGGGGTATGCCGGGGGCAGTCCTGGGCTAACGTAAACCGTAGGAATAATTAACTAAAAGTGAAACTAGTATAACTAGAGTTTCACATTCACACACCCCGGTAGTTAGGGAGGTTGAATAGGTTGGTTTAATTGTCTTTCAGTTGGTAGCTTCTGAAGGTAGATGCACGGACGGGACAGTCCGGGATGCCTAGGGCTCGAGGGTTTAAATACAGAATAAGGTGGTGGGTGTTCGATATTTGACTGTTGTTCACACTGACGTTGGTACGCAGACTCATCGGTGTCGGACACTTAGCCAAAGAAAGACATGTGGATACAGCAAGCACTAGTATGCGGATACTCTAGGTTGTTTTCTTCTAGGTGCGTACGGAAGGGCTAGGCCCGGTAGTGTGGATACTGCCTAGGAGTGGGGGCCCAACCCACTGTCTCCGTTAGCCACTACAGAGGTTCCTGGGAGTGAAGCTAGCTGTCCGAACAGGGGGAACTAAAGGTCTGTGTGGATAGAGTCAAGTGTGTGAGTTGCAATTGCATGAATCATGGCATAGCATATCACTACACTCATCTTTGCATACAAACGACACCCCAACATATAAATCGGTATGAGACTTTTTATACGATGGGATCCTTGCAAAAAACCACTTAACTTATAAGTTTGTTTGGGCATTCATATAAGTTAAGGTTACATATTTAATTTCTACTTGTACTTTCATATATATATATTGATTTACTACATGTTTACCTTACTGCTCACTATTTTAGAATTGCTAAATGTACCTTTCATACTTAGCTACTTATAAAATATATTTTTATTGCTAGACTAGTTCTGTTGTCACCCGCCTTGCTTATTCTCCACCATTGTAGCTTCCCTTTCCTCCTCTCTGCTCGGTGCCTAGGACCCGTGGGGGGAGGGGTAGGGGATGATAGGACTTAGTCTTTATGACTAATGGTTTTCGAACCACAACAATACATGAGCTCCGGATGGGTGACAGGGACCAGCATCCCAGGGACTAGCACTAGTGGAGTACGGTGCGCATAAAGGTGGGCCAGTGTAGTTCTGAAGCACCTATGACCAGCTCCGTGAGTGTTTAGTACTATCTTATAGCTTCCACGGGTGATATGTAGTGAGGATATGATGTACTGGGCTTAAGCCCGTTTTTATTTTATCTGTACTGGTCTTTCGCAGTACTGTACTTTCTATGTATTGATGGACTTGTTGTGATTTTCTTTCATATATGATTATCTGGACATGTTATTTTTACTTATCTCTTTGTTGTGATCGAAAAAGGTCGGCAGAATTGTCGTTTTGTAGTGGCGACCTCCCCGAGTGTCGGTGCCACCGCAAAGCTGCAATTCTGGGCATAAGACCCCGGTGGTTTAAGAATAAGAAAAATTGGTTCTTACACTCCCTTCATAAAGATTATTACTTCTCTTTTTATATCTGGTCTTTTGTGGACATATATGTTAGAGTTTGTTTTATATACTCTTATATACATTGCTACTAATCTGTGATCGATATGGCCGGCAGAATCGGAGCCTTGTAGTGACGATCTTCCCGGACGTGAAGGTGTCATCGCAAAATGGCAGTTCTGGGCCTAAGACCCGGGGGTTTGAAAAGAAGAAAAAAAAATGGGGTTTTCAAGGTGGCATCAGAGCAGACCTTGATCGAAGGAGTAGCAGTCCACAAACCCTGGGACACCCCCGCTCGAGTTTAGTTTGGGGACAAAATAAGTATCAGAAGTGTGGTGTGCCCATATGGGGATCACATGTAATGGTCCACTTCTAATTAGGCTTGAGCCATTTGCTTACAAATGGTTTTTTTGGATATGCAGCCTCCGACACAGCCTACACCACAGGGCGGAGTCCAGCATACTCTGAATGTTGCACCACCTCCCCCGGTCACCACTCCGCTCCTACAGTCAGAGATGTGGCAGACTCTGACAGCCATTCTGGAGGCTTTTAGGGCCCAACAAGTTCCGGCTCTGCAGCCAAACCCGAGGGCCAATTGGCTGAGCATCTTCCAAGGATTCTCTCCCCCATCCTACTTAGGGACAGAGTCAGCAGTTCAAATGGAGGAGTGGCTGGACATTATGTACGAGATGTTGACCGGGATACGGTGCCCCTGGGAGGAGAGTGTGACATTGGTGGTCTCTTGCTTGGAGTCTCATGCCAAGAGATGGTGGAAGACATCACTGGATACGACTATTGCGGATATAGTGGTTACAGAGATTACTTAGGAGGAGTTTAGTGTCGTGTTACTGGAGCATTTTGTTCCACAGTTGGCTAGGGATGAGCAGGAGGACATGTTCTTGTAGTTGAAGCAGGGCAACAAGACAGTGGTAGAATACCACCGGGAGTTCAACCATTTAGCCCGGTTTACGGACTCCTATAAGCCAGATGAGGCAGGATACACCAAGAGGTTCTATAAGTGATCGCGGGAGGAGTTGAGGAAGGCCCTTCTGTTCATATCTTACGGTCCTATACCTCGGATGTTAGAGATGGACAAGAGGATTGAGGCTGATTGGCAAACGACTCGGGGTCAGAAGAGGCCAATGGAGGACAAGGGCCAGGGAGCCAGGAATTATCAGCGGCGGGGCCGCATCACTTATGGGATAGAGGGAAGAAGAGCAGAGGACCAGCCTCATATGGAGGTGAGACAGGAGCCGACGGAGTTGGTGATAGTGGCTCCACAACCTCTTCTGATGCAGGAGGCACCGAGACCCGGGGGTATGGCATTTCCCTCGCCGGAGTGATACAACTACCCCTAGATAGGGCACATCCGGATAAACTGCCCCAAGAGGGGAGAACCTCTACTATAACCAAAGGCTGCCCTGCATGCTCAGCAGTTTGGAGGTCGAGGACGTGGCCGAGGACGTGGATACCAGGGTGGAGATCGCGGGCAGGCCAGGGAGCAAGTTTGTTCCACAGTCGGCTAGGGATGAGCTGGAGGACAGGTTCCTGCAGTTGAAGCAGGGCAACAAGACAATGGTAGAATACCACCGGGAGTTCAACAATTTAGCCTTGTTTACGGATTCTTATCAGCTGGATGAGGCAGGATACACCAAGAGGTTCTATAAGGGCCTGCAGGAGGAGTTGAGGGAGGCCCTTATGTTCGTATCTGATGGGCCTATACCTCGGATATTAGATATGGCCAAGAGGATTGAGGCTGATTGGCACACGACTCCGGGTCAGAAGAGGCCAACGGAGGACCAGGGTTGGGGAGCCAAGAATGATCAGTGGCGGGGCCGCATCACTGATGGGATAGAGGGAATAAGAGTAGAGGACCATCCTGGTCAGGAAGTGAGAAAGGAGTCGAGGGAGCCAGTGGTAATGGCTCCTCAGCCTCTTTAGATGCGGGAGGCACTGAGACCCGGGGGTATGGCATTTCCCCCGCTGGAGTGTTACAACTGCCACCAGACAGGGCACATCCGGAGAAACTTCCCCATGAGGGGAGCACCTCTACCAGCACCACAGGCTACCCCACATGCTCACCAGTTTGGAGTTCGAGGACATGGCCAGGAAGTTGATACCAGGGTGGAGATCGCAGGAAGGACAAGGAGCAAGTTTATGCACTGGTTCTGGCCCAACCCCGGAACCCGGAGCAAGTGATCACAGGTACTCCAGAAAGTTTTAATTTTTTCTTTCCTGAATACTTAAACTTATGGATATAGAATTGATAATCTAGGAAAGAAAACCATAACTAGATTCTAAGACATTTTACTCCCCCACCCCAGGCATAGTTTTCGTCTGCGGCAAACCCGCTTATACGTTATTCGATACGGGTGCTTCACACTCGTTTGTATTGGAGGCCTTAATGTAAGGGTTGGAAGGCGTGGAGCGATTTATGGGCTTGATGATGAGGATATGATTACCTGACGGATCGGAGCTGTTCACCTCGGACCACTGCGATATGGAAGCGAAGATTGGGGGAAAGGTATTCGAAGCACCAACAGCGATCATAAGGATGCAAGTATTCGACCTGATTCTGGGCATGACATGGCTGCGATGGAACCATGCCCAGATTGACTGCCTAGCAAAGAGAGTCATCTTGAGGCACGGGGACTCCTTTATCATCATCGAAGGTATTAAATCTATTTCCCCTCACTTCTTATCGTCTGTACGGGCCATTAAGGCCCACCTGCAAGGGGAGGAGGTCTATGATGTTCTGTTTGAAATGGCTGAGGCCAAGGTTTCCGTATCTGACATCCCGGTGGTGCGGGATTTTGCTGACGTATTCCCAGAAAAGCTGTCAGGGCTACACCGCACCGAGAGCAGGATTTCCAAATACAGCTCGTGTCGGGAGCTAAGCAGGCATCTAGAGCCCCTTACCGGATGGCCCAGAAGGAGTTTACGGAGTTTCTAAGCCGACTGTAGAAATTTGTGGAAGCGGGATTTGTCCGACCAAGCTCTTCCCCATGGGGAGCCCCGGTGCTGTTCGTCAAGAAGAAGGATGGTACACTCAAACTATGCATCGACTATCGAGTGCTGAACATATTGACAGTCCTGAATACCTATCCCTTGCCACGGATAGATGAGCTTTTTGATCAGCAGGAAGGGGCACATTTCTTCTCAAAACTTGATTTGAGGTCGGGCTGCTATCAATTGCGGATTCCGGAGGAGGACATTCTGAAGATTGCCTTAAGTAGCAGATATGGGTTGTTCGAGTTTAGCGTGATGCCCTTCGGGCTCATGAATGCACCATCAGCCTTCATGAGCTGGATGAACCAGGTGTTCCATCTATATCTCGACCGGTTCGTCATAGTATTCATAGATGACATCCTCATCTATTCGAGGACGAAGGAGGAACATACACAACATCTGGCCTTGACCTTGGAGAAGCTCAGAGAGCATCAACTATACACCAAGTTCAGCAAGTGCGAGTTTTTGCTGACGGAGGTGTCCTTCCTAGGCCATATCATCAGTGGAGCGGGGCTTGTAGTGGACCCCGTAAATATTCAGGAAGTGCGAGACTGGCCTCAGCTGAAGACGGCCACGGATGTCAGAAGTTTCTTGGGTTTGGCCGAGTACCACCGAAAGTTTGTGCAGGGATTTTCTTAGATATCCCTTCCACTCACTACGTTGATAAAGAAGGACGCTCCGTTCGTATGGACGCTGCGGTGTGAGGCAGCCTTTTAGGAGTTGAAGAGTCATCTTACGTCAGCCCCCATTCTCGCTCTCCCGTCTGGGAAGGAGGGCTTCCAGGTGTATGCCGATGCGTCCTTCCAACGGATGGGAGCTGTGCTGATGCATCATGGTCATGTGATAGCATACGCCTCGCAACAGCTAAAGAAACACCAGTAGAACTACCCGGTGCATGATCTAGAGATGGGAGTTATAATGTTCGCTCTGAAGATTTGGCGGCATTATCTTTATGGTGTGCACTGTGACATATTCTCGGATCATAAAAATATGAAACATTTTGATACCCAGAAGGAGTTGAACATTCGCCAGAGATGATGGGTGGAGTTCTTATCCGATTATGAGTAAACGATGCAATACCATCCCAGGAAGGCAAACGTGGTGGCAGACGCTCTGAGCCGGAGAGAAACTATGACAGAGATAGGGCCTCAGCTGATGGCCTTGGAGTTAGTGAAGAATTTAGAGGACATGCTGATATCATTAGTGCCCGAGAATGATCCAGAGATGTACATGGAGTATCTAACATTGATGGTTGCCACAGATGGCATTTGGGACCGCATAAGGGATGGGCAGAGGCTGGACGAGAAGGCAGAGCCAATATTCAGGGCCTTGGAGGGAGGCACGGCAGGAGATTATTCCTTGAGGGATGGACTCCTATGTTTTAGAGACAGGGTCTATATACCCGCAGGAGGCCAAATCCGAGAGGAGATCATGATATAGGCACATTGCAGCAGATACTCGGTGCACCCGGGCATCACCAAGATGACGGCCGACTCTAAAAGGACGATGTACTGGCCAGACATGAAGAGGGATATCACCTAATTCATGACCCACTGCGAGGCTTGCCAGTTGGTGAAGGCGGAGTGTAGGAACCCGGCCGGGTTTATTGCAGCAACTACCGGTGGCGTAGTGGAAGTTTGACGACATTGCCATGTACTTCATACATGGTCTTCCTCAGTCGCATATGGGGAATGACTCGATATGGGTGATCGTCGACCGACTGACGAAGGTGGCCAGGTTTCTACCGATCAGGAAGGATGCTCCGGTGAGTGACTTGGTACGGAAGTTTTTGGAGAAGTTCATTTGATATCATGGTTTGTCGAGGACGATAGTGTTTGATTGGGATGGATGATTTATGTCTAAGGAATGGAGGTCGGTTCAGGCATATTTGGGGTTACTGTTGACTTTCAGCACCGCCTTCCACCCTAAGAAGGATGCACAGACATAGCGCACCAATCAGACCCTGGAGGATTTACTGCGGTTGTGCGTACTGGATCGTGGAGAGCCGTGGGAGAGGCAGCTACCGTTTATCGAGTTCTCGTACAACAATAGCCATCAGTCCAGCATCGGCATGGCCCCTTATGAGGCTTTATACGGGCGGAGATGCAAGACTCCTTTGTCTTGGATCCTGGATGAGGATCTGAAGGCACTTTGCTCGTAGTTCATGAAGGATACGGATGCTCAGGTGCGGTTGATCCGAGATAGGATGCTTGAAGCCCAAAGCAGACATGCTAAGTATTATAATTCTAAGCACCGTCAGGTAGAGTTTCAGGTCGGGGATCAGGTATTCTCGAAGATCCGACCGATGCATGGAGTCTCGCGGGTGCGTGGTCGGAAGATGCTCAGTCAAAGATATATGGGGCCTTACAGGGCCCTGGAGCGGATCGGCCCCCCGGCTTATAGACTGGAGCTGCCGCCAGAGCTAGCGGGTTTGCATGACATTTTTCATGTCGCTTCCCTGAGGAGAGCTTTACTTCGGCCGGAGCAGCAGATTACTACTACAGATGGGCTTGTAGCCTCTGATTGATCGGTGGACTTGGAGCCGGTTATGATAGACGATACTTGGATGCGGGCCTTGCGGCGCAAGAAGGTCCCATTGGTAAAAGTCTTATGGAGGAATCACGGGCAGGAGGAGCATACGTGGGAGCCACGGGACCTGATGCAACAGAAGTATCTAGAGCTTTTTTGTCAGGTACTCCTTACAACCTCTCGGGATGTTATAATTTACTTCATGTTTGAAACCCCGTATGCCTAACTAGAGTTTTGAGGACGAAATTTTTTTGTTATATATTGGGATTTGTAACATCCCTCAGACAACTAGACCCCTAGGAGTGGTTTTGTCTTACTATGTCATGAAAAAACCCTAGGAAGCCCAAGTGGACCTAGTGGGCTTGGGAACAAGGGTGACAGGGGTGAATGGTCTGTAAATAGTAGATTCCTAAACTCAAGTGTAAAATGAACTTGAGGCCTCACCATGACTCTAAGATCCCACACATGCCCTCCGAACTGAAGGGTGAGGTCAATGGGCCACCTAGGACCCATTGGAGTCAACCAAACGGGCTAAGTTGACCAAAGTCAACTCTAGCCCTAATTTGGTCAAGTGTCACTACTAAGGGTCAAGTGACCCCCAGGATGCCCAACCAACCCTACCCAATCCTTTCTACACTTTAGGGGAGGCCAATGGGTCACCAAGGACCCCTTGGAGTCAACCCTAATGGTCATGTTGACCAAAGTCAACTCTAGGCTTAACTTGGGCAAAGTGCCCTTATTAAGGGTCAATTGACATCCAAGGTGCCATGTCAAGCTACCCAACCATACTGAGACCCTTGGGGGGAGGCCAATGGGTCACCAAGTACCCATTAATGTCAACCCAAAAGATCAAAATGACTAGAGTCAACCCAAGCCTACTTTGGGTCAACCAAGCCCAAATGGGCTAGCCCAAGCTCAAGCCTCCTCATGTGGCTTCATTAGGGAATAATGTGCATGGATGGGATGCAAATAGCCCTCGAGCTTGACCAACTCAACTTGGTGATTAGGAGAGAGGGAGAGCTCTATTCCATGTTAATGGAGGATAGAGAAAAAGTGGGAATGAAGGGGCAAGTCAAACCTGACCAAGGGAGGCCAAAGGACACCCTTAATGGCTGGATTAAACTCCCTTGGGGAAGGGGAGAAGTTTCCAGCCATTTCCTTGCCACCAAGGGGCTGGTTCAGCCCCTCCTCCTAACCCGAGCCTAGCTATTAATGGCTTTAATGGCCATTGATAATCCGACCTCTCCCCTCCTAAACCGAGCCTTTAAACACCATCAGTGGCCCCAGAGGAACGTTTCCCAGTCTTTGCCTGATGATTTCGAGCCCTCCCACCGTGTTGTTGCAGAAACCGAGCGGCGCCGCTTTCAAAGATGGTTTCCTGGCAATATTCTTTACTTCAGGCCGCCGACAATGTCCTCCCCCTCTCCTTGCCTCATGTGTAGTTCATAGCAATGGTTAGGTACAAGGTTCGGGCTCAATTGATCCCAAACCAATTCTTGGTTTTCATGGTTTCGGGCTGAGAAATCCGCTTGGTAGAACCGCCGGAATTCTCCCCTGCCCCCCCACCCCCACCCCCCCACCCCCCCCCGGCGGCTGGGTCGCAGCTAGTCGATAGCCACCACCTCGACGGAGGTGTTGGTGGCGGTGGCCGGCCGGGGAAGAGCCGGGATGGGCGGCATCGGCGGCTAGAAGTGGCTCCATGCTCGGGCTATCTCAGCCATTGGCTGGAGGTAGACGATGAGCCCGGGCCGCTGGATTTGCGCCAAGATCCGTGCTAGATCAAATGAAAATATTTCATATTAAATGATTTTCTGTCACCTTTATTATAGTATTTTGAATTAAATATTAAAAATAGTTAGATGTCTCTGATGAAAAAGTACAAAACATAAAATTTGTCGACCATGGTGTTAACTTTAATCCAAATGACCTGAAAGTTGGGCAGGGGTCAACCTTAGTTATACATAGGGTCTGTCCAAAAATTGGAATTTTTGGAGATGCTTTGTCTATGGTTTTTTTAATTAATAATACTAGGGTATTTTAATTAAGTGGTCTAATGACCTCCAAACCCTCCCAAATTTTGGTGAGTGGTCCCTGGCATCATGATATTGCTCTGTATAAAATTTCACCTCATTTGGAGGTGTTTTGGATAAGTAATGACATAACCCTAATTTTTCCTTAAGGAGGGGTTCTTAAGTAAAAAGCTCACCTTGAGGATGAGTGGTCAAATCACCTCAACAGAGGCTAATATTTTGACCACTGACTTAGCATGACCTTTAACACCCCCATAGGTATTATGGGGTAGTCTAGGGTAGTTTTGACTTAGGATCCAAACTCAAACCCTAAGGAGGGACTTTTGAGGGTTGTGAAGGGTATGGGGGCAAATGCCCTGTGTGATCTTGTAACTTGGTGGAAATGATGATTGAGTAACCTAAGTCCTCTAGTATGAATCTTAGAGGATTTGGAGATGGATGGACATCTCAAAACCCTAACCCTAGCTTTGGGCATAATCACTTTTGTGTAGAATAAGCCACCAAAACTTACTAAAAAGGGTGTGAAACTTAGGTAGCATGGACTCTAAGTTAGATAGGACCTATGGTGAATTTATTGGAATTTTATGAGTAATATTATTTGCACCTCATATGTTAAACATGATGTGGCCCTAAATGTTATTTTATTTATTATGATCACACTGTACTTTATGGACTCATGAAATTTGGGCAGAAGATGTTTTAAGTAAAAATTATTATTCCTGAATTTTATTATAAATTTTAGTTGAATAACTTTAGTACTTTCTTCACAAGTTTAAAAAGGGTGCAATTATGGTCAATAAATTATTTAGAGTCATTTACTTGTTGCAAAAATTGTGAAATTAGGTCCATAATAATTTTAGGTCAATAACCACTTGGAGAAATTAATTCATGATTTTTAGATGAATATTTGCAGTACTTACTTTACAAACCCATAATTTTGGTGATTTGATGTATAATTTATTCAGAGCTTATTTCTTATTGGAAAAATTAAGAATCTTGGTCAGTGGTGTTGGTAGGGCAAGATGCATAAAGAAATTTATTCTCAATTTTTGGATGATTATTTTCTGTACTTACTTCATTAATATGGGAAAATAGGACATATTACCAAAATAATTTTAGGATCCTTAAGTTACTGGAAAAATTGTTAAATCTAGGATTTACAGTATTGATTAAGCCTAGTATTTATCATAATTATTTTAGGCATCTTGCATGACTATATAGGGTACTTCATATTCAAACTGGTGGCACCTAGATCTTTTGGGAAAATTAAATAAATGCCAGATTAATTAGGAACAATATAATTTAATGTATTTAGCCTAGTTCGGTCATGATAGACCCCCATTATTTATCTTGAAGCATTTGGATGGATAATTATAGTGCTACCTACTATGTACTTCATATCGCTAAGGATGGTATGTAGATAGCAAAAGTGCGGGACCTAGGTTGGTGTGTGAGTGTTGGCATAGGGGTTGGGATTCTAATAGTCTGCTGAATTGGATAAACAATTTGGGGCATCTCCGGAAGACAGGTTGAGTAAAGTGTGGAGTTGACTAGTGTTAGGTGGCGTTTGGGGTCGGCGAAAGATCGTCTTCCCCGTAGAAGGAGAGAGAAGGTAAAATCACACTAGGAATAGTTCAATTATAACATAAAGGGAATAGTAATCGGGGTATTAACCAATAATATTAAGTGCCTTGAGAAAGGGAACGGTGGGCTTCAGCTACCATCATAGTTCCTAGTGCCCTTTAAGAACACTTCACGGGGTATACCGGGGGCAGTCCTGGGATAACCTAAACTATAGGCAAACTAATTTGCAAGAGTAACTAGAATAATTAGGGATTCACTTTCAGTCACCTTGATGTCTCGGAATGCTATGTTGGTTCATACGGGCTGTTGCCCTAGGGGTTTTGGTGATGGGCAGGTTGGCCCGGTGAGCTTTGGCTCGGTTTGTGATTGAGATGGACAGAATAGTCCGGAGAGCTTTGGCTCGGAGATTGGATTCATAACTATTGCATGTCCATAAAAGAAAAGGTGGTGGGTCTTAGGTATTGGAGGGTCGATACACCGACGCCAATACGTGGACTCGGCAAGTGTGGTTTAGCACTTGGCCAAATAAAGTCCGGTGCGCCAGCTGGCAAGAGTACGCAGGAGTTTGCATTGTGCACCAACGTTGAGGCGTACGATAGGTGTGATCGGTAGTGCAATTACTAGTTTAGAGGTGGGCGAGGCCCAATCCACCTCTTCCGTTTGCCACTACGGAGGTATCCTGGGAGGTTTGGTCCTGAAAGGGAGAACTAAATGTCTGTGTACACAGAGTCGAGTGTGTGAGTTGCACTTGCATGTTCACATCATGGAATAATTACATGTCATAGCATAACCATTGCATATAACCCTGTCTCTTATTGTATAAAGTGGTTTGGGACACTTAATACAATAGGCTTTTCAAAACGACCCCTTGGTTTATATGTTCGCGCGAGCATGCTTATAAATCAAGGTTTTTATTCAGTAGATTTATATATTATGCATACTAGAAAACCGACACCCTAACGTATAAATTGGTTTGGGACTTTTTATACGCTAGGAGCTTTGCAAAAGATCACTTAGATTATGTGCTCTCATATAAGTTAAGGTTACTTTCATATTTTCACTTACTGTCATTATACTCATAGAACTGCTAGTATAGGTTCATCGTCATCTATTACTTGATTAATCTCCACTATCATGTCCTCTCCTTTCTTTCTCCCCACTCGTTGCCTAGGATCCATGGGGGAAGGGGTGGGGGATGATAGGGCTTAGTATTATAGACTAACGGTTTTCGGACCACATCATTTAGGGGATCGTGGAGCCCAGAATGGAGGAGAAACCCTTGAGGTCGACATGCTTGGAGATGGGGAAGTCTAGCACAAGAGTACTGACAGCTGGGACAGTGAGTCCCGATCTTTAGTAGTTTTCCATTTTTCTTCCGTGATGAGTCACCCTGTAGTGAGTATTTTGATGTACCGGGCATAAGCCCTCGTTTCAATACTTTTCTTACTTTTATTATATCTTTGGACACTCCTTTCGTGGATATTATTACTTCTCTTTTTATATGTGATATTTTGTTGACATATATGTTAGAGTTTGTTTTATATACTCTCATATACATTGCTACTAATCTGCGATCGATAAGGCCGGAAAAATTGGCGCCTTGTAGTGACGACTTTCTTGGGCGTGAAGGTGTCACTACAAAGTGGCGGTTCTGGGCCTAAGGTCCTGGGGTTTGAAAATAAGAAAAAAAAACGGGGGCTTACACATTCTCACTGAGGTAGGATCCTTTGTGGATCTGAGGTAGGACATTTCTACATAGCCTGAGTTGTAGGGATTCACTTCCTGAGGTAGGTGATCTTTTGATCAATGAGTTATATGACCTTGTGCCTGAGAAATAAGTCTTGGAGGAGACTTAGTGATCTTTAGGGATCAAGGTGTAAGCTCTCAAGAGCTTAGTTATTCGAGAATTTCCTTGTCTAACAAGAAGTTAGAAACGTGGGAGGAGAGTGGATGTACCCAAAATCTGGGGAACCACTATAAATTCTGTGTGTGATTTTGTTGTTTCTTTTCTTGAAAGCTTTAAATTGCTAACTAACTAAAAGCATCTAGAGTCTACTTAAATCACCTAGAGGGGGGTGAATAGGTGATGTTTGCGTCTTTTTGTGGAATAAAAATTATCTTAAAGAACAAGCACACAAACCCATAGATTTATAGTGGTTTCCCATATTGGGTATGCCCACTATCTCGCCTTGGCTATCTACCACGAAGGTATAGATTCCACTACTTCACCTTTCTCAGATTATCAGAATCTTGCAACTCGGAGCCATGCTCCTACACCTCAATCCACAACTAAATCTACACCTCGATCCACAAACCGGATCTACAAACTCGATCCACACATGAATCTACAATCTCGATCCACATACGGATCTACAATCTCGATACACTAATGAATTTATACTTGGAAGAACAAACTTTCTACAATCTCATAGACAAAACTCCTACAATAGTAAAAACAATTTTTACAACAAACAATCAAAATTTTACTCTTCCAGATCTGATATCTCTAAGGATCTTCCTTCTTTAAAACTGAAAAGCTCTATGAAGAACGTTGAGGAAGAAATCCGAGAAAACTTGATCTGAAAACCTTAGATCCGACACGATCAAAAATATGTTAAAGAATCTTGGAATCTTGGATCTGTCGAATCATTTCTCCTCTTGAATCTTTGGATCGATAGAGAGCGGCCGAGAAGAATGACGATGGAGTCTGCGACTTCTCTCGATTTTTGGAAAGTGCGAAATGTGATTCTGATTGATGAAATTTTGATTATTACGGTTTTCGATTCCAATGAAAAGAATTTATATAGAACATCTTCTAACGGTCATGAGTTATTAAAGAAAAAATCCACTAATAGATCAATCATTATTAACTTAGATTAATTTGAAATCCAGTCATAGATTTGAAAATAAAAATCTGCAAGTCCATTTCTTGAGAAGAATTAGGTTTCTCGAGAAATGACTAGCTTTATCGAGAAAACACTTGAAGAAAATTCATTGAAGAAAAATATTGATTTCTTGAGAGGGATATTATTTCTTGAGAAAAGTAGTTATCGCAAATATCGAACTAAAGAAAGTTTTCTTGAGAAGAATATGATTTCTCGAGAAATGAATTGCTTTCTCGAGAAATGGTCTGACCTTCTCGAGAAATACACTTAGCAAAAATTCTATGAACTAAAGATTTGATTTATCAAGAAAGAATTGATTTCTTGAGAAAAAGACAACTTCACGAGAAATGTTTTTGGCTTCTCGAGAACTGCTTTGCTTTTCTCGAGAACTAACTTGGCTTTCTTGAGAAATCTCTAGTGTATTTCTCGAGAAAAGGACTTGGAACATTTTCAAACAATTTCCCAAGAAGTCTTATGGTTTCACGAGAACAACTATGCCTTCTCAAGAAATTTTCCTAGACTTCTCGAGAAATACATGTCATTTCTTGAGAAATGGACTTAAGAAATTTTTCTGAAAAATTTTCATTT
Source organism: Platanthera zijinensis (assembly GCA_039513925.1). Classification (NCBI taxonomy): domain Eukaryota; kingdom Viridiplantae; phylum Streptophyta; class Magnoliopsida; order Asparagales; family Orchidaceae; genus Platanthera; species Platanthera zijinensis. Next base: position 166,109,984 of record CM077085.1, read on the forward strand.
CTTCTTGTTGAAACCAGCAACCATTCTTTTCTTCCATTGCTCTAGTACTTGAAAATGAAGTGCATCCTAATAGAGAGGTTACACATGAGTCAACACCATGGATCACACAATGAGGGATTATATTGCATGGTCTTGTGTTTAGTGACTCATTGTAAACTTACATTTGCCAACACTTAGTAATAATGACCTGCAAGCACTCAACTTCTGAATAGCATCAAATACAAACATAATACATCTTAGTTCAAGGGTAACTTCATACAAATCTTGGTTATTGTGGATACAATACCCAACAATCTCCACCTATTTGTAGAAGTCAGAACTCTCTACACTAAGGTGAATTATATCAAGATAATTAAAGAAATAACTAATACGATAAATAATATAGGTAAAGACAGATAATAAATAATAAAATCAGCTGAATTAAGAATTTTATATATAGAGAGAGTTTGTCCATAAGAATATCCTAGTACACAAAATTCAATACTACAGACAATCATAAAATCATTTGAATTGTTGTTGGTGCAATCTTTCCTTCTTCTCTTGATGTCTCTTTTGATAACTAAGTGGTTTGGGATTGTACTTGGGAGGTCGAGGAGGAGCTGTAGGATAATTACTACTATATTCTCAATCATAAATCCTTCTTTTTGTCAATGACTTCTCATATAACTCCAAACTTCAGCAAATTCTTTTTCTTTCCTCTAGGCAGCAGTTTGGCTTGGGATTGATCTCCTAGCAGAAGCACCATACCATATTTTCTCTTCTTGAGCACTGGAATCTTAGGAGGTAGATCTAGATGTATCTCTGGCTATTTTGATGTCCATACTTGAGAATAACTTTAAGGAGGAAGTTCATACAGTTCAGGTCCAAGAGAAAAAAGTAGGCTTGAAGGCATTGGGATCAAGATGTGTAGGTGGAGCCTCATTTGGGTCAACCTGATAATCTGGGAAGATTTTGTTGTGCATCCACACAATAGACTAAAAAGTATATAAGTTTACCCCCTTAATCTGCTTTTCCACACTTGTATTGATTTCTTTTAATTGATCATCCCACTGATTTTTCATCTCTTGAACTTTCATGTCTAGATTTTCTTTTACTATATCATATCCCCCTTTTTTACTTCTATAGTAAGTGTTTCTATGGCAGCTTCTTTGAATTTTCTAACTTCTTCACAAGTCTTGAATTTCTTCTGTTCAGAATTCTTCAGCAATTGAATTTGATTGTTTGCCACTGTAACTGCTTGATCCATTACCTGACCAACACTAGTGATAGTGTGGTCTATAGCCTTTCCACTAATTTTTAGCAGTCTTTTGAACTCATCTGTATTGTGCTGAATTTCAGCAAACCCTCTGCTCATCTCTTTTTTAAGAGCATTTACTTTTGCAGTTACCTCTTGGAGAGACTTGTCAAAGTACTCTCTTTGTCTGGATAACATAGATTCAATTTTACCCAAAAGGGTATCTTTAGGAATAATATCAGCTGTAGGAGGTGGAGGAGGTAGAGCTTGAGTTGTCCATACTTGGATGTCTTCAATAACAAATGTACTTCTCCCTCTTTGGGCAGAAGTCATAATATCTCCTTCCTTTCCAAGAATAACAAGCATGGATAAATCTATGTTTCTGAGAGGAGGTTCTGTTGGTTCTAGGATAATTGTATCCTCATCAGATAGTAATAACACATTCTCCGCCTCACTTTGTGCCTATGGCTGAGAATCTGCTGGGGTTTCTTTAGGGATCTCTGCAGGAGTCTTTTCAGGAGACTTTTCAGGAGTGATGAGTAGGGGATCATCAGAAGTGTGATTTTTTTTTCCAATCTATCAATTTCAGCCAAAGTAGCATCCATTTGAGTATCATCAAGGTTTTCTTGATTAGAGGGGGAATAAACATTCATATCGGAGCAATCACCATGCATAGAGGTGCTCTGCTCATCATCAAATTGAGCTAGACTTTCCTTTTTCACTATCTCAACATCATCAATAACTTGCTCATGAGCCTGAGCTGCAGGAACATCTGATTGAACCTCTGTGTCTTATACCTCTGCTTGTTGTACTTCTACAGGAATTGAAGGAGAAGGCTCCCCCTCATCAGTTGCAGCAGATGTGCCAACTGCATCATTATGTGGAGTAGATGGGGTTCTTTCTTCATCATCGACTATCCGGGGAACTGCAGGAGCCTGGCCTTGCCTTGGAATTCTAATCTCCCATCTGCTGATGAAATTGATAGTGACTTTCTTTTGGTGGTGAATGAACACACCTTTAGCCAAGTAAAAAATTTCTGGGTGCTTTTGATTTAGATATAGAGAGATAATCCTTCCAAAGTTTGGAGCTTTCAATCTTTCCTTGATCTTCTCAAATTGCATGTATCCCCACTAGAATTTCTTCCGACACACGACAGTAGTCTTTATGTAAAAAAAATCTAAGGATATATATCCAATGGATCCTGTCTTGCAGAGTAAGACCTTACCTAGAATGTCGGCCAGTAGTTTACTATCATCTGTCATGTGTTGTCTTCTAACAAAAGTGGTGGACTAGGGAAGACCACAGAAGGAGAAGGTTCTTGAGTAATCATCTACTTCCAGATAGTCTTCCTCAGCAATTGATGGTAATCTGAGAAATTTTGTCAAGTAATATGGCTTGATTCTGATTTTGATATCTCTGACTGAGCTCTTCAACAATTTCCCAGACCTTTTAATCTTGGCATTACGGAAAAACTCCTCAACTTCAGGCAGCAATACTTTGTAAGGATATTCCACGATGAAGGTGAGGCCGACGGATTAAAGAAGTAGCAGAACATTTCGAAAATATCCTCAATACCTGCACAAATGAATTCACTGTTGACGCCGATCTTAGAAGAGGGAGCCATTGAGTGAGGAGAATGAGAAACTTCTGATTTTCAAGAGAAGAAGCAGAGTATTTTGCAAGAAGAGTGACAGTGACCTTCGCGGAATTAAACCGTATTTCTCGGGAAAGGTTTTTCAAATTCGTGGATTTCCGTATTTCTATGAACTTATATTCTATTTATATAAAATTAAGAATTTTGAAGTGTAATGAAAAACGTACTTGAATGGCAGTTCGAATTCTTCAAAGATTCATTCTGGCGGGTTTTAGCATTTCTCGAGAAATTTAGGGGTTCTCGAGAAATCCAGAAGCCATTTCTCGAGAAATATAAGTCATTTCTTGGGAAATATAGGACTTGTCGAGAAGTATAATCCATATCTCGAGAAATATATTTCTTCTCGAGAAATCCAGTAGTTTTTCTCGAGAAAGTCAGAAGCTTTCATGAAATCTAGTAAGTTCTCAAGAAATATAAGTACTTCTCGAGAAATATAGATAGCTTTCCAAGAAATCCATTTCTGAGCTTGAGAATTTTTTGAGTAAGAATTCTCTTGAGATCTTCTTAGTGGCTGATGCTAAAACTTCTCTTGGGTTCAAATATGAACTTTTCAAAATTCCAAGTTGAGCATTCCAAGTTCTTTCTTAAAGAAAGAGAACATAGTGCACGATGCCCATAATATCCTTAAAGAAAGAGAAGTTGGGACATAGCTGAGGACTGTGTTCTTGTTCTCCACATGCTCCCGGATGAAATAATAGCACACCTCGATGTGCTTGGTCCGGCTATGGGAAACTGGATTGTTTGTGATAGATATTGCGCTAGATGAGTCGCAATACATCGGAATTTCTCTGAACTTCAAATTATAATCTTTGAGTTGAGTTCTAATCCATAGAAGCTATACAAAATAACTACCTACAGAGATATAATTTGACTCGGCAGTAGATGTTGCCACACAATTCTGCTTCTTACTGCTCCAAGAAATAAGTCGTCTTCCGAGGAATTGGCACGTCCCGAAAGTGCTTTTTCTATCATCCCTACAACCTGCAAAATCAGCATCTGAAAAGCCAATTAGCTCGACATCATTACTTCTTGTGTACCATAAGACAAGATTTGGTGTACCCTTAAGGTATCTTAAATTCCGCTTTGCTGCGATGTAATTAGATTCCTTAGTGTTCACCTGATATCTAGCATAGACACATGTTGAAAATATTATATCTGGTCTACTGGTAGTCAGGTAGAGAGAGGATCCAATTATGATTCTGTACTTGGTTTCATCAAAAGGTTTCAATTTCTCATCCTTGTTTAGAGACACAGTTGAACCCATTAGAGTCCTCATTGAGGTTGTACTCTCGATTTCGAATTTCTTAGGAAGCTCCTTGTTGAATTTCATCTAAGAGATTTAAATTCCATCTTCAGATTGTTTCACCTGAAGTCCTAAGAAATTCTTCAGCTCTCCCATACTGCTCATTTCAAACTTCCCTTGCATAAGTTTGGAAAACTTTTTGCAAAGGTTGTCTTCTGTAGAGCCAAATATGATGTCGTCAAAATAGATTTGCACTAGCAAAATCTTGCCATTTACTTCTCTAAGAAATAATGTCTTGTCTATCTTTCCCCTTGTGAACTTGTTCTCAAGAAGGAAGCTAGACAACGTCTCATACCAAGCTCAGGGAGCTTGCTTTAACCCATATAAAGCTATATTTAAAAAGTAAACATAGTCAGGGAATTTAGAATTGATAAAACCTGGGGATTGTACTACGTATACTTCCTCTTTCAGATCCCCGCTGAGGAATGATGACTTCACATCCATTTGGTAGACGATGAAGCCTTTGAGGGCAGCATACGCAAGAAACAACCCGATCGCTTCGAGCCGAGCAACTAGAGGAAATGTCTGGTCAAAGTCGATCCCCTCTTCTTGTCTGTAACCTTGAGCTACAAGCATGGCTTTGTTCTTGATAATTACTCTGTGTTTGTCCAGCTTGTTTCTTAATATCCACTTGGTGCCAATCACGTTCTATCCCTCTGGCATGGACACTAGCTCCCAAACTTTGCATCATTCAAACTGGTTGAGCTCCTCTTGCATTGCCAAGATCCAATAGACATCTTTGTTCGCTTCCTCAAACTTCTTTGGTTCAACCTGAGACAGAAAACTTAGATGCAAAATCTCGTTAGCTGTACCTCTTCTTATTCTCACCCCATCGCCTGGCTCTCTAATGATTAGATCAGCTGGGTGATCTCTTAGGTGTCGGAACACTAGATTCCTTGCCCTTCCTTCAGCAGGGCCTGCAACATCTTATACAGCCTCTAAAGGTTGACGAAATTCTTCCTATCCACAGAGCCCGGATCGACGATCTTGACTGAACTTGGTATGTCTTCTTTGACTGGTTCATCCAAGCTAAGCTCTTTGAACCTGGTACCTGCATCTGCACCAATAACACTAGACGAGCTGCTATGAAGCATGCTAGTCTCATCAAAAATAATATTTATTGACTCTTTTACAACAAGAGTTTTCTTATTGAATATCCTATTTTCCTTACTATGGCTACCATATCCTACAAAAATTCATTCGAAACACTTTTCACTAAACTTTGTGTGGTAATAATTCCCGTTATTAAGAACGAAGCATTTACTTCCAAAGATTTTAAAGTAGGACACAGTCGGTTTTGTGCCCTTCAATAGCTCATAGGAGGTCTTACGATAGTTTTTGTTGATGAGTGCTCTGTTTTTCACGTGACAAGTTGTGTTGATTGCTTCATCCCAGAAGTACTCCGGAAGAGAAGCGTCGTTCAATATGGTTGTACATGCTTCAATTAGGGTTCTATTCCTTCTCTCAGCAACTCTATTTTGCTGTGGAGTGCGCGGGGAGGAAAACTCATGAAAGATACATTGGCTTTCACAAAACTTTGTCATACCACTAGACTCAAACTATGTTCCGTGCTCACTTCTGATTTTGATAACTGTGCAGTCCAATTCATTATTAATTTGCCAGACAAAATTAGTGAAAGAATCGATGGTATCTTACTTTTGTTTTAGAAAGAACACCCAAGTGAAATGCGAGTAGTCATCAATAATCACTAATGTATAGACCTTACCTCCTAAGTTGTGAATAGGCATATGACCGAATAAGTCCATGTAAAACAAGTATAAGCTTCGTGAAGAATCCTTTTCAGTAATACCCTTGACGGTAGCTCGTGTCTGCTTACCCATTTGATATGAGTGACATGGACTCTCTTTAAGGCACTTAATACTATGGGCATTGCGCATTAAGTTGTGAGAAAATAACATATTTAATGTTTTGAAATTAATATGTGATAATCTCGTGTCATTGGTCACAAAGACACGCACTATCTTTTGCAATAAAATAAACTGGGGTAGAATTGTCTTAGCAAAGGAAATTTAGATAGGAAATATTTCTTCTCCCAGTGACAGTTAAGACCATCTCCAAATTTGCAGATGACTTTATCAAACACTTATCCTTGAGGAACTCAACGATGTAGCCTTTGTCACATAGTTGACTTGTGCTTTTGAGATTATGGTGTTATCCTTCAACATAAGCAACATATGTGAAAGAGACTACGCCATTGGAAATCATGCCATAACCTTTTGTTGTTCCCCTGTCTAAATCTCCAAAGATGACTTTTGGTCCGTCTTTGACAGGGGTATAATCTCGCAAAAGGCTTCTTATCCCGGTCATGTGCCAAGAGCATCCAATATTCAAATACCAGATTGGAGTTCTATTGGCCTTTGGACATACCTGCAAAAAAAGATCATTTTATCTTAGGAACCCAAACGTGTTTGGGTCCTTGGTTCCTAGTCAGCTTAACACCACTATGAACATTAACCTTGTGAGTGGTCGGTCTCGCATAGCTAACTTGTGGGGTTATAAAATTAGCGGGGTTGTACTAGCAATCTAAGGCAAAGTGACCAACTGCCTCAACACAAACAATCAAACCTATTGTACCTTCTCGGGTACTCCTACTTTACCTTTTGAGACTTAAGTCTGGAAGGAGCACCGTACTTTGAGGGGGAGGCCTCATGATTGCAGCATATATAAGGTTTCTGCATCTCCTTTTCCTTTTGTACAACGGGCTTGGCATTAGGTTCCTTCTTAATGTTATGACCATGAACATATGGACCATAATTTTTCAAATGAATTTCTTCGTAAGGTGCTTTGAACACACTCTCACCATAGTTCTAGGGATGGGTCCATCCTTGATAGCGCGACTTAGGCTTTACCTGAGTAGGCCGAGAATAATGCCCATAGGACGACTCAAAATCAAACATGTTTGTTGGGAAGATTGCCTCCTTAAATGTGTTTTGACCCAGAGGGCCCTTCCCTTTCTCTTTGGCAGAGGATTTCTTAGCAGCCTTATGTTTTTCAAACTAGTGGCCAAGACCACTACTCTTCTTCGGAGCGAAAAACTCATCAATGAGATGGAGGATAGTCTTTTGCTTGGAGTAGCTCTCAATGAGTTTCGTCTCTACCGAAAGCTTTTCTTCCAGCTCATTAAGATATTTCTCTTTTAGACTTAACGTCTCAGCAAAGCCCTTGAGTTCCTCTTTCAAGGATTTGACTTCATCTCTGAGAGGAAGAAATTTTGAAATTTCTTTCTTAGTATTTGTTTCAATTACCTTGAGGGAGGCAATCTCTTTTAACTTCTTTTTTACTACCTTACAACATTTATCAAAATCCTTCAAAAGGTTCTTGTGTTGAAGCATCAACTCAGAATAACCTTCCTCTTCAGAAGAGTAGTCATCATGACCATTCGAGGACATTTCAGGTTCATAGAGTAGAGTGTACGAGTTTACCTTCCCATGGAACTCGGAGTTGCCAACTTCCTCATCTGTATGAGCCTTTTGCCCGAAGTAGGCTTCTTCATTCTCAAAGCTAGACTTAGTCGAGTCACTGTCACTGAGAGTCTTCGACTTTTTAGCGACGAAGCTCTTTTCTTCTTTCTTATTCCCTTTGAAGAATCTCTTCTCGTACTTCCTGGAGCTATCCTTCTTCTTGTATGGGCACTGGGCAATCATGTGACCTGATTTATTATAGTAGTAGCAAACAACCTTAGAGGAATACTATTTCTTCGATTTGAATTTATACCTGTCCTCTTTGTTGTAGATTTTCTTGGTACAATCACCGTCATGATGTGATATCCTGGAATTTGAAGAGAATGACTTATTTTTCATTTGTCTCCTCTTGCTCAGCTTGCTCAGCACTTCTTGAACTGCTTGGAGATTAGGGAAAATTCTCCATCTGATATCTCGGAGCCTCATGTGCTGGCCTCAGAGTCTTCATGAGTGTCTTGAGCTCATGTCCACATGGGTGACATAGCTTTAGACTTCCTTAAACCTTCAGCCTATAGGACTGTAGACTTCTCTTTGCTTGAAGATCAGTTGGCTTGTTCCTCCTTCTTTCTGGTGTTAATTTGGAGTTCGTAGGAGAGCAATTTGTCGAAATGATTTTGAGGGTCGATCTCCAGCATCTTTCAAAATTCTTTAATGGCGTCGACCTTTGTGTCCCAGTCCTTTGTGAGAATCTAAGGAACTTGTCGTTCAGTTCACTATGAGTGAATGCAAGACCATAGTTCCTCAGGCCATTTACGATCTTGAAGAACTTCTCGAAGCTGTTAGCTATGGAGTCACTGGCACCTTGCTTCAAGGCTTCATACTCCTGGTTCAACGATGATCTGTGATCGTCTCTCACTTCTTCAGTACCTTCCATTAGGACAACAAGATAGTCTCACATCTCTTTGGCAAACTTGTAGTGGAATAAATTACGGAGCATTGAATTGTCCACTGCACTTGCTGCGATATTCTTTGCCTTGTTGTCTAGGGAGACTAAGGAAATCTCACCCTTGGTGAGATCCTTCATCTTTTTGGGAATCATAATTGTTGAATTTAACGTTTAATCCTATGTAAGGATGTGTGGTCCTTCTTCCAATATTTGAAAAATCATTGGATTAGTAGCTTCCATGTAGAACTGTACTCGTTCTTTCCACATGGGAAAGTTTGCCTTGGTGCATACCGGTTGCTTGTTGGATGACAAGTCTTTGCTTTGATCCAAGGTGAATATGCGGAATATCTGAATGCTGGATCAGGGATCTTGTTTAAGGTGTTAGCCTTATCGAACAAAATGCCCCTCTAATACCAATTAAAAGTATCTAGCGTCTACCTAATTTACCAATAGGGTGGAGAACATGTCATGTTTGCATCTTTTTGTGGAATAAAAATTATCTTAAAGAACAAGCATACAAACACAGAGATTTATAGTGGTTCCTTGTATTGGGTACGTCCACTATCCCGCCTCGCCTATCTACTACGAAGGGATAGATTCGGCTACTTAACCTTTCTCAGATTATCATAATCTTACAACTCGGAGCCACGCTCCTACACCTCGATCCACAACCAGATCTACACTTCGATCCACAAATCGTATCTACCAACTTGATCAACACACAGATCTATAATATCGATCCACACACGGATCTATAATCTCGATCGACTAATGGATCTACACTCAGAAGAACAAACTTCCTGCAATCTCGGAGACAAAGCTCCTATAATAGTAAAAACAATTTTTACAACAGACAATAAAAGATTTACTCTTCCAGATCTGAAATCTCCAAGGATATTCCTTCTTCAAAATTGAAAAACTCTGTGAAGAAAGTTGAGGAAGAAATCCGAGAAAACTTGATCTGAAAACCCTGTATCCGACACGATCAAATAGAGGTTAAAGAATCTTTGAATCTTTGATCCGTCGAATCGTATATCCTCTTAAATTGCTGGATCGACAGAGAGCGGCAGAGAAGAATGACGATGGAGTCGGCGGCTTCTCCCAATTTTTGGAAAGTGCGAAATACGATTTTGATTACTGAAATTATGATTATTCGGGTTTTCGATTCCAAAGAAAAGACTTTATATAGAATATCTTCTTACGATCATGAGTTATTAAAGAGAGATCCACTAATGGATCAATCATTATAAATTTAGATTTATTTGAAATCTCGTCACAGATTTGAAAATAAAAATCTTCAAGTCCATTTCTCGAGATGAATTAGGTTACTCGAGAAATGACTAGCTTTCTCGAGAAAAAGACATGGCTTCTCTAGAATAGACTTGCCGAAAATTCTTTGTAGAAAAATACTGATTTCTCGAGAGAGATATTATTTCTCGAGAAAAGTACTTAGCACAAATATCGAACTGAAGAAAGTTTTCTCGAGAAGAATATGATTTCTCGAGAAATAAATTTCTTTCTCAAGAAATGATTTGACCTTCTCGAGAAATTCATTCAGCAAAAATTCTGTGAACTGAAGATTTGATTTCTCGAGAAAGAACTGATTTCTCGAGAAAAAGACTTAGCTTCACGAGAAATGATTTTGACTTCTCGAGAACTGCTTTGCTTTTCTCGAGAACTAACTTTGCTTTCTCGAGAAATCATCAGGGCATTTCTCTAGAAAAGGACTTAGAACATTTTCAAACAATTTCCCGAGAAGTCTTTTGGTTTCTCGAGAATAGCTATGCTTTCTCGAGAAATTTACTTAGACTTCTCGAGAAATACATGTCATTTCTCGAGAAATGGACTTGGGAAATTTTTCTGAAAATTTTCTTTTCTTCTTGATGAAACCAACAACCCTTCCTTTCTTCCATTACTCTAGTACTTGAAAATGAAGTGCATGGTCTTGTGTTTAGTGACTCATTGTAAATTGACTCTTGTCTATACTTAACAATAATCACCTGCAAGCACTCAACTATATAATAGCATCAAATACAAACTTTGTTCAACTTAGTTCAAGGCTGACTTCATACAAATATGGGTTATTGTGTATACAATACCCAAAACTAACTCCACATAAGATTAAAAGATATAAATAAAACAAAAAAACCTATTCACCCCCCCTCTAGGTTGCAAGCTACCTTGAAAACAAAGACTTTTATCTTCTGCATTCTCGGCTCTCCACTCTTCTCCGCCTTCTTTTACCTCCACCACCCGCGGTATCTGTACCTCACACTATATAGGAAAAACAACCTCGGAGCCATGGGAGAGTTTGAAAGGGGTCTCCCCCATGGCAATATTATGGGTTGTCCTCGAAGCACAGAGGACAGAAGGGAGTTGCTCCACCAAAATCCCCTTTAAGTTTTTCACCTTCTTCTTCAGGAGGTTCACGATGATATTTGTTGCCACCTCCACATGCACGTTGCTCCTGGGATGATGGACTGACGCAAACTTAAGGTAAATCCCTAGCTGGTCATAGAAATTGATGAATTCGGTGCTGGCAAATTGTTGCCCATTGTCCGTGATAATGGCCTGAGGAAACCCGTGTCAGCAGATTTTCTCCCCCCCCCCACACAAACATAAAATTTCTAATTACCTGGGAGGTCACCTTAGCCAATGCCTTCACCTCCAACCACTTAGAGAAATAGTCGATCATGACCAACAAGAACTTCCTCTTCCCACTAGCCTGAGGGAAGGGTCCTACCAGATCCATTCCCCAGATGGCAAAGGGCCAGAGCAGCGTTATACTCCTAAGTCATTGCGCTGTCATTAGTTGGAGGGGGGCGAACAACTGGCACTTGTGGCATTTCTTTGTGAACTCCACGACATCCTGACCTAGGGTCAGCCATAAGTACCCCTACCGGACTATCCTCCCCTCGAACGTCCAGCTCCCCGAGTGACTTCCGCACTCCCTGAAGTGGACGCCTTCCAAGATTCTGTTAATCTCTTTCTATGCCACGTAGCGTCTCAACAACCCCGAGAGAGTCTTCCGATACAACTTCCCGTCACGCATGAGGTAGTATGCAAACTTGTGCTTGAAGCGATTTTTCTCCATGCCCTCCAGGAACACCCCTATGGATAGGATGGTCGCAAAAGGGTCCATATAAGAAGGGCGTTGATCTATCTCCATCAGCTCCCCCTTTTTGATAGAAGGGCGAAACAAGTCGGTGATGGCCCCTCCCGCACGGGGTCGGTGTTTGGCTAGCTGATCTGCATGCTCAATCTCTTCTTGCAGCACATGTTGTATGGAGAATGTTTAGAACATGTCGATGACCCCCTTCACTTTTGCTAAGTACAACTAAAGGGTAGGCTTCCTTTCCTCGAACTCCCCGTTGATCTGGTAGGCTACCACTATGTAATTTGTGAGCACCTCCACATCATGCACTCCCAGCTCCCCGGCCGGACGCAACCTTGCTATCACTGCCTCATACTCGGACTAATTATTGGTAATTAGAAAGTGGACGACTACTGTCTGCTCTATCTTTGTTCCTTGAGGTCTCTCCATGATCACCCCCTTCCCACAAGGAGTGCCTGTCGGAGGTGCCATCTACCATCAACTTCTAGTGAACTTGGTGGGTGAGCTCTATCTTTGCCACCTCTACCACATAGTCGGCTAGAAAGTCGGTCATTACCTGGGCCTTGATTGAGAGGCGGGGAAAAAAGGATACATCGAATTCACTCAGCTCCACCGACCACTTTGACAATCTCCCCAAGTGCTCCACCCCCTCAAAGATGTTGCAGATGGGATTGTCAGACACCACCCGGATGGAGTGTGCCTGGAAGTACGGTCAGAGCCTCTGAGTTGATATGACCTGAGAAAAGGCCAACTTCTCTAAAATTGGGTATCGGAGCTCCGTCTTCCTCAAGACCCGGCTCACGTAATAGATACGTAGATGGTTCTTCCTTTCCTCAAGGACCAGGATGGAGCTTACAGCCTTAGCCCTGACCCCAAGGTATAGGTACAATTCCTCCCCTTCCTTTGGTACCTGAAAAAGGGGAGCCTGATTCAACTGTCTTTTCAAGGCTTGGAATGCCTTCTCACACACCTCGCAGCATTCAAACTTTTGGACCCCTATCAGCGCATTGAATAAGAGAGAGCACTTCTCTCCTACCCGAGAGAGGAACGTGTTAAGCCCTGCCAACTTCCCCGTCAGCCGTTGAACTTCCTTGCCATTATACGGTGACCCCAACTCCATGATGTCCCTTACCTTATCAGGATTGGGTTCCACCCCCATTGGAGTTAGGAGATGACCTAGGAACTTCCCCTACTTACCCCAAAGACACACTTCAAGGGGTTCAGCCTCATCTTATATTTTCACAGGGTATTGAAGGTCTCCTCTAGGTCTTAGAGGTGAGAGTCTACATCTCAACTCTTGATCATGATATCATCCACATAAACCTCCCAGTTTTCTCCCCTTTTGCTCTCGGAATACCAAGTCCATCATCCTCTAGTAGGTTGCCCCTATATTTTAAGCCCGAAGGGCATCATCCTATAGCAGTAGTACTCATCCCCAGTAATGAAGGAGACATGCTCAAGAACCTGCTCATGTAATAGATAGGTAGTTGCTTCTTCCCTTCCTCCCAGACCAGGATGGAGCTTACAACCATAGAACTAACCCCATGGTATAGAGACTAGTCCTCCCTTTCCTTTGGTCCTTGAAGTAGGGGAGCCTGAGTCAACTGACTTTTCAAGGCTTGGAATGCCCTCTAACACTCTCGAACCATTCAAACTCCTGGCCCCTTTTTTGCGATTTGAAGAAGGGAGAGCACTTCTCTCCTACCCGAGAGAGGAACCTACTAAGCCCTGCCAACTTCCCCATCAGCCGTTGAACTTCCTTAGCGTTACGCTATGACCCAACTCCATGATGGCCCTTACCTTATCAGGATTGGGTTCCACCCCTTCTAGAGTAAGGAGATGACCTAGGAACTTCCCCTGGTAGCCTTGAAGACACACTTCAAGGGGTTCAGCCTCATCTTATAATTTCGCAGGGTTTTGAAGGTATCCTCCAGATCCTGGAAATGAGAGTCTACATCTCAACACTTGATCATGAGATCATCCACATAGACCTCCAAGTTTTCTCCCCATTTTCTCTCTTAATGACCGGTCCTTCATCCTCTAGTAGGTCATCCACATAGACCTGTAGTTCCTAGACTCCCCCCACCAAGGTAACATGGAGTCCTACTCTTCCTTCAACCTCCTTTCTCTCTCTTAAGAATCTGAACAGAGGTCCGTCCGAGGCAAGCACCCTCTTGGCCTCCACCTTCATCGCGTCGAACGTCTTCTTGAAGAAGATGTTGACAGAACTCTCATTGTCAATGAGGATCCAAAAGACGATAAAATTCTCGATGGCCATCTGGATGAGCAGCGCATCACAGAATGGATCCTCATGATCCGACATGTCCTTCTGCGATAAGGTGATCTTCTCTTCTGGGGGTGTGGTTAATGATATGGAGCTAATTATCTTGTTGTACATGGTGTGGAGACTCTCCTTCCGAGCAGCCTCAACTCCTACCCCCGTGGATCATCCTGATCCCTCCTCGAACCCCCTACGTCGGCTCTATCCTCGCACTAGTCCTCCTCTTCCCTAGGCAGGACCTCTTCGATTCGCACCTCTTGGTTATGTTGTTATTGTTTCTTCTCCCTATTTCCTCTTATCTCGAGGAACTCCGGGTAGGTGGCCGTCGTATGCCCTTCTTCCTGATGGAAGTCACAGTAGGGCAACTTGACCCTGGCCTCCTGCCTCCTCCTCTGTAGACCTCTCCTCCTCCCCAAGGAAATCTTCATAGCCTAATGTTGGTTGTGGAGAGGGGGCCTCGGGCCTTACCTCTAGACCTAGGGGTTGAGCTGCCCCTGGCCCCCCTAAATGTTGTCTCTATTGTATTGTGAGGCGCCCTTAGAGGGGGGGGGGTTGAATAAGGGTTAATAATTTTTCTTTTATGAATAGAGTTTACTTGATGAAGATTTAAGAAATCAAGACTAATTTTTCATAAATAAGATTAAACACTTAGAAATAAATAAAAATAGAAACAATAATATTTTATTTCAAAAGTGTTACAGATGAATACAATATATCTCTATAGAGCTAGAGATTAAGGCTTATGAAAAATACCATTTACTTTATTATTTTGCCGGTCCTTCTACCAAGAACTGGCAGGCTAAAGCATATCTCTCCCTAGAGCTTTATAATAGTCTCCCCTAGATCTAACCACGATCTAGATGCTTCACATAAGGCAGTGATTTCTCCCAAAGCCACATAAGGACTTGGATGCCACACACAAGGCGGCTATTCTCTCCATAGCCACGTAAGGACTTAGATGTCACGCACAAGGCGGCGATTTACTCTTTTAATTATAATGGAAATAAAAATAAAACAAAATGTAAACTTCAGAATTAAAAACTCCCTCTAAATGACGCGCAAAAGATGCCGACGAATCCTTACCAAGGTTTCTTCGAATGTCGTGTATGTACCGTCGATCATTCGTGCTTGAAACTTCTTTGGATAATGGATTAATTCTGGATGTTGGAGTTCTCTGGATTAGTTGGGCGGGAAGGAACACTCCAGATAATTAAATTTTTGATCTCCACACAAAAATGACCGGCTTTTATATTTTAGCAGTATCGCCTGGGGACACTAGATATCGCCAGTTGGCAATATCGTTTCTGACTGCCATGTGTCCAATGTATTCCTCATTTTTGCATCTCAGATCAGTCATAGTCAATCGTGGTCTATTGCCTGGCGATATCGATTTCATCGGGCGACATCGACAGTAACTGCCTGCTATGTGGAGATAGTGGGTTAACTGTTCATTCCATTGTCGCCTGGTGGCAATACCCAATATCGCCTGGCGATATATCCTGAGCTCCTCTATTCTGACCCAAATAAACACCCAAATGCTATTAGAGTTAGACTTGTGATATCTGCACATCATAAATATCCAATGATCAAATATAAATGAGATTTGTTATTAGCAAACAAAGAAGCTTGGAACGCATGCTCCAACAATCTCCCCCTTTTGATAATAATAAATCCACTTAGAAATAAATCATGAATGATTTATAAAGTGTTAGTAAATGTGATTAGCAAGACTAAGCATTTGTATGTGCACAAAATCCTATTGGATATAACACTCCCCCTACATGTGTGCTTCCCCCTAAATCTAAACAGATTGAACCAATGTATATTATTTTTAATTTAAGAATTTAAATTAAATTTGATTCTGATTATGAATGGTTTCTTGGTTTCACATTAAATTCTTCCCCTTTGGTAGTATCAAAAGATATAGCAGAGTGGTGCGGAAGCAAAATATGAAAAACCACAAAGAAGATAACAAAAACCAAGTATAGAACATATGAAATAAAGTACAGTAATAAAGAATGTGAATAAACACTAACATTGTCAACTTTCATCCATTTATACCATAGACACATACTCTAGTGAGGATTAAGTTTGAATAATTTTCAGTCCAATTCTAAAAAGAAGAAATTTTAGAGAAGATAATGTGGTGTACATGTGAGAGTTTGATGAAAACACATATATAAAGTCTGTACTAATATATGAACATGTGGAATGTGAAAAAACAACATAGCATAGAGGTATACGTAACGAGCTATGCTTGCACCCAAAAATTCAGAGCACATATAAAAGTAATATCCAGATAAAGAGTTTCACAAGACACTTTATAATTCTTTCCAAGGTGCTCAACCTCACAATGCTTATTAAGACTTATCAAGAGGGTAAGTAGTGCTTGGTGGATGTTCCTTGTCAACCCAATTTTTTAAGTAGAAACACATCAACAAAGATGTTGAATGTTTTATGTTTTTTTAGATGCATTTTTTTTTATTTAGCTTGACAAAGGATTCTGAATTCACTTGTGTGACACTATAGGATAATCAAATATGTATTGTGCAAAGAAAACAAGGATAAAGGGCTAGTGTTAGCATAAAATTCTAGTTGTTATGGTAGAACATTCACAGCTCATAGATTTTGTAAGGTGAAGTCATATGTAGATTTTCACAATTGTGGGTGTGAGAACATTATCATAACTAAAATAGGTCTCATACTTAAAGGCATGCAAAAATAATGTCACAAGTATAAAAACACTAGGAGAGATGTATATTGAATATGATATTTGAAGTTTGAATAATTGAACAATGTTATAGGTAACCCAAAATAATAGAATATACATTGTATTATGCGTAATTTTGAAAAATCAATACAAAGTGGCATTTCAGTAATTATCTTTGTCGCAGGGCGACATCCAATATCACGGATCGACGATATTGAAAAATATATAAAAGATGTCGATCTAAATCTAAATAACTGTTTCCTATCTTTTCTCCTGAAGTCGCTGAGAGTTAGGAGGTCCCGAACTCGGCAAAATACCCAAATCAAGGTGAAATTATGGATTTTGTTTCTTCTTTCTTAGTAATTTTTGTACGTTTAGGTTTTAGTATAGAATCCATGAAAGTTTAGGAAAAAGAAAATCAAGGTTTAATTTTTATTTTTCTAGATTAGAGTTAAAGTAGGATTTTGGTTAGGGTTGCTCATAGATCCATGGTTTTCTTGACGTAAAAGTTTAGACCTAGGATTTTTGAAGAACACAATTTCATATCTAGATCTTTATTTTGTCCCCCCCCCCAAATTTTTTTTTTCATATTTTGAGTTTGTGTTAGGGAAGATGATGATGAATACTATTTTATGATTTTTTGTTGAATTTGTTTCCACATAATAAAAAAAGTTTGAAAATGTTTCAAGATCCTGTATTTAGGGTTAGTGAATGACTAATTTGAAGTTCGAAATCTGCAATTGCATGATTTGCAATATCGCCCGACGATAGTGGGTGTCGCCTAGCGATATTGTTAATTTTCTTGATTATAATTTTTTTTGAAACATTGCAGCAATGGCTTCTAGCTCAAAATCTCGGAGAAGTACTGACAATGATACATATTTTGCCTATCAAACTTTTCTTGGGATCGAAAATGCGAATATTGGTATTGGAAGGGTCATCGAATTCAATCTCGTCCGTCATGCACATATCCACAACCTATTGGCAATGGCAGGTATCATGCCTGTCATTGTACCAGATTCATTTTCGTATGTGTTAATTAGGGAGTTCTATAATTATCTAAAGGATCCTAATTTCACGGAATTGAACGGTGGAGTGCGATCACGGATACATGGACAAACAGTGGAGATAGCCCATTATGATCTTAGGGAAGAATTTGGGTTAATAGATAGTGAACACGTCTTAGACGTCGTAGAAAATTATAGAAAGGATAGAGACTTGACGTTTTTGAATATGGCTTTACATGGAAATTCCATAAAAACCCTCATTTAATCTACGACCACTCTCACCGAAGATGCATGACTAGTGCAGGATATCTTGAGGAATACCATTACGCTCAAGTCCGGTGATACAAGGAAGGTCACAACTCAATTGAGCTATGTACATGATCTTGGAGCGTGAGCCATTTGATATGGCAGATTTTATTCTTTCTATTATTCGATACACGTTTAGATTGAAGAGTCTGACGTGGAAGAAGTTAAACACTCTACCTATTGGTGCAATGATCCAATGCATTTTATATAAGAGGTATACTTAGATCGACCTATAGTTTTACTTTTATGATTGTGTGCCATCCATTATCTCAATGAGTGGTACACCCGCTATCGGTCAATCATCACGAGGAGGGTCTAAAAGAAGTAGCGAACCAGTATCAAATATATGAAACCCACAAATTTTGAGAGTTGGATCTCTGCGGGAAGGTTTTGACGACCTACGAGAGTCGTTCAAAGAGCATGAGAGGAAGGTGAAGAAACATCACACGTGGATTCAGAAATTTTTCAAATTTATGACCAAGATCTTCAAACTGAAGCTAACTCCAACTGAGAAGGACGAATGGGAGAATCCCGTTGTGGAGCCCCCGTGATCATCAACTTATCGACATCGCCTCACTCGAAGTAGTGGTCAGAGTTCGGCAGAAAATCAAGAGGATACTAGTGGAGTGGTCAGAGTTCAGCAGGACGATATGGCAGTACGATATGGCGGGAGCTGCCGCCAGAGTTAGAAAACATGCACGACATCTTCCATGTCTCTTCACTTCGGAGAGCCTTACATTGGCTGAAGCAGCACATCACCACTATAGCGTGCGTATTAGAATCTGATCGGTCAGTTCATTGGGAGCCAATCCGGATCGACGATACAGCAGTTCAAGTCCTGTGGAAGAAGAAGGTCCCTTAGTCAAGGTGTTGTGGTCCAACCACAGGCAGGAGCACACCTGGGAGCCGACAGACCTGATGTAGGGAATAGTATCTGGGACTCTTTGCCTTAGGTATATTTTAAATATTTTTGAAAAAATTCGTAACTGCTTATGCATAGAACCCCGTAGACCCAAACTTGAATTTCGAGAAAGAAATTATTTTTTTGTTTATTGGGATTTGTAACATCTCATTTTCTACTAGATCCCTTAACTCAAATTAAGGTAGGACATCTGGTGAGGGTAGAGGGTTAGGCTAGGTAGTGATCTTAGGACCCAATGAGTTAGGGTGAACTCACATGGGACCCACTATAGGGTTCAAATCAACTTAGGTCAAACTCGCCCAAATTGAAACCACAAGTACAAATTGATCTCACCACTATGCCCCTAACCCTAAAAGAAACTTAAGTGACCCAAAATCCCTATCATAGGAATACCAAATTGACCAATTTCACCAAAGTACCCTTTCCGTCAACATAGGTCAACTCAACCATAATTGGCTCAATTAGTCATCACATGATCAAATTTACCCCACCACTAAACTCCATACCCAAATTAGAGAGCATTGGAACATGAATCCCCATCACATAGTCACACATTGGTCTAATTTGACCAATGTAAACCTTAACCCTAATTTGGTCAAAACCATATACATGGGTTCAATAGCCCAATTGGGTTATCGCTATGGCCCAGCCAATATTGGGTAGTGTAATAGGGCTCATGACCATCAACTGGGGATTAGCCCACTCAACATTTGACCAAGTCAATACTAAAGTCAACATTTGTCAACATTAAGCCTAAATAGGAAATTAATGGACCAAGCCCAATTCTAATGGGCTACCATATGATTTAGAGAGATATGACATATATGGGGTCATTTTGGTCATTTTCCCCAAATTTAAGAGAGAGGAAAGAGGGAATGGTAGCCATGTTGCACTCCTCCTCCCTTCCCAAGCTCATTTCTGAGCTCACGTATTAATTCCTCAAAAAATTCTAGCAATGAGGGACACTTGGCAGCTATGGTGAAGCATCCTAATCTAGTCATGGAGAATCAGGATCTGGAGCTAGCTCGTCAGAGAGATCATTAGCAATGGCACACCACACCTGCCGCCAAGCACATCTTCATGTACGTTTCCCCTCCCCTTGTGTTAGCCTCCTAGATCATTTAGGAGAGATTTTGAGCTCAATTGATCTTGGATCCATATAATATGTGGGAGAAAATTGCAAGCTTTTGAGCTTGCTCTGAATCCCCGGAGAGGCGGTTTCCGGCCACCATGTCGCCGGGAAACTCGAGCCACCACCTCAACGGAGGTCTTGGTGATGATAACCTGTGTTGGAGGTGGACAAAATGGTCGAAAATGCAAGATCAAGTTGGCCCAGGTTAGGGCAATAAGGGTTGTTGGCTATTGGGGAAGATAAGCTGATGCCGTCCATTTGATGTGTATTAAACTATAGTGTAAATTATTATTCAATCACACTTTTTACAGTATTGTGCATGTTATATTTAGGCCCTTTAGGGGCAGATTTAGAAAATGATTTCAACATTTAAAGTGTAGCCCTTTGGCTAACTTTTAATTAGGAACCTTAATCAAGTCATTTGGAGTATTGTATCTCTTTGTAGGTCTATTTCCCTAAGACTTCTCCTAGCCTAGGACCGAAATCATATTGAGTATATATGATAGAATATAACTCCACATGTAATGAATTGCATGTGTATGTACTAGACCTAGCTTGTGCCCAAAAATAGATTTTAAGGAGAACATTTCCCTATAGTTTATTCCATTATTTAATTTATCAAAGTAATGTTATTTAGGGAGTATTACAACTCAAAATAACCCCAAATTTCGGTGGTATGACTATGGTGACATTTTAGGATCCTGGTACAAATTTAGGGTCATTTGGACTTCTGCATGGTGGAGGATCCAACTTACAAGCTGAAGGTATAGGTACCTTTGGTGTGCCTTTAGCAAAAATATGAAAATAGGGAATTAAGCCCATTTGACTCATTGCATGTTAATGAAACTCTGGCTAGGAGTTTATGGAGATGAAATAAATTATCCATGGTGAAGTTAGTGAAAGTTATTACTTCAAGGTTAGGTAGCCACCTAGAGGAGGGGTGAATAGGTCTTTGAAATTTCATTAGCCTATTTATTGTTTACTAACTAAATGATCTAGAGCTTGTCCTTAATACCTGCAATATAAAATAAGAACAAGCAACACAACATATCATATAAGTATTTATAGTGGTTCTGTTGGTACCCTAGTTTTGATTTGAGTTTATTCCTCTCCTTTGTGCCCCTTGACCCAAGAAATATCTATGGTCAATGGTTAGGAGTCTAGCTGTAGAGTCCTCACTTTTCCAGATTGAGAATTTGGTTAAGTAGTTTTTTCATTCGACTATAGTCGAATGCCGCTCGACTATCGTCTATCGGCTGATCGACGATCGTCTATCAGTTGGTCGACGCTTTGTCTGTGTTGATAGTTCGACTATCTGTTGATAGGTCGACTATCTGTTTTGCGTTGATAGTTCGACTATCTGTTGATAGTTCGACTATCTGCTTGGCGAGGTAGTTCGACTATCTCTTCTGATAGATCGACTATCTGATAGTTCGACTATCTGTTGATAGGTCGACTATCTGTTTCGTCTTGATAGTTCGACTATCTGTTGATAGTTCGACTATCTGTTGTCTTTGATAGTTCGACTATCTGTCCTGATAGTTCGACTATCTGATAGTTCGACTATCTGCTGATAGATCGACTATCTGGTTTGTTTTGATAGTTCGACTATCTGTTGATAGATCGACTATCTGTTTTCTGAGGTAGGTCGACTATCTGCTTGATAGTTCGACTATCTCTGTGCGCTTCATAGTTCGGCTATCTGTCCAAGATAGATCGACTATCTGATAGTTCGACTATCTGCTCTGATAGTTCGACTATTTGCCGGGATAGTTCGACTATCTTCTTCGATAGGTCGACTATCTGGATCGTTCGACTATCTGCCCGATAGTTCGACGATCTCCGTGCGTCGGTCGACGATCTCCGAAGGTCATTCGACGTTTTCTATCTGCCTTTGTATTTTGTATTTATTTATTATATTTAATTAATTAATACATTTTCTGGCACATTATTTTAAGCTGTATGATAAAATTTCCAGGCAATATTTGCTCTATTCTTTTTGCCTGAGTCAAATCTTTTTAAGATAAAGTTGTTTGTCTTATTAGCTGTCATTATAAACTACTTTATCTATTGTCAGCCCTTTATAGCCGTTAGACTGAAAAGTCTTCTTTTTGCTATAAAGAGATTATTTCTGATGTGACTTTATTTAGTCCTTCTGTTATTTGATTTAAGCCTGCAGCTTCTTAGAAAGAGGTTTATTCCTTTTATAGAATGTTTTGCTGCAGAGATGTTTCTGTCTTCTTGATATTTACAGCCCAGGTCTCAAGGCTCAGAAGAAGACAAATAATTCAAATGGAAGAGAGCCGTTGCTTGCTGATGATTATAAAAAGGACCCTTTGAAGAAGGATTCAAGCTAGCTAATAGCGAACCAGTTGTTCATTCAAGCTCTCAAGCCTTCATCAAGAAAAAGCTTTCTGCTCTCAGCAATTTCCATCTAACTGAGAAGTGTTAAGATCTCCATCTCTTCTTCACCTGAGTTCTCCTGCTTTCAGGAAGTTCAAACTCAGAGTTCCTTTGAAGAAGAAGAAGAAGATAGCTGCTTGAAGATCTTTGATTTTATTATTTACTTTCTTCCTGTAGCTTTTCCTTCAGAACTTTCTGAAGAGTCTTCTGCACTGAAGCAAGACTTCACCTGGACATCTTTGAGCCAGGGGGAGCCTTGATTCTTTAGAGCATTCTAGCTCAGTGCAAGCTTTTGTGCTTCTCTAATATTTGTAAAATAGAGAAGACATCTTAACCTTCTTCCCCCTCCTGTACAGGGTTATTACTCCCTTCAAAAGTATCCCTTGGTGGCAGGGCACCTGATCAAAAACCTTTGCTTGGATTTTAGACACCTGATCAAAAGTCTAAAGGGTTTCTGGATCTACCTAAAGCAGATCCTGTTGGTGGCAGGGCACCTGATCAAAAACCTGAGTGGATTCCTACCGTGTGGGTAGAAGAGTGGACGTACCCAAGTTATTTGGGGAACCACTATAAATTTCCTTGTGTCGTCTGGATTCCATTGTTTAATTCCTGCATTGTGGCTGTGATTAAATATAACTAGGTTGCTAGTTGTTGATTAGGTTTTCCAAGCCTTAACTGTAATTACAGTTAGCTTGTTTGTGCACATCACTTGTGTTAGGCTTTAAGGTTAAATCAATATCTATAATCTTTTCATTCCGCACCTCACTCCAAGGGAGTTGGGTAGACTATTAAGTTTTGTCTGTGCAAAATTTGATAACTCTATTCACCCCCCCTCTAGAGTAGTATCTATCCCTTCACTTTCAATTGGTATCAGAGGGAGGTTGACTGACTGAATAGGCTAACACCTAAGTCACAAGATCCTGATAGATACCAAGAGCTTATAGATATTCACTATCATGGCCCAGTCCACGGATTATTCTAGTACCAGACCTCCAGCATGCAACTTAGCAAAGTTTGGCATCTGGAAGGCAAGGATTAAATTATATATGAACTCTATTGATGAAAGCATCTTTGCTTCTATTTTGTCAGGTCCCCCAAGAGCACCTACTGCTGCTTCTGCCTCATCATCTGAAATGAGTGCAGTGCCTCCTCCAGATTACAATGATGAATACAAGAAGGCCAAAATAGCAGATGCCAAGGCAATGAACATACTGGCTCAGACAATGTCTGATGAGGTGTTTCAGAAGGTGGCTGACTGCTCCTCAGCAAAGGCCATGTGGGACACACTGAACCAGATTGTAGCTGGTTCAGCTGATGAAAGGAAGGACAGAAGGTCCAACCTTATCTCACAGTATGAGAACTTCAAGAAAACTGATGTTGAATCAGTTGAAGCTATGTACACCAGGCTCAGCTCAATCATCAATGAGCTGAGAACCCTGGACAAGGACATATCATTGACAGAGGTCAATGATAAGATTCTTATGTGCTTCCCTAGCACATGGGATCTAAGAATCTGGCCCATCTAGGAAGCCAGAAGTACTAATGAGATCTCAACTGAAGCTCTCCTCGGCAAGCTCAAGTCTTTTGAGCAAGTGCTGAAGACCAGAGAAGCAGAAGCTGAAGCCAAGACCCCCACTCCAACAAGAAAAGAGCAATCTCTAGCTCTTAAGGCTGCAGATGTTTCTGAAGGCAGCCAATCTAATGAGGAACTTATGGCATTGTTTGCCAAAAGGTTTCTCAAGATGGGAAGAAAGGAGTTCAGAAAGAAGTCTTCACGATATGAAGACAAACCAAGGTATGATCGCTCTCCCGCTAAAGAAATTATTTGTTATGGTTGCAGGAAGCCTGGACATATCTTGCCAGAATGCCCAGAGGAGAAGAACAAAGAAAAGAGAAAAGAAAAAGAACAACACAGGAAGCACTCCAAGCCATCCTCCTACAAAAACAAGAAGAAGGAGAGAGGTTTCATTGCTGAAACCTGGAGTGATTCTGATGAAGAATCCTCCTCATCAAGCTCCAGTGAAGATGAGGAAGAGAAGAAGGCAAAAGAAGTTTGCCTAATGGCAATAGATGCCTGCAGCAACCACTCTGCTGCAGAGAGTTCTGATTCTGATGAAGAGATGCCTACTGAAGATGAGGTACTTTCTTCTTATGATTTTACCTCAGAAGAATTTAAATTAGAATTTAAATCTTTATGTTTAGATTTAATTAGCTCAGAAAAGGAAATAAAAGAACTTAGAAATAGGTTAGCTGACTCAGAATCAATAGCCTCTGAAAATGTTAGGTTAAAGGAAGAACTCACTACTTGTAGTGAAGAAATTAAATTTCTTAAAATAGAGCTAGCTAAGTCTAAGAGATTAGAAGAATCCCTTAATGGTAGAAGCCTTAAGCTGTTAGAAATTACCAGCATGACTAACACTAGGTCAGGTAATGATAAACTAGGCTTAGGAGCTTCTCCCAGTGAACCCCCAGTCCTTCTAAAAAATAATCTTTCAAATCCAGTGAACTTCATTTCAGCTAGTGGAAAGAAGAACACTGAGCAAGTAAATCTGGTTAATAAAACCTTAAATAAAGCTAAGAGAGAAAAGAGAAAGAAGTTCTTTAAAGAAATGCAAAGAGCGTCGAACGCCGCTCGACGATCGGAAGCTCCATGGTCGAACGAAGCTCGACGATCTGAGCGCCCATCGTCGAACGTCGATCGACGATTTCTATATGATTTTCAAAATCATAATCAATTCCATAGAAACCTAAATGAGAATAGAAACCCTAGGTTTGTTGACCCATCATCTGCATGGAGAATCCCACCTAGGAGATCTCACCCACTAGGTTATCACCCTCAGCCTGCATTCTCATATATTTCCAGTTTTTCTTATGTGAAAAACAAGGGACCCAAGGTTACCTGGGTCCACTCTGTCTAAATAATTGTCTTGCAGGTGAAGGCCTATCCAATCACTCAAAATAAGTGGTATTTGGATAGTGGATGCTCTAAGCATATGACAGGAAATAAAGATCTACTGTCAAAATTCAAAGCTAAGCTCGGCCCAAAGGTTATCTTTGGAGACTCCAGCTGTGGTCAGACAGAAGGCTATGGCAAGATCACAATTGGAGCAGTTACTTTCAAGAGAGTTGCTTATGTCAATGGACTGAAGCATAATCTGATTTCAGTCAGCCAGCTATGTGATGCTGGCTACCAGGTTTCATTTTCTAATTTCTCTTGCAATATTACTTTAAATAATAATGTTATTTTAGTAGGCATTAGAATAGGTATTATCTATTTAGTAGATTTTAATTCATCTCATTCTGAAATCTGCCTGTTTAATGAAGTAACCCTTAATAATAATTCCCTATGGCATAAGAGGCTTAGCCATGTAAACCTTAAAAATATATCTAGGTTATCTAAGCACAACCTTGTTAGAGGTTTACCTTCTTGCCCCTACAAGAAGGAGAGCCTATGCAAGGCTTGTCAGCTAGGCAAGCAAACCAAGAATTCTTTTAAATCTGTAAATAAAAGTGATTCTCCTAGAATCCTGTATTTATTACATTTGGACCTTTTTGGCCCAATAAATGTACAGAGTTTAGGAGGGAAGTATTACACATTAGTAATTGTAGATGACTTCTCTAGGTTCAGTTGGGTTTTCTTTTTGAGAACTAAGTCTGATAACTTCAAAGCCCTTACAGACTTTCTACTTTGTGTGCAGACTGAGTACTCTACTCATGTGGCCTTGATCAGAAGTGATCATGGTACTGAGTTTGACTCTCTTCTCATGCAAGAATTCTGTGAGAGAGAAGGTATCAAACATAGCTTCTCAGCTCCTAGAACTCCCCAACAAAATGGGGTAGTTGAAAGGAAGAATAGAACACTAATTGAAGCTGCTAGTACATTATTGGCAGATGCTAACATGCCTCTATCCTATTGGGCAGAAGCCGTTAGTACAGCCAACTATGTCTTGAATAGAAGTTTGATACACAAACTTAAGTGTAAAACTCCTTATGAGTTGCTTAAAGGAAAGAAACCAAAAATTAATTACTTTAGAGTTTTTGGCTGTATTGTTTATATTCATAATAATAATAAAGAATATATTAGAAAGTTTGAAGCAAAAGCTTCAATGGGAATCATGCTTGGATATTCCCAAGTAAGCAAAGCTTATAGGGTTTATAACAAGTCAACCTGTAAGATAGAAGAATCTATGCATGTATCATTTGATGAGTCTCAGATGTTTTACAAGGAGAAGGAAAATTCTTCTTCCTCCAGTTCTTTGCAGGTACCTGATGCCCCTCAAGAAATTCTTCAACTATCAACTCTTCAGATCACTGAATCAGACAGTGATGAAGACATTGCTGAAGCTGTTGAAGCAGTTATTGTACCACCAACAGTAGATCAAATTCCTCCTGAGGAATTAATCCCAACTATTGCTGAAGATCACATCCCACCTGCTGATATTGTCACACTTAGAGATCACCCCACATCTCAAGTGATTGGAGACATATCAGCTGGTGTGCAAACAAGACACCAATTAAGACAGGATGTGATGCATGCTTGTTTCCTCTCACAGGTTGAGCCCCTCACCTTTAAAGATGCAGAGCTAGATCCCCACTGGATCATTGCAATGCAAGAGGAGCTCAATCAGTTTGAGAGATGTAAAGTTTGGACTTTGGTTCCAAGACCTAAAGGACAACTGATCATAGGCACCAAGTGGGTGTATAGAAACAAGTTAGATGCAAATGGAATTATAATAAGGAATAAAGCTAGGCTTGTAGCTCAGGGCTACAGACAGGAGGAAGGTATAGACTATGACCAAACCTTTGCTCCTGTTGCAAGGCTAGAAGCAATAAGGATCTTCTTGGCCGATGCAGCCTTCATGAAGTTTAAGGTGTTCCAAATGGATGTCAAAAGTGCATTCCTAAATGGTGAGCTTAAGGAAGAGGTGTTTGTTGAACAACCACCAGGGTTTGTTTCTTCAACTCAACCTTCTCATGTTTTTAAGTTGCAGAAAGCTCTTTATGGACTAAAGCAAGCTCCTAGGGCCTGGTATGAGACCTTAGCTAGTTTCCTGTTAGAGCACAACTTTACTAGGGGAGTAGTTGATAGAACCCTTTTCGTCAAGCATCACAAGGACACAATCCTGTTAGTTCAGGTGTATGTAGATGATATTATTTTTGGCTCCACTGATCCCAAACTGTGCAAAAAGTTTTCCAACTTGATGCATTCCAAGTTTGAGATGAGTAGCATGGGTGTGCTGTCTTACTTTCTTGGTCTCCAAGTTAAGCAAGATGCTGATGGTATCTTCATCTCCCAATCCAAATATGCCAAGGAATTGGTAAAGAAATTTGGGATGGCTGATGCTTCAGCAATGCCTACACCCATGGCTACTAATGTAGTTATTGATTCTGATGATCACGGCAAGCCAGTTGATCAAAAGAATTATAGGGCCATTGTTGGTTCCCTATTATATCTAACTGCAAGTAGGCCAGATATAATGTTTGTTACATGCCTTTGTGCTAGATTCCAGGTCAACCCCAAGGAATCTCATCTGATTCTTCTAAAAAGAATCCTGAGATACCTAAAGGGATGTCCAGATCTAGGCTTTTGGTACCCAGCTGAGTCAGAGTTTGAATTAATTGGATATTCTGATTCTGATTATGCTGGCTGCAGAGTTGACAGGAAGAGCACCTCAGGAAATTGCCAGTTCCTAGGAGAGAGATTGGTCTCTTGGTTCTGTAAGAAGCAGGCTTCTGTCTCAACTTCAACTGCAGAGGCTAAATATATAGCAGCTGCTAGTTGTTGTTCACAGATCCTGTGGATTCAAAACCAACTTGTGGATTATGGTTACTCACACAAGAACACCAAGATCATGTGTGATAGTACCAGTGCCATTTCTATTGCACAAAATCCAGTGCACCACTCTAGAACCAAGCACATTGAGATTAGGCATCATTTCCTGAGTGATTGTGTGGAAAAGAACAAGATCTGTCTTGAGTTCATATCCACTGAGTTTCAGAGAGGTGATATATTCACCAAGCCTTTAGATGAACAGAAGCATCTGTTCTTTTTAGTTCAACTAGGCATGATTAATGGACGAGACTAAGTGTGACTATATCTGCCTATGTTGAAATCTGCTTGAAGATCGTCGAACGATGATCGAAGATCGTCGAACGGATTAAGCCTATCGTCGACCTCTGGTTAATGATAGCTTATCTGTTTGAAGATCGTTGATCGACGTTCGACCATCGTCGAACAGGTTGAGCTCATCGTCGATCTCTGAACGACGACAGCTTGTTGCTTGTGAAGCCAGAAATAGCCGAACGATGGTTCGACTACTCTGCTTCTGAGCCGATCGTCGAACGGCCGTTCGACTATCGGGTCATGTATCTTTTTAATAGATCGACTATTCCCGGTCTAACATAAAGCCGATAGTCGACCTAGGTTAAAAGATCTTGTGTTTTATCGTCGACGGAGCGTGCCCTTTCGCATTTTGCTTTCCCGCTTGCGATTTCCGGGCGTTTCGTCTTCTTCGTTCTCTGCAGCTTTCTCGAGCTTTCTCCAGCAAATCAATGGCAGTTTCCCCAGCAGTTCTAGCCGTCGTGAAGTTTGATGCAGGATTTAGCGTGGATTTCGACGCATTCAACAGCTGTGATGCAGGAATCGTAGAAGTTCTACAGCTGTGCCGGGATCAGGGATTAGAAAGGATAATGTCTGCAAGGATTAAGATCAACATCCCAGAAATCAAAGAATGGGCTTTCACGTCGTCTTCCACAGACGAATCGATGATCGGTACCATCGGCGGAGAAGAGGTAATCTTGACTCCGGCCGTTTTATCTGATGTTTTTGGTTTAGTTAATGGTGACGAGGATTATGAGCAAGATGCTCAGGAATTCGGAAGAATGCTTGTTGAGCTGGGACATGCTGAGGGCATTCCCACGAAGCTGCTCAAAGTGAATTTTCCTTTCAAAATCAAGTTTCTGGCTGAGTTAGTAGGAAAAGTGCTCCTGGGTAAGCACTCTGCTCACGATAATATAACAAGGCAGCAATTCGCACTCATGTGTGCGATTGTTAATCGAAAAAGGATCGATTGGGCAGCAGTTGTGTTTGATTTAATCAGGAAAAAGACTGGTAAGAAGGAAGTCACCCTAGGAAGGGTCATTGGAATCTTCCTTAAAGAAAAATACCCCCAGCTGCTAATTTCAACTGCAACAACAATCAATGCGAGCAAGAAGATGGATCCCATCTTGTTCTCTAAGTGGAAGAGAACGTTTGTGAAACCTGCTCCAGCAACATCTAAGGACACCAGGACTGAATCAGTCACTCCTCACCATGTTGAAGCTGGTTCAGCTCTTCCTTCCTCCTCCTCTGCATTTCTGTCTGCCTCAGTTGAAGTTCCATCAACTTCAGCTGAAGTACGACCTTCTTCCTCTGCTGCTCCAGAAACAACTACGGTTGTTCCTCTTTCCCCTCCAGCTTCTCCTCTACCTGCTCATCTGGCTAGGATATCTGCTCCTAGCTTTGATTTGTTAGGATCAGAGAGAATTCCTACTCCTCCTGTATCTCCCGTTCATTCCCCAGTTAATTGCCCAATTAACTCTCCTGCTCCATCTCCTGCTCGATCCCCTGTCCACATCGTTTCTCATCCCAGCACCACTACCATATCTGCTGCAGCTCCATCCACTTCACATCCTTCATCTCTTGAGATCTCTCCTGAGCTTATCTCCCGCATTGTGGAGCTGATTACCCCGTCAATCAAGACCATGATTGAAGAGGCAATCGCTCCCCTTGCAGCCTCCATTGATATCTTATCTGCCTCCATCAAATCCCTTTCAAAATCTGCTGAGCCATCTTCCTCAAAGGGCCTGGTTTCAGTCTCCACTGAAATCAGGCAGGGGGAGATGTTCCATGAAGATGCCTCAGACCATCCTGCCTCCCCTCCAGCTATAAAAGATACAGTCATGTCTGCCCAGGAAGAATCTGCTCAAGCTGAGATAGAAATAGTTCCAGATGCAGTCATGACAGCCCAGGAAGAAATAGCTCCAGCTGAGGAAGAGATAGCTCCTGCTGAGAAAGAAAAAGTTCCAGTATTGTCTGATAAGGAAATAGCAGATGGAATCTTGTTATCTGAGATTGCAGTTAAAGTCTGCTTAGAAGATCTTACCTCTCCTGTGATTGCTAGATTCCTAGAAGGAATTATAACTTCATATCTGAATGAATCATGGGAGATGGTTAAGTATGAAGGTAACTCTTTCATTCGTTTTGTTGATGAGTCGATTAATTTGATAGTTTGTGAATTCCTGGAAGGAATGATTTCTGTTTATTTAGCAGATCTATATTCATAATTCTACAGATGTTATTAAAGAAGATTTAGCTGCTCAGATCATAGCAGTTGTTTCTGAAGCTGATCCAAGTGTTTCTGATACTCAAGTAGATCCTGAATTAGAATCTTTCTTAGATAATAAAGAAGATGAGTCTGAGAAAGATGAAGTCAAAGTTGACTCTCCTGTTCTGAATTTGGAAGAAGTTCAAGCAAGAGCAGCCTGGGATTTAAGAGTACAATCTTTAAAAGAGAAGGAAAAAGATCTGCATGTTGGAAAGTCAACCATCTGGGATGACTCTCCAGGGTTGGACTTAGATTCCCTTCTGGCTCTGGATGCCATGGAAGAGGAAAGAGAAAAATCTGCTCTAAAGCTTAAAGAAAAGGCTGTTTCAGAAGCCTATGATCCTTATGAAAATCCTCCCTCATCTCATTCTGATGATGATGATGATTCTGATGTTTCTGAGAAGTCAAAGAGAAAGAAAGCTGCTTCAAAGAAGAGAAAAGCTGCTCCTCCTCCTCCTCCCAGTAAAGATAATGACACTCCCTATTATATTTTGAAGGGCATTGACCCTAAATCCAAGGAATTTCAGCACTGGATGAGGTTTTCAAAGAATCAGCAGAAAGAGAGGAAAAGAACTAAGAGGTATGATAGTCCTGTCTCAAGATGGACTCCCAGAGGTCCTCCTCCTCCTCCAGGTGCAGGAGCCTCTGGGAACCTATCAGCTAATCCTGCTGCCTCTTCTGGAAGATCTGCTTCTTTTCAGCCCCAGCCAAGACAAGGTTATCAAAGCTCGCAAGGCAAATCATTTTCTGGATCTCAAAGACAAATGAAGGAGGCTGTGGTTCAAAGACCAACCTTTTCCCCACCTCCTTCTCCAAAGAAGAGAATTTCATCTCCAACTCCAGTACAGTCTGAGGAAATTGTTTCAAAAGGTAAATAGTTTACTTTGTTCTAAAATTTCTAGCAAGACCCTTTTGCTAAGTTTGCTTCCAATGTCTTATCTAGTTATTCAAGATAAAATAGCTGATGCTGCTTCTCCTGAGCCTGTGTATGAAAACCCTGAGCTCGATCCTAACTTTAGGATGGCTCGCTTTCAAGAACTAGTTGGAGCAGCCCAAATAAGAAAAGCTAAAGCAGAAGGAAAAGATACGACTGGTCTAACTACCATGTCTGCTTACAGAAAGAAAGAATTTGAAAAGTTCCAGGTTAATCCTGAGATTTTTGATCCATCAAAAACTATGGAAAAGCATCCTGAAGCTGTAGTCCCAAGAGCTACAAAACTGAAGATCATTGGTGTGCAGGACCTGAAACTGTCAAAGAAAGAATCTGATGATCCTTTAAGGAAAATCTCTTTTGTTTCTAGCTCTTCTGTAGCTAAGCCTGACTCTATTGATCCATAGTTTGATTAACTGTTGTGCTATATTTGTTTATCTGTTTGATAATCTGCTAGTTAATTATTAACTATTTTCTGTATTATTTTATTGCTTTTTAGCTAGCTCTTTTTGTTTTAGATGTTGAGAGACGTAACTCAAATAGGGGGAGATTGTTGGTACCCTAGTTTTGATTTGAGTTTAGTCCTCTCCTTTATGCCCCTTGACCCAAGAAATATCTATGGTCAATGGTTAGGAGTCTAGCTGTAGAGTCCTCACTTTTCCAGATTGAGAATTTGGTTAAGTAGTTTTTTCGTTCGACTATAGTCGAACGCCGCTCGACTATCGTCTATCGGCTGATCGACGATCGTCTATCAGTTGGTCGACGCTTTGTCTGTGTTGATAGTTCGACTATCTGTTGATAGGTCGACTATCTGTTTTGCGTTGATAGTTCGACTATCTATTGATAGTTCGACTATCTGCTTGGCGAGGTAGTTCGACTATCTCTTCTGATAGATCGACTATCTGATAGTTCGACTATCTGTTGATAGGTCGACTATCTGTTTCGTCTTGATAGTTCGACTATCTGTTGATAGTTCGACTATCTGTTGTCTTTGATAGTTCGACTATCTGTCCTGATAGTTCGACTATCTGATAGTTCGACTATCTGCTGATAGATCGACTATCTGGTTTGTTTTGATAGTTCGACTATCTGTTGATAGATCGACTATCTGTTTTCTGAGGTAGGTCGACTATCTGCTTGATAGTTCGACTATCTCTGTGCGCTTGATAGTTCGACTATCTGTCCAAGATAGATCGACTATCTGATAGTTCGACTATCTGCTCTGATAGTTCGACTATCTGCCGGGATAGTTCGACTATCTTCTTCGATAGGTCGACTATCTGGATCGTTCGGCTATCTGCCCGATAGTTTGACGATCTCCGTGCGTCGGTCGACGATCTCCGAAGGTCGTTCGACGTTTTCTATCTGCCTTTGTATTTTGTATTTATTTATTATATTTAATTAATTAATACATTTTCTGGCACATTATTTTAAGCTGTATGATAAAATTTCCAGGCAATATTTGCTCTATTCTTTTTGCCTGAGTCAAATCTTTTTAAGATAAAGTTGTTTGTCTTATTAGCTGTCATTATAAACTACTTTATCTATTGTCAGCCCTTTATAGTCGTTAGACTGAAAAGTCTTCTTTTTGCTATAAAGAGATTATTTCTGATGTGACTTTATTTAGTCCTTCTGTTATTTGATTTAAGCCTGCAGCTTCTTAGAAAGAGGTTTATTCCTTTTATAGAATGTTTTGCTGCAGAGATGTTTCTGTCTTCTTGATATTTACAGCCCAGGTCTCAAGGCTCAGAAGAAGACAAATAATTCAAATGGAAGAGAGCCGTTGCTTGCTGATGATTATAAAAGGACCCTTTGAAGAAGGATTCAAGCTAGCTAATAGCGAACCAGTTGTTCATTCAAGCTCTCAAGCCTTCATCAAGAAAAAGCTTTCTGCTCTCAGCAATTTCCATCTAACTGAGAAGTGTTAAGATCTCCATCTCTTCTTCACCTGAGTTCTCCTGCTTTCAGGAAGTTCAAACTCAGAGTTCCTTTGAAGAAGAAGAAGAAGAAGATAGCTGCTTGAAGATCTTTGATTTTATTATTTACTTTCTTCCTGTAGCTTTTCCTTCAGAACTTTCTGAAGAGTCTTCTGCACTGAAGCAAGACTTCACCTGGACATCTTTGAGCCAGGGGGAGCCTTGATTCTTTAGAGCATTCTAGCTCAATGCAAGCTTTTGTGCTTCTCTAATATTTGTAAAATAGAGAAGACATCTTAACCTTCTTCCCCCTCCTGTACAGGGTTATTACTCCCTTCAAAAGTATCCCTTGGTGGCAGGGCACCTGATCAAAAACCTGTGCTTGGTTTTTAAACACCTGATCAAAAGTCTAAAGGGTTTCTGGATCTACCTGAAGCAGATCCTGTTGGTGGCAGGGCACCTGATCAAAAACCTGAGTGGATTCCTACCGTGTGGGTAGAAGAGTGGACGTACCCAAGTTGTTTGGGGAACCACTATAAATTTCCTTGTGTCATCTGGATTCCATTGTTTAATTCCTGCATTGTGGCTGTGATTAAATATAACTAGGTTGCTAGTTGCTGATTAGGTTTTCCAAGCCTTAACTGTAATTACAGTTAGCTTGAGTTTGTGCACATCACTTGTGTTAGGCTCTAAGGTTAAATCAATATCTATAATCTTTTCATTCCGCACCTCACTCCAAGGGAGTTGGGTAGACTATTAAGTTTTGTCTGTGCAAAATTTGATAACTCTATTCACCCCCCCTCTAGAGTAGTATCTATCCCTTCACTTTCAGGTTCCCTAGTTGGGTACATCCACTTTCCCTCCCACCTTTCTTACTTATGTTATATAAGCTACAAACTCCAATAAAATGCTCTTTAGAGCTAGACCTCTGGCCCTTAGCCACACTCAGGTTCTCTTCAAAACCCTACCTCAGAACCAAAAAGGTTTCTACCTCAGAGCCCTGTAGTGCTCCTACAACTCAGTGGTCCTAAAACCACCTAGCTCTACCTTATCTCTAAGTCATACAATTCAGGCTTTTCAGCCCTACAAATTCAGGCACAAGGCCCTAATCTCAGAGTGTTGTAACACTCCAATAGCTCAGTACCCTTCAAGATACCTACCTCAGTGCCCTTTCAGGCACCTATAGCTCAGCCTCCTCCAAGTCCTACAACTCAGTGAAACACTTATCACCTACAGCTCAGTGACCCAATAGTCACCTACCTCAGGCACTAGGCCCTACACTTAGGTTGGGAGGATAGCCCTACCTCAGATCCACACTTGGATCCTACCTTTGAGAGAAGCACTCTTCTACCTCAGGCAATTAAGCCCTACAGCTCAGATCCACACTTGGATCCTACCTTAGAGAGCAGCACTCTCCTACCTAAGTACACTAGTAGGGAACCTACCTTAGTGACTAGTTAGTTACCTACCACTCAGGAACAAAGTGCCCTACACTTAGATTCAGATAAACTGAATCCTATAGGAAAGTAATCTTAAAGATTGAAATACTGACTCAGAGATAAATCTCTGAGTCTACCTTGCTGTACTTAGCAGATATCAGTCCAGCCGTCTTATTATAGAAGGAATTAGCCTTCTTCTACAACTAAAACTTTTCTACTCCACTAATGAACAACTACCTGTTGTTGAAGGCTGTTGGCCCTTCACATAGCTATCTTCTCTTACTGATAGATTGAGTAAGCCAACTTATTCTTCAAGGAACAATCTTGCTGAACTAGAAGAAGCTTCAACTATCTTTGCCTTCTAGCTTTCACTACTAAACTTTTCTTTCAAGCTTGTCTAAGAAGATAAAGTCCAACCACCTCTCTTTCATTTTCTGCTTTCGTTCTCATTTTCGTTAACCCTAATCTTCTTTTCTTCTCTTCCTTTTATATCTATTGATTTGAATCAACGACACAATTTGAATGTGGGCCCAGTCTAGTATGGTAAGCACCACCTTCCTCAGAAGAGGACAAATAGTAGCTTCCAGCGCTACTGTAGCTTCCTATAATGGCATGAAGTACTTTGAATGAGCTCGACGATCATCGAGCTGAGATCGACGATCGTCGAGCTGAGATTGACGAACTCTATCCTAAGCTCGACGAACTTCAGAATCTCCAACTTTACATTTAGCTCGACGAAATGTGAGCTGAGCTTTGACAAACTTTGGATTTTTAAACTTTAACTTGAGCTTGATAAAGTGTGAGCTCAGCTCGACAAACTCTGAACTCATTTTGATGAACTCTGCTTTCTTGACTTATAAAATTAATGATGGCATTGTCTCCGCGGTTCCTTATAACCTATCTTAGCGGTTCCTTCTTCACAGCTGAGACAAGCTTCTATTTCAGCGCTTTCTTCTCAGCTGTCTCAACGCTTTCTTCTTCTCAATTGTGTCAGTCTTCTGTCTCAGCGGTTTATTCTCAGCGGTCTCCGTTGTCTCAGCGGTTTTGCCTTAGTCAATTTATTTGACTTTAGGTTGACGAATGTTGAACTGCGTTTGACGATCGGTGGGCTGAGCTCAATGAATTCTGAACCTCAAGCTACTGAATTTAGCTCAATGAGTGGAGAGCTGAGCTCGATGATCTGTGTGCTGAGCTCGACGAACTGTGTGCTGAGCTCAACGAAATCTGAGACCCACAGTTTGAACTGATCTTGACAAAATCTGAATTCTCCAGCATATTCTTCTTGTTGACTTGTCCAATCATGGACTACCTGTATGCATAAACTCAAGCACACATCAAATACAGTATATGTGTATGTCATTGACCAGTTTGACTTCTTACAAATCTGGGACATTAGGATCAATGCACCCAATAATGTCCCCCCATTTAAAAAAGTCAAAATATAGCTTGATTAATAAAACAGGTCATTGACATACACAATATATTTAAAAAAACTTGTGTAACATCATAAGAGTTTGAAAATGTTACCACATTACTCCATCCTGTAGATAATTTTACTTACTCCTCCTGGCATGCTGCTCTCCTGGGTGAGCCATCTTTACTACTCTAGTATTGAAACAACTTCAGCACCACCTGGCTTTTAGCCTCCAGTATCTTGGCTTGGTAAGGTCTTGATCAAGTCTATGCTTCCTTTCCCCTAACTCCTCTCCCCCCTTTTGACTTCTGTAATAGGGAGATGTTTTGTGGAGTTTTTCACCCCCTATCTGTCTGGGGTTGATTCCCCTTCTTTGACTTAATTCCATTTCAGCTGTTGGGCTTGCTCCCCCTCAACTGTTGCACACTAGCTTCATTATCATGGGGAGGTACTTGTTCTACCTGCAAAATAGACAGTATAACATATGGTAAAGGAGAGAATTGAAGCTACATAAGATTCAACATACCCAATTCAAATTTGAAGGTGTTGAACTTGGATTCATCTGGTGGCTTAGTTAATACACCAGCCACTTACTTGTCTATGGAGACAAACTCAAGGCTAATGTCTTGCCTTTCCACATGTTCTCTAATGAAATGATACCTAATTTCTATATGCTTAGTCCTACTATGGGAGACAGGATTCCTAGCTA
Source organism: Platanthera zijinensis (assembly GCA_039513925.1). Taxonomy (NCBI): domain Eukaryota; kingdom Viridiplantae; phylum Streptophyta; class Magnoliopsida; order Asparagales; family Orchidaceae; genus Platanthera; species Platanthera zijinensis. The sequence goes on from CM077085.1 coordinate 166,147,194, forward strand.
TAGAATTGCACTAGTAGAATCACAAAAGAGTGGAGTTCTACTTATCTGAATATTTTAGTCCTGAAGTTGATGTTGGATCCACAGCAAGTGAGCACAGCAGATCCTAGATAAAATATACATTGACTCTGTAGAAGAGATTGCAACACTTGTTTGCTTCTTGGTGCTCCAGGATACAAGCCTTCTACCTAGAAATTGACAGGAGCCAGATGTGCTCTTCCTGTCCTCCTTGTAGCCTATAAAATCTGCATCTGAATAGCCTGTTAGTTCAAACTCCCAATTCCTAGGGTAACATAGGCCAAGATCTGGGGTGCCCTTAAGATATCTCAAGATTCTTTTCATATCAGTGTAGTGAGACTCTTTAGAACAGGCCTGATACCTAGCACAGACACATGTTGCATACATAATGTTAGGCCTACTTATAGTGAGGTAGAGAAGGGAGCCAACTATTCCTCTATACAAAGTTGGATCAACAGGTTTCTTTGGGTCATCTTTGCCTATATGCATACTTGAGCTCATGGGAGTTCTTATGGTGGAAGCATTCTCCATACCATATTTCTCGATTAACTCCCTGGTGAACTTTGACTGGGATATGGATAGACAATCATCAGTCTATCTTACTTGGAGTCCCAAGAAGAACTTCAATTCACCCATACTACTCATCTCAAACTTCCCCTGCATAAGTTTTGCAACCTTTTTGCAGAGGTTGTCATCAGTAGAGCCAAATATTATGTCATCAACATAAATCTTGACTAGGATGATCTTGCCCTTAAATTCCCTTAGGAATAGGGTCTTGTATATCTTCCCTCCTGAGAATTTGTTCTCAATGAGGAAGGTAAATAATGTCTCATACCATGCTCTAGGGGCTTGCTTGAGCCCATATAGAGCTTTCCTAAGTCTATACACACCAGTAGGAGAGTTATAATCTACAAAACCTGGAGGCTGCTCTACATAAACCTCTTCTTTCAAGTCTCCATTCACGAAGGCTAACTTCACATCCATTTGGAAGACTTTGAATCCATTGAAGGCAGCAAATGCAAGGAACAGTCTAATGGCTTCCAACCTTGCAACTAAGGTTAAATTCTGATCAAAACCAATCCCCTCTTCCTGTCTGTATCCCTTGGCCACCAGTCTTGCCTGATTCTTTATTATAATGTCATTGTCATCAAGTTTATTTCTTAAAATCCACTTGACTCCAATGACATTAGGTCCATCAATTTTGGGAACCAGCTTCCAGACCTTGCATCTTTGGAACTGGTTCAGTTAGTCTTGCATTATATCAATTTAGAAATGGTCTTGATTTTCCACTTAAAATTTCTTGGGCTCCTCTTGTGACAGGAAGCTAGAGTAAAGAGATGTGTTGAAATTCTAGCTTCTTATATGTACACCTTAGCTATCCTCACCAATTATCTAATCTGGAGGATGATCTGTCAGATGTCTGACTGCTAGGGGCAGCCTGACTTCTTCTTATTGAGCACCATTTTCTTCAGCTAGTTGGTCTTAACCTTCAGCTAGTTGGTCTTCATCTCCAGCTTGACTATCATTTGCTTCCTCCGGACAACATCCCTCTCCAGATTCTTCTTGCATTGCACGGTCTTTATTCTTGATGGAGAGATTATCCATCATAAATTATATACCTGCAGAACTATGCAAAGAGTTAGACAGTACACTGTCAATCATGCTTTACTCAACAAATACTACATGGACAGATTCTTCTACAACTTGATTAGTCAAGTTATAGACTCTATATGCCTTGCTACTATTATTTTACCCAACAAATATCCCCTCATGGGATTTGGCAGCAAACTTAGTCACTTTTGACTTACCATTGTTCAAGATGAAACACTTGCAACCAAAGATCCTGAAATAGGATATGTTCGGTTTTCTACCCTTCAAGATCTAATAGGGAGTCTTCTTGTGGACTTTGGTGATAGAATCCCTATTGAGAACATGACATGCAGTGTTAACTGCCTCAGCCCAAAAATATTCAGGGAGAGAAGTGTCACTCAACAATGTTCTCCCATATTCTATGAGAATCCAATTTTTCCTCTCAACTAACCAATTTTTCTGTAGAATTCTTTGAGAGGAGAATTCTTGATGAATCCCTTGCTTTTCACAGAAAGTAGTCATGGCATCAGACTGAAATTCAGTTCCATAGTCACTTCTTATTTTGACCATAGAGCGTGCAAGTTCATTCTTAATCTGCCTGACAAAATTCATTAAGACTTAAAGTGTTTCATCCTTTCTTCTAAGAAAGAACACCCAAGCAAACTTGGAATAGTCATCAGCCACCACAAGGGTATAAACCTTCCTACTTAGACCTTGAATAGGCATAGGACCAAACAAGTCCATATGCAGGAGTTACAAGCATCTCACTGAGTCCTTGGTCCTAATGTTCTTGAAGGATGTCTTAGTCTGCTTACCTTTTTGTCAAGCAGCACGGATACCCTCCTTGAAGCATTTTATTTTGGGACCATTCCTAACTAGCTCATCACTGAAGAGCTGACCAATGGTCTTGTAATTCAAATGAACCAGTCTCTTGTGTCATTGGACACAATATGATACTTTGTCATTTGCAACTAGGCATATAGGGGAACTACAATTTAAGCAACAAAAGTTTAAGCAATAAACATTCCCACTCCTGGTGCCTGTTAAGATGACACTTTGATCACTTAACCTCTTGATGTGGCACTTATCCTTGTGGAAGGAAATGTCATAACCAAGTTCACATAGTTGGCTTATGCTTATGAGGTTGTGTTGCGACCCCTCTACATAAGCTACCCTTGTGATGGTAATTATGCCATTTGAGATCTTACCATAACCTCTAGTTATTCCATTTTTAGAGCCTCCAAAGATGACCTTACGTCCATTCTTTACTAGAGTGAACTCTTTTAATAGTTCCTTTGTTGCAGTCATGTGCCTAGAACATCACATGTCCAAGTACCATTTAGGAGAATTAGTACTTGAACTCACCTGACAAAGCACAATTTATCTCACCTTAGGACCCCAATTTCTATTGGGTACTAGGTTCACAATAGTCTGAAAATAAGCTTGCCTTCCTGCAGTATTCCTAACAGGTTGGCTACCCCTGGATACTGAAGGGTTGTGAAAGTAATCTACAGCATAGTGGCCCACTTTGCCACAACACAAGCATTCATGGACATTTAATCTCCTTTTCTTTTTAGGGCCAACATTTTCCTAGACTTCTCCTTAATAGTGGGAAGATGTGTTGATGTATGTCTTTGATTTTGTCCAGCAGCCATTTGACTGAAGGTAAGTCTTTCAGCTGACTGTTTTGTTTTTTTAGAGCCACCAGCTGCATGTCTCTTTTTAGCTAATATGTATTTGATTGCATCAGAAACTGCCATTTTGGCCTTGTTAGAAGACTCACCTTGAGTCATTACTTTTGCTCGATGACTCAGATTTCCTATAGCAGCAATATCCTTGAGTTTTGGGGCTGGGGCACCAAAAAAAATTGTCCAGGTTGGGCCATTTGAATTTCCTCATGGGCAACCTTAAAGGACTTCACATGGATGTAACTTCTACCTTGGCTATGGGCACATTTTTCCATACTAGTGGATCTACCATTCTCCTATTGACCATAACAGCTTTCATGGTCATACCTGTTAGAAGGAAACAGGACTTTCTAAAAAGACATTGGAGGCAATGAGGCTAGACACACAACTGGTGCCTTCCCTTTTCCTTTTGGATTGGGAGGTCTAGCAGGTCCATTAAATCTTAACCCTTTCTTACACTTTTGGTTAAAGAGGGTATTAATTAATGGAAGCATAGTGCTTGGCTTAGAAAACGTGGCCACCAGCAATTTCTTATTTAGGAGATCATCTTTAGGTTTCTGGATAAGTTTCTCATTTGAGACTCTTACCATAGACCCCATATCAATGATCCCCTTGAGCTTGGCTGATTGTGCAGGCATATTATTGAGATCCTTTTCTTGGCCCTCACGATTGCTCCTAAGATTGAGAAGCTCTTTTATCTGTCTCTTGGCAAGGAGCTTGCACTTCTTGAATGCATCAAAAAGTTCTCCATTCTTGTCAATTATAGAATTGACATCATCCTCGGACTCTGAATCACCTTCATCTCTTGATGATTGAGCTTTAGAATCTGAGTTAGCCTTATGACTTGAAATATAATGCAGAGATTTAGAATTTACCTGAGCATGTACAGGTTGATCATGGTTGGTCTCCTCATCTGTCATTGTCATTAATCCATTGAATTGAACATCTTCTTCTTCATCTTCCTCCACCTCTTAGTCACTTTCTAAATGTGATAGAGGGGCCCTGATTCCTATCCTAGCAGCAGGATATTCTTCATGTTCTTCTTCAACAACAACCATTAGCCCAATGTAAGCTTCTTCTTTTCACTGTTTTAACCAAAGGAGGAGTCAGACTAGGTCTTTTCCTTCTTGCCCACAAGGGATTTCTCTTTCTTCCCCTTGTGGTGCTTATTTTCTCCTTCCTCTTTCCTCTTCAATGGGCAGTTAGCAATTATGTGCCAAGGTTTGTTGCAGCAAAAATAAATGACTATAAAAAAGTTTGTTTGCTAGAGTTAGGAGCATACCTGTCCTCCTTAGATGATCTTCTTTTGTGCTGTAAGGAAGAGGAAGTCTTGTTGTTACTCCTATGCTCCTTCTTTATGAATTTCTGAAATTGCCTGGAGATGGCAGTAAAGTCCTCATTAGACATATTGCTGTCTGAGGTGCTGATCTTTAAGCTCTCAGAATCTGACTCAGTAATTATCCTGAGTGGAGAGTTCTTCCTTCTGCTCCCGGTTGGGGCATCAGCTTTGAAGGCCACAGACTTCTCCTTGGCATGTGACTTACTACTCTTCTCTTCTTCCTTTCTTGCAGCAAGCTGCATCTCATATGACAGCAAATTTCCAAACAGGGTTGGAGGAGGAGTTTCCGCTAACTTGGCCAATTCCCTAATGACACAAATCTTTATGTCCCAATCCTTAGTGAGGGACATGAGAAATTTGTCATTCAGCTCATATGTGCTGAAGACCCTTCCATATGTTCTTAGTTCATTTACAATCCTGAAAGATCTTTCAAAGCTCTCAAAAATGCCCTCAGACTTTTCTTGTGTGAAGGCCTAATACTCTTGGTTTAGCATGGATTTTCTATCATCCCTCACCTCTTTTGAACCCTCCATGAACACAACTATGGTGTCCCACATCTCCTTGGAGGTCTTGTAGTGCACCAGATTATGGAAGGTTGAATCATCTACTATACTGGCAATAATGTTTTGAGCTCTCTTGTCCATGGAGCCAAGAAGGAGCTCATCATTATTCATTTCTTCATAAGATATAGGTTTCTGGATGTTGGAATCCAAAACTGAGATCTTCATAAGGATGAAGGGTCCTTCTATAACTATGATGTATATCCTAGGGTCAGCAGCATCCATGAATCGTATGACCCTTTCCTACTAGAGGTCCAAGCCCTCCTTTTTGCAGATTGGTAATTTCATGGCCCCCAGCTCCTTATAGTTTATACCAGACCCCATAAATATATATTATAGCTAACCTTGGAGGTATACGTAGATTATTAGATCCTTTTTAAGTAACCTCCCTCTAATACAACTTGAAAGTTATTACTTCAAGGTTAGCTAGTCACCTAGAGGGGGGGTGAATAGGTCTTTGAAGTTTCTTTAGTCTGTTTGTTGTTTAATAATTAAATGATATAGAGCTTGTCCTTAATACCTGTAATATAAAATAAGAACAAGAAACACAATACAACACACAAGTATTTATAGTGGTTCCCTAATTTTGTACATCCAATTTCCTTCCCACCTTTCTAACTTATGTTAGACAAGGCACAAACTCCACCAAAATACTCCTCAGAGCTTACACCTCAGGCCCTCAGCCTTACACCCAGGTTCTCTTCAGAACCCTACCTCAAAACCACAAAGGTTTCTACCTCAGAGCCCTACAGCGCTCCTACAACTCAGTGGTGCTCAAACCACCTACCTCAGCCTTATCTATAAGGCATATAGCTCATGCTTTTTAGCCCTACAACTTCATGCACAAGGCCCCTCTGAGAATGTTGCAGCACTCCTATAGCTAAGTACCCTTCCAAGTGCCTACCGCAGTGCCAATTAAGACACCTACAGCTCAGCCTCCTCCAAGGCCTACAACTCAGTAACACACTTGTCACCCATAGCTCAGTGACCTAACAGTCACCTACCTCAGGCACTAGGCCCTACACTCAGGCTGGGAGGACATCCCTACCTCAGATCCACACGTGGATCCTACCTCACAGAGCAACACTCTCCTACCTCAGGCAATTAATCCCTACAGCTGAGATCCACACTTTGATCCTACCTCAGAGAGTATCACTCTCCAACCTCAGTACCCCAATAGGGCACCTACCTCAGTGACTAATTATTCACCTACCACTCAGGCACAAAGAGCCCTACACTCAGATTCAGATAAACTGAATCATACAGGAAAGTAATCAGGAAGATTGAAATACTGACTGAGAGATAAATCTTTGAGTCTACCTTTCGGGACTGGGAAAATATCTATCCAACCTTCTTGCTGTAGAAGGAATAAGCCTTCTTCTACTACTAACACTATTCTACTTCACTAATGAACAACTATCTGTTATTGATGGTTGTCTGCCCTTCACACAACTATCTTCTCTTGCTGATAGATTGAGTCAGCCAACTTTTTCTTCAAGGAACTATCTTACTAAACTAGAAGAAGCTTCAGCTATCTTTGCCTTCTAGCTTTCACTACTGAACTTTGCTTTCAAGCTTGTCGAAGAAGATGAAGTCCAACCGTCTCTCTTTCATTTTCTGCTTTCATTCTCATTTTTGTTAACCCTAATCTTCTTTTCTTCTCTTCCTTTTATATCTGTTGATTTCAATCAATGACACAATTTTAATGTGGGCTCAATCAAGTATGGTGAGCACCACCTTACTCAGAAGAGGACAAATAGTAGCTTCAGGCGCTACTATAGTTTTCCTGTAATGTCATGAAGTACTTGGACTGAGCTTGACGATCGTCGAGCTGAGATTGATAAATTTTGTCCTGATCTCGACGAACTTCAGTATTAACCCCAGAATCCGTAACATTTCTAGGTAGGCATCTTGCCCCTCCCTTGCCGGACTCAAGCTCTCAGTCTGCCCAGCTCGTTAGTTAGCTAGTGCTTATCCCAGCCACCTAGGCGGACTCCAGCTCTCCGTCCGCCAAGGTCGCCCTTGGTTTGCTCTCAGATCTTGCCAGCTTTCAGCGAGCTACGGATTCAGGTCGCTCAGGTCGCTCAGGTCGCTACTTTTCTGGCAGGATTGTTCTCGACGCGAACAAGGGAGGATTCCAACTCGCAAGACCAGTCCGCCGGTCTCGCGCGGACTGCTTGTTCTTTCTTTTTTGGTTCTCGTCACCGCTGTCTGGCTCTTTTGTACCCCGGCAGCAGGTTATTTTTGCCCTGCCCGTTTGGGAAGGCCCCCAACCTATAAATAGGGGGAAGTGGTGAACTTAAAGCATGCTGACTTGAGCCCAGGAGCCAACTTGTTAAAGGATGCAGACTCGAATCTCGAGCTTTGCGATCTACAGCTTGCTTTCCGCATCCTTTTCTTTTTTCCCTGCTTGTAACCCCCTGTTTGCAATCAAAATCAAGCCCGTCGCAGGAGTGGTATTTAGGCCGCGATGGGCGAAGTCTGGTGTTATCGTGGTTCACGGCTATTCTACTTTTCTAGTTCGCTAAGTAGATTACTGCTCGCAGTTTGGTTTCTTTCCTTCTTCCCCTAGCGCTCGAACAGTTAGCTGGTGGTGTTCGTTTTCTCCTTCACATTTCGTGCATCAACAGTTAACACGCGACCTTTAGATCCGAGCAGCTTTTTAAAACCTGCGGGTAGAAATGTCAGACCGCCGTGCTCGCCGCTCAGACCGCTCCAGCTCGCTAGACGACTCGTTGTGGGATGCGTTGGAACAGTCTCGCTGGGAGGCCGAGTTATCTCGCAGAGAGACTGACCAGCGGCTCGATACAATTAGCCAAGCTCTGTTAGTGTTGACTCAGCGGCTTGTTCCCCAGGTTGCAGAAGAGATTGCTGAAGCTCCAGTCCGCCAGACTCCGGTCCGCCGGATCCCAGCTCGTCAATCCCCTCTTTAGCAGTCGCATATGATCGCTCCTCCGCCTCACCACCAAGCTCATCCCACAGCTCCCCTCCGACCTCAGGCTGATCAATTCGCTCCCCTGATGGACTTCTTTAGGGAAGCGGCTAGAGGGACTCCGGCTCGCCGACTAGATTTTGTTGATCGGCAGTCCGCAGAGCCCGTAGAGCCCGCAGAGCCTCGCCTTCCAGTCCGCCCTTCTGCTGATTTTGAGACCCCCACTCCCTTCGTCGATCGAATCCGATGGGAGTCAGCGCCAAATAATTTCAGAGAGCCCCGTCTCCCTTTCAATTCAGGAGAGACTTACCCAATTTCCCACCTGCAGGAATTCGAGGGGGATGTTGCATTGAGGAGCCTCTCCGATGCCTTGAAATGCAAGCTTCTTGTCACCACTCTCACCGAGCAGGCGAGAAAATGGTTCTATGAGTTGCCCTCAGGAACGATCTCCTCCTTCGCTGAGCTTCGCAGCGAGCTCCTTCTGAGGTTTCCTACCTCTAAGAAAAGAAAGGATGGGCCAGCAGCCCTTTTCGACATCAAGCAAAGAGACAACAAATCTGTGGCACGGTTCGTTGATCGGTTTCAAAAGGAAATCCAAGGGGTAAGGAATGTGAACCCCGATTATTATAAAGTTGCCTGTATTCACGGCCTCCGGGAGGGCCCATTGAAGTTCAAAGTAACGACAAAGGCGCCATCGACTTATCAGGAGCTAATAGCGATAGCTAATCGCTTCATTGAAGGAGAAAACGCCAACCCCACCTATATTTCATCCCTGGCAGCTAAAGCTGGAAGAAGGGATGCCTCCAACTCCTCTTCCAGCAATCAGTACCATAGCAAGCCTCCTCGGCTCGAATTCTAGCCTCCTTCTCACAGGGGGCGAAACCTTCGTCACAAGAAACCCTTCATTGGCCATCAGCAGTTTCGCGATCAGAGACTGTTGTTGGCCGCCACCCCCGCCATACCTCTTCAAGCACTTCCCATCCTTCAAAGTGCCTTGCCAGCCTCAAATCCGCACGAGAGCAGCTCTGTGGAGGAGTTTGCAGATCTGGGGCTCGACTTTGAAGAGCTTGTCGAGATAATTCAGAAAAAGGCAGAAGAAAAGAGGCAAGGGCCTCAAAGAGATTGGAAGCCCAGAAACAGCTCTCAGTACTATGAGTTTCATAAGGATAAGGGCCATCTGACCGAAGATTGCAAGGCCCTCCAGCAGCTGGTTGAGAGGCTGTTTGCAGAAGGCAAGATCAAGGAGCTTGGCAGGAAGAATGACTCTTCGAAACTTTCCACCTCCAAGGGCAAGGAGGTGGCTGAGGTTCAGCTGGAGTGCGTAGAGGTAGAGGATGAGGACCGTCTGAAGCCTATTGATATTTCAAGTGAATGCATTGACGTTGTCGACGAGGGAGTCTTGGGAAGACTCTTTTACATTCATGGCGGAGCAGAAGCTGAGTCTACCCTAAAGTCTTCTCTATCAAGACTTTCCCGAACAGAGATTGCATCTACTTCTTCCTCTGCCCCACCCTCAAGAACTGTCACCTTCGGCCCTGCAGACCTTCCCGCAACCGCAAATCCTTTTGATGATGCCATTGTGGTCCAAGCAGCCATCAGAGATTTCACGGTCGATAGAATTCTTATTGACACTGGCAGCTCCGTGAATCTCCTCTTCAAGACAACCTTTGAAGCCCTGAGAACTGGAAAACCTCTGCTTTCCACCGAGTGGCCGCTCTACGCCTTCTCGGGTGAGAGGAAAGAAGTCGAGGGAAATGTCACACTCCCGGTGAGGCTCGGAGGGGTGACTAGGGAGATTCAGTTCATAGCGGTAGACGCTCCAAGTAGCTACCATTCTATTTTTGGAAGGCCATTACTGAACAAGTATCGAGCAATAATCTCAACTTATCATCTAGCCCTAAAGTTCTGTAAAGATGGTCATCAGTGCAGGGTCAGAAGTGACCCAAGGCAAGCTCGGGAGTGTTACCTCCGCACAGTCAACGTGACTGAAGTTTCCCCCAGCTTTTCCTGCAGCAGCAGAAGTTCCCCCTCCATCAGAAGCTACTGTGGATAGTGAAAGCGCTCACCTGGAACCTGCCCAAGTGACGCAGGGAGTTCCCATTGCAAAAGGGGAGGAAAGAAAGCTCTCCATCAACTCCGAGCTGCTAGAAGATCAGAAGGCAGAGTTCATATCTTGCTTGCTGAGGAATCTGGATTTCTTCGCTTGGTCAGCGGAGGACATGCCAGGAGTGGATTCTGATATGGCTTGCCACCACCTCAACATTGACCCAGCTGCCAAGCCAGTTCAACAGAAGAAAAGAGATGTTGTAGTCAAGCTTGCAGAGCCAATCAAAGAGGAGGTTGCCAAACTCCTCAAGGCGCGCTTTATTCAAGAAATTAAATATCCTGAGTGGATCTCAAACGTTGTAATGGTTAAAAAACAAGGGGGGGAAGTGGAGGATGTGTGTAGACTTAACCCGTTTAAATAAAGCGTGCCAAAAAATTTTCTACCCCTTGCCTTAGATAGATTTATTAGTTGATTCTGCGGTAGGGTATCCATTTATGAGCTTTTTAGATGCGTTCTCTGGTTATCACCAAAGAAGAATGCATAAACCCGATATCCCTCGCACATCATTCATTACTAATGACGGTCGTTACTGTTATCTTTTGATGCCCTTTGGGCTTAAGAATGCTGGCGCAACATATCAACGCATGATGGATCATGTGTTTAAAGAGCAAAAGGGTAAAAACCTTGAAGTATATGTGGATGATCTTTTGATTAAGAGTAAGACTCTTCCACATCACTTACTAGATCTAGCAGGGACATTTTCCACTCTGTGAAAGCATAAAATAAAACTTAACCCATTAAAATGCATTTTTGGGGCAAGTAAGGGGAAATTCCTTGGCCATCTCCTTACTCCCAAGGGCCTTGCCCCTAATCCTGATAAGGTTAAGGCCATCCTTGATATGGCCCCTCCCCGTTCTCCAAAAGAGGTTCAGAAGTTGGGAGGGAGGTTAGCAGGACTCGGGAGATTTATCTCTCGAGTTGGAGATAAAAGTGCGCCATTCTTTAAAACTCTTCGGGGAGCGTCCACGTTCCAATGGACGGAAGAGTGCTCTTTGGCCTTTGAGCAGTTGAAAAATCAACTGACCTCGACACCCTTACTCTAAAGCACACAAGCAGGGGAGATGTTGTTATTATACCTGGGAGTTGGTCCCGAGGCGGTTAGTTCTGTTCTTGTTTGAGAAGAGAGCAGGAGACAGTTCTCGGTTTACTATGTCAGTCACATTCTGAAAGATGCAGAGGCAAGATACCCAATCCTTGAGAAACTGGCTTTGATATTTGTTATGTCTTCTCGCAGGCTCCGTACCTATTTCCAGGCGCATTCAATTCAAGTGGTCACTGATCAACCTTTGAAGAGTGTGCTAGAGAAGCCGGAACATTCAGGCAGGTTAGCCAAATGGGCAATCGAGTTAAGCGAGTTTGAAATCTCCTATGTGCCCAAGACAGCTATCAAGGCATAGGTACTTGCAGACTTTCTGGTTGACGCAACAGAATCTACCTCGGACCAGGCAGTAAGGTCTCCTTTAGCTTGGACAATCTATGTTGATGGGGCTTCAGGCAGAAACTCTTCTAGAGCAGGGGTAGTTCTGATAAATCTGAATGGCATCAAGCTTGAGCAAGCCATCAAGTTTTATTTTCCAGTAACCAACAATCAAGCGGTGTATGAAGCTTTATTGGCCGGCTTGAGGCTCTCAAGAGAGCTCGGAATCGATCATGTTCATGTAAAGACTGACTCTCTGGTAATGGCCTCACAAGTTCTTTGTATCTTTGAGACTAGGGAGCCAGTGTTGAAGAAGTATCTTTTGCTGGTAAAAGTTGAGGTTGACAGGTTTAAAAGTTTTACTATTGAGCACATCCCGAGGATGAAAAATGAGGAGGCCGATGTTCTTGCCAAGTACGGGCTCTCGTTAGGAGGGACAACTTCTGAACTTTTCCACCCGGCAGTGGATGAGGAAGAGTTAATGCAAATTGATCAGCATTCCTCTTGGATGGATCCGTTCTTCCTCTACCTATCAACCGGAGATCTACATCAGTCAGTCAAAGATACGAAGAGATTTAAGTTAAAAGCAGCGTATTATTACTTGATATCTGATATTCTCTACAGAAAAACCTTCTATCTACAATGGCAAGGTGTTTTTATGAAGATGAAGTTCCTACCGTTCTTCGGGAGATGCATTCTAGTGAGTGTGGAAGTCACTCGGTGACAAGAACCTTGGAAAAAAGGATCCTGCGGCAGGGTTACTTCTGGCCCACCATTAAAAAAGACTCCGAGACCTATGTGAGAAAATGCGTTCAGTGACAGAAGTTCGCTCCTCTTCAACATCAAGCTGCTCAATCTCTTAGATCAATTACAACCCCTTGGCCCTTTTCTGTTTGGGAAATGGATCTCATTGGTCCTTTTCCCATGGCAAGTGGGCAGCGGCGTTTCATTATAGTTATGATTAACTACTTCAGTAAGAGGATCGAAGCTAAGGCACTGACAAAGACGACAACTAAGGTCGTGAAGAATTTTGTTTGGGGCGAGATAGTCTGCCGACACGGTATCCCCATGGCAATAATCACAGATAATGGACCACAATTTAATAATATTGAGATGATAGATTTTTGCAAGCAGATCGGAACAGAGCTGCGCTTTGCATCAGTTCATCATCCTAGGAGTAATGGTCAGGTAGAAGCAACCAATAAGAAAATCCTCAGCCTGCTTAAGAAGAAAGTTCAAAATCTCAAGGGCAGTTGGGTTGATAAACTTCCTTCAGTTCTCTGGACCCTGATAACAATGCCTTCATCTGCAACAGGGGAAACCCCATTCAAGCTTTCTCATAGGTCCGAGCGTTAATTCATGTTGAGTTTGAATTCCTGTCTCCCAGAGTGCTGCTTGCTAGGCAAGGCACGGAGGATTGGCTTGAGCTGAACAACGAGGAGATGAGGTTCAGCTTGGAGCATGTTGAAGAGGTTAGAGACAAGGCTGCCATCAGGCAAGAGGAAGTCAAAAGGAGAATTGCCGCTACTTCGATAAGAATGCAAGGATCAAACACTTACAAGTGGGAGATCTGATTCTTAAGAAGGTCGATGCTGCTGCAAGAGCCGGCTCGGTGGGGAAGCTTAATCTGAATTGGGTTGGACAATTCATTATTAAAGAAGCGCTTGAGAATGGGGCCTACCAGTTGCAAACATATGAAGGAGAAGATATGCCGTACACATGGAATGGAGATGACTTAAAGCGGTTTTATTCCTGAACTTCTTTTCCTTTCCTTCTTTTGTAAACTTTTTCAGAGGTTCATTATTAATAAAAGCTCCTTGCTAACACTTCATCAAGTGTCTATTTGTTTCAAGTGTTGACAGTTAATATATTGAGCAAGGACAAGTCTAAACAGTTCTATCCCTGAACTCTCTTTTCTATCTTATACAAGTTTCTCAAAAATTGATGTTTATCAATGTTTTTATACTAACACTTCTTCAAGTGCTTTCTCTCATTTGCCCCCAAGCAACTCCAACAGTTGCCTAATACCAGGAGATATCACCGAGTTCAGCAAAAACCTCCCTTAGAACCGTGGTTGTTAGCATAACACCACGAAGACCACGTGTTGCGGGGAGATTTCGGACCGTGTAGTGGGAGCTTACCAGTTCTAGTGCAGCAGGACACTGGATTTTGGATCCCAGCTTGTACCTAACCCCACTTCTGCATTATGGAGGAGCGGAGTGGTGGTCATCCTTACCATGCCATGTAAGGGATATCGTTACAACTTAGATGATCGCGCGGGGAAAGCAATGCTATACGCACCTGCCCCCAGATCATTTTAAGGTTGTAACCCTCGAACACTCCTTGATACCCTCAAGCAGTGTCTGCAGGAGACCCACAGTCTTGTCGATCTCAGAGGAAAGCAATGCCGCTCCGGCTGCACCTGCCCAAAAGATCGACTTAGACTGTACTCCAGGCAAGTGGGCAGTGGATTGTGTTGTTCAGTATGCATATCTTGAGATCCTGTGAGGAAAGCAATGCCGCTCCGGCCACACCTGCCCACTTGATCACAAGTCTGCATCTTTTTTCTTCGCAGGGGTTTTCTATTATTATTCAGATCAGTGTGGACTCAAGTTTTCCTATCCGCTCAATCCGCCACCTCTTGGGTTGATTTTATAGTTCATGACCCAGTGAGGAAAGCAATGCCGCTCCGGCCGCACCTGCCCACTTGGTCATGAGCTATAGGTCATTTCTCTTATCACTTGTTTTAGTGCAGACTCCGGTTCTCTAGTTCGCTCAGTCCGCTGCCTCTTGGGTTGATTCTATAGTTCATAGCCCGGTGAGGAAAGCAATGCCCCTCCGGCCACACCTGCCCACTTGGTCATGAGCTATAGGTCATTTCTCTTATCACTTGTTTTAGTGCGGACTCCGGTTCTCTAGTTCGCTCAGTCCGTCACCTCTTTGGTTGATTCTACAGTTCATAGCCCGATGAGGAAAGCAATGCCGCTCCGGCCGCACCTGCCCACCTGGTTATGAGCTATGGGTAATTTCTGTTATAATTGATTTAAGTGCGGATTTCGGTTTTCTAGTCCGCCTAGTCTGCGGGATTCATTCAATTTATATAACTTAATGATTGTTTATTTTAAAAAGTTCAACTATAAATATCAGCGGACGGTGATACCAGTCCGCCAAGTTCGCATATCAACATTATTTTAGTAGATTGTGGCTTTCGTCATCTTGTTTCTCTTAAAACTAGAAAAGGTTGTTCTGCAAGACGCGGACTGCTGACCGAACTCGTCAGAATCTGCCTCATTCATTCCCTTCGTTAAGAAAGCACGTGAATTCGGTAAATGTTGAAGCGAGCTGTGATTAAGTAATTTCAGCAAGAGTTTTAAACATGCTACAAAGTTATATGACGCAGATTGATATAAGGAGTGCGACCTCTAATTACAAGCAAGACATAAGCAGAACATCTCAGAAGACATCAAAAAATATCCTTTTCTATTCATTCAAAAATATATTATATACACGTGTTCCTGCGAACTCGCGTAGAGTCCGCCCCCTTTACATTAAAAACCAAAAAATTACATTATCTACTATCCAGTCCTCTGTTTCTTATCTGCAGGCTTCTCCGGGCTTAACCTCTCCACATCCACCACAGGCGAGTAGTCGCTCGAGTCGCTGCTGCTACTATCGCTTGAATGAGAAGCAGCTGTGGGTTCTGTCCGCTCACCGCTCTCATTAGAGCCGGAGCTGATGGACTGATCTGACTGGCCTCCCTGTTGTTGACTTGAGGCCACATCTTCAGGAGCTTCGTCATCGGAGAACTCCTCCTCGTTGTCTTCAACAACCGCTTTCCCCTTAGCAGCTCGCTCGAACTCAGCAACCTTGTCCTTCAGCTCTGGAAACAGCTCCAGGAAGGGAATAGAGTCCACCCTTGCCTTTGCATACCCATCATTGATGATGTGTTTGATTGTGACTTCCGCGCTTTCCTTGACGAAAGGAAACATGGCTTTCTGGAAGTCGGGGTTGGTTACCTCATATGCGGTCTGCAGAAGAAATCAAAACGTCAGTCTGTTACAGATAAGCGACAAAGATAACGGCGATTAACTGGAACTTACAGCTTTATCCTCTTTATACTGGTTGATCTTTGCGCCTAGTCTCTTATTTCTGTCTTTCAGCGAGTTGTTTTCATTCCTATATCGCGCATCTTCCCTAAGTAGCTCGTGCGTAAGCCTGCACATGAAATGGTTGGTGACGACGCTGTTCGCACTGGCCTGGGCGGCAAGCAGAGGAAGGTCGTCAGGGGCCACACTCTGCAGGTCGCGAAGGTTTTTATTCCCGTACAAAGCGGAGATGGAGACATGGGCGTGGCGAGATGGGATCGGACTCCTCCAGGAGGGGAGAGCTGTTGAAAGGCAAACATACTTATTCTTCTCATGCCAATGGATCATTGGGTTGCCCCTTAGATACTTCTACTTCTCGCCGAAGCCCGCAATGTTGAAACTATCGCCGGAGGAATAACCCGCGGCGGGATCTCCGTCCTCCTTCCTTTTTATTGCAATCTCTTTTCTTCTTTCTCCCTGTGTAAGAGTCTGTCAAGCTGGCGCATAGGGCAAGTTTGCTGACACCGCCAAGGTCGTTGCAAGAAGAAAAGTTAGCCGAAGTTCCAGGTCGTTGCGGATACAAATGAAAGCCACGGGACTTACTCTCCTGTCGGCTTACGGTGTCTAGTCCGGGAAACAGCGAAATGTAGTAGTCAACGTCGAGCCTTGCTCCAGTAAAAACCGGACGATGGCGTCCTCGGCATCACTCAGCCGCACGCTTTTGAAGTCGGCGTCTGATCGCGACTACGGGTTAGTGTGGAGAAACCCCAAGTCACCATCAAAAATTAGGTACCTAGAAGTGCAGTTGTGGATCTTATTCGGCAAGCCAACAACCTTCATCCCCCTGCAGTAGAAGTACATGATACCCTTATACTCGCGATCTCCTGTCGGAGTTATGGAGCAGACAAAAAATATCTTTCTAAAGATCTTCAAGGAAAACTCAATCTTTTCAGATCGCAGGTAAGCGAGATAGCTGTAGATGGCGATCACACTGTTCGGCGCGAGTTGGCCTGGAACCACTCCGTAGTGCTGGAAGATCTCCGCGATCTCCCAAAGCAGAGGGAATTTGAACCCGCAATCGAAATGGTCGATGGGCACCACGAGATGGGTAGCCGTGGAGAAGTTCAACTGCTCTTGATGCTCGGGAAGCCGCGCGAGCACCGGCGAGCCCGCAATGTGCACATGCAGAAAAGCTTCTTGATCAACTGCGGTCAGTCTGCTTCTTTTGTGCTCGGCAGCATGGAAGGCAACTTCGGCATCAGTACGCGCGGATACCATCTTTTCAGACAGCAGGGCTTCAGCTTCGACTGTTTCCTATGCAAAGAGAAAACGAAGACCCTATTTATAAAAAAATCATTTGACATGACAGCTGTCAATCCGCCCAGATCGATTGCTCAGTCCACGCAACTCGCTTCTTCCTTGTTTTTCCCTGCAAATTCAGACAATTTTTCAAAGCTTTGTGAATTCAAAGGCAGTCCGCGCAGCCCGCACGTTTCCAGTTTTTCTGCAAATTATCTACAAGTAATCGCAAACTCACAGGCAGTCCGCAAAGATCGCAATTTTCAAAGTAATAGAATTAGCAAACATAAAATCAGCCCGCATAATTTGCATCACAAAAGGATTGTTCAAGTTTAAAAAATAATAATGTCATACAACAAGTGAAAGCTGCATCACAGCGCAAATAAAGCAAAGATAATGTTCAGACACCAAATTATACAATACAGAGTTAAAATTAATGTTTCGGACTCAGCGGCTTTTGTGGTCTCGATGAGCAGGTCGCTCCTCATCGTCCACCCCAACATGGGCCGCCTTGTCGCTCCCTCGTAAGATTTCCCTGAACAATTTCTGGACTAGATGGTGCATGTTGTTGAAGGTGCGGTGCATGCGACCAGTGTCCCTAACTACCCGGTTAAACGAGATTACCGGGGCGCCTGCTGGTGTTGGATTTGCGACCACCGCGGGATGCCCGATTGTCGCTGGGGCTGACGCCTCTCCTGCAGTAGGTTGAGCAGACGTCTGCGGCTTCGCCCCAGCGACCTCGCCGACTTGTTTCTTCCCTTCTCTCACCAAAGACAAGTACCTGCTCCTATAATGGCAGGCGTCTCCGCTTAGCCGCTGCTTCTCTTTCTTTAGACCTTCAACGGTGGAAGAAAGGCTAGCGACCTGGTTCTCCAGGATCTTTTCTCGCTCTTTACCTTTCTTTAACTCAACTCGAATTTTGTTTAATTCCTCCTCATACTTCCTCGCTAATAACGCATATGTCTCTTGGCCAGACTGCTCCCCTTGCGCGGGCTCAGCGCCAGACCATATCATAGACTGCGCGGGCATATCTGCGGGCGAGGACACGATCTCGCCAACCTCAATAGAATCGGGTGTTGACTTCCATACTACAACAAAGGAAATAAAACTCGGCTTAGTTTCCAGGTCGTAATAAGCTTAAAAGGTAAAAAAGTAATTCACTTTTTTAAATCATGGCAACAATCTGGCGACTATCGAAAGCAGGTCGCCTCACGCGCTCCGGATCAAAAGCGCCTAGGCACTGCCTCCATTCTCGACGGACTTTTTCTCTTATCTCAGCCAGTGATCTGCTTGAGGCAACTATGTCATCGGTTTCTGTAATGATCTTAACCGGCCGCGAATTCTGAGGAGGGATTTATAAAGCCACGAGCTCTAGAAACGCCTAGGCGCCGGATGCAACTTACCTGACTGCATCAGCTCGGCAGCGGTCTGCAAATCCTCAGCCCGCTTATCCGCAAAAAGCTTCTCTGAGATCGCCTCAATCTTTGTCTTCATTGCTGCGAGCTGTTCCTTGGTTTTTTATCTTTCTTCAGCTGGAAGGAAAGAGGAAGGATCAACATGTTTCTCTTCCCCAGTCTCGGCACCAGGCTGCAAAACTTTTAGCAGAGAACAATTCATGTTCGCGAGCGGCTCGTTGTTAATGGAGTCAAGTACCTTGGTGGTTGATAAGCTGAGCATTGAGGGGGTGTCTCCTTCTGCAGGCAAAGCATCAGGGGTGACGAGATCGGAATCTGGAATTTCCTTATCTCGCGGCTTATGCTGCAAGCTCGAAGCTCCAATCCGCTTGGAGATATTCTTCTCCTTCCGAACTCACAGCTTCTTCTCTACTCGCTCCACAGCCGAAGTCTTGTCTCTCTTCCACTTTTTCTTTTTAGGCGTCTTATCCAAGTCAATGAAAATCTGCTGGGATTCACGGGCTAAGGTTGGTACGATAACCAGAGCCCGGGGGGACACCGTTTCCTCAGCTTGCTTCTCAATAGAATCTCTAGCCATGGCTTCCGCGGGCTTGTCAGCTCGTTTCTCAATCGCCTCTTTTACCCTTTCCTCCACCTGCTCATCAGCTGGAAGTTTCTCCTCGATGTCCAGCTGCTGGACCTTTGGCGATGACACTTCTTTGTTCGGATCTAACCGCAACATAATAGTTCCGGAGGCAGAGCAGTGCACCTCCATACTTGAAGAGCTCGTGGGGTTCTTATCCGAGATGGATGGCGGATTCAGTTTCTTATTCACACTCTTAGTTAGTGGATTCTGAGAAGCAGGAGCAGTCGCGGTCTTCTCATGTTCGATATCGCGGACTAGGTCTGTCCTCTTCTGTCCTGAACTCTCTCCTTAGTGGCGGGAAAGGAAAATCGTTCTGGTGACTTGCTTTCTTAAATCGGGAACTCGCTTTGGGTTTCTCGGTTGAGGTGGAAAGGCTGCCAAAGAAGGATCCTAATCTTGCCATGCCGGACTGGAAAGTTGAGACCGCAAGAGGTGAGTAACGACCCATTGCGCAGTTAATTCTGACAGAAGACAGGACTTCCGGCGATATTTATAGCACAGTCAGCATTTATGATAGTTGCGGACTTGGCTGTTAAGGAAACATTTTCGGAATTTTCCAAAACTCGAAAATGTGCGGGGATTATGTTAACCCCAAAATCAGCAACATTTCCAGGTAGGCATCTTGCCCCTCCCTTGCCGGACACAAGCTATCAGTCCGCCAAGCTCGCCAGTTAGCCAGTGCTTATCCCAACCACCAAGGCGGACTCCAGCTCTCCGTCCGCCCAGGTCGCCCTTGGTTTTCTCTCAGATCTTGCCAGCTTTTAGCGAGCTCCGGAGTCAGGTCGCTCAGGTCACGACTTTTTTGACAGGATTGTGCTCGACGCGACCAAGGGAGGATTCAAGCTCGCAAGCCCAGTCCGCCGGTCTCACGCGGACTGCTTGTTCTTTCTTTTTTCGTTCCGGTCACCGCTGCCCGGCTCTTTTGTACCCCGGGCAACCAGTTATTTTAGCCATGCCCGTTTGGGCAGGCCCCCGACCTATAAATAGGGGGAAGTGGTGCACATAGAGCATGCTGACTTGAGCCAAAGAGCCCACTTGTTAAAGGATGCGGACTCGAATCTCGGGCTTTGCGATCTCCAGCTTGCTTTCCGTATCATTTCCTTTTTCCTTGCTTGTAACCCACTGTTTGCAATCAAAATCAAGCCCGTCACAGGAGTGTCATTCAGGCAGCGACGGGCGAAGTCTGGTGTTGCCATGGTTCACGGCTCTTCTGCTTTTCTTGTCCGCTAAGTAGATTGCTGCTCGCAGTTTGGTTTCTTTCCTTCTTCCCCTAGCGCTTGAACAGTTAGCTAGTGGTGTTCGTTTTCTCCTTCGCATTTCGTGCATCAACATTCAGAATATCCAACTTTACATTTAGCTCGACGAAATGTGAGCTCAGCTTTGACTAACAGTGGATCTTCAAACTTTAACTTGAGCTCGACGAATTGTGAGCTCAGCTTGGCGAACTCTGAACTCAGTTTAACAAACTCCACTTTCGGGACTTAGAAAATTTTTACTGGCATTATCTCAGTTGTTCCTTCTCAACTATCTTAGCAGTTTGTTAGGGAACACGACGCAACCAACTCTCCCAAAAGTCCGGACTATTAGGAAGGGCGCTACCGCTCCTTTATAGAGCTATACAGCAGGATCCACGGGGAGGCCAATTAGGCCAAGGGGACACACCCTTCTATTCGACTAGTGTGGGCCATCGCTCCTTGCGCCGTACCTCCCACACCGGGGGCATTGTTGGAACCCAAGAATCCCCACCCCCAGAAACGACCCCGGGGTTTCGATCCCGTGAACTCCTCTAATACCACTGTTAGGGAACACAATGCAACCGACTCTCCCAAAAGCCCGAACTGTTAGGAAGGGCGCTTCTGCTCCTTTATAGAGCTGTACAATAGGATCCATGGGGCGGCCAGTTAGGCCCAGGGGACACACCCTTCTTTTCTACTAGTAAGGGCCATAGCGCCTCGAGCCGAACCTCCCACACCGGGGGCATTGCTGGACCCCAACACGGTTCCTTATTCATAGTCGAGACAAGCTTCTATCTCAGCACTTTCTTCTCAGCAGTCTCAACGCTTTCTTCTTCCCATCTGTGACAGTCTTCTGTCTTAGTGGTTTCTTCTCAGCGGTCTCAGCTGTCTCAGCGGTTTTTCCTTAGTCAATTTGCCTGACTTTAGGTTAACGGATTTTGAATTGCGTTCCATGATCGGTGGGCTAAGCTCGACAAATTTTGAACCTCAAGATACTAAATTAAGTTCAATGAGTGGAGAGCTGAGCTCGACGATCTGTGTGCTGAGCTCGAAGAACTCTGTGCTGAGCTCGACAAAATCTGAGACTCGCACTTTGAACTGATCTTGACGAAATCTAAATTCTCCAGCATATTCTTCTTGTTGACCTGTCCAATCATGGACTACTTGTATGCATGAACTCAAGCACACATCAAATATATTATATGTGTATATCATTACCAGTTTGACTTCCTACAAATCGGGACAATGGGATCAATGGACCCAACAGTTAGGATTTTGGAATCAAAAATCTAATGGTTTCAATTTATTGTAAATATAACATATATTTATGTCACAATAGGAAATATGGGCAAATTAACATGAAATTTTTAGATCTTTGACACAAGCCCTAAAATGTCATTTTATTACTCTGAAAAATTTATTGGGATTTTTGAAATTTATTTCATATAAAGAATAATGCAAATTCAATTATGCCCTTCAATGTTTTTCTTAAAAATGTAAAATATATGTTTTGGAAAATTATGACATTTTTACCAGATCGTTATTTCAGTATTATGGATCTCTTTGAATGTTCTTAACATTTTTGGATTGGTAGATATGATATTTATATAAATAGTGGCATTTTTGTAAATTTCTTAAATAGTGGATATTTTAAGTCAAACCCTTATAGATAATTATGAACATTGGTTTTGATAATTCCTATGACAATATTATCATCTAGGAATTTTCTCTGAATTATTGGTTGATTATTTTTGGTACTTCATTTGTAAAGGGGTAATATGGTGTTATTATTCATAAATAGAAAACCTGGGTCAAACCAATCTAGGAAATTATGAAACTTTGTGCACTGAGCTTTTATACCAAGATAAACACCAGATAAATTATTTTTACCTAGAGGACCTCTGGTTTTTGTAGTTCATGTTCAATGTGACTTAGGTCACATAATTAAATAATCTTAAATATTTCCAAAAAAATTAGAAAAATTGTGGTTTTTTGATTTTTTTTCACTAATTACCACTTGATGAACCTATGATAAAAATTTGGAGGCCTTTGGCCAAGGGAATTTGAAGTCACCTCATATGAACTATAGATTGACCCTTGGGCCGCATTTAGTAAAAATTGAGATATAGTGTTTAAGATATCCAAACCAAATTCAAATGTTTCCCAGCCACCTAAGGTCATGAATAAGGTCATTGTGCATCATTAGAAGTGTTTTTTGTTCATAAGGAATAACGAGTAGGTTTGCACCACAATTAAGGGTTTGTGAGTTCGCACCATCTATGGAACGAATACACAAGGGTGGGCTGGGTATGGCATTCATGGTAGTGAAATCTAATTTATTTAAAGACATGTTTGGGAGGCATTGAAACCCTAGTTGGAATCCTAGGTTATGTCACTACTTAGAGCCAAGTACTAGTGTTCATGATCACTTAAGAGAATAGCTTATATCGTAGTCTGACAAAAGATCGTCACTCTCCTATAACTATTATAAGTCATTAGGTTTACTCAAGAGTAATAAAGAGAGTGGGGTGTTAATAATGGGAAGACACTAATAAATGTAATTTTCCTAAAAAGGATTATTTGGGCTTCAGCCCATCGTATTCCCTTGTACCGTTGCGAGCCCTTCACCGGGTAGACCTCGGAAAGTCTAGGATTAACCTTAAGTCAGTATGTATAACTAAAAATTAGACAAGAGTAGTCTAATAGGTTCAAGGAACAATCGAGCAATCTCAACCACATGGGGTTGGATGATCTGAAGACGGGTTAGCCCTGCGAGCTAGAGGCTCGAGAGTTTTATATCAGGACGGGTTGGTCCTGCGAGTTGAAGGCTCGAGAGTTTTATATTAGGATGGGTTATTTCTGTGAGCTAGAGGCTAGGGAGTTTTATATCAGGAAGAGTTAGTCCTGCGAGCTGGAGGCTCTGGTTTAGATAACTTGCATGTGCATAGAAACATATTTGTTGCGGGTCACTCGATACTGGGCCAGTCGTCACACCGATGGCAGTACATTGACTCTGGAGAGGTATGAGGGTCCAGTAGGTTGTTTTATGCTGCGGTCTGGAGGACAATCCCCAAAAACTCACACTAGACCATAAAGACTGGTGGGATAGCCAGCAATTAGTATGCAGAGACACTTGAGTGCACCTAGGATGTGTACAGAGGCGTATGGGAGGTCTATGCCTGGTGGTGTATATACCCGTCAAGGAGTGGAGTCACCCGCTCCACTATTATCGTAGCCACAACAGTTTTACCAGAGAGTTCAGCTAACTCCAAAAAGTGGGAACTAAAGGTCTGTGATCTTAGAGTCATATGAGTGAGTTGAACTTGTATGAAACATACCATACATAACATATCATTACATATATAAGTTTATAGGGCATTCATAGTACAGATCCTTATCATATAAATTAGTATAGGCTCTTTTATATGATTAGTTACGATTCTTGAAACCCAAACTTATAAGTTTGTTTGGGCATTCATATAAGTTAAGGTACTCCTATGATGGCAGCATAGTAGTAGTTGTTTACCTTACTACAATGTTCTTACTTACTACTGCTTCTTTAATTACTGTTCTGTACACTCTTTCTATTCATATATAATTGCTAGAATAATGAGATAAATATTAGATGTTTACTCATGATAGAATAGTTCCTTTGTCATCTGCTATTTTGATACCGCCATTAATGTCCTCCGCATTAATCCTCCTGCACGGTGCCTAAGAGTCGTGGGGGTGAGGCGAGGATAAAATAGTTTAGTCTTGATGACTAATTGTAAGTTGTGACCGTAGGAGGTTGAGGAGTTGGAGCACAAGAATGACAAGCAGGATGATATGGCAGGACTTGAGGCACGCACCACAACTACAGTTCAGCATCAAGTGATGACAAGTTGTTGGAACACCCTATTACTAATTTGGGCAAGGATCACTATATTATTAGGAAATTGGTTTGACCTAGTTGTATAGTTGAAAAGGTCAACTTAGAATGATTCTAAGGCTTAGAACTTAGGTTTGGAGCTGCCCCCAAGACCATTCAAAGATCAGGATTCATTGCTGAGACAAAGACAATTTTCGTCGAGCTCAGGTCGACGAAACGTCGAACTCAGTTCGACGTTCTCTGAGCTCAACTCTACAAGTCATCGAACTCTGGTCGACGATCTTCGAGCTCAGATCGACGCTCTGTCTTCAGATATTTTCCAAGTCGCTGAGCTCAGTTCGACGATCGTAGAGCTCAGGTCGACATTTTCTGTCTCTAGTATAAATCCAATCTCTGAGCTCAGTTCAACAATCGTAGAGCTCAGGTCGATGATTTCCTTGAGAGATCGATGCTTTCAGAATTTGAATTCAAGAACAGTTATGGAATTCTTTCAGATTCATTCAGAGTTATTTTCTGCATTTATTACAAAGGATTTTCTAGCCGTTCAAGCAATCTAATGCAAGTTTCAAGGAAGACTAAAAGGAATGTTACTTAGGACTTTCCCCAAAGACAGTTGTCATTTACGGAAGTCATTTATGACTGAGTAACGGCCATCTAATTCAGAATCTGATATACTCCTTCAGAATATGTTTTTAAAAATATAATAGATCAATATAATTATAAAGACAAGAGATATACAGCAGAATTAGATTAAAAGAGACACAGAAGAGTGAACAATAAAAACTCTCTAATCAAGAGTTCATCTTCTGAGATTTACAAATTTACTGAATCCCAAATCTTCAAGAACACAATAAAGTTTTCTGTGGAGGAAATCTTCTGCTACTCAACTCCTCCAAATGATTTAGTGTTCAAAAGCTTCAACATCAAGAACTCCAGACATCAAACATTTCAGCATCTATTGAAATCATCAATTGCTTGAGATCTGAAGCAACTGAAGACCTATCACCCTAGCAAAGCTCACCTTCTTGAACCCTTACAGATCATAGGGGGAGCTTTGACATCATCATCCACTTGTCTTCTCTCAGACTGTTGACAGAGAAGAATAACTCAACTTTTTCTTTCTTTTTCCTTTCCCTCTTGTAAAAGGGTTTTTCAAAACTCCCTTCAAAAGTTCTGAGACTAGTTTTTGAGACCTTGTCAAAACTCAGTGGTGGCAAGACACCTTATCAAAAAATCTAGTTTTGGTTTTTGAGCACCTTATCAAAAGCTCATTGGTGCCCAGGACACCTGATCAACTATTCCTGCGGTGGATTCCTACCAAGGGTGGTAGAAGAGTGGATGTACCCAGGTTAATAGGGAACCACTATAGTTCCTTGTGTCATCTTGTTTCTGTATGTTTGACTTTGCGGTGTGCTGTGTGTTTTCTTAGCTCTTGCTTTAGTTTTTATTTCATAACAAGCACCTTACACATATACATAAATTAAGTCTTCCACTGCTTTTTATTTTTAATTGTAAATTATTTTAAAAATACTCTATTCACCCCCCCCCCCCCCCCTCTAGAGTTAAGGTAGATCTTTTCCTCACTTTAAATTGGTATCAAAGGGAGGTTGGTTATTCAACATCTGAATCTTTAACAGATTGGTTGAACAGGCTAACACCTGAACCAAAAGATCCTCGATAAGATAAACCTTCTATAGAGGATAGTTATTACTTTTTGTATTATATTTATTTTCAAACAAAACCATGGCACAGAATAAAGATTATGCTAACACCAGACCTCAAGTGTGCAACCTCTCTAAGTTTGCACTTTGGAAGGTAAGGATTAAGCTTTACATGAATTTTATTTATGAGGACATTTTTAATTCTGTTTTGACAGTTTTTCCAAGACCCCCAGTGATCACAAGTACAAGTGCTGTTCCACCTCCTTCAGGAACAGATGCAAATATAAAGAAATGGAAAGTTGCAGATGCAAAGGCTATGAATATCCTTGCTCAGACCATGTCTGATGAGATATTACAAAAGGTGGCTGAATGTAGCTCAGCAAAAGATATATGGGACAAGTTATCTTAAATTGTCTAAGGATCTGCTGATGAAAGAAAGGACAGGAGATCCCATCTCATATCTCAATATGAGAATTTCAAGAAAGGAGAAGCTGAGTCAGTTGCAGATATGTACAACAGGCTCAGTCTAATAGTCAGTGAGTTGAAAACATTGGATAAGGAGATCATACTAACTGAACTAAATGACAAGATCCTAATGTGCTTCCCTAGCACTTGGGACTCAAGGATCTGGCCAATCAAGGATGCCAAAAGCCTAACAGAGATTACTACTGAAACTTTGTTGGGCAAGCTAAAGTCTTATGAGCTGCTCATCAAGAAAAGAGAGGAAGAAAAAAAGACTGCTTCCCCAACCATCAGAAATGAGAAGACCATAGCATTCAAAGCTACAGAAGAACTGCCTGAAAACAAGGCCACGGGCAATGAAAAATTGATGAGCTTATTGGCCAAAAGATTCTATAAGATGGCCAGGAAAAATTTCAGAAAGAGGTCATCCAGAGGGCATGAGAAGCCAAGGTATGACAAATCAAATAATAAAGAAATAATCTGTTTTGGATGCAGGAAACCAGGCCATATTGTTCCTGACTATCCAGAAAATCAGAATAAGGACAAGAAGGACAGGAAAGATAGGAGAAAAGACAAGGACTCTAGGGGAAACAATAGCAACAAATCCTCCTCCAACAAAAATAAACATACAAGGAAGGGGTTTGTAGCTGAAAGCTGGAGTGATATTGAAGAAGAATCAGAAGCCTCATCAAGCTCAAGTGATGATGAGGATGATGCTGAAGAAAAGGAATTCTGCATGATGGCTATCAATGCCTCTCAGCAAAATTCTGATGCAGAACAGGGATTAGACTCAGAATCTGAAACTCAAACTTAAGAAGACCAGGTAATTGACTCCTTTGACTTTGACTTAGAGGACTTTAGGTCTGAATTTAAGGCACTTTGTTTAGACCTGTTAAAATCTGAGAAAGAGATTATCTCTCTCAGAAATCAATTGTCTGAACATAGCACCTTAAAATCAGACAACCTCAAACTCTCTGAGAAGTTAGAATGCTGTAGGGAGGAGATAGCTTCACTGAAAAGTGAGTTATCCAAGGCAAATAAGTTTGAAGAATCCCTTAATGGGAGAAGCATAAGACTGATGGACATCACAGGCACAGTGAACTAAAGATTCAATAGTACACTGGGCTTGGGTGTTTCATCCAGCCAACCTATAGTATTAACAACCCCAATTAAATTTAGTTCTGATAAAGGAAAGGGTGTTGTAGAGGTAGCTAGGAAGAATCCAGATTTACCTAAAGAAAATCAAGTTCAACAGAAAACGTCAAACAGAGCTCGACGATCGTCGAACAGAGCTCGGCGATCCAAAGCTTGATCGTCGAACTCAGATCGACGACTTCTAAACTCTAAACTCTGGTATAGTCGATCTTTGAACGGAGCTCGACAATCTGACCCAAGATCGTCGAACTCAGGTCGACGATCGTCGAACGGAGCTCAGAGCTTTGAACATTCTTTCAGAGGTAAATCTCAAGTCAATTCTAGAATTCCCTCATCCCAAAGCTTCAACCCTTATACTGAATGGATAGTACCACCTAGGAGATACCATCCTAAAGGATATAAGAGTAATCCAGGGGCTTCTTTCATTTCTGAATTTAAAGGTTATCAACCTAGACCCAAGGTAAACTGGGTAAAAAACATATAAATTATTTATGTTCTGGTGAATACCTATCCAGCAATGAACCAATAATGGTATCTTGATAGTGGGTGCTCAAAGCACGTGACAGGGAGTAAGGACAATCTCACATCCTTCAAAGCCAAACTTGGACCCAAAGTGATCTTTGGAGATGAAAACTTTGGTCAAACAAAAGGATATGGTGTTGTTCAGATTGGCTCAGTCACATTCAAGAATGTGGCTTATATGGAAGGACTGAGGCACAACCTAATCAGCATCAGTCAACTCTGTGATGAAGTATATCAAGTGACATTCAACAAATCCTTATGTCAGATCAAGTCAGAGGATAACACAATAATGTTAACAGGTAAAAGGAAAGGTAACATTTATCTTGTAGATTTCCTTTCAACCAACATAGATATCTGCTAATTTAATTCAGTCTGCAAACCAAATGATTTATGGCATAAGAGACTAGGACACTTAAACCTTAAAACCTTTGTTAGGCTGTCCAAGGACAACCTTGTTAGAGGACTACCTTCTGGCCCCTACAAGAAGGAAGGACTCTGTAGGGCTTGTCAATTAGGAAAGCAAACAAAAATAGTTTTAAGTCACTTAATAAGAGTGATTCACCTAGGATTTTGTATCTGTTACACATGGATCGTTTTGGACCCAATACAGTACAAAGCTTAGGAGGGAAATCTTACACTTTTGTGATTGTCGATGACTTCTCTAGATTCACTTGGGTATTCTTTCTGAGGAGAAGTCTGATAACTTTAAATGTTTGACAGATTTTCTCAAATGCATACAGATTGAGTTCAATACTCACATTGCCCTGATCAGAAGTGATCATGAGACAGAGTTTGATTCTTTTCTTATGCAAGAGTTCTGTAAGAGTGAAGGGATCAGGCATACTTTCTCAGCTCCTAGAACTCCTCAACAAAATGGGGTAGCCTAAAGGAAAAAATAGAACCTTAATTGAATCTGCCACTACATTGTTGACAGATGCTCACCTTCCTCTATCTTTTTGGGCAGAGGCAGTGAACACCTCCAACTATGTGTTGAACAGAAGTTTGATACATAAGCTGAAGGGCAAGACTCCCTACGAATTGCTCAAAGGGAAGAAACCTAAAGTAGACTATTTCAAAATTTTTTGTTGCATTTGTTTTATTCACAATAATGACAAGAAGTATTTAGCAAAATTCCAAGCTAAAGCTGATGAAGGAGTGTTTCTGGGATACTCCATGATCAGTAAAGCTTATAGGGTTTATAATAAAACTTCTCTTAAAATTGAAGAATCTGTTCATGTATCTTTTGATGAGACTAACATGTGTTACAAGGAGAAGTCTACTTCTACCATAGAACCATTACAGGTACACTCTCTTTCAGAAAATTTGGATAGGTTACACATTGTAGAAAAGGATTCAGTACATTCACCTATCCAACAAAGAGCTGAAATCAGTGAAGATGAAGAGGATACTCAACATCTTTATGTTCAACATCTTGGAGAAAACCATTCTGAAGAGCCAGTTGTTGTTCCACAAGAGGAAACAACAACACAAGTTGGTGAACAATCAACACCCCCTGTTGATTTAGTAACAACAAGAGATCACCCAATCTCCCAAGTGATTGGAAACATCTCAGCTGGTGTGCAAACAAGAAATCAGGTCAACCAGAACCTGATGCACACCTGCTTTTTATCTCAAGTTGAGCCTCAATCCATTCAAGATGCAGAACAAGATCTACACTGGATCATTGCTATGCAAAAGGAACTACATCAATTTGAGAGGAACAAAGTTTGGGAGCTAGTACCAAGGCCTAAGGATCACTCAATTGTTGCAAAAAAAGTGGGTGTTCAGAAACAAGTTGGGTGATCAAGGAGTTATTGTAAGGAACAAGGCAAGGCTAGTTGCTCAAGGCTACTCTCAAGAAGAAGGAATTGACTATGACCAGACTTTTGCACCAGTTATAAGGTTAGAGGCCATAAGAATATTCCTTGCTTATGCTGCTCACAAAGGATTCAAGGTCTACCAAATGGATGTGAAGAGTGCATTTCTCAATGGAGACATCAAAGAGGAAGTTTATGTTAGACAACCTCCAGGTTTTATCTCTCCAACTTATCCTGACCATGTTTTCAAATTTCATAAAGCATTATATGGTCTCAAGCAAGCTCCTAGAGCATGGTATGAGACCTTAGCATGCTTTCTTCTGAAAAAAGATTTTAAAAGGGATAGAGTAGACCAAACTCTTTTTATTAGAACTCATAAGTCCCATACCCTACTAGTACAAATATATGTAGATGATATTATCTTTGGTTCTACTGATTCAAATTTGTGCAAAAAGTTTTCCAACATGATGCACTCTAAATTTGAAATGAGTAGCATGGGTGAGCTTTCCTTCTTTCTAGGATTGCAAGTCAAACAAAATGTTGAAGGCATATTTATTTCTCAAACCAAGTATGCAAAAGAATTGGTTAAGAAATTTGGTATGTCTGAAGCATCTTGTATGAAAACACCTATGCCTACCAATGCTGTATTAGATACTGATGAACATGGTAAACATGTTGATCAGACAACATATAGAGCAATGATTGGCTCTCTATTATACCTTATAGCTAGTAGACCTGATATAATGTTTGCTACATGTATATGTGCTAGGTTCCAAGTAAGCCCTAGAGAGACACACCTAACATTAGTTAAGAGGATTCTTAGGTATGTGAAAAGTTGTCTAAATCTAGGACTCTAGTATCCAAAAGACTCAGGATTTGAATTTACTGGATTTTCAGATGCTGATTATGCTGGATGTAGAGTAGACAGGAAAAGCACCAGTGGAACTTGCCAGTTCCTTGGTGACAAACTTGTCTCCTGGTTCTATAAGAAACAGACATCAGTGTCCACTTCAACTGCTGATGCTGAATACATGGCAGCATGCAGTTGTTGCTCACAGATTTTGTGGATTCAAAACCAGCTCCTAGATTATGGCTACAACTTAGAAGGGTCAAAAATATTTTGTGATAACACTAGTGCTATTTCTATAACACAAAATCCAGTCCTCCATAGTAGGACAAAACATATAGAGATCAGGCATCACTTCCTAAGAGACAATGTAGAGAAAAATAAAATTGAAATTCAATATATCCCAACTGATTTGCAAAGGTGAGATATTTTCACCAAACCTTTGGATGAAAAGAAACACACCTTCTTCCTAAATCTGTTAGGAATGTTAGATAGAGGAAGTTTAAAATAAATCCCAAGATTTTTAAATCTAAAAAGCGACCAAGACTAGGCTAAAAACTTATATTTTCTAGTGTCTGTAGGTTCTATTTTGTCTCTAAACTACGCTCGACGTTTTTCCCAAAAATCATCGAATGGAGATCAACGCTTTCAAATAAGCGTCGACCGGAGTTCAGCGTTTTCCAGGCAGCGCTAGGTTAACTTTTTCCGGTCAACGATCGTCGAACGGAGTTCGACGCTCTCCAATGTCGTCGAACGGAGATCGACGATATTGTAGACTGTTCAGATTCCATTAAGAAGCCTAGATCGTCGAACGGAGTTCAACGATCCTTCCTTTTCGGCGTCGAACACTTATATAAAAATCATTCTTTCGCCGTCGTTCTTCTTTTGCGCTTTCATATTCTCTGCAATTTCTTTCTTTCCCTCCAAACTCTACTACACTTGGTCGTGTTTGTTAATTTTTGCAGGTATACAATGGCTGTTAACATTACCGCTCTCGCTAAGATGAAGTTTGATACTGGATTTGATATCGATATGGATTCGTTTGACGGTAGCGATCAAATATTCAAATACATTCTGGAACTATTCAGAGAACAACAGTTGGTGCATATTATGTCAACCAGAATGAAGATTGCGGCAGATGAGATAAAGGAATGGGTATTTACAGCAAATAATCTGGATCAAAATACTATAGTCGGTACTATAAGTGGGACTCAGGTATCTTTATCACCTACTCTCCTAAGTGAAGTATTTCATTTAAGTACTGGAGATGATTCTACTGAAATGTCTGGCGAGTAATTTGATTTAATGTTGGATAGAATGGGTCACTCTGCAACTAACCCTAACAAATTATTGAAAAAGAACCTCTCTATTGAGTTTTGATTTCTGGCTGATGTTATGGGGAAAGTGCTTCTAACAAAGCACTCAGCTCATGATACCATATCCAGGTATCAGTTCTGTTTGATGGGAGCCCTGGTAGACAAGAAACACTTGAATTGGGGAGCAATTTTCTTTGATCTGATAAAGAAGAAAATAAACAAGAGCTTTGTGAATTTTGGGAGGATTTTAGGTGTATTCCTGCACTCCAGGTGCCCAGAACTGCTAGTCTCAAATGGGATGCACATCAATGCATCAAAAAGACTGACCTGTGCCCTATTTGGTAAGTGGGATAGGCAGATAATCAAACCATCCAGGACTACCATGGCTTCAGGCACAAGGACTCTTACAGTCACATCCCTTCAGGCCTCTGCCCTCATGGAAGAGTTGCCTGCCTCCACCTCTTCTTCTCCTTCTCCACCACTTGTTTCTACCTCCATCTCCACATCAACCATCTCCACATCCATCTCTTCCCCCATAACCATTTCTTCACCAATCCCACCTCCAGCCACCTCAGAACAATTCCATCCACTTCACTTCTATCCACCTCTTGACATACCCTCTTTCAACATCTTGGAAGACTCCTTTATGGATGATTCCACTTCCTCCCCTACTGAGCCTCCTTCTACCTCCTCATACCAACAGCTCCTTCATGATATTCTCACTCAACCATCCTTCACACCATCCATCTCCACACCCATATCATCTATCTTCACCATCCCAATCTCTCAACCAACCATCCTACCATCCACAATACCATCCACCACAGTTCATCAATCACCAACCAAAACCATTCCCTCCTCCACCTATACTCAAGTCACACTTGAGCAAGTGGATCTATCAGCCTTGGCAGATAGGCTATATGGGATACTGGCCCCCAAGCTAGTAAGCCTGCTGGAGACCACCATGGCTCCACTCCTAAACTCAATAAAGGAGCTATCTGACAGGCTAAACTCTCTCTCCTCTCCTCAGGAAATCCCTTCTGTGGGGTGCCTTGATCCAGTCATCACTGAATCAAGGCAAGGGGAGATGCCCTATGAAGCTGAGGTAATGCCTGCTGCTCCAGGTGATCTGCTGCTGCCACAAATCTCCACTGCTGCTCTAGAACCAGTACTCATAGTTGACCTCAGGTCACTGTTGTATGCATTTGATCTTCTTCACAGAAGCTGCTTACTAACTCTGGGAGTTGAAGAAGTCACTAAGGACATTGTGCCTATTACTGTCTGTGATCCCAGCCTGATCATATCTTATATAAATTCTCTTAAGGTTGTGGAAGTTTCTAATTGTGTTGCTGCTACTGCTACTACTGCTGAAGGTACTGAATCTAATGATATTGATATGTTGCCTGCTGATCTTGTTGATGTTGTTGTTGCTGTTGAACTTGCTATTTTTCTAGAAGAACCTGTTGTTTCTGAGGTTCCTGCTGCTCCTACTGCTCCAGAAGTTCCTTCTGCTCCTACTACTACTACATTTGATTCTGCTCCAGTTCTGTCTACTGAGAAGTCTAAACAAAGAGAAGAGTATATCAAAAGCATTGATGATCTATATGACAGACCCCAGAGTTCAGAAAGTGATCAATTTAACTTTGACTCTGATGATTCTGCTGGCACCATCTCTAAGAAAGAAAAGCAAGAAGCAAAGCAATAATGAGAGTTCCCCCTGCTAATACCAAAGATGTAAATGATATACCATACTATATTTTGCATGATTGTCAAATAACAGAGCCTTGGATGCAATATTCTAAGAATCAGTTAAAGGCTATGAGGAAAAGAAGAAAACTTGGCAAATATGAGAAAGGATCTTCTCAGTCTCATCCTCCTCTTCCTCCTCCTCCAGATGCAGGTATCGGTGGAGGATCTTCTTCTCAACCTTGATCTACTTCAAAGCATAGTTCTTCTCAATCTTCTCAAAGATATCAACCCAGAGGTCAACATCAAAGAAGCCATCATTCTAGAAGAGGTCAGTTCAGAGGAAATCAGAGAGAGTACAGAACCTATTTAAGACAACAAAGGGAAGTACAAGGTCCAATTAATTCTACTCAAGTTCCTTTCCCTTACAAGCTTAGAGATTCAGTTGTCACCAGGACTCCTACTGATTTAGAATCTATCAATAGATATTAACCTTCAGTCCCTTTTGAAGATCTTGAAAACAACCCAGTGTCTTGGACTACAAGAATGAAAGAGCTTGCTGCTCTAGATCAAATGAAGAAGGCCAAGGAGCAAGGTAAAGACATTTCAAACATTATAACCCTATCAGAACAAAGAAAGACAGAATTGGAGAGATATGCTTCAAGAAAGTTCTTTGATCCAGAAGATTACATGAAGCTGCACCCTAAGGCTGTAGTCCCAAGGCCAAGATCCCAAACATCCTTAGGTGCAGATGATGACAGAAGATCAAAGAAAGATGATCTCAATCCTAACAGGGAGATTCTATTTAAGAAAGGCAATGAGAAGAAATGATTTCTATAAGCAGACAGTACATCTATATTTCTGAATATTGCTGATATTCTATATGAGTTTTGCAATGCTGCTATGTTTTTCTTCTGCATTGTTTTTTTAGCTTTTGTTTCTATATGTATGCTTTTGTATTTCCTATTGTGTCCTGTAAATAGTAATCCTAACCCAAATAGGGGGAGATTGTTGGAACACCCTATTACTAATTTGAGCAAGGATCACTATGTTATTAGGAAATTGGTTTGACCTAGTTGTATAGTTGAAAAGGTCAACTTAGAATGAGTCTAAGGCTTAACTTAGGTTTGGAGCTGCCCCCAAGACCATTCAAAGATCAGGATTCATTGCTAAGATAAAGAAAATTTTCGTCGAGCTCAGGTCGACGAAACGTCGAACTCAGTTCGATGTTCTCTGAGCTCAACTCTGTAAGTCGTCGAACTCCGGTCGACGATCTTCGAGCTAAGATCGACGCTCTGTATTCAACTATTTTCCAAGTCACTGAGCTCAGTTTGACGATCGTAGAGCTAGGGTCGATGTTTTCTGTCTCTAGTATAAATCCAATCTCTGAGCTCAGTTCAATGATCGTAGAGCTCAGGTCGACGATTTCTGTGAGAGATCGACGCTTTCAGAATTCAAATTCAAGAACAGTTATGGAATTCTTTCAGATTCATTCAGAGTTATTTCCTGCATTTATTGCAAAGGATTGTCTAGCCGTTTCAAGCAATCTAATGAAAGTTTCAAGGAAGACTAAAAGTATTGTTACTTATGACTTTCCCCAAAGACAGTTGTCATTTATGGAAGTCATTTATGACTGAGTAACGGTTATCTATGTCAGAATCCTATATACTCGTTCAGAATATGTTTTTGAAAATATAACAGATCAATACAATTATAGAGACAAGATATATACAACAGAATTGGATTGAAGGAGACACAGAAGAGTGAACAATAGAAACTCTCTGATCAAGAGTTCATCTTCTGAGATTTACAAATTTACTGAATCCCAAATCTTAAAGAACACAAGAAAGTTTTCTGTTGAGGAAATCTTCTGCAACTCAACTCCTCCAAATCATCAAGTGTTCAAAAGCTTCAACATCAAGAACTCCAGACATCAAACATTTCAGCATATGTTGAAATCATCAATTATTGGAGATCTGAAGCAACTAAAGACCTATCACCCTAGCAAAGCTCACCTTCCTGAACCCTTACAAATCTGAGGGGGAGCTTTTACATCATCATCCACTTGTCTTCTCTAAGACTGTTGACAGAGAAGAACAACTCAACTTTTTCTTTCTTTTTCCTTTCCCTCCTATAAAAGGGTTTTTCAAAACTCCCTTCAAAAGTTCTGAGACTGGTTTCTGAGACCTTGTCAAAACTAAGTGGTGGCAGGACACCTTATCAAAAAATCTAGTTTTGTTTTTTGAGCACCTTGTCAAAAGCTCATTGGTGCCCAGGACACCTGATCAACTATTTCTGCAGTGGATTCCTACCTAAGGTTGTAGAAGTGTGGATGTACCAAGGTTGTTGGGGAACCACTATAGTTCCTTGTGTCATCTAGTTGCTGTGTGTTTGACTTTGTTGTGTGTTGTGTGTTTTCTTAGCTCTTGCTTTAATTTTTATTTCATAACAAGCACCTTACACATATACATAAATTAAGTCTTCCACTACTTTATATTTTTAATTGTAAATTATTTAAAAAAATATTCTATCCCCCCCCCCTCTAGAGTTAAGGTAGATCTTTTCCTCACTTTCACAAGTATTTAGTTTCAACTTCCTCTTAGAGTTGTGTGTGAGAGATATATATTTAATTTTGGCATGTACCTGACATAAGGCTTACTCTCTTCTTTGTACTCATTATTTGACTGTATTTTCATTATATATGATGATGTTGTGATTCTATGGACTTGTCTTTTGTAATCTTATTTATTTTCTAAAATTGTCCTAAAGATTGAATGATCGTAGTAGCCCGCGGGATTGGCGTCATGTGGTGGCAACTAATTTGTTTGTTAGTTTCACCGTAAGGTGGAAGTTCTAAGCATAAGACCGGGTAACTCCTTGGTAAGGGAGAGGGGTCTTACACAAACAACTAGACAATAAAGAGAGTTCAAAGTAAAATACAAAGTGTTATGAAATTGTTTCTCCCTCAAATGTAGAACTCCTCCAAGGAATAGTGCACGATCGGTGCTCTTAAATATCTTTCTTCTTGCAGTCAATCTTCCACAAATGGTCATTTAAGATTTCGTTCATTGGAGTTCTTTGATCACAAGTGAGAGGAGGAAATAATGCTTTTCCTTCAAACAAGATGATAGTTTTCCCTTCTCCAGATGGCGGCCGAACCCTAGAATGAAATATTCTCTTTAGTTGTGTCTCCAGGAAAAGAAACGCGTGCTTTTATACTTCTTGAAAAAGTAAGCTACCATCAGCGATAGATCTAGCATTCGGTGGTAGGTCGATGCGCGTGGAGGTGAAAACTATCCAAGAGATTTGGAAAAATATCCAAATAAAATATTTTTTTGTCTTTTTTTCTGCTACCGCAACGCGATATGAAGCTATCGCCTGATAGTAGTAGTATCTTCTAGACGAAGACGACATGATGGTCGTCGAGTCAGCTAGCTCCCGGCGGTATGGCTAATGTCATGCAGTTGGTCACCGAGATCTTGAGCAGAATTAAATCCTAGTTAGCATGGGCGGTAGCGCTCGCGCTCGGCGGTAGCTCGCAAAGATTGATTTTCTTGTTCTTTTGTACCTGTAAACCTGCAATTTATACCCAACAAACGTATGATCAAATACAACACGGGATTTGATATTGTCAAACTAAAGAGATGTGAACCATAGGCTCCAACCACCGCCATCTCAGAAACACATGATCTTAAGACTTTTCAAATTGAAAGCCTCATCAAAAATCTCAAAACTCATGAAGTAGAATTGAAAATTCAATTACAAGAGTATAACTTGGAGTTGAAAAGGAAAGCGTTGTCGTTGAAGTCCAAGAAGGAGGTAGAGATTGAAACTGACGAAGATGAGGATGAGGAGAGCCTGTTTGTAAAGAAATTTAAGAGATTTATGAGAAACCAAGAGAGGAGAAATTCACTCAATAAGTATTTTTAAAAAGAGTCTAGTTTTAGGAAATGTAAAGGAAAAGTTGATATTTATGATGATGAGGAACGTCTGCCCCTAGAGTACTATCATTGTAAAAAAATTGTTCATATTCAAATTAAGGGCCTTAAATACCAAAAAGAGCAAATCGAGAATAGGCATGGTAAAAAGGACAAGAAGAAGGTCTTAAAGGCGGAGACTTGGGACGATTTTTTATCTGAAGATTCGAGTGGTTCAAGTTTAGAAGATAATGAGGAGGCCAACATGTTCTTGATAGGAAAAAGTGTTTCACCATACGATGATGAATGTAGTGTCTAAAGCGACACCGAGGTAACTCCTCTAATTTATGATGAATTTTATTCTAAATTTTTATAATCATGCTAATTTTTTGATAAAAGTTTAAAAGATATTGATTTACTAAAATCAGAAAACAAAATTTTGATGAAAGAAAATAAAAAATTATATATTGAATTGAAAGTACTTGAGATGGAGAAGGTTACTTATCAAGAGTGTGATCACTCTTTGGCAAGGGTAAAGGAATTAGACGAAGCTCTTGCTATGTCCCAATCTAATGTTGAATATTTTATAAAATAAAAAGGGGACTTAGAAAGATCTCTAAAATCTTCTCAATCTCAAGTAGAAGATGGAAAAACACTTTTACAAATAATGTGTCATGTTAGTCATAGAAAACACCGATTTGAAAGATCGGATCAATGATTTAAATATGGCTATTATAAATATTGAAATTGGGCAAAAATCACTGGATTTTAGGAAATCAGTGTCATGGATCAGCTAAGTAGTGACTTGGATATGTCACTGGAAGCATTCTCCTCGTAATACCCACTACTGTTGTCGATATCAAAAAGTACAGAAAAACAATTTAAAAAAAATTGTACTGATAACCAATCTTCTAGTAAGAGTCAAAATTTAATTATAAAAAGGCTTCATCTACTTTTATCACTTGTGTCAAATGAAATAGGTTTGGACACACTATTTACACTTGTAGGAAGAAAGACCATAGTCTACTTAAATAATTCTGGGTACCTAAAGCGTCCACCAATTCTATGGGAGGAACCACTTGGGTAACCAGATCTTTACTCTCATCCTCTTTCTAAGTGTGTTGGCAGGCTAAGGACAAGTAAGACGTTCTTAGCCTGTACTTGGACTCAAGATGTTCAAAACACATGATGGGCAATAAATTAAGGTTTGTTATCCTAAAATTGAAGAAAGGAGTAGTGACTTTTGGCGACAACGAGAAGGAAGGATCATGGGTATCATTGTAGCTGGTAATGATTCCTTTACTATTTTAAATGTTTTATTTGTAGATGGTTTGAAACATAACTTAATTTCAATAATTCAACTATGTGATAAAGGCCTAAATATTTTATTTGAATCATCTACAAACTTGTGTAAAATTATTGATTTGAAATTACCTGAAATTGTTTTTACTTTACCTAGAATTCACAATATTTATATGATGACATTTCATGATCTTTCTCAATCTTCAATAAATTGTTTTATTTCAAAGAATGATGAATTAGAATTATGGAATAGGTGTATTGGTCATTTGATTGCAAAACTAGTTTTTAAACATTCCAAAAATAAATTAATACAAGTTTTTCCTTTGCTAAATGGAAATCTATCTTCTTTATGTACATCGTGTCAAAAAGGAAAATTTTCAAAATCATCTTTCAAAAGTAAAAATGTTATTTCTACTACTAGACCTCTACATTTAACTTACATGGACTTAATTGGTCTAGATACTATACAAAGTCTAGGAGGTTGAAAATACACTTTTGTTTTGCTAGATGATTATTCACATTTTTTTGGGATTATATTTTTGATTTTCAAATCTGATGCATACTTTGAATTTACAAAATTATGCATACATATTCAAAATTAGTTTGACTTAAAAATTAAAAGCAAAAAGTTTAGATTATGGAGGTGAATTTGAGAATGATAGATTTTTTTTCATTTTGTAATGAGTTAGGAATTAAGAATGAATTTTCCGCTCATCGTACACCACAGCAAAATGGTGAAGTTGAGAGCAAAAATAGAACTTTTCAAGAACTAGTACGTACTATGTTATCTGAATATAAATTACCTAAATCTTTTTGTGCTGAAGTGATTAGTACAGTTTGTTGTGTTATAAATTGTGTCATGATATGTCCATTTTTGAAATCAACTCCATGTGCATTATATTTTCAAAAGAAACCTAATGTATCTTATTTTAGAATTTTGGATGTAAATGTTTTATATTGAATACAAAAGATGCTTAGGTAAATTTGATGAAAATTATGATGAAGTAATTTTTATTGACTATTCTTCAACTATTTAGCCTTATAGAGTTTTTAATAAACGGACAAAAATAGTTGAAGAATCAATTCATGTTAAATTTGATGAGTTTGTACCTTTTGTAGAGACTAATCCTACCGGAAACGATGAAGAACCCCTTTCTCTTTTGGAAAAGGATGATTAAGAAGTACTTGGAAATCAGAAAAAGATATAAAAGAAAGAGAAGAAGAAGTTGAAGAATATGTGCCTCCAAGTGAACTTATATTTTCAAATGATCATCCACAGAAGTTGGTTATGGGAGAACCATCAAGAGTGGTAAGTACGCATTCATCTTTACATGATTTATTTTCAAACCTATGTTTTGTTTTCAATGTAGAACCAAAAGATGTTTCAACCATGTTAAATGATAAATCTTGGTTTTTAGCTATAAATGATGAACTTAACCAATATGAATTTAATAAGGTTTGGAAACGTGTAGAGAGACCTTCTGATCATCCTGTTGTAAGAGTTAGGTGGATTTTTAAAAACAAACTAGATATTCAATCTTGAATCACTAGGAACAAAGATAGGCTTGTAGCAAAAGGATATGATTAAATTGAGGGGGTATATTTTGATGAAACTTTTTCACCCATAGAACATCTTGAAGCAGTTAGAATTTTTCTTATTTTTGTTAGTTTCAAAAGATCAAAATTAATTCAAATGGATGTGAAGATTGCATTTTTAAATGGGCATATTAAGGAAGAAGTTTATGTAGAACAACCCCCTGGTTTTGTGAATGAAAAATTTCCTGATCATATTTATAAATTAGAAAAGGTGCTTTAGGGATCTAAACAAGTGCCTTGTGTATGGTATGAAAGATTAATTTTATATTTGTTAAAGAATAATTATTAAATAGCTAGTGTAGATAATAAACTCTTCATTAAGCATGTTAATAATGACTTGGTAGTTTTACAAATTTATGTTTGTTGATGCAAAAAATGCAAACTTCTGCTAGCTTGCTCTAGAGTGGAGCACGATCGATCCGGTATGCGGGGATAGAGGAGAGGAGGATGAAGTATGCGGGTGCGGAGATAGACAAGAGGTTGATTAGAAACTGTCGAGCAGACAGTTACTTTGACGGTTGGAATTGATGGTTGAGACCAAGAGGGGAAAAGAGAGGCCGCTTGTAGCGGCAAAAACAGAGTTTGCCCGCCGCGGCTTAAATGCCACTCCTACGACGGTCTTTCCTTTGATTATGATTCGATGTTACAGCTTGAGATTGCACCTTTACATGGAAAGCAAATAAAGGATACAAAGGGGGAAGCTAGCGGCTGGAGGGAATAAAGGCGCCAGAGGCCGCGCGGTTTGACAAAGCAGGTTAACAGATCGCGCGAAATGTTGATCCCGCAGTTCGCTAATCAAGGCCGAGCAGACTTCGTGATCAGGCTGAGAGGATAGCTGAGGTTGCTGAAGCCAAGGCAGGCTGCAAGGGCTTGACCGTGGAGTCTACGCGGACTAAAAGTTGGAGTCCGCAGGTTCTGATGCCTTGGCTAACTGTTGTGTCGTCCCCCTCAACCGTGCTTCCCGAATAAGAAGTATGGGGGCCTATTTATAGGCTCGGGCTGGAGACGGTCCTGGTAACGTTACCTCTGGTTGGGCGGTGAGCTTTGACCGAGTCTGCAACATACTGCAGAATGAAGAGGCAGCTCGGCTTCTATTGGCGATCAGGAGGAGAAGGCCACCATATTTTGGCAGACTGAGAAATGAGTCTACCTCTGCTACTAGATGGAGAATGTTTGCCACCTTCTAGCGGGCTGGAGTTCAGTCTGTGCTGTATCGTACGACCTGACAGAGTCTTGTTGCCATGTCCTCCCTCAGGCAGACGGAGACAAAGTCCGCCCAATACTGGCGGACAGAAGGGGCAGGTCTCCACTGCTAACTAGAGGTCTTGAGGCTTGTTGCCGCTATTGATGGTGGGAGGCCAGGAGGCAGTTCGCCACTGCTGACTAGCGGCCTAGAGACTTATCGCCATTACTGCAATGCAGAGTGCTGGCGGACTGAAGATAGAGTCCACCCCTAGTGGAGTAGATAGTACTGCGCAGTTAGCCTAAGCTAACTGCGTTGCCTGCGAATGCAGTCCGCACCCCCGCAGAATGCAGCTGCTGCGCGACCTGGGCGGCAAGACACGGGAGACCGCCCTAGCTACGCGGCCTGAGCGGATATAAAGTTCCATCTGCCTGGCCCAAAGAGAGGGCTGAGGCAGGCCGCGACCTCACGTGGGAACATGGAGCAGGCCGCGACTTGTGTGCTGGCTACATTGGGAGGGATCGCGGATTTCTAGGTCAACATAATCCCCGCACTTTTTTAAGTCCCGAAGGGAACATCAAAAAAGTAGGTGACCCGCGAAAATCGTGATCCTCCCCTCGGAAAAATAGTAGGAAATTAAGAGGTAGGGAGAGATAGAACATGATGTCTCTCCTCAGAAAAGCCTGTCAATGCTTATTTTTTCCTCCTGTAAAGGAAGAGTTAATGCAAGAAAAAAAGGTACATCTTGTGTATACCTAGGTTACTTTTGCAAAACAAAGACGACGTGAATGTCTTCCACTGATGTTTGCAAAACAAAGATGATAGGAGGCATAGAAGAGTTATATCTTGCAAGTACCTGGAGGAATCTTGGAAGCTTATGCTAATCTCTGTAAAAAAAGAGTGAGAAGTAGACATGAAAAGAAATTAAGTTGCAAGTACCTGGAAGGAACTTGAAAGCATCTGCTAATCTCTGTGAAAGAAGAGTGAGAAGCATATATGAAAAAAAAATTAGTTGCAAGTACCTGGAGGGAACTTGCAAGCGTCTGCTAATCTATACAAAAGAAGAGTGAGAAGCAGATATAAAAAAGAAATTAAGTTGCAAGTACCTAGAGGGAAATTTCAAGCGTCTGTTAATCTCTACAAAAGAAGAGTGAGAAGCAGACATGAAAAGAAATTAAGTTGCAAGTACCTGGAGGGAACTTGCAAGCGTCTGTTAATTTCTACAAAAGAAGAGTGAGAAGTAGATATGAAAAGAAATTAAATTGCAAGTACTTGGAGGGAACTTGCAATCGTCTGTTAATCTCTACAAAAGAAGAGTGAGAAGCAGACATAAATAAAATTAAGTTACAAGTACCTAGAGGAAACTTGTAAGCGTATGCTAATCACTACAAAAGAAGATCGAGAAGCAGATATGAAAGAAATTAAGTTACTAGTACCTAGAGCGAACTTGCAAGCGTCTACTAATCTATGAAAAAGAAGAGTGAGAAGCAAACATGAAAAGAAATTAAGTTGCAAGTACCTGGTGGGAACTTGCAAGCGTCTGCTAATCTCTGCAAAAGAAGAGTGAGAAGAAAATATGAAAGAATAGTAGCTCGAGTACCTAAGGAGTTCATGGATAAATCTTCTACAAAATGTTAGTGTGACAAGATAGATATGATTAGACTGCAGAAGGAAATATCCATGAAATCCTATCATTGATAGAGTATGGAACTGAGTAGAATCATGTAGAGATCCAACCATGACAATAATCTTCCGACATGGTCAGATATGATCTCTCGAATATGAAATCTAGATCAGTCAGATGAAAACACTGACTAGACTTCAACCAGATGGTTTGCCAATCAAAGAGAGGCAGAATTTCTAACATTCAATTGGTGTCAGAATCATTCAATAAGAGTAGACATTGTTTAACATCATCTTATAGAGCTTTGTGTAAGCCTAGTATATAGAATGAGCGCAAGCAAAAAAGATGTTGTCAATCCTACGGATAGGTTGGTTTTAACCTATTGACCTGAAAGAGGTAATTTTCACAAAAAAGCGGATTAACCACACTCCTTTCAAAGGGCACAAAATGGATACAAGCACAAAATCCTAAGAAGGAATGGTATATACACTTTTCTCATGCCTCGGGTTACAAACAGTGCTGATCAGTTTGACAAGGTGCGCCAAGTGGTCTATAACATTGCCTTTCTTTGGAAAGATGAGTAACGTTGTGGGTCCCGAAAAGGCATGGACTGAGAGTACCATAGAGTATTCGACCATTACAATTGTGAGATGATCGAAGAGACAAGACTATACTGGAACGCCATTGCTTGTCAAGCAAACATCATCGTGACTATAACATATCCCTAGTAAAGCACAACAGAGCTAACACACTGGGACCTTCCTTGACACACACTATGTTTTAGATACCGGCTAGGATCTGAAGCCCTGAAGTCCGCCTGCATGAGAGTTGG
The DNA here is from genome assembly GCA_039513925.1 of Platanthera zijinensis. Lineage (NCBI taxonomy): Eukaryota > Viridiplantae > Streptophyta > Magnoliopsida > Asparagales > Orchidaceae > Platanthera > Platanthera zijinensis. The sequence continues at coordinate 166,191,292 of CM077085.1, forward strand.
ATGGCTCCCACTACACATACGTGAACACTCCCCACTATATGTGGTCATTGTGTTCTTATGCTAGAAACCAACCTCGAGGGGGCATGAACAAGACTCGTAAATATCTCGTTGGTTTAGTGATCCCTTTGGAAAAGAGAAAATAGAGGAGGAGGCACTCCAAAAAGGGGAAAATATGTCAGTACGGGATCTCAGACGTAAAATTTATTTAGAAGAAATTAAAGTACACTTAGAAGTTTTTTAGAGCAAAATGTTTGAAGAATGTAAAGCGAAAACAACCAGCCATGATTGTGAGGAACTTTGGGGACTTTGATGTCCTCCTTCGACTCAAACCTGTAATAGTCCAAGGGATCCTTCATCATTGACATCGATGGTTTCATAGATGTCGATGTTGCTGACTTGGTTTGCCTTTTTTTAGCCTAGAGAGGGATTCTCTACTTTTTTCCATTTTAAGTAGATGGATCAGAATGATCACTCTCCAGGAAGAATTCACGGAATTTGCCTAGCTTTAGCATTTTTTCTACCAACTGGCAATGAGCTCGGTAATTTTCGGTTGAATGCCCTTTCTCTCTATGAAATTCGCAGAGCAGCTACAAATCTTTTGATCTTTTATCTGATGGTTGGAAAGGCCTTTTATAGTTATCCTTGCCCTTCATGACTTGGCCTACTTCCTACATGGTTGCATCAACTTTGGACTCAAACAAGTCTTCATCCTGTTTTTGATGAACCGAAGATGCTTGTGGAGCTAGTGCTTGATAAGCATGTGGGGCTGGCAATAGAAATCTTTGACCTTGGAAGTGATCCTAGCCTGGGAAGGGGTGTCGATGACGTTTAAATTTTCTTCCCTTCCTTGATTGAAAATCTTCTCGAGGATACCTCGGGGGTTGCTTGTAAGAAGAACAATATTTCTCTGTTACAAGACTGGAGATGAAGTTGGGATTGCTCTTTTCACCTCATATGTATGAGTTATCCAGGCAAATCATGTCCTGGTATGTCCTCGGCTCTCAGACATTTGCTTCGAATTTTAGTGGTCATTCTCTTAAACCACTTATTAGAGCAACTCAGTACATTTCTGGATCAACGTTCATGACGTCCAAAATCTCTCTCTGAAAGCAATCCACGAAATGAGACCAAGTCTCATTCTAACACTGTTTGATCTCAAAGAGGGCTTCAAGACTGCTCTTGAGGTAGAAAATTGAATCAAGAGCTCCCTCCGCATATCAGCCAAGGAAGTGATTGACTGCGGATATATTCCATAGAACCACTCTCTTGTTTTTCCATCAAAGGATGTTACGAGGAGCTTGCACTTTGTAGCATATATAAGCGTCCTGAGAGCGATGGCTGACTCAAAGGCTTGAAGTTGTGCTGATGGGTCATACTCTCTAGTGTAAATTGGCAATCGCGGCTCTATAAAGTTAGTCGGAGTTGGTTCTTGTAATAAACTCTCTGTAAATGGCGATTGTTCCTCCTGATCTCTTAGAACATAAGGAAAAAAGGGAGCATAAGCTGTAGCTGAAAAAGGAGCAGGAGGATAGAGAGGACAAGCTGTTCCTGGAGGAGCAAAGGCAGGAGCTGAAGAGTAGGGATGACTTCCCTAAAAATTCAGAAATCTTGTTTGACTTCCCCATGCAGGTTCCCAAAAGAAGTATTGGCGGGCTATGAACTCATCATTTTGAGATCGCAAAGGGGCTGCAGGCCCCTACAGAAAGGTTGGTGGGTAAACAGGAGGATAGAAAGGCGGATAAACCAGTGGATAAGTTTGCGGATTATCCATTGTTGGTGTTGGATTGACTGGAGGAACTACTGCTGATGCAGATTACATTTCTAATCACTGCATGATCGAAGCTAGATTATGGTTGATTACTTGAAACTGTTGGGCAATTTCTCTGTGCAATTGCTCCAAGGCTTCCCAGAGAGTATCTTCACTGGGACTTGAAGGAGCAAGGTTCTCGGTTTGTTGATGGTCTGACATGAGTAACCGTCGGACTTCAGCGTCTGTTTGAAATCTGAAGTTCGCGTGTTAATGTTGATGCAGAAAATGCAAAATTTTTCTAGCTTGATTGAGAGTGGAGAATGATTAATCCGGGATACGGGGATAGAGGAGAGGAGGATGAAGGATGCGTGTGCGGAGATAACCGGTAGGTTGATTAGGAACTATCGAGCAGACAGTTACTTCGACAATTGGGATTGATGGTTGAGACCTTGAGGGGAAAAGAGAGGCCGCTTGCAGCGACAACAATAGAGTTCGCCTGCTATGGCTTAAATGTCACACCTACGATGGGCTTTCCTTTAATTATGAATCGATATTACAGCTTGAGATTGCACCTTTACATGGAAAGAATATAAAGGGTACAAAAGGGGAAGCTGGCGACTATAGAGAAGAGGGCGCCAGAGGCCGTGCGGTTTGACAAAGTAGGTAGCCAGACCATGCAGAAAGCTGATCCCACAGTTTGCTACTAAAGGGAGAGCAGACTGCGCGATCAGGAAGAGTGGATAGCTGAGGTTGTTGAAGCCAAGGCAGGCCGCAAGGGCTTGATCTTGGAGGCCGCACAGACTAAAAGTTGGAGTCCACCGGTTCTGATGCCTTGGCTGTGTAACACCCCCATCCATCATATGGTATATAGCAGAAGGTCCAGCTGAAACCCGACGCCATATACCACGGACAGTCGGAAGGGTTACATAAGAACATAAAATATCAACTACAACTACTCGCCCTAACTTAGAGTATTCTAGCGGAAGCTTTTAAATAGTTTGAAAGAACCCATAATTGAATAACAACTATCATGAATGTCCACTAACCACCATAGGAATGAAATAATAAATACACTGAAAGTACTTGACCTTATGGCCTTATAAGAGTTCACTTGACAAAGTAATGTTTTACATACATCGGCTCGAAGGCCGGCCACACATGATAAAAGTAAAACAACAGTTCGCTTTGGCCTTCGAGGTCTAGCTCAGCAGTATGGGCTTCAGCCCGCAATTTGGAACCTGGCTCCATAGCAGCTGCAAGCAGCATTCAACCGCATGGTGGCAAACAAAGCAACAGTCAGGTAAAGTTGACCAAATTATAACGACCCTTCCCCTTACTCGGGACGGCGGTGCTCCTTCCCTGCATATCATTAGCCCAGCTAAACAACAAAGTGCAAACATACTTCGTCACAGGTGTAGGCTCGCACGGTCAAACACCTCGTGCACTCAGGGCACACTTTCAGTGAATCTGGTCAATTCCGTGTCTTCACCACCATTGCCGGGATGGCAACATCGTTAGCATTTTAGTCTTTCTTACCACCGTCTAAGACTCCTGACTATGCCAACGGCCATATCCACTTTTGGGCCTCTAGCACCGAACCGCATAGCCTAGGTCCGCTTCCACTTGCCCGTTTCTCACTCCGCCTAATCATTTTAAGACGTATGCGCGGGCCAAGCTTCTCTCGAAGCCTAATACATTCCCAATCATCACACAACTCAGTTATGTACAAGGCTGGTTCCCCGGCCGCCAAGTTAGAAGAACTATGTTTTCGGTCAGTTTTTCGGGTGCGCCTTGGAGTTAATCGCCAAGGATCCATGCTGCAATCTACCGTGTAGAAACCCAAAAAACACATAGTACGGAGTCTTCTCCGGCAATCCATACAATATGAAACATCACCGATCCAGACCAACACATCTGGGTAGGCTTCACACATAATGCATATGTTCGTACATCGATTCCGGACTCTATATGCAACACAAGGGGGACTATTCACATCTACACCAAGGAACACTACACACTCACAGCACACTCGCGGGAGCGGGTTTCCCATGCAAAAAGAAAGAGAGCTTCACATGCTCAAGTAGAGAATCGTTACCCTTGAAGTTTGCTTTTGTGCCACGGGAAACTACCCGGATGGAAAGCTTCGCAAGGGAATATCCTCCGCGGATCCGGCCTCAGTTCTCGATTCGGTGCTCTGATGCTCCGCCGGCGGCCGGATTCCTCCTCTTCCTTCCTCCGTTCTCTCTCCTCTCTCTAATTTCTTAGAAAGAGAATGCCTTAAGAGAAAAATGAGGAATTAATCCTCTATTCCCAGCCTTATAACAGAAGGAACACATCTGGGCCATCAGATCTTGTTTAAAGAAAACGAATGGCTCGGATTCGCATAAAATCTCTCAATCCTGGGCCGAACACAGCCTTGCACACGGCCGTGTTCCAGGCTGTGTGCCCTGATCCAGGCATGATCGTCGAGAATAGAAAATGACACGGGTCGAGACACGCCCATGTCTCAACCTGAAATGCTCGTGTCGTGTCCCGATACGCCCGTAACCTAGGGGCGTGTCAAAAATAACAGCCATGCCAACTGTCACGTCCCTGACTGGAAAAGGGTAGGAACACGCCCTTGTGGACAAGTACACACCTGTGTCGACCAGCACATGCCCGTGTACCATGGCCGTGTACTTCAGTCGGCACAGCACCGTTTTCAACCCGAGCGAAACACGGGTAGTATCAGGGCACGCCCGTCTCACTCCTGATATGCCCGTGTCAACACTGTTCATAGCCGTGTTTTTTGCCGTATCCTTTACTGGACACAGCCGACCAACAAAGAAAAAGACACGGCCTTGGACACGCTCGTGTCCCATGCCGTATGACCCTATTTAGGCACACAAAAAATTCTTTAGGACGCGACCGGTTCGAATACAATTTTCGGGGCGTTACAAATCTCCCCCCTTAAAACAATTTCGTCCCGAAATTATGTATAGGTACACAAAATTTAAATGTTACATGAGTGGAATAACTCGGGGTATTCCTCCAACATAGTCTGCTCACGCTCCCATGAAAGCTCCTCAAGTCCGCAGTTTTCCCAACGGACTTTAACCATTCGGATTTCCTTATTGCAGAGTCATTTGACTTTAAAATATTCAATGTGTACTAGCTTGACCTTTATCGTCAATCTGTTATCAACCGACACTTAATCGACAGCAACGACCCACGAAGGCTCTTGCACCGCCTCCCACAACATCGATATGTGGAACAAATCGTGTAGCCCACTCAACTCCACTGACAGCTTTAATCGATATGCTGCTTCGCCAACCCGTTCCAGGGTCTTAAAAGGTCCAAGGTATCTCGGACTCAGCTTCTTCAAGCATCGAACTCGCGAGACACCTTTGAATGGCTTGATTTTCAAAAACAACCAGTCGCCAACACCAAACTCCACGTTCCTATGCTTGGCGTTATAGTATTTTGCCTGCCTGTCCTTAGCGATCTTCAACTGTTCCTGAATTATACGTATCATTGAAGTGGCGTCTTCCACCACTTGACGTTTGTATAACTTAGACTCGCCTTTCTCAAACCAAGACAACGACGTGCGACACTTTCACTCATACAAGGCCTCTAAAGGCGCCATTCCAATATTCACTTGATAGTTGTTGTTATATGCAAACTCCACCATGTACAGGTGATCTTCCCAGTGCTTTTTGAAATCCAAGACGCACATGCAAAGCATGTACTCCATCATCCTGTTGACCCTCTCGGACTGACCATCCGTCTGCGAATAAAAGGCTGTGCTGAAACTCAGCTTAGTCCCCAACAATTTATGCACCATCCTCCAGTCATTTGACGTGAAGCGTCTATCTCGGTCACTAATAATACTGTGGGGCACACTATGCAATCGTACAATATTATCCACATAGAGTTTGGCTAACTTTTCCACTGGATATTCCTTCCTGTTCGGGATGAAGTGCGACACTTTTGTCAATCTATCTACGACCACCCAAATGGCGTTGTTTCCCCTCTGCAAATTTGGCAAACAATGGACAAAATCCATGGAAATGTCGTCGAACTTCCACTCTGGGATAGGCAAGGACTTCAAGAAACCTCCGGTCTTCTGGCACTCTGCCTTCACCAAGGCACATGTTTGGAACTTCGCCACATAAAGTGTTACATCCTTCTTCAATCGTGTCCACCAGAACAATTTCTTCATGTCTTTATACATCTTCGTGCTCCCCTGGTGGATTGAGTACTTGGTATGATGAGCCTCGTACATCAATTCCTCCCGAAGATTATCCGCACTAGGGACGCATATGCGACCGTCCCTCCTCAGCAGCCTATCCTCAACGGAAAATTTGGAATTTGACCCATCCAAAGATTCATCTAAGATCTGCTTCACGCTACTATCCTGAACCAAAGCCCGCTAAATCATATCAGCTAGGTCATACTGCACCTCTATCCAATATAATTTCGCCTCGACACTGATATGCTTATCAACTCAAGAGATCTCCAATGCCTCCAAATCACGGACCAAACTCTCACTATGTACCGCTAACCAGCTGGCCTGCGTAGGAGACCTGCGACTCAATGCATCCACCACTACATTTCCTTTCCCAGGCACAAAATGTATCTTGAAGGTGTAGTCCCCAGGAACTCCATCCAACTCTACTGCCTCATGTTCAGGTCCTTCTGATCTAATAAGTACTTCAGGCTCTTATGATCGGTGTAGATATATACCTTCACACCGTACACGTAGTGTCTCCACAGCTTTAGAGCAAATATCACGGCCGCTAACTCTAAGTCATGGACTGGATAATTCCTCTCGTGAACCTTTAATTGATGTGATCCATAGGCTATCACACTCCCATGCTATAGCAGAACACAGCCCAAACCACTGTCCGAAGAATCACTATAAATTTCAAACCCTTCGGTCCCACTTGGTGAATGTCAAATAGGCGTCGCGGTCAACCGCCTCTTCAATTCTTCTAAAGCCTGCTCGCACTCCAGCGACCACACAAACTTTGATCCTTCCTTGTCAACTTCGTGAGTGGTAGCGGTATCCGCGAGAAGTTCATTATGAAGCGCCTGTAGTAGCCGGCAAGCCCCAAAAAGATCCGGACTTCCTCCACTGTAGACAATACATGCCACTCCCGTATCGCCACTATCTTTGCAGGGTCCACCGCTATCCCTTCCCAACTAACAATATGACCAAGGAACGCTACCAAGGATAACTAGAACTCACACTTGGAGAACTTAGCATACAACTGATTCTTCTTTAACGTCTCCAACACCATATGCAGCTGCTTGTAGTGATCATCCTCACACTCCGAGTGTTGATGCATGAAAAGCGACGGGGAAAACGGGCACCACCAGCTAACCGTTCGAGCACTGGGGAAGGTATTGGGAAAAGACTGTTGGCTAGTCGGTTACTAGCTGCTAGGAATGGCGGATAGGACCGGATAGGAAAAAGAGAGAAAGGGTCGCTGCCAGTGGCAACACCAGAGTTCGCCCGCCGCGGCCTGAATGCCTCTCCTGCGGCGGGCTTTCCTTTTATAAGAAACTGAGAAATTACACTTAGAAAGGAAAGAAGAAAGGAAGAAGCCGGCCGGATAATAGACTGCAAAGGACTAGAATCGAGGCCGCAGCTCTTAACAAGCGAGCTCTTGGACTCGAGTCAGCGTGCTTTGGGTGAACCCCCGCCCCCTATTTATAGGCTTGGGGGCCTGCCCAAACGGGCAGGGCTAAAATTACCGGCTGCCCGAGGTACAAGAGAATCGGGCAGCAGTGACGGGAATCGAGAAAAAGAAGAAAAGCCAAGAGACAGGCCGCGCGGCCTGGCGACCTTCTTCTACCGAGCTGCAGGACGGCCTCTGGGCCGGCTGATCTGGACCTCCTCTGACGGCGACCTGGGACAGAGGTCGTGCAGCTTGGGCAATGACAGGCCGACCCTTAGATGATGGCTGGACCGAAACTAGCGACTGTCTGACGTAGAGGCCGCCCGGCTTGTCTGACAATAAGCCGGCTAGCTGAGAACGGCGGCTAGAAAGCACAAGCCGCCCGGACTTGAAAACCTGGAGAACTAGTCGCGGATTCTGGGTTAACATAATCCCCGCACATTTTTAAGTTTCTGAAAAACTTCGAAAATGTAGAACTAAGCCGGAGACCGCGACTGCCATTAATGCTTTTGCGTCTATAAAATGCCGAGGGCCCTTCCATTTCGTCAAGATTTCTGCCAAGCCACGGGTCACTATTCGCCACTCGCGGTCAGAATCCTCCAAGCCGACAGAGACTTCTACAAGATGGACGTCATGTCCTCGATGCTAGATCGCGAAAACAAGTCGTCTAGATCGAAAAAGAGGGGCAGAAAAGAGGACAGTTCCGACCAACAGCCTGAGAAGAAAACTGAGAAGCCGATCGCACCGGCGGCTTCTGATTCTGGAAAGAAACCGATGGAAGTCATCGCGGAATCCTCGCAGGCCGCGACGAAAGTCAAAGCGGTTTCCAAATCTGCTCTCCCGCAAGCTGGTGCCACCAAATCCTTCGACATTACCTACTCGCCATCAGGTGAACCCCTATTGAAGATCGCCGGGGCGGAGGAGAAGAGTGTCGACTCTTCCAAACCGCGCGAGTTGCCCACATCTGCTGACTTGATTATTTTTGAAGAGGATGACTCGAAGAAGCTACTGGAGGCCGAGCGGTCTCTGACTGAGAAGAGGAAACGGACAGAGACAATAGTCGGCCACTTGAAGTGACGTAAGAAAAAGGTCGATACCCTTGAGGAAAGGATGGAGAGGAAGGTGCGGAAGATGCGTGTTGATAATCGCAATGTTTCTGTGAAGACCGGAGCGGCTAGTGTGCAATTTAAGCCGCGGGAGAAAGACGTATCTGATGGTCTGTCGACTCCATCTTCCAAGCCGGACGAGCCAGAGAGTACGCCTTCAGTTAGCGAATCCCTGAGCGATATCCTGAAGGGCATGGAGAAATTTCAGCAGCAGGACAAGTTACTGGCAACTCTACCGGCTTCTGCGGAGGTCGCCGTCATCGATGTCAAAGTTACAGGAGAGAAGCTTGGCGAATCGGCTCCTGCGGTTTCAGAAGGAGCTGAAAAATTAAAACTCAGAGAGAAGATAGAGGAAATGAAGAAGTTAATCGCCGGGAAGCAGGTGGCGACTACATTTCCTGCCCTGCAAGGTAAACATGAAGAAGTTAAGCGTATTGTAAAATTCTATAAGCCGCGGTCACGGAAGAAGGGAGCGGACACAATTTGCAATAAACCGGCGAGCTTCTTCCTGACCACGGCTGAGCTGAAAAGCAAAGCTAAGGATACCGCGTGGCTATGGAAAGAAAATCTAAAGCGAATAGATTCAGAAAGGTTTAGGCGACCAGTGGCTAGACTTGATACTGCGGCTTTCGAAAGAGAGATAACCATGAGCTGCGGTCTCGTTCTAACGAGATCTTCTACCAGGTGCCGGTCATGTCACTGAATCTAACCGCCTGTTTATTCGCAGCAGGTGCACATGAAACTGCCATCAAGCCGGGCGATCTGACGACTTTCTTACCTCCACTGATTCCGCCGCTACCTCTAAGTGTCCGTAACCAGAGGACGGCCGAATTCCAGGAGGAGGTCGCCGCCTTGCAGGCTAGGATAAGGGAGCATGCCGAGGCCCTTCGAGCCAAGGAAGAAGAGTGGCAGCTTCAAGAAGAAAATCAACGGTCTATGATGGAGGCCGCTGAAAAGAGAACTCAAGAAGTGCTGGAGGACTTGGAGCAAGAGAGAGGAATGATGCGGTCTGAGGTGGAGGCCGCTGAGAAAAGGACGCAGGAGGCCTTGGTCAGCTTGGAGTTGGAGAAAACGACGATGCGGATTACGTAGGAGACCGCTAACAAAAGGGTGCAGGAGGCACTGGCCAGAGCGGACATGGAGAAAACGGCAAAGCGGACTGCGCTGGAGGCCGCTGATAAAAGGATGCAGTAGTCCCTGACCAGCTGGGAGGAGGAGAAGACAACGATGCGGATTGCGCTTGAGGCCGCTGAGCAAAGAACTCTGGAGGCGCTGGCCCACCTGGAGCAGGAGAAGACAGAGAAACTTGACCTGCAGGCTTTAGAGCTGATGCTCGGCCGGATTGAGAGGGAAAGGGCGGACACCGCTCGACTTGACGAGGAAAGGGATAAGGATCGACCAGAGGAGGCCGGCAGAGGCTTGCGACCTGCTGGGACGACTGCTGTACAGCGGCAACTACCAAATCGCCCGGCTTCCGAAGAGACTTCGGACTCACCAGTAGTCGCGGCGGTTAGGCAGGTCGCTGCTTCTGGCGACCCGGGAGATCGCGCTCTGTCGCTGGTTCCATTTACCCGCGTAGAGCGTGATACCTCGCGAGTTTATCGGACTCTGCACAATATCCACAACCTTGTTAGTCAAGTGTATGTCCAGCTGGTATAGGCCGGCGACCAAGTCGCGCGGGTTGGGCGAGAGGCTCCAGAGAGTGGAGAGAGATAATTATGAGAACTTTAATTTGGCGTTGTAATAAGCATCAACTCGTGATGCCGAACAGTTTGATTCCTGTGGACAATTGTTGTATGTTTGATAGTATATTACTGCGAATTGCATGCGGTTTTGTGCGGTTTGAATACTTCTATTTGCTGTCTTTTCTCCTTTAGAAATTTCGCCAAGTACTGGAATTGTAGTCGCTCGAACTGCCGAACTAGAATACGGTTAGAATACTTTACCTTACAGGTTGAGCCGTGCGGCCTGATATCTAACTGCGATTTGACAACCGCTACTGTAGCTGCGTAGGAAATCTATAAATTGAGATGATCCTGGAGGCTTCGGCAAAGAACATTAAAATGCGAGCTAAAGCAATGGCGATGCGGTCTGACAAAGCTCCAGCCGTTAGGACCGACGCGGCTTCCGCCTTCCATTCGGCGGATCATAAGGAAGGCCGGCTTACCCAAGCCGAGCTCGACAACTTTGCAGAGAAGCATATGAAAGACAGCCCGCTGCTCGCGCGGCTTCTGCTGCCTCACGAGCGGATTAACACCTCCGCAGCCAATCAGATCGCTATCCCAATCGATCACTTTGACTGCGGCTTCGGCTTCCCTGTGCTAATGGAAGCTGTCGCGGTCTTCGACTATTACGGAGTAGTGCCAGGACAGCTGCCCCCGAACTCTATTGCGGCGATTTAAAGCTTCATCTCCTACCTTAGGTCGGAGCGAGTTCGCTTCTCGATAAGGCTGTTCAGAGAATTCTTCTCTGTGCGGTCTATTTCGAACTCGGGAACGAAGATCTTCAGAGGCCATCTTTACTTCGGCTGCCGCGGCCTGAAAGTCGTCAACCTGGCGAACAAAATCGCGAATTGGTCAGAAAGATACCTGATCTTCGAGGGTAACCTCGGACTCCTGCCGGTCCATCCGCAAGTTCGCGACGAACCCGCTTTTGGCAGCAGCAGACTGGACGGCGTGGAGAAGGAGATCTTCAACTTCTTCAAGGGAGAGCGGCTCGACGTCACCCACTACCTCCCGCTGCTCCCGACTTTGGAGGATGTCCATGCGCAGGACAGTAAGTATCACCCAACCGAACTGCTCTGCTAGCCGCACGGCTTACCCACTGACTTGTTAACTTTGCATTGCAGCTGTCGCCGCGGTCCCGCTGAACAAGCCGCTTACTCCAGGCGGCCTAACCCTTACACAGAGGGAGAAGAGGGCGAAGAGGGCCAGGCCGGAGCGTGCTGAAGTGGAAGTTGAATCGGATTCCTCCAGCGGCTTCACGCTGCTTGGTATGGGCAGCCGCTTGAAAGACCTCCACGGCAACCCCACCATGCAGTGGAGTGCCGACGGCGAATCGGTACAAGTTTCCACCGCCCTCCCGAACTGGGGGAAGGAAACCGTAAGCCGCCATGCCTCCGCGGCTGGCGCGGCTTTGTATGGAAGGCGCAATTTGAAGGCGCTAAAAAAGATACCTGCAGAGGACTTCTCGCGGTTTGCCGCGCAGGTCGGCACGAGAAGCTTTGTGGCCAACCACTATATGGGCCTGGCCCATAGGCGGTTAGTCGCAAGTGAAGGCGACCTGAAGCGGCAACTCGCCGAAAAGGATGAAGAAATCGCACGGCTAAAGGAGCTCAATGCGGTAAGATATTACCTGATTTATGCGACCTCATTTAACAAGCCGCTCGGATTGACCTTCTTCCTTCCTTTGCAAAAAATGTACGATCCGGCCAACACGGCCTTTCAGGACGCGGTCTTTCCGCAGCTTGTGCAAGGGATCGATGGAGCGCTGAAAAGCCTTCGAGACCGCAGCGGCCTCGCCCCGGGATTCACCGACTTCACCTGCGCCGACCTGTATCCATCCTTGAAGAAAAGGGTGGCCGCGGTTTATCGAGCGCTGAAAGGCAAGGAGAAGATCGGCGGAGAGGGCGAGGCAGAAGAGGAAGAGGAGGACAGCGAGGGAAGCAGGAGCGAGAGCGCTTCTTCAGAAACTGGCGGTCAGGCGTCTGAGACCGCGTGGGTTGTTGCCAGCTCGTCAGAGACAAGGGGCACTGGCAGTTCGCATTCATCCTCGTCTGACAATGGCGACTACTCGCCTTCTGAGATCGACATCGACGGTGAACCGGACTCCGGTACTCCTGCGTCCAAAAGATTGAAGCCGAATTGCTAGGATAGATTACTTGTAAAAGTTTTTACATTTTTTGAGACCGTCGGTAAGATTTTTGTAAACCGCGCGGTCTACCTTTTACACTTGACATGAGAAATGAAAATATTTTACCTTTTGTGAGAATCTATTATAATTTTACTTACTTTTTTGTGTATGCGGTTTAATCTTTCTTACTCGTTTCCGGCTTAAGAAATCTAATCGATGACTTCACCGAATAATAACTACCTTTGCTCCGGTTAAACTCGAGTAGATTACCGGTAACCAGATATACTAGTCGTCTGCGAAATTATAACAATCCGGTCATCCTTGAGCATATATAGAGCAATAAGCCGGGCGGTTAGACGATTATTCGCCAAGAATATAAGGCAGTTCAACTGTTGAGGGTTCATATTCAACCACGAAGTCCCAAGATTAATGTATAGGCTGTAATTTTATTGGAGATGAAGATACATGGCGATCAACAAGCCACCCGGCCAAGGGGAGAAACCGGATAGATATTGTAAAAAGCAAGCTGATTGTGGCGGTCTGTCCGAACTTTAATATGAAACTCGCTTTCAATAGGGAAACTACTTAGTGATAGAGATAAACATATTACGACTTCTTTACATAGCAAGCCGCGAATTGATTTGAATGAATACCATAAGCCGGCGGACTGAGCGGATAGGATAACTGGAGTCCGCACTGCATCAATAATAATATCAGAAATGACCCGTAATTCATAACCAAGCGGGTAGGTGCGGCCGGAGCGGCATAGCTTTCCTCACAGGGCTATGAACTACCGAATCAACCCAAGGACCGGCGGACTGAGCGGATAGGATAACCGGAGTCCGCACTGCACCAATAATAATATCAGAAATGACCCGTAATTCATAACCAAGCGGGTAGGTGCGGCCGGAGCGGCATAGCTTTCCTCACAGGGTTATGAACTACAGAATCAACCCAAGGACCGGCGGACTGGGCGGATAGGATAACTGGAGTCTGCACTGCACCAATAATAATATCAGAAATGACCCGTAATTCATAACCAAGCGGGTAGGTGCGGCCGGAGCGGCATTGCTTTCCTCACAGGGTTATGAACTACAGAATCAACCCAAGGACCGCGGACTTGGCGGATAGGATAACCGCAGTCTAGAGGCCAAGCGGGTAGGTGCGGCCGGAGCGGCATTGCTTTCCTCACAGAACCTCAAGATCTGCAGACTCAACAACTCAATTCACTGCCCTCTACTTGGCGGACTAGAAATAATTGACAGGATCAAGTCGGCCGAATTCCAGAATATATTAGTAATAATCCGAGATAGATTTCATAGCCGAATAGAATAAACCGAAATAGGTAACCGCGCGGTCTGCGGACTGTGCAATATAAACTGGCTAGGTTGTAAGACCGTGAGATGGTGGATAAGCTGGAACGGGCAAAATAATAGCAATATGTGAAAACCATAATTTATCTATCACTGTAACTTGCAGGTTCAAAAGATAACGAAAACTCTGCCTGCACTGTCTTACAGCATAAACTGAGAATCATCACTCTTCTAAAGAAGATCTCATTTAACTCATCCGTGAATGATTCGAGCGGGGTTGCCACTACACATCTGCGACTGATGTCGAGCGGGATGTGGAGGGCCAAAAAAGTAGTATTATATTTGTTATATGTAAATGTCACATAGGTATGTCAATATTAAGTGTAAAGCTAGGAAGCAGAATTTAGAGGGCATATGAATGCTTATTTCTAGAGGAAAGCTTAGTAAAAGGATATGGGCTTGAAGCCTAATTGAACCCAATTGTCGATGATCGTTGAGAGATATTTGTGAAGCTGGATGCTGGTGAGGACTGGTTTGGGGCTATATTTATTACAACTGTCATTATCAAAAGAAAAGAAGCAAATGCCAGAAACTCCGAGCACATAGGAGATATACGAAATATGTAAAAGAAAGACAAACAAGGTACTACCGCTTCTAACACTTCCACTATTTAACAACAGAATCTTCATTTGAAACATCGGCTTTATCAGTGGAAAATGTGCTGGAAGATCATAGGACAACATAGTCTTGTAATTTCCCTGCCCTTGCAAATTGATCTGCTAGTTTCCGGAAAGCCCGACAATCTTCTGTGTTGTGACCAATATCCTTATGATATTTACAAAAAAGTTCTTCATGTCGATGTTCAATCTTTGATTTCATACGTCGAGGCTTTTTAAATTCTTTCATATTAGCAAGAATTGGCAGAAGATCTTCCATAGAAATTTTGAAATTGACACATCTGTCCGAGTATTTTTCATACTTGAGTGTTTTAGGATCAAAGGACATGATAGGGCAAGCTTCTATACACTCTGATGATTTATCCTGTTGCGGAGATTCTGAAGCACTTCGGGAAGAACCGGGCTGTTGATGATAAGAATCTTTCTGATATCCCTTAGCCATTTGATTTAAGAAGGATATATAGTTGGCATTTGCTGCTTTACCCATTATGAACTGATTAGCTGTTTTAATAAGATCTCCATAGGTCTTCGGCTCCTTTTTGCTAACTTTAAATTTGAGAGGACCTTCTCGAAGTCCGCTTATCAAGGCATATTTGTAAAAGTCTGGATGAATGTTAACGATATCGAGTGTTTCCTTTTGAAACCGATCAACGAAATGAGCGGTAGACTCATCAACTTCCTGCTTGATTTGGAAGAGAGCTACTGGGTTTCTCTTCCGCTTCCTGAAAGTATCAAATCTCAAAAGAAACTGTTTTTGAAAATCCCCAAAGCAAGTGATGGACCGAGAAGGTAAACCATGAAACCATTCCTGAGCAAGACCGTCAAAGGTCATTAGAAAAAGCTTGCATTTGATTCCATCTGACATGGCTTTTAAAGAAACAGCCGCTTCAAACGCTTGTAGATGTGAAACTGGATCACTAATCCCAGAAAAACGTGGCAAGCGGGGCTCTCTAAAATCATCAGCAACGGTATCCCTGTGAATTTGATCAACGAACGGAAAAGAAACTTCTTCTTCTCTGTAGGGAGGTGTCTGCTCCGTGCCAGCCTGAAATGCATCCTTAGCTATATTCTCGGGATGGGAACCATCTTGCCTCGCTAAGGAATCCAACATAAATGATAAGAAATCTCTGTAATTCCTCGGGAGATTCATTGCAAATGAGAGATAACAACCAACACGAACTTAGAGACCGCTGGACAGTTACAGTCTGACCGCGCGGATAGAATTGCCAGCGGTTACTGAGCAGGTTAACCACCCTTGCCGCTGCTTGCTCGACTAGCCACTAAGTACTAGGGGCTGAGCGGTCTGACCATATCTAGCCGCGGATTTCACTGGATAACCGAGATCTGAAGGTCGCGTGTTAACTGTTGATGCACGAAAAGCGACGGGGAAAACGGGCACCACCAGCTAACCGTTCGAGCACTGGGGAAGGTATTGGGAAAAGACTGTCGGCTAGTCGGTTACTAGCGGCTAGGAATGGCGGATAGGACCGGATAGGAAAAAGAGAGAAAGGGCCGCTGCCAGCGGCAACACCAGAGTTCGCCCGCCACGGCCTGAACGCCTCTCCTGCGACGGGCTTTCCTTTTATAAGAAACTGAGCAATTACACTTAGAAAGGAAAGAAGAAAGGAAGATGCCGGCCGGATAATAGACCGCAAAGGACTAGAATCGAGGCCGCAGCTCTTAACAAGCGAGCTCTTGGACTCGAGTCAGCGTACTTTGGGTGTACCCCCTCCCCCTATTTATAGGCTTGGGGGCCTGCCCAAACAGGCAGGGCTAAAATTACCGGCTGCCCGAGGTACAAGAGAATCGGGCAGCGGTGACGGGAATCGAGAAAAAGAAGAAAAGCCAAGAGACAGGCCGCGCGGCCTGGCGACCTTCTTTTGCCGAGCTGCAGGACGGCCTCTGGGCCGGCTGATCTGGACCTCCTCTGACGGCGACCTGGGATACAGGTCGCGCAGCTTGGGCAATGACAGGCCGACCCTTAGATGATGGCTGGATCGGAACTGGCGGCTATCTGACGTAGAGGCCGCCCGGCTTGTCTGACAATAAGCCGGCTAGCTGAGAACGGCGGCTAGAAAGCACAAGCCGCCCGGACTTGAAAACCTGGAGAACTAGTCGTGGATTCCGGGTTAACACCGAGTACACCAAGATATCGTTGATAAATACTATCATGAAACGGTCTTGGTACTCTCTGAACGTCCTGTTCATCAAATCCATAAACACGGATGGCGCAATATTCAACCCAAATGGCATGACCGTGAACTCGTAATCCCCAAACTGCGTGATGAATGGTGACTTTGGGATGTCGCTTTCCATTATCCTTAATTGGTAGTATCCGGATTTCAGATCTAACTTCGAATATACTGTTGACCCAACCAACAGATCAAATAGATCGTCAATCCTTAGGATAAGATACTTATTTTTTTTCGTAAGCTTGTTCAACTCTCGATAGTCGATACAGAGTCGCAAGCTCCCATCCTTCTTTTTAACGAAGAGGACCGGTGCGCTCCAATGCAACGAACTTGGACGAACATACCCTTGTTCCAACAACTCTTGCAGTTGCACCTTCAGCTCCTCCATCTCCTTAGGTGTTATCCGATACAGAGAGCGTGACACCGGTTTGGCACCCGGCACAAGCTCAATTGTAAAATCGATCTCCCGCTTAGGAGGGCTCAAGTGAGATCATCTGGGAACACATCAGGATGCTCAGACACAACTGAAATACTGCCCAGACTAGGTTTAGGCATTGAAGCCTACACTAATGTGACAAATAGCTCTGCCCAAGACCGAACTGCCTTAATAACCTGAAGAGCCTACATCAAAATCTTGCTCGACCCTTTAATGTCTGCAAACGTAGTCTCCCGATCAGTATTCAGTCCTAACTTAACTTCCTTTCAGTTGTAATCAATGCATGCTCGCTGCTCTGAGAGCCAGTCCATACCAAAGATTACGTCGAACTCCACTAACTGCAGTACTGACGCTTACAAGTCAAACTCCTGATCCCCAATTCGTATCTTTACCACGCAGATTCTATCCGGGAGCATTGAGCACCCATTGGGCAACAACATATCCAACTGTCCTCTGTCACTGAAGAAGTAACTCTGATGTATGATACGAATCTTTTGGACAAGAAGGAATGCGAAGCTCCCGTATCAAACAGGGCTCTCCCTGGACAATTGAAAATTAACATAAAGCCTAGCACCAACATTTATAAGCTAACATGTAAAAAGATAACAACTACATAAAGCTAAACTGCTATAATTTAACTCATACCTGTCACAACGTCAACTTCCTTTTTTGCCTCTTGCAAACCAAGATTATATATTCTAGGCTGGGCTGGAGCATGGTGGGATGCGGTTTACTCCACAGCCTTCCCTTTTTCTTCATAAGATGCTCCATGCTTCCTCTCGGACTTTTCACGTCCGCTCCTACATTCACGTGCAGAATGCCCCATCTTTCCACAGTTATAGCAAGCTCCTGCGACTCGACTTGTGGTTGCACCCATCGCACCAGATGAAGGGGCTGAGCTCGAAGTCTTCAGCTTCTTGTTCCATCTGCGGAAACCCGACTTTGAATTCGGCACTTTGAACTCTGACTTCTTTTCCCCTGGGTCCTTCTCTTGCACTTTCTTCAGAACCTTTTCCAAAGACCGGGCCAAATTGACCAAGGCTATGAAGCCCTGCGCCTAAGGCCCAGCAAGGAGTAGTTGTAGGTCGCCACATAGACCCTCATAGAATTAGTTGGTCTTCCATTCCTCCTCAGTAAACATAGCACCAGCATAACGACCCAATCGTGTAAACTCGTGGAGATAATCATCCACTCTTCTGTCTCCCTGAGTCAAACGAAGGTACTGATTCTCCATCTCAAGCTTTTGAGTAGAGGGTAGGTATATGGACAAAAACAACCTTGAGAATTCCTCCATAGGCACATCAGCAAGTTGCCTTCCCACTAAGAGATGAACCTCCAACTCCTCCCACCACAGCCTCGCCTCACCAGCCAATAGGAAGGTCACTATGGTTGTCTTCTACCACTCCACAGTTTCTGTGGCCATCAAGACTCTCTTCATCATAGAGAGCCAGTCCTCAACTTGAGTTAGCGTTCCAGTCCCGTCGAACACCGGAGGATTAAAGCTCATCACATTCTTGAGCTGCTTCTCTGTAGCTTTCCTTGGTGCCACTTGATCAACTGCCACACATTCTACCACTCCCACCTCTACCACCCCAATCGGTTCTTGCTAATTAAAAGGTGGTGCATGCTCAACTTGCCTTGCAAGTTAGGCATTTATCATAGCAAAGACTGCTTCAGCCACCTATCTGATGGTTTCTGCTGAAGGGGTGTTGTATGCACGTCATTTGGTGCACTACTTTCCGCCGATCGCGGACGTTCCGATTGCCCAGCACCGCTCCTAGTCACCTATAGTAGCATAAACCCTTGATTAGGTGACTTACAGATTGCTAAAAGCAATCATTGGAACACTTAGGTTCCTCAGAACAAGTGTATTTTTCATTCCTAAGTGGACATTCATAGGTTCTTTTATGTTATAACGATGACGCACATACATGTATTCACCTCCCTTTAAAAGAATTCTCCCATGAATTCAAATAAAGACGACCGACACCTTAGTCTGATACAAAATTGTAACACCACCATCCATCGTATGGCATATAGCAGAAGGCCCAGCTGGAACCCGACGCCATATACCTCGGACAGTCGGAAGGGTTACATAAGAATATCAATAATCAACTACAACTACTCGCCTTAACTCAGAGTATTCTAGCAGAAACTTTTAAACAGTTTGAAAGAACCCATAATTAAATAATAACTATCATGAATGTCCACTTACCACCATAGGAATGAAATAACAAATACACTGAAAGTACATGGCCTTATGGCCTTACAAGAGTTCACTTGACAAAGTAACGTTTACATACATCGGCTCGCAGGCCGGCCACACATGACAGAAGTAAAATAACAATTTGCTTTTGCCTTCGAGGGCCTGCTCAGCAACATTGGCTTCAGCCCGCTATTTTGTACCTGGCTCCGCAGCACCTGCAAGCAACATTCCACCGCAGGGTGGCAAACAAAGCAATGGTCAACTAAAGCTGACCAAATTATAACGACCCAGCCCCTTACTCGGGATGGCGGCGATCCTTCCCTGCATTTCATTAGCACAGCTAAACAATAAAGTGTAAACATACTTTGCCATAGGTGTAGGCTCGCATGGCCAAACACCTCGTGCACTCAGGGCACATTTTCGGTGAATCCGGTCAATTCCGTGGCTTCACCACCATCCCCGAGATGGCAACATCGTGAACATTTTATTCTTTCTGGCAACGGCCTACTCCACTTTTGGGCCTCTAGCACCGAATCACATAGCCTTATCCTCTCCCACTTGCCCGTTGCTCACTCTGCCTAGTCACTTTAAGACGTACGCGCTGGCCAAGCTTCTCCCAGAGCCTAATACATTCCCAATCATCACACAACCCAGTTATGTATAATGATGTCTTCCAGGCCGCCAAGTTAGAAGAACTACGTTTCCGCTCAGTTTTCCGGGTGCGCCTTGGAGTTAATCCCCAAGGATCCCTGCTGCAATCTACCGTGTAGAAACCCTAAAAACACAAAGCACATAGTCTTCTCCGACAATCAATAAAATATGCAACATCACCGATCCAGACCAATATGTTCGAGTAGGCTTCACACACAATGTCTATGTCCGTACTTAGATTTAGGACTCTATATGCAACACAAGGGGGAATATTCGCATATACCCCAAAGAACACTGCACACTCACCGCACACTCTTGGGAGAGGGTTTCCCATGCAGAAAGAAAGAGAGCTTCACATGCTCAAGTAGAGAATCGTTACCCTTGAAGTTCGCTTTTGCTTCATGGGAAATTATCCTGATGGAAAGCTTCGCAAGGGAATTTCCTCCGCGGATCCGGTCTCGATTCTCAATTCGGTGCTCTAATGCTCCGCCGGTGGCCGAATTCCTCCTCTTCCTTCCTCCTTGCTCTCTCCTCTCTCTAACTCCTTAGAAATAGAATGCCTTAAGAGAATAATGAGGAATTAATCCACTATTCCCATCCTTATAATAGAAGGAACACATCTTGGACGTCAGATCTTGTTTAAAGAAAACGAACGTCTAGGATTCGCCTAAAATCTCTCAATCCTGGGCTTAACATGGTCTTGCACACGGTCGTGTTCTAGGTTGTGTTCCCCGATACAAGCTTGATCGTCGAGCACAGAAAAGGACACGGGTTAAGACATGCCCGTGTCTCAACCTGACATGCCAGTGTTGGGTAACGACACGCCCGTGACCTAGGGGCGTGCCACAAATAAATGCCATGCCAACAGTCATGTCCCTGATGGACACGGGTAAGAACACGCCTATATGGACAAGTATATGCCCGTGTTTACCAGTACACTCCTGTATACCACGGCCATGTACTTCAGTCGGCACAGCCCAATTTTCAACCCGAGCGGGACATGGGTAGTGATACGGGTAAGGACACGCCCGTATCACCCCTGACACGCCCGTTTCAACACTTTTCATAGCAGTGTTTTCTGTCATGTCCTTTACTGGACACAGCCAGCCAACACAGAGAAAGACATGGCCTTGGACACGCCCGTGTCCCCGGCCGTATAACCCTATTTAGGCACCAAAAAAATCTTTAGGATGCGACCGGTTCGATTATGATTTGCAGGGCGTTACAGGCTTACTACTATGTATCGTGCTCAATGAATGGGAGGTATTGGGGCCTATTTATAGGCTATGGCTGGAGATGGTCTTGGTAACGTTACCCTCGGTAGGGCGGTGATCTTTGACCGAGTTCGCGACATGCTACGGACTGAAGAGGTAGGTCAGCCTCTGTTGGCGAGCTGGAGGAGCAGGCCACAATCTTCTGGCGGATTGAGTAATGAGGCTGTCTTTACTACTGGATGGAGCAAGTTCACAACCTTCTGGCGAGCTGGAGTTGAGTCTGCGCTGTATTGTGTGGCCTGATGAAGTCCTGTTGCCAAGTCCTCCCTCAAGCAGACTGAGACCAAGTCTGCCCACTATTAGCGGACAAAAGGGGCAGGTCACCACTGCTGACTGGCGGTCTTGAGGCTTGTTCTCGCTATTGATGGTGGACAGCCTGGAGGCAGGTCGCCACTGCAAATTGCGCGGCCTGTGGAGATGAACTTTAGAAGTAGTCCGCACACCCACAGACTACAGCTACTCCATGACCTGGGCGGCCCGACAGGGGAGACTGCCCTAGCTGTGCAGCCTGAGCAGATAGAATGGTCTATCCTCCTTGCCCAAAGAGAGGTCTAAGGTAGGTCGTGACATGCGAGCTGGCTACCTTGGGAGGGATCGCCGATTTCTGGGTCAAAATAATCCTAGCACTTTTTTAAGTCCCGAAGGGAACTTCGAAAAAGTAGGAGACCCAGAAATATCGTGATCCTCCTCTCGGAAAATTGGTAGGAAAATAAGATGCATGGAGAGATAGAACCTGATGTCTCTCCTCAAAAAAGCCTGTTTATGCTTATTTTTTCTTCCTGCAAAGGAAGAGTTAATGCAAGCAAAAAAGGTACATCTTGAAGCAGTTAGAATTTTTCTTGTTTTTGCTAGTTTTAAAAGGTTTGAATTAATTCAAATGGATGTGAAAACTGCATTTTTAAATGGGTATATTAAGGAATAAGTTTATGTAGCCCCCTGGTTTTGTGAATGAAAAATTTCCTAATCATATTTATAAATTAGAAAAAGTGCTTTATGGATTGAAACAAGTGCCTCGTGCATTGTATGAAAGATTAATTTTATATTTGTTAAAGAATGATTATAAAATAGGTAGTGCAGACCGTACACTCTTCATTAAGCATATTAATAATGATTTGGTAGTTTTACATATTTATATTGATGATATTATATTTAGAGTCACTAATGAAGAGTTGTGTAATGATGTTTATTGGGTATGAAAAATGAATTTGAAATGAGCATGGTAGGAAAATTCACATGTTTTCTAGGTTTTCAAATTACTAAAAAATATGATGGTATTTTTATTTGCCAATCAAAGTATATTCATGATGTTCTTAAAAGATTTGATTTTGAAAACATTAAGCAATCTAGTACTCCTATGAGTGTTTCATTAAAATTAGGAAAAAATGAAAGTGGAATATTTATTGATAAAACCTTATATGAGGGATGATAGGATCTTTGTTATACTTAACCGCATCTAGATCTGTTATTATGTTTGCATTTTGTTTATGTACTTGATTTCAGGTTAATCCTAAAGAATCACATTTAAAAGCGGTTAAATGAATTTTTAGATATCTTATTGGTACTTTTAAATTAGGTTTGTGGTATCCTTATAATGATGATTTTATCTTACATGGTTATTCTGATTCTGATTATGCTAGTTGTTCTTTAGATCATAAGATCACAAGTGGCACTTGTCATTTTTTAGGTCCTTCACCTATTTCATGGTCGAGTAGGAAATAGAATTCTATTGCCCTCTCCACCATTGAGGCCGAATATATTGCACTAGGTAGTTGTTGTGCACAAGCCTTATGGATGAAACAAACATTAGAAGATTTTGGGGTACTTCAACATACCTTAGAATTAAAATGCAATAATAAAAGTATAATAGATCTAACTTCCAATCCAGTATATCATTTACGGTCTAAACATATAGACGTCTGACATCATTTAATTAGAGATCATATTAAAAAAGATCTTGTGAAAATAAACTTTATATACACTGAGTGAACACAAGGTGCCTACTGTACTAAAATCTCTACTTTCTTTTTCATTAAACCTCTTCTTGATTCCTGTTTTTCATCAGTAAGACTAGAATTCAGGGTCTTAGATATTTCAAACTATAAAATTAAATCTATATAAAAAAATTATAATTTACATTAAGACTTAGATTAAACAACATTAGCACCAAACTTACCACACAAACATAATTAAACATGATGATGCAATAATAATTAAACATCAGAAATGTCTTAGCACACATAAAAGTCACCCAGAAGTCTTATCACACATAAACATTAACGGAATACTAGAAATCATAAAATCTCACTATTATTGGGCGATAGCAGCTGTCGTCATGCGATATCTCCTGGAAGACTACCTGCAAGAACCATCGATTCCGAACTCCCAATCCTCATTAGTGGGTGGTTGATCTTCACTTGAACTTTAGCCTCACTCTCGCAGTCATCTCACGCAATGATTTAAAATATTGCAGATCCACTAATAAAGCCCCTTGTACAGAGAAAGCATGATGGTCATACTATATCAATGAGTATTAGATACCTGAATGATCAACTCTATTGGGAGTCTTGTTGATTGTATGTTTGTTAGTTGTTGTAATTCATTTGATGAATAGATTATTATGTATTTCATTTTATATTTATGACATGTTCTTTTATAATATCAATTTATTTTTATGTGATAGATTAATTAACGTGATAAATACCCTTAGAATGTTTTCTTCCATAGGATTCAAGTTGATGACTTGAATGTGAGGGCCTATGTTTCTTAGATGTTTCATTCTTAAATGGTCCCTGGTCATCGTATCATTTTAGAAGCTAAGGGCGATGATGATACATTAAGACTAGCATGTGCGTTGACTGATGATCGGTTCTCACGGGTCATGATATTGTGATATCAAGTCATCACATGGGTACTGGTAAGTGAATAGGTTATAATGGATAGACCCATCATGAGACTACTTTGTGGATTGTTATATGAACGTATAACAAGTAGGTATCAAGTAGCAATGGTATTTATGGTTCTTTGACCTGAAGTCACAACATTCATCAAGTGAGGAAGAGCGTACTTTGATGCCATCAAAAGCCTCCCTTGAGAAAGGTTGATGATAACGGCGGTTATTGGGTATATTATATAAGACCCCTCCCCTTACCAAGGAGTTACCCAGGTCTTATGCCCAGAATCGTCGCCTTACAATGACATTAACACACGAGTTATTCGTCACTGCATGACACCGATCCTACTGGCTAGTACGATCATTTAACTTGTAAGCCAATTGATAATAGAAATTCAACTATAAAAGTAAAAGTCCACATCACAGAACATCATCGCATATATATATATATATAAAGGCAGTCCAACAATGAGTATAAAAGAGAGTAAGGGCTTATGCCCGGGACATGCCAAATAATACAAATCTCTCTCTCTCTTATAACACTCTAAGTAGATGCAAAATCTAAAACAAGGACACCCGTCATCACCTGATGCTGAGTTGTAGTAGTAGTGCGCGGTATTTTCTCCTCAAGTCCTGCCACCTCATCCTGCTAGTCGTATTGGTGCTCCAACTCCTCGAGCTCCTAAAATGATACGGTCACAACCAACCGTTAGTAAAAAAGACTAAGCCATTTTGTCCTCGCCTCACCCCCGCGACTCCTAGGAACTGAGCGGGAGGAAGAAAACGGAGGTTAAGGAATTGTAACTTATCATATAAAAGAGATCATATTAATTGATATGATAAGTATCTGTAGTATGAATGCCATAATAAATGTATGTATGTTATGACATGTTATGTATGTTATGATTCATACAAGTGCAACTCACTCACAAGACTTTGTGATCATAGCCTTTAGTTCCCCCTTTTTGGTGTTAGCTGAACTCTGTGGTACTACTATTGTGGTTATAGTAGTAGTGGAGAGGGTGTCTCCACTCCAAGGCGGGTATACACACTACCAGGCCTAGACCTCCAATATGCCTTTGTACACATCCTAGGTGCACTCTAGAGTCTATGTGTACTAATTTGCTGATTATCTCCACCAGTCTTATTGATCGAGTGTGCGTTTTTTTGGATCGTCCTCCAGACTGCAGTGTAAAACAACCCATTGGCCCCTCAAACCCTCAAACCTTGCCAAGGTCACCGTACTACTGTCGGTGTGACGACTGCACCAGTATCGCAGGACTCACTACTAATATGTTTTTATGCACATGCAAGTTATTCCAACCTGAGCCTCTAGCTCACAAGACCTACCCGTCCTGAAATAAATCTCCCAAGCCTCCAGCTCGTAGGACTAACTTGCCCTAGTATCAAACAATCGATCCTCTTGCTCACAGGACCAA
The DNA here is from genome assembly GCA_039513925.1 of Platanthera zijinensis. Classification (NCBI taxonomy): domain Eukaryota; kingdom Viridiplantae; phylum Streptophyta; class Magnoliopsida; order Asparagales; family Orchidaceae; genus Platanthera; species Platanthera zijinensis. The sequence goes on from CM077085.1 coordinate 166,216,741, forward strand.
CCCGTCCTGATATACAACTTCCGAGCATCCAACTCACAGGACTAACCTATTATGTATCCCTCCAACCCTGCACGGGTGAGATTGTTATGTCATTCCCTTAACCTATTAGACTACTCTTGTCTAATTATTATAATACTTAGCAGTTTAGGATTAATCTTGGACTTCCTGAGGTCAACCCGGTGAAGGGCTCGCAAAAGTACTAGAGAATACTATGGGCTGAAACCCAAATCCCCCTTTCTAGGACACTTACTATTATTAGTGTCTACCCATTATTAATGCGCCAATCTCGTTGTTGTTCTTGAGTAAACCTAATGATGTAAGATACTTTTTGGGACAACAACTATCTTTTGTCGGACTCCGTTATAACTATCCTCTTTGGTGACTTGCGCTCTAACACTCGATACTAAGTAGTGACGTACCTATGATTTTGACCATGGTTTCAAACTTCCCAACACATCTATAAATTCAATTATATCTCATTACTCTGAATGTCTTTGTAGGATCAAGCGCATACTCAACTGTTCCAAAATCTCAGACTATTGGAAATGGCGCTACTTAATTTCTTAAATAAGTAGCAGAGCGCCACGGGTCAAGTGAAGGAATGACAGACCCAACAATCCCCCCCCCCCCCCGCAGCATCCAGCACAACCCGTCGGCTCAGAGGTGGGGCTACCATATGGCCCACATGGCTCAGAGGTGGGGTTACCACATATCTACAGTTTTCCTGACCCGCCGGACCCACACAGGTAGAAAGGAAAAATCGGGATTTAATAGCGCCCCCCGATCTTGAACCCGTTACCCCCTCTAATACCAAATGTAGGATTAAGCGCAAACCCAATAGTTCCAAAAGCCCGAACTGCTGGAAAGGGCACTACTTAATTTATTAAATAAGTAGCACAGCGCCACGGGTCAAGTGAAGGAATGCCGGACCCAATTGTCTTAATACTATATGTAACTTTTACTAAATGTAGCCCAAGACTTGACTATAACCCATATGAGGTGACTTCCAATTTCTTAAGCCAAAGGCCTCCAAATTTTTATCATGGGTTAATCTTATGGTAAATAGTGGTAAATAAGAAATCCATAATTTTTCCAACTATTTTGGACCATAAATTAAATTATTTAGTTAAGTGACCTAAGTCACATTGAACGTGAACTACCATAACTAGAGGTTCTTTATGTATAATTAATTTATCTGATGTTCATCCTAGTTAAAAAGATCTGCATACCAAATATCCTAATTTTCCAAAATGATTTGACCCCTGTTTTCTATTTATGACTAAAATCACAATATTACCCCTTTTTTCTATTTATGACTAAAATCACAATATTACCCCTTTTTTCTATTTATGACTAAAATCACAATATTACCCCTTTACAAATGAAGTGATAAAAATAATCATCTAACAATTCATGGAAAATTCCTAGCATTAATATTATAAAAATAGTGTTCAAAATAAACTTTCACATTTATATCTAGGGGTTTGACCTAGGATTTCCACAATCCAAAATATCTATGAAAATGTCACTATTAATACAAGTATCATAAATAATCCTCCAAAAATTCTAATATAATTTATAGGGGTTCACAATATTGAAATAACGGTCTAAACAAATTTGCACAATTTTCTAAGTACTAATAATCATTCTTTTAAGCAAAATTACATAAGGGTATAATTAGATTTATACTATTTTCACAAGAAATAATTCTCAAAAACTCTCACAAATTTTTCTAGAGAAATGAAAAGACCTTTTAGGGCTTTGTCAATAAATTAGAATTTTCCAAGTTCAATTGCCCTAGTTTTCTTTTAAGCACATAAGTGTGCTAGTTTTGAAATAAATCTAAACTATGGGATTTTTTATTCCAAAAATCCCAATTTTTCCATGAAATGAGTATTCCACCTCCATAAACCTCTGGCTAAATTTCCATGTACATGCATTGGGCCAAATGGGCGTAATTCCTATTTTTCCTCTTTTTAACTATTAGCACGCCATATTCATTTATACCTTCACCATGCATGTTGGATCCTCCAACATATAGAGGTTAAATGGACTCTAAATTTTTACCAAGGTATTAAAATGACCTTAGAGTCATGCCACCAAAATTTGGGGGTATTTAGAGTTGAAAATCTCCATAAATTTCATTTATTTGATAAATAACATTTTTACTAAAACTATAGAAAAATATCCTCCAAAAAATCTAATTTTTTTGGCACAGTCTCAGTCTAATATACACACATGCATGACCTAAATTTCACTGCATGTGGAATTGTAGTTTAGCATAGGAACACATTTTAATTTTTGCTCTAGTTTAGGAGCAGTCCAAGGAGAATGGCCCTACAAGAAGATACAGTTCTTCAAATGGTTTATTTAAGGTGTCAAATTAAATTTCAGACGTAGGGATACATTTTTAAGTTGACAACTATTTCTGAATTTGCCTCAAATTGGGCTAAATTCATCATGCAAGTCACTGTATTAACTGTGATAGAAAATACAAAATAAATAAATTAATACTATAATTTATATCCATCAAGATGTAAATCATTGGGTCGTCGTGCCCGATATGCCAATGGCCCAGATCAATCCTGACTGGGCCACTTTGATCTCCGAATTCAGGCCACTTGAGCCACTACCACCATCTGTGATTATCACCACCACCTCCGTTGAGATGGTTGCTAGCGTTTCCCGACGATATGGCCTCCAGGGGCGGCTACTCCGGCGAACCGAGCAAGGAGAAAAAGCTAGGAAAATCTACCATTCCTCACATGGCATCAGGCTTAATTTAGCCAGATATCCCTCCTAATGGATCTAAAGATCTAGCACAGAGGGAGAGAAGGAGAAATGGACCCTTAATCGTGCTTGGCGGCGGGTTTGGTGGGGGTGTGCCATGGCCGATCCTTGCTCCAGCGAACTAGCTCCAAATCTCATTCCTTCACCTAACGCTTTGCTCTAGGACTTGATTTCCACTCCTCTCAGTTCTCTGAAGGTGATAGTGAAGTCAAATAGGGGTGTTTTTATTGGTTGTGGAGTTTTGAATAAGTGTGCATTCATCCAAGCATGGGATGCTTCACCATGGCTGCCATGTGTCCACTATCCCTAGAAATGGACTAGGAATTACTGCTGGAGCTCAGAGGTGAGCTTAGAAAGAGTGGAGGAGGGCCATATGGCCTTCATCTCTGGATTTCCCTCTTCCATCTCTCCTTGACTTGGGTATTTTCCCAAAATACCCCCATGCATGTTACTACCCTCCAAAAAAAGAGGGTAGGGGCTGTAATTGGACACTTGGGCTGCTAATGGGCCATGGGCCATGGTCTTAGCCCTTTGGAAATGGGCTTGGATCTTAATTTATCCTTTGGGCCTTATGTGTAACACCCCAATCCGTCACATAGCATATAACAGTAGGTCCGGCCGGGGCCCGACGTCATATACCACGGACAGACCGGTGGGTTACTCATTGAAACCAACCAACCAATCACAACGTCCTACACAGAGCATCTAGCGAAAGCAGTTTATTAAGTTACAAAGAATAAATAACCCAGCAAAGGATGAATGTCCACTACTCAACCCAACAGGAATGTACAATACACGAATACTGTCCTTATGGCCTTACAATAGTTGGCTCAAAAATAAGTGTCTTCCAAACCTCGGCACGCAGGCTGGTCATACATGAGAATATAAGGAAAAAAACACTCAAAATTAGGCCTTCGAAGGCCGGCTCGGCAACTTGGGCTTTAGCCCGTTATTTTCCGCCCGACTCCGCAGCACCTGCAAGCAACAATCCACCGCACGGTTGCAAACAAAAGCAATGGTCAGCTATGCTGACCAAATTATAACGACCCCGCCCCCAACTCGGGGCGAAGATATTCTTTCCCTACATTTTATTAGAATAATCAAGCAGTATAGTGTAAACACACTTCATCACAGGTGCAGGCACGCACGGCCACACACCCCATGCACTCAGGGCACATTCACGGCGAACCGGCCAACGTCACATTAATTTAAGCCTTAGACGTTTCCGTCTCACCACCGTCCCTTGGATGGACAACCTTATGAGCATTTTGTCTTCTGGTTCGGGTCACATCAATTTAAGCAATAGACCGCCGGAGACACTAATCTATGCCAATGGACCCAACGAACGACATAGAACAGGTATGGTTCCTCTTGACCCGTTGCTCACACCGCAACGTCAATTTAAGCCATATGCGCAGGTCAAGACTCCCTGAGTCCCGTTTCTATCACATAGTTCACATAACCCGGTTATGTTCAAGTTGGCTCCCCAGCCACCAGGTTGGCAAAATCACGTGTTTTCCTAGTTTTCTGGGTGCACCGTGGAGTTAGTCCCCAAGGCTCCCTATTGCAATCTACCTCGTAGAAAACCCGAAAAACAAACATTCGCACGGAGTCTTCTCCGGACATTTATGCAATGCAATATCACCGATCCAGACCAACTTGTCCGGGTAGGCTCCACGCATCATGCCTATGTCCGTTCTTATATGCAGACTCTATACAAGGGGGACTTTACATATCTACCCCAAGGAACGCCACAAACTCACCGCACACTCGCGGGAGAGGGCTTCCTATGCAAAGGAAAAGAGGACTTCACATGTCCTAGGATGATAATCGTTTCCCTAGCATTTTTCCTTGGCTCCATAGAAATCTATGCAGATGAAAAGCACCGCAAACTCCTTGCCTCCGTAGATCCGAAGTCAGCTCGCAATTTGGAGCTCCTAAACTCTGTTGGTGACCGGAACTAGCCTTCCTTATTCCTCCTTGCTCTCTCCTCTCTCTAGATCTTAGAAAGAGAGTGAATCCAAGCTTATGAGGAATTTACACCCCTGAACAGGCCTTAACCCTAAGGTGGGAAGAGCCTGAACCATCAGATCCAAAAACAAGGAAACGAACGGCTTAGATTCAGCCCGAATTTCTAAAACCTTGGCCGAACACGGGTTCTAACACGCCCTTGTTTAGGACTGTGTCACCCATTCGTCGTCAAAACTGTCGCGTCCCGAAAAGAACGCGGGCACCCGACACGCCCGTTTCAGGCTTGACACTCTCGTGCCAGCCAGTACACGCCCGTGTAGCTGGGCGTGTTCCCTCAATGACACAGGTCAAAAACAACCCGAGCACAACACGGCCATGTAACACGCCTGTGTCACATGCCGTGTGCTAGACACGCCCTGGGACACGCCCGTGACCCAGGCCATGTAACTGCTTTGGCACAAACCGCCACACGACTCGAGGAGGACACGGGTATTTGACACGCCCATGTCGAATTTCACACACCCGTGTCGGACCCGAACACACCTGGGCTCAGGTCGTGCATCCCTCACTTAACGATCGTTGAGTGCAAGTCTCTAAGTGACTGATACGACCTAGGACACGCCCGTGTCCCAGGCCATGTTCACCCCCCCCCCCCCCGACGATCGTTGACTCCAAAATCGTCGACCACCCGACCAATGCCGAACCCGAGCACGACACGTCTTGGGACACGCTCGTGTCCTAGGCCGTACCACCTCTACCAAAACTCAGATTTGGCTCAAAATGCCACCCGTCACCCTTTTGAGTTTCGGGGTGTTACATTATGTTGACAAAGTTTGACTTTAGGGTTGACTTGGTCAATTTGATGATTGGGCTGACCCCACTTGATGGTCAAGAGCCCTATAGAACCACCAAACATGGGTTGGACCATGGTGGTGCCCTACTTGGGCTAATTGGGCCTATGTGTCTAATTTTTACCAAATTAGGGTTAGAGTTGACTTTGGTCAAATTGGGTTAATAGGTGACCTATGATGGGGCTTTTGGGCCACTTAGATTTCTTTTAGGGTTGGGGACATAGTGGTGGGGTCAATTTGTACCTATGGTTCCAATTAGGGCTAATTTAACTTAAGTTGACTTGAGCCCTATATTGGGCCCCATGTGGGTCCATCCTAACTCCTTGGGCCCTAAGTTCAATACCTTGTCTAATCCTTCTCACACACCACGTGTCCTACCATAATCTAAGTTAAGAGGTCTAGAAAAAATGGGATGTTACATGCTACGAGTCATTTGGTTGTTTATGCGTGGACAAAATGGGATTTGTCCTCCTATTTGACAGGAGTTACATCCATGGGCCCCTTAATGGAATGGGACTTAGAAATACATGGTCATGCTTAGTTGATTCAATATGAGATATTGTGCTCACCAATTTTCAGAAGTCCATTTTAGATCAGAAAACTTGGATTGAACAATTATGAGGGTGACACATGTCTGTGCCTCTAGTTCTATCTAGATGTAAGGGACAGAGGGACATGACAACACTGATACATTGGTCATAAAGGCTTATTGAGTTTTTGAACTCTTATTGCTTGGGGAGCAATAATGTATTGTTATATGCCGCTCATTGTTTTTGAGGCTTTTGTTTGATACATTCAAGATCAAGTGGGATATTGTTGTTGTTACCATGATGATTTGGAAGTAGTCAAATAGGTGGTCTCATTGCCAACATGATATGAGCCTATAGGGTCGCAAATAAGAGTGTTTGGAGAATTTAAAGAATAGATTGTGTTGGTCTTACTCATATGCGATGAGTGAAGGACCAAGTACTTGACTTATTGGAATGAATTGAGTGCGTTGAGACATCTCGATGATTTATCAAGTCGTTAGCTGATTCGTTTAGTTTGTCGAGTGTGTTGATACATCTCGATGATTCCTTTAGTCAAAAGCTAATTCGTTGAGTGTGTCGAGTGCTTCGAGTGCGCCGAGACATCACGACGATTCGTCAAGTCATCTCTGTAAATGATTCGTCGGGTTGATTCCAATAGTTTTGGGTATGTGGATAGCGACGATTCAAGCCTATTTATACCCAAGGGTATATATATATCTGTCACCTTAGGGTTTTAGATGCATGAATTAGGGCAAATAAAAAAATAACAGAAATTTTTTCCCGAAATGTCGATCTCGTCGCTCCTGTAAGCCCTGATTCTTGCGTCTGTCCCCTCCTCTCTTGTTGCATACCTAGCAGTTTGTGGAGACACGGAGGGCTTTCCATTCTCCATCCTAGATCTTATTTGGCAAGGTGTCTGTATTCTCCCCGTTCGTGTGGATTTATGTAGAGCTGCAAATCCATTTTACTTGAACTCACACACCGACAAAGGACTGTTTTGGAGCATCTTGATTAAGTGTCGACTCAATCCCACTCAAGTATATTCCTATTTTATATTATGAAAACTTCTTGATCAATGTTCATCACAAGATCCAAGTTTCTATTTAATGTTTTCTTGAACTTCATTCCGCTGCGCACATATGATGTGTTGTTGAGAAAAACCTTATATTTAGTCAATAGAAATATCTTCATGCGTGTTCTGTAGTGGTTGTAGCACTCCCATAAACATGAGAGGCCGACTCACACCTTATCCCTCAGGGAAAGCGCAATTTGCGTTGTCCAACATACTTCAGGATTTTAATCCTTTTTGAAGTAACCTCCTTTTGATACCACTTGTTGGATCGTGTGACCAGCCTTAGAGGTGGGCGAATAAGCTTTTTCCGATTAATTCAAAATTAAAATGTGTTTTACAAAGGAAAACTAGTTTTGGATGCAAACGCGTGGCGTTAACTTGCTAGCGCCCGACGGAAGGTCACAAAAGTTGTTTTCTCCATAAAACATCGCCTTACAAAGGCTCGCACAACCTTCAGAGATCTACCAACACACAATCACAAAATTACAATATGAATAAACGAACACTAGTCTTATTCAAGAATAATGAAGGTGGTTTACAATTAAGAACAACTAGATCTCCATGACGTTAGAGATCGGAGGCGATAAAATACAAACTTCTCTTTTTATTTCTATACTGATCCACTATCTGGATCGCTTGGCTCTCTCCCTCCCCCCTCCCCCCTCCCCCCAGAAAGGTCTTCGAGCCGACTCTTCGCCTTCCTACTCAGAAGGGTCATAGAGCCCCACTGAATCCCAGGATCTAGACGTCCATTACCGGGACGATTTATCATGAAACCCTTCTCAGATTCTGACAACCCCCGATAGATTTTCCTCAAAATTGATCCCTCGATCTAGACATCCTTCACCAGGATGATTTCTCATGAAACCCTTCCCAGATTTCGACGACCCCCCGGTCAATTTTCCTCACACACAAAATGTAACATCTTAATTCTTACTAGACCACTTAAGTCAAATTAGGGTGGGATATGTGTTGAGGGTGAAGGGTTAGGATAGGTAGTGACCATAGGACACAATGAGTTAGGAGGAACTCACATGGGGGCCACTATAGGGTCCAAGTCAACTTAGGTCAAACTAGCCCAAATTGAAACCACAAGTACAAATAAACCTCACTACTATATCCCTAACCCTAAAAGAAACATAAGTGACTCAAAAGTCTTATCATAGGGTCACCAAATTGTCCAATTTGACCAAAGTACCCTATAGGTCAACATAGGTCAACTAAACCCTAATTAGCTCAATTAGGCATCACATGATAAAATTGACCCCACCACTAAACTCTAAACACTAATTGGAGTTCATTGGACCATGAAGCCTCATCACATAGTCACACATTGGTCCAATTTGACCAAAGTCAACTTAAACCCTAATTTGGTCAAAATCATATACATGAGTTCAATTAGCCCAATTGGGGCATCACCATGGCCCAACTAATATTGGGTAGTGTCATAGGGCTCATTATCATCAAGTGGGGCCAGTCCACTCATCAATTTGCCAAGTTAACCCTAAAGTCAACCTTGATCAACATTAAGCCTAAATGGGGAATTAAGGGACCAAGCCTAATTCCAATGAGCTAAGTCCATGGACCATGTCCCATTAGCAGCTCATTAGTCCAATTAGAGCCCCTACCCTTTGATTTTGGAGAGAGATGACATGCATGGGGGCTGTAATGCCCCGAAACTCAAAAGAGAAACGGGCAGCATTTTAGCCGAGTTTGGGTCTTGGGAAGGTGAACACGGCCTGTGACACAGGTGTGTCACATGGCCGTGTCATGCTCGGGTCGTCGAGGCGAGGTCGATGATCGTTTAAGGTTGGGAACATGGCCAGGGACGTGGGCGTGTCCCACCACGTGTCTAGCACACGGCATGTGACACTGGTTCACCGTGTAAGTGCCCTGAGAGCACGGGGTGTGCGGTCGTGTGTGCCTGCAGCTGTGGTGTTGTGATTATTCACTATAATGCTTATTATGCTAATAAGTGCAGGGAAGGAGCATCGCCGCACCGAGTTTGGGGGCGGGATCGTTATAATTTTGTCAGCTTAAGCTGACCATTACTTTTGTTTGGCACCGTTGCGGTGAATTGTGCTTGCAGGTGCTGCGGAGCCGATCGGCAAATAGCAAGCCAAAGCACTTGTTGCTGAGACAGCCCTTGAAGGCCTTGTTATGTTTACTTGTTTAATTCATGTGTGTCCGGCTTGCGCGTCGATGTATGGAAAACACTGTTTTAAATTTTGTGAACTCTTGTAAGGCCATAAGGCCGGTACTTTGTGTTTTGGGTTTGTTAGTGGACATTCATGCTTGTGGCTGGGTTCTTATTTTTGCAACTTAATTAATTTCTTCTGCTAGGTGCTCTGTGTAGGACGTTGCGATTGGAATAATGGTTTCATTGAGTAACCCTTCCGTCTGTCCGTGGTATATGACGTCGGGCCCCAGCCGAACCTACTGCTAGATGCTATGTGACGGATAGGGGTGTTACAATTTGGTATCAGACTACCGGTTTCGGTCAGGCTTAAATGAATTCGTGGATGAATTCAATTTAAGGGGCGGTGAGCACATGTATGTGCGTCACCGTTATAACATGAAAAGAACCCAAGAATGTCCAATTAGGAATGAAAATACAAATGTTAGAGGAACCTGCGTGTTCCTATAATTGATTTTTACAATATTATTCTGTCACTTAACGGTTTTTTGAACAACTATAGGTGACCAGGAGTGGTGCAGGGCCATCAGAACGTCCAGTTTCTGAGGCAAGTAGCGCACCGAATGATGCGCCAGCAACACCTCCTTCGACAAAAACCATACGATTGGTAGTTGAAGCAGTGTTTGTGATGAATAATGCACAGCCTACGAGGCAAGTGCAATAGCCTGCCCCTATTGTGGATCAAGTACCGCTCCAAGCGGCGGAACCAAGGAGAGTGGAGCAGGTTGTGGTGGAGACAATGATGCCTAGGAGAGGAATGGAGAAACAGCTCAAACACGTTATGGGCATTAATCATCCAATGTTCTCGGGGACAGGAACCCAAACCCAAGCGGAGGATTGGCTCTCCAGAGTTAAGAGAGTCTTGAAAGCTACAGAGACGGAAGAGTGGCAGAAGACCACTATTGCCACTTTCTTGTTGGATGGCGACACAAGAATATGGTGGGAAGGTTTGGAGTTTCACCATTTTAGGGGTAGACAACTTACAAACATCTCGATAGAAGAATTCTCGAGACTGTTCTTAGCTCGATTCCTCCCCTCAGCTTAGAGGATTGCAATGGAGAACGAGTTTTAGAAGTTGGTGCAGTGAGAGAGTAGCGTGGATGAGTACTGATGAGTTGTAAATATACCTATATTTTCGTATTTTATTTAAGTTATTTTTGTTTATTTTTGTCCTTTTTTTCTTGTTTTATTCAATAAAATATTTCTTTTTTGTAAAAATATATTCTAACTTAGCATTTTTTATTTTCTGAATTTTTCCAGGAAAAAATAATTTTCTGACCTGTCACGCCCATGACCATGCCCGACACGGGCGTGTCAGGCACTCAACGCCATCAGCCAGTCGGCACTCAACGATTTTACTGTTCTAGACTCAACGCCTTCTTGACACGCCCGTGTCAAAGCTCGTCACGCCCATGTCAATGTCGGCACTCAACGCTTCGTCAACTGTCAACACTGCCGACATCAGGATGTCAGCTGTCTCAGTCACGCCCTACGTCACGCCCGTGACCAAGATTGTCATGCCCGTGACTTGCCACGTGTTCCTTACAGAAGCTTCCAGATCGTCGATCGCCGCTCGCAGATCGTTGACCGAAGACCCGTCACGCCCGTGACCATGTCTGTCACGCCCGTGACCGACACGTGTCACCCCGACCTTCCAGAATTTCGTCAGCTGCCAGCAGAAGCCAAGTCAAACACGTTTTTTTGACCGACATGCCCCCTGTCACGCACGTGACCTAGGGCGTGTCACACCCGAATTTTTGCCTATAAATAAAAGCTTCCAGGAAGCTTTTCTTGTCCACTTTTTTGGTTCATCTTACTTAGGGGAGGTGCTGCCCATTTGGATTCCATGCTATGTAAGGGAACTTTATCCCCCTCTCTCTCTCTCTCTTAGTTTAGTTTAGGATGTTTGTTTCAGCTTTCCTTGTAACAGCTTTTTCATAATAAAATGTTAGTTTTTTTTCTCTCTTATGTTGTTTGGAATCCATTTGAATGCGTCGAACTTAAGTAATTTTTTGTTTTCTTTTTTTGTACTTTTCTTTTTATGCTTTCATTTTTTGTTTTATTACTCGTTTACTTTAGGAATTTTTTAGCATTTCTAGCCGTTGTAATGTCCATTTCATTTTCATTTTCCGCACTTGTTTATGTTTAGATTTTTCTTTTTAACTTTCATTTTCATTCTTAAGGCTTTATAAAAGTGTTTTAAAAGGTGTAATTTTTATTTTCTTCAACTTAGAACTTTTTAGGATCGTAAAAACTTTTCGTCTTTTTTAGTTTTATTTTCACTTTTTAGGAGCTTTTATAAAAACTTAAGAATGAAAAAGTCGTTGTTATAATTTTTCACTCACTTCATTTAAGCTTTTTATTTTCAAAACTTTTTACCCGTTTAATTTTTATTTCATCTTTTTACGTATTTCTACCGCATTCTAGCAGTAGAAATGCAGTCGTTTTAATTTTCCAGCACTTTGTTTTTTGTCTTATTTTTGCAAGCGTGCGTGCGTGTATGAGTTAGTTTTATTGCTTTATTTCATTTCTGTAGAGTGCGTGTGCGTGTATGCATCTATTTCCACCTACTCGTTAAGAGTTATATGGCGCTCTGCTTTCATTTCCCGCCCACTCATTTGAGTGGGACTTTTTTTTATATTGCTTTCATTTTCTTCCTACTCACTTGAGTAGGAAAACTTTGCGTGCGTGTGTGTGTTTTCATTTATGTAGAGTGCGTGTGTGTGTTTTACTTTCAAGTAGAGTGTGTGTGTGTATGAGATAAGTTTACCCCCGTCCACTCATTTGAGCCGGGATTCGCATTTACTGCTTTCTTCAGCCCTACTCGTTTGAGTAGGACTCGCAATTTCCTGCTTTCTTTACTGCTTTCCTTTACTACTTTTTTAATGCTTTCTTTATTGCTTTCTAGCATTAAGTGTCCCCATTACGATGAGTAGCTAACCGCCCTTAGCCCTCAATATCGAAGAGCATAGGGACAAACAAAGTAGCTTTAAATATTTGAAGGTCCTATTTTTCAGTTCAATTAAATTTCTTAAGGTTTGCCCCGGGTTAACGACGTGTAGGACCGCATAATCGATGTGCAGGCTCTATTTCTGTTATCCATACGCAACGCCGAGAGGCCGTGCGTATGGACCGATCACCCTTGGGAAAAGAGAGATCCGCGCTAACCCTCGAGAGAGGAGGCGCGTGACTCTATCGGATTGGGTTCCCCACCCAATAGCGGGGTTCTTAGCGTAATGTGGGCGTTAAGAGGAATCCTTCGTCGGTCTAGCGATCAGTCGAATAGTCTTAGCGTTCAGGTGAGCGATATTACCTAGAGATAGGTGTGCTCATTTTTGTGGAACCTCCACGGCCGAGTCTCCGCCTTAATTAATTTGAAATTTAGGATCTGTTTTTATTAAAAGTTATTTTAGTTCAATTCTCTTTTTGATATCGTCGCACTGAGTTCTTCATCGGCCTTCTGCAATTTATTATTATTATGCATTTTTTATATTTTTAGGTCATATTTTCTTTTAAAACAAACTCAAATATTATCGGTAAAATAATAGGCTTTCAGGGAAAGAGTAGAAATAGCTAAGCCGGCCCCGAGAACAATACGACCCCGATATTCCTCCACACGGGAATATCTTGTACTACACGCGATAGGTGCACTTGCCTACCTTTTATTAAAACTCGGTCTAAAACTCTTTTTATATAAAATAAATCCGCGCGCCCCGCCTTTCTTTCAAATAAACATAACCACCGCTTTTTCTTTTAATAAATAAACCAACACCCATACCCGCGGGGGGCCGCGAGTTTTAACCATCAAGTTTTTGGCGGCGTTGCCGGGGAAAATTTTTGACTTACTATTTTGAATTCCTAAAATCTATTAATTTTACCCTTTATTTCTATATATAAAAAAAACAACAAAATGTCCACCAAAAAAATTATATTTATAATAATAATAATAATAATATCAATATTAATAATAATAATAATAAATACTAAAAAAAAATCTAAAAATCAGAAAACTAAAAAAAAACTTTAAAAAATAAAAAAAACTAAAAACTAAAAAACTTATAAACTTATAAAATTTTAAAAAAATAATAATAAAATTAAAAAAAAACCTAAAATTCAAAAATAAAAAAAATGATGAAATTTTGTTTTTTTTTTATTTTCATCAAAAAAATTAAAAATTAAATAAAAAATATACTTTCGATATTTTTTTTTTATTTTGCCTTTAACTTATTTTCATTTTATTTTTAATTTTCAAATACAAAACAAAAAAAAACATAAACTTAAAAATCTAAAAAAAAAATTCATTAAAAAAACTAAAAAATACACATATAACAAAAAAAATTTAATTATATATTTATTTTGTCATTTCGGCACGCTTCACTATTATGAGCGCTAGGGGATCGCATATCAGTCACGCTCTAAGCTAAGACGTTAGCTTACAAGTCACACTCACACGCGCCCCGTATCACCCGCACATTTTTCGCCGAATTTATCTTTTTCATTTCTTATATTATATTTTTGCTATTTCTTCTAAACTTTTGCAGGTCTTAATTTAACGGCCTTCCCCGAACGCGGTTTAGGGAAGATTTCTAAACCCTTGTTTTTAATTTTAATTTTTGTACATACTGCTTAGATTTTTATATATATATCTCGTTCCTCATACTTAGTGCAATATTGGGGACAATGTTGGACTTAAGTATGGGGGTGTTTCCTATTTTCTGTCTTTTTATTTCATGCACTTAATAAAAAATTCCAAAACATTTGCAAAAATTAAAAGAATTTCAAAAAATATTTTCATGCTTTAAATAATAATAATAATAAAAATTCAAAAAAATGAATCATCGCTCCGCAACATTCGTCTCATCGAACCAACCACAAATAAGAGTCTGTTCGCGGGCGATCCTTTTTTACTTTGTAAATATTTTGTAAATATTCTCGTCCATTTCCACTTCTCTTTCCTATCTTGTAAAAATTCTCTCTTTTCTTGTAAATATTTCTGTAAATCAAAAAAAATTTAAAAAAAATTGTATAACTCAAAAAACTCAAAAAAAATTTGCATAACCTTTAAAAAATTCCAAAAAAACGATAATAACTCCAAAATATGAAAAAAAATAGAAAAACTCTTAAAAATTATTTTGAATTAAATAATTCGAATACCTCATTTCTTAACCTCCTTGCTCTCCAAAATAATCATTTCGAGTTTATTTATAAGCAGATTTTAATTAATTCTTTATTTACTATTCGTTTATTAATTGTAGCTCGATAGATTTAGATTTCTGGGGTTAAGATTTTAAAGAATTTTTTATGACTTTTTCTTATTATTGGGAACTTATGTTTCTCATTTCACTTCTTAATTTTTGAAATAAAGCATATTTTTATGTTAGAAAATAACATTTATGGATTTTATATTATTTCTACTTATGTTTTAGAAACATAGGAAAGTCCAAATTAAAGAGGTTGCTCTCGAAATTTTTTATTAAACTCTAGTTTTCTTTTTGAAATAAAAAAATTCAACCATCCACCTTTTTTTCATACCTTAAATCGGTATGATTCCCCACTCACCCTTAAAAGATCTTATGTCAATGGGGATAAGATTTCATCCCGTAAACATAGGCACCCAATATTTTAAAAAGATTATATGACGGAGTAAGAGGATAAAATTCATTACTCCTATACATATTCATTGGGTTTATTTTATTTATGAAGAAAAAAAATTCATGTTAAGGAAAATAAGATTTCACTTTCCCTTAACATCCAAATCAAAAAAAAATTGTGTGAAGGTTCGAGAAAAAAGTACCTCGCCTCAAAATCAAAGCCTTCTTCATATCCGCCAATCCACTTATATAATTTTCATGATTCTAGAATTAATTTAAAACTTTTTGAGAGCACAATTTTTAAATTGAATTATTTTCTATCAATTTCTTTTTAGCTAAAGTTTTTTTCGATAATTTCAATCCATTTTTGTTAAACTAACAAAAATATTTTTCGCTTTCTATTTTTTCATTTAGAAGTATTTTTGAAACCGTTCCTCTATTTTAACATTTTCATAAGTTAAGATTTAATTCTGAAACCCCGGAAATTCATTTCGATCTTTCGTACAATTAAGTTAAGCGTTAGTTAAATTTTGGATTCTTTTTAATTCCTTATAGGTTCATCTCCAACTTTTGCTCTGGAATAGCAAAAGCTTAAGTATGGGGGTATTTGATGAGTTGTAAATATACCTATATTTTCGTATTTTATTTAAGTTATTTTTATTTATTTTTGTCCTTTTTTGCTTGTTTTATTCAATAAAATATTTCTTTTTTGTAAAAATATATTCTAACTTAGCATTTTTTATTTTATGAATTTTTCCAGGAAAAAATAATTTTCTGACCTATCACGCCCGTGACCATACCCGACACGGGCATGTCAGGCACTCAACGCCATCAGCCAGTCGGCACTCAACGATTTCACTGTTCAAGACTCAACGCCTTCATGACACGCCCGTGTCAAAGCTCGTCACGCCCGTGTCGATGTTGGCACTCAACGCTTCGTCAACTTTCAACACTGCCAACATCATGATGCCAGCTGTCCCAGTCACGCCCTACGTCACGCCCGTGACCAAGAATGTCACGCCCGTGACTTGCCACGTGTTCCTTCCAGAAGCTTCCAGATCGTCGATCGCCGCTCGCAGATCATTGACCGAAGACCCGTCACGCCCGTGACCATGTCTGTCACGCCCGTGACCGACACGTGTCACCCCCGACCTTCCAAAATTTCGCCAGCTGCCAGTAGAAGCCAAGTCAAAAAACGTTTTTTTGACCGACACACCCCCTGTCACGCCCGTGACCTAGGGCGTGTCACACCCGAATTTTTGCCTATAAATAAAAGCTTCCAGGAAGCTTTTCTTGTCCACTTTTTTGGTCCATCTTACTTAGGGGAGGTGTTGCCCATTTGGATTCCATGCTATATAAGGGGACTTTATCCCCCTCTCTCTCTTTCGCTTAGTTTAGTTTAAGATGTTTGTTTCAGCTTTCCTTGTAACCACTTTTTCATAATAAAATGTTAGTTTTTTTCTCTCTTATGTTATTTGGAATCCATTTGAATGCGTCGAACTTAAGTAATTTTTAGTTTTCTTTTTTTGTACTTTTCTTTTTATGCTTTCATTTTTTGTTTTATTACTCGTTTAGTTTAGGAATTTTTTAGCATTTCTAGCCATTGTAATGTCTGTTTCATTTTCATTTTCCGCACTTGTTTATGTTTAGATTCTTCTTTTTAACTTTCATTTTCATTCTTAAGGCTTTATAAAAGTGTTTTAAAAGGTGTAATTTTTATTTTCTTCAACTTAGAACTTTTTAGGATCGTAAAAACTTTTCGTCTTTTTTAGTTTTATTTTCACTTTTTAGGAGCTTTTATAAAAACTTAAGAATGAAAAAGTCGTTGTTATAATTTTTCGCTCACTTCATTTTAGCTTTTTATTTTCAAAACTTTTTACCCGTTTAATTTTTATTTCATCTTTTTACGCATTTCTACCGCATTCTAGCGGTAGAAATGTCGTCATTTTAATTTTTTGAGCACTTTCATTTTGCGTTTATTTGCAAAAACTTTTAGCTCGGTTAATTTTTATTTTCACTTTTTATGCATTTCTACCGCATTTTAGCGGTAGAAATACAGTCATTTTAATTTTCTAGCACTTTGTTTTTTGTCTTATTTTTGCAAGCGTGCGTGCGTGTATGAGTTAGTTTTATTGCTTTATTTCATTTCTGTAGAGTGCGTGTGTGCGTATGCATCTATTTCCACCTACTCGTTAAGAGTTAAATGGCGCTCTGCTTTCATTTCCCGCCCACTCGTTTGAGTGGGACTTTTTTTTATTGCTTTTATTTTCTTCCTACTCACTTGAGTAGGAAAACTTTGCGTGCATGTGTGTGTTTTCATTTATGTAGAGTGGGTGTGTGTGTTTTACTTTCAAGTAGAGTGTGTGCATGTATGAGATAAGTTTACCCCCGCCCACTCATTTGAGCCGGGATTCGCATTTACAGCTTTCTTCAGCCCTACTCGTTTGAGTAGGACTCGCAATTTCCTGCTTTCTTTACTACTTTCCTTTACTACTTTTTTACTGCTTTCTTTATTGCTTTCTAGCATTAAGTGTCCCCATTCCGATGAGTAGCTAACCGCCCTTAGCCCACAATATCGAAGAGCATAGGGACAAACAAAGTAGCTTTAAATATTTGAAGGTCCTGTTTTTCAGTTTAATTAAATTTCTTAAGGTTTTCCCCGGGTTAACGACGTGTAGGACCGCATAATCGATGTGCGGGCTCTATTTCCGTAATCCATACGCAACGCCAAGAGGCCGTGCGTATGGACCGATCACCCATGGGAAAAGAGAGATCCGCGCTAACCCTCGAGAGAGGAGGCACGTGACTCTATCGGATTGGGTTCCCCACCCAATAGTGGGGTTTTTAGCGTAATGCGGGCGTTAAGAGGAATCCTTCATCGGTCTAGCGATCAGTCGAATAGTCTTAGCGTTCAGGTGAGCGATATTACCTAGAGATAGGTGTGCTCATTTTTGTGGAACCTCCACGGCCGAGTCTCCGCCTTAATTAATTTGAAATTTAGGATCTCTTTTTATTAAAAGTTATTTTAGTTCAATTCTCTTTTTGATATCGTCGCGCTGAGTTCTTCATCGGCCTTCTGCACTTTATTATTATTATGCATTTTTTATATTTTTAGGTCATATTTTCTTTTAAAACAAACTCAAATATTATCGGTAAAATAATAGGATTTCAGGGAAAGAGTAGAAATAGCTAAGCCGGCCCCGAGAACAATACGACCCCGATATTCCTCCACACGGGAATATCCTGTACTACACGCGATAGGTGCACTTGCCTACCTTTCATTAAAACTCGGTCTAAAACCCTTTTTTATATAAAATAAATCCGCGCGCCCCGCCTTTCTTTCAAATAAACATAACCACTGCTTTTCCTTTTAATAAATAAACCAACACCTATACCCGCGGGGCGCCGCGAGTTTTAACCATCAAGTACCTCCACGAATTTACACGTTTGGGTCGGTATGCAAGTGCTACATTCACTGATGAGGAGCGAAAAACAAACCGATTTTATGAAGGTCTAAGGGATGACTAAAGATTACTGCTCTCGGGGCCGATGACGCAGGGCTTCTTGACCCTGGTCACCATATCCCGGTCATTAGAGAAAGATATGAAGAATATGGAGGCAAAGAAAGACTCCAGTGTTAGGAAGTCAGAGTTCAAGGTGCCTTCTTCAATGTCCGATTTCTGAAGGTGGAATAAGAAGGCTAGGACATCGGGTCCAGCACCTTCTTCTGGTGCTTCGGGGGCAACTACTAGCCGAACCCAGGGCGCTTTCTTTACTTGTGGGAAGCCGTGGCATTTTTCCCATGACTGTTGGAGCGGACGTCCAAAGTCTGAGAGGAAGCCGGGAACAACTTACGATGAAAAGGGCAAGGAAGTGGAGTCAACCACATCCCATTATGCTCCGACTCAACTAAGAGTCTACAATCTTGGTCAGTAGGAGGCCATCAAGCAAGCAGATGTGGTGACGGGTACGTTTTAAATTTATAGTAATTTGGCTTTAAATACTGTTACCTTGCACATGTTAGCTTATTACTGTTTGTATAGCCTTTGTTCTAATTTGTGAAAATCTGGCGAGAGAACTCTTCGATATGGAAGCTTCGCACTCCTTTTTGTCCGATGGTTTCATATCGCGCATCGGAGTCCCTTCTTCGATGGAGAAGGACAAATTGGATGTGTTATTGCCGAATGGGTGTTCTATGCGCACGGACAGAGTTTGTGTTGTAAAGATTCGTATTGGGAGTCAGGAGTTCGACTTGTTAGCATCGTTACTGACGCTAGTAGAGTTCGACGTCATTTTTTTTATGGACTGGCATTCGGAGCAGAAGCCATACATGATTGTAATCGTAAGGAAGTCAAGTTGGGAGCTGATCGGGTGGTAATGTTTGCGAGTTTGAAGGGGTCGAGCAAGACTTTAATGTCTGTTCTTCAGGTGGTCAAGGAAGTTCGTGCTGGCACAGAGCTGTTCTTCATACAAGTGGAGGCTGTAAAGCCAAAGCCAACTTTCGGTAGCATCCAAGTGGTGTGCAAGTACCCTGACGTGTTCCCGGACAATCTTCCTGGATCCCCACCTCAGCGGGAGATTGACTTCACGATTGAGCTAGTTTCAGGTTCCAAACCTGGTCACGCTCCCCTTATAGGTTGGCGCCTAAGGAGATGGCGTAACTAAAGGTTAAACTTGAAGAGTTGTTGGAGAAAGGTTATGTGCGTCCAAGTTCGTTGCCTTGGAGCGCACCGATCCTATTTGTCAAGAAGAAAGATGGATGTTTGCGACTGTGTATCGATTATAGAGAACTGAATAAGTTAACGGAAAAGAACAAGTACCCGATCCCAAGGATTGATGATCTGTTTGATCAGCTAGTCGGTTCATCAGTGTACTCAAAATTGGATCTTATGTCCGGTTATAATCAGCTGAGAATAAGGGAAAATTATATCCCAAAGACAGCATTCAACACGAGATATGGACATTTCGAGTTTACGGTCATGTCGTTCTGGCTGACTAATGTGCCATCAGTGTTCATGGATCTGATGAACAGAACGTTCAGAGAGTTCTTAGAAAACTTTTTGATCGTCTTTATCGACAACATATTGGTGTAATCGTAGTGCGAAGAGGATCACTTCAAGCATCTGCATTTGGTTTTGGAGGTGCGTAGGAGGAACGAACTATACGCAGAGTTCTCCAAATGAAAGTTTTGGTTGCCCTTAATAGCATTCCTTGGTCACATAGTCAGTGGAGAAGGGATTGCGGTGGATCCGGCAAAGATAGTTGCGATACGCGAGTGTCTTGTGTTGTCTACGGTAGCAGAAGTCCGGAGTTTTCTCGGGCTTGCCGGCTATTACAGGCGCTTCGTAGAGAACTTCTCACGGATAGCATTTCCTCTCACGACTTTGACAAGGAAAGATCAGAAGTTTTTTTAGACGCAGGAGTGCGCATAAGCTTTTGAAGAGTTTAAGGGTCGGTTGACCACGGCGCACGTGCTAAGTTGGCCTAGTGGGACCGAAGGCTTTGAGATCTACAGCAATTCTTTGGGCAGTGGTTTGGTCTGCGTGCTGCAGCAGCATGGAATTGTTATAGCTTATAGCTCGCGTCAACTGAAAGTGCATGAGAGAAATTATCTGGTCCACGACTTGGAGTAAGCAGCCGTGATTTTTTCTCCGAAGCTGTGGAGGCATTATTGGTACGATGTAAAGGTCGATATTTATTCCGACCACGAGAGCCTGAAATACCTATTAGACCAGAAGGATCTGAATATGAGGCAGCGAAGATGGATGGAGTTCCTGGGGGACTATACATTCAAAATTCATTATGTGCTAGGGAAAGACAATGTAGTTGCGGATGTGTTGAGTTGTAGGTCTCCGGCGCAAGCCAACTGGTTGTCGGTTCTTGACTAGCAGTTGATTTGGGAGTTTGAGGCGTTAGATATCTCTTGTGTTGACAAGCAGACTAGCGTTGAAGCGGTATTTAACTGGACGGAAGTTCAGTATGACCTGGCTGATCGAATTCGGCAGGCTATGGCTTTGGATAGCAGCATGAAGCAAATCATGGAGGAGGTTTCGGATGGGTAAAATTCACAATTTACGGATGAAGATGGACTGCTAAGGAAGGATAGTCGTTTGTGCGTCCCAAACATTGGTAATTTACGGGTGGAGTTGATGTACGAGGCTCATCATACTAAGTACTCGATTCACCCAGGGAGCACGAAGATGTACTGAGATCTGAAGAAGTTATTCTGGTGGCCAGGACTCAATAAGGATGTGGCACTATATGTGGAGAAATGTCAGACTTGCGCCTTAGTGAAGGCAGAGTTCCAAAAACCAGGGGGTTTCTTGAAGTTTTTTCTATTCCAGAGTTAAAGTTCGATGATATCTCAATGGACTTTGTGCATGGACTACCAAGGTCGCAGAAGGGAAACCACGCAATCTGGGTGATCGTAGATCGGTTGACAAAAGTGTCGCACTTCATTCCAAATAGGAAGGATGATTCGGTTGAGAAACTGGCAAAGCTTTAAGTGGATAACATTGTTAGACTACACAGTGTGCCCCGCAGCATCATGAGTGATAGAGATGGGCGGTTTACATCCAATGGCTGGAGGTTAGTGCAGCAAATGCTGGGAACTAAGCTGAGGTTTAGCACAGCCTTTCATCCGCAGATGGATGGTCATACTGAGAGAGTTAATAGTACAATGGAGTACATGCTTTGCATGTGCATCCTATATTTCGGGAAGTAGTGGGAAGATCATCTTTATTTGGTGGAGTTTGCATACAACAATAGCTACCAAGCGAGCATTCAAATGGCGCCCTTCGAGGCCCTATATGGCAGAAAATGTCACACGTCGTTGTCATTATTAGAAACGGGTGAGGCGAGGTTATACAAAAAGCAAGAGGTTGAAAGAGCCACTTCATTGGTACGAACCATTGAAGAGGGTTTGCTAATCGCTTAGTATAAATAGGCCAAATACTATAATGCCAAGCATCAGAATGTTGAGTTTGCTATTGGCAACTGGGTGTATTTGAAGATAAAGCCGTTCAAGGGTGTTTCACGGGTATGACGCTTGAAAAGCTGAGCCCAAGGTACCTTGGACCATTTGAGATCCTGGAGCGGATTGGTGAAGCGGCTTATCGTCTAAAACTATCGGTGGGGTTGAGTGGTCTACACGACGTATTCCACATATCAGCATTGTGGAAGGCGATGCAAGAGCCTTTGCAGGTTATCACGGTTGATCAAATACCAGTGGACGAAGGGTTGACGAAAAGGGTCAAGCCCGTTCATATTAGGGACTCTGAAGTCAAGCGGCTTCGTAATAAGGAGATCAGGATGGTCAAGGTCCATTGGGATAATTACGGATGGGAGGAGCTCTCGTGGGAGAGAGAGCAGACCATGCATGAGGAGTACCCAGAGTTATTCCACTCAAGTACCGTTTTAGTTTTTGTCTATCTTTTCATTTCGGTAATTTCGTGGACGAAATTCTTTTAAGAGGGAGAGGATTATAACGCCTCAAAACTCAAAAGATAAACAGGTAGCGTTTTAGCCAAGTTTGGGTCTTGGGAAGGTGAACACGGCCTGTGACATGGGTGCGTCACATGGTCGTGTTGTGCTCGGGTCGTCGAGGCGAGGTCGACGATCATTGAAGGCAGGGAACACGGCCTAGGACACGGGCATGTCCCAGGGCGTGTCTAGCACACGGCATGTGACACGGGCATTTCACATGGTCGTGTCCTCTTTTGGAAGTTTTTGTCTTGTGTCGACTGAGAGAAACGACCCGGAACACGGGCTTTTTCATGGCTGACATGGGCATGTCAAAGTTGACACGGGCATGTCTAAGCCCGTGTCTCGTTCGGGATGTGGCGGTTCCAGCACCGATTGGGGTACACAGCCCATGACACGGGCGTGTCCCTGGGTGACACGGGCGTGTCACAAATCGTGTTACAGGCCGTGTCCTTTTCTGGATTTTCCTGATTTATGGCGAGTGTGGAACACGACCATTGACACGGGCGTGTCGCAAGACGTGTTCGGCCCAAAAATGTTATTTTCAGGGTGAATCATTGTCGTTCGTTTCCTTATTTTAGGATCTAAGGGCTCAGGCTTATTCATCCTAGGTTAAGGCCGGGAATAGGGTTGAAAACCCTCATTTCTTTTGGTTCAATCTCTTTTTAAGTTCTTGAGAGAGGGGAGAGCAAGGAGGAAGAAACAAGAGAGATCCGGTTGCCAGAGGAGATTTGGAGCGCCAAATTGCAAGCCGAGTCCAGATCTATGGAGGCGAGGTCATTACAGTGCTTTTCATCCGTATAGATTTCCATAGAGCGAAAAAGAAACCCAAGGGTAACGATTCTCTACTTTGACATGTGAAGTCATCTTTCCCTTTTGCATAGGAAGCTCGCTCTCACGAGTATGCGGTGAGTTTGAGGTGCTCCTTCGGGTAGACATGAATAGTCCCCGTTGCTTGCATGTAGAGTCTGAAATCGAGGAAACGGACATAGTCATGATGTGTGAAGCCTACCCGGACAAGTTGGTCTGGATGGTGATGTTTCATTATGCATGATTAGCCGGAGAAGACTCTGTGCCTTTGCTTGTTTTCGGGTTTTCTACGCGGTAGATTGCAACAGGGAATCTTTGGGATTAACTCTAAGGTGCACCAGGAAAACTGGCCGGAAATGCATTTCTGCCAACTTGGTAGCCTGGGAGCCAGCCTTGAACATAACTGGGTTATGTGCATGTTTGATCGAATTTGGGATCCGGCGAAGCTTGACCCGTGCATTTGTCTTAAGATTGACAGTGAGGTGTGAGTAATGGTGTTGGATCACTAGTTGGATTTGGGCTAGGTTCACTAAGTTAGGATCATATGACCCAACATGTATAGCAAGGGTCATGGTTGTGTCCTAGAGTCTAGGCCAAGTCCTTAGAGTCAATAATGCATGGACCATCCATCAACAGTCTGCCAAAGAATCAAGACTTAGAGAAATATCAAGACTCAGAAAAGAGTTCGACGTTCGTTGAACTCAGGTCGACGAAAGTCGTGCTCAGCTCGAAGAAATCGGAGAAAAATTCTCTGAGCTGAGCTCGACGAACTCAGTTCTCAGGTCGACGATTTCTGGATCATCTGCTTCAACACTCAAGTCCAGAAAAGATCTTAATATTTCAAAAGTACAGAATCAAACTCCAGTTGACGAACTTGGTTCTCAGCTCGACGATCTTGATGCAAAGAATTGGAAAGATTCATCAAGCAGCAGTCAATAGTTCTCAGGTCGACGATCGTGAATCTCAGTCGACGAACAACAATTCTCAGCTCGACGAACTGTTGAATCAGCACGACGAATCCAGACTTGGTTAATTTCATCCTTTTGTCCCTATTATAATGCAATAATTCCTTAGTAAATAATGCTAAAATATTCTCTGAATATTACCGTTAGATGGAACATTAGTTACGGTCTTCATCAGGATTATTGCTTTCTATTTTTCAAAGGGACAGTTGGGGAAATAAATCAGTGCAAACGTTCTCAAGGCCGTCAACATTGAATGCAGGAAGGAATTAAAAATTCAAAAAGCAAATTTATATGTAAAATATAAAAAGGTATTTTCCTCCTTCCGGCGACATACGACAGAGAACAACAAGACATTCAGAAGAATAGAACAACAACAGTGAACAAGATTCTTTTTCTCTCTCTCTCTCTCTGAACAGCACTCTGAGACTCAGAGTACACAGAATAAAGTGATAGAGAGAAACAAGTGCTAGACAAGAGGAAAAACTTTAAGTTGAAGAAGAAGAAGAACAGCAATTAAAAATCAAGAGTCTTCTTCTGTCCTCATCTCAGAATTCTTCAAAGGACAACAATTACAGCATCAGCCAAGAAGTTCCTGGAGATCTTCTGGTCAAAGCAAAAAAGTCTGAAGGCATATCACCCCACAGTAGAACTCCACCTTCCTGAACCATTTAATATCTCAGGGGAGCTCTTTGCTAAAGTCAATATCCACAAAAGTCCTCTCAGTTGTATTTGAGAAAGAGAAGACAAAATCATT
This sequence comes from Platanthera zijinensis, assembly GCA_039513925.1. NCBI lineage: Eukaryota > Viridiplantae > Streptophyta > Magnoliopsida > Asparagales > Orchidaceae > Platanthera > Platanthera zijinensis. The sequence continues at coordinate 166,241,754 of CM077085.1, forward strand.
CTCTCACCCCACTGTATACAGGGTTTTAATTCCCTTCAAAATTATTCCTGGTGGCGAGTTACCTGATCAAAAGACTTGAGGTTTGGTTGTTGAGCACCTGATCAAAAGCTCATTGGTGGCAGTCACCTGATCAAAAACCTTAGTTGATTCCTACCTGGGTGGTAGAAGAGTGGATGTACGCAGGTTGGGGAACCACTATAAAATTCTTGTGTTGTCTTGATTCCCTTTTCTTTTTGTTCTTACTGTGGCTGTGCTAGTTAGGTTGATGTGGTTGTGACTACTTATATTTGTTGTTTGCCTGTGACAAATTATATAGGCTTAGGAACAACTGTTTATTTACAACAAAGTTTTAAAACCCAAAGAATACTCTATTCACCGCCCCCTCTAGAGTATACAAGATCTAACCCCTAACATTCAATTGGTATTAGAGGAGGTTCTTTTGGTTGTACAAGCAAACCCTTGAACCAAAGATCCTAAGATAGATCTCTTTCTATTTCCATTAGATTTGTATACACAGCATATCACAGAACAAAGATTATGCAAGCACCAGACCTCCAGTATGCAACCTAAATAAGTTTGTCATCTGGAAGGCAAGAATAAAATTATATATGAATTCTATTGATGATGATATCTACAATTCTATCTTGACAGGTCCTCCTCAGGCATCAAGCTCTACAGCATCAACCAACACAAATGCAGTTCCACCACCTGAATGGACTGAGGCTCAGAAGTAGGCCAAAATATTGCTGCCAAAGCAATGAACATTCTGGCCCAAATAATGTCAGATTATATTTTTCAGAAAGTGGCTGAATGCACATCAGCCAAGTCCATCTGGGATTCCCTAAATCAAATGGTGGCTGGATCTGCTTATAAAAGAAAGGATAAAAGATCAAATCTCATATCCTAATATGAGAACTTCAAGAAGGAGGAAGCTCAATCTGTAGCTGACATGTACAATAGGTTAATCTCTATTATCAATAAGCGAAAAACCATGGATAAGGACATCACCCTCACAGAGGTGAATGATAAAATCCTTATGTGCTTTCCAAGCTCATGAGATTCAAGGATCTGTTGGAGTTACCATGATGATCTAGAAGTGGTCAAACATGTAATCTCACTGCCAACGCGATATGAGCCTGTAGGGTCGCACATAAGAGCATGTGGAGAAGTTGGAAGACCGACTGTGTTGGTAAGGGTTACCAATCACCGCACAGAATGGGGTTGGCAAACGTTGCCAAAGAAGGTTCTTAGAGACTAAGGCAAATTCGTCGAGATTCATCGAGAATCGTCGAGTATGACTCAACGCTCTCAACGCCAAGGCAGATTCGTCGAGAATTGTCGAGTATGACTCAAAGCTCTCAACGCCAAGGCAGATTCATCGAGAATCATCGAGTATGACTCAACGCTCTTAAGGTAAAGGCCGATTCGTTGAGAATCGTCGAGTATGACTCAACGCTCTCAACGCCAAGGCAGATTCGTCGAGAATCGTCAAGTATGACTCAACGCTCTCAACGCCAAGGCAGATTTGTCGAGAATCGTCGAGTATGACTCAACGCTCTCAACGCCGTTTCTGCAAGGTGATTCTCGCCGATCGATTCTGAAACCCTATTTTGCTGTGGTCTGCGGATAGCGATTTATCCTAGGTTTATTTATGCTTTGAGTATAAATAGACACTTAGGGTTTTGGGAAAATCAATCGACTAACATCGGGATTTCTGTAGCCGAACGGAAGCCGATGGAACTTTTCCGCCGATCCGCCTAATTTCGATTCCGCCGGACGGAAAGTGTTCTGCCACCATTTGTGCTCCACCGACCTCGTCCTCTCCGACGATCGTCGTCGGTATTGCCTTTCATGGCGCGGACGTAGCAGTCCGTGGAATTGCAAGGTGCGGCTGATCTTCCTCCCGAACTTTCATGCGACGAAGCTAGGTGTTCTCCCGCTCGTGTGGATTTCTGCAGAGACATAGACATTATTCTACGTTGAACTCCCCACCGACAGGACTCAGATCTTGGAGCACCTTTGTTGATTTGTGAGTCAACACCGAAGAGGTAACTTTGTCTTGTTATTTTGATAACTTCTTGATTCAACATACATGGCCCGATCCATTTCTCTTTGGGCTGTTCTTGTTTTATTCCTTTCGCTGCGTGCACAAGTGTTGTGCCTACCTCCATAGAATTACCCAATAGTGGTATCAGAGGGAGGTTTCGGCCATGATTGTTGTTTCAGAAGTTAGGTTATTCCAGTGCGTGTAAACCTAGGGATTTAGAAGTGTTCTAAGTGTCTAGATTTATTCCTGGTACATCAATTATTTATGGTTTTTCCAAGGGAGATCGGTGGGCCCATAACCCACAGGTTAGGGGCTCTGCCCCTTAGAACATTGCCAGGAACGTCTGGAATTTCGTGGTATTTCTAATTGTTAGAAATTTTTGTCTCCTAAGAAGTAACCGTCCCACGAATGGTTAGTGAACCAATGTATTGTTTTGGATTTTGTATCCAACAATGAGAGACGAGCTTGTCTACTGCTTTAAGTTGAGTTGTCTTTGTTTTTGTCCAATGCATGTAAATCTGAAGATTTGGAAGAGTCCGGATGTTCAGATTTAGCCCTTCCTTTCTATCAAATGTTGATAATGTCAGGTTGTGCACATAAGGGATCCATGTGGATTTTAGAATTGTTCTTCTGTGGATTTGCACATTGATCAAATGTTGATCGTGGTTAATTGTTAACCTATAATTAAAATCCCTTCCTCTAATATTAAGTATTTGGATGCCTTCCTATGGATGACACTCTTCCAGCCTCGATTGATGAAGTGTGTGCTTGCCAAAGCAAGGTGCATTAATCTATCTTGGTAAGGGCGTGAGCGGATAATTGTGATATCCCACTGTCGACATCGGGTCCATCTTAATTAGGTGACCTCAAAAGTTGAGTGCCTAGAGGCATGGGGTTGGCATGCACCATGTGATGGATGCGAATAAGGAGTTATTCACCAACCATAAAAGAATTGCATGAGGATGCAATTGGCAAGCGTTGCCTACCTAAATAACCGCATTGTGAGAGGAAAGCCAAAGCTGACTCATAGTGTTGGTGAAATACGGATCTTGTCCACTAAGAGAGTAGCTCGCATGAACTCTCCGAATTGATAGTGAGGGCTATTATTTCGAATAGAATAGTGGGAGTTTTTTAATTGAAGTCCAAATTAAGAAAATAATTGTATTTTAAAATTTTGGTACTGATTTATTCTGCATGAATTCCTGTAGAATTCCATGGCAAGTGGTTCACACTCCACTCTGTCTCTGAGAGCCATTCTTGAGAAGGATAAGCTCAGTGGGACTAACTACATGGACTGGTATAGGAACCTGAGAATTGTTCTCGGGCAAGAGTGAAAGCTCTATGTCTTGGAAGAAGAAGCCCCCGAGGTGCCGACCGGGAATTCTTCCCATGCTGATAAAGATACTTATAAGAAGTATACTGATGACGCCTTGGACGTCGAATTCCTTATGCTTGCCACCATGAACTCTAAGCTTCAGAAGCAACATGAGAACATGGGGTGCAAGGAGATTGACGAGCATCTCAAGAAAATGTTTCAAGGGCAAGCTTGTCAAGAGAGGTTTGACGTCACCAAAGCGTTGTTTCAGTGCATAATGGGAGTTTGAGACTCAGTAGGGACTCACGTACTCAAGATGATTGGGTATATAGAGAACCTTGAAAGACTGGGCTTTCCTCTGGGTCAAGAGTTGGCCACAGATCTGATCCTGCAATCATTGCCGGATAGTTACGAGCAGTTTGTCTTTAACTACAACATGAATGAAATAGACAAGACACTGCCCGAGCTCTTAGGCATGTTGAGAACTGCCGACATCAATATGAAGAAGGCCAAGACTGCCAGCCCCATACTGATGGTGCATAAGGGCAAGGGCAAGGGCAAGGGCTCAAAGAAGACAAAGGTGGGACCCAAGTCACATATCGAGCCCAAGTCTTCTGCACTGATGAAAAAGAAGAGCACGGTGAAGGAGGGGAAATGCCACCACTGTGGCAAGATTGGTCATTGGAGGACGAACTTTCCTTCGTACATTGAGGGTCTGCAGAAAATGAAGGGAGGTATGACTTCCGCTTCAAATATTTACGTTATAGAGATAAACCTTTCTACTCCTTCATCTTGGGTATTGGATACCGGATGTGGTTCTCACATTTGTACAAATGTGCAGGAACTGGGAAGGAGAAGATTGTTGAGTAAAGGGGAGGTGGACCTGCGCATCGGCAATGGAGCAAGAGTTACTGCTGTAGTCGTAGGGGTTTACCGTCTTTCTTTGCCCAGTGGGCTTGTAATAGAACTAGATAACTGTTGTTTTGTTCCGGCAATAACTAGAAATATTATATCCATTTCATGCTTGGACATGATTGGATTTTCTTTTATAATTAAGAACAACTATTGTTCTATATTTAAGAATGATGTTTGTAATGCTGTAGCCCAATTGTTTAATAGTCTTTACGTTATTAACTTGGACCATCAGATCTATAATATAGAAAATAATAAAAGACTAAGAACAAATGACTCAAACCCTACATATCTCTCGCATTGTCGTTTGGGCCATATAAACGAGAAGCGCATATCCAAGCTCCATAAAGATGGACTTTTGGACTCATTTGATTATGAATCATTTGAGCGATGCGAATCTTGTTTGTTAGGCAAAACGACTAAAGCCCCTTTCACTGGTTATACTGAGAGGGCTGAGGATCTCTTGGGTGTTGTACATAGTGATGTATGTGGACCCATGAGCTCCATGGCTAGAGGTGGGTATTTCTACTTCGTTACATTTCCTGATGATTTCAATAGATACAGATATGTATATCTTATGAAGTGCAAATCTGAGACCTTTGAAAAGTTCAAAGAGTTCAAAAATGAAGTAGAAAACCAGTTGGGAAAAAGGGTTAAAGCACTCCGATCTGATCGAGGTGGCGAATACCTGAGTCATGAGTTCCGTGATCATCTGAAAGAGTGTGGTATTGTATCACAGCTCACTCCACCTAGAACACCACAGCATAATGGTGTGTCTGAGAGGATAAATCATACTTTGTTTGACATGGTACGTTCGATGATGAGTCATGCAGACTTGCCTGTTTCCTTTTGGGGTTTTGCTTTAGAGACTGTTGTAATGACTCTGAATCGCGCTCCAACGAAAACGGTTCTGAAGACACCATATGAGATATGGACTGGGAAGCGTCCTAGTATGTCGTTCATTAAAATTTGGGGCTGTGAGGCATACGTGCGACGTCAAATTCCTGACAAGCTGGAACCCAAATCGGATAAATGTTATCTGGTGGGATATCCTAAGGAAACGAAAGGGTATTACTTTTACCTACCGTCTGAGGGCAAAGTGTTTGTCGGAAGGACTGGCGTCTTCTTGGAGAAAGAGTTCTTATCAAGAAAGACTGAAAAGGTAGAACTTGAAGAAGTTCAAGAACCACAAGTAGTGAATGAACCGAAATTGGATTCTGAGACAGGACTACAAGATGTTGTAGCTAGAGAACCTGCTCAAGAAACACAAGTGCTACGTAGATCTGGTAGACCGAGGTTTGAGCCTGAGAGATATGGATTTCTCATGTCTCAAATAAGTAATGTGTTGCTTATGGATCATGATGATGAACATGCAACCTACCAAGAGGCTATGAATGGACCGGACTCCGACAAATGGCTTGAGGCTATGAAATCCGAAATGGACTCCATGTATGCAAACCATGTTTTGAACTTGGTGGAACCACCTGAAGGGGTACGACTCATAGGGTGCAAATGGGTCTTCAAGAAGAAGACTGGCATGGATGGGAATGTACAGACATTCAAAGGGCGACTGGTGGCTAAGGGTTTCAAGCAAATTCATGGTATTGACTATGATGAGACCTTTTCCCCTATTGCCATGGTAAAGTCCATAAGGATATTGCTTGTTATTACTGCGTATTATGACTACGAGATCTGGCAGATGGATGTCAAAACGGCTTTCCTTAATGGAAACCTCCTTGAGGAAGTGTATATGACACAACCCGAGGGTTTTGTATCCCCAAATGAAGCCACTAAAATATGCAAGCTGAATAAGTCCATCTATGGACTGAAACAGGCCTCTCGAAGTTAGAATCTTCGTTTTGATGAGAAAATCAAAGAGTTTGGTTTCATCAAGAATGAAGATGAGCCTTGTGTTTACAAGCGAATCAGTGGGAGCATTGTTTTCTTCCTGATATTGTATGTAGATGACATACTTTTGATTGGGAATGACATTCCTACCCTGAAAGTTGTTAAGAACAACTTAGGGAACTGCTTTTCTATGAAGGACTTGGGTGAAGCGACTTACATACTCGATATTAAGATCTATAGAGATAGATCGAAGAAGTTGCTAGGTTTGACCCAGAGTACATACATTTAGAAGGTGTTGAAGCAGTTCAACATGCTTGAGTCCAAGAAAGGATTTTTACCCATGTCTCATGGTGTGAATCTCTTTAAGGAACAGTGTCCAAAATCTTGTGAAGATAAGGACCGCATGAAGTTGATTCCATATGCTTCGGCAATTGGATCAATCATGTATGCAATGTTATGTACTCGACCCGATGTCTCCTTTGCTTTAAGCATGACTAGCAGGTATCAGTCAGACCCCGGTGAGTGTCACTGGATTGCAGTCAAGAATATCCTAAAGTACTTGAGAAGGACTAAGGATGTGTTCTTGGTGTATGGTGGAGAGGAAGAGCTCGTTGTAAGTTGTTACATGGATGCTAGCTTCCAAACTGATAGGGATGATTCAAAGTCTCAGTCAGGGTTTTTGTTTTGCCTTAATGGAGGAGCTGTGAGCTGGAAGAGTTCCAAGCAAGAGACAGTTGCTGATTCTACAACCGAGGCCGAGTATATCGCTGCAGCTAACGCAGCGAAGGAGGCTGTATGGATTAGGAAATTCATCGGCGAGCTTGATGTAGTTCCTAGCATTGTTGGTCCCATAGTTCTCTACTGTGATAACAATGGTGCAATTGCACAATCTAAGGAACCTAAATCCCATCAGCGCTCCAAGCACATACTTCGGCGGTTCCATCTTATTCGTGAGATTGTCAAACGAGAAGATGTGAACATTTGCAGAGTGCCGACTGAGGAGAATATTGCGGATCCACTGACAAAGCCTCTTGCGTAGAGAAAGCATGATGGTGATACTAGATCGATGGGTATATGATACCTAAGTGATCAACTCTAGTGGGAGTCTTGTGGGTTGCATGTAAACATATATTTTGTTGGTTGTTTATTGTTTATTCATATGATGAATTGTGTACCAAATGTTTCTTTTTACAATTAATGGCAAGTTCTTTTATTATGATTTTCCTATGTGATAGTTAAATTATAACATAATAAATACCTTTAGAGTGTTCGCTTCCATAGGAAATCAAGTACGTGACTTGAATGTGAGAGCCTATGATTTATTTGAAGCTTCATTCTTAAAAGGTCTCTAGTCATTGTATCATCATAGAATCTAAGGGTGATGATGATACCTTAAGACTAGCACGTGCTTTGACTGATGACCAGTTCTCACAGGTCATGATATTGTGATATCAAGTCATCACGTGGGTACTTGTTAATGAACAAGTTGTACTGGACAGACCCATCCTGAGACTATTTTGTGGATTATTACCTAATCGTGTCACAAGTAGGTCTCTATTGGCAATGGTGTTGTGGTACTTTGACCTGACATCGCAGAATTCATCAAGTGAGGAAGAGCGTGCTTTGATGCAATCTAAAGTCTTCCTTGAGAAAGGTTGATGATAAGGGTGGTTGTTGGGCACGTTACGAATCATTTGGGTGTTTGGGTGTGAGCAGATATGGGATTTGTCCTCCTATATGACAGGAGTTGCATCCATGGGCCCCTTGATGGAACTGGACTGAGAAATGCATGGCCATGCTTGGATGAGTCAATATGTGATATTGGACTCACCATTCTCTGGAAGTCCGTTCTAGATCAGGAAACTTGGATTGAGCTATTATGAGGGTGACACGATCCATGCCTCTAGTTCTTTCCGGATGTAAGGGACAAAGGGACAAAGACAACGCTGGAACATTGGTCATAAAGGCTTATGAGTTCTAAACTCTTATTGCTTGGAGAGCAATGATGCATTGCTTGATGCCGCTCATTATTTGTGAGGTTTTTGGTTTGATACTTTCAAGATCAAGTGGGAAACTGTTGGAGTTACCATGGTGATCTAGAAGTGGTGTAACATGTAATCTCACTGCCAACGCGATATGAGCCTGCAGGGTCGCACATAAGAGCATGTGGAGAAGTCAGAAACCGACTGTGTTGGTAAGAGTTACCAATCACCGCACAGAATGGGGTTGGGCAAACGTTGCGAAAGGAGGTTCTTAGAAACTAAGGCAAATTCGTTGAGATTCGTCGAGAATCGTCGAGTATGACTCAACACTCTCAACGCCAAGGAAGATTTGTCGAGAATCGTCGAGTATGACTCAACGCTCTCAACGCCAAGGCAGATTTGTCGAGAATCGTCGAGTATGACTCAACGCTCTCAACGCCAAGGCAGATTCGTCGAGAATCATCGAGTATGACTCAACGCTCTCAACCCCAAGGAAGATTCGTAGAGAATCGTCGAGTATGACTCAATGCTCTCAACGCCAAGGCAGATTTGTCGAGAATCGTCGAGTATTACTCAACTCTCTCAACGCCGTTTCTATAAGGTGATTCTCGCCGATCGATTCTGAAACCCTATTTTGCTGTGGTCTGCGGATAGCGATTTAGCCTAGGTTTATTTATGCTTTGAGTATAAATAGACACTTAGGGTTTTGGGAAAATCAATCGACTAACATCGGGATTTCTGTAGTCGAACGGAAGCCGATGGAACTGTTCCGCTGATTCGCCCAATCCCGATTTCGCTGGATGGAAAGTGTTCCGCCGCCTTGTGTGCTCCGCCGACCTCCTCCTCTCCGACGATCGTCGTCGGTATTGCCTTTCCTGGCGCGGACCTAGCAGTCCGTGGAATCGCAAGGTGCGACTGATCTTCCTCCCGACCCTTCGTGCGATGAAGCTAGGTGTTCTCCCGCTCGTGTGGATTTTTGCAGAGACGTAGACATTATTCTACGTGGAACTCTCCACCGACAGGACTCAGATCTTGGTGCACCTTTGTTGAGTTGTGACTCAACACCGAAGAGGTAATTTGGTCTTGTTATTTTGATAACTTCTTGATTAAACATTCATGGCCCGATCCATTTTTCTTTGGGTTGTTCTTGTTTTATTCCTTCCGCTGCGTGCACAAGTGTTATGCCCACCTCCATAGAATTACCCAACAGGATCTGGCCCATCAAGGAGGCCAGGAGTCTAAATGAGATTTCCACTGTATCTCTTTTGGGAAAGCTGAAGTCTTATGAGCAGCTTATCAAATCCAGAGAAGTAGCTGAGCAAAGAACACCTCCACCAGCAAGGAGGGAGCACAACATTGCATTCAAGGCTACTGAAGAAACATGGACTCCAATAGTTAATGAAGAGTTGATGAGTCTATTTGCCAAAAGATTCTACAAAAGGACATAGAAGGATTTCAGAAGAAAGTCATCCAGGCAGGATGACAAGCCAAGGTATGATAAAAACCCCACTAAAGAAGTGGTGTGCTTTGGCTGCAAGAAACCTGGACACTTCCTCTCAGAGTATCCAGAGAATTAGAAGAAGGAGAAGAGAAGAGAGAAGGACTCCAGAAGACAGCAAAGCAGCATGCCTTCCTCCAGCAAACATAAGAAGAAGAAGAAAGGCTTTATAGCTGAAAGCTGGAGTGAAACTGAAGATGAATCCTCATCTTCCAGCTCTAGTGAAGAAGAAGAGGAGGCAAGGGCCAAAGAAGTTTGCCTTATGGCCAATGATGCTTCCAGGAGTCATTCAGAGGAGGAAGAAGCAAACACTGAAGAAGCTTCAGCATCTGAAGCTGATCTGGTTTTGTCTTCTTTTGAATATAGTTCTTAATCATTTCAATCTGAATTTAAAAACATGTGCATAGATCTAATAAATTCAGAAAAAGAAATTAAGACACTTAGGGAAAGACTAGGAAACCAAGAAAATATTATTTTTGAAAATAATAGGTTAAAGGCTGAACTAAATTCTACAAATGAACATATTATCTTTCTGAAATCTGAACTTAGCAAAGCTAAGATATTAGAAGAATCATTGAATGGCAGAAGTTTAAGATTGTTAGATATAACCAACACATTAAATACTAGAACTAATAACTGGAGACTAGGGTTAGGAGATTCATCCAGTAAACTAATCCTAATCCAAAAAAAATCATCTTTCTAAACCTGTAAATTTTTTTCTGATAAAGGAAAGAAAAATGCTGAACAGGTTAATATGGTTAATGAAGTTTTTAAACAGATTGAAACAAAAAAAACAAACTTAAAAATCAGAAGAATAATAAAAGTAATAATGTTCTGCAGTTATCGTCGAACACAGATCGACAATATATGAACAGATCATCGACCTCAGTACGACGATCTCTGAACGCAAATTTCAATAATAATCATTCGTCTTACTGTGACCGACAAATTCTGTATTGTTCGTCAAGCAGAGATCGATGAACTTGGGGTACAGAAAATGAACTTGTTCATTCTCTGAGCAGAGATCGACAATCTCATCCCAATTCGTCAAACTCTAATCGACGAACTCACAACATTTCGTAGAACACAGAAAGGCTTGCTAATAATCATAACTATAACAACAACTCTAATAAATCTAGGAAACCATTTAATATATTAGCTGATTGGATAATTCAACCTAGAAGATATCATCCATTAGGATACAAATCTCAACTAGAATTTTCTTTAATATATAGCTTCACATATGAGCAATATAAAGGACCCAAGGTAACCTAGGTCAAGAACAACTAACTTTTTTTCTTGTAGATAAAGAGCTGTCCAGTTGTGATTCAACTATGGTACCTGGACAGTGGTTGCTCCAAACACATGACTGGCAATAAGGAAAATTTACTCAACTATAATACCAAGCTGGGACCAAAGGTACTATTTGGTGATTCAAAGTGTGGCCAATACGAAGGCCATGGACAAGTAAGAAACGGAGATGTCACATTAAAGAAGGTTAACTATGTAAGTGGACTCAAGCATAACCTCATCTCCATAAGTCAATTATGTGATGAAGGTTACCATGTACACTTTAACTCAACATCTTGTACTATTTCAAACAAAGAAAAACAAAATGTTTTAATTGGGAATAGACAAGGAAATATATATTTAGTTGTTTTTAATGCTGTCAATTCAGATATCTGCTTACTTAACATAATTACTAATCATAATGAATTATGGCGTAAAAGGCTAGGACATGTAAACATGAAAAATATTGCTAGGCTATCAAAAGACAACCTTGTGAGAGGTTTATCTTCTTGTCCCTACAAGAAGGAAGGCCTCTGCAGGGCCTGTCAACTAGGCAAGAAAACTAAATCTAGCTTTAAATTAATAAATAAAAGTGATTCACCTAGGATCTTGTACTTGCTACACATGGATCTCTTTGGAACCATTCTTGTACAGAGCCTAGGAGGGAAATCCTACACTTTAGTTATTATAGATGACTTCTCAAGGTTCACTTGGGTGTTCTTTCTGAGATATAAGTAAGATACCTTTAAAGTTCTTACAGATTTTCTCAGGATCATACAGATTGAGTACTCTACTCATGTTGCATTGATCAGAATTGATCATAGTATAGAGTTTGAGTCACTTCTTATGCATGAGTTCTATGGGAAGGAAGGTATAAGGCACTGCTTCTCAGATCGTAGAACTCCCCAACAAAATGGGGTAGTTGAAAGAAAAAATAGGACCCTTATTGAAGTTGCAGGCACATTACTTGCAGATGCTTACATGCCCCTATCCTTTTGGGCAGAGGCTGTAAGAACAGCAAATTATGTACTAAACCAAAGCTTGATACATAAACTAAAGAATAGGATTCCCTATGAATTAATTAAAGGGAAGAAACCTAAAATCACCTATTTTAAAGTATTTGGATGTGTATGTTATATACATAATAATACCAAGAAATATATTAGAAAGTTTGAAGCTAAGGCTCAAGAGGAAATTTTTCTAGGATATTCTCAAGTAAGCAAAGCTTATAGGGTATTCAATAAATCATCTCTAAAAATTTAAGAATCAGTCCATGTTACTTTTGATGAGGCTAACATGTCTTGCAAGGAGAAAGAGATTTCTACCAATAATCCTTTGCAGGTACCTCACTTATGTGAGAATTTGGATGGACTAAGCCTCACCCAAGAGGCTTCAACACATCCTTCTCCACAAGATGAAGAAGAAAGTGAAGAAGAAGGCACTGAAGAGACTGAACTTCATCCAACAACAAACATAATTCCACAAGAGGAATTAAATCCAAATGTTGTTGCTGAACAAACTCCACCCACTGATCTTGTCACAGTAAGGGACCACCCCAGATCTCAAGTGATTGGAGACATGACAGCAGGTGTACAGACAAGGCATAAACTCAACCAAGACTTGATGCATGCATGTTTCCTCTCTCAAGTTGAACCTCAATCCATAAAAGATGCTGAGCAAGATCCCTACTGGATCATTGTTATGCAAGAGGAACTAAACCAATTTGAAAGATGTAAAGTTTGGGATTAGGTTCCAAGACCCCAAGACTACCCAATCATTAGAACCAAATGGGTATATAGAAATAAACTAGATGCCAAAGGTGTAATTTTAAGAAACAAGGCTAAGCTTGTTGCTCAAGGTTATAGGCAAGAAGAAGGGATAGACTATGACCAAACATTTGCACCAGTTGCAAGATTAAGGGCAATCAGAATCTTTCTTGCCTATGTTGCCTACAATAAGTTCAAAGTATATCAGATGGATGTAAAGAGTGCTTTTCTTAATGGAGTACTAAAGGAAGAGGTTTATGTTGAACAACCTCAAGGTTATATCTCTGCAACTCATCCCTATCATGTATTTAAATTACATAAGGCTCTCAGTGGTCTAAAGCAAGCTCCAAGAGCTTTGTATGAAACCTTAGCTAGCTTTCTGATAGTGCATAAATTCATTAGAGGAATATTAGATAAAACCTTATTCACTAGACATCATAAGGACCAAACTTTGTTAGTACAAATATATATGGATGACATTATATTTGGGTCTACTGATCCTATATTATGCAAGAGGTTCTTTGACCTCATACATTCAAAATTTGAGATGAGTAGCATGGGTGAGCTCTCCTACTTTCTTGGTCTCCAAGTAAAGCAGCTCCCTGATGGAATCTTCATCTCCCAAGCTAAATATGTTAAAAAGCTTATAAAGAAGTTTGGGATGGCTGATGCCTCAGCAAAGAAAACACCCATGGCTACAAATGCTGTAATAGACTCTGATGCACATGGAAAACCTGTGGATCAGAAATTATATAGGGGAATTGTTGGGTCCCTAATATACCTTACAGCAAGCAGACCTTACATTATGTTTGCCAAATGTATTTGTGCAAAGTTCCAGGTGAACCCTAAAGAATCTCACCTAGTTTTTCTATAAAGAATTTTGAGATATATAAAGAGTTGTCCCAGTCTAGGACTCTGGTATCCTACTAAGTAAGAATTTGAGTTAACTGGATACTCAGATGCTGACTTTTCTGGATGCAGAGTGGACAAAAAGATTACCTCAGGAACCTGCTAGTTCCTTGGTATGAGATTAGTGTCCTAGTTTTGTAAGAAGCAGGTATCTGTGTCAACATCAACTGCTGAAGATGAATATATTGCAGCTGGTAGTTACTGTTCCCAAATGCTGTGGATCCAAAACTAACTCCTCGACTATGGCTTCAACTTAAATAATTCAACTCTCCTATGTGATAACACAAGTGCTATAGCTTTAACACAAAATCTAGTCCATCATAGTATCACTAAGCATATAGACATTAGGAATGATTTTATTAGAGAGTGTGTAGAAAAAACAAAATCAAACTTGTCTATATCTACACTGATTTACAAAGAGCTGATATTTTCACCAAGTCCCTGGATGAAAGAAATCACGTATTCTTTGTAAATCAGCTTGGAATAATCAATGGAGAAGACTTAGTTTAGTTTCTGTCTGCACTCAAAGAACTCTTCAAATTTCGTCGAATGGAGGTCGACGAACTGGGAAAGGTTCTTGAGATATTCGTCTACCTGTGATCGACGAACTCTCTGTTAATGAAGTTAGTTTCATCGACCTGAGATTGACGAATATACTTCAGAAAACTTTCGTCGAACGGAGCTCGGCGAAATGTCTTCAAACCTTCAGATTGAGCTCGATGAATTAATTAACTCCAAATTATTTCGTCGACCTCAGATCGAAGAATTATTTAGTTTTAGTGGAACGGAGTTTGTCGATTCATATTCTGGAAAACCTTATATTTAGGTTTTCTTCGACCTCCATCTCGCCCTTTCAGTTCCCTTGCACTTGATCTTCATTTTTCTCTTGCAGGTGCTCTCATGTCAATTCTAGCAGGAGCTATCGCGGCAATGAAAATTGACACTGGATTTGATGTTGATTTCGAGTCATTTCAATATTCCGACCCCATCTTTCTGGAAATCCTGCAACTGCTTGAAGGATAGCAGTTAAAGTATATGCTCTCTGCAAGGATTAAACTACCTGGCACTGAAATAAGGGAGTGGGTCTATACATCCTCCAAAACAGAACAGAATACAATGACTTGAACAATATCGGGTAATGTCATCTCCCTTACCGTTGAAGTTTTAACTAAAATTTTTGGTTTGAATAATGGCATAGAAGAATTAGAAATTGAGAATGAGGAATATACTGAGAAACAATTGCCTGCTGAATTAAAGTTTCTCGCAGACATTGTATGGAAAGTCTTGTTGGGCAAGCATAGTACCCATGACTACATCATCAGGCACTAATTCCTTGTCATGTGCGTAGTAGTGAATAAGAAACAAGTTAACTGGGCTAAGATCTTGTTTGATCTGATTAAGAAAAAGAATACAAAGAAAGAGGTTTGTTTTGGAAGGATCCTAGGGATCTTCCTAAAGGAAAAGGCTGTTGAATCCCTTGTCTCCCCAACCACATTCATAAATGCTAGCAAGAGGCTCACCTGTGCCCTCTTTAACAAATGGGAGAGGACCATCACCAAGACCTCCAAGTCTACCTCCTCTTCCATTAACACTTTAGAGAGTACAAGGGCTGCTCCAGCCACTTCCAACCCTACTGAAGAGGTTCCATCGAGAACTACACAACCTCTAGCTCTCCAAACTCCATCTCAGCCAGCAAATCAACAAACCCCACCTTCCACTCATATTACAGTCCCTACTCCCACACCTTCATCATCCCCAATACAACCATCTCCAACCCGTATTCCCTCTCATAGTCCTTCCCTCCAGCATGACACATCACTACCATTACCACCCCCATCTTCTCTTCCATAGCATTTAGCTGACATCCCCTATCCAACCTCTCATCTCTCCCATCCTTCAATCTATTATCATCCCCTCTTCCCACCCCCTCTCCTCCAGATGTCTCTCACAACCAATATCCACCTCCACCTCTAACTCCACTAGCTACTACCACCTCCACTATAACACCCCCTTCCACAACATCTAACTCCCCACTGTTGGACTCTTCCATTATCCCTACACTCATTTCCCTTCTCACACCCCTCCTCAAAACAATCATAGCAGAGGCTATTTCTCCTCTTGCTGCATCCATCTCCACCCTTGCTGCCCAAATTTCTGCTCTCTCTACTGCTCCCTCTTCATGAAGGGGCCTGGCTCCAGTTTCCACTAAAAGTAGACAGGGGGAGATACTCAATGAAGAAGAATCAGCCGTAGATGTAGCAGCGGAAGTAGAAGCAGCAGTAGAGTTAGTTGAAACTGATATGGAAACAGTATCAGATGTAGCAGCAGATGTACAAGCAGAAGCAGCCCAAAATGTAGCAACATAAGCAACAACAGATGTACTAGTAGAAGCAGCAACAGCAGAACCAATAGGTACAGTCTATTTTAATAACCTTTCAGCAGACAGCACGAATCCATCCTTGGATATAATTCCTTATACCATACCAATAAGCCCCAAAGTTTGGCTCAAGGCCACTTTTGCTACTCCAGAGTCTCCTCTCAGAGTTGCTTCCCCCACTATCTAATCCCCTCTTTCAACAATTTATGCTATGGATGATTCTCCAATGCCTGATCTAGATGCACTGGTCATGGCTGACATAGAAGAAGAAAATAAGTCAGCTGCTGAAAGCACTGATGTGTATAGTCCTCCTGCTCCTCCTCTAGCTCCCTCCAAGGCTGCAAAATCTGCAATACCTGATGAGATAATAAGAGAAATAGATGCACTATATGATAATCCACAAGAGTCAGATAATGATGTTGATGATGAAGACTCAGATGAGGATCCCAAGAGAAAGAAAGTCTCCAAGAAGGGGAAAGCTCCTCCACCTCTTGCCCCGAAACCCAATCCTGCAAATGACACACCATACTATATTCTGCAAAATATTACCCCATATATGGGTATGCCAGCATGGATGTGGCTATCTAGGAATGAATAAAAGACAAGGAAGAAGTGCTGGAAATACTATCCTCCACCTCAGAAGTTTAGGAGAGGTCCTCCTCCTCCTACTGCTGGAGCCTCAAGAGTTGCTCCTCAAAGTTCAAATGTATCTTCTAAGCCTACATCTTTCACAAGAACATATCAAAGGCAGGAAATATCATCCAGACATTAATCCCAAGGTGGCAGTCAGCAGAGGAAAAAAAGTTCAGCTGAGCAAATAAAAGAAGTTGTTTACAAAAAGCCTTCATTCTCTCCTTCTCAACATCAAGCTCCTCAACATTAATCCAGAAGGCATAGTGAATCTCATAAGCCTAAAGGGAAGTTTAGTGAAGCTTCTCCTCCTAAATCTCTTTATACTCAAAGTGATGAAAAGCATAGCATGACATGTTTTCAAGCTCAATCTACACAATTCAAACCCGTCACCCTACTATCTCCTCAAAATGATCAATCAATTGTTAATCAGGATGTTGATCCAAATTTAAGAATGGCAAGGCTCCAAGTGCTAATTGACCTATCACAGATAAAGAAATCTATAGAAGAAGGAGAAGATCCATCAAAATTCACCACTTTGTCATCTTACAGAGAAACAGAACTGAACAAACTTCAAGTAAGCAAGAAGGTCTTCAATCCAGCAGAGTACATGACACTGTACCCAGAGGCTATTGTGCCTAGATCCTCAACCCCGACTGTGATTGGAGCATCAGATCTGTATATGTCAAAAAAAGAAGCCGCCAATCTCAACAGAGAAATCATATTCACTCAGCCTGGGGACAAAAGCAAAGAGGAGAAGCACAAGGAGAAGTAGCAAAAAAAATAAATTTTGAACTGCTTTGATTATGGTATTGTAAAAACTATTTTCTCATTCATGATATAAAGCTTACTGTATATATATATATATATCTTCTGCATATGATATTCTTTTTTCTTCCAAATATATGTTTTTCTTACTTTGTACATTTTTTGTTTTGAGTCTGTAATTAGTGACCTCACCCAAATATGGGGAGATTGGTGGATCACTAGTTGGATTTGGGCTAGGTTCACTAAGTTAGGATCATACGATCCAACATGTATAGCAAGGGTCATGGTTGTGTCATAGAATCTAGGTCAATTCCTTAGAGTCAACAATGCATGGACAAGCCATCAACAGTCTGCCAAAGATTCAAGACTTAGAGAAATATCAAGACTCTGAAAAAGAGTTCGACGTTTGTCGAACTCAGGTCGAAGAAAGTCGTGCTCAGCTCGACGAAATCAGAGAAAAATTCTCTGAGCTGAGCTCGACGAACTAAGTTCTCAGGTCAATGATTTCTGGATCATCTGCTTTAACACTCAAGTCCAGAAAACATCTCAATATTTTTAAAGTCCAGAATCAAACTGCAGTCGACGAACTTGGTTCTCAGCTCGACGATCTTGATGCATGATAAGTAAATTTTTATTTAAAGAGGATATATTTGGTGTTATATAATCTTTTATGTATATAAGTCTATCTCTTTTTTAATTACTTATATCCTGTTGATTAAGGCAAGAGTACCTATCACATAGGAGTATAGTATTTTGTAGAAAATATCAAGGCCATATTTTTCCTAGGATCGGTGTTAATTATTCTACTTTTTAGAACAGACTATTATTTTATCGAAAGAACGAAGTGGAGTTTATATTAAAAATAAAAGACAGAAAAATATAAATACGTGGTGTTATTAAGATAAGGACTCAAAAGGTAGTACTTGATTTCAGAATTACTATGAGAAATTTTAATTCACCTATTAAAGAACAACTTTTTTTCTTGATTACCTAACTTAATGAGAGGGTCCCCTTGGTAGCATCACTGATTCGAAAGTACGACCAAGGAGGCTTACGTTTAAAATGGGTTAACGTAAAATGTAGTGTCTCTTCACCTGGTATATGATCAATAAAATGAAAACTCTAGTTAGAATAACTAGAAAGTAGAGTTGAAATAGTTGACAATAATATCCAGCCTAGAGCTCATCTTGACCAAGTGCTACGGGTTCTTAGCCTCTTATCAGGATGAGGGCAGTATAAAGTGCAGAAAATAATATCTACATATCTATCTTAATTCAGGACTTAAGCTTTCGCTTCACCCTTCATTCAGGATAGGGTAGTAAAATCTAAACTATTGAAAATCTTTCACACTATCTTAATCCAGGTCATATTCTTTTGCCTAATCTTTAATTCATGATAGTATGAAATAATAAGGTTTTGAGAAAATAGTTTTGAAAGCAGTTTCACGCTATCTTAATCCAGGACATAAGCAGAGCTTCGCCTTTCATTCGGGATAGTATGAGAAAATAATGTAAACTAAAAATAAATAAAAATTTTAAAGTACTCAGAATAGAAATTAAAACATTCTATTTTATAAATTCAAAAAGTTAATATAACTTCCTACAAAGCTGAAAAGAAAGCTGAAAAAATTATAACTTACAGAACTTGGAATACTTGAAAACTACTACCAGTTCCTTATCAGAGAGCTGGGGAGTCTTAACTGTTCTTAAGCTTTTTGGCACCGTTGTCGGGGGCTCGTTTATATGTGTTAATATTTGAAAATAAAACAATGCTATTAATTTTATCTTTTTTTCCTTGTTATTTAAAACCTTAGTTTTTATAAAAATAAAACAAACATAAAATTCACTAAATTTAAAACTTTGTTTTTATAAAACCTAACTTTTTATTAACAAATTTATTAACCACTAACGAATTCTAAGAAAAACAAAACACACTATCTTAAAGTATTTTATATAAAACTTTTCTTAAAAAAAACTAGTTTATAATAAAACTGCTTTTTATAAAACCTATTTTATATAAAACCTTATTTTTAGTTAATTTCCTATTTTAAGTCTTTTCGTGTGTTTGTATTTGTGTGTTTATTTGTTTTTAACTTAGTTTTTTTTATAACTTATTGTTGTTTTACTTTGTTTTATTTTTTGGTTTTTATAAAAAGTCTTTTGAGTATATGACCCGCAAAACTCCATCTTATTTAAATCTTGAATTTGATCCTGAAATCGATATCACCTTTCGCAGGCGCCTCCGATCTCTGAATATAGAGCTAGTGTTAAATCTGGAAAAGTCCATAGGCACCACACATGTTCAAGAAATGGAAGCAGAGCCACAACAATTGTCCGAGGTGGTCCCCCAAAGGACCATGTCTTATTATGCACGACCCAATTTAGATGACACCGGGTCTAGTATCGTTCAGCCAACAATAGCTAATAATAACTTTGAGATTAAATCGAGTATAATCCAAATGATTCAAAATTCCGTTCAATTCGATGGATTGCCTGATGAAGATCCAAACACACACTTGTCCAACTTTTTAGAAATATCCGACACATTTAAGATAAATGGCGTCACTGATGATGTCATCCGTCTTCGCTTATTTCCATTTTCTCTACGAACAAAAGCAAAAAAGTGGCTAGCTTCCCTCCCTAGAGGATCTATCACCACTTGGGCTGACATGACCGAGAAATTCCTCACAAAGTACTTTCCACCTGCAAAAACTGCACGTCTGCGTGCAGATATTTCTTCATTTGTGCAAGGCAAGTCCGAGTCTCTCTATGAGACTTGGGAACGTTTTAAGGAATACGTATGTCGGTGTCCACATCATGCGCTGCCAGCTTGGCTCCAGGTACAAACATTCTATAACGGTCTGAACACTCAGACCCGAAAAGTCATTAATGTTGCCGCTGGGGGAACACGCAATAACAAAACCCCCGAGGCCGCTCAAACCCTGTTTGAGGAGATGGCCATGAATGCGTACCAGTGGAACGTGCCGAGGTCACTCCCTAAACAAGCTGGGATCTATGAGCTCAACTCCTCTTCAAACTTACCTCTCCAAGTAGAATATCTTACTAGGCAAGTGGTGGGGATGAGTGCTTCCTCCGCCTCTACATCTTGGAATCCGCCAAATTCAACTAATAATAATAATGAAGAAGTCGACTATATGGGGAACTCATATAGACCTTCCTATAATCCGAATAATAATAATAATAATTCTTACAATCCAGGATATAGGAATCATCCTAATTTTTCATGGAGCAACCCTAATAATGCTCAACACCCTCTGATTGCAAATCCAATTGGATTTGCACCACAACCCCCACAACCACAAACACCACCACTACAACCGCACCAATTTAGGTCAACCCCGATAGAAGACATATTCACGAAATATGTTAGTATCAATGAGTCCAATATCTGGAACCTGACTTGATCAATTAAAAACTTAGAAACACAAATTCGACAACTATTAAAAATGCTATCGGAATGCTAACCTGGTAATTTGCCAGGAAATACGGAACCAAATTCCCTGGAAACTATCCATTCCAGTAACCCACCAAGTTGACAAGCCGTCAAACTACGAAGTGGTTGGGAGCTACCACCACCCATTAGGGTAGAAAAAACTACGGTTAGCCCTCCTACACCACCTCATGTTACGTCTCTACCTCCTAAACCCCCGCGAATTGTTCCACCTCATTTTGTTGTACCTTATCCTTCAAAATTAAAAGATGAGCGAGAAGATGAACAATATAAAATTTTTCTAAAAATGCTAAAACAAATTTAAATAAATATACCTTTCTGCGAGGCAATTGCACAGATGCCTAAATACGCAAAATATTTAAAAGCGTTACTTTTAAATAAAAAGAAACTCGAAGATATTTAGAGAGTTTTCCTAAACGTCGAATGTTCAGCCATTTTATTACATAAATTACCCCCAAAATTAAACGATCCGGGATGATTTTCCATCCTGTGTCTCTTCGTAAATCTATTAATAAAAGATACGTTAGCAGATTTAGGTGCTAGCATAAATTTAATGCCCTACTCGCTTTTTCAGAAACTATGATTAGGTAACCCCAGCCCAACTAAAATGAGCATCCAGTTAGCAGATCATTCAATTAAATATCCAATAGGGATAGTAGAGGATGTTCTGGTCAAAATAGATAAGTTTATCTTCCCGGTAGACTTTATTATACTTGACATAGAGGAAGACGCTGATGTTCCCATAATTCTCGGTCGTCCTTTTCTCGCAACCTCTCGCACGATAATAGAGGTAAGTAATGATAGACTTCTCTTACGAGTAGGAGATGACGAGGTTACTATCGATATAGATACCTCTATGAAAAATTCTTTAGTAAACGACGATTCCTGCTATCTTGCGGAAGCCTCTTTTGAGGAAAATGGTTTTCCCTATTTTGATTTACTTTCAATAACTATAGAAGAATCGGACTTGGCAGACTTACCCCTTTCACAAGAAATGCCTACTGATGACCCTTTAGAACCTTTTATATCTTTAACTTCTACAACTCTAAAAACCCCAACTTCGTATGAAAAACCACCAACCCTCGAGATGAACACACTTCCCGCACATTTAAAATACATTTTCCTTGAAGCCGAATCTAAACTCCCTATTATCAATTCTGCCGAATTAAATGATAAGAAAACTTCTGAATTAATAGAAGTGTTAAAACAACATCGCCATGCATTAGCATGGCAAATTTCTGATATACAAGGACTCAACCCATCTTTTTGTACGCATAAATTATTTCTTGAAGATAGCCCTCATAAATCTATCCAGCCCCAATGATGTTTAAATCCTAATATAAAGGATGTCGTAAAAGATGAAGTAATGAAATTAGTAGATGCAGGAATTATCTATCCAATCTCAGATATCGCATGTTGTTTATAGGAAATTTTAAGTAAAACAAAACAAAAACTAGAGGTACTATTGATATACCAAAATGTCTAAACTATTAAAGTAAGAAAAACAAATATTTTTTTAATTTTTGAACAATTCTCTTTTTTTGGATTTTGGAAATATTTCCTTTTTTTTTAATTTTAAGATATTCATTTTTTTGGGTTTTTTTAAAAAAAGATACACAAAAAGAAAAAAATATATATACACTAAGCAAAAAGAAGGAGGAAGTCCTCCCCCAAGTTTAAAATGGACATTGTCCTCAATGACAAAAGAAGGGGATTGGAGAAGGAGAGAAAATAAAAGTACAGAATTGAAAGACAGAATTGAAAAACAAGTACTTCCCCAGATTTATTTGCTGCGAAAGCTGAGTGATGCCGCTCCCCCAAATGTCTTATTTGGACTTCGTGATGGATTCAATAACGTTGGAGCAGGCGATCGCAGAAGCCTCAGCTTGTCGGAGCCGTCCGGGGCAAAAAATGTAAAATAAAGAAAATAGAAAAATATAACTTGGGTTGCCTCCAAAGAGCGCCCTTTGTTTAAAGCATCGTTGAGCTCGACGAATCAAAAATTAATATTGTCCAAAAATATTGTTGTCCAGAAATAAAATAGTTTTTAACAAAAAATAAAAGTTCAAAGCTAGAGTTCGTGCAGCAGATACTTAATAATGTTTGGAAGGACATCATCATCACCAGAGAAATAAAGTTTAAGACGCTTACCATTCACTTTGAAATTGCCCTTATCAAGGTGCAAAATTAAAACAGTGCCATAAGGAAAAACTTGCATAACCGAAAAGGGCCCAGACCAACGAGATTTTTATTTGCCTTTAAATAAACGTAATCGAGAGTTATAAAGAAGAACCTGGTCGCCCTGCTTAAATGTTTTAGGGTGCCTTACGTGCTTTTCATGTAAACGCTTCGTCTGCTCTTTATAAAGTTTGTTATTTTGTAAGCATAAGAGCGCCACTCGTCGAGTTCATTAAGTTGAAATTTTCTAAGGTCACCGACAGAGTGGGGATCAAAGTTTAAAAATCTTAAGGCCCAAAAAGCGCGGTGTTCTAATTCTACGGGTAGATGGCACGATTTTCCATAGACCAGCCGATACGTTGTACAACCGAGGCTGGTTTTGTACGCAGTTCGGTAGGCCCATAGAGCATCGTCTAATTTGACTGACTAGTCTTTCCTATAAGTTGAAACAGACTTTTCTAAAATTCTTTTTATTTCTCTATTTACTACTTCGACTTGTCTGTTTGTTTGGAGGTGGTAGGTTGTTGAAAGCTTATGTGTAACGTCGTATTTAGTAAGGATTTTTGAAAATTGTGTGTTACAAAAATGGGAACCCCTGTCGCTAACGAATGCGCGTGGCGTATCGAATCTAGAAAATAATTTTTTTCAAAAAGTGACTACAACTCGGGAGTCGTTCGTAGGAAGAGCTTGGGCTTCGGCCCAATGTGAAACATAATCAACGACAACTAAAATATACTTGTTTCCGATGCTAGAAGGAAGGGGGCCAACAAAATCGATTCCCCAGAGGTTGAAAATTTCGCACTCAAGGAAATAATTTTGCGGTGTTTTCTTTTTATTTGAAATGTTTCCCGACCGTTGGCAACTATCACACCTACTCACAAAAGCTTGCGCGTCTTTAAACAGGCTAGGCCAGTAAAAACATGCGCAAAGCACCTTGTGAGCGGTGCGAGCAGCTTGATAGTGCCCACCTGTCAGACCTTCATGTAAATGTCTTAAAATATCAACTCCTTCTTTATAAGAAAAACATCTCCTTATCACTTGACTCGCACAGATTCTTAAAAGATGCGGGTCTTCCCAAAAATAGTTCTTCAGCTCAGAAAAGAATTTCTTCTTTTGCTGAGAGGAGAACTCTTTTGGGAGCACCCGGGCCACTAAATTCTTTGCGATATGTGCAAACTAAGGAGAAGTAGATGTGTTAATTGAAAGCAGCTTCTCGTCCGGAAAATAATCATTAAAAGATTTTTCATTTAATTTTTCTATAAAGGGATTTTCTAATCTTGAGAGATGGTCGGCGGCTAAGTTCTCGACTCCTCGCTTATCACGGATCTCTAATTAAAACTTCTGGAGGAGTAAGACCCAGCGAATCAAGCGCGACTTGGCATCCGTTTTGGCAAGAAGATATTTGAGGGCCGAGTGGTTTGTAAAAACAATAATTTTTTAAAGTGTAATATAAGGACGGAATTTATCGAAAGCGAATACTATAGCGAGGAGCTCCTTCTCGGTCATGGTGTAATTTTTATGTAAAGATGTGAGCGTTTTACTAGCATAATAGATGGGGTGGAAGTTTTTAGATATGCGTTGACCTAATACGGCTCCCACCGCGAAACTACTCGCATCGCACATTATCTCAAATGGAAGGTCCTACACTGGAGCTATCATAATCGATACGTTAATTAACTTTTCTTTCATTAATTCGAAGGCAAAAAGACAAGAGTCATCAAAAATGAATGGTCGTCTTTTTCTAGAAGATGGGTGAGGGGCTTTGTGATCTTGGAGAAGTCCTTTATGAAGCGACGGTAGAAACCAGCGTGACCTAAGAAACTTCTTATAGATTTATATTCGTAGGCGGCGGCAGCTTCTCGATAACTTCTATCATTGCAATATTTACCTCAATACCTCTCGTAAAAATTTTATGACCCAAAACTAACCTTTCCCTCACCATAAATGGCATTTTTCCCAATTTAGGCCAAGGTTAGTCTCTTTGCATCGTTCTAAGACTTTTTCGAGGTTTTATAAACATCTATCAAAGGAATCGCCGAATACAGAGAAATCGTCCATAAATACCTCCATAATGCTTTCTACGTACTTCTAAAAGATAGAGAGCATACATCGCTAGAATGTAGCTGGCGCATTGCACAATCCAAACGACATTCTTCAGTAGGCGAAGGTGCCGAAGGGACAAGTAAATGTAGTTTTCTCTTGGTCCTCGGGAGAGATGGTGTGATGGAGACGTTACTGACACGAACGCCAGTGATCCCTATCTGAGAGAGTTCGTCGATTGGGACGATCGCTGCCGCAAGCTCGAGGATTGGATCGACGTCCTCCGCCATTATATAAAAGTATATAATTATAAATTAAATAATTATAATTATATATTTTTAGTAAATTTATTATTTTAGAAATTTTATTTTAAGTATTTATTTCATGTTTTAATTTTCATTTCATGTGTAATGATGGGTGCTTATAACCACCATGTATTGTTTTAATTATTTCATTTCTTGTGTAATGATGGGTGCATATAACCATCTTATTTTTCAGTTTGAATTTTTAATTTTGAATTTTGAATTTTTATTGGAGGGAGATTGAGTGGTGTAGGCTATATATAGCCATGTTGATGAAGGATTGTTTAGAGAGAATGAAAAATTAAAACCTTAATTCAAAGATTGAATTTTCCCCCTCTTTCCCTCTTCCCCCTTAGACAAATTTTGGCCTTCCTTCTCATCTTCCTCTTCTCCCTCTTCAAAATTTGTCCAAGCCTAGTTCCTCCTCTCCCAAGAACCGACCTCCAACAAAGCAACCATTAACCCCACCTCCTTGAAGAAATCAGCCAAGGCAAAGATCTCCTTTGTGGATTCCAACTCCGGCGTGACGCGATGAAGGCGGACAAGTTTCCTCTCCATCCGGCGTGACTCTGGTGGAGCCATTGAAGAGTGATCCAAGTAGAGAAATCGGAATCATCTATTTCGAATGGGTAACAAAACCTTCTACCTTTGTGTGTTTCTTTTCAAAGATTTATTCCTGTTGTGATAGATTCTTAGCGTTGAATTTTGATAGCATTAATTCATCGTTGTTTTTCTTCGATCGGTTTGTGCTTATCTTGATTGATCTAATTTCGAGAAAGGTTTGGCGAACCTTCGTTTTCTTTTGTTGGGAGAGATTTACCTTTTCCGAATCATAATTTATTTGGTAGATCTCTTTTGGTACAACATCGCTCGTTCGGACCGGGTAGGTCCTTTTAGCTGGAAAGAATATTGGCCTATCGCCTCTATTCGATCCTAATCGGTTTGGCTACCCGCACGCTAGCATATGATAGAATTAATTAACGTGGTGTCGCGTAGAGCGATTGTGCGAATATAGGATTTGGATTGTGGAGGTATACGTGTTAGTCCGTAGATCTATTCGGTGTCAAATGTGTGAGCCTGCATCAATTTGGTATCAAAGCGAGGTTCACATCAATTTCCTTATTGGCACCCTCCCCCTTTTATTATTTTTCACCATCACGCACTTGCACATTCATTGCACAGCATAAAAAAACAAATTTTGAATTTTTGGTCTGCAAATAGCGACCTAAATTTTCAATTTTTCTCCGATTTCAAAAAAATAAAATTCTGGAATTTCTCTATCATTTTATTAGTAAGAAATCAAAAAAATATTTTATTTTTATTAAGTCATTATTTTTATTAAATCTTTATAAATTTTTAATTTTTGTCTGCAAATAGCGACCTATCTTTTTATTTTTTCAGCAAAATAATAATAAAAAATTAATTAATAATCTTCATATTATTTCCAGCAAGAAAATTAAAAAAAATACATTTGTTATTTTAAGTAATCAGCGGGAATAATTACATCTGTGAAAATTATATTGGGCAGGTTCTTTATTCTTTACATGTACACCAGTTCCGGGTGAGTTTTCTCTCCGGTTCTCACTAATATGGCCTATGACGTTCACGTTTCCCTTTTAGACTATTGGTATTATAAATCCATGGCTAAACACACCCCAGCCTTGCCTTCATACCATAGGAATACTAACCGTCCCCACACTTATCATCCCACTAGAATGGAGGTACTTACTTATGACAGTTTAGGGTATCCCCAAATCTTTAAAGACTGGCTTAAGGTATTAGAGCATTATTTTAATTGTCACTTATTGGATGACCACAAAAGGGTTAACTTTGCCCGAGAGCAATTAGTAGGTCAAGCCGAATTATTTTGGTTAAAAAGAAGAGCGTCGTGTTGGTAGTTATTGAAAGTGAGAGTAAGATCTATCTCAACTCTAGAGGGGGGGTGAATAGAGTTTATTCAAATTAATTTCACAGTTTTGAAATAATCAGCACATATAAAATTCAATTTATAGTATAGTGTAGAGTGCTAGTAAAGAGTTAAAAACAAAGAAGTAAAGAGCACAGCACACAGCAAATCAATCACACAAACAAGCCAGAAGACACAAGGAAATATAGTGGTTCCCCAAAAACCTGGGTACATCCACTCTTCTACCACCCTTGGTAGGAATCCACTCAGGATGAGTTGATCAGGTGTCCTAACACCAATGAGCTTTTGATAAGGTGCTCAAAAACCAAAACTGGATTTTTTGATAAGGTGTCTTGCCACCACTGAGTTTTGACAAGGCTCTCAGAACCAGACAGAACTTTTGAAGGGAGTTCAAGAACCCTTTTACAGCAGAAAAAGAAAAGATAAAGAGGTGAAGTTGTCTTCTCTGTTCTCAAATCAAATGAGAGAAGACTAGTGGATCTTTTGTTGTCAAAGCTCCCCCTGAGATGTAGACAGGTTCAGGAATGGAAGCTTTGCTCTAGGGTGATAGGTCTTCAGAAGTTTAGATCTCCAGCAAAAGATTGTTTCAGCAAAAGGCTGAAAGATGAGATGTCTGGAGTTCTTGAGATGAAGCTGTGATCACTTTTCTGTAAGCAAAAAGATTGTTATTCTGATTCTTCAGAATTGATCACTTGTTATCTGTCCCAGCTTAATTCTTGTTGTTGTGCTCTCTGTGTATATTATTGTATATTCTATCTGACTGAAGATAAAAAGGAAGATCTGATTCTCTGAAAAAAAATTCTTGTCAAAGATAGCCATTGGCAGTCATAAATGTCTTCCATAAAAAGTCTTGTCTTCTAGAGGAAGGTCCAATAAAACATTCCCTGAATAATTCCTTGAAACTTGCTCCAGAATAAAGACAAACGGCTGGCAGATCTCCTTGACATAAATGTTGAGAGAATTCAAAAACATTCCAAAGACTGGCAGCATTTGAATCCTTAGAATCGTTGATCTCTCAGAAAAATCGTCGATCTGAGCTCTACGATCGTCGAACTGAGCTCAGAGATGGAAACAGATCAAACAGACAGAAAACGTCGAACTGAGCTCGAAGATCGTCGAACCGAGCTCAGCGACCTGAAGAATAGCTGAAGAGTGATCGTCGACCTGAGCTAGAAGATCGTCGACAGGAGTTCGACGACTAAGCAAAACTGGCTGAAGGCAAATCGTCGATCTGAGCTCGAAGATCGTCGACCGGAGTTCGACGATTTATCGAAGTTGAGCTCAGAGAGCGTCAAACTGAGTTCGACGTTTCGTCGATCGGAGCTCGACGAAAATTGTCTTAGACTTGGCTCTATGTCCTTGATCTTGGAATGGTCCTGGGGGCAGCTTCAAACCTAAGTTCTAAGCCCTAGACTCATTCTAATGTTGACCTTTACAACTATACAACTAGGTCAACCTGGTTTCCTAAGACAAACATAGTGATCCTTACCCAAATTAGTAATAGGGTGTTCCAACAATCTTCCCCTATTTGGGTTAGGATTACTATTTACAGACAGAATTAGGAAATAAATAAGCATACATTCAAAATAGAAGCTAAATCAATAATGTAGTAGGAAAGATATAGCAGCAGTGCAGATCACAGATAAAAAGTCAGCAAATATCCAGAGGAGGATGATTGTTCAGCTTACACAATTCACTTCTTCTCAGTTCCCTTTTTAAACATAATTTCTCTGTTGGGATTGAGGGCTTCTTTCTTGGATCTTCTATCATCTTCTGCACCTAAGGAAGTTTGAGATCTGGGCCTTGGAACTACAGCCTCAGGGTGCAGCTTCATATAATCTTCTGGATTAAAGAATTTTCTTGATGCATATCTCTCTAGTTCTTTCTTTCTCTGATCTGATAGAGTTGTTATGTTGGAAGTGACTTTGCCTTGCTCTCTGGCCTTTTTCATTTGATCAAGAGTAGCCAACTCTTTCATTCTAGCTGTCCAGGACAAGGGGTTGTTCTCAGGATCCTCAAATGGAACAGGAGGTTCATATCTGTTGATGGATTCAGAATCAGTAGGAGGAGTCCTGGAGACAACTGTATCTTTTAGCTTATAAGGGAAAGGACCTGAAGTAGAATTAGTATGGCCTTGTCCTTCCCTTTGTTGAGATCTGTGCTCTCTTTGGCTTCCTTTATATTGACCCCTTCTAGATTAATATCCCCTTTGATGTTGCCCCCTTTGATAGTATCTCTGATAAGACTGGGAGGAGCTTTGTCTGGAAGCTGGAGCTTGAGAGACTGAGCCTGAACCAAAATCTGGAGGAGGAGGAGGAGGCTGATACTGAGAAGATCCTTTTTCATACTTATCCAGCTTCCTTCTCTTTTTCATAGCCTTTAATTGGTTCTTGGAATACTGCATCCAAGGCTCAGATATGGGGCAGTCATGCAGAATATAGTAGGGAATGTCATTAGAATCCTTTGCCTGAGCTGGGGGGACTGTCATCATGGACTTGCTTCTGTCCTTCCTCTTCTTGGCAATAGTATTTGCATAGTCATCTGATTCAGTTTGAAATTGATCACTCTCTGAACTTTGAGGTCTGTCATACAAATCATCAATGCTTTTTATGCATTTCTCTTGTAACTTCAACTGATCAGGAGTCAGGGAAGGAGCAGCAGCAGCAGCAGAAATTTGAGCAGAAGGAACTTTTGAAGCAGAAACAACATCAGGAGATGAAGCTGAAGCAGCAGCAGCAATAGGAGCAGAAACAACAGCAGGTGCAGGTTCTTCCAAGTAAGAAGCAAGTTCTTCAGCAGCAGATGTATCTTCAATTACAGGAACCATTTCAGTATCTTCAGTAACAGCAGCAGCAGCTTCATCAACAAGAGGCACAATGGCCTTAGTAGCAGCATCAGAGATGGAAACATAAACATCCACAGCCTTCCAGGAATTTACATATGCTTCAATTTGGCTGGGATCACAGATAGAAATAGGCACAATGGCCTTAGACAAGTCTTCAGTATGTGGAACTGGCAAAGATCTGAAGTAAACTGTATCAAACTCAGAGAGCAGGCTCTGGAGGTCCATTGCAAAAGCAGGAGCAGGAGCAAGAGCTGGAGCAGACTCAGGCACATCTACTACTTCAGAAGGCATCTCCCCCTGCCTGGATTCAGGGAGAACTAAATCAAGGCACCCAGAAGAGGTAATTGCCTGAGAGGGAATAAAGGAGGAGAGCTTGGAAGACAGCTCCTTGACATGGGTCAGGAGTGGAGCCAGAGTGGTCTCCAGTAATGAGGTTAGCTTAGGAGCTAGCAGCTCATATAACCTGTCTGCCAGGGCTGATAGATCTACATGCTCAAGAGGGGCTTGAGCAGAGGTAGGAGAGAAGGTTGTTGGAAGGATGTTGGCTGGAGCTGGTGGCATGGAGAATGTGGAGATAGGAGGTGTGGGAATGGATGGCTCTGAGAGTGGAATGGAGGAGATTAAAGATGTTGAGGTGGAGATAGGTGAGGCAAGAGAAGGTGTGAAGGATGGTTGGGAGAGAATTTCTTGCAGCATTTGTTGGAATGAGGAGGTAGAGGGAGGCTCAGGAGGAGTGGAAGGTGAATCATCCATAAAGGAATCATCTACAAGGGAAAATGATGGTGAGGTGAAGATTGGATAAGAGAAAAGAGGATGGAATTCCTCTGAGGTAGATGCTGGAGGGGGTGAAACTGGTGAAGAAATGGTAATGCGGGAAGATATGGCTATGGTGGTGATTGGAGGTGAGGATGAAATGGCTGGGGTAGAGACAACTGGAGGAGGAGGAGAAGCAGGCAACACTTCTGCTGGGGCAGAGACCAGAGGTGGAGTGATTGAGGCAGTCCTGGTGCCTGAAGTCAGTGCTGCAGCAGCTCTGGTAGGGTTTACAATCTGCCTGTCCCATTTGCTAAAAAGGGCACAGGAGAGCCTCTTGGATGCATTAATGAACATCCCAGAAGAGGTTAGCAGCTCAGGGCATCTGGAATGCAGATAGACCCCTAGAATTCTCCCAAAACTGATAGCAGTCTTATTCAGCTTCTTCTTAATCAGGTTGAAGAAAATTGATCCCCAGTCTAGATGTTTCTTATCAAGCAGAGCTTCCATTAGACAAAATTGATATCTTGATATGGTATCATGGGCTGAGTGCTTGGCCAGAAGCACTTTCCCAACTACATCAGCCAAAAATTGAAATTCTATCGACAGATTTTTCTTCAGCAGTTTGTTAGGGTTCACAGCATTGTGACCCATTCTATCAAGCATGGAGTCATATTCCTCTCCAGATAACTCTATGGAATCTTCTCCAGAACTAAGATGAAAAACATCAGTTAAAAGAGCCGGGGACAATTGTACCTGAGTCCCTTTTATGAAGCCGACGACAGAGTTCTCATTCTCATCTGTCGCTGTATAACACCATTCTTTTATTTCTTCTGATGCAATCTTCATTCTGGTAGTCATTATTTGGGAGAGCTGCTGTTCTCTGAATAGATTGAGAATGTCTTTGAAGCGCTGATCGCTTCCATCAAATGAGTTCATGTCGATATCAAACCCGGTGTCGAATTTCATTTTGGAAATCGCAGCACTGGAGCCAGCCATTTGTACCTGCAACAAAGAACCAAACACGACCAAGCGTAGAAGATTTGGAGGGAAAAAGAAGAAAGTTGCAGAGAGTATGAAAGCGCAAAAGATGAACGACGGCTGAAGAAATGATTTTATATTAGGGTTCGACGGCGAAACGGAAAATCGTGGAGCTCGGTTCGACAAAACGTCGATCTCAGCTCGACGATTTGGGCTACAGAAGGAATCTGAAGAGACTTCAATATCGTCGATCTCCATTCTACGATGTTGAAAAGCGTCGAGTTCCGCTCGACGACCTCTGAACAGAAAGAGAGGAAACCTGGAGCTAACGGAGGCGCTGAACTCAGATCGACGATTTCGGAAACGTCGATCTCTGGTCGACGTTTTTTAGAAAAACGTCGATCTACGTTCGACGATTTCTGGGAAAGCGTCGAGCGCAGTTCAGAGACAAAGCCTATTCTACAGACACAAAAAGAACTGATTTTTTTTAAGCCTAGTTTTGCTCTGTTTTAACTTTTCAAAATCTGAGTTTATTTTAAACAGCCTCCATCTAACATTCCTAACTGATGTAGGAAGAAATTGTGCTTCTTTTCATCCAAGGGCTTGGTGAAAATATCTCCCCTTTACAAATCAGTTGGGATATATTGAAGTTCTATTTTGTTTTTCTCTACATTATCCCTTAGAAAATGATGCCTAATCTCTATATGTTTTGTCCTACTATGGAGGACTGGATTTTGTGCTATAGAGATAGCACTAGTATTATCACAAAAAATTTTAGACATCTCTAAGTTGTAGCCATAGTCTATGAGCTGATTTTGTATCCACAATATTTGTGAACAGCAACTACCTGCAGCCATATATTCAGCTTCAGCAGTTGAGGTTGACACAGATGTTTGCTTCTTACAAAACCAGGAGACAAGTCTGTCACCAAGGAACTGACAAGTTCTACTAGTGCTTTTCCTGTCTACTCTGCATCCAGCATAATCAGCATCTGAAAATCCAGTTAGTTCAAATCCTGAGTCTTTTGGATACCAGAGTCCTAGATTTGGACAACTTTTTACATATCTAAGAATCCTTTTAACTAGAGTTAGGTGTGACTCTCTAGGGCTTACTTGGAATCTAGCACATATGCATGTAGCAAACATTATATCTGGTCCACTAGCTATAAGGTACAATAGAGAGCCAATCATTGCTGTATATGTTGTCTGATCAACTGGTTTCCCATGTTCATCAGCATCCAATACAGCATTGGTAGGCATGGGTGTTTTCATACAAGATGCCTCAGACATACCAAATCTCTTAACCAATTCTTTAACATACTTGGTTTGGGAAATAAATATGCCATCAGCATGCTATTTTACTTGCAATCCTAAGAAGAAGGAGAGCTCACCCATGCTACTCATTTCAAATTTGGAATGCATCAGGTTGGAAAACCTTCTGCACAAGTTTGAATCAGTAGATCCAAATATGATATCATCTACATAAATTTGTACTAGTAGGGTATGGGACTTATGGGTTCTAATAAAAAGAGTTTGGTCTACTCTCCCCCTAATAAAATCATTTTCCAGAAGAAAGCTTACTAGGGTCTCATACCATGCTCTAGGAGCTTGCTTGAGACCATATAATGCTTTATGCAATTTGAAAACATAATCAGGGTGAGTTAGAGAGATAAAACCTGGAGGTTGTCTGACATAGACTTCCTCTTTGATGTCCCCATTGAGAAATGCACTCTTCACATCCATCTGGTAGACCTTCAATCCCTTGTGAGCAGCATAAGCTAGGAATATTCTAATGGCCTCTAACCTTGTAACTGGTACAAAGGTCTGGTCATAGTCTATTCCTTCTTGTTGAGAATAGCCTTGAGCAACAAGCCTTGCCTTGTTTCTTACAATAACTCCTTGATCATCCAGCTTGTTTCTGAACACCCACTTTGTTCCAACAATGGAGTGATCCTTTGGCTTAGGCACTAGTTCCCAAACTTTATTCCTTTCAAATTGATGCAACTCCTCTTGCATTGCAATGATCCAGTGTGGATCTTGCTCTGCATCTTGAATGGATTGAGGCTCAACTTGAGATAGGAAGCAGGTGTGCATCAGGTTTTGGTTGACCTAATTTCTGGTTTGCACACCAGCTGAGATGTCTCCAATTACTTGTGAAATTGGATGATCTCTTGTTGTTACTAAATCAACAGGGGGTGTTGATTGTTCACCAACCTGTGTTGTTGTTTCCTCTTGTGGAATAACAACTGGCTCTTCAAGATGATTTTCTTCAAAAGGTTTAACTTCTTCTTCATCATCACTGCTCTCATCCTTTTGTTGAGAGGTTGTTCCTTCTTCTTTAACCTGTAATCTGTCCATACTTTCTGAAATAGAGTGTACCTGCAAAGGTTCAATGGTAGAAGTAGACTTCTCCTTATAACACATGTTAGTCTCATCAAAAGTAACATGAACAGATTCTTCAATTTTACAGGAATATTTATTATATACCCTATAGGCCTTGCTGATCATAGAGTATCCCAGAAACACTCCTTCATCAGCTTTAGCTTGGAATTTTGCTAGATACTTCTTGTCATTATTATGAATATAACAAGTACACCCAAAATTTT
Organism: Platanthera zijinensis; assembly: GCA_039513925.1. Taxonomy (NCBI): domain Eukaryota; kingdom Viridiplantae; phylum Streptophyta; class Magnoliopsida; order Asparagales; family Orchidaceae; genus Platanthera; species Platanthera zijinensis. Next base: position 166,276,198 of record CM077085.1, read on the forward strand.
TAAAATAATCTATTTTAGGTTTCTTCCCTTTGAGCAATTCATAGGGAGTCTTGCCCTTTAGTTTATGTATCAGGCTTCTGTTTAGCACATAGTTGGAGGTGTTCACTGCCTCAGCCCAAAAGGATAGAGGTAGCTGAGCATCTGTCAATAATGTAGTAGCAGATTCAATTAGGGTTCTATTTTTTCTTTCAGCTACCCCATTTTGTTGAGGAGTTCTAGGAGCTGAGAAAGTGTGCCTGATCCCTTCACTTTGACAGAACTCTTGCATAAGAAGAGAATCAAACTTTGTCCCATGATCACTTCTGATCAGGGCAATGTGAGTGTTGAACTCAATCTGTATACATTTGAGAAACTCTGTCAAACACTTAAAGTTATCAGACTTCTTCCTCAGAAAGAATATCCATGTGAATCTTGAGAAGTCATCTACAATCACTAAAGTATATGACTTCCCTCCTAGCCTTTGTACTGATATGGGTCCAAAAAGATCCATGTGCAACAAATACAGAATCCTAGGTGAATCACTCTTATTAAGTGACTTAAAGCTATTTTTAGTTTGCTTGCCTAATTGACAAGCCTTGCAAAGTCCTTCCTTCTTGTAGGGGCCAGAAGGTAGTCCTTTAACAAGGTTGTCCTTGGATAGCCTAGTAATGGTTCTAAGGTTTAGATGTCCTAATCTCTTATGCCATAAAACATTTGGCTTAGATATGGAATTGAATAAACAGATATCTACTTTAGATGAAAGAAAATCTACTAAGTAAATGTTACCTGTCCTTTTACCTGTTAACACAGTTGTGTTATCCTCTGACTTGATCTTGCACAGGGATTTGTTGAAAGTCACCTTGTATCCTTCATCACATAGCTGACTGATACTTATCAGGTTGTGCTTCAGTCCTTCTACATATGTCACCTTCTTGAAAGTGAATGAGCCTATCTGAGCAGCACCATATCCTTTGGTTTGGCCAAAATTTGAATCACCAAAAATCACTTTGGGTCCAAGTTTGGTTATGAAGGATGATAAGTTCTTCCTCTTCCCTGTCATGTGCTTTGAACACCCACTATCCAGGTACCATTGTTGGTTAGATACTGGATAGGTCTTCACCTGCACATGAACAGCTTATTTGTTTTTGACCCAGTTAACCTTGGGCCTAGATTGATATCCTTTGAATTCAGAAATGAAAGACATCTCAGGTTGACTCTTATAACCTTCAGGATGGTATCTCCTAGGAGGTACTATCCATTCAGTATAGGGGTTAAAGCCTTGGGATGTGGGACTTCTGGGATTGAATCTAGATGTGCCATTGAAGGAATGTTCACAGACTTGATCTCTGTTCGACGATCGTCGAGCTGAGGTCGACGATCTTGGGTCAGATCATCGATCTCTGTTCGAAGATCGATTATTCTGGAGTTCAGAGTTTGGATATCGTTGAGCTGAGGTCGACGATCTTGGGTTAGATCGTCGATCTCTGTTCGACGATCGTCGAGCTCTGCTTGACGCAATCTGTTGAACTGTAATTTTCTTTGGCAGATCTGCATTCTTCTTAGCTACCTCTACTACTCCCTTCCCTTTGTCAGAGATAAATTTGATTGGAGTTGTTAATATTGTAGGTTGGCTGGATGAAGCACCCAAGCCCAGTGTACTATTAAGTCTAGAGTTCACTGTGCTTGTAATGTCCATCAGTCTGATACTTCTCCCATTTAGGGATTCTTCAAACTTTTTGGCTTTTGATAGTTCACTTTTCAGTGAAGCTATCTCTTCCCTACAGCATTCCAACTCCTCAGAGAGTTTGAGGTTCTCTGATTTTATAGTGCTATACTCAGATAGTTGTTTTCTGAGGGAAGTGATTTCCTTCTCAGACTCCAACAGATCTAGGCATAGTACCTTAAACTCATGTTTAAAATCCTCAGAACTGAAATCAAATGAATTGATTACCTGATCTTCTTCTAGTTAAGCTTCTGAATCTGATTCTGACTCTTCTGCTTCTGAGTCTGTTTGAGAGGCATTGATAGCCATCATGCAGAATTCCTTTTCATCAGCATCATCCTCATCATCACTAGAGCTGGATGAGGCTTCAGAGTCTTCTTCAGTTTCACTCCATGTCTCAGCAACAAATCCCTTCCTTGTATGTTTGTTCTTGCTGAAGGAGGGTTTGTCTGAGCTGTTCTTTCTGAAGTCTTTTTCCTTTCTTCTTTCTCTTCTATCTTTCTTTTCCTTGTTCTTATTTTCTGGACAGTCAGGCACAATATGGCCTAGTTTCCTGCAACCAAAACATATGATTTCTTTATTGTTATTTGATTTATCATACCTTGGTTTATCATGACCCTTGTATGATCTCTTTCTGAAGTCTTTTCTGGCCATCTTGTAGAATCTTTTGGCCAGTAGACTTAGGAGCTCATCATTTCCTGTAGCTTTATCTTCAGGCTCCTCTTCTGCAGCTTTGAAGGCTATGGTCTTTTCTTTCCTTATGACTAGAGAAGTAGCCTTTTGTTCTTCTTCTCTATTTTTAATGAGCAGCTCATAGGATTTGAGCTTGCCTAGGAGAGCTTCAGTGGTAATCTCATTTAGACTTCTGGCATCTTTGATTGGCCAGATTCTTGAACCCCAAGTGCTGGGGAAGCACATTAAGATTTTATCATTCAGCTCAGTCAATGAGATTTCTTTATCCAAAGTCTTTAACTCATTGACAATCAGACTTAGTCTATTGTACATGTCAGCCACTGATTCAGCTTCTCCCTTTTTGAAGTTCTCATATTGGCTTATCAGATGGGATCTCCTGTCTTTCCTTTCATCAGCAGACCCTGAGACAATTTCAGAGAGCTTGTCCCAAATTCCTTTGGCTGAGTTGCAGTCAGCTACCTTCTGAAATATCTCATCAGACATTATCTGAGCTAAGATGTTCATGGCCTTCGCATCTGTAGTTTTCCATTTCTTTATGTCTGCATCTGTTCCTAAGGGAGGTGGAACAATACTTATGCTTGTGGTCTCTGGAGGTGTTGGGCACACTATCAAAACAGAATTAAATATATCCTCATTAATAGAATTCATATAAAGTTTAATCCTTGCCTTCCAGAGTGCAAACTTGGAAAGGTTGCACACTGGAGGTCTGGTGCTTGTATAATCTTTGTTCTGTGCCATGTCTATTTAAGTAGATAGATATAGTGAAAATAACCCTCTTAAGAGATTGATCTTATCAAGGATCTTTTGGTTCAGGTGTTAGCCTGTATGAGCAACCAACCTCCCTCTGATACCAATTGAAAGTGAGAGTAAGATCTATCTCAACTCTAGAGGGGGGGGGTGAATAGAGTTTATTCAAATTAATTTCACAGTTTTGAAATAATCAGCACATATAAAATTCAATTTATAGTATAGTGTAGAGTGCTAGTAAAGAGTTAAAAACAAAGAAGTAAAGAGCACAGCACACAGCAAATCAATCACACAAACAAGCCAGAAGACACAAGGAAATATAGTGGTTCCCCAAAAACCTGGGTACATCCACTCTTCTATCACCCTTGGTAGGAATCCACTCAAGATGAGTTGATCAGGTGTCCTGACACCAATGAGCTTTTGATAAGGTGCTCAAAAACCAAAACTGGATTTTTTGATAAGGTGTCTTGCCACCACTGAGTTTTGACAAGGCTCTCAGAACCAGACAGAACTTTTGAAGGGAGTTCAAGAACCCTTTTACAGCAGAAAAAGAAAAGATAAAGAGGTGAAGTTGTCTTCTCTGTTCTCAAATCAAATGAGAGAAGACTAGTGGATCTTTTGTTGTCAAAGCTCCCCCTGAGATGTAGACAGGTTCAGGAATGGAAGCTTTGCTCTAGGGTGATAGGTCTTCAGAAGTTTAGATCTCCAGCAAAAGATTATTTCAGCAAAAGGCTGAAAGATGAGGTGTCTGGAGTTCTTGAGATGAAGCTGTGATCACTTTTCTGTAAGCAAAAAGATTGTTATTCTGATTCTTCAGAATTGATCACTTGTTATCTGTCCCAGCTTAATTCTTGTTGTTGTGCTCTCTGTGTATATTATTGTATATTCTATCTGACTGAAGATAAAAAGGAAGATCTGATTCTCTGAAAAAAAATCTTGTCAAAGATAGCCGTTGGCAGTCATAAATGTCTTCCATAAAAAGTCTTGTCTTCTAGAGGAAGGTCCAATAAAACATTCCCTGAATAATTCCTTGAAACTTGTTCCAGAATAAAGACAAACGACTGGCAAATCTCCTTGACATAAATGCTGAGAGAATTCAAAAACATTCCAAAGACTGGCAGCATTTGAATCCTTAGAATCGTTGATCTCTCAGAAAAATCGTCGATCTGAGCTCTACGATCGTCGAACTGAGCTCAGAGATGGAAACAGATCAAACAAACAGAAAATGTCGAACTGAGCTCGAAGATCGTCGAACCGAGCTCAGCGACCTGAAGAATAGCTGAAGAGTGATCGTCGACCTGAGCTAGAAGATCGTCGACAGGAGTTCGACGACTAAGCAAAACTGGCTGAAGGCAAATCGTCGATCTGAGCTCGAAGATCGTCGACCAGAGTTCGACGATTTATCGAAGTTGAGCTCAGAGAGCGTCGAACCGAGTTCGACGTTTCGTCGACCGGAGCTCGACGAAAATTGCCTTAGACTTGGCTCTATATCCTTGATCTGGGAATGGTCCTGGGGGCAGCTTCAAACCTAAGTTCTAAGCCCTAGACTCATTCTAATGTTGACCTTTACAACTATACAACTAGGTCAACCTGGTTTCCTAAGACAAACATAGTGATCCTTACCCAAATTAGTAATAGGGTGTTCCAACAGTTATAAACACACTTGGCGGGCAATGCGAAGCCTACTCTCGGATCAAATTGATCCCGCCTATTTCCGCACTGCTGACCCCAAGCCTGTTAGTGAGTATTATTGTGGAGCAAGACCCATAGCTATTCATAGGAGTTACCCTATGCCTCAGGTTAGATCATTTCCTCACAACGATAGGATTACACCTAGTGTGCCTAATTCCACTCCTGGGGAAATACGCAGTCTAGACCCTATGTTTTGGAATCGAAAAATGTTACTACTAGGGTTATGCCTCCTTTAGCCTCGATGTCTAATCCCCCTAATATAGTGACTGATACCTATGAGGATGCTGATGTAGATGTGGTATATATTGATCCTGAAGATGCTGATGTTGATATACTAACTCTAGATTTTAAAGTTGACCAGCTAGGTGAGAGGATTCCTTCAGATACGATAGTGCCCAATGAGGCTAAATACGCTGACAATTTGTGTGACGATGCGGAGATTGGTTACCTTAGTGACCTGGATGAGGATTTATCCTCTGAGGAATCATCTCTGCTTCCCTTTGACGATGTTTCTGAGGCATCTCCCTTGAATATCATGGAGTCTTCGGTTGACCCAGTGTTGGTAGATGTTTCAACAGTTTTGGAAGAGTAACCATGGGATGATCTTAGTGATGCACCTCCTGGAGATAGTTCATTGATATTATCGTCGTTGCTTGAGGTTCAAGCTAATTTAGATTCTCCTCGGGATTCGATTTGCCCAATCCTCTATCCTGATTTAGACAATTTACCTACTTCATGGGAAGATTTGGTTAGCGAAGGTTGTGTTGTTTTGGAAGCCTTTCCCTGTGATAGAGGGTAAATTTTGGATTACAGTAGCGCTGAGGACCCGGAAGATAGTTCTTTGATGTTACCTCCTTTGCCTGAATCCCAATGTGGATTAGAAATTTTGTCGGATTCGATTATGCCTACTATTGAGACCGTTACTGATCCTGATTTGGATGAAATATCTAGTGGGTTGGAAGGCATTTTGGCTGAGTTGGTAGAGTCATCCTGTGATGAATGTTTATCTGACAGTGAGTTAGGTGATGACGATCCAGCAGAGTTTTCTGTGAGGACGAATCTACTGTTTGATCTTCCCGTTGATTTTGATGGCTTACCAGAGGAATTTTCCTGGACGTTAAATCCGTGTTTTGACGGTGAGTATGACTTAGCTCCTCCTCCAGAATCAACCATGTCGACTCTCCCTCCGGTTAATTTGACTCGATTAGATGACTTGCTAGGACTCGAGATGGTTTTTTTTAGTCTGAGACATATTGATGTGCCTATTTTGGATACCGTTACTGCTTCTGAATTGGATGACGTTAAATATAAAATTAGAACTGCGACTTTGATGCCTATGAAAATCATCTATGATTTTAAGGCTCGCGTACCCCCGGATTTAACCACATTACCCTCCGTTTTCGGGTTGAATCACATAGAGCATGGATTCACACCATACGGTAGCGAGATATTAAGGCGCACTTTTAATAAATTACTCTATATAGTTGTGTCTAATGATGATTTATATGCTTGTTGCTCGCCGAATGAGATGGTCTACGGATTTAAAGCACAAGTGCCTTTTGACTTGATTTCGTTTCAACTGTCTAATAATCCAAGTCAACTCGCACTAGTTTATGCCTCTCATGTTAAAAAATTATATAAGAATAGTAGTGAAGCGCTAGCCATAAAAATTATATTTTATCAATTTCATGCTAGAAGAGCGTCTCACTATATGATTTGTGATTTAGTTTTGGTGCGTCTCGTCCCTGAACGGTTGCCTTCTAGTACTATAGAAAGTTGGCGAGTTTGCGAGTTGGACCTTTTTCAGATATTAATGAAATTAGGAGAATACGCATATCATTGGAAGTTATCCACTGATTGGGGTATTACCCCTATTTTTAATGTTTCTAATTTAACGCTATATGTCTCTCCACCACTTGAATTATCTGTCAGTCCATTTGGGTCAACTTTGTTTTCTTATGGTTTGGGTAGTGATTTTGTGCCTGGATCGCTCTCTTCATTGGTCTTCACTAGAGGTACATTGGTTGTTGATGTAGAAATTTGTTATCCTTTATTGCCTAATGCTTTTTCGAGGTTCTCTAGAACAACATTTTTGCATGACAAGATACTCTCGGTTGAAGTGCTCTCTTCTCCAAGTGGTGATGTTTTCCGCTATGTGTTTCTCTGGGATGATGCTCTCCTGCACCGGTACTTTCAGACCAACTCATCGGTGATGAGTGCTTTTGAGCGGTGGAGTATTGATTGAGACGTTACTGACACGGCCGCCAGTGATCCCTGTCTGAGAGAGTTCGTCGATTGGGATGATCGCTGCCGCAAGCTCGAGGATGGGGTCGACGTCCTCCGCCATTATATAAAAGTATATAATTATAAATTAAATAATTATAATTATATATTTTTAGTAATTTTATTATTTTAGAAATTTTATTTTAAGTATTTATTTCATGTTTTAATTTTCATTTCATGTGTAATGATGGGTGCTTATAACCATCATGTGTTGTTTTAATTATTTCATTTCATGTGTAATGATGGGTGCCTATAACCATCTTATTTTCAGTTTGAATTTTGAATTTTGAATTTTTATTGGAGGGAGATTGAGTGGTGTAGGCTATATATAGCCATGTTGATGAAGGATTGTTTAGAGAGAATGAAAAATTAAAACCTTAATTCAAAGATTGAATTTTCCCCCTCTTTCCCCCTTCCCCGTTAGGCAAATTTTGGCCTTCCTTCTCTTCTTCCTCCTCTCCCTCTTCAAAATTTGTCCAAGCCTAGTTCCTCCTCTCCAAAGAATCGACCTCCAACAAAGCAACAATTCAACCCACGTCCTTGAAGAAATCGGCCAAGGCAAAGATCTCCTTTGTGGATTCCAACTCCGGCGTGACGCGACGAAGGCGGACAAGTTTCCTCTCCATCCGGCGTGACTCTAGTGTATCCATTAAAGAGTGATCCAAGTAGATAAATCGGAATCATCTATTTCGATTGGGTAACAAAACCTTCTACCTTTGTGTGTTTCTTTTCCAAGATTTATTCTTGTGGTGATAGATTCTTAGCGTTGAATTTTCATATCATTAATTCATCGTTGTTTTTCTTCGATCGGTTTGTGTTTATCTTGATTGATCCAATTTCGAGAAAGGTTTGGCGAACCTTCGTTTTCTTTTGTTGGGAGAGATCTACCTTTTCCGAATCATATTTTATTTGGTAGATCTCTTTTGGTACAACATCGCTCGTTCGGACCGGGTTGGTCCTTTTAGCCGGAAAGAATATTGGCATATCGCCTCTATTCGATCCTAATCGGTTTGGCTACCCGCACACTAGCATATAATTGATAGAATTAATTAACGTGGTGTCGTGTAGAGCGATTGTGCGAATATAGGATTTGGATTGTGGAGGTATACGTGCTAGTCCGTAAATCTATTCGGTGTCAAACGTGTGAGCCTGCATCATGGGGATTTGAAAATAACCAGAGAGGACATTGAGAAAACAATAAAAGCTATGGCCGGATAATCGTTCTAAAATCTGGTTGATAAATAGCAAAGGAAAGTTGTCCTTGTGGGTGGCATCATTCAGCTTCCTATAATCTATACACATACGCAAACCCGTCACCGTCCGTGTCGTGATTAATTCGTTATTTTCATTACTAACTACCGTTAACCCTCCCTTCTTTGGTAATACCTGAACAGGGCTAACCCACTTACTATCTGATATAGGGTAGATAATTCCGGCATCTAATTATTTCATAACCTCGCCCTTAACAACTTCTTTCATGTTCGGGTTTATATGGCACTGAGGTTGAATGGAGTTATGCGAATTATCTTCCACTAAAATTTTATGAGTGCAGAAAGATGGGCTTATGCCCTTGATATCAGATATCTGCCAAGCAATAGCTCGGCGATGTTTACGTAGAACTAAAAGAAGTTTTTCATTTTGGAAATCCGTGAGGTAGGCCAAAACTATAACTGGAAGCTTGGAGTTCTTTTCTAAGAAGGCATACTTGAGATGTTCAGGAAGTTCTTTAAGTTCTAGGGTAGGGGGTTCTTCATAAAAGGTTTGAGAAATTCTTTCTTTTTCAAATACTTATCTTCTATCTTATTTTGAAAAAGAATTTTCTTATTTTTGTTCCTCTTCTATTCTACACTTTCTTCACTTAGGTATAGCGATTCAGTTTGAAAAGAAGGGAGGAACAAAAAGCCGAAAATTCTTTTTCAAAATTAGAGAGGCAATAAGAGGATTCGTCACTCACGACATCTATGAAAATGTAGGAGTCATCATTTGCTAAGGTGTTTTACATCGAAGGTGTGATAGAGAAAGTGACTTCGTCGTCGCCTACTCGAAGGAAGAGCTTACCATTGCTTACGTCAATGATGGCTCGGGAGGTGGCAAGGAAGGGTCGGCCAAGGATCATGGGAACCTCGACATCTTCTTCGATGTCTAAAATGACAAAGTCCACCGGGAAGATGAACTTGTCGACTTTTACTAAGACATCCTCCACTATTCCTAACGGGTACTTAACGGATCTGTCAGCGAGCTGAATACTCATGTGTGTGGGGTTGAGGCTACCAATTCCTAACTTTTTAAACAACGAGAGGGGCATCAGGTTAATACTCGCACCTAATTAGGCTAATGCATTCTTGATAAAAAGATTACCAAAGAGACACGAGATAGAAAAACTACCCGGGTCACTGATTTTCTTCGGTAAGCCGTTTGTCAAAACCGCAGAGCACTCGGCGTTTAACGTGACGTGCATAAGGTTCACTAACTTCTTCTTGTTGGTCTGGAGGTCCTTAAGGTACATGGCATACTTCAGCATCTGTGAAATCGCTTCATGGAAAGGCAGATTTATGTGGATTTGCTTGAACATTTCTAAGAAACGAGAGTACTGATCGTCCTGATGTTGTTTATTAAGTTCGGAATGGTAAGGCGGATTTGGATTATTTTTAAAGATGGGTGGTGGAGTGAGATATTTTTCTAAAATGGGGGTGATAACTTCTTCAGCAGAGTGTGGAATTTTTAAAATGGGAGCGGAGCTTTGATTTTTAAAAGGGGGGCAGAGCTTTCCTTGGGCTCTTCACTTACCATACCGGGAACTTTCTTCCCACTCCGAAGAGTCATAGCTTTTGCTTGCTCTCTTAGGCTGGGCTTGGTATTGGAAGGAAGAGACCCCGCGGGTCGCTCAGAAATAATTTTAGCAAGCTATCTTACTTGATTTTCAAGACTTTTAACACTTCTAGTTAAGGTTCTTATCGTAGCATCATTTGTGGCGATATATTTGGAAATTAACTCCACCAAGCTTGGAGGATTTGGATAATTTTGAAGAGGTGGTGGTGGTGGTGCAGAAAAATCATTTTGTGGTGGCGGGCGCATAGCATTCGATGGATTACTCCACAAAAAATTCGGATGATTTCTTAAGGCAGGATTATAACTATTCGGAAAATTAAAACCAAGAGGATGAAAATTCGCAGCAGAAAAATTATTAAAAGCATTTCTAGGTATATTGTTAACAAAATCTAATTATTCTGGGGTAGGAGTTGCAGATTCCCTTACCTGAGGGGCGGAGGCAGCCGTCATCTCTGTTATCTTTTTGCTTAGTATTTCAAATAATAGAGCGAGTTGGGAGACATTGTCCACTTCAAAGATACCTTCAGGCTTGTTCTGGCGGGACATTCCACTGATAAATGTTCATGTACATGTCCTCAAAAAGCTCAAGAGCTGCGTCCGGGGTCTTATGATTTAAAGTACCGCCGGAAGCTGCGTCTATCATTTGCTTGGTGCTTTGATTTTGCCCGTTATAGAACGTCTGCACTTGTAACCATAAAGGCAGCGTGTGATGTGGGCATCGTATTAATAATTCTTTAAATCTTTCCCAGGTTTTGTATAAGGTTTCAGAGTCTATTTGTCCCAAAGCGGAAATGTCGTTCCTAAGTTTTGCAGTTTTAGATGGCGGAAAATACATCGCAAAAAATTTTTTAGTTAATTCATTCCAGGTGGTTATGCTAATCTTAGGTAGAGTGTTCAGCCACTGCTTAGCTTTAGTTCTTAAAGAGAAGGGAAAGGGTCTTAGCCTGATTGCATCATTTATGACACCATTTATCTTGAAGTTGTCACAAATTTTAAGAAAGCTTGCTATTTGGCGTTCGTATCTTCATCATGAAGTCCGTCAAATTGCACATATTGCTGCACCATTTGAAATATACTAGGCTTTAATTCGAAGTTATTATTTGCTATAGTAGGGCGTACTATGCTAGATTATGTTCCCTCAAGATTCGGCCATGCATAATAAGACAAAGGTCTTTGCACGACTTCCTCTACTGGGGGCTCTGCCATTCTTAAAGTAGAAGATGACTCAGAATACTCAACTAGTATTTGGGAAATAGGGCTTTTAAATCGCAATCTTCTCCGAATAGTACGCTCAATTTCGTGGTCCAAGTCCAAAATAGCCGATGGATTCCCTCGGCTCATGCACTAAAAGAAGAGAAGAGAAAGGAAGGGAAAATAAAAAAAAGCTAGAAAGAAAAACTAGATTAACTTTTTTTAAATAGTTTTTTTTAATAGATTAACTCCCGAACTTCCCAAGGACTACCCGGTGAAGGGTTCGTAAGGTACTAGACAAAATAGCAGCACTTAAAGCCGCTTTGCCCTTTTCGAGAGAATTAGGAGGCGTAGAAAAATTTTGGAGTGAGTTTCTATAAAGAGCGGTAATAAAAAAAAATTATTTTTTTTAAAATTTTTTAGAAAGGGAATGAGAAGGAGAAGAGATAAAATTAATATGTTGGTGTTTTCAATATATCAACGAAAGTTTCTCCCCGGCAATGGTGCCAAAAACTTGGTGGTCGCAAAGGATCAAAGAAAATAAAAGCAACTGAACTAGCAATCCAATGACGCAGGTATAACTATCGAACTGTAGCTAGGGGACACGAGTGTCGTATTGAAATCCGGGAACTGTTGAATAAACTTACTCACACGAAGGCTATTATTTTATCGACGGAAAAACTAGGGTTTGAGAAACTAAGTGCAATTAAAGAAATAAAGCTATGCTAGAAAGAGAACAACTGCAGTTAATTAAAGAGCATAATGTAAGCGATTATAACGATGGGCTGAAACTATGAAATGAAAATGCACTCGATCAAGAATCACCTCGGCTAAAGATGACTAAGAAAATGAGATAAAAACCTAAACTTAATACGGTAAAGGTCCTTAACCGTGGAGGTTCCTAAAGCTTGAACACGATTCTCTCAAAGTAGTGCCCAAATGAGTTTAGGAAGGTCCGACCGACTCTCGTCTAAATCGGAGGCCTAAAGCTTGCTTTACGCGGTGAACCCCACTATTGGATTTTAATGCAATCCGGGAGATTTGGACGTCTGCCTCTCTCGAGGGGTGCGTACAACACCCTTTACTCTTGAATGCTCACTTCATTTTATCAGCCTCTCGGCTTGCCCAGAATGAAAGCAAAGGTGGAGAGTATATATCGATAATATACCTCCAGCCCATGAAAAATCAAGAGTAATTCAAGGCCTAAAACCTAAAAAGAAAAGGTAAATTAAAACATCATAACTTAATCGCTCGAACCTTGGATCATCAAGATCGAGTACAAGGAGGATTAGTTAATCATAATGGATCGGAGGAGGGGGGATGAGTAGTAAAGCATTAAGAACACAATTAAGAAAAGAGCACTTTTATATTAATGAAAAAGAGAGCTACACTTGCATGAAAATGAAATTACAATTGCATGAAATTTAAAACTTATTCTAGCCCTACATTAAGCAACTAAAACAAGTGCATAAATTAAAATAAAAGCTATTCAAACAAATATTTAAGCAAGCTTTAAGAAAATTACAAAAAGATAAAGAGAGAGAGAGAGAAAAAAAATGAAAACAAAAACCAAGAAACAAAGGGGAAACACCTCCCCCTCACAACCAAAGCTTCTTGAAATGGAAGGGGGTCTGAATTTATAGGCAAAGCTCACGAGTTGGTCAGGCCCTTCGACACGCACTAGTACGACGTGTTAGGGGGAGTGACATGTACGGGTTTGACATCGGGCTCTGGATTCTGATGGGAAGTATGATTGCCTCTATACGTAGGTGGACACGCCCTTGGTCATGCCCATGTAGGGGGGCGTGACACGCACGTCTCATCGAAATCATTGGTCGAAAATCCGTCAATCATCGGAAAAGGTGGGGTCACGCCCTGTATCACGTCCGTGACTGGGGGCATGATAGTATTGTTGGCGTGCTGAGACGAAATGGCATTTAATGCGGTGGCAGGCTTCAGGTAGAGGGCGACACGCCATGGGTCACGCCCGGGGACACGCCCGGGGAGGGCGTGTCAGGAGCGATTTTTTCTTATATTTTCCCTTGGCTTCTGGAATCCTCTAGAACATGAGACACGCCCTAGGTCACGCCCGGGGAGGGCATGACTGGGGGCATGACAGGTGAATTTTGATTAAACTTTTGGAAACCTGCAAAAAGAGAGGAAAAAGTTAGGGGCAATAAAATTAACATAAGAAAGATAAAAATAAAGCTTATAATACAAGACTTGTACATTATAAACTAGAAAAATACGATAATAATTTAGGCTACAAAACGTATTATTAGGAATCTATAACCTTCTCACTGACTGAAAAACTTGTCCTGAGTTGTTCCAAAACTATAGGGCTAATAGGTGCTATGCAGCATACTAGGGCTATAGAATTATCAAAAAGTACTAAATAAAAAACTGGTAAATAACTGCTATACATACTTTCAAAAGAATGTAATAAAGAAAGAATGTCAATTGAGGGATTTATAATGAAATCACCAACAGTATCTATTGTTGTAACAACTATCTCTTCAGCAAAACAAAACATCTCTATATCAGCATCAAGAATTTCAATGATCTTTTTCTCTAGAACATCTGCTGCTGCTGCTGTTGCTACTACTATAGTTTCTTCACAAAACATCTCCCCCTACCTGGTTTTGGAGAGTCCAGAAGCCAGGTCCCTAGAAGAAGAAGGGACAGGAGAGGAGGAAGTAAGCTGACCAGAGAGAAAAGAGAGAGAAGCAGCAAGAGGAGCAATGGCCTCATCTATGAGCTTCTTTAGAGATGGAGTGATGAATTTTAGAAGATCAAAAACAATGTCCGAGAAGTTGAGATACAGTGGATCAGGAGAAGATGGGGTATAGTTGGATTGGTGTCCACAGTTCTGACAGATGGACAAAGATTAAGGTAGATCAGATTGTTGAAAATGAGGGAAAGTAGATGGAAGATTTGATGTATAGATTGTATCTGGAATTTCATCTTGGTGAGGAGAATGTTGTGGAGATGGAGATGAAATAAGATTAAATATGGGGAATGACTTATGTTGATCTGGATGAGTAGATAAGGATGGGAGATCATCAAGATTAGATGGTTGAGGAGATTGAGGACGTGGAAATGGTACATCCTCAAAAATATGGATTGGTGAGTATGGTTGAGATGGTGAGACTTGAGGAGTGGGGGTAGAGGGTTGTTGAAGTGGATTTGATGAAGGAAATATGGAATGAGGAGGAGATGGAGGAGGAGCAGAAGCTTCTTCTTGGGTTGGAGAATGGTTGTGACAGCCATGGTGTTCTCAGAAGCAATCCTAGAGGAGGAGTCCCTGGAGGGCTTTGGAATAGTCCTATCCAATTTTCCAAATAAGGCAGAGGTAAGCCTCTTAGAGGCATTAATGAAACTAGTCAGGGAGACCAATAACTCTTGAGCCTTTGCCTGAAAGAAGATTCTTAGAATCCTTCCTAAACAAACATCCTTCTTACTAATTTTCTTCTTGATTAAATCAAACAATATACCTCCCCAATTCAAAGACTTCTGGTTAACTAAGGCAAAAATCAAATGAAATTGGTTACTGGAGATATGATCATGAGCAGAGTGTTTTCCTAATAACACTTTGCCTACAAAATCATCCAAAAATCAATATTCTATAGAAAGATTTTTCTTAAGAAGGTGGTTAGGGTTTCCTGTAGTATGACTTAACCTTTCTAGCATTTCATCAAATTCACTGCTAGATAATTCTATTTCATCTATACTATTAACAAACTCAAATACTTTAGTCAAAATATCTGGAGAGAGAGGAACCTTGTGACATGAAATTGTTCGAATTAGAACTAGTGTTTCCTAAATCTTGGCTATGAAAACCCATTCCTTTATCTCTGTTACTTGACGTTTTATCCTGGTAGTCATAAGTTTCTGTAACTGCTGAGCCTCGAAGAGTTGTAAGGTGTTCTTGAAAAATTGATCTGAATGGCTTAAGGAATCGATGTCGATGTCGATGTCGAAGCCAGCATCAAATTACATTTCATAGAGAGTCTTCGCCGAAATCGCCATTTCCTGCAAGAGCAAAAAGATCAAGTGCAAAAGAACTGGAAAGCGCGGAATGAAGTTCGATGAAAACCCTATTATAAGTTTTGAGAAGATGAAATGACAAACCCCGTCCTGCAAATAAGAGAAGCTTCGAGCTCCGGTCGACAAAAAAAATTCTTGAAGAAATGATATTGTCGATCTCAGTTTGTAGAGGGGGAAAATAGATCGTCATCCTCAGGTTGACGAAATATTTTCTGAAGCAAGATCGTAGATCTCTGTTCGACGAAAATGACTTCACATAGAGATTTCGTCGATCACAGGTCAACGAAAATTCTCAAGAAGAGTTCACAAATCGTCGATCCCTATTCGACGAAATGTGATCAATTCTACGACCTCTGACAGAAATCAAATTAAGCCTTCTCTATTAATCATACCTAACATATTTAAGAAGAACAAATGTTTCTTTTCACCCAAAGGTTTGGTGAAGATGTTTTCTCTTTGTAAATCAATAGAGAAAGAAAAGTTAACTTTATTTTGTCCACACAATCTCTAATGAAATGATGTCTAATTTCAATATACTTGGTCCTACTATGATGCACTAGATTTTGTGCTTTGGAAATTGCACTGGCACTATCAAAAAATATAGTTGAATTATTTAGATTGAAACCATAATCAAGGAGTTGGTTTTGAATTCACAAAATTTATGATTTTGTGCTATTGGAGCTTGCTTTAAATCATAGAGAGATTTATGCAATTTAAAAACAAAAGATGGATGAGTTAGAGAGATAAAACCTTGTGGTTGCTCAACATAGAATTCCTCTTTGAGTTCTCTATTTAAGAATGCACTTTTGACATCCATATGGTAGACTTTGAACTTCTTGTATGTAGCATAAGCAAAGAATATCCTGATAGCCTCCAGCCTTACAACATGGGAAAAGGTCTGGTCATAATCAATTCCCTGCTCTTGTGAATAGCCATGAGCTACCAATCTTGCTTTATTTCTTACAATAGCTCCTTGTGCATCCAAATTGTTTATAAATACCCATTTAGTTCCAATGACTGGGTAGTCTTTGGGTCTTGGAACTAAATCCCAAACTCTGCATCTCTCAAATTGATTAAGCTCCTCTTGCATTGCAATAATCCCGTGGGGATCTTGCTCTGCATCTTTTATGGATTGAGGTTCAATCTGAGATATGAAGAAAGCATGCATCAAATCATGGTTGAGTTGATGCCTTATTTATAGACAAACTAATATGTCTCCAACCACTTAAGATGTGGGATTATCTCTAAGTGTGACAAGATCAGTAGGAGGAGTTGGTTCATCAACAGCTTGGGGAATTAATTCTTCTTGTGGAATTATGTTAGTTGTTGTTGGTTCAACTGTTCCAACAATTTATTCTTCACTCTCTTCATTAATCTGTGGAGAGGGATGCAATGTAACCTCTTGGGTAGGTTTAAGTCTTCCAATTTCTCATACAGATGGAGTACCTGCAATATATCTTTGGTAGAAGAATCCTTCTCCTTGTAATACATATTAGCTTCATCAAAAGATATATGAACAGATTCTTCCATTTTTAAAGTTGATTTATTGAAAACCCTATAAGCCTTGCTGACTTTGGAATATCCAAGAAAAATCCCCTCTGCAGCTTTGGCTTCAAACTTTCTCTGATGTTTCTTGTTATTATTATGAATGTAACATCTACAACCAAATACTCTAAAATAATCTATTTTAGGTTGCTTCCTTTGAGAAATTCATATAGAGTCTTACCCTTAAGTTTATTTATTAAAATTCTATTCAGAACATAGTTTGTTGTGCTTATAGCCTCTTCCCAAAAGAATAGGGGCAAATAAGCATATGCAAGCAATGTACTTGTAACTTCAATAAGGGTTCTATTTTTTCCTTTCTACTTCCCCATTTTGTTAAGGAGTTCTAGGAGCAGAGAAGCAATGCCTGATACCTTGCTTCTCATAGAATTCTTGCATAAGAAGAGACTCAAATTAAGTATCATGATCTCTTCTGATCAATGCAACTAGAGTAGAATACTCAATCTTTATGCTCCTAAGAAAGTCTTAAGAACTTTAAAGTTATTTGAATTGTTTCTCAGAAAGAACACCCAAGTGAATCTTGAGAAGTCATTTACAATAACTAGGGTATAAAATTTCCCTCCTAGACTTTGTACATCAATGGGTACAAAAAGATCAATATGAAGGAAATACAAGATTCTTGTGAATCACTCATATTAATTGATTTAAAACTATTTTTTAGTTTGCTTGCCTAATTGACAAGCCCTGTAGAGACTTTCCTTCTTATAGGGTACAAAAGGCAATCCTCTAACAAGGTTATCCCTTGATAGTTTAGTATATGTGAGTGGTCTCAAGCATAACCTAATATAGGAAGATTGGTTAAAAGATACCTGATAACCTTCATCAAATAATTTTCTTATGGATATCAGGTTATGCTTGAGACCACACACATATACTACATTCTGGAAGGTTACAGCTCCAACTTTGATATTTTCATATCCTTTGGTTTGTCCATAGTTGGAATCTCCAAAGATCACTTTTGGTCCAAGCTTTGACTTGTAATCAGTGAGATTTCCCTTGTTGCCTGTCATATGCTTTGAACATCCACTATCTAAGTACAACTATTGCTTTGTGGTAGGATAGTCCATCACCAGCATAAAAAGAGATTAGATGTTCTTGACCCAGGTAACCTTGGGTCCTTGATTCTTCTCAAATTTATAACTAGAAATGTAGGAATAATCAGGTTGGTCATTATATCCTGAGGGGTGAAATCTTTTAGGTGGGATTATCCATTGGGTAAAGGGATTAACAAATTTTTGTTTCTGATATTTAGTTTCATTAAAGTTAAAATTTCTATTTTCAAAATTTGAGTTCGACGAATTTGGTTGAGTTTGTCGAGCTGAGGTGGAAGAAAAGTATTTATGTCATCGATCTCGATTGACAGAATGATAATGCTCAATTTTTGCGTTCCACGATCGTCGATCTCTGTTCGACGAAACATGTTGATTTCGTCGAGAACTCTCTCTTGAGTAATCGTACCCAAAATATGCTTTTAGAGTTTGTCGATCACCGTTCGACGCAAAATACTGATTTTGTCGATCTGAGTTCGACGAATTTTTTTTGAAGATGATTTTTATGTGAGTTTTTATTTTTCTTTTATTTGGATTTTTGAAATACTTTATTTTGTTGGTTGTTATCTATTTTTTTTTGTTTACCCTTTTCAGATATGAATTTGATAGGGGTTAATAAAATATTTTTTTTAAGAATTTATGGCTGACTAGATGAAGCTCATGAGCCTAGTTTACCATTAAGGCTAGCATTGACTATGCTAGTGATGTCCATTAATTTTATACTTCTCCCATTAAGGGATTCTTTAAATTGTTTTGCCTCATTTAGTTTAGTTTTTAATGAAATGATTTGTTCAGAAGCTATATCTAGTTCATCTTTTAATTTTATGTTTTCAAAAAATAAATTATCAAGTTCAATTAATTTGTGGCTGAGAAGTTTGATTTCCTTCTCAGATTTAATTAAGTCATTGCATAGTACCTTAAATTTAGTTTTAAAATGTTCTGAAGTAAAATCAAAGGAGGATATTTCCTGATCCTCTTCTGACTCAGAATCCTCAGCTTCTGATTCTTCAGCTTCTGATGGATTGCTTGATGCATTGATAGTCACCAAACAAATATCTCTGGCTTTGGCCTCTTCTTCATCTTCACTGGAGCTAGAAGATGAAGACTCTTCTTCAGATTCACTCCAAGTCTCAGCAACAAAGACTTTTTCCTTCTTCTTATGATTGCTGGAAGAAGGCTTGTTGTAGTGCTTCTTGGAGTCCTTGTCTTTCCTTTTATCATTCTTCTTCTTCTTTAGACACTTAGGTAGAATGTGTCCAGGCTTCCTACCACCATAACAAACAAATTCCTTAATAGGAGTATTATCATACCTTGGCTTATCCTCCTTTATAGTTGACCTTCTTCTGAAGTCCTTCTTAGCCATTTTGTAAAATCTTTTAGCTAGTAGGATCATTCGCTCTTCATTGTCTGGCAGTTCTTCTGATTCTTCAGATACCTTGAACGCAATACTTGGTTCCTTCCTTCTTGAGGTAGAAGTCTTCTGTTCTGCTGCTTCTCTAGTCTTGATAAGCTGCTCATAAGACTTGAGCTTGCCAAGCAAAGAATCAGTAGAAATTTCATTTAGGCTTCTGGCCTCCTTGATTGGCCAGATCCTAGAGTCCCATGTGTTGGGAAAGCACGTAAGAATCTTATCATTGATCTCAGTCAGTGATATGTTCTTGTCTGGGTTCTTCAGCTCATTTATGATCAAGCTGGGTCTGTTGTACATATCAGCAACTGACTCCAACTCTTCTTTCTTGAAGTTCTCATATTGGGAAATGATATGAGATCTTCTATCTTTTCTTTCATCAGCTGATCCTTCTACCATTTAGTTGAGAGAATCCCAAATTGCCTTTTTTGATGTACATTCTACAACCTTCTTGAATATATCATCAGACATAGTTTGGGCCATAATATTCATTACCTTAGCATAAACAATCTTGTATTTTTTCTGTGCATCAGTCCATTCAGGTGGTAGCACTGCACTTGTACCTTTTGTTGCTGTTGATGTAGGGTGATCTGTACAGATGGAATTATAGATGTCTTCATCAATGGAACTCATATATAACCTAATTCTTGCCTTCCAAAGTGCAAACTTATTAAGGTTGCACACTTGAGGTCTGGTGCTTGAGTACACCTTGTTTGTGCCATGATATAAAAGGACACTAGAGTAAGTAGGATCTATCAAAGATCTTTTTGTTTAGGTGTTAGCCTGTGAAACCAAACAACCTTACTCCTCTGATACAAATTGAAAGTAAAGGGATAGATCACACTAACTATAGAGGGGGGGTGAATATAGTATTAAAAACTTTTGATTAGTTTTTATAGCGGATGAATAAAATATGTGATATATATATGAAAGCAGAAAAGAACAAAAGAAAATCACAGCACACAGAACAAAAAGTAGAGCAACTAGACGACACAAAGATTTTATAGTGGTTCCCCTAAACTTGGGTACATACACTCTTCTACCACCATGGTAGGAATCCACTACAGGTTTTTGATCAAGTGCCCTGCCACCACAGGTTTTTTCTCAAGTGCCCTGTCACCACAGGATCTATTTCAAGGGAGAACTCACAACCCATTGAGCTTTTGACCAGGTTTCCAAAAACCAAACTAAGTCTTTTGAGCAGGAGACTTAATAAGCAATGAGCTAACTTTTGAAGGGAGTTAAAACCCTGTATATAGGAAAGTAAAAGAAATTGATGCTGTCTTCTCTTTCTCAAAGTATTGAAGCCGGAAAACCGGTCTCTTGTGGAGTTCGACCCTTGGGGAAGGGGTGGCCGCGCACCTACTTCACTCCTGCAAGAAAATGACAAAGAAAAGAGAAGAAACAAGGACTAGACCAAGGGCCCGGCGTGGAGGTCCCACCACACACCCGGAAGATCTTAGAGCGCTTCCCCTCCTTAGCCAAATGCCGGGCTAAGGTACCTCAGAAAGCGCTAGTAGGCCGGAGAATTAGTAATAGAGTGCCTTCTGAGGTACCCCTTGGGTCCTATTTATAGGAAAAGATGGCCTGCCAATATACAACCTTCACTGTTTTCGAGGACTACAGGCAAACCAAAAGGGGCCACATAGTAAAAGTATGCCATGGCCAAGATGCGAGCTGGACCTGAGGAGGCACTCGCTCGGCAAGGGATCCGACTCGCCTCGCCCTGGGCCTAGGCGGGCACGTACTCGGCGGACTGTGCTCGGCTAGCGCTGAGCTCGGCTTGACTACCGCCGAGCTCGGACTCGGCACGGCGATCGTCGAGCTCGGACTCGGCACGGCGATCGCCGAGCTCCAACAGGGGCTGAAAACGGCACGAGGATCGTCGAGCTTGGCTCGACCATCGTCGAGCCCTGTTCCCGCACCCGAGCTCGGTCTCGGCGTGCCGGGCTTCGTTCGGCCATCGTCGAGCTCGGCTCGACTATTGCCGAGCTCGGGCTCGGCATGCTGGGTCCAGGTTGGTCTGAGCCGGCCGGTCCAACTCCTGTCGACCACTCGTGGGATACGGGGTTGTACATAATCCCCGCTCTTTGCGAGGTTGGGACAAGCTCGGAAAGAAACATCCAACCCCCATAGGATCCGGCGAGTGCGACAGGGGCAAAAAGGAATCTTCTGGTAGGCCCCACAGGTAGCTATATATATGTACCCCTGCGCATCTGGCTGACCTTTGCCCTTCCCCAAATTCTGTCAAGATGCCGCTCCCCAAGGAAGTCTTAGAGCGACTCGCACGTTCCCGCGAAGAGATCGCTGCCCAGGCCGCGGGGCTGACCAACCTTGAGGCCCCTGCTCGCCGTTTTGCCGATTTTGGCTCGGCCAAGCGGGCGAAGCCCCTTCCCCCGGGGGCCGTACCCATTCTGGCCGACTTCACTGCCGCCTTGGGGAACGGGGACGGTTCCTCCAACCAGCCAGTTCTTGGCTCTTCTGCTAAAAATCTAGTGGAGTTGTCTTCCGACCGGGAGAACAGAGGCGAAGCGTCCACCCCTCGGGCCAAAAGTATTCCCGTCAACTCGCCACGGCAGGATCCCGAGGTTAAGGAGCCGGGCTCGCGAGAGCCG
The DNA here is from genome assembly GCA_039513925.1 of Platanthera zijinensis. Lineage (NCBI taxonomy): Eukaryota > Viridiplantae > Streptophyta > Magnoliopsida > Asparagales > Orchidaceae > Platanthera > Platanthera zijinensis. Next base: position 166,298,017 of record CM077085.1, read on the forward strand.
GCGTCGCCGAGTCGCCTCCCTTCCCGGCAACCCTCCCCTGGATCCCTGGTCGTGGGGAGAGGCGCCGGGATTATCCCTATTCCCGGCTACCAACTTGCTCCTCAAGAACTGCCGGGGCGTGGCAAGGACCTGCGCCACTTCTCTCCTCGCGCCAACCCGGAGGAGCCAGGCTCGCGCGGTAAGTTTCCGGCATTGCTCTTCTGTTCCGTGGATATTTGCTTTTCTGACCGTCTTTCAGTTTTTCACCCAGAATTTCCCGGGCGGACGGAGGACGGCGAGTCCGTGGATCGACCTCCTTACTCGCCCCTCCCTTCTCCAAGCGCCCTGGACGCCTTCCTGGACTCCGAGGTGGGCAGCCCTGAACGCGCGAGACGGGAGCGGAAGGTTCTCAAGAAGCTGGTGCGCGAGCTCCACGACCTGCGGAAGGACAACAACAGGCTACAGTGGGAGTGCTCGCATCTCGCGGACGGTGCTGGAGTCAGCCTGGCGTTCGAGGAGGCGTCTTCCCTGGTGCTGATGGACGAAATTGACGAGAACCTGCGGGTGATAAATAGGAACATGGGGCGGCTTCGTGAACTTCATGCGCGGCGGCCTGCGACGGCGGGCCGGCGAGACCGGGGAGAATGAAACGGCTCTCCTGTCAGTCGGCCGGTACTCGCCCCCGCCCTCGCATGGTCCTCGCGCCCTTATTTATATTTTTTCTTTTATTTGCTCTGAATGGTCTGCTTGTAATAACTTGGAACAACCTTTCAACCACTTTGTATATGTAGATGCTTTTTCAATATTTTGGTGAGTCTTTTTGAATTCCCCCTTCGGGGGCCTGGCCGGCTCGCAGGACTTGCGAGGAGAGGATGGCGAGGTGGCGCGGCGAGACCGGACCGATCGGCCGACTCGCCCTCCCTCTCGCCCTTCTTTACCTTCTTCTATAAATAGACCTTCTCACCTACCCCCGAGGCACGCTTTTATTGCTTTCGAATCCTTGCTTTGTCTCTGTCTTCCCGAGCTCGCGTTTTTCCTTTTCTCTGCGACCATGGTCAAGACCAACCCTGACGCGGACGGTCGGTCAAAGTGCGCCCAGCACTTTGTCGACCATTGCTTTTTCGAGGGGCACATTACAGAGGAGGAGCTCGTCGAGTTCACGGCGGCGTTCGTCCCCCCCCGGCTTCCAGGCTCGCAGGCCCGCCGAGCATGAGGCCATTAATTCCTTCCCGGAGGGTGAGCTCGCCTTCCCCATCTCGCACTTCGAGGTGGGACTGCGCCTCCCCCTCTGGCCAGAAATCCGCCAGATCCTGAAGTACTACGGCGCGGTGCCCGCGCAGCTGAATTCCAACGCCATCGCTATGATGGTGGCGTTCGCCTGCTTCCTCCGCCGGGAGCGAATTGAGTTCAACCTCGCGGTGTTCCGCAAGTTGTTCTCTTACAAGGCTACCCCCGACGGGGTCGCCTACTTCGGCGGGTCCTTCATCAAGGTTCGCGAGCTAGCGAACAAGAATCACAATTGGATGACCCGGCTCGTCTTCATCAAGGGCGAGCTCGGCAACATCCCCTTTCACCCCCTGCAGAAGAGCGAGGACATATATCGTCCTCCTTCCCTGTCTGGCAGCGACGCCGACCTCCACAAGTTTTTCCTCCACAAGGACTTCGAGGTCGCCTTCCTCCGCCGCGGCCTTGACTCGCTTCAACCCGTTCTCCCCGGTGAAGGTATATCTCGCTCAGCCCTCTCGCGAACTTTATCAAGGTGGATCTCATATAATTTTTCCCTCTCTCTTCTTCTTTTTTGACTAAGTCTTTCTCTGCAGGGGAACGAGTTCTGCCGGAGCATCCGCCGTTCGCCGACTCGGGGATATTCTCAGATCCTCTGGAGCTGGCCCGGGCGGCGGCACTGGCTTGTCGCGAGGAGCACGCGCGAGACCAACTCCCCGACAGGAAGCGCCTGGAGTCTGGGGGGTCAAGCTCGCGCCACGAGTCTTCACTCCCCAAGAAGAAGAGGGCAAAGGTAGTCTCGCGCGGGCGGCTGCACCTTCCTCCGTCGCCTACCAAGTTCATGAGCTCGCCGGAGGCTCTGTCTGACGAGCCGCCCTTGAGTCCGCTGAAAGAAGCCTCCTCCCCCCGAAAGGGGAAGAAGAAGAGCGGGCCGTCCTCCGATTCTACCGGGGAGGACACCTTCCGCGAGCCCAGTCTGCCGAAGGATCATCCCAACTTCGGCAAGGGGTGCAAGAGCAAGGATGCGGCTGGCGAGCCCATCCTGAAGTGGGACGAGGGGGCTCACCGAGTTTCCGTCTCTACTCACGCCCCCTCCTGGGGAGCTCGCCGGCCGCCCACCGCCCACGCCTTTGCTTTCGGCTTCAGCCTCTACAGCCGCGACAGCGTCGAGTCGTACAAGAAACTGACCCCCAGTCAGCTCGGCTACGAGGGGATGCAGGCTCACCTGCGGGCCTTCGAGCTCCATCACATGATGGTCCGCCGCGGCTTCCAGCTCAGCAACGCCCTGCTGACTGCCGAGCAGGAGCGCGACCTGGCGAAGGAGAGCGCGGTCGACGCGGTAAGGCGGTTCGGCCTCGCGGCCGCTCTACTCGCGAAGTCTGTCGGTGGCCTGGTAATCACTAGATACCTCTATTTACCTTGCTTAAGATTATTCCTGCGCGTGTTCTGAACTTTTAATCTTACAGGACGCCGAAGCCGCTAACGCGATGCGAGACGAGGTAGCTCAGTTGCGGGCTCAGCTCGCTGAGCGGGAAGCCCAGCTCGCCAAGCAAAAGACATATTCCCGGGAGCAGGAGGCTGTTGCCGCCCGGCTGGGGGCGGAGGTGGAGGAATTGAAGGAAAAGAACAAGGGGCTCCTGGGAGAGGTCCTCCGCCAAGCCGACGCTCTCCTTCCCCCGGACGCCAGCGAGCCGGCCTTCCCCTTCAAGAGGCCCCGGGTGTTTGGCGAGTCTGATGTCGCGGAGCGGCTGCGAGTCAACTCCGTCGAGGCTGCCGAGTGTCTTCTACAAGCCATGAGGGGGACAGGGATTTTGGCGGAAGGCTGCGAGGAGGTCACCGTCCGGGAGCTCCTGCCAACCCTGTTCCCGCCCAGCCCGCTCAGCGAGAAGGAAGATAGCTTCGACTCGCTCTTTGCGGGGGTGAGGGAGAAGGACGCTCGGCTTGGTGACGAGGAGGACCGTCACTCGAGGGGGGAGGGCGAGAGTTAACTTTTGTTTTCTTCTTTCTGTTTTTTTTTGTACCCTGCCGAGGCGGGCCTTGTAAACTTGTAATGATGAATCAAATATATTTTGCATAATTTTGCTATCTTCTTTTTAAGCTCACTTGCGATATTATACCCGCGCGCTTGGTAGAGCGACCTCGCCTGTAGAATCTCTTGAGTTAGGACCAGCCCCCGCGGTGCTCGCGGCGAATCCCTAGGACACGTGCTCGCGCCATATCCAACTCGCGCCTCACCTTCCCCCGCCATGTCTCGCCTTAGTTTTTCGATAATTCAGACAAGTGAAAATACGCTTGGGTCAAGATGTTGCCGGCATCCGCCTTAGACATCAGGGCGTGTCGTTCGCCGAGTTAGCTGGAGCGAGGCTAGGCTCGCTGGAGAGAGAGAGGGGGGGGAGGATCTTCCGAGCTCGCCGTCTTGACTGGCGAGCTCGCACCCTAGTGTTTTCCTCGAGCCAACTCCCAGTCTCAACTCCAGGGTCGTAGCGATGCCCATCGAGACTCGGCCGTGCCAACCAGGTGGGAGCCTGGCAGGGGAGTGACGAGACCTAACCCCAGAGCGAGAAGACTTAGAAACTTTTGCCTCTCCCGGGTGCTACCACCGGGCCAGTCAGCTAGGTGAGAGCCTGAGGGCGGGGGTTGAACATCCTCCGGGCTCAGCCCCAGGGTCATAGCGATGTCCATCGAGGCTCGGCCGTACCAGCTAGGTGGGAGCCTGGCAGGGGAGCGACGAGACCTAACCCTAGAGCGAGAAGACTTAGAAACTTTTGCCTCTCCCGGGTGCTACCACCGGGCCAGTCAGCTAGGTGAGAGCCTGAGGGCGGGTGTTGAACATCCTCCGGGCTCAGCCCCAGGGTCATAGCGATGTCCATCGAGGCTCGGCCGTACCAGCTAGGTGGGAGCCTGGCAGGGGAGCGACGAGACCTAACCCCAGAGCGAGAAGACTTAGAAACTTTTGCCTCTCCCGGGTGCTACCACCGGGCCAGTCAGCTAGGTGAGAGCCTGAGGGCGGGTGTTGAACATCCTCCGGGCTCAGCCCCAGGGTCATAGCGATGTCCATCGAGGCTCGGCCGTACCAGCTAGGTGGGAGCCTGGCAGGGGAGCGACGAGACCTAACCCCAGAGCGAGAAGACTTAGAAACTTTTGCCTCTCTCGGGTGCTACCACCGGGCCAGTCAGCTAGGTGAGAGCCTGAGGGCGGGTGTTGAACATCCTCCGGGCTCAGCCCCAGGGTCATAGCGATGTCCATCGAGGCTCGGCCGTACCAGCTAGGTGGGAGCCTGGCAGGGGAGCGACGAGACCTAACCCCAGAGCGAGAAGACTTAGAAACTTTTGCCTCTCCCGGGTGCTACCACCGGGCCAGTCAGCTAGGTGAGAGCCTGAGGGCGGGTGTTGAACATCCTCCGGGCTCAGCCCCAGGGTCATAGCGATGTCCATCGAGGCTCGGCCGTACCAGCTAGGTGGGAGCCTGGCAGGGGAGCGACGAGACCTAACCCCAGAGCGAGAAGACTTAGAAACTTTTGCCTCTCCCGGGTGCTACCACCGGGCCAGTCAGCTAGGTGAGAGCCTGAGGGCGGGTGTTGAACATCCTCTGGGCTCAGCCCCAGGGTCATAGCGATGTCCATCGAGGCTCGGCCGTACCAGCTAGGTGGGAGCCTGGCAGGGGAGCGACGAGACCTAACCCCAGAGCGAGAAGACTTAGAAACTTTTGCCTCTCCCGGGTGCTACCACCGGGCCAGTCAGCTAGGTGAGAGCCTGAGGGCGGGTGTTGAACATCCTCCGGGCTTAGCCCCAGGGTCATAGCGATGTCCATCGAGGCTCGGCCGTACCAGCTAGGTGGGAGCCTGGCAGGGGAGCGACGAGACCTAACCCCAGAGCGAGAAGACTTAGAAACTTTTGCCTCTCCCGGGTGCTACCACCGGGCCAGTCAGCTAGGTGAGAGCCTGAGGGCGGGTGTTGAACATCCTCCGGGCTCAGCCCCAGGGTCATAGCGATGTCCATCGAGGCTCGGCCGTACCAGCTAGGTGGGAGCCTGGCAGGGGAGCGACGAGACCTAACCCCAGAGCGAGAAGACTTAGAAACTTTTGCCTCTCCCGGGTGCTACCACCGGGCCAGTCAGCTAGGTGAGAGCCTGAGGGCGGGTGTTGAACATCCTCCGGGCTCAGCCCCAGGGTCATAGCGATGTCCATCGAGGCTCGGCCGTACCAGCTAGGTGGGAGCCTGGCAGGGGAGCGACGAGACCTAACCCCAGAGCGAGAAGACTTAGAAACTTTTGCCTCTCCCGGGTGCTACCACCGGGCCAGTCAGCTAGGTGAGAGCCTGAGGGCGGGTGTTGAACATCCTCCGGGCTCAGCCCCAGGGTCATAGCGATGTCCATCGAGGCTCGGCCGTACCAGCTAGGTGGGAGCCTGGCAGGGGAGCGACGAGACCTAACCCCAGAGCGAGAAGACTTAGAAACTTTTGCCTCTCCCGGGTGCTACCACCGGGCCAGTCAGCTAGGTGAGAGCCTGAGGGCGGGTGTTGAACATCCTCCGGGCTCAGCCCCAGGGTCATAGCGATGTCCATCGAGGCTCGGCCGTACCAGCTAGGTGGGAGCCTGGCAGGGGAGCGACGAGACCTAACCCCAGAGCGAGAAGACTTAGAAACTTTTGCCTCTCCCGGGTGCTACCACCGGGCCAGTCAGCTAGGTGAGAGCCTGAGGGCGGGTGTTGAACATCCTCCGGGCTCAGCCCCAGGGTCATAGCGATGTCCATCGAGGCTCGGCCGTACCAGCTAGGTGGGAGCCTGGCAGGGGAGCGACGAGACCTAACCCCAGAGCGAGAAGACTTAGAAACTTTTGCCTCTCGGGGGTTTAAACCGCGAGCCCCTCTACCCTCACTATTCTGCCAAAGCATAAGATGAGATAATGAGATTCGTTTTTATTCATGAGGCCAAGATATCTACAATATTTTCAAGGATAGAAACGTTTCAGGTCGTCCCCACTCCAAGTGTGGCTGAGGGTGTCCCCTCTTGCATCTTGGAGGCGATACCCCCCCCCCCGATTTCAAGACCTCCTGCACAATGTAGGGGCCCTCCCAATTGGGGTGAAGTTTTCCCACAGCGGCTGATCTCCCTGCCGCGTCTACTTTTTTCAAAACAAGGTCCCCCTCCACGAACTGCTTGACACGGACGTGTTTGTCGAAATACTTGGCCATCCTTCGCTTGGCCTCTTCCTGCCTGACGATGGACAAGTCGCGTAGTTCTTCCACCATATCCAGGGAGAGTCGAAGCTCCTCCTCATTTTCTGACCTCCATTCTTCCCTTCCGACTCCTGCCTCGACGACCCGAGGCGTCTGGAACTCGAATTCGACAGGTAGAACGGCCTCGCAACCGTGAGAGAGTTTGAAAGGCGTCTCCCCTGTGGCCGTATTGGGGGTGGTCCTCAAGGCCCAGAGGACTGATGGGAGCTGTTCCACCCAGCTTCCCCTCAAATTTTCCACTTTCTTTTTTAAGAGGTTCACGATGATTTTGTTGGCCGCTTCCAACTGCCCGTTGCTCCTGGGGTGATGGACAGAAGCAAACCGAAGGTCAATCCCTAGCTGCTCGCAGAAACGAATGAACTCCGTGCTGGCGAACTGAGGTCCGTTGTCCGTGACGATAGCCTGTGGCAGCCCATGCCTGCAGATGATCTCTCCCCAGATAAAGTTCCTGACTACCTGAGAGGTCACCTTGGCTAGAGCCTTCACCTCCATCCACTTAGAAAAATAATCAATCATGACCGACAAAAACCTCCTCTGACCGCTGGCCTGAGGGAAAGGTCCTACGAGGTCCAGCCCCCATATGGCGAAGGGCCATGGTGCCATGATGCTTCTTAACCTCTGAGCCGGCTGGAGCTGGAGCGGGGCATATAGTTGGCACTTATGACACTTTCTCGCGAATTCGGCTGCATCCTGACCGAGGGTGGGCCAGAAGTACCCTTGCCTGACGATTCTCCCTTCCAGGGTCCGACTCCCCGAATGACTCCCACATTCACCGGAATGGACTTCCTCCAAAATTTTGTGCACCTCTCTTTCGGCTACGCAACGGGCCAACATCCCTGAGAGGGTCTTGCGGTACAACTGTCCCTCACGTAGGAGGTAGTATGCCGCCTTGTGCTTGAGCCCTCTTCGGTCCATTCCCTCCGGGTATTCTCCGGTGGACAAGAAGTTGACGAAGGGATCCATCCATGAGGGGTGCTGTTCTACTTCCATTAGTTCTCCCTCCTCGGTGGAAGGTCGGAAGAGATCCGTAATGGTGCCCCCCATCCGGGGGCCGTGCTTTGCTAGCTGGTCGACTGGCTCGTTTTCCCCTCGCGGTACGTGCTTGATTGAGAAGGTCTGGAAGGTCCCAATGACTCCCCTTACCTTCATCAAATAGAGCTGCAGGGTGGGCTCCCTCGCCTCAAACTCCCCCTTGATCTGGGAAGCCACCACCATGGAGTCGGTGAGGACCTCCACGTCATGCACCCCCAAGTCTCTTGCCAGGCGCAGACCTGCGATTACGGCTTCGTATTCGGCTTGGTTATTGGTGATAGGAAAGTGCACTACCACAGTTTGCTCGATCTTTATCCCCTGGGGGCTTTCCAAGATGACCCCAACTCCTAAAGAGTGCTTCCCCGAGGCACCGTCCACCCTGACTTTCCAGGGGAGAGGGCGAGTGAGTCTCTCCTCCGCCACCTCGACCACGTACTCTGCCAGGAAGTCAGCCATAGCTTGGGCCTTGATTGAGAGGCGGGGGACGAAGGAGATGTCGAACTCGCTCAGTTCCACTGACCATTTGGCCAACCTACCCGAATGCTCTACTCCCTTGAAGATGTTGCGCAGGGGGTGGTCAGTCACTACTTGGATTGAGTGTGCCTGGAAATAAGGCCGAAGCCTCCGGGCTGAGATGATTAAGGCGAAGGCCAGTTTTTCAAGGATGGGGTAACGGAGCTCGGCCCTCTTCAATATCCGACTCACATAATAGACGGGGAGTTGCCTCTTCCCTTCTTCCCGAACCAAAACCGAACTCAAGGCTTCGGCCCCAACCCCTAGATATAGGAATAAGTCTTCCCCCTCCTTGGGCCCTTGGAGCAGGGGGGCCTGAGTCAGCTGTTTCTTTAAAGCCTGGAATGCCTCCTCGCACTCTGAGGTCCATTCAAACTTTCGACCCCCTCTCAAAGTTCTGAAAAACGAGGAGCACCTCTCCCCGGCCCGGGAGAGGAATCTACTCAACCCTGCCAACTTCCCTGTCAGTTGCTGTACTTCTTTGGTATTTTGCGGCGACCTTAGTTCCAGGATTGCCCTCACCTTATCTGGATTAGGTTCTACCCCAGCGGGGGTGAGAAGATGCCCTAGGAACTTTCCCCGGCTTGCCCCGAAGACACACTTCAAGGGGTTCAGCCTCATCTTAAACTTGCGGAGAGTGGCGAAGGTCTCTTCCAAGTCCTGGATGTGGGAGTCGACATCCAAGCTCTTGACCATGAGATCATCCACGTACACTTCGAGATTCCTCCCCTTCTGCTCTCGGAAGACCCTATCCATCATTTTTTGATAGGTAGCCCCTGCATTCTTTAGCCCGAAGGGCATCATTTTGTAACAATAACATCCGTCTCCCGTGATGAACGAGACATCTTTGACGTCAGGGGGGTGCATCCTGATTTGGTGATAACCTGAAAAAGCATCCAGAAAACTCATTACAGGGAAACCGACGGCTGAGTCAACCAGCGCGTCCATCCGAGGCAAAGGATAACAATCTTTCGGGCATGATTTATTAAGAAGAGAAAAGTCGATACACATCCTCCACCGGCCGTCTCCTTTTTTAACCATTACAACGTTGGAGACCCAGCTGGGGTATTGGATTTCAGATATGAAGCCAGCCTCGAGGAGCTTGGCGACTTCCTCTCTGATTGGCTCGGCGAGCTTGTCCGTGATGGATCTCTTTTTCTGCTGGATGGGGGGAGCCTCCGGGTCCAGGTTGAGGCGGTGGCAGGCCACGTCGGGGTCGATGCCTGGCATCTCTGCGGCGCTCCAGGCGAAGATGTCCACGTTCCTCTGGATGCACTCCAGCATCCTGCCTTGAGCTTCCGGGGTCAGGCCTCCGCTGACGCGGACCTTCTCCACCCTGCCTCCAATGGTGAGGACCTCCATCTCCTCCACCTCTTCCGCTGCCTCCAGACGGGACTGCTCCTCCCATTCCTCGATACCTTCCCTTCCGGGGGCGAGGACCTCTTCCTCAGCCTCCTCGACGGCCATGGCCTCGGCCGACTCCCGAGTCTCTTCCGCGACCTCCTCGCGAGCGCGGCACTCCACCTCCATTTCTTCGTCAGCTTCCTGCTCCTCCTCCAACCTCTGCCCCATCTCCTCGGCCCCCTTCAGCCAAGAGATGGAGTTCACCGCCGAGACGTAGCACTCCCTTGCCTCCTTAGGGTCTCCTCGGACCCGGATCTGGACCCCCTCGACGTTGAGCTTTAGACACTGATGGAAGGACGAGGGGACGCAGCGGAAGGCGCTGATGAGGGGTCTCCCGAAGATGGCGCTGTAACTGCTAGGGGCGTCCACGATAACAAACTTGCAGTTGCGTGACTGCCCCCCTAGAGTGACATGGAGTCCCACTCCTCCCTCGACCTCTTTCCTCTCCCCTGAAAAGCCGAACAGAGGCCCGTCCGAGGCTAACACCCTCCTGGCCTCTATCTTCATCGCATCGAACGCCTTCTTGAAGATGACGTTGACCGAAATCCCATTGTCCACAAGGATTCGGGAGACAGTGAAATCCTCGATGGCTGTCTGGATAACCAGCGCATCGCAGAAGGGGTCCTCGTGACCCGGCAAGTCCTCTCTGGAGAAGGTGATTTTCTCCTCCGGGGGAGGGGATTGGGATGTGGAGCCAACGCTCCTCCGGTACATAGTGTGGAGGCTTGACTTACGGGAGGCCTCGATCCCGGCCCCCCCGTGGATCGCTCCGATCCTTCCCCGGGTGCCCACATCGACCCGGTCTTCACACCTATCCCCCTCCTCCCGAGGCCGGATCTCCTCTATCCGAACTTCCTGATGGCCTTGTTGTTGCTGTTCTCTTCTCCCTCTCATCTCGAGGAACTCCGGGCACGTGGATGTGAGGTGCCCCTCTTCCTGATGAAAGTCACAATAGGGCAGGTCCACCCTGACCTCCCTCCTTCTCCTCGGCTGTCCTCTCCTCCTCCCCCTCATGGCAATTGCCATTGCCTCCTCCTGGTCGGGGAGAGGAGGTCTCTGACCCTGCCTACCCCCCTGGGGGTTGTACTGCCCTCGGCCACCCTGGCGGTTATCTCTTCCCTGATAACCCCTTCGTGGTGCCTGGTCTTGCCACTCGGGCCTCCATCCCAAACGGTGGGTCTGCTCCGGACGCACCCACCTGGGTTGCGGCTGCTGCTGCGGCTGCTCCCTTTGCCGAGGTTCAGCCCTCCTCTCCTCCTGAATTCGGCCACCCCTTGGCCTTTCCTCTTCCACGGCCCACTTGGCCAACCTTCGAGCAAACTCTGGATGTGCCGCCTCCATTTCGGCCTCCCTGGCAGCCCTCTCCAGGAGTGCCTCAAAAGACACTGGAGGTGACCTCTTTAGTTCCATTGCGAAGAACCCGGATTGGAGACCCAGGGTGAAGGCCACCATCATGGTGTGCCCTGGCATCTCCTGAACTTGGGACAGTTCCTCCTGGAACCTGTCCAGATAGCTTCCCAGGGTCTCTCCCACCCTCTGCTTGATGCGGAACAAAGACTCCGCCTCCCTCTTCCTCTTCTTAGAAGTGGTGAATCTCAGCATGAAACCCCGTCGCAGATCCTCAAAGCAGTAGATGGACCCGGTCGGGAGTTGGTGGAACCACTCTCTCGCCTTTTCTCTGAGGGTGATGGCGAAGAGTCGGCACTTGAAGCCGTCTGACATCTGTCGAATGGAGACCATGTCCTCGAACCACTGGAGGTGGTGGACCGGGTCTCCTCTCCCGGAGTAGTAAGTCATCTCCGGCTCGCGAAACCCCTCGGGAACTGGGGCTGAAGAAACGAACTCGCTGAAGGGGCTCCCCCCCTCAGCCCGGCGAGTCGGTAACTCCCTCCCTGCAGTCTCGCCGAAGTGGTACTCGGCGGCCGAGCCGGGTAACAGAACTCGCCCATGGAACTCGCGCTCGCCCCTCTCGGCGGGTTCTTTCCCTGGTCGCCTGAGCGGCGCGTCGTCGCCGAGTGCGGGAGCGGCGACCACCGGGACTGCCGGCGTCGCACTCTCAGCTCGCATGCCGAGGGCGATCCTGACGAGCCCGAGGATCTCCTCCCTAAGCTCCGCCGGCACACTCGCCGCTGGGGGTGGGAGAGGGGGTGGCGAGTTGCCCCTGCCTGATCCTTGTCCTTCATCTCCAGTCATCGAGCCTGCAGAAGTTTTTCTCTGCTGACCACTCTCCACGCTCACCGCACCAAAATGTTGAAGTCGGAAAACCGGTCTCTTGTGGAGTTCGACCCTTGGGGAAGGGGTGGCCGCGCACCTACTTCACTCCTGCAAGAAAATGACAAAGAAAAGAGAAGAAACAAGGACTAGACCAAGGGCCCGGCGTGGAGGTCCCACCACACACCCGGAAGATCTTAGAGCGCTTCCCCTCCTTAGCCAAATGTCGGGCTAAGGTACCTCAGAAAGCGCTAGTAGGCCGGAGAATTAGTAAGAGAGTGCCTTCTGAGGTACCCCTTGGGTCCTATTTATAGGAAAAGATGGCTTTCCAATATACAACCTTCACTGTTTTCGAGGACTACAGGCAAACCAAAAGGGGACACATAGTAAAAGTATGCCATGGCCAAGATGCGAGCTGGACCTGAGGAGGCACTCGCTCGGCAAGGGATCCGACTCGCCTCGCCCTGGGCCTAGGCGGGCACGTACTCGGCGGACTATGCTCGGCTAGCGCTGAGCTCGGCTTGACTACCGCCGAGCTCGGACTCGGCACGGAGATCGTCGAGCTCGGACTCGGCACGGCGATCGCCGAGCTCCAACAGGGGCTGAAAACGGCACGAGGATCGTCGAGCTTGGCTCGACCATCGTCGAGCCCTGTTCCCGCACCCGAGCTCGGTCTCGGCGTGCCGGGCTTCATTCGGCCATCGTCGAGCTCGGCTCGACTATTGCCGAGCTCGGGCTCGGCATGCTGGGTCCAGGTTGGTCTGAGCCGGCCGGTCCAACTCCTGTCGACCACTCGCGGGATACGGGGTTGTACACAAAGTTCTAAGAAGACTAGTAGATTGTTGCTGTTGTAAAAGCTCCCCTTGAGATGTAGAAATGGTTCAGGAGAAAAGAAGTTTTACTCAGAGTGTACGCCTTCAGAAATCTTGAAGATCTTCAGGAAGCTTTTTATATTGATGTAGATTGATTGTCTCTTGAAAAGTCTTGATGCAAAACTTATGAAGAATTAATTTGCATGAAGTTGTTCTTCTTTCAATTTTCTATATAATAATTCTTTTTGTCACAGGTAATTCTTGCTTGCTTGATCTTTTGCTATTTTGAAAAGATAACCTTATATATTCCTAGCAAAAATTAACCTTTGAATTAGAAATCTTTTCCTTGACTGACTGTCGAAAATCTGGGAGACTGAATGGGTAGAATTGTCTTAAATGAACTCCCTAACCGTCTCATGAAATAAGCCAAGTAATAACTCTGTGAATACCATAATTAATGCTGTCATGGAAAGACTATATTTTCCTTAGAATATAAGCATTAATTATCAGAGTATTACTGCTTAAATATAATCAAATAAATTTATAGTCGAACTGAGAAACTGAAGAAGAAAAATATCGAACAGAACCTGAAAGAAAATAGTCGACCTCAAGAAGAATTTCGTCGACCTGAACTCCAAGTTTGTCGAGCTGAGAAATATCATTCATCGAGCTGAGCTCAGCGATCATGATCTGAAAAATAACTACCAATTTGAGCTCCAAGTCCGTCGACCAGAGATAGACTTTCGTCGAGCTGAACTTCTGATATGAGATCAGAGATCGTTGAACTCCGCTGGAATTTTGTCCAGCTCAACTCAGAGAAGGAACTCTGAGTTCGTTGATCGGAGATCGACGATCGTCGAGCTGAGTTCAGCTATCATCGAGCAGAACTTCTGAAGTCCTGAAAACTACTTGTCTCAAAATTCTTGAGTCTCTTAAGTCTTTTGAAGGCAGGTTCAATAGGCTAACCTAATAAGACTAACCCCAACCTTAGAAAAAAAAGACCCTAGGCTATACAGTAACATCTTAGGTGCGTTGAGTGGTCTCAACGCCATTCTACTTTAACAAACAAAATTGTTCTAGTTTCAAAAGGCGCCGAGTGCGTTGAGTAGTCTCAATGCCAAGTGTTGAGTGCGTTGAGTGACACTCAATACATAAGAAGAAATGACTATGAATTATACTTGCTGCAGTTTGTATCGAGTGTGTTCAGTGGTCTAAACACCAGGCATCGAGTGCGTTGAGTGACACTCAACGCATAATAAGAAATTACTTAGAATAATTCTGGCTTCTGGAAGCGTCGAGTGCATGCGTTGAGGGGTCTTAACGCCATTCGATGAAGCATTGAGTGATACTCGACGCATAAGTAGAATTTGATTTAGAATAATTTTGGACTTGGGAAGCGTTGAGTGCGTTGAGTGATCTCAATGCCATTCGACTAAGCGTTGAGTGATACTCGACGAACTCAGCGCTTTGACTTAGAAAAATACAGGACTCAACGAAGCGTTGAGTGATCTCGATGATTTTGACTTAGAGTATTTTTCGGTCTATACTGTGTTTACTGGTTCATATGTACGGGTTGAACCGAGTTTTTGAGATAGGCACTAATGGCTCATTTGGACCCGGTCTTCTAAAACAAGACTTATTTAATGTAATAATTGGCGGTGCAATATTATGGTGACACGTGGCAAAGCAACTTAAACTCGAATTCTTCTTATAAAAAGGAAGAAATGAGAAACCCTAGCCATCACTTCCATTTCTTGCCGTCCATTACCCTTACTGAACCCTTCAGAAGAGGGAGAGTTGCTGGAGTCGGATTTTCTTGAGGAAAAACTTTCCTTTCTATGAAGAACAACACCAACAAGTAAGAAGATGTCGGAATGAAGGATAACAAGATCCATGGTCGGCAATGAGGTGAGCATCCTACCTTATCCCTTGGTACTATATCTTTAGTTATAATATAGGAGAGATGTCGACTCAAAAGAGTTGGACTTGTGCGAAATGAAGATCTCCTAGGAAGAGACCATGCTAGGACCTTATCTTAGAGATTTGATGTCTTCAACCTCTCCTATCTTCGTGTGAAGATGATGGACTTGGTTTCGTGAAGAGAAATGGTCTATTAAGGGTGGATAAGGGAGGAGGAAGTGTTGTATGTTTTTTTGAACAAATAGCTAAAAGAAGAAGACGAACCGATGTCGTTCGTTTTGCTTTAAGATGCGTGCAAAAATCTATTTTCTGTGTGCAGCGAACTTTAAGGCAATTTTCGAGTGTGATACGGCAAGATCTAAGTCTTGGGCTGAACACAAAAGTTATAGCCCTAGGAAGTACCTTTCCAACGAATGGTTACACTTTTTTATAGGAACCTTGTATCTCCAGGAATGTCTAGTCGAAGGTGCTACACAGTAACACCTTAGGTGCATGCTGTTTTGGGTTAGCTTATTACCAGATTTGGTCTAAGTAGAAGAAACGTAGTAAGATGATGTTGAGGTTTGGATGAGCCTAGTACTATTTAGCCGAGATAAACAAATGATTGGAAGAATCTAATAAACATATGGTTGGGGAAATTTAGTGTACAAATGGTTGATATGATTTGGTAGTACAAATGAAACACTCGTGAAATCCGATAAGGATGTGCGTGATTATCATATAGAAGCATAGTTGCTTGTGAATGCTTGATTATAACAAAGGAATTGGATGAGGTAAATCTCATGGACATGGAATATGTGAAATAGAAATCTCAAGTGTTTGATGGGAATAGTAGGTATAGTACATTGCTTAGAGTTATGTCTCCCTACAGGTAGAAGTGTGGGCCGTTATATTGAAAAAGGTGGCTTTCCACCTGTGTTTATGATGAACTCTTAAGTGCTCGGGAGAACGAAATGTGAAAGGGTGTAAGTTCGTGATTATTTGAATGCAATGGATCGATGTGATGAGAAAGGACTCAGTGTGGAGCCTTGAGTCCTCTTAGCACCAGATTGGTAATGATAATAAGGGACTCAGTGTTGAGCCCTTGAGAGCTGATGAGCTCTGGATGGTTGATGGCAAGGCCATATAAAAATGCATGCAGTGTGAGTTGACACACGCTGTCATAATCTTGGGTTAAGGATAGGGTGACAGGACTACGGGCTCGCCAGTCGTCACACCGATGGGAGTTGACAGATAGACTTGGACGGTTCAGCCTTGGTCCTCAGTTCTTTTCCCGAGGCACCCTCTGTACCAGTGGATGGTTAGCCTTGGTCCTCTCACTATATGCTCCTATAGGCACCTTCCATTCCATGATGATAGGCCAAGAAATGCTACTGATGATAGATTGAACTCACACTTTGAGAACTTGGCATAGAGCTTGTCTCTCCTCAGGGTGTGCAACACCATCCGTTCTTCAGACTGAGAGTACACTAATATATCCATAAACACAGATGGAGCATTCGATAGCCCAAACATTACTGTGAACTTGTAATGACTATAACATGTTCCAAACACTGTCTTGGGAATGTCACATTCCTGAATCCTAAACTTGTAATAGCCAGATTTCAGATCTAGATTATTGTATACTGTTGATCCAACTAGCTGACGAATAAGTCATCAATCTGTTGTATTAGATACTTGCTCTTCTCTGTCAGCTTATTTAGCTCTCTATAATCGATGCATAGACTCAGGCTACCATACTTATTTTTCCCAAAGAGGGCCGGCGCGCTCCAGGGTGACATATTTGGGCATTAATAGCCTTGCCTTAGCAATTCTAATAGTTGAACTAGAAATTCTGCCATCTCCTTTGGCGTTACAAGATACAGTGAGTGGGTCTCAGGCTTCACACCTTGCACAAAATCAATAGTGAAGTCAATCTCTCGCTGGGATACAACCCATGGAGACTATTAGGAAACATATTTACATAAGCCGACATAATAGGAACATCACTCCAACTTGGCTTTGGCACAATGGCCCATAACGACGTGAAGTATCACTTCTCGCCCTACCAAACAACTTTGACTACTTGGAGAGCTGACAATACTATCTCACTCAATCCACGCATACAAGAAAACTTCATCTCTCATTCGATATCCAATCCTAATGTGACTTCCTACGGGTTGTAATCTATACCGGTACGGTGCTCCACGAGGTACTCCATACCCAAGATCATATCCAACGTAACTATTGCCAGCATAGATGCTTCCAAGCCATGCCATGGCTTTATAACCGCATCTTATACCCGACTTTCTACACGTGTTCTCCTTTTATTCTTCCCTCATAGATTTGTAAGAACCTAATTAAAAGGGAAGACATTAAGTATAAATTACAAGACTTCTGGATTATTCATCACAACATGTTTATACATACAAACATCATAACATACTAGTAAATGTACAGTACACGATCACAGTTATTTATGAAAATATACTCGAAATTCCCTTTCAGCTTGTTGTCATCTAAGGGCCACTTCTGCAGTCTCGGGCCCGATGTCCCTCTTTGCCACACGAGTAGCAAGTGCATGTAGTTCGCCCTGCCACTGCTCTAGCCTTAGCCTTCTTAGGCCTTTGGTCACCACCACAACACTCTAGGGCAAGATGTCCTTTCTTTCCACATGTATAGAATGCAAGAGTGGTTCGTCCAGACGCTGCTCCAAACGTCAAAGAAGAAGCCGCTTCAGAAGTTTTTGACTTCTTCTTCCATCGTCGATATGCAGACTTGGAGAAACATGGTACATGGATTACTGGTGTCTGGTGGACTTTGGCCAAATCCATCTCCAATGACCTAGCTGACTGCACCAATGTTTGGTATCCCATTAACTTTGAACCCAACAGCAAAAGTCGCTGCTCCTGGCACAGACCACAATAAAACCTATTGATCTTAATCTCCTTAGTTTCAAACAGAAACTCTGCATGTTGTCTTATCATAACAAATGCATGAAAGTACTCCTCGATCGTGTACAGTCCTTGTATCAACCACATATTCAACTATTGAGCATATGCTCTTTCGCTGGCTATCTGCTCAAATTGACAAGCCGACATTGATGCCACTAGAGGGACAAGTGGATGAACCTACCTTTCAGGTTGGTTCTTGATCATCACAAAGACCACATTCGATATCAATCGAACTGTCTCTTCCAAGAGATGAGGTGTGGGTACCTCAACGGGTGTCGCACTCTCAACAGAATGTTGGGGCTACGACTGCCCTGCACCACTTCTCGTCACCGATAATTGTAAACTACACAATTTGGCGACTACTCAGAAGCAAACAACAACTATTAGGAACACGTAGGTTCCTCGAACAAGTGTATTTTCATTCCTAAGTGGACATTCTTGAGTTCATTTATGTTATAATGGCCGCACATACTTGTGCTTTCCACCCCTCAAAATAATTCGACCAAGAATTTGCAGGAGGAAGACCAAGACAAGCTGATACAAAATTGTAACACATCAGTCTGTCATATGAAATATAATAGCGGGTCCGACCGGGGCCCCACACCATATTCCACAAACAGGCAGCGGTAGTACATATTAATATCAAAATACTACACGTATCCTAACTCAGAGCATTCTAGCAAAAGCTTCAGGGTTATAAATTTGAACTCAAGTATAACAGGAATGTTCACTATAATAAACTGGAATGATAATTACAAAAATACACAATAGTCACTGTCGCCCAGCGAAAGCCGCTGATGCCCGTCAATATCAACAGTAGTTAAAACTGTTTTGGCCTTAAGGACTTACAACTGTTCTCTTTATAGAAGTGTATTCATACATCGACACAAAGGCTGGCCAAACATGAAAACAGTAAAAGTTCGTCTTTGGGCCTTTGAGGGATAGCCATTTGTAGCACAGGGCTTTAGCCCGCTACTTACCACGTGCCTCTCCAACATCTCCACAACATAGCCCACCAGAATGTGCCAAACAAAGCAACGGTCAGCGTTCAGTGACCAATTAATAACGACCCAACTTCTTACTCGGGGTAGTAATTCTCCTTCCCTGCAAATAGCAGCATATAGCCAAATGCCCCGTGCACTTAGGGCACATTTTTGGCGTACCGGACTTCCCGTGTACCACCACCATTCAGATGTCCATAACATAACGGTCAACTTTGAGCATTTGTCTCTTCGGCATATAGCCTGAGATTCTAGTCTTTACGGCACCTGGCCTAAGACTCTCATTATGTGAGACTAATGAAGCCAATAACTTAGGCACTCGAGTTAGAACACCATAACGCGGGTATAGATTAGCCTTGCCCGTTGCTCAAACCATCACATACAAGATTGTAATGATGCGGGTCGGCTTCCCCTTTCCCGTTCGGCTCTTTGTCCTAAGATGGGCACTAAAGGATTTGAAGGATCAAGCGCATACCACACGATTCCAAAAGCCCGAACTGTTGGAAAGGGTGCAACTAAATTTCTTAAATAAGTAGCAGAGCTCCATGGGTCAAGTGAAGGAACGCCGGACCCAACAATCCCCCCCGACATCCAGCACAATCCGTCGGCTCAGAGGTGGGGTTACCATATGGACCACATGGCAAAGAGGTGGGGTTACCACATGTCTACAGTTTGCCTGACCCGCCGAACCCATACAGGTAGAAGGGAAAATCGGGATTTAATAGCGCCTCCCCGGTCTTGAACCCGTGACCTGCTTTGATTCCAATTGAAAGTGAGGGGATAGATCTGACTAACACTAGAGGAGGGGGGTGAATATAATATTTTAAAAACTTGATTAGTTTTTATAGCAGAATTAAAATAAGTGATAGTAGTATATATATAAAGAGAGGTAAGAAAAATAAACTATCACAGCACAACAGAAATAAAGAAAGGAACAACTAGATGACACAAGAAAATTATAGTGGTTCCCCAAAACTCGGTACATCCACTCTTCTACTGCCTGGTAGGAATCCACTAATAAGTTTTTGATCAGATGCTCTGCCACCATAGCTTTTTGCTCAGGTGTCCTGTCACCACAATATCTATTTTCTAAGGGATATATAGCAACCCTTTGAGCTTTTGATCAGGTGCCCAAAAACCAAATCAAGTCTTTTTATAAGGAGACTTGTCAACCAGGTGATAACTTTTGAAGGGAGTTAGAAACTATTTTTACAGTGGGAAATGAAAAGTGGTCTTCTCTTTCTCAAACAACTGAGAAGACTTTAGTGGATGTTGTTGGCAAAGCTCCCCCGGAGATGACGAGATGTTCAGGAAGATGAGAGCTTTGTTCAGGGTGTAGGCTTTGATGAAGATCTCCAGTAACTTCTTGGACTGGTGTTGATGACTTTTTCCTTTGAAGCTTGAAGCAGAAATAGAAGAAGACTATAGATTTGTGAGAGATTTTATTCTTTAATTTCCTATCAGAATGATAGCTGTGCTTTTTCACTGAAAAACTTTTTTATCAGATGTTGTGAAAAAGATCTCTTAGGGCTCTCATGGACACTATAGTTGGCCTCCATGACTCAGCTCATGTGATATGCTAGCCATACGACTTCACACCATTTTAGGCAAGCACTCATGGACCCCATAGCTGGGCTTATAAGGCTCTCAGCTTTCTCATACATTGGCCCCCAGGTCTCAAGGAGACAAGCCTCACAAATTTAGCTTACTGGGAGCTATCGCCTAATGACACTCACTATCGCCTGACGACATCGACAGTTCTCAAAACTGTGATATCTTCTGGGTATTTTCCTTGAAATGTTTCCAGTGCTTTGATGCAGTATCGTGCACACCCCTAGATGCCAGATTTCACAAGTTCATCTACATGTATATCCACGGAGTCTTTCCGATGCGGAAATCATAAAAACATCACCAATCCAAACCAACCCATCCGGATGGGCATCACACAGCATGCCTATTCAGTACTTTACATTTCCGGATCTAATGCAATATTAAATGGGGATCTTACCGATCTACCCAAAGGAATCCACCCTTTCTTCACCTTTTGGTGAGGGGTTCCATGCACGTATGCATATTGAGGACTTCACTTGTCCAAGGAGAAAATCGTTACCCTTATAGTATTCTTTGGAGCCATGGCGAAGCTTTTCTATACGGATGGAAATGAGTACGTCGCTTTCCTCTTCACTCAAGGATATAATCAAATGAAGAGAGAGAGAGAGAGAGAAAGAGAATGAATTCTTGTTCCTATTCTTATCTAGTTAAGTTGACTCGGTATTAACCCCAGCCACAAGATCTCTCCATAAACATGAAGCAAAGGCCGGGATTTGAGTTTAAAAGTCAATGTAGCCGCTATCACCGCGCGATATCTATGTTTCCTAGAGACATCGACTTTCAACTTCTTGACTCGATTCAATCACCGCTTATCGACCGCCAACTGACCATTCGATACGTGTCCATCACCACGCGACACTATCGCTCAACGACATCCACTGTCGCCAAAGAGTTATCCCCCGACGATACCCACTGTCGCCCGGCAATATTATCCGAAGATTGGTCGAAATGCGTCGGGTGTCGACTCAACGCTTTATCTCTATCACCACCAAGCGATACCCACTATCGCCCGGCGATAATGAAAAAAATTCTGCTGTCAAATTTGGGGTGTTATAGCGGATGTCCCTCCCTGCAGGCATTAGCATAATAATAACATGGAAATCAGAACGTTCAACTAAAGCACCATTCGCCACAGACGTTGGCACAAATGCCCAACGCCCCATGCTCTCAGTGCACATTCTTGGTGCACAGCACCTCATGGGTCACACCACCATTCTTTGCGACGGTCTTCAACGTTTGTGCTTTAGTCTTTCAGAACCAAAGCTGAAGAACACCCCCTAGCCTCTTGAAAAGTCATGACGATACGCAGATCCACAGTATGAATCACTCCAAGAAAAATGACTAGGGTTGTGTATAGTTCAGCTATTTCTTGTACTCAATTCTTCAGGCGCATCAGCCATGATGCGGGTAAGCATCCCCTTTCTCATTTCCGTATGATTCATAACCTCGTTATGATCCTAAGCTATAACTCATGCCTACCATAGCTGAGCAAATTAAGCTCACTCTCCACAAATTGGCCCACAGGTCTTCGAGAGATAGGCCTCACACACGGCCCCCAGGTCTCACAAGAAAGGCCTTATCAACATTTGCCCTCAAGTATCCCAGAGACAAGCTTCACAATCATTGGCCCACAAGTATCCACGCGACATGCCTCACAAACAAATAGCTCACTAGGAGCTACCGCCGGCGGTAGCGCTACGACTGCGTTGTAGGGTAAACACTATCATTTCTTCCCCTTTTTCGGGTGTTTTCCTGGAGACCATCTCCAGTACTCTCACTACAGCCATCTGTACACCCTTGACTCCGAAATCTATGCGATAATCATGGAGTCTTCTCAGACATACAAAACAAACAAACATTACCAATCCAGACCTACGCGTCCGGATGGGCTTCACACAACATGCCTATTTTGTACTTTGATTCTGATTCTAAATGCAAACTAATGGGGATACACTGATCTACCGGTCGGGAAAATGCTTGTCGCGTGTTTGTGGAGCGCCAACCCTCAAATGACAAAACGAAGGACTTCACATATACAAGGAAGAGGATCGTTACCCAATAGTCCGTTTCGGCGCCATGGGAGTTCTAGACGGTTGAAAATGACTTCTTCAGCTTTGACTCCATAGATCCAAACTCGCCTCGCAAATCCGATCTTCGAATCTCAAATGACAGCGAAATCTCCACTCTTCGGCACTACTTCTCCTCCTCCAAACGTCCTCCCAGGTTTCTCAATCTCCAAAATAATGAAGTGAAAACAGCCTAACCAATACTATAAACTCAGCTACCACCGCGCGGTACCCATGGAAACGGCTCGATTTGCGTGCCACCGCCCAAGCCCTCCAATCACAGGACGACACGTGGCCACGCCATTACAGAATTTCTATCGTCGCGTGATAGTGTACTACTGCGATGCGGTAACTAGCGTCGATTATGACACGACTATTATCGCTATCACCACGCGATACCTGCTACTGCAGCACAGTAGTATGTCGAGATCCTTGGCAATTAAATTGATCCTGCTACTGCAAGTGGTATTACTACCGTAAGGAGATAGCTTCCCGAAAGCTCTGCCCACTACTAGATAAGTGAGTATTAGCTCCACTTTTTTTGGCCAGGGACTAAAAATCGTGACAAATACACTGATATTAATCACGATTGCAAAAACCGTGGTTAATAGTTATTTTATAGCCAGAGTTATAAATAGTGTGGCAAATACAGACATATTAGCCATGAAAAATAATATTCATGGCAAAAAAAAGAATATCAACCTAAATCAGGTTCATTGATTCAGCTTTGTTGAATAGGAACCGCCAGATTGATTTGGAATCTCCATTAAAAACACATATAGACGAGCACCTCACATCTTATCCCTCGTGTTATCTCACAACCCTAAACCGTAAACCCCCCATGACGGCACACACTTCACTCCCCTACGTCGCTCTCTTTCACACTCTCCCACGAGATTGTTGTAGCCGCTAAAGACCTCTACTATCGACAACAATGATCCCTGCTTCCACGCTCCTTCGACGACAACAACGATCCCTTGTTCCATGCTCCTCTCGCGAGATTGCTCTAGATGCCGAAGACCTCTGTTATTGATGACAACAACGATCCCTGCTTCCATAACACCGTCTGACATAAAAAAAACGCGAAACCTACTCACTACAGATCGGCCACAAGGTATAATTTTTTTCTTTGACCTTCACCGCATATTGGTGGCTCCAAATTGATTATTACCTTCTTATAAAGTTTATTGGCCAAGTTTCATAGTTCACTGTTATAGTTTGAATGATGATTTCTCTTTTGAACCATTATGTAGTGAATATTT
The DNA here is from genome assembly GCA_039513925.1 of Platanthera zijinensis. Classification (NCBI taxonomy): domain Eukaryota; kingdom Viridiplantae; phylum Streptophyta; class Magnoliopsida; order Asparagales; family Orchidaceae; genus Platanthera; species Platanthera zijinensis. The sequence continues at coordinate 166,321,221 of CM077085.1, forward strand.
TGCATATTCTCACTTGCTTTTGTGCTTGCAGAATTGATGAGAGTGTCACCTGTATTACTAATACTGAGTTATACATCATTATTGAATTCTGTCCAAGTTACACCTGATGATTTACTTCCTCTAGCAGAGTTTAAAATAGATTTTGTCACTTCATGTGGCACTCAGTTTAGTGAAAAATCAGTGCTGGATTCTAAAAATTACTAGTCTTCATATGGTTCGTAGAGGATTTAAGAGCAATTATCAACTGGATGTTGTGTCTCCACAGTCTGTGGTCTTTGTCACTCCGGAAATTTTTTCACTAACAACAAGTGGTCAAAATTTTGTAAGTTCATCACACTTTTCTAAGCGAGTAGTGCAACAGAGCCAACACCTTACTCCATATTTGATTGTATCTTCTCTTGTCGAGCAGAATTTTACTACTGGCTCGAATGCTAGCTCATTTACTTTTGGATTAGCAGATCCTCCATTTTCTCATCGTTCAGGTGTATTAAAAGTTTCTCATCATTTTGGAATGAAACTAAATGGTAAGACATGATGTACTTAGGCATTAGTGAGATTATGACAAAGATAGGGTATAATGGCGATGAAGGATCCATATAGCCGACCCCACTATAGTCGGATAAAGGCTTGAGTGTTGTTGTATCGTCATATTATTAGATTAGTTTGTTAATATAAAATTAGTATCTCCTATGATGATTTGGAGTATCGTACTGTTTATCTTGGTTGAATATCGCTGACACACTAGTGTACCTATTTATGGTATTATTGTATGGTACCTCCACTCCATGTTTGTATATATGTTCATTGTATTTCACGTCGATTTAAATCATACAATAAATGCGGCATCTGATTTTTTGAACGGATATTCAAAATGTTATCTTCACTATTGCATGGCTATTCATTATGTTGTTTTCATCACTTACATCTTCAGTTTTATGGCTCTCCATTTTTTGCATTGATTTTCATTATGATTTAGGGAGGGAGAAGGTGTGAGGTGTTTAAATGTTGAGATTTGGACTTGGTGGCCGATCTAGAAATTTGGGGTTCTCCGTTTTATTGGTTCTCCATGTTTAAATGGTGAAAATCCTAAATCAACGACAGATTAATGTTCTCGGTTTATTTTTTGAAAAATGAAGAGCCCCTACATCAAAACTGTTCATCGCTAATCCATAAGATCTAACATCGCTTTGATTTCCATTACTACTGAGAGCATATCTGAGAGCAAATCTGAGAGCAAAACTGTAACATCAAAACTGATTAAAATTGTAATCAAATTGAACTGAAGGTTTACACGGAGAATTAAAGGTTTGATCTGATAGTTATGATTACATGGCTACTTCACTTAGAATTAAAAAAATGAACTGAAGGTTTTATTTCAGTTTATGAATTTACTCCTCATGCTTCAATTCAAAAGTTTACGCTGACTGTTTGGCCTATTACTGTAGTTTGCAAGTTATTTTGGAGTTTAAACTGGTTCTATTACTTGAAATTAGGTTCTATAAGCTCCAAGAGAATGAACTTTTTTTACGCCTGCTATTCAACATTATATTTTCTTCCGCTCAATACTTTATATAGATGTTCTGGATGGAACCATTTTGTTTATAGATAGTCTCAATGAATTTTTTGTTAATATGAGACATTTCTTCACTTTTTTGATCTACAAAAAGGAGCAAAAACTTTATTATTACTTCAACCTAAAACCATTTCACAAGATGCTGGATCACCGAAAGTTAATTTAAATTAGTATGCAGCATAATATTAAAGGTATCCGCAATAGATTTACATTTAACTCCTTTCAATGGAACCATTTGGCTATCAACCCCAAATAGATTTACTTTTAACTCCTTTCAAGTTGATTTGGTTGAAAATGCAGTTCATTTTTAAATCCTTTCTAGATACATACTAATATTATTTAGCAATTCATTTTAAGTTTTTCCTTTGTTGAATGTTGTCCAAGTCCTGCAACATTAGAATTATTAACAACAGTGATGCAATAGGAAGAGCAAATGCGCTTTCTAACCATGTAGATGTAGGCCAGCTACATGAACGTGCTGAAAGAAGATGCGAGATTCGCCATCTACATGCAACAAACACCACCGGGTTGCCACTGGGAACATATCGCCCAAGAGGAAGGACACAAATGTATGCATCATCTCAATTTATACAACTTTGTTTACTCAAAAATTTTCAAATGTTGACTTTGGCAGCATGTATTTTCTCTTCTCTATATTATCTCTTTCCTATTTGTGCACATACAATTAATCTGAATGAGTTTTAGATTAACCATCGTCTCTTAAAACTGGACATCAATACTTCAAATTTTGTTTTCGATTTGACTGAAAAATTGAAGGAATTAAATCTTACTTTAAACATTACAACGACTTCATTATCTAGCAAGTAGATTGTTAATTGGAAACTTAAATTTTCATATGTTAAATTCAACAGGGAGACAAGGTTGGAAGCTCGTGAGATGCGATGTTGTGCATCTCTTTGGGCGACGCAACCAGCAGCGTCAAGGGGAGCGAGGTCGACCAAGAAGCGCTTGTCGCCGAGCAGATTATGTATTATCTAGTGAACACCATTTATGGCTAATATTATCTTGTTTTGTTGGATCTATATCTGTCTTCTCCTATTTAATTAGCAGGATGAAATAGTCATCAGTTTTAAATGCTACATGGATGCTATAAATTTCATCTTAAGAGTGAATTTGACATTTATTCTGAACTTTATTAGTTAATTCTGATTATAGCATGGCATTTCGACCTATGCAAGTCCTATATAGTTTGTTGTGTGATTGGTCCAGTTTTGTCATTCTTAAGGTTTAGAATGCTTACAAACTTACAGAAATCTGATAGTTATGCTACAGTTTTTCAGTGGGATCTGATGATAAAACTAATAGATTTTCTATGCAGGAATGCGTAAGAGGTGCTCTCAAGGGCAAGACAGTTGTACTTGTTACCCACCAAGTTGATTTTCTTCACAATGCAGATCTCATTTTGGTATGTAATATAGTTCCACTATGATAATATTTTAATGACACGACGGTCATTAGTATTAGGGCTAATATCAGACGAGATAGGCTCGGTTTGAAATTTAAGTTCATGAGTTTGGCTTGAAATATTTTATAGTTTAGCATTTCACATTTTATTTCTTTCCTGACTCCCTTTGTTACATAGTTGTCCATTTATGGTTCAACCAGCTAAAAATTGAGTTCTAGTTGAGTTAGATTTGAAGTCAAAACTGTGCCAAATCAAATCTTATTTTGAGCGAGCAGTCATAAAATTGAATTTCTTATTAAAATTGTGCTGACTCAAATCAGATTGATCAGATTTGAAGTGTCCTCTCCAATTGTGGTCACTGGACATCAAATTGATCATATTTGGTCGTCCAATTGTCGTCGCTGGAGAAGTGTCCTCGCCAATCAACTCCTTCGGACTGAAAAGATTCCATCTCCGATGAATGGAAACGGTCGCACTGAAGTCGAAGTTTAGGGGCGAATCGATCAAGCTTCACTGATAGTATCTAGGTGTCATCGGTTAAGGGTCGTCCGTGCCAGTGAACTAGATAGCGACATACAAAATCATATGTAGAGGGGACAAACTCATGCGTAATGATGTCAGTAATTAGATCATCTTTCAACAAACTAGTGGAAGGATACGATGGGATCTGAGGTGCCAATGGTGACGTCAGAGGTTGGCTGAGCATGAGACAATGAAAGTGATAACAAAGGCTCGGGGGTAGGCTGAGTGGTGGGCGGTAAAAACGGTAGTAATGTCTCGGGAGGGCCGCAAAGATGTGGGCCTGAATACTCGTGAGGTGCAAATTATGATGTTAGGTTCTCGACATTGAACTCGGATAGATACCCATGCTTGCAGAGATGTTTAGATCATAAGCATTTGTCACGATGTGTCTCAGGACTGTATAGGGACCCATTCGCCGAACGCTCAAACTTTTAGCAAGCCTTACATGGATCCTCACAACACTGATTCTCACCATCACTTGCTCGCCTTCATGAAATACCTGCACTTCCAGTGAACATCCGCATGTGATTTGCAAAATTTATTACCATTATAGATTCTCCATCGGGCCGACTCATGCCACATATGCAAACGATGGATCAGATTAGAATTTCTTATTGATAGATTAATATAGTATGTTTTATAATCTTCTTATAGTTAGGTGAGCGGTTTCAAAGTATTAATATTGTATGTTATCATAATTTTTAGCTTGACAAGTTACTATATTTGGTCATTTTAAATTACATTTGATGGATTAATATAGTTTGTTCTATAATCTTCTTGCAGGCTTAATGAGGAAAATGTTGGGGTCCAGCCCCTAAATTGAAGACCGGAGACTTGAGAAGAAGAAAGAAAAAAAAAACCGTCCATGAACAGTGTTTTCGGAGGGTATCGGTATCGATACTCGTCGAATTTACTGTTCATGAATAGTAAATTCGGCGGGTATCACGAAATCGCAGATTTGCTGTTTCGCCGTTTTTCCGCTGTTTTATCTCGCCAATCTCGCCGATTTCGCCCGATTTCGTCTCCTTGGTTCAGTGAACCGGGTTCAGCGACCCCTTGGCGGTTTGGGAGGCTATATATGTATGGTTCCTATCGATGGTTAGAATTAATTAGAGGCCTTACGCTGATTACTTCTTCTTACAGTGCGATCAGATCGGAATAGGAGAAGTTGCGACGGTTTCGTCGGCGGTGTGCGATAGGAACGGAAGCAAGCGACGGTTTCATTGAGGAAGGAATAGTCCAGTGGCTGTCCAGTTTCCTTTTGTGTTTCAGCGTCCGGTGGTGGTGTTCCGAGAGGTTTCTTTTGGCTTGGTTTTGTGTGGAGATTGTCTCAATCTAAGTTTTTCTTCGTAGAAGGCGGGGTTGTTTTTACCTCAACTTGTTGAGGGGTTGTTCTTCCTCGGGCTTTGAGAAGGAGTTTTTGATTGAGTGGGGATTCGCCTGTGAATCCGAAGGGGGAACTAGGTTGGACAAACCTAGTGTTTTTGTAATCCGTTATTATTATTATAGTGGATTGTTTGTGTGCCCTGCCCCGTGGTTTTTCCCCCTATTGGTTGGAGGGTGTTTCAACGTATATCTCGGTGCGTTTTGTTTTGTTTCTGTTATGTTTCTTGCTTGGATCCAGGTTTGCATGTGCAGAGATCTTTTCCATACAAGTGGTATCAGAGGGAGGTTCAGCCGTTGAGAATTTCAGGTCTGTAATTAAGTGCAATAGGTGACGACCGTTGGTCCACTCCCTATTCTCTCTATTACATACCTTGAGATTTTTTGGGCTAATCCTAGTGCATATGGATTAAGCGAGAATGATCAGCATGAACGGGAAGAACTGGAGTATCTGGAAGCCGAGGATGGAGGATCTCTTATTTTGCAAGGATCTCTACACCCCGCTATCGGGGAGGCCCTCTACGATGTTGGATGATGCGGTCTGGATGACAATGGACCGGAAGGCAGTTGGTTTCATCCGCCAGTGGCTAGATGATTCTGTCTTCCACCATGTATCTACCGAGACATCTGCCCAGTCTTTGTGGAAAAAGCTGGAAGCGCTGTATGAGAGGAAGACAGCAGGTAACAAGGCTTTCTTGATCAGGAAGTTGGTGAACCTCAAGTATCGGGAAGGTTCACAGATGACAGAGCATTTGAACCTTGCCCAGAGTATCATAAATCAGTTAGAAATCATGAAGATCACCTTGGGTGATGAACTTTAGGCCTTGATGGTCCTCAGTTCACTACCAGAGGGTTGCGAGACCCTTGTGGTGTCATTGAGCAATTCAGCACCGGATGGTGTTGTGTCGATGGAGATGGTGACGAGCTGTCTGCTGAATAAGGAGCTGAGAAGGAGGCTCTGGAACTCCTATGTCAGATGCCCTACTCATGGAAGGCAGAGGTCTGCATCAGGTGAAGAAGGAGGGGAAACAAAGGGGCAACTCTAGGAGTAAGTCAAGACCCAGGTCCACGAAGGAGTTTTAATGCTACTATTGCAAGATGAAGGGCCACATCAAGAAGGATTGCTTTAAGTGGAAGCGAGATCAGAAAGGGAAGGGAAAAGAAGGAGAGTCCAGTGGCAACACGGGAGAAGCCTCAATTGTGGAGGTCGAGACTCAGTGTCCGCATTGTAGTGAGTCTGCATGCCAGGAGTGTGTTGACACCGACCGGATTGTGGATGGTGGTGTTTCTTATCATTGCACACCTCACATGGATTACTTCTACACCTATACTGCTGGAGACTTAGGGACTATCCGGATGGCCAATGCCGGTGTGTCCCAGATAATGGGAAGTGGAGATATTCACCTAGAGACTGATCTGGGGTTTGTTATTCTCAAGGATGTCAGGCATATTCCTGATCTGAGAACGAACCTTATCTCCGTTGGAAGACTTGATGATGGCGGCTTTACCAGTATTGAAGGTGGAGGTACCTGGAGGCTGGTGAAGGGGTCCATGTTAGTGGCCCGAGGCAAGAAGTGCTGCTGTTTGTACCGAGCAAAGGCCAAGATCTGCAGTCCTAGTGTGAATGCAGCTGATGACAACTCTATGGAGTTATGACATCGCAGACTTGGCCATATGAGTGAGAAGAATCTCAAGTTACTGGTGAAGAACAAGGTTCTACCAGAGTTGTCAGGGAGTATGCCAGACACGTGCGTTCACTGCTTAGCTGGGAAGCAGAAACGGGTGTCATTTGCTTATGCTGAACCGAAGAGGAAGGCAGAGCTGCTGAATCTGATACACACTGATGTGTGTGGTCCTATTGAACCCATGTCTCAAGGGGGAGCAGCCTACTTTGTCACTTTCATAGATGATCACTCTAGGAAGGTATGGGCATACTTCCTGAAGCACAAGAGTGAGGTTCTGACAAAGTTTGCAGAGTTCTGGGCAATGACAGAAAAGATGACCGGGAAGGTGATAAAGCGAGTAAGATCTGATAATGGGGGAGAATACATTGGACCGTTTGATGCCTATTGCAGGCAGCACAGTATTGTTCATGAGAAGACCATTCCTAGGACACCGCAACAGAATGGGTTGCCAGAGAGGATGAACAGAACCATAATGGAGAAAGTCAAGAGTATGATTTCTCAGGCTTTAATTGGGAAGCATTTCTGGGCAGAGGCAGCTAGGACTGCTATTCATCTGATCAATTTGTCACCCTCAGCACCGTTAGATGGAGATGTTCCTGAACGGGTGTGGTTTGGTAAGGAGGTGTCTTATGGAGATGTACGTGTGTTCGGCTGTCGTGTACATGTTCATATCCCCAAGGAAGAGAGATCGAAACTCGACGTGAAGTCCCATGAGTGCATCTTGTTTGGATACCCAACTGAAGAGTTTGGCTATAGACTCTGGGATCCAAAGCAAAAGAAGATCATCAGGAGCAGGGACGTGATTTTTGTTGAAGATCAAGTTGCCAGTGAGCAGGTGACTGAGAAGCCGCAGAGTCCACCTAGAGTGGAAGTTCCTGATGAAGATTTTGGCGCTGATGGTGCTACTGAAGATCCCATTGTAGAAGAGGAAGTTCAGATGCCAGAGCAGGAAGAGATCTTGGATAAAGGGGGAGTTTTGCCTGTTGATATTCCACCTCTGGTGGAGGTGCCCCTTAGGAGATTTGAAAGATTGCGGAGAGGCAGCACCAGATTTCCACCGCAGGATTATATCCTGTTGACTGATGGTGGAGAGCCTGAGTCCTTGGTGGAGGCTCAAACGGCTGATGATAGAGAGCAGTGGGCTGAAGCTATGGAGGAGGAGTTATCTTCTCTCCAGAAGAACGGAACCTATGACTTGGTCCGGCTACCTAAGGGGAAAAGAGCATTGATGAACAAATGGGTCTTCAAGTTGAAGACAGATGAAAATCTTTCCCGGCCCAAGTACAAGGCAAGGTTGGTGGTCAAAGGCTTTAGTCAGAAGCAAGGCGTGGATTTTGATGAGATATTCTCACCTGTGGTGAAGATGTCTTCTATCCGCCTGGTTCTGGGGTTAGTTGCCTCTATGAATCTGGAAGTAGAGCAGATGGACGTGAAGACGGCCTTTCTGCACGGTGATTTGGAGGAGGAGCTGTACATGGAACAACCAGAAGGGTTCGAGGTCAAGGGGAAGGAGAATCTGGTATGTCAGCTCAAGAAGAGTCTTTATGGGTTGAAACAGGCACCCATGCAGTGGTATAAGAAGTTTGATTCCTTCATGACCATGAACAAATTCTTGAGGACCAGGGCTGACCACTGTGCATATGTGAAGAGAATGGAAGGGTCCTTCATTATTCTGTTACTCTATGTTGATGACATGCTGATTGTAGGGAATGACAAGGCCAGCATTGCAGAGTTGAAGATGGAGCTCAGCAGGTCCTTTGAGATGAAGGATCTTGGACTAGCAAAGAAGATCCTGGGTATGAAGATTACCAGAGACAGGAGTGCAGGTCTGTTATGGCTGTCTCAGGCTGAATATGTTGAAAAAGTTCTGAAGAGGTTCATGATGGAGAAGGCAAAGGTTGTTATCACTCCATTGGGTGGACACTTCAAGTTATCCAGCGGTCAGTGCCCTTTATCTGAGAAGGAGGCTGAGGAGATGAGCCAGGTACCCTATGCTTCTGTAGTAGGGAGTTTGATGTATGCTATGGTCTGTACGAGACCAGACATAACTCATGCAGTAGGGTTGGTGAGCAGATATTTGGCAAACCCAGGACGGGTCCATTGGGACGTTGTGAAGTGGATTCTTCGATATCTCAGAGGTACTACAGATTTGTGTCTGCAGTGTGGTGGAGAATCAGCAGAACTGGTTGGGTACTCTGATTTAGATATGTCTGGAGACGTTGATTCCAAGAGATCCATTTCAGGGTATGCTGCTACTTATGCGGGGGGTGCTGTGTAATGGCAGTCGCGGTTGCAGAAGTGTGTGGCACTGTCAACGACTGAGGCAGAGTATATAGCTTTGACTGAAGCTTCCAAAGTGGTCTTGTGGATGAAGAAGTTCATGCTTGAACTTGGAATCCAGCAAGATGTGTTCACTGTGTTCAGTGACAGTCAGAGTGCTATTTTTCTGGCCAAGAACCCCGCCTACCACTCCAAGACTAAGTACATAGATGTCAGGTATCATTGGATACAAGATACTGCCGAGGAGAAGTTACTGAAGGTGGAAAAGGTCCACACAGATGAAAATCCTTCGGACATGATGACGAAGGTCGTGCCAAGGGAGAAGCACGAGTTGTGTCGACGGCTGGTCGGCATGGTATCTTCTTGAAGTTTTCAGAATGGTGGGACTTCTCTTCAGGGTCTGGAGGGGGAGTCTGTTGGGGTCCAGCCCCTAAATTGAAGACTGGAGACTTGAGAAGAAGAAAGAAAAAAAACCGCCATGAACAGTGTTTTCGGCGGGTATCGGTATCGATACTCACTGAATTTACTGTTCATGAACAGTAAATTCGGCGTGTATCGTGAAATCGCAGATTTGCTGTTTCGCCGTTTTTCCGCTGTTTTCTCTCGCCAATCTCGCCGATTTCGCCGGACTTCGACTCCTTGGTTCAGTGAACCGGGTTCAGCGACCCCTTGGCGGTTTGGGTTGCTATATATATATGGTTCCTATCGATGGTTAGAATTAATTAGAGGCCTTACACTGATTACATCTTCTTACAGTGCGATCAGATCGGAATAGGAGAAGTTGTGATGGTTTCGTCGGCGGTGTGCGATAGGAACGGAAGCAAGCGACGGTTTCGTTTAGGAAGGAATAGTACAGTGGCTGTCCAGTTTCCTTTTGGGTTTCAGCGGCCGGTGGTGGTGTTCCGAGAGGTTTCTTTCGGCTTGGTTTTGTGTGGAGATTGTCTCAATCTAAGTTTTTCTTCGTAGAAGGCGGGGTTGTTTTTACCTCAACTTGTTGAGGGGTTGTTCTTCCTCGGGCTTTGAGAATGAGTTTTTGATTGAGTAGGGATTCGCCTGTGAATCCGAAGGGGGAACTAGGTTGGGCAAACCTATTATTTTTATAATCCGTTATTATTATTATAGTGGATTGTTTGTGTGTCCTGCCCCGTGGTTTTCCCCCTATTGGTTGGAGGGGGTTTCCACGTATATCTCTGTGCGTTTTGTTTTGTTTCTGTTATGTTTCTTGCTTGGATCCAGATTTGCACGTGCAGGGATCTTTTCCCTACAGAAAATGATCTTAATTTACAACCTAGTCAAGAAGCAATTGAGTCAATCCATTCTCAACTTCTTGCAATTTGATTAATTTACAACCTAGTTTGTTCTATGATCTTCTTGTAGGCTTAATGAGGAAAAATGATCTAGATGATTTGTTCTTGCAATCTGATCAATCTGCTGGTATGTATGCAATCTGATCCTTTTAAGCTTACATGTACATATCATATTGACTTAACATAATCCACTGCTTACAAAATATGGATTAAACTTTGGGTCACACCATTAGATATGGATGAAACTTTTGAATTATCAAGGGGATTAGTGAATCCCTATTCTGCATCTAAAAAGAAGTTCTGCATTTGCCTTTCTTTGGCAGAGATGGATGATGATAATTCTTTACTGTTTTTTGAGATGAATGGTGAATCCCTATTTTTTTAAGGGCGGTGTTAAAAGCACACCGTGTATTCAGTGTTCAATAGCCAAAAACGGTGTGCTTTTAACATTGCCCTTTTTTAAATGTCATTTCACACTAAAAAAAGTTGCTATAATTCCTACCGCTTCCCAGGGTATCAGTCAAGTGTAACAGAGTTACTGTGTTAAGCTGCTATTATACTTGTTGTACGGAGTAACTGTGTATGGTATTTTTGGACTTTCCCTTTTCTCATCTTCCCGCTTCTTATTATACTTTCCAAATTTATGTCTTATATTGATAATTGTATTTTTGCAGGAAGCCCATTGCTGTAGTCAGTGGTGGTATAATTTTCGTCCAGACTATAAGAATCTTGGTATCCTAAAGATTCAATTTCCTCATGCTACCAACCTCAAGTTTTTTACTTCATTGTTAGAGTTCTCTCAAGTTGCTCTTGGATGGAATCTTTCTTTACTAGTTTCAGGTAAATTTTTACTAATTTGTTATTTGATTTTTTGAGGTTTAATTTCAGTATATCATAAACTATTATCGTATATCACCACAGATTGTTAGGAGGAAACTTATACTATCCAACACGAGTGCAACAAGTTGTTGTCCAACAGGACTGCAGCAATCTGCTGTCCAACAGGACTGCAACAAGCTGCTGTCCAACAGGACTGCAACAAGCTGCTGTCCAACAGGACTGCAACAAGCAGCATTACTTGAAAATAAGTTCCCCCAAATTGAACTTAAGTTGTCTCTCAGTATCGTGTTGATTCCCATTGTGTGCGCTTCTAATTATGGCAGGACATTGTGTTCAGTGACTGTGTTCTCGGTATATTATTTTCTCAATATTAAGTATATATTATGAGTTCTTTAATTTTATGTTTTGTTGATGCGTTTTGTGTTCTCTTGTGTCACGTGTGTAATTATAGTGTGTATTCTGTGTATTTGTTTTGTATTGAGTGCGTATTTTGTGTTCAGCGTGTCTTCAGTGTTCAATTAATGAATTTTTGTTCATGCGTTCTATGCTCACATGGGATCTGTTTGAAACAGAGTTTTTTTACTCCTGGTAGTTTGGAAAAAAAACGGCAATCATAAAATGTATTTGACATGACAACGGTAATTACACCACCGCCAAGGCGAAAAAATTTATTTTTAACATAAAAGTAAATGAAGTACCTTAGGTACGGTTAGGCATTCACAAAAGGCAGTTCATTACCGTTGCATTCATGACTCCCATCACGGTGCTAGACTGTGTTATTTTATTTTGTATTCAGTTGTGTGTAGTTAATGTTTATGTTCTATCTCAAGTTAATGTGTGTTCTGTTTGGGTGTCCAGTGTTTGTTTTTGAGTGCTGCTATGCGTGATCTGTATGCAATCAATGGATGTGTGCTCTTGGTTCAGTAAGTGTGTATGTGTGAACTGTGTTCGATTATGTTTCTTTTTCATTCTCATTATTAGAGGGTTCTTTACGGGATTCTTAATTAGATACCAACAGACTCTGGATTCTTCTATATATATGGGATGGATATTCATTGATAGACTGTATTCCTTTTTCTCTTTATTCTAGTTACAGGGTTCTTTACTTCATACTTTTGTTCTTGCTGCACCTTCCCATCACCATCTTCATGTAGTTAATATAGCTACTGTAGATGTAATCATCATTAAATATTTGTTTAAGTTAGATTCTTTAAATTTTCTAGGCCAAATGGATTGATGTTATCAAATTTAATCTATTTTGGAGAAATTCCTTAACTTAAGCTTTTATGGACTTATCTATCTAACTTGGAACAATTTGTTGAATTAAACGTGCACTCTATCAAGGTGCTTAATTTTTTGTTATTGTCTTTATGCTTTACACGTCTAAATTGGGTTTACTGCAATCTTATCTATGTTAAACATTATTATTATTTTCCTTTGTTGATGTAACAATGCCTAATTTGTCTTAACGTTGACAAAAAAAGATAGTAGTGTTGTTCCTTGTTATTGTTCAAAGTTTCGGAGATTCATGTGGCTTTGGATTTTATCCTTGGAATGGGATGAAGAATCAGATGTCGCAATACGTTTAGTGGGTTAGAATGAGTGGAATGGAAGGATTCTCCTGGTCAAGAAGTCAAAGTCATCCATTCGCTGAAGTTTTTATTCTTACATTTACATTTCTTGGAAAATAGGAGGTTCATCCCCCAATTCCAGCATCTATGCTTCCTCAAAATATATGGTCGGGATAAAGACTTTATATGGAATGTATGACATACCACAACGACCTTATAAGGTATAATTCTCCATGATTCAGGCATAAAACTATATTGTGGTTGTCTAATTCCTTCATATATTGTAATAACCAATTGTCTTATTATTTTATGATCAGTTTATAAATTTGTGTCCTCCATTAATTGTCTTTTTTCACTTAATTTTTTTTAAATGATGGCTTAACTTAGGCTCTGTTTGGGACAACTTATGCTGATCTATAATCTCTACTTAAAACGCAAAAGTTGTTTTATAGCTGTTTGTTTGTGCAGCTTATATAAAATCACTTATTTTAAAACAGATTATAAGTTGATTTTTTATAAGCTATCCGGGTCCAGCTTACGATTACTCATAAGCGCTTATTTCTTAAAAAAAGCCATATGAGTGATTTTTTCTCCGGATGTGATTTTTTCGTTCGGACGCGAAATTTTCGCCCGGGCTCGAATTTTTCGCCCAGACTTGAATTTTTCGCCCGGACTCGAATTTTTCGCCCGGGCACGAATTTTTCGCCCGGGCGCGAATTTTTCGCCCGGGCGCGAATTTTTCGTCCGGGCGCATTTTTTCGTCCGGGCGCATTTTTTCGTCCGGGCGCATTTTTTCGCCCGATCGCGTTTTTTTGCCCGGGCACATTATTTTTTCGCCCGGGCGCGTTATTTTTTCGTCCGGGCGCGTTATTTTTTCGTCCGGGCGCGTTATTTTTTCGCCCGGGCGCATTATTTTTTCGCCCGGGCGCGTTATTTTTTCGCCCGGGCGCGTTATTTTTCGCCCGGGCGCGTTATTTTTCGCCCGGGCGTGTATTTTTCGCCCGGGCGCGTATTTTTCGCCCGGGCGCGTATTTTTCGCCCGGGCGCATTTTTTTTGCCCGACCGCGTTTTTTCGCCCGGACGCGTTTTTTCGCCCGGACGCATTTTTTCGTCCGTGCGTGATTTTTTCGCCCGGCGCGATTAATTTGCCCGGGCGTGATTTTTTTGCCCGGGCGCGATTTTTTCGCCCGAACGCGAATTTTTCGCCCGGAGGCGATTTTTTCGCCCGGAAGCAATTTTTTCGCACGAAAATGATTTTTTCACCCAGGTGCGCTAAGAAGCGATTTTTTCGCTCGGACGGGTATTTTTTTGCCTGGGCGTCTTTTTTTCGCTCGGGCATTGATTTTTTCATCCGGACGCATTTTTTCGTTTTTCTCCCATCGAAAAAAGTGTTTCGGGTTGAAAAAATTTTGCTGGGGAAAAAATCACACTTGTGAGAAAAAATTGCGCCCGGGATAAAAAACACGATCGGTCGAAAAAATCGCACTCGGGCGAAAAAAACGCGCCCTGACACAAAAATGCGCCTCGGCGAAAAAAATGCGCCCGGACGAAAAAACCGCGACTGAGTGAAAAAAACGCGATCGGGCGGAAAAAAACGCGCTCGAGCGAAAAAAAACGCGCCCGGGTGAAAAAAACCGCGGTCGGGCGAAAAAATTGCGCCCGGATAAAAAAAATGCACCCGGTTGAAAAAATCGAGCGGGCGAAAGAACGCGGTCGAGCGAAAAAACGCAACCTGGCGAAAAAATCACGCCCGGGCGAAAAAAAACCAGTTTGGGCGAAAACAATCTTGACTGGACGAAAAAAATCGTGACGGGCGAAACAACACGTCAGAGCGAAAAATTGCCCCCAGGCAAAAAAATCGTGCACGGATAAAAAAAACGCGTACAAACAAACAAATCCTTATGAATGAATGAAATTTTAGATAAGTATTTTTGGACAAACTATCCAAACAGTCGACTGCTTATTCATCATTGATTATATAAAATCTCTATTCAACCATCAATTTTTAATTAGCGGCTTATTCATCATCCTAAGCTGTCCCAAACAGAGCCTTAGTCATTGATCTAAAGATGATGGGTAACTCGGTATAAATCAAAGTTTATTGATATCGCTATACTAGTTTATATGATTGTTTCATTTACATGTTTGAAGGGATTGTTAAAAACTTATTTTTTTTTCTCGTGCAATTTACCAATCATAAGCATCGTCACATAGCGTCTAGAAAGCATCGTGAAATAGCGCCGTAACACCAATTAAAATCTCCAACAAATCATTACAGTATTTTGAATGTGTTTTTAAAAAAAAAAAACAAAAAATAGTATTTGCCACGGCTTGTAACCGTGGCAAATTGTTTTTAAAAAATGATGAGTTCACTTTTAGCCACGGATTAAAATCGTGGCTAAAAGTAATATTACCCACGACAGTTTTTTCACATGGCTAATACTATTTGCTACGGCCAATCCTTGGTTTATAATTTTTTGCCACATTGACTTTAGCCACAGTGTTTTCCCGTGGCTATACCTTGGCTAAAGCTTTTTAGCCACGTTTTGGACTTTTTGCAAGGGAAATTTGCCCTGGCGAAAAGTCTGTTTTCTAGTAGTGGCCCAAATAATCCTCGAGCTACCAATGACGTTAAATCTACCGTCGGGCGGTATCTCCCAGTAACTAATTTCCTGCTTTGGGAAAGTTGAGACGTTACAAATCTCCCCCACTTAAAGAATTTCGTACCAAAATTATGTTGTACAGGAAAAAGTATTGAAGTAACAACATTTAAAATGTGTACCTCAGTCGAGTAACTCGAGGAACACCGACTTCATGGTTTGCTCCCGCTCCCATGATAGCTCCTCTCAGCCACAGTTGTCCCAACAGACCTTGACCATCCTGATATCCTTATTACGAAGTTATTTGACTTCCACATCCTCAATGTGAATGAGCTTGACCTTCGTTGTCAACCCTCCATCAATCTGCATCTGATCCTGTGAAACCACCTTCGTAGGCTCTTGTACTGCCTTCCACAACACCGATATGTGTAATACATCATGCAGACCACTTAGTTCTGTTGAGTGTTTCAACTGATAGGTGGCTTTGCTAACACGCTCCAATATATAAAATGGTCCAAGGTATCTTGGACTCAGCTTTTTCAAGCGTTGAATCCTTGTCACACCTTTGAACGGTTTGATCTGCATGTATAACCAATCGCCTACGGCGAACTCAATGTTCCTGTGTTTGGCATTATATTATTATCCTACTTATCCTGAGCGATCAATAAATGCTCTCGGATTGTTCGTAAAATCGAAGTCGCATCCTTGACTTCCTTCCACTAAAACAGCTTCGACTCGCCCGTCTCCAACCACGATAATGGAGTACGACACATCCTACCATATATTGCCTCGAAGGGCGCCATTTGAGTTCTTTCCTGGTAGCTATTGATGTAAGCGACCTCAATCATATATATATGATCCTCCCACCACTTTCTAAAATCCAGGGCGCACATGCGAAGCATGTCCTCCATAGTCCTGTTTACCCTCTCGGTCTAACCATCCGTCTTCAGATGAAAGGGTGTACTGAATTTCAGCTTGGTACCCAACAATTTATATATTAACCTCAAGTCGTTAGACGTGAAGCACCCATCTCGATCACTCACGATGCTACGGGGCACAACGTGCAGTTGAACAATATTATCCACATACAGCTTTGCTAACTTTTCCACTGAATCGTCCTTCCTATTCGGGATGAACTGAGACACTTTTGTCAAACGATCAACGATCACCTAGATGGAGTCCTTTCCCTTCTGTGATATTGGCAAACCATGCACAAAATCCATACATATATCGTCGAACTTCCATTCCGGTATAGACAAATATTTCAAGAATCCTCTGGGCTTCTGGCATTCGGCCTTCACCAAGGCACAAGTCTGACACTTCGCCACATACATCGCTATGTCCCTTTTCAGTCCTGGCCACCAGAACAACTTTTCATATCTTTATACATTTTCATGCTCCCCGAGTGAATCGAGTACTTGGTGTAATGAGCCTCGTACATTAACTCTTCCCATCGTTTGCCCACTCTAGGGACGCACAAACAATTGTTCTTCCACAACAGCCCATCATCAAAAATAAACTGGGCATTTGACCCATCCAAAGACTCAGTCATGAACCACTTCTTGCTGCAATCCAACTCCAAAGCCCGCCGAATCCGATCAGCCATGTCATAGTGCACTTCCGTCCAATTCAAATGTGCTTCAACACTACACCACCTATAAATTCAAGAGATCTCCAAGGCCTCCATATCTCGAATACGGTGCTTTTTTATGCATCCGTATATAGTTGGTCTGTGAGGGAACCTTGCGAATCAATGCATCCACAACTATAATACCTTTGTTAGGTACATAATGTATCTTGAAGGTGTAGTCCCCAAGGAACTCCATCCACCTCCGCTTGCTCATATTTAAGTCCTTCTGATCCAATAGGTACTTCAAGCTCTTATGGTCGGTATAAATATCGACCTTAACGCCAAACACGTAGTGCCTCCAAAGCTTCAGAGCAAATAACACGGTCGCCAACTCAAAGTCGTGGACATGATAGTTCCTCTCGTGTACCTTCAACTGGCGCGATCCATACGCTAACACTTTTCCATGCTGTAACAACACACAGCGTAATCCGCTCTCTAAAGCATCGTTATAGATCTCATAGCCCTCTGTTCCACATGTCGAACACAGGACAGGCTCCATGGTCAGACGACTCTTTAATTATTCAAAATCTTGTGCGCACGCTGGCGACCACACAAACTTTTGATCCTTCCTTATCAGGGTCGTGAGAGGTAATGCTATCCGCGAGAAGTTCTCCACAAGGCGCCTGTAGTAGTCGGCAAGTCCAAGAAAACTCCGGACTACTGCCACTAAAGACAACACAGGCCACCCCTGTATCGCAACGATCTTCATCGGATCTACCGCGATTCCCTCTCCACTAACAATATGACCAAGGAATGCTACCGAAGAAAGCCAAAACTCATACTTCGAGAACTTGGCATACAACTGACTGCTTATCAGGGTCTCTAGAACAATATATAGATGCTCTGCATGATCAAACTCGGACTGGGAGTACACCAGGATATCAAAAATAAACACTATCACGAATCGATCCAAATATTCCCCAAATGTCTGGTTCATCAAGTCCATAAACACAGAAGGTGCATTTGTCAGCCCGAAGGGCATGACCATGAACTCGTAATGCCCATATCGTGTACTGAACGTCATCTTGCGAATATCGCTTTCCTTGATTCTCAGCTGATATATCCATACTACATATCCAGCTTCGAATACACAGTCGACCCCAATAGATGGTTAAAAAGATCATCGATCCTCGGAATCAGGTACTTATTCTTCTCAGTTAGTTTATTGAGTTCCCGATAATCGATGCATAGATGCAGACTTCCGTCCTTATTCTTCACGAAGAGGACCGGGGCGCTCCAAGGTGACGAACTTGGATGCACATACCCCTGCTCTATCAATTCTTCGATCTGCGACTTAAACTCCGCCATCTCTCTTGGTGTTAAGCGGTAAGGAGGCCGGAACACAGGTTAAACACCTGACACAAACTCGATGGTAAAATCGATCTCTCTCTGAGGTGGAGCTCCAAGGAGATCTTCGGGGAAAATGTCAGCAAACTCCGATACCACTGGATTATTGACCAAGCCATGCTTGGGCTTCTTTGCCTCTAGTAGAGTGAAGAACAACTCCGTACCCTCATGAAATTCTTTAACTACTTGGAAAGCAGACATCATTGTCTTGCTTGATCCCTTCATACCAGAGAAGTAGTTTCTTGGCTTGTATTCAACCCCAGTTTAACAATCTTCAAAATACAATCAATGAACGCACATTACTCTGAGAGCCAATCCATGCCAAAGATCACGTAAAATTGTACTATCAATAGTAGTGACGCTTCCAAGTCAAAATCTTTACTTCCTATCAACACTTTAACTTAACAAACTCTCTCTGCATGCATCGAACACCCATTAGGCAGTAGCACATCCAATCTATCCTTCGCCATTGAAGAAGGCACTATGATCAAAGATACGAAGTCCTCAGAGAGGAATGAGTGTGAAGCTCTTGTATCAAACAGTGCTCGAGCCGGACAGTCCTTAATTACGACAAAGCCTAAACACGAAAGTGATACAACCAATACATAAGGCGTAAGGTATAGAAAGTATTGTAGCTTAAATATAACTCATACCTATAACCACATTACCTTGTTTGATTGCTACCTGTCGGCCAAGGTTGTAGACCCTTAGATGGGCTGGAGCCTGATGGGATGTGGTTGACTCCACAACATTCCCCTTTTCAGCATATGATGCTCCTGCATTTTTCTCTAATTTGTCACTCCCATAGTCACGGTCCATGTGTCCCTGCTTTCCACAATTATAACAGTGGATTGGGCCTCCTCGCCCAGATGATGCTCCAAACGTAACCAACGAAGGAGCCAGTCTGGAATACTTGGACTTCTTGTTCCACTTTCAGTACCCCGTCTTCGGTGGTCTCTGTACTTTGAACTCTGGGCTCTTAACTGCTAAGTCCCTCTTACTATGACCCTCTTTAGATCCTGCTCAAAAGATCGGGTTGTATTGACCAGGGCTAGAAAGCCCTGCATCATCAGACCTGAGAGCAACAACCTCAGATCATCACACATTCCTACATAGAATCAGTTGGTCTTATGCTCCTCTCCAGCAAAAGTAGAGCCAGCATAACGTCCCAATCTCGTGAACTCATGTAGGTAGTCGTCCACACTACTCTCTCCTTGAGTTAGTATCTGAAATTGATTCTCCATTGCTATTTTCTACGTTGTCGGTATGAACCATGCCAGAAATAATCTCGTGAACTCCTTCATCGATATGTCGATTAGTTGTCTCCCAGCCAAGTGATGCAGCTCTAACTCATCCCACCATAGTCTTGATTCGCCATCCTACAGGAATGTGGATATTGTGACCTTCTTCCACTCTTTAGTCTCTATTGATGACATGACTCTCTCCACCCTAGAAAGCCAGTCCTCATCTTTTGTTGGGGTTCCAGTCCCCGTGAACATTGGTGGATTAAATCTCATCACGTGCTTTAACTTCTTCTTAGTAGCTCTTCTCTGTACTAAGGGCCTTACCGTAACCCTATCTGACACGATAGATTTCGCTCCGCCAAGCGGTACATGACCGAATCCAGGAACAGGATGGTGCGCCTACTTCACTGGTTGGGCATAGTGAACACCGCCTCAGCTACAATTTGAATGGTTTCAACAGAAGGAGGCGTCGTAGACGCATCATTGGGTACACTACTCTCCGCTGAGTGCTAACGTTGTGACATCCCTGCACAACTTCTAGTCGCTTATAATCGTAAAACAAGAAATTAGGTGACAAATAGATAGCCAAAAATCAATCATAGGAACACACGGGTTCCTCAAACATGTGTATTTTTATTCCTAAGTGGACATTCATGGGTTATTTCATGTTATAACGATAGCGCACATACATGTGCTCACCACCCGTTAAAATAATTCTCCCGCAAATTTGAATAAGAAATACCGACACCAGAGTCTTATACCAACTTGTAACACCCTTATTCTTCATATAACGTATAACAGTAGGTCCGGTCGGGGTCTGACGCCATATACTACGGACAGTCAAAGGAGTTACTAATTGAAACCATGATCTAATATTACGTATCCTATCACAGAGTGTACTCTAGCGGAAGTTAATTAAGGATTATAATTAGAACCCAACCATATGAATGTCTACTAACACGACACAGGAATGAATAACCAAATACACAAATAGTAATGACCTTAAAGCATTATAATGTTTACTCGAACATTAATGTCTTACAAACATCGGCACGTAGGCCGACCACACAAGAACTATAAGTAAAACAGGTAATTCCCTTTGGCCTTCAAGGGCAGGCATAGCAATCCTTGGCTCTAGCCCGCTACTTCCCGCTTGGTTCAGCGGCACCTGCATGAGACATTCCACTACAACGGTGGAAAACAAAGGCAACGGTCAGCATTAGTTGACCATATTATAACGACCTCACCCCTCACTCGAGATGGTGGTGCTCCTTCCCTGTAGGCATTATCACAATAATATGGAAATCGGAATATGCAACTTAAGCACCATTTTCCATAGACGTTGACACAAATGCCCAACGCCCCGTACTCTCAGGGCATATTCTTGGTGCACAGGACCTCATGGGTCACACCTCTATTCTTTTTGATGGTCTATAATGTTTGATATTTAGTATTTTGGAACCAAAGCTGAAGACAACCCCCATGCCTCCGGCAAAGTCATGACGATCTGCAGATCCACGGTAGGACTCACTCCAAGACAAACGACTAGGGTTAGGTACAGTTCAGCTATTTCCCGTGCTCAATTCGTCAGGCTCGTCAACCACGATGCGGGTCATCATCCCCTTTCCCATTACCGTATGATTCATAACCCCTTTATGATCCTAGGATTTCCCTCGTGGCTATCATAGCAGAGAAAATTACGCTCACGCTCCACAAATTTGCCCACAGGTCTTCGATAGACAGGCCTCACACACGACCCCCAGGTCTCACAAGACAGGCCTTATAAACATTAGCCCTCGGGTCTCCCAAAGACAGGCTTCGCAATCATTGGCCAATAGGTCTCCACGAGACAGGCTTCACAAACAAATAGCTCAATGGGTGCTACTGCCAGCGGTACCACTACCGCCAGCGATAGTGCTACTGCCGCGCAGTAGGGTACAAACTTTCATTTCTTCCCCCATTTTCAGGTGTTTTCCTTGAGACCATCTCAAGTACTCTCACTGTAGCCATCTTCACACCCATGACCTTGAAATATATGCGATAATCACGAAGTCTTCTCCGGCATACAAAACATACAAACATCAATAATCTAGACCAACCCGTATGGATGGGATTCACACAGCATGCCTACTTCGTACTTCGATTCCAGATCTAAATGCAAACTAACGGGGATACACAGATCTACCCGTCAAGAGAATGCTTCCCACGTGTTCGTCGAGCGCCACACTAAAATGCCAAAATGAAGGATTTCACATGTCCAAGGAAGAGGATCGTTACTCTAGTAGTCCGTTTCAGCGCCATGGGAGAAGTTCTAGACGGTTGAAAATGACTGCTTCGCCTTTGCCTTTGTAGATCCGAACTCGCCTCACCAATCCGATTTACGAATCTTAAATGGCGGCAAAATCTCCTCTCTCTGGTACTGTTTCTCCTCTTACAAACGTCCGGCACAGGTATCTCAATCTCCAAAATAATGAAGTAAAAATGGCCAAACCAATGCTATAACTCGAGCTACTACCGCGCGGTAACTAGCTACCATTATGCAGTGCCCATGAAAATAGCTCGATTCACGTGCCACCTCCCAAGCCTCCAATCACAGGCTGATACCGGGCCATAATATTACAAAATTGCTATCGCCGCACGATAGTGTACACTGCCATGCAGTAGCTAGCATCGGTTACGACACGACTGCTATCGCTATCGCCACACGATACCTGCTGCTGGTGTACGGTAATAACCTGAGAGCCTTGGAAATTAAATTGACCCTGCTACTGCCAATAGTATTACTATTATCGGGCGGTAGATTCCTGAAAGATCTGCCCGAATAATTCGGGAGCTGCCGCCGGCGTTAACTCTACCATCGGACGGTATCTCCTAGAAACCAATATCTTGCCTTGGCAAAGTTGGGGTGTTACAAAGGACTCTTCTCTACCAGTATATTTCTGGGCTGAAGCGGTCAATACAGTTTGTCACATGCAAAGCAGAGCTTTAATCAACAAGAACCATTGGAAGACACCTTATGAACTTTTAAATGGCAGAAAACTAATAGTGTCCTACTTTAGGATTTTAGGAAGTAAAAGCTTTGTTCTTAATAATGGTAAACATTATCGAACAAAGTTTAGTGAAAAATATTTTGAAGGTACTTTCGTAGGAAATAATAGTCATAGTAAGGCATATTAGCTTTTTAATAAGAAAACTCTGGTTGTAGAAGAATCTTTAAATATTGTATTTGATGAGACAAGTAAGCTCCTTAGCAGCTCGTCTAGTGTATATATTGAAGATGTAGGTGCTAAACTCAATGGGATAAGCTTGGATGAAGCTGTGAAGGTAGATGTTCCTAGTTCAATCAAGATCACCTCTCCATAGGTTATTGAAGAGAGAGAAGAACGTCAGGATGTAGGGCATGCACCAAAAGTAGAAGAACCTCCTGGTGGCATGGAGAATGCAAGAAATCTGGTGATCAGACATTCAAGAGATCACCCAGGTGAATAGATCATTGGAGATCCAAGTGACGGAGTTTGAACAAGAAGAGGTGTAGCTAACGAAAATTTGTACTTGAGTTTTCTTTCTCAGATTGAGCCAAAGAAGTTTGATGAAGCAAATAAGGATTATTTATGGTTCATTACGATGCAAGAAGAGCTCAGACAATTTGAAAGGTTTAAAGTCTGGGACCTAGTACCAAGATCTAAAGGTCAGAATGTGATCGAGACGAAATGGATCTTCAGAAATAAGCTGGATGAAAATGGAGTCATCATAAAGAATAAGGCCAAACCAGTAGCTCAAGGTTACTGTCAAGAAGAAGGGATCAAATTCGATCAGTTATTTGCTCTAGTGGCCAGACTCAAAGCAATCAGGTTGTTACTAATATATGCTGCTAACAAAGACTTCAAAGTTTATCAAATTGATGTGAAGTTCGCTTTCCTAAATAGTAATTTAAAGGAAGAAGTATACGTGGAACAATTCCCAGGTTTTGTTGATTCGTCTTTCCCAGAACATGTTTACATTTTTATGTAAAGCTTTATATGGTTTGAAACAAGTTCCTAGAGATTGGTATTAGACGCTATCTAGCTTTCTTATTGAAAACAAGTTCTCAAGTGGAAAGATAGATAAGACATTGTTTCTTAGGAAAGTAAAGGGCAAGATCCTGCAAGTACAAATATATGTCGATGATATTATATTTGGATCTACATATTGAAACCTTTGCGAAAGGTTCTCTAACTTGATGCAAGGGAGGTTTTAAAAGAGTAGTTTGGGTGAGCCGAAGTATTTTTTAGGAATTTAGGTGAAACAATCTGAAGATGGAATTTTCATCTCTCAGATGAAGTTCACAAAAGAGTTAATTAAGAAATTTGGAATGGAGAACGTAACCTCTATGAGGACTTCAATAGTCCAACTATGTCTTTGAATAAGGATGAGAAAGGGAAACCTTTTGATGAAACCAAGTATAGAAGCAGAATTGGTTCCTTGCTTTATCTCACTGTAAGTAGACCAGATATAATGTTCTCAACATGTGTATCTGCTAGATTCCAAGTGAACTATAAAGAATCTCATTATGCCGCTGCAAAGAGGATTTTGAGATATCTTAAAGGCATGCCTAATCTTGGTCTTTGGGACCCAATAAGCAATGATGTCAAGCTAATTGGATTTTCAAATGCTGATTTTGCAGGAAGCATGGATGATAGGAAAAGCACTTATGGGACGTGTCAATTCTTTGGAAGAAGTCTTATATCATGGAGCAGTAAGAAACAGAATTGTGCTGCAATCTCAACCGTTGAATCAGAGTATATCTCTGCAAGCAGTTATTGCGCACAACCTCTGTGGATCAAAAAATAAACTTGGAGATTACAATATGAAGATGAAGGAAATTTAAATATTATGCGACTCACCCAGTACAATCGCTATTGCAATCAATCCAGTCTCTCACAGCCGGACAAATTAAATCGAGATTCAGTATCATTTCATCTATAAGTATGTGGAGAACAAGGAATTTAATTACAACCATGTCCCAATGGATAAGCAAGTTATAGACATTTTCACGAAGCTGTTGGATGAGGCCAAGTTCAACTTCTTCAAGATGGAACTTGATATGCTCAATAAGGAGTTATAAAGGGTTGAAGAAATTAGCCCAAGTTCAGAAATTCGACTTCTCGAGAAATCAAGGAAGTATTCATTGAATCAGCCGAAAGTACTCGTGACATTTTAACGAATTCATCAAGTCAACTCGTGAAATCAGAACTTCTTCGCATGTCATTTAGATGAATCATCAAATTATCTCATGTCATTTCGACGAATCTGCAAAGTACTCCCGTATCATTTCGATGAATCTACAAAGTACTCTTGTATCATTTCAACGAATGTTTGTCTCTCGGGATTTTTTTAACTCTATTTTTTAAATCTGAAGAGTTAAACACTCTAGATACGCGCTTATTTCTTCTAAATATTAAAGTAATATAAATCGTCTAAGGGCTTCACGGTCTTCACATAATTCCTTGAGTATTCACGAACAAACTGATGATTCATCTCATGATAGAAGCCCGATTTTCCTCCAGCAGCATCTTCGTCATTCCCATCCATGGATTCCAAGGGATCTAGAAACAATCAAGTAGGTGGCGACTTGGTTTGTACAGGTTTTGTAACTCCTTCAGATGAGTTCTGTAATGTTATCCTTATTCTAGAGACAGTCAAATTTTCCTTTATTCATGAGCATTCGTGCAGTGTTCTTGACCAATAAGTTCTGGAATTCTTCAAAAATTAAAAGGATAGGCATGAAGGGACCATGATCAAGAGCAAGGTCCGGAGCAATATGGTTAGACAAAAGTCTAGATCTCTCACCAAATTCTTGCGGCTGCCAGCGGTTGAGGAGGAAGTTATAATAGAAGAGAGATATTCACTGAGCCCTCTCATTTTGTGCTTTATCTAGAAGGACCACTTACATCTGGAGGAAAGCAATGAACAAATAAGGAAATCTCCTGTCAGATATTATTGGCAAAGATATTCTCTGTAAAGTTGGGTCACACGCCTACCTGTCGAGTGACATGTTCAAGCTGTTTGTTATTATCTGTAAATAAAAAGGTTGGATTGGGGAGCTATGTTATTTGAGAAGATCAAGTAATGTCTTCACGCACCAAAATTTGGAAGAATCTTAACATTGTGTCTTAATCAAGTGGATAGGGATTAGTTTGACATGTCCTCTAACATGTCAATTCATCGCCTAAATAAGATAGATTCCTCCATCTTCAGCAGATGGGAGAGAAGGATACCCAAACTCAATGGAATGAGAGAAGTTGCTGTTGAGGAAGAATTCCTTGATGAGGAAAGGATATCGTCTCCAGATTCCAATGACGCACCTGAGATCCTTGGTGTAGTTGCTGAGTTGGAGAACCTCACCATTGTGGATGATAAAACTCTGGCAGATACTTCCAATCTTGTTCCAGTTAGATCTGATTTGTCAGAGACAGTGGTTGTAGAAGTTGTTGTTGCTAAGGTGATTGTTGAAACTGTCCTTGGTGAGAAGGAACTTCCTATATACGGTAAGGGGGGCCATTAGAACTATCTTCCCAAGAGGACCTAGGATAAGATAAAGTTACCGCTGAGGGGGAGAAATTGGAAGTGCTCTCTGAAGAAGGTTTTGATGTTGAGACTGTTCCTTCTGAGGGGGTTTTAGGATAAGAAGTTATTGTATTGTTTGACAGAGGAAGGGAAGCTGTAATGATTCTTTCTATCCAAGAGGACATCAACTATATGCCAGATTCTGGTGAGGGGGATGATATGGATATGCCTCTTGCCCAAGACCCACTGATTCTAGGGGAGCTTCTTCCAGTGACTAAGAAGTTGTTACCATAGTAGAGGTTCAGAGTTCTGAGGGAGTGTGCCCCACCTGCTGATAATTCATTGCTAAAGACAATTGAGGCTATGCTAGCCAAGTAGAGAGATCACTTTGACTGCTCTATGAAAAAATTTGTGGACAGGATAGATGAAGTCGAGAAAGACCTACCTTATGGTCTAACTCAGGTAAATCATAACATGGACAAGATACAAACTTCCCTGATTGAATGGCATACCCAAGGGGGAAAGACCATCGACCAATCGATCAAAAACATTGGTAAAGTCTATAATGAAACCACTCATCTCTCCAAATCTCATGATGTCATGATGCGCTCTTATGATGCAAGAATGCATAACATCGACAGGAATATGGGAAATTACAAAGTTGATATCATACAAACACTCATTTTAGAAGTTAGAAAGGGTAAGGGAGACTTTAGAGGAGAATAAGTGAACTTTTTGAGGAAATACGCACACAATTGCACAGCCCCAATATCTACACTTATCAGATCATCAAATGGATGCATGAGGAATTAACATGCAAAGTTACTACTCAAGGTCCACATGTTGAGGGTGAACATCCTGATGGAGGTGGAGAGTTCTATAATGAAGAAACAGAATTTTTTGAGCAGCAGCCTGTAGGAGAAGACTATGTGCCTCATGGTGTTTGTCGGTAGGTATGGTCAGATGTTACTGAGGAAGATGTTGAATTCATTGGAAAATCTTCTCAACCACCTCATAAAAGAAGAAGGTATAGGGAAAGTCCCTCTGCCAAAAAATTTTAACCAAACAAAGTGCATAGAGAGAATAGAGAATATATTGAACCAAACTGAGAAAATAAAGAATATGCTGAACCAAACAGAAAATATGTTGAACTGTGGAGTCACACCTCCAAAGGAATCATTTTGTACACGTTAAGTTTAGTGGATTTGAGAAATGAAAGTAGAAAGCTATTACAGTAGATAAGAATATAACAAACATGAAATATCTAATGTGAAGAGGAGGATATACTTCAAGAATCATGGAAGAGATAATCATGATGCTCCTCCTCCTCCACCAAGATATTATCCCAAGCCTCAAGCTTATTTTGACCGATAACATGAAAATAGCCAGGGGAAGCATTAATGAGACTGAATTTCTTATCCTGTTATATGTGTGAAAATAGTGATTGCCCAATAGATAGTTTTATATAAATTTTATTACTTTGATCATTTATGTCTACATGCATTTACTGTGCTTTTTCTATGCTATTATTTATGATCATTTTCTGTGCAATTCACCTTAGTATATTGGGTTCCGACTTCTTCAAATAGGGGAAGATTGTTGGGTATTTGAAAGATGAGGGTTAGATCTGATTTACTATAGAGGGGGGTGAATACAGTATTTAAAACTTTGGCTATTTTTAAGTTTTATATCCGAGTTTAAAATAGGTGATACCAATGATAATATAGAAGGAAACAAAAGTCTTGTTAAACTAATCTATCTATCATAACACAATAAGAATAGAAAGAAAATGAAAACAACCAGATAACACAAGAAATTTTATAGTGGTTCCCCAACCTGGGTACATCTACTCTCCTACCACCCTGGTAGGAATCCACTAAAAGGTTTATGATCAGGTAACTACCACCACAAGATCTATTTCTAGGGAGATCTCACAACCCATTAGGCTTTTGATCAGGTGCCCAAAAACCAAGAATAAACTTTTGAAGAGAGTTAATAAACCCTTTTTACAGGAGGTGAGAGAGATGTGATGGGGTCTTCTCTTTTCTCTAATCAATAGAGAAGACAAGTGGATTTGCTGGTGTCAAGACTCCTTCTGAAATGATGTTGACTCAAAAAGATGGAGCCTTGCTGAAGGTGTAGGTCTTCAGCCTTGTCTAAAAATAATCCTGGAACTTTCTGATTGAATCAAGATGAGTTGTCCTTGAATGTTCCTGGAGGAGAAGGTGGAAGAAGACTCTTGATAGTGATGAATGTTCTTCTCCAGTTTTCAGAATGGACAAGGAAGAAAACAAAATGTTTTCTATACTGGGAGAGAGTTCTGAATGTTCAGTCTCTCTATATTCTTGTGTGCTGTATGTTCTTTTCTATTATCTGGCTCAGTGTGTATGATATCTGGCTGAATGTCTATCGACTAAAAAAAGAAAAACTCCTTTATATTCTACAGTCAATAATTTCTCCTTCGAAATTTGAATTGATGGCATTAATTGTTGATTGCCCTAGAGAAAGAGACGACTGGAATATTGACTTAAATGAGTTTCCCCAAATGTCCCTAATAAAATAAGCAAGTAATAAACCTAATGAAGACCATAATTAATGCTGCCAATAATGACTATATTCAGGTGAATATGAACATTAATTACTTCGGAAAATTACTGCTAAATAATATAGAAAGTAAGGGATAGAAGTATGGAAAACTTCTCATTCTGGCTCGGGAAAGAATTCGTTGAACCATGAACGGAATTCGTCGACCGGAGTTCCAAGTTCATCAACCTGAAGATTCTATTCATCGACCTGAGCTCTGCGAACTGCATTCAGAGAATAACTTACCAATTCTGTGCTCTGAGTTCGTCGAGCTGAGAATCTGTCTGAAAGAATTGATCGTCGACCTGAGCTCGAATATCATCGAGCTCAGCTCAGAGAAATAACTCTGAGTTCTTAGATCTGAGATCAACGATCATTGAGCTGAGTTTGAAGAACTTTGAACTGATCATTATGTTCTCTGAATCTTCTAAGTCTTGAGACTACTTATGTCCTCTACTGGCTGGTCCATGAAGGTAGAACCTAATGACTAGCCTAAACATTATGACTACCATACTTGACCCTGGCTTTACAATGTGGGTCAGAATTTAACCTAATTTAGTGAACCTAGCCGAAATCCAACTAGGGATCCAACAATCTCCCCTATTTGGGTGAGATCACTAAAACAAGATAAAAGAAACAATCATAAAGCATAAAACATATATCTGACAGGAATAAAACATTCAGCAGATATTTACAGAAGGTGCTTCATGATTAAACATACAGAGTTCAAAATAAGAACAAAACAAAAAAACAAAATCACTTGTTCTGCTCAGACTTTTCTTTCTCAGGCTTCTAAGAAGGCTGTCTGAAAATGATTTCTCTATTAGGATTTGCAGCTTGTCTCTTTGACATGGTCATATGAAATTCACCAATTATATTGAGAAATGTTGCTCTTGGAACTACATCTTCTGGGTGCAATTACATGTAATCATCAACATTAAAGAATTTGTTTGCCTTGGCATACCTTTTAAGTTCTTCCTTCCTAGATGAAGACATAGTTGAAAATTGAGAGGGATCCTTTCCTTCAGCTTTTGCTTCATTAATTTGAGAAAGTGCTATCAGTTCCTAAAATCTTGCCATTTTAGCTATTGTCTCTTGCTCTGGATCTACAAATGGTATTGGAGGAGATGCTGGCCTTTTAGGACTTGAGTCCTTCTGTGAATCATCAAGGGAGTCTGTAGTACTTCTCTTATATGTAGTTGGAGGAGGTTGGCTTTGAGATGACTGCTGCCTAACTTGGAATGTGTCTGATAAGTTTTTGTGACAGGTGCAGATCTTTGAGATACATTTCCAGAGGCCCTTGAAGATGGAGGAGGAGGAGGAGGAGGGTCTTTCCTAAATTGCTTAGGAGGAAACCTGTACCTCCTTCTCTTCTTCCTTTCTTTCTGCTCATTCTTTGATAGCCACATCAACTATGGCATCCCTGGGTATGGAGTAATCTTTTGCAAGATATAGTATGGAGTATCATTTGTGGGATTTGGCTTCGGAGCAGATTTTTGAGCAACTTTCCTCTTCTTAGTAACCTTCTTTCTGGCCTTGGATTCATCTGATTCATCAGAATCTTCTTCATCAATATCATCAGAAGATTCTTGAGGATTGTCATACAAAGAATCTATCTCTTTTAAAGTTTCCTTTGAGATTTGTTTTTCAGCTTGAGGAAGTGCTTGAGGTTGAGTAACTTCAGGTGGAGCAAAATTCTCAGTGATCATCTGATAATCTTCTACATCTTTGTCAGTAAACAGAATTAATTCAAAGCAGGATCATTCTGAATATGTGCAAGTTCTTGTGCCACATCCTGAGTAATCAAATCATCTAAACTTGGGATTGAGCTATCATGCGTAATTTAAGTTTGGCCTGATGGTTCCTCAATTATTTTAAAAACAAAACTTGCCTTAAGTTGATTAATAATTTCAGGACTTATTGGTGGAGTGTAACACACTATAGCCAAAGATGGCTTTACTGCTGCGAGAGAAGAATTCAAATAAACTATATTGAAAGAATCTAATAACCCAAAGATGTCTACTATGGGATTGTGCAACAATCACCAACAGTAAAAATATCTGCATTCAACATATCTAAATCAATTATTTCAGCCTCTCTAACTATGTGTACATCTTGTGAATCAACTATCTGCAAAATTATAGCTGCTTCTTCTGCTGCTGCTGCTGCTAGAGGAGATAATGGATCTTCTTCATAGAATATCTCCCCCTGCCTGGCTGTAAAGGGTCCTATAGCCAGACTCCCAGAAGAAGGGATAGAAAGCGCAGTAGGCAGAAGAGCGGAGAGGGTGGAAATGGATTCAGCAAGAGGTTTAATAGCCTCTGTTATAAGTTATTTTAGTAGTGGAGTGATGATTTGCAAAAGAGAGGAAATGGAAGGGGGGTCCATTTGCATGAACTCAGAGGGTATCTTAGTTGATACAAAATGATTGATGGATGAGGTTGAAGGGAAGGGAGTGGAATCTAGCATGTTCTCATCTTGAGGTGATGGAGTCTGGATGGGGGATGACAGTAGATTAAATAATGGTATGGACGATATGTTGTGTAGGGGGATATCAGCAAGATGTCGTGGAAGTGGAGACTGAGGAGGAGTGACATGCTCTGGGGTATAAGGTGGAGTTGCATGCACTGGAGATTGGGGTGGAGATGGTTGATGTTCAGGAGTATGAATTGGTGAAGGATGTTGGAGTGGGGAAGCTAGAGGTGTTGGTGTATGGGCTTGAGATGTGGATGTTTATTAGAGGGTCGTTGAAGGTGTTTGAACTTGAGAAGGTGTTGGTTGTTAAGATAAAGATGGATGGGATGGAATCCTGGTGGAGGTGGCATCTTTTAAGGGAGGAGGAGCAGCTGTTACAACTCTTGCATCCTCAGAAGTCCTAGAAGAGGAAGAAGCCTTGGATAGCTTGGGGATATTCCTCTCTAACCTACCAAATAAGGCACAAGTGATCCTTTTGGAGGCATTAATGAAAAAGATCTGGCAGACCAGGGATTCAGTAGCCTTTGCTTGAAGGAAGATTCCAAGAATCCTTCCAAAGCACACATCTTTCTTTGTATTCTTTTTCTTAATCATCTCAAACATTATTCTAGCCTAGTTCACTGGCTTTTTGTTGACCACTGCACACATCACTAGGAACTGTTGCCTGGTGATATAGTCATGGGCGGTATGCTTTCCCAGCATTACCTTGACCACCACATTAGCTAGGAATTTATAATCGACAGACAAGTGTTTCTTCAGTAGTTTATTAGGGTTTTCTCCAATATAACCCATCTTAATCAACATTTCATCATATTAAACACTATCTATTTCCAACTCTTCTTCTCCATTTACTAATCCAAAAATTTCAGATAGAACAGCGGGGGTGAGAGAAATGATGTTACCCGATATTTTTCTTGTCATAGTATAGGCATCAGGTGTGGAGGAAGGGTAAACCCATTCTCGAATTTCTGTTATTGCAATATTTATCCGTGTTATCATAAGATTCTTCAATCGCTGATCTTCAAACAATTTCAGAATATCCAAGAAGATTTGATCCGAGTGCTAGAATGACTCAAAGTCTATACCAAATCCCATATTGAATTTCATCACCGATAGAGTGCTTGCTGGAATCGCCATGATCCCCTGCAAAAGGAAAACAGAGAGACCAAGTGCAAGGGAAATAGAAAGTGCGGGATGGAGCTCGAAGAAAACCTAGATATAAGGTTTTTTAGAATATGAAATGACAAACTCCTTCCTGCGAAATAAAGACAATTCTTCGATCTGAGGTCGACGAAATATTTTATTGACAAAAGAGTTCGTCGATCTTAGTTTGAAGAAGGGAAAGCTTTTCGTCATTCTTAGGTCGAAATTTTTTTTCTGAAGCCAGATCGTCGATCTTTGGTTGGAGAAAATGGCTCACACATAGAGTTCGTCGATCTCGGGTCGATGAATTTTCTCAATAACTTTTCTCAGTTCGTCAATCTCTGGTTGACGAACTGTGGAAAATTCTTCGACCACAGACAGAAAGTTAAATTAAAGCTTATCCATTGATCATACCAAGCTGATTCAAAAAGAACAGATGGTTTCTTTCATCCAATGGTTTGGTGAAGATGTCTGCTCTTCTCAAATCAGTGTAGGTGCAAACATGATTAATTTTCTTTTTGTCCACACACTCTCTAATAAAATGATGTCTTATCTCTATATGCTTAGATCTACTATGATGCACTGGATTCTGGGCAATAAAAATTGCACTAGTTTTATCACAAAGTAGAGTTGAATAATTTAAGTTTAAAGCATAATCTAGGAGTTGGTTTTGAATCCACAACATCTGTGGACAACAACATCCAGCTGCTATGTACTCAGCTTATGTTGTTGATGTAGACAGGGATGTTTGCTTTTTGCTAAACCAGGAGACAAGTCTAGCACCAAAGAACTGGCATGTTCCTTATGTGCTCCTCCTGTCCACTCTACATCCATCAAAGTCAGCATCAGAGTATCCAGTTAAGTAAAATTCTAACTTTGTTGGATACCAGAGTATAAAATTAGGGCAACTCTTTATATATCTTAAAATCCTTTTTTGCAAAATAAGGTGAGATTCTTTAGGGTTCACCTTGAACCTAGCACAAAGACAGGTAGAAAACATAATTTCTGGCCTACTTGCTGTGAGATATAACAGGGACCCAACAATGGACTTATACAATTTCTGATCAACAGGTTTCCCATATTCATCAAAATCAACAACAACATTTGTATCCATGGGTGTTTTCTTAGCTGAGGCATCAACAATCCCAAACCTTTTATCAGCTCTTTAGCATACTTGGATTGGGATATGAAGTTGCCATCAGGGGTCTGCTTCACTTGAAGACCAAGGAAGTAGGAGAGATCACCCATGCTACTCATCTCAAACTTGGAATGCATAAGGTTGGAGAACCTTTTGCAAAGTTTGGAATCTGAGAACCAAATATAATGTCATCTACATATATTTGTACTAACTAGATTTTATCATCATGATTCTTGAAAAATAAAGTCTAATCTACTATGCCTCTAGAAAAGTTATGCTCTAAAAGAAAGCTAGCTAAGGTTTCATACCAAGCTCTTGGAGCTTGCTTTAGACCATAGAGAGCTTTATGCAATTTGAAAACATAAGAGGGATGAGATGAAGAGATAAAACCTAGTTGTTGTTCCACATAGACCTTTTCTTTTAAGTTCACCATTTAGGAATGCGCTCTTTACACCCATTTGATAAATTGTGAACCTTTTGTAGGCAACATAGGCTAAGAATATCCTGATTACTTCAAGCCTTGAAACAGGTGCAAATGTTTGGTCATAGTCTATGTCTTCCTCATGTCTATATCCTTGAGCAACTATTCTAGTTTTGTTCCTTATGATAGTACCTTGAGCATCTAGTTTGTTTTTAAATACCCATTAAGTTCCAATGATTGTGTAGTCTTTGGGTCTTAGAACTAAATCCAAAACTCTACATCACTCAAACTGGTTGAGCTCCTCTTGAATTGCAATGATCTAGTGTTGATCTTGCTTATCATCTTTAATAGATTGGGGCTCAGTTTTAGATATGAAGCAGGCATGCATCATGTCCTGGTGGAGTTGATTCCTTGTCTGCACACCCACTGATAAGTCTCCAATCACTTGAGATATAGGGTGATCTCTAAGTATGACTATCTCAGTAGGAGGAGCTGGTTGATCAACAGCTTGGGGAGCTAATTCCTCTTGTGGAATTGAGTTAGCTGTTGTTGGCTCTTTATTGAACTCACTGTCTTCATCTTCACTTTCTTCTACAATATGTGGAGAAGGATGTGTAACAGCCTTATTTGTGAGAGTCAACTCATTCAACTTCTCACACAAGTTAGGTACCTGTAAAGTTTCACTGGTAGAAGGTATCTTCTCCTTGTAAAACATAATAGTATCATAAAATGAAATATGAATAGACTCTTCCATTTTTATAGTTGATTTATTATATACCATATAAGCCTTGCTTACTTGGGAATATTCAAGAGAAATTCCAACTTCAGACTTGGCTTCAAACTTTCTAATATATTTCTTGTTGTTGTTATGAATGTAACAACACAACCAAAAACTCTAAAATAATCTACTTTAGGTTTCTTCCCTTTGAGTAGTTCATAAGAGGTCTTGCCCTTGAGATTGTGTATCAAAATTCTATTCAGGACATAGTTTGTTGTGCTTACTTCCTCTGCCCAAAAGGATATGGGCAAGTGAGAATCTTCAAGTAATGTGCATGCAGCTTCAATGAGTGTTCTGTTTTTCCTTTTAGCTACCCCATTTTGTTCTGGAGTTCTAGTAGCAGTGAAGCAATGCTTGATACCTTCCTTCTCATAGAATTCTTGCATGGGAACAGACTCAAACTCAGTACCATGATCACTTCTGATCAATGCAACTGGAGTAGAGTACTCAATCCTTATGCTCTTAAGAAAGTCTTTAAGAACCTTGAAGTTATCTGACTTGTTTCTCACGAAGAACACCTAAGTGAACCTTGAGAAGTCATAAATAATTACTAAGGTATAGGACTTCCCTCCTAGGCTTTGTACATCAATGGGTCCAAAAAGATCCATATGGAGCAAGTACAGTATCCTAGGTGAATCACTCTTATTAAGTGACTTAAAACTATTTTTATTTTGCTTGCCTAATTGACAAGCCCTACAAAGGCTTTCCTTCTTGTAGGGGCAAGAAGGTAATCCTCTAACAAGTTTGTCCCTAGAAAGTTTAGCAATGTTTTTCAGGTTTACATGACCTAATCTCTTATGCCAAAGATCATTATTATTTCTTGTTTGGTTAAACAAGCATATTTTAGTTTTAGCTGACTTAAAATTAACTATATAAATATTTCCTATTCTAGTGCCAGTTAAAACTACTTGGTTATTAATTGAAGTAAAAATACAGGAAATTTTGTTAAATGATACCTGAAACCTTTCATCACATAACTGACTTATGGATATAAGGTTGTGCTTCAGGCCACTTACATATGCAACCTTCCTGAAGGTGACTGCTCCAATCTTGACCTTTCCATATCCTTTAGTCTGTCCATAATTGGAATCACCAAATATTACTTTGGGTCCTAACTTTGACTTATAGTTGATTAGGTTGTCCTTGTTTCCCGTCATATGCTTTGAACAGCCACTATCCATATATCATTGTTGCTCTATGGTGGGATAGTCTTTCACCTACAATAAAACAAGTTAGCTATTCTTGACCCAAGTTACCTTGGGTCCTTGTTGATTTACATAACTAAGGCTAGAAATATATGAGTATTCTGGTTGATTCTTGTAACTTAAGGGATGATATCTTCTGGGTGGAATTATTCATTTGTTAAAGGGATTAATGTTTGGTATTGATTGGTTAAATGGTATGTTGAAATTAAAGTTTCAGTATTTACAAACTGGGGTCGACGAATTCTGGTACGTTCGTCGATCTGAGGTCGACGAACGGGGATGAGTTTGTCGAACTCCACTTAGAGAATGAAAGAATTCATTTTCTGGGCCCCAATTTCGTCGATCTCTGGTCGATGAACAATACTGGTTTCGTCAATCCTAGATCAGAGAATAGTTATAATAGAAGTTTGAATTCTGAGTTCGTCGAATTGAGTTCGACGAACTGTGTACATTTCGTCAATCTGAGTTCGACAAAATCTGCTGAACATAGTTCTGGTTAAGATTTTTCTTGCTCTCTCCTTTTCTTATTCTTGTGTTTAAGTTCTGTTTGATTAACATTATTATCTTCTATTTTCTCTTTACCCTTTTCAGAAAAAATTTTTATAGGGGTTGTTAATTGATATTTAAAATCACAACGGTGGAGAGAGGGTTAGAAGAGAAGAGAAGGTGGATGTGGTGGTTGATAATATTCTCTGATTCTATATCTGATAAAGGCAAGCGTACCTTATCAGTTATAGTATAGGATACTAAAGATTAGTATCGAGGTTGTATTTCCCTGGAGCGTATTGATTACTTCTACTTCGAGGAGATTGCTATTATTTTATCAACTGAAATTCTTGTTAATTACTAAACTAAAAACAGAAATTAAATTTCTAAGATAAAAAAAGAAAACAAATTATTTGCAGAAATAAAAAGAGTTAAAGAAAGATATAAAGGGGCGCACTCGATAAAGAATCACCTCAGCAAGAGTCTATTAAAAAGGCGATAAATAAACCTAAGCTTAATAGGGTAAAGGTCCTTGACCGTGGAGGTTCCTAAAGTTTGAACACGCTTCTCTCGAAGTCGTGCCAAACTGAGTTTAGGAAGGTCTGACCGACTCTCGTCTAAATCGGAGGCCTAAAGCTCGCTTTACGCGGTGAACCCCTCTATTGGAGTTTACTACAATCCTGGATATTTGGACGTCTGCCTCTCTCGAGGGGTGCATACAACTCTCTTTACTCTTGAATGCTAAATTCAAACTATCGGCCTCTTGGCTAGCCCAGAATGAATGCAAATGTGGAGAGTATATATCGATAATAT
Organism: Platanthera zijinensis; assembly: GCA_039513925.1. Lineage (NCBI taxonomy): Eukaryota > Viridiplantae > Streptophyta > Magnoliopsida > Asparagales > Orchidaceae > Platanthera > Platanthera zijinensis. The sequence goes on from CM077085.1 coordinate 166,358,217, forward strand.
ACCTCCAACCCAAGAAAAATCAAGAGTAATTCAAGGCCTAAAACCTAAAAAAGAAAAGTTAATTAAAGCATCATAACTTAATCGCTCGAACCTCGGATCATCAAGATCGAGTACAAGGAGGATTAGTTAATCATGGTAAAAGGGAAAGAGAGGGATAGATAATAAAGGTGCACAAAAACTAAAGAGAGCGAATAAGAGAAATGAAATGCCAACTACAATTTTATTAAAAAAACAATTACAACTAGGAAATTGACGTTATGAGTGCATGAAAAGAAGCTAACTACTGCTACAATACTAATAAGAAAAGATTACAGGAAATGAAAATACATTGCATGAAAATAAAAGGTAGAAATGGAGGGAGAGAGAGAGAGAAAAACATGAAAATAAAAATACAAAAAAAACTAAGAACTGAACTAGCAACACCTCCCCTCTTCCCAAAACATGGTCATGAATGCTGGGAATGGCCTGGTATTTATAGAGTTTTCCCACGGGTTAGTCAGGCCCTAGGTCACGCCCCGGGAGGCCGTGACAGGGGGCATGACAGGTACAGAGTTGACCTCGGGCACTGGATTCTGGCGGGAATGATGATTGCTTCTGTACGATGGTGGTCACGCCCTAGGTCACGCTTATGATAGGGGGCGTGATAGGTGTGTCATGTCAAAATCAGTGTTCAAAAATCCATCAGACGTCGGAAAAAGGCGTGTCACGCCCTTTGACACGCCCTGGGAGGGCGTGTCATGGGGGGGCGTGACAGTACTATTTACGTGTAGCAGCGGAGAAATCATTGAATGAGGCACCAGGCTTCGGGATGAGGGTGACACACCCTATGACACGCCCAAGGAGGGCGTGTCAGGGGGGCGGGACAGAGGATTTTTGGTGGGAAATTCCATCTTGCAGCTATCAACCTCGAGATAAGGCTACACACCCTATGACATGCCATGGGAGGGCGTGTCAGGGGGGCATGTTAGGGTGTTTCTGGCTGAAAACATGTGGAAACCTACAAAAACAAAAAATAAACATTAGTTATATTATTTACATAAAAAGAAACCTTAAAATACATAAAGAAAGAGATTTTTAAATGAAAATAATATATTTTTACCCTAATAAATTAAGATAAAATATGCATCATCAAATTCTCCTATACTTATTATTTTGCTTGTCCTCAAGCAAAGACTAAGAGTTAGAAAAAATAAAGAGGATTAAATTAAAAGTTTAAAAATGTTATAAATGAGTATGACAGGAATTTAGAGGTAGAGAGATTTTGAAAAAGGACCGAAAATTCCTACTTTAACTTAGCACAAAATTTTATAAATTTTACTAAATATAAAAACAAATCATCCCATATTTTTACAGAATTAAAACATAATAAAGTAACGAGTAAAAAGTTCATTGAGTCACTATTAAGGTCCATGAGACAAGTTAAAACTATAGTCAATCAAGACAAAGTTCAATATTTCTATCAAAAACACTTACCCAATCTAGTTTCTCGCTACTATACTAAAAAGTAGATGCAGGAAGCATGAATCACTAGGGCTTTAATTAGGCGTACAGTTAGGCTTAGGTTTTTAAGGGTGCGATATTCAAAAAGATAAGCATGAGGTGTATTTGCACACTTAAGACAAAAAGAAAATGAGCTTTGCCAAAATAAAGCTAGCAAAAATAAATACACTTTTTTTCTTTACTTTTCTTTTACTTTTTTCATCAAATATTTTTCTCATTTTTCATTTTTTTTCATACTTAAGAATTTCCACTTTTGTAGCAAAAGATAATACAAATATTTTCAACTAATTTTTTTTCAAAAAGATGCACATTAGCAATTAAAGCTCAAAAATAAATTTAAAGTGTGGATATAGGTAAGCTATTTGGCCGTGGTGAAATAAAAAGTGGGGCTACAAAAAGGAAAGGAAAAGACAAGAAAATGGCTAGCAACAATTATTGTTAGGCGGGGTGCAAAGGCACAAACGTTTCAAAAGAAATGCCTAAATCATTTTCATGTTCCTAAATCTACTCAAAGTATAGCTTTGAAATTTCAAAAAAGGATAAACACAAAAATAGAAAATAGAGAATTTGCTATCATGAAAATAATGATAATAAGCGTCTAGACCGGTTTGTGTCTACTACACTTTATACTAATTAAAGTTCAAAAAAGATTTTTATAAGGAAAAATAAAGGATGATATGTTTTATAAAAATAAATGAAATAAAAGAAAGGCTAAGGAAAAGTGAAGAAAAATTCAAGAAATTTTTCAAAAATAGCATACTATCCTAAATAGGAACACTGCATGAGTCAACATACTACTTTGTAAACATATTTAAACAAAATATTAATCTAATTTATTATAACTAAGCAAGTAGACATGAGCTTAAAAAAAATAAGATGCAAAGTAGCAAGGTAGTAATTGATTTGGCAAAAATTAACTCAATTTAATTTGTGATTTTTTCAAAAAAATGTATATATATATTTTTGGATTTTTCAAAAATATATTATATACAATTTTTTTTATTTTTCTAAAAATTTTATATAATTTTTTTATTTTTGTAAGGTAAACTATTAAGGGAACACTCCCCCATACTTAAAGTTAAACAGTGTCCCCAATGTTTAAAGTTAAGTATAGAGAGAGTTGAGAAAAGAGAGAGAAGAAGAAAAAGGAATGCAAAGAAAAGGAAAAGATGCTTCCCTAGCGCTTGGTGCCTAGACGTTGAAAAATGCATCCACCCAAACTTGAGCTAAAGATCTTCTTGAGTCCAAATTGAGAGGCGAGAAGCGGCACAAACATGCAGGAGCTTATTCCTGAAAAAAACAAAAAAATAAGATAAGCAAATGGTGCCTCCCAAGAGCATTCTTTGTTTAAAACGTCGTTGAGCTCGACGTTCTTGGTTAGCTAAATGGAAAATAAAAAGAGAAATGTAATGGCAGCTCGCGCAATATGCGTTTCGGCACGAGTGCCAAAACATTTTTTTAAGAAGATAAAAACATTTTTTTGTAATTTTTTATTTTTTAAATAAAAAGAAGAAAAAGATTTAGAAAAAGAAAAAATGCTAGAAAAAGAAACTAAACTATTAGAAGGGGGAAGAGGAAGAAATAAAAACTAAACTAGAAGGAAAAATAAAAGAAGAAAAGAAAATATAATTTTCATAAGGAGGGGGGAGAGAAAAAAAAGAAGAAGAAGGCGGCGGTTGATCACAAGAAAATGTTTGGATAGAAAGATCTGGTTGCTCTACTTGAATATCAATCATTTCGGAAGATTGGGAGCAAACCGGGATATCCAAAAAATCAATCACCTTGGAAGATCGAACACAAGAAGGTTCATCTTCGTCGGAAACTTGAAAAAAAATCGGGATATCGGGGGAAATTTTTGCCTCGATAGGTTGAAGCCACAATGGATTTTCTGAATAATCATCTTCCATGAGTTATTGAAGGCACTGCGGAATATCTGAAGATTCATCATTCAAAAGATATATAGGAGGAGGAGGGGAAGAAAAAGAAGCAGCCTCAACATCCAAAACATCAAAAATCACTTTGAAGTGAGCATTGATGCGTTCATCAAATGCTACAGCTTTAAAAATGACTTCATTTTCGCTAGAATCAAAAACTGGAGGCGCGCAAACTTGTAAAGAAAAAGCAGAGATATCTTGAGATGGAATGGGTTGATGATCACTATAACCCCAAGAATGATAATTATGTTTCCACTCTGAGTAGTTCAAAGTAGGGCTATGATCAAAATGTCCATTCAAGAAATTTCCGGAAAAATTAAAATCAGAAACATTCAGAGGAGAAGGGTAGGAAGGCATTTGAAAACCATCGTACCCCCATGAAAAAAAATTTGCGGACGGATCAATTTGGCCAAATTGATTCGATCCGGAAGGGATAAAATCATGGGTGGATGAAGGATATCTTACCTAACACTCCTTGCGAGAGTGACCAAACTCTCCACAATTAAAACAAAGACTAACCATTAAAAAAAATCAACCGCGAAAGAGGGGCGAGAGAGAGAGAGAGAGAGAAAAAAGCAAAACAAAATGATAAAATTAATAGCTATCCTTTTTTCAAAATATCAAAACAATCCCCAGCAACAACACAAAGAACTTGATATTTAATATTGCAACGGTGGAGAGAGGGTTAGAAGAGAAGAGAAGGTGGATGTGGTGGTTGAGAATATTCCCCGATTACATATCCGATAAAGACAAGCGTACCTTATCGGTTATAGTATAGGAAACTAAAGATTAGTATCAAGGTCGTATTTCCCTGGGGCGTAATGATTACTACTACTTCGAGGAGATTGTTATTATTTTATCAACTGAAATTTCTTTTAATTACTAAACTAAAAACTGAAATTAAATTACTAAGCTAAAAAAAGAAAACTAATTACCTGCAAAAATAAAAAGAGTTAAAGCTAGAGATAAAGGGGCACACTCGATCAAGAATCACCTCAGCAATTATCGATTAAAAAGGCGATTAATAAACTTAAGCTTAATAGGTTAAAGGTCCTTGACTGTGGAGGTTCCTAAAGCTTGAACACGCTTCTCTCGAAGTCGTGCCCAACGGATCTTAGGAAGGTCCGACCAACTCTTATCTAAATCAGAGGCCTAAAGCTCGCTTTATGCGGTGAACCCCACTATTGGATTTTACTCCAATCCGGGAGATTTTGACGCCTTCCTCTCTCGAGGGGTGCGTACAACTCTCTTTACTCTTGAATGCTCACTTCAAACTATCGGCCTCTCGGCTAGCCCAGAATGAAAGTAAAGGTGGAGAGTATATATCGATAATATACCTCCAACCCATGAAAAATAAAGAGTAATTCAAGGCCTAAAACCTAAAAAGAAAATTTAATTAAAGCATCATAACTTAATCGCTCGAACCTCGGATCATCAAGATTGAGTACAAGGAGGATTAGTTAATCATGCTAAAAGGGAAAGAGAGGGGTAGATAATAAAGGTGCACAAAAACTAAAGAGTGTGAATAAGAGAAATGAAATGCCAACTACTATTTTATTAAAAACAAAAACGATTACAACTAGGTAATGGATGTTATGAGTGCATGAAAAGAAGCTAACTACTGCTACAATACTAATAAGAAAAGATTAGAAGAAATGAAAATACATTGCATGAAAATAAAATTTAGAAATGGAGGGAGAGAGAGAGAAAAACATGAAAATAATAATACAAAAAAACTAAAAACTAAACTAGTAGCACCTCCCCTCTCCCAAAAACATGGTCATGAATGCTGGGAATGGCCTGGTATTTATATAGTTTTCCTATGGGTTAATCACGCCCTAGGTCACACCTCGGGAGGGCATGATAGGGGGCGTGACAGGTACGGAGTTGCCCTCAGGCGCTGGATTCTTGCGGGAATGATGATTGCTTCTATATGATGGTGGTCACGCCCTAGGTCACGCCCGTGATAGGGGGGAGCGTGACAGGCACGACATGTCAAAATCAACGGACGGAAATCCATCAGACGTCGAAAAAAGGCGGGTCACGCCCTTTGACACGCCCAGAGAGGACGTGTCATGGGGCGTGACAGTACTATTTGCGTGCAATAGTGGAAAAAGCATTGAATATGGAGCCAGGCTTCGGTATGAGGGTGACACGCCCTGTGACATGCCCAGGGAGGGCGTGTTAGGGGGGCGTGACAGTGGATTTTTTGCTGGAAATTCCATCTTGCAGCTATCAACATCGGGATCAGGCTACACGCCCTATGACACGCCCATATAGGGTGTGTCAGGGGGTTTGTTGCTGAAAACTTGTGGAAACCTGCAAAAATAGAAAATAAACATTAGTTATATTATTTACATAAAACAAAACCTAAAATTACATAAAGAATGAGATTTTAAAATGAAAATAATATATTTTTACCCTAATAAATTATGATAAAATATGCATCATCAAATTCCCCCATACTTATTATTTTGCTTGTCCTCTAGCAAAGACTACGAGTTAGAGAAAATAAAGAGGATTAATTGAAAAGTTTAAAATTTTTATAAATGAGTAAGACGGGAATTTAGAGATAGAGAAATTTTTAAAAAGAACTGAAAAATCCTACTTTAACTTAGCACAGAATTTTATAAATTTTACTAAATATAAAAACAAATCATCCCATATTTTTATAGAATTAAAACTTAATAAAGTAACGAGTAAAAAGCGCATTGAGTCACTACTAATGTCTAAGAGACAAATTAAAACCATAGTCAATCAAGACAAAGTTCAATATTTCTGTCAAAAACACTTACTCAATATAGTTTCTCGCTACTATACTAAAAAGTAAACCCATGGAGCATGAATCACTAGGGCTTTAATTAGGCGTACAGTTAGGCTTAGGTTTTTAAGTGTGTGATATTCAAAAAGATAAAAATGAGGGGTATTTGCACACTTAAGACAAAAAGAAAATGAGCTTTAACAAAATAAAGCTAGCCAAAATAAATACACTTTTTTTTCTTTTCTTTTCTTTTACTTTTTTCATTAAATATTTTTTGAATTTTTCATTTTTTTTCATACTTAAGAATTTCCGCTTTTGTAGCAAAAGATAATACAAAGATTTTCCACTAATTTGTTTTAAAAAGATGCACATTAGCAATTAAAGCTCAAAAATAAATTTAATGTGTGCATATAAGTAAGCTATTTGGCTGTGGTGAAATAAAAAGTGGTGCTACCAAAAAGAAAGGAAAAGGCACGAAAATGGCTAGCAACGATTATTGTTAGGCAGGGTGCAAAGGCTCAAACGTTTCAAAAGAAATGCCTAAATAATTTTCATGCTTCCTAAATCTACTAAAACTAAAGCCTTGAAATTTCAAAAGAGGATAAGCACAAAAATAGAAAATAGAGAATTTTCTATCATGAAAACAATGATAATAAGCGTCTAGACCGGTTTGTGTCTACTACACTTAATAAAAATTAACGTTTAAAAAAGATTTTAATATGGAAAAATAAAGGATGATTGGTTTTTATAAAAGTAAAAGAAATAAAAGAAAGGCTAAGGAAAAGTGAAGAAAAATTCAAGAAATTTTTCAAAAATAGCATACAACCCTAAATTGGAATATTGCATGAGTCAACATACTACTCGCTAAACATATTTAAACAGAAAATTAATCTTATATATTCTAACTAAGTAAGTGGACATGAGATAAAAAAAATAATAAAATGCAAAGTAGCAGGCTACTAATAGATTTGGCAAAAATTAAATCAATTTAATTTGGTATTTTTTCAAATATTTATATATATATTTTTCTGTATTTTTCAAAAATATATTATATATAATTTTTTTGATTTTTTTAAAATTTTTATATAAATTGTTTTTGATTTTTCTAAAGTAAACTTTTAAGGGAACACTCTCCCATACTTAAAGTTAAACATTGTCCCCAATGTTTAAAGTTAAGTATAAAGAGAGTTGAGAAAAGAGAGAGAAGAAGAAAAAGAAATGCAAAGAAAAGGAAAAGATGCTTCCCTAGCGCTTGGTGCTCAGATGTTGAAAAATGCATCCCCCCAAACTTGAGCTAATGATCGTCTTGAGTCCAAGTTGAGAGGCGAGAAGCGGCACAAACACGCGTGAGCTTATTCCTGCACAAAAACAAAGATAAGCAAGAGGTGCCTCCCAAGAGCGCTCATTGTTTAAAACGTCGTTGAGCTCGACGTTCTTGGCTAGCTAAATGGAAAATAAAAAGAGAAATGTAATGAAAGCTTGCGCAATATGCGTTTCAGCACGAGGGTCAAAACATTTTTTAAGAAGATAAAAATATTTTTTTGTAATTTTTCATTTTTTAAATAAAACAAAGAAAAAGATTTAGAAAAAAAAATGTTAGAAAAAGAAACTAAACTATTAGAAGGGGGAGAAGATGAAGAACTAGAAACTAAACTAGAAGGGAAAAAAAAGAAAAGAAAATAGAATTTTCGCAAGGAGGGGGAGAGAAAAAAGAAGAAGAAGAAGAAGGCGGTTGATCACAAGAAAATGATGGATAGAAAGATCTGGTTGCTCTACTTGAATATCAATCATTTCGGTAGATTGGGAGAAAACCGGGATATCCCAAAAATAAATCTCCTTGGAAGATCAAACACAAGAAGGTACGGCTTCCTCGGAAACTTGAAAAAAAATTGGGATATCAGGGGAAATTTCCTCCTCGAGAGGTTGAAGGCACAATGGAATTTCTGAATAATCGTCTTCCGCGAGTGATTGAGGGCACTGAAGAATATCCAAAGATTTATCATTCGAAAGATATATAGGAGGAGGAGGGGAAGAAAAAGATGCGGCCTCAGTAGCCAAAACGTCAAAAATCACTTTGAAGTGAGCATTGATGCATGCATCAAATGCTAAAGCATCAAAAATTACTTAATTTTCGCTAGAATAAAAAACTGAAGGCGGGACAACTTGCGGAGAAAAAGTAGAAAAATCTTGAGATGGAATGGGTTGATGATCACTATAACCCCAAGAATGATATGGGTGTTTCCACCCTGAGTGGTTCAAAGTAGGGCTAGGATCAAAATGTCCATTCAAGAAGTTTCTGGAAAAATTAAAATCAGAAACATTCAAAGGAGAAGGGTAGGAAGGCGTTTGAAAATCATCGTAACCCCCATGAAAAAAAATTCACGGACGGATCAATTTGGCCAAATTGATCCGATCTGGAAGGGATAAAATCATTGGGGGAATGAAGGATATCTTACCAAACACTCCTTGCGAGAGTTACCAAACTCTGCACAATTAAAACAAAGACTAACCATTACAAAAAAATTAAATCAACCGTGAAAGAGGGGCGAGAGAGAGAGAGAGAGATAAAAACAAAACAAAATAATAAAATTAATAGCTATCCTTTTTTCAAAATATAAAAACAATCCCCGGCAACGACACAAAAAACTTGTTGTTTAAAATCGAAACGGTGGAGAGAGGGTTAGAAGAGAAGAGAAGGTGGATGTGGTGGTTGATAATATTCTTCGATTCTATATCTGATAAATGCAAGCGTACCTTATCAGTTATAGTATAAGATACTAAATATTAGTATCAAGGTCGTATTTCCATGGGGCGTAATGATTACTTCTACTTCGAGGAGATTGCTATTATTTTATCAACTGAAATTTCTATTAATTACTAAACTAAAAACTGAAATTAAATTACTAAGCTAAAAAAAGAAAACTAATTACTTGTAGAAATAAAAAGAGTTAAAGCAAGAGATAAAGGGGCGCACTCGATCAATAATTACCTCAGTAAGAGTCGATTAAAAAGGCGATAAATAAACCTAAGCTTAATAGGGTAAAGGTCCTTGACCGTAGAGGTTCCTAAAGCTTGAACACGCTTCTCTCGAAGTCTTTCCCAACTTAGTTTAGGAAGTTCTGACTGACTCTCATCTAAATCGGAGTCCTAAAGCTCACTTTACGCGGTGAACCCTCTATTTGATTTTACTCCAATCCGAGAAATTGGACGTCTGCCTTTCTCGAGGGGTCCGTACAACTCTATTTACTCTTGAACGCTCACTTCAAACTATCGGCCTCTCGGCTATCCCAGAATGAAAGCAAAGGTGGAGAGTATATATCGATAATATACCTCAAACCCATGAAAAATCAAGAGTAATTCAAGGACTAAAACCTAAAAAAGAAAAGTTAATTAAAGCATCATAACTTAATCGCTCGAAGCTCAGATCATTAAGATTGAGTTCAAGGAGGATTAGTTAAAAATGGTAAAAGGGAAAGAGAGGGGTAGATAATAAAGGTGCACAAAAACTAAAGAGAGCGAATAAGAGAAATGAAATGCCAACTACAATTTTATTAAAAACAAAAATGATTACAACTAGGAAATGGATGTTACGAGTGCATGAAAAGAAGCTAACAACTACTACAATACTAATAATGAAAGATTATAGGAAATGAAAATACATTGCATGAAATTAAAAGCTAGAAATGGAGAGAGAGAGAGAGAGAGAAAAATATAAAAATAAAAATACAAAAAAAACTAAGAACTGAACTAGCAGCACCTCCCCTCTCCCCAAAACATGGTCATTAATGATGGGAATGGCCTTGTATTTATAGAGTTTTCCCACGGGTTAGTCATGCCCTAGTTCATTTTACGGGAGGGCGTGACAGGGGGCGTGATAAGTACAAAGTTGACCTCGGGCACTGGATTCTGGGGGGAATGATGATTGCTTCTATATGATGGTGGTCATGCCCTAGGTCATGCCCGTGACAGGGGGCCGTGACAGGCACGTCATGTCAAAATCAGCAGTCGGAAATCCATCAGACATAGGAAAAAAGGTAGGTCATGCACTTTGACACGCCCAGGGAGGGCGTGTCATGGGGCGTGACAGTGCTATTTGTGTGTAGTAGCGGAGAAAGCATTAAATGTGGTGCCAGGCTTCGGGATGAGGGTTACATGCCCTGTGACATGCCTAGGGAGGGGGTGTTAGGGGGGCGTGATAGTGGATTTTTTGCAGGAAATTCCATCTTGCCGCTATCAACCTCGGGGTCAGGCTACACGCCCTATGACACGCCCTGGGAGGGCGTGTCTGGGGGGGCGTGTCCGGTGGTTTGTGGCTGAAAACTTGTGGAAACCTTCAAAAATAGAAAATAAACATTTGTTATATTATTTACATAAAAAGAAACATAAAAATACATAAAGAAAGAGATTTTAAAATGAAAAAAATATATTTTTTACCCTAATAAATTATGATAAAATATGCATCATCATTAATATATTCTTCTGAATCAGTGGGGGTTAGCTTGATGAAGCAGCTAAGCCCAACATGCCATTGAGTTTGGAATTCACTATGCTTGTGATGTTCATCATATTGATACTTCTCCAATCCAAGGATTCTTCAAGTTGCCTTGCCTTAGATAATTCAGTCTTTAATTTAATGTTTGTTCATTAGCTAGACTGATTTCGTCCTTTAACTTATTATTTTCTGAAAGTAGGTTTTCTTATTCATTTAATTTCTGTCTAAGTTGCTTAATCTCTTTTTCAAAATTTATTAAATCAAAATATAAGGACTTGAATTGAGATCTAAATTCTTCGAAATCAAAATCAAAAGAAGATAGTACCTGATCTTCTTCAGATTCAGAGTCTTTATTGTCTGATTGTTTAGATTCTTGCTTCTGAACAACTGCCTAAAGCATTGATGGCCATCAGATAATTTTCCTCTGCCTTTGCTTCCTCTTCATCTTCATAGGAGCTGAAGATGAAGATTCATCTCAGTCTCACTCCATGTCTCAGCCACAATGCCTTTCTCCTTCCTTTTGTGCTTGCTGGAGGAGGGCTTGATGTAAGTTGTTTCCTTATTTCTTTTTCTCTTCTTCTCTCCTTCTTTTGGTTCTTTGGACACTTTTAGATGAAGTGCCCTGGCTTCCTGCAGCCAAAACAAACAACTTCTTTAGTGGGAGTCTTGTCATACCTGGGCTTATCATCTTGCCTTGATGACTTCCTCCTAAAGTCATTCTTGCCCATCTTGTTGAATATCTTTGCTAAGAGACTGAAAAATTCTTCATTGACTGTTGAGTCTTCTGATTCTTCATTTTCTTTGAATGCAATACTTTGCTCCTTTCTACCTGATGAAGGAGTCTTCTATTCTGCAGCCTCTTTATACTTTATCAATTGCTCATAAGACTTGAGCTTTCTAAGTAGAGATTCGGTGGAGATCTCATTTAAACTTCTAGCTTCCTTGATGGGCCAGATTCTTGGATCCCTTGAGCTAGGGAAGCACATGAGGATTTTATTATTTACTTCAGTAAGGGTGATTTCTTTGTCTAGAGTTTTTAGCTCATTGATTATTGAGCTCAGTCTGTTGTACATGCCACCAACAGACTCTGATTCATCCTACTTAAAGTTCTCATATTATGAGATGAGGAGGTTGGATCTCCTATCCTTTCTCTCATCAGCTGAACCAGCAACCATCTGGTGAAGTGAGTACCATATTGCCTTGGCTAATGTGCATTCAGCAACCTTTTAGAAAATATCATCAGACATTGTCTGAGCCAGAATATTCATGGCCTTTGCATCAGCTATTTTGGCCTTTTTCTGTGCATCTGTCAACTCATGTGGTGGAACAATATATGTGTTGGAACTAGCAGTAGTTGTTGCCACTGAAACTGGTTGTCCTGTAAAAATAAAATTAAAGATGTCCTCATTAATAGAGTTCATATACAATTTGATTCTTGCCTTCCAGATAGCAAACTTATTTAAGTTGCAAGATGGAGGTCTGGTGCTTGCATAGTCTTTATTTTGTGCCATTTTGTGATAACAAAAAAACTCGGAAAAAAAAAATCAGATCTAGCAAGGATCTTTTGGTTCAAGTGTTAGCTTGTACAACCAAAGACTCACCCCACTGATACCAATTGAAAGATAAGGGTTAGATCATATTTACTCTAGAGGGGGGGGGGGGGGGTGAATAGAGTATTTAAAACTTTGGTTGTTTTTAAGTTTTATATCAGAGTTTAAATTAGGTGATACCAATGATAATATAGAAAGAAATAAAAGACTAGTTAAACTAATCTATCTATCACAGCACAGCAAGAACATAAAGAAAATGAACATTACCAGACAACACAAGAAATTTTATAGTGGTTTCCCAACCTGGGTACATCCACTCTTCTACCACCCTTGTAGGAATCCACTAAAAGGTTTTTTGATCAGGTGACTGCCACCACAAGATCTATTTCTAGGGAGATCTCACAACCCTTCAGGCTTTTGAACCAAGAATAAACTTTGAAGGGAGTTAATAAAAACAGGAGGTGAGAGAGATGTGATGGGGTCTTCTCTTTTCTCTAATTAATAGAGAAGACAAGTGGATTTGCTGGTGTCAAGACTCCTTCTGAAATGATGTTGACTCAGAAAGATGGAGCCTTGCTCAGGGTGTAGGTCTTCAGCCTTGTCTGAAAACAATCCTGGAACTTTATGACTGAATCAAGATGAGTTGTCCTTGAATGTTCCTGGAGGAGAAGGTTGAAGAAGACTCTTGATAGTGATGAATGTTCTTCTTCAGTCATTAGAATGGACAAGGAAGAAAACAGAATTTTTTTCTACACTGGGAGAGAGTTCTGAATGTTAAATCTCTCTTTATTCTTGGGTGCTGTATGTTCTCTTCTAATGTCAGGCTCAGTGTGTATGATATCTAGCTGAATTTCTATCGACTAAAAAGAGAAAAACTCTTTTATATTCTGCGGTCAATAATTTCTCCTTTGAAATTTGAATTATTGGTATTAATTGTCGATTGCCCTAAAGAAAGAGACGGCTGGAATATTGACTTAAATGAGTTTCCACAACTATCCCTAATAAAATAAGCAAGTAATAAACCTGATGAAGACCATAATTAATGCTGCCAATAACGGCTATATTCAGGGAAATATGAGCATTAATTACTCAGGAATATTACTGCTAAATAATATAGAAAGTAAGAGATAGAAGTAAGGAAAACTTCTCATTTAGGCTCGGGACAAAATTCATTGACCTCTGAACTGAATTCGTCGACCGAAGTTCCAAGTTTGTCGACCTGAAGATTCCTGTTTGTCGACATGAGCTCTGCAAACTGCATTTAGAGAATAACTTGCCAATTCTGTGCTCTGAGTTCGTTTAGCTGAGAATCTGTCTGAAAGAATTGATCGTCGACCTGAGCTCGAATATCGTTGAGCTCAGTTTAGAGAAATAACTTTGTGTTCGTCGATCTTAGATCTACGATCATCGAGCTGAGTTCGAAGAACTTTGAACTGATCATTCTGTTCTCTTAATCTTCTAAGTCTTGAGACTACTGATGTCCTCTACTGCCTGGTCCATGAAGGTTGAACCTAATGACTAGCCTAAACTCTAGGACTACTATACTTGACCCTGGCTATATAATGTGGGTCAGACTTTAACCTAATTTAGTGAACCTAGCCCAAATCCAATTAGGGATCCAACAGTATTATATCCACAATAACCCTGATTTGAAGAAGTCCCATTGAATTAAGATGAATTGAGTTTGTATTTAATATTGCATTTTAGTTATGTACTTGTAGGACTTCAATTGCTAAGTACAAACCAATGTCAGATTATAATGAGTAATATTATATAATACTATGCAATGTAGTTTCTCATTGCGTAGGGCATAGTGTTGACTCTTGTATATTCTCTCTATTAGGGTGTACTTCATCTACAAGTACTATAGAAGATTCAAAGAAGGAATGCTAGCTAAGTTCAGGACTTTAGAATTCTCCTAAGTAAAATTCATCGAGTCCTCTCGTGAACATTCATGTAATTCATCGAGACATCACGAGAAGACACGTGTAATTCATCAAGTTTACTCACGAAGTTTCATAAGGTCGCAAAAATGGTTCTATTTTGGCTTAGTAAAATTCGTTGAGTCCTCACTGAACACTCGTGTAATTCGTCGAGTGCTCTCGAGAAGTCACGTGAACAATGAACAGAAGTTTCGTCAAATGAACTAGTGTAATTTGTTGAATGGACTCAAGGATTTCCTCGAGCAGTTTTCTGATTCATCAAGTCTTCTGGAGATGTCTCTTGTACACTCAACGAAAGGACTTAAATAATTTTTAATATTGAATTTTTAATTTTCTGACAGCTTTCTATCAGGGCAATGGCCATTTACAGTACATGTAGAGCTCGGTCCTTATCATTCATTCTATTCGTTGGAAGAGGAATCGTTCTATAAATACAAGGGTTAATTTCAAAAGAACCCTAATCGTAATCGTGATCTAATTTAGAAAATTTGAAAGTTCTTCCTTCGGCCGAATTATTTATTCTTGATCATTCTTATCGCTGACTCCTCAAACTCATGATTCCTCTCAAATATAATTTTGACCCGAGCTTTGATCCATATTTCTCTAATAAATTCTACAAGATCTAGTCGACTCTCAAGTTTTAGATCAAGTTTTCATCATTTCATGTCATTCTTCTTCTTCATCCTTCAAGTTCAAGTTTCTCTATTCTACAAGGAAGAAGAAGTACTTTCTCAAATCTGAAGTTGAATCTCATTGATATATCTAAGAAGATTATTCACAATCTATTGTTGTTGTAAAAACCTTTTTATAATTCTTGTAGGAAGTTTTTCTTCCGAGTTTGTAGATCCTAGTTTAAAGGATAGAGTGTATGAGAGTTTATTCTCCGAGTTATAGAGGGCATTGTCTCAAAGCTTGTAGGAGTTGAAGACTCTGAGGTGTAAGATTTTATATAATCTGAGATTGGTGAAGTACCTGAGTCTAGCTCAAAGTGCTAGATAGGAGAGGCGGAATGGGAAAATGCTATAAATCCTTGTGTTTGTGCCATGTGTTTATCTGGTTCTGTGCGCTTAATTTTAAAGTATTTTATTTCCGCTAAAAGCCACAGGAATCACCTATTCACTCCCCTCTAATTGATTTAGGTTGACAACTAGATACTATTACTCTTGAACCAAGGCACCTGAATCCCTCTGATTTGAGAGATCCGGTACCAAAATCCAAAAATAAAGGGCATAAATGAAAGGGATGTCATGCACGCATCATACAACTGGGAGGAAAGATGTCATTACCTTATGGAATCTATTCCTATACATGGAGGACTTGATTTGCATGGATGGAAATATGTGCCTTCTAGCCCTCTCTGCGATGTCGGTCTCGGATCGTGAATCGAAGCTCTGAATCTCCAAAAATGGCAGAAACTAGGTTGTCTTCCTCCTCCGCACCTTCCTGCTCTTGAGCCGTAAAGTGTAGAGAAATTGAGAAATGTGAGAGGAAATATCTACTCCACCCTACATAGGGCTCATGGGCTAAAGATCTGGGCCATTGGATCAAGTTCCAGGAAGATCAGATGCCCAAAAAATCTTATTTATGGAACCAGCTCGCGACCCTTAGAGAAAAAGCGCTCTGGTTCTGGGCTTCGAGTGATCACGATGCCTAGCAGTAGTACATAAGGCTTACTTAGAGGATACGATGCAAGGCTGGAGGACACAATGCTAGGCTGGCTAACCGCCTAGTGTCGAGTGAACACGCTGCTAGTGTCGAGTGAACAAGACTCCTACTGAGTGAACGCACCAACTCTCAAGAGCACAGGATGAACTTTTTTGCCTTTAATGCTTTCTCAAGAAAAAAAGATAAACTTGCTGCATACCACCCATAACTCTTCGACTCTAAGTAAAGAATTTTTGTGGTGTTACATTAACACCATGAGACGTGTGGACGTGTGTGCCAACATTTTGATTTTGTTAGAACACCGGGTTTGATTTGGGCTAGGATCACTATTAGGATGCTTAGCTGACCCAACATGTATAGTCTAGGGTCATAGGATTTTCCAAGGTTTTTCCTTAGAAGATTTCAAATTTTAGGATATCAGTTCGATGAAAGTTGAACTCAGCTCGACGAAGGTCAAGCTCAGCTCGACGAAATCAGAGTTCCAACTCTGAGTTGATCTCGGCAAAAGCTGAGCTCCGGTCGACGAAATTTGTCCTCAACTCTATAATCTTAGCTCGACGATAGCCCCACTCAGCTCGACAAACTTGGAGCTCAGGTCGATAAATATGAAGAATCTGCTCGACAAACTTCAGGCTCAGGTAAACTATTTATTTGCTGAGTTCGACTATTTCTCTACAGTTATCTTATGCAATTTTATTGGTAGAAGTAGAATATTTTTAGGCTTTATTTCAGGTAGAATATTCTAATTGGATTAATTTCAGGCAATTATGACTCTAACATTTAATGCAATATATTCCAATGAATATAGCCGTTTTGAGGCAGCGTTAAATGTGGATATTATCACATAGTTTATTGCTGAATAATTCCCAAGGGCAGTTTCCTTTCCCAAGGAATGCTCCAGCTGTATCAGAGTTAATGATTTCAAATATTTGAAATCTGTTCAGCATTTTATATATTCTTAGAAGTTTTTCTATCTCATAGTTATAGACTTACAAAACAACAAACAACAAACTATTATTCAGACTTTCTACTTCAGTTTTCTTCCAACAAACAATCTTCATTCTTAGATCAACTTCACAATCACTAAGATACATATACTGGAAGGAGACATTTTCAAGAAGGCCTGCACCCTGAGAAGAAAGGACTCCCTCACCTGATCACAAACTTCATACCATCAGGGGGAGCTTTATTCTTCAACATCAATCCACTAGTCTTCTCTCAGATTATTGACAGAGAAGAACATCTTCAACTTTTTGTTTATTTCATTCAACTGTGTACATGGATTTCTTAACTACCTTCAAAAGTTATACTGTTGGTTTTTAAGTCTCCTGGTCAAAAGACATAATTTGGTTTTTGGGCACCTGATCAAAAGCTTAAAAGGTTGCGAGGTCTCCCTTAGAAAATAGATCTTGTGGTGGCAGGGCACATGATAAAAAAACCTATAGTGGATTTCTACCAGGGTGGTAGAAGAGTGGATGTACTCAAGTTTATTGGGGAACCACTATAATCCTTGTGTCTTCTGTGTTTGTTTATTTCTTTGCTTGTGTGCTGTGATATTCTTTGTTTATACTTATATATATATCACCATATTTTAATCCGCTATAAAAACAAGTTAGTAATTTTAATACTCTATTCACCCCCCACCCCCTCTAGAGTAAACTTAAATCTATCCCTCACTTTCAATTAGTATTAGAGGGTCAGGTTTCTTGGTTTCACAGGATTACACCTGAACCAAAAGATCTGATAGTCTTTATTTTACTTTAGATTTTATCATGGCACAAAAATAGGATTTTTCAAGCACTAGACCTCCAGTGTGCAACTTAAATAAGTTTGCACTTTGGAAGGCAAGGATTAGGCGAGGACATTTATAATTCTATTTTTGCAGGTCCACCTACTCCATCTGCATCAACAAGCATTAGTAAAGTTCCACCTTTTGAATGGATGGAAGCTCAGAAGAAGTTGAAGATAGCTGTTACAAAAGCTATGAACATCTTAGATTAGACAATATCTGATGATATATTTCAGAGAGTTGTTGAATGCTCCTCAACAAAGGACTTCTGGGATTCCTTAAATGGAATGGTTGTTGGTTTAGCAGATGAAAGAAAGGATAGAAGGTCCCACTTGATTTCTCAATATGAGAATTTCAAGAAAGGTGAATCTGAATCAGTTATTTAGATGTACACCAGACTCAGTATCATCATCAATGAATTGAAAACCCTTGAAAAGGACATCGCATTGACAGAAGTTAATTATAAGATCCTTATGTGCTTCCCTAGCACATGGGACTCAAGGATTTGGCCAATCAAAGAAGACAGCAGCTTAAATAAGATTTCAACTAAAACCCTGTTGGGCAAGATCAAGTCTTATGAGCAGCTCATCAAGTCAAGGGAAGCTGAGCAAAAGGCTTCAGCTTCACCCATGAAAGAAAAGAGCATTGATTTCCAAGCTACAGATGAAGTAGAAGCTATTCCAGGAAATGAAGACCTCGTGAGTCTTCTTGCAAAGAGATTCTACAAAATGGCCAAGAAGGACTTCAAGAGAAGGTCTTCTAGAAATAAAGATAAACCAAGGTATGATAAAACCCCTAAAAAAGAGATAGTCTATTATGGATGCAGGAAACCAGGACATATCCTTCCAGAATGTCCTGAAAAGCAGAAGAAAGACAAGCTGAATGAGGACTCCAGGAAGCACTCCAAAAAATTCTCTTTCAACAAATACAAGAATAAGGAGAGAGGTTTTGTTGCTGAGACATAGAGTGACTCAGATTCAGATTATTCATCCATTTCAAGTGAAGATGAAGAATAAGCAAAAGCAAATGAGATCTGTTTGATGGCAATCAATGCCTCATGTAGTAATTCTAAGGAAGAGTCAAAGTTAGAATCTGAACAAGATCAGGTAATATATACTTTTGGTTTTACCTCAGATCAATTCACATAGACTTTAAATTACTTTGCAAAGATCTAATTCAATCTGAGAAGGAAATAAAACTTTTCAGAGAAAAATTAAATGATTCAGACAACCTATCTTCAAAAAATACAAAACTTAAAGAAGATTTAAAAACTGCAAATGAACAAATAATTTCTTTAGAAAATAAACTAAATGAGGCTAAGCTATTTGAAGAATCCCTTAATGGGAGAAGCTTCAAAATGATGTACATCATAAGCACCGTCAATGTCACAACCCGCATTTTTCTCCAAATTAAGAATTATCAGAGTAAGAGAAAACACGCGTCATGATGCCACGTCAAGCAGGGGATAACTGCTGACGTTCAGGCAAAACCAACTACCAACTTAATGAAAGAAAATCATGTGATTAATGATTAGAAAATCAGTTATAATTAGAGTCTGTATCCCCCGGCTCAGTGGATCACCTAGTCCACGAAAGAAAAACTATATTTATACGCTGCGGAAACATACTTTATTTAGATTTGACATCCTAAGGAGCACATAAGGGTCCCAAGAGAACCACTCATGCTATGCAAGACCCTACATTTAATTTATATAATATATAATAAAACGGTCTTTATACGTGATTTGGAAAATAGTGATTTCACTTTATAAAACATGCTGATCATGAGCTTTATTTATAATAACAATTATAGTTTAAAAATAACTAGCAACCTAGCATAAAACCTTCTCAGAGCAAGTAGACTATCTCTAGAAAATGGTAGCAGCAATAGTACATATATCTAGTACAAGGTAAAAACTACCAGTGTGCGCCAACAACCTGACACGAACCCACTAGCACAAATATATGTCTGTAAGAAAGTACTGAAAACAACCTCACTAACAAGGTAAACAGAACTCCAAGGTCCGGAAGTCCACCAACAACACCACCTCCAACTAGCCACCAGACTGGCTACAGCTCAGAACCTGGGGTATTCCAAAAGAAAACAGAATACCCCAGCAAGCTAAACAAAGAAAAACTGCATGAAAGAGTCAACCAAAGGACAAAGTAACAGAAAAACATGCAGTAGAAAGAGTCACAACTATCCACAACAGGACCACAAGAAATGCACAACGTGCAAAGCAACAGCAACGACCCAGCCCAGGAACCACATCCTGCAGGGCCTACTAGGCTACCAAGAGCCAGAATGTTGCAAACTACCAAAGAAAAAACTTCTAACACCCTAAACTGTGGGAAGTGATAGTAGCAAAAACAACAACGAGGAACCGGATCGAAGGCAAACGCAGTCCCCCAATCCACCATGTCCAAGTCAAAAGCTCGAGGGTCAACACGTGAAAACACAAGGGACCTTCCACCCGACATGCCCAGCCCGTACCTGGAGCAAGAAAACATGGGTGGCCTTGGCTATATCACCCAACTCCACCCCCATAAAGAGCTACAACCACCACTACTAACCACGACCCACGATTCGGCCTTTAGGAAAATAAAGAAAACGGCCGACAAGGAAAACCCAGAAATACAACTGGAAATCCACTCGGAAATGAAATATAAGGAAAAGGAAGAGTGTTGAAATAAACCAACACGACTAGGCGTTGAGTGAAACCCACTCAGTGCCTACCTAAACTTTGGCGTTGAGCGAGCTAGCCTCACTCGCCACCAAAATAATACCACTACCCACAAGCCCACTAAAGAATGCGGAGCTCGACGACAGTCGAACGACCAAGGCAGAAGATCCAGAACTCGAGTAGTTGCCTGCCACTTGAGTATCTAAACTCCCGCACTCGAAACCATCTAAATTCGCCTAGCAACAGATAATATACAAAGCGCACGATCAGTGACGCACGATCAGTGGTCGTGCGCACTCATCGGCTGATGATCGTGCGTAGCGAACCTGGAAAACCTGACAGAAAACCTAGCAACTGCGCACGATCAGTGTCGCACGACCACTGGTCGTGCGCACTGTTGCCAGCGCTCGTGCGATTTTCCGAGACAGAACTTTGGAAACTGAAAGACAGCCGCGCACGAGCAGAGGCACACGACCAGTGGTCGTGCGCCCTAACGGTTGATGACCGTGCGCGGTCAACTTGCACAGTTTGGAATTTCCCGAACGACACCGGAACGCGCACATGACTCACGCCACTACAGTAGCAGCAGACAACTATCAACGTCGCGCACCCCTACCACACGAACTATGCCTAATCACTCGAGTAATACCATAACGAAAATCGGCAACCACACCCCCCCTCCTAACTCTCCCTCTCGGCTACACCCGAACCAGAGCAACAATAAAAATAAAGGAAAACAACGGCTCCACGCCGACAATTTGGATTCCAATCATCACAAAATAAGGGGGGTTTCAGTAGGAAGAACTAAGCCCTATAGTTAGCAAGAAAATGAGAACAACAAGGCCTCTAACCTGGGCTAACCGGTGATATTTTTACTTTCAAGACAGCCTAAACACCTAGAGGGGGGGGGGTGAATAGGTTCTACTTTTTTATAAAAACTTTTAGGCAGAATTCAATTCAATGGCTAACACAATAATCACAGCAATCACAGAAAATAAAACATCACAGATTGCACAATGATTTATAGTGGTTCCCCAAGGTCTGAGTACATCCACTTTCCCCCTTCACCTATCTAGCAGTATGCTAGATTCGGCCAAACTTCCACTAATCTCAGATCAACAGATCCTACAACTCAGAACCCAACTGGTTCCTACAACTCAGGCACAACAGCCCTACCTCAGCCTTGCCCCAAGGCCTACAACTCAGAGAAGACCCTTCTCCTACACTCAGGCAAACAGCCCTACCACTCAGAGTTCAACACTCCTACACTCAGCCTTTATAACACAGGCTTACAACTCAGATCTGTGTAAACAGATCCTACAGAAATATAGAAAATATTATTTAACTGTCTTGCCTGAATTGAGAGAGAAAAGGCCAAGACAATTCTTGATCAGCTGATGAAATCAACTGTATCTGAGCTTTCTTCAAAGCTTCTTGAATATGAACTTAGCTGAGTTGATTTCCAAACAGCTTCTTGAGAATCCACTGGTGGTTTCTTTCTTCTTCTCCAAATTCTGGCTTGATCTCTCTCTATCCAGCACTTTGAATGATTCTTCTGAATTCTGATTAGAACTCTTCTTTGATCTATCCTTAGATAGTCTTCTTTGATCTTCCGGAGAAGATCTTCTTAAGTGCCTAGCACTTTCTTGAAATGAATTGGATTGTAATCCTTCTCAACTTTTTGATTCTTATCAATGTTTTCAAAAGTTACTTTCTCCTTCTGAATCTGTCTATTTATAGACTTTCTTCATGGTAACCGGCTGATCCGGTTTCTAACCGTTTTCTGACAAGTCTGACAGCTTCAGTTAACCGGTGGCAACCCACAGCTGTCAAGTCTTCAAACAAGTCCCGTGCCTTAGTCTTGAACCACAAGTTGTCGAGACAGTCTGTCAGAAAGTGTCGAGACCATCTGTCTATCTGTGTCGACACAATTGATCTTGGTGTCGACACAGTCTTCAGTGATGTCGACTAAGTTGCCTTTGAGTCGACACAGCTTCTTCTGAAAATAACTTGGTCTTGACTCTTCAGTGTGTCGACACAAGTCCTGTGTGTCGACACAGTTGTTGTAGAATCATAACTTAGTAAGTGTCGACTTAGCCTTCAGGTGTCGACACAGTCTTCTTCTAACACTGCTATAATGTGTCGACTCAATCACAATGTGTCGACACATTCTGCTGGTGTAGACAAACTTGAGGTCGACTATATTCTTCTGTGTCGACACATTTTCCCAATGTTGAGGTCGATGCTTTTCTTCTGTGTCGACACAAATTCCCAGTGTTGTGTCGACTTACTTCTTCTGTGTCGACACTCTTTCCCAGTATTTGTTGTAGACTAACTGCTATGTATCGACATATTTCCTCTCTGTCGACACTTTTTCCCAGTGTAGTTGTAGACTAACTGCTATGTGTCGACACTGCTTCCCAGTGTTGTGTCGACTACTTTCTTCTATGTGTCGACACATCCTTCTCTGTGTCGACACTTGGACTTAGAATTTTTTTTCTGCATACTTTATCAATTCTTCACCTGCACATGTCAACTCAAAACAACATCAAATACACTTTGATGTATATCATTGAGCTAGGTTGGGCTTCTTCAAATCAGGTACACATTTTCCAATGTACCCAACAATCTCCCCCTATTTGGAGAAGTCATAACCCTTATAGCCAATGATATACACCATTTATAAACAGTACTAAATGATGATATATGACAAAAACACAGGGATACTTAATTATAAACAAAATAATAAAAAAACATCATAGATAAAACAATCTATCACAGATTTAAACAAAATTTTGTTTATTACTGGGTAATGTTTGATTACATTGTTTTACATTTAATGATCACATCACAACATTACAAAACATTATGAAGGAACTAAAACATAATCAGGATTGATCAGGCTCTGTAATGATAATCCCTTTGCCAGATTGAATTTTAGCTGTCACAGGAGCTTCTGATTCTTCAGCTATCTTCTTTCTTTTGAGATCAGCTTTCTTCTTAGCTTCTTCCTTGAGCCTTTGCCTTTCAAAATAGTGAAAAGGCTTTGGGAAGTATTTGCTTGGCTCCTTAGCATCTGGTGGCAGCCTCCCCAGCTTAGCTTTCCTTCTGAATTGTACTATTGCTTCCTGTCTTGCCTCATACTTCTGCCATTCTGTCTCATTGTACCACTTCCCTCTTTCATGAACTTTGTCTTGTACAGCCTTCCATGCAGTGAGTATTATGTTCCTTGAAGTAGGACTCCACTGCTCATAATCTGGCTTGAGTGCAGCCTGCTCTCGAAATCTCTTATTTGTTAATAGAGCATCTTGCTGTTCTTTCAGGAAGGCCTCTGGCATCTCAACTTTCTCAATCACAACATTATGCACATCCTTTGGAGGACTATACATATCCTGCACTTGCTTATCCAGAATTTCAAAATCAGAAGGGGGGTAAATAATTTGGGCAACCTCAGGCTGGTTGCCTTCAAGTAGTCCTGCTTGAATGCCTGATTCAGCCATCATATCATCATCACACAAGGGTGAACATCCCAAGGTGGCTCTTATACTATTTGTCACCCATTTAGAGTGCTCTTAGTCCTGCATGAATCAATAACCTCTCCCCCTTTATGACTTCTCTTGTCATATGATCTCTAAGATCATCCTTCTGAAACCTTATCTGTCCATCTAGATAATTTATACCTTCTTTGAAAAATGGTTTCAATTTTTGCAGCTTGGTTGATATTTCCTGTTGGCAGGTGGAGATGGCAGTTTGGACTGAGGCAATGGCATCTTGAAATTGCTTATTAAACTCTTCCTTTTCTTTTGTTTTATCTGCAGGCAGGCCTGGAACAATCTTTTTCACTTCCTCTATTATCTCATGATGAGATTCAGTTAAATTATCATTCATTCTTAACTGATTTTCCAATACATAGCTTTGCTTCAGGGCAACATCATCTACCTTTTTAGTAATAGCCTCCTGTTGTTGAGCAAGATAAACCACAGCATGGCCTCCCTTTTGAAAGTAATCTGTCATTTCTGTCTTATGCATGTTGACTTGAAACTGGATGGACTTTATATCCTGAGCTAAGTCAAACTGCATAGACTTGCTATTTTCATCAACATACTTTTCCAGAGCCATTCTTTGTTCATCCAATTTTACTTGTAGATCTATCATAAACTTGTTATGATCAAAGGCAGGAGATGCTTGTTGAGGTGTTGTCTGTAAAGCCTGCTTATAATTCTTGCTTCTTCTCTTAAAGACAACAAGTTTTCTTTTCTTGGCCAGCCTGGCTTCTTCAGTTTCAGTATCAGATGAAGTATCTAGGTGAATTCTTTCTTGAGGAGAATGAAGTGTATCTGTCCCAGTGACCTATTGCTCAGTCTCAACATTCACTGGCTCCCTGTCAACCTGTGGCTCAACTTCAGCTTCCTGATCAATTTCCATACCTATGGACTTCTCAATTTCTTGTCCTCCTCCTTCTTTATCTGTAGTAGTATCAGCATCAGGGAATAACTCCTCCAGAGTAAATTCCAGTTGAGCTATAACTTCAGCAGCAGTTAAATCTTGTGATAAGTCTAACTGTGCTTCCTCTTGCACTTGTACTGACAACAGCTCCCCCTGAACCTGTGCAGTAATAAGAATATGAGCAATGTCTTTTATAGTAAAATACATTAGCTCACCCTACACTTGTACCTGATCAGGAGTAGATACATTTTGAGCTGGAGAGTGAACTGGCTCCCCCTGTATCTGTGCAGGTGTTGACACTTGCTGTAGTATAGTTGAGTCAGGCTATTCTTCAACCTGTGTCCTGAGTGGGTCTTCTTATTGTTGTTCAGTTTCTTGAGTTTGAGAAGGGGATTTCACAGGGGTGTCTGGCCTGCTCTCTTCAGGCACATCCTTGGACAGCACCCTATCCCACCTAGAGAACAGTCTCATATCCATCCTTCTCATATGATTGATCTTAGTCCCTGGCAGTTGCTGCATCACTTCAGGGATCACTCCAATGAGATATAAGCTCATGATTCTAGCCATGTTGGGCTTCTTGATTCCTTCTTTGATCTTGTCAAAGAGTACTCCTGACCAATCAGTAGGAATTGTAAAAACAATCCTGGTCATAAGGCTGAACATATAGGCAGAAATCCTATCATGTCCACCTGTCTTGCAGAGGATTACTTTCCCAACAACTTCAGACAAGAATTTCCCTTGCTGATTCATACCCTTCCTGTTGAATGCAGCTCCAATCTTCATACTCGAGTCCAGTCCACACCATTGAAGGGCTTCCCTTGTCTTAGAACTAGGAACTTCCTCTTCATTCTCAACTACTTGTAATTGAAAGATCTTTCTTAAAGTTCTTGGAGTGATCTTCACCTTAGTCCCTTGAACATTGGACTTAATCTTGAGGCCTGTTGAGTGGACTGATGCAGAGATAAAGAACTCGTGCACCTCCTTCTTCCAGATTTTGGTTGGCTCTGAGATTAGAAATTCTAACCCTGACTCGGAGAGGAGGGTGATAACCCCTTGAACATCTGGCGGCGCATCTGCAAAGGCCTGGCGCACCAACTCATACCCCTCATTGACGTTGTCTTCCATCCTTGGCGCCATCGATTCGTCGAGAAAGCTGGAGAGAAGAGAGAAAGATAGACTGTCGACACAGGGTTTTAGTCTCGAAAACCTTGGAAGCGTGTCGACAGAAAGCGTTTTTCACCTATTTATACCTTCTGTTGAAAGAAGTTCAAAAGGCGCCAAACACAGACTAAATGTGTCGACACAGACGGAATGTGTCGACACAAACTTCTATTGTCTCGACATTACTTCAGCCTACTATGTATCGATACCAATTTGTGGTTATGTCGACACCTTGGATACATAATAGATATACAGAAATTCTGTGTCGAATCTAAGGATAAGTGTCGACACATATTCTGTAAGTGTCGACACCATTTTCCTGGTTGAGTCGACATTACATTTCTGATTAAGTCGATAATATAACTCTTAAGTGTCGACACATATTCTCTGTGTCGACACAATATTTCTGACTTGTCGACATTATTTCTCTGAGTCGACACATAATTACTAAATGTGTCGACACATTCTTACTTAGCCAATTTCTGTTGGTTCAACACCACTTGTAAGTGTTACTTCAATGTGTCCTTTTTAACACTTGATTATGTTGTTATTACTTTTACTTACTTACATACCACTTCAATTGCATTGTTAATGATTTTGTTAATACATTAATCAATGGTTAACATACCTAATTCAATTTTGAATTTATTAAATTTGGTTTCATCTAAAGGCTTAGTAAATACATCTGCTATTTGATAATCTGTTTTTACAAATTCCAATAAGATGTCTCCTTTTTCTACATGTTCTCTAAGAAAATGGTATTTGATTTCTATATGCTTAGTTCTACTATGAGAAACTGGATTATTAGCAATAGAAATAGCACTCTTAGAATCACATAAAAGGGGTGTTCTACTTACCTGAATACCATAATCCTTAAGCTGATGCTGCATCCACAATAGTTGTGCACAGCAGCTTCCAGCAGCAACATACTCTGACTCAGCTGTGGAAATTGCCACACTGGTCTGCTTCTTACTACTCCATGATATTAGTCTTCCTCCCAGGAATTGACAAGTACCTGTAGTACTTTTCCTGTCCTCTCTACATCCTGCAAAATCTGCATCTGAATAGCCTGTTAGTAGAAAATCTCTATTCCTAGGGTACCAAAGGCCTAGATTAGGAGTGCCCTTTAGATATCTCAGAATCCTTTTGACTGCAGTATAATGAGATTCGTTAGGGCAGGCTTGGTACCTAGCACAGACACATGTTGCATACATAATGTCTGGTCTACTAGCAGTAAGATATAGTAGAGACCTAACTATTCCTCTATACAATGACTCATCAACAGGTTTACCTGCCTCATCTTTGCATATAGGGATGCTTGTTCCCATAGGAGTTCTCATGGTGGAGGATGACTCCATACCATATTTCTTAATTAATTCTTTGGTGAACTTAGACTGGGATATGGACAATCCATCATCAGTCTGTCTTACTTGGAGTCCCAAGAAGAACTTAAGTTCTCCCATACTGCTCATCTCAAACTTCCCTTGCATAAGTTTGGCAAACTTTTTACAAAGGTTGTTTTCAGTAGATCCAAAGATTATGTCATCAACATAGATCTGAACTAAGATGATCTTACCTTTGGATTCCCTAAGGAATAGAGTTTTGTCTATCTTTCCTCTTGAGAATTTATTCTCAATGAGGAAGGTAGACAGAGTTTCATACCAAGCCCTTGGAGCTTGTTTTAACCCATACAAAGCTTATCTAAGCTTATACATAGAATCAGGTTTAAGAGGATCTACAAAACCTGATGGCTGCTCTACATATACTTCTTCTTTAAGATCACCATTCAGAAATGCTGACTTCACATCCATCTGGTATACTTTGAAGTCTTGGTAGGCTGCATAGGCAAGGAATATTCTGATAGCCTCCAGCCTTGCTACTGGAGCAAAGGTTTGATCAAAGTCAATCCCTTCTTCCTGCCTGTATCCTTTTGCAACCAATCTTGCTTTATTCTTCACTATTATCCCACTTTCATCTAGCTTGTTCCTATAGATCCACTTAGTCCCAATTATGTTGTGGCCTCTTGGTTTAGGAACAAGCTCCCAGACTTTGCACCTTCTGAATTGATTCAGCTCCTCTTGCATAGCATCAATCCAGTGCTGGTCTTGGATAGCTTCTTCAAACTTCTTAGGTTCCATTTGAGACAAGAAACTTGAATGCAAAACTGTGCTTTGATTTTTGTTTCTAGTTTGCACTCCTTGTCTTGGATCACCAATTATCTGATCAGCATGATGATCTCTTAGATATCTTATAGCTGGAGGAAGATTCCCTTCAGGTTGAGCATCTCCAGCTTCTTCATTCTGCTGAACCTCTTGGTTTTCATCAGCTTCCATTATCTCTTGTACTCCCCCTGGACAGCAGCCTTCATTTTCCAATGCTCCATCTTCCTTTGAAGCTTCAGCAATGGAGAGCTTGTCCATCCTCTTGCTTATACCTGTTGAGTCATTTGATCTACAAGACAACTCACAATTGATTAATCTTGTTTCATCAAATACAACATGCACAGATTCTTCAACAACTTGAGTAGTTAAGTTGAAGACTCTATAGGCCTTACTATTTATGCTGTACCCAACAAATATCCCATCCTGGGATTTGGCAGCAAACTTAGTCAAATATGACTTGCCATTGTTAAGTATATAGAACTTGCAACCAAAGATCCTAAAATAGGATAGATTTGGTTTTCTGCCTTTCACAATCTCATAGGGAGTCTTTCTGTGGCTTTTGGTGATAGAAGCCCTATTGATGACATGACAAGCAGTGTTAACTGCCTCATCCCAAAAATATTCTGGGAGAGAGGTGTCACTCAATAGAGTTCTACCAGCTTCAATTAATGTTCTATTCTTTCTTTCAGCAATTCCATTTTGCTGAGGTGTTCTAGGTGAGGAGAATTCTTGGAAAATCTCAAAGTCTTTACACAAGTTTGTTATGCTTTCAGATTGAAACTCAGTACCATGGTCACTTCTGATTTTGACCACTGTACTATTCAGTTCATTCTGAATTTGCTTTACAAAATTAAGTAATACACTTGGGGTTTCAGATTTTTGTCTCAAAAAGAACACCCATGTAAATCTAGAATAGTCATCTACAACCACAAAAGTGTAAACCTTCCTACCTAGACTATGAACTGGCATAGGACCAAAAAGATCCATATGCAAGAGGTATAAGCACCTCACAGAATCCTTGTTTTCAAGGCTTTGAAATGAGGATTTTGTCTGCTTGCCCTTTTGACAAGCTGAGCATACCCCTTCCTTTATACACTTAACTTGAGGCCCATTCCTCACTAGTTCTTTACTAATGAGTTGGCCAATTGTCTTGTAGTTTAGATGAGCCAATCTCTTGTGCCACTTAACACAATGGGAAGCATTGTCATCAGCTACAAGACAAATGGGGGAAGCCTTATTTTCACATTCAAAATTAAGGCAATATACATTTCTCTTCCTATACCCAGTCAATATGATCTCTTGATCACTTGACCTTTTGATATGACATCCATCCTTACCAAATGAAATGTCATATCCTAGATCACTCAGCTGGCTTATGCTTATTAGATTATGTTTCAAACCTTTTACATAGGCCACTTGGGTGATAGTAATTAGGTTAGAAGAAATGTTACCAAACCCTTTGATGACTCCCTTCTCAGATCCACCAAAGATCACTTTAGGTCCATCTTTGACAGATGAATACTCCTTCAGCAGCCCCTTTGTTCCAGTCATGTGCCTGAAACAACCACTATCCAAGTACCATATAGGGGCATGGTTACTTGGATTCACCTGCAATACAGAATTACTTACCCTTAGAACCCAAGTAAGTCTTGGGTCCTTGGTTCAGGTTAGCATTAATAAAGTTATCATAGCCTCTTCCAACAGGTAGACTCTTATTCTTTATAACACTTGTGTTATACCAGCAGTCTAATGCAAAATGACCTCTCTTGCCATAGCACCAACATTCAAACTTATTGTATCTAGATCTAGATACATCCTTGTCAGAAGAATTTCTGTTCATTACTGGTGATAGTTTAACTTTCAAGGCAGCCTAAACACCTAGAGGGGGGGGGGTGAATAGGTTCTGCTTTTCTTATAAAAACTTCTAGGCAGAATTCAATTCAATAGCTAACACAATAAGCACAGCAATCACAGAAATCAAAACATCACAGATTGCACAATGTTTTATAGTGGTTCCCCAAGGTCTGGGTACATCCACTTTCCCCCTTCACCTATCTAGCAGTATGCTAGATTCGGCCAAACTTCCTCTTATCTCAGATCAATAGATCCTACAACTCAGAACCTAACTGGTTCCTACAACTCAGGCACAACTGCCCTACCTCAGCCTTGCCCCAAGGCTTACAACTCAGAGAATATCCTTCTCCTACACTCAGGCAAACAGCCCTACCACTCAGAGTTCAACACTCCTACACTCAGCCTTTATATCATAGGCTTACAACTCAGATCTGTGTAAACAGATCTACAGAAATATAGAAAAGATTGTTTAACTGTCTTGCCAAAGTTGAGAGAGAAAAGGCCAAGACAATTCTTGATCAGCTGATGCAATCAACTGTATCTGAGCCTTCTTCAAGGCTTCTTGAAAATGAACTTAGCTGAGTTGATTCCAAACAGCTTCTTGAGAATCCACTGGTGGTTTCTTTCTTCTTCTTCAAATTCTGACTTGATCTCTCTCTATCCAGCACTTTGAATGATTCTTCTGAATTCTGATTAGAACTCTTCTTAGATCTATCCTTAGATAGTCTTCTTAGATCTCCCGGAGAAGATCTTCTTAAGTGACTAGCACTTTCTTGAAATGAATAGAATTGTAATCCTTCTCCACTTTTTGATTCAATGTATTTCAAAAGATCAGTTGTTTGCCTTCTTCCTTTTCTTCTGAATCTGTCTATTTATAGACATTCTTCATGGTAACCGGCAGATCCGGTTTCTAACCGTTTTCTGACAAGTCTGACAGCTTCAGTTAACCGGTGGCAACCCACAGCTGTCAAGTCTTCAAACAAGTCCTGTGCCTTAGTCTTGAACCACAAGTTGTTGAAACAGTCTGTCAGAAAGTGTCGAGACCATCTGTCTATCTGTGTCGACACAATTGACTTTGGTGTCGACACAGTCTTCAGTGATGTCGACTAAGTTGTCTTTGAGTCGACACAGCTTCTTCTGAAAATAACTTGGTCTTGACTCTTCAGTGTGTCGACACAAGTCCTGTGTGTCGACACAGTTATTGTAGAATCATAACTTAGTAAGTGTCGACTTAATCACAATGTGTCGACACATTCTGCTGGTGTCGACAAACTTGAGGTCGACTATTTTCTTCTGTGTCGACACATTCAGCTGAAGTCGACAATTCTTAGATCGACTATACTCTTCTGTGTCGACACATTCTCCCAGAGTTGTGTCGACTCTTTTCTTCTGTGTCGACACAAATTCCCAGAGTTGTGTCGACTCTTTTCTTCTGTGTCGACACAAATTCCCAGTGATGTGTCGACTTACTTCTTCTGTGTCGACACTTTCTCCTAGTGTAGTTGTAGACTAACTGCTATGTGTCGACACTGCTTCCCAGTGTTGTGTCGACTATTTTCTTCTATGTGTCGACACTGCTTCCTCTGTGTCGACACTTGGACTTAGAATTTTTTCTGCATACTTTATCAATTCTTCACCTGCACATGTCAACTTAAAACAACATCAAATACACCTTGATGTATATCATTGAGCTAGGTTGGGCTTCTTCAAATCAGGTACACATTTTCCAATGTACCCAACAATCTCCCCCTATTTGGAGAAGTCATAACCCCTATAGCCAATGATATACACCATTTATAAACAGTACTAAATGATGATTAATGACATAACAGGAATACTTTAATATAAACAAAACATAAAAACAAATCATCACAGAATGCACATTATAATATGCCAAACAACATTTTGTTTATAACTGGGTAATGTTTGATTACAATGTTTTATATTTAATGATTACATCATAACATTACAAAACACTATAAAAGAACTTGAAACAAAATCAGGCTTGATCAGGCTCTTTAATTATAATCCCTTTGCCAGATTGAATTGTAGCTGTCACAGGAGCTTCTGAATCTTCAGCTATCTTCTTTCCTTTAAGATCAGCTTTCTTCTGAGCTTCTTCCTTGATCCTTTGCCTTTCAAAATAATGAAAAGGCTTTGGGAAGTATTTGCTTGGCTCCTTAGCATCTGATGGCAGTCTTCCCAGCTTAGCTTTCCTTCTGAATTGAACTATTGCTTCTTGTCTTGCCTCATACTTCTGCCATTCTATTTCATTATACCACTTGCCTCTCTCATGAACTTTATCTTGTACAGCTTTCCATGCAGTGAGTATTATGTTCCTTGAAGTAGGACTCCACTGCTCATAATCTGGCTTAAGTACAGCCTGCTCTCTGAATTTCTTCTTTGCTAATAGAGCATCTTGTTGTTCTTTCAGAGTAGCCTCAGGCTTATCAACCTTTCCAAAGACAATATTAGTAACCTCCTTTGGAGGACTATACATTCCTTGAACTTTCTGATCAATCAAGTCAAAATCTGGAGGGGGGTAAATGACTTGGGCAACCTCAGGTTGATTGCCTTCAAGTAGATTTGATTGTATTCCTAACTCAGCCACCATAGCATCATCACACAATGGGGGATATCCCAAAGTGGCTCGAATGCTATTGGTCACCCATTTGGTGTGCTCTGAGCCTGCATGAATTAGCATCCTCTCCCCCTTTATGGCTTCTCTAGATACATGATCTCTTAGATCTTCCTTTTGAAATCAGATTTGGCCATCCAAATAATTCACACCCTCTTTGAAAAATGGATTTAACTTTTGAAGCTTTTCAGATATTTCTTTTTGAGAGGTTGTGATGGCAGTCTTAACAGATGCAATGGCAGCTTGAAAATTCTTATCAAATTCTTCCCTTTCTTTGGCTCTATCTGCAGGCAGACCTGGAACAATCTTCTTTACCTCCTCAATGATCTCATTATGAGATTCAGTTAAATTATCATTCATTCTGATCTGATTTTCCAAAACATAACTTTGCTTCAAAGCAATGTCATCCACCTTTGTAGTAATAGCCTCCTGTTGTTTAGCTAGATAAACCACAGCATTGCCACCCTTGTGGAAGCAATCTGTCATTTCAGTTTTATGCATGTTGACCTGAAACTGGATGGACTTTATATCCTGAGCTAAGTCAAACTGAAGTGACTTGCTATTTTCATCAACATACTTTTCCATAGCCATCCTTTGTTCATCCAATTTTACTTGTAGATCTATCATAAATTTGTTGTAATCAAAGGCTGGAGATACTTGTAGAGGTGTGGTCTGTAAAGCCTGCTTATAATGCTTGCTCCTTCTCTTAAATACAACAAGTTTTCTCTTCTTTGCCATCCTGGCATCTTCAGTTTCTGTTTCAGATGAAGTATCTACATGAATTCTTTCTTGAGGATGATGAATTGTATCTGTTCCAGGAGCCTTTTGCACAGCTTCAACATCCACTGGCTCACCCTCAACCTGTGGTTCAACTGCAGCTTCCTGATCAATGTCCATTCCTATGGACTTCTCAATATCTGGTCCACCTCCTACTTTATCAGCAGTAGTATCAATATCTGGGAATAACTCCTCCATAGTAAATTCCAGTTGAGCTGTAACTTCTGCAGCAGTTAAATCTTGAGATAAGTTTAACTGTGCTTCCTCTTGTACTTGCACTTCAGTATTTGTAGTGTTAGGAGTAGGAGTGGACACTAGCTCCCCCTGAACCTGTGCAGTAATAAGAATATGAGCAATGTCTTTTATAGTAAAATACATTAGCTCCCCCTATACCTGAGCAGGAGTAGATACCTTTGGAGCAGGAGTGGAAACTGGCTCCCCCTGCATTTGTGCAGGTGTTGATACTTCCTGGACCATAGTTGAGTTAAGCTGTTCTTCAACCTGTGTCCTCAGTGGATCTTCTTGTAATTGTTCAGATTCTTGATTTTGTGTAGGGGATTTCACAGGGGTGTCTGGCCTGCTCTCTTCAGGCACATCCTTGGACAGCACCCTATCCCACCTTGAGAATAATCTCATATCCATTCTTCTCATATGATTAATTTTACTCCCTTGCAGTTGCTGCATCACTTCAGGAATCACTCCAGTGAGGTACAGGCTCATGATCCTAGCCATGTTAGGCTTCTTGATTCCTTCTTTGATCTTGTCAAAGATTACTCCTGACCAATCAGTAGGAATAGTAAAAACAATCCTGGTCATCAGGCTGAACATATAGGCAGAAATCCTATCATGTCCACCTGTCTTGCAGAGGATTACTTTCCCAACTACTTCTGACAAGAACTTCCCTTGCTGATTCATACCCTTCCTGTTGAATGCAGCTCCAATCTTCAATCCTGAATCCAGTCCACACCATTGAAGGGCTTCCCTTGTCTTAGATATAGGAACTTCCTCTTCATTCTCAACTACTTGCAATTGGAAGATCTTTCTTAAACTTCTTTGATTAATCTTCACCTTAGTCCCTTGAACAGTGGACTTAATCTTGAGGCCAGTAGAATGGACTGATGCAGAGATAAAGAACTCGTGCACCTCCTTCTTCCAGATTTTAGAAGGTTCTGAGATGAGAAATTCTAACCCTGACTCAGAGAGGAGGGTGATAACTCCTTGAACATCTGGCGGCGCCTCTGCAAAGGCCTGGCGCACCAACTCATACCCTTCATTGATGTTATCTTCAATCCTTGGCGCCATTGTTTTGTCGAGAAAGCTTGAGAGAAGAGAGAAAGATAGACTGTCGACACAGGGTTTTAGTCTCGAAAACCTTGGAAGCGTGTCGACAGAAAGTGTTTTTGACCTATTTATAGCTTCTGTTGAAAGAAGTTCAAAAGGCGCCAAAAACAGTCTAAATGTGTCGACACAGACGGAATGTGTCGACACAAACTTCTATTAACACGACATTTCTTCAGCCTACTATGTGTCGACACCAATTTGTGGTTATGTCGACACCTTGGATACATAGTAGAAGGACAGAAATTCTGTGTCGACTCTAAGGATAAGTGTCGACACATATTCTGTAAGTGTCGACACCATTATTCTGGTTGAGTCGACATTACATTTCTGGTTAAGTCGACAATATAACTCTTAAGTGTCGACACATATTCTCTGTGTCGACACAATATTTCTGACTTGTCGACATAATTTCTCTGAGTCGACACATTATTACTGAATGTGTCGACACATTCTTACTTAGCCAATTTCTGTAACTTCAATGTGTCCTTTTTAACACTTGATTATGTTGTTATTACTTTTACTTACTTATATACCACTTCAATAGCATTGTTAATGATTTTGTTAATACATTAATCAATAGTTAACATACCTAATTCAATTTTGAATTTATTGAATTTGGTTTCATCTAAAGGCTTAGTAAATACATCTGCTATTTGATAATCTGTTTTTACAAATTCCAATGAGATGTCTCCTCTTTCTACATGTTCTCTAAGAAAATGGTATTTGATTTCTATATGCTTAGTTCTACTATGAGAAACTGGATTATTAGCAATAGAAATAGCACTTTTTGAATCACATAAAAGGGGTGTTCTACTTACCTGAATTCCATAATCCTTAAGCTGATGCTGGATCCACAATAGTTGTGCACAGCAGCTTCCAGCAGCAACATACTCTGACTCAGCTGTGGAAATTGCCACACTAGTCTGCTTCTTACTACTCCAAGATATTAGTCTTCCTCCCAGGAATTGACAAGTACCTGTAGTACTCTTTCTATCCTCTCTACATCCTGCAAAATCTGCATCTGAATAGCCTGTTAGTTGAAAATCTCTATTCCTAGGGTACCAAAGACCTAGAGTAGGAGTGCCCTTTAGATATCTCAGAATCCTTTTGACTGCAGTATAATGAGATTCTTTAGGGCAGGCTTGGTACCTAGCACAGACACATGTAGCATACATAATGTCAGGTCTACTAGCAGTGAGATATAGTAGAGACCCAACTATCCCTCTATACAATGATTCATCAACAGGTTTACCTGTCTCATCTTTGCATACAGGCATACTAGTTCCCATAGGAGTTCTCATGGTGGAGGATGACTCCATACCATACTTCTTAATTAATTCTTTGGTGAACTTAGACTGGGATATGGACAATCCATCATCAGTCTGTCTTACTTGGAGTCCCAAGAAGAATTTAAGTTCACCCATACTGCTCATCTCAAACTTCCCTTGCATAAGTTTGGCAAACTTTTTACAAAGGTTGTTTTCAGTAGATCCAAAGATTATGTCATCAACATAGATCTGGACTAAGATGATCTTTCCTTTGGATTCCCTAAGGAATAGAGTTTTGTCTATCTTTCCTCTTGAGAATTTATTCTCAATGAGGAAGGTAGACAGGGTTTCATACCAAGCCCTTGGAGCTTGTTTTAACCCATACAAAGCTTTCCTAAGCTTATACACAGAATCAGGTTTAAGAGAATCTACAAAACCTGATGGCTGCTCTACATATACTTCTTCTTTAAGATCACCATTCAGAAATGCTGACTTCACATCCATCTGGTATACTTTGAAGTCTTGGTAGGCTGCATAGGCAAGGAACATTCTGATTGCCTCCAGCCTTGCTACTGGAGCAAAGGTTTGATCAAAGTCAATCCCTTCTTCCTGCCTGTATCCTTTTGCAACCAATCTTTCTTTATTCTTTACTATTATTCCACTTTCATCTAGCTTGTTCCTATAGATCCACTTAGTGCCAATTATGTTGTGGCCTCTTGGTTTAGGAACAAGCTCCCAGACTTTGCACCTTCTGAATTGATTCAGCTCCTCTTGCATAGCATCAATCCAGTGCTGGTCTTGGATAGCTTCTTCAAACTTCTTAGGTTCCATTTGGGACAAGAAACTAGAATGCAAAACTGTGCTTTGATTTCTGCTTCTAGTTTGAACTCCTTGTCTTGGATCACCAATTATCTGATCAGTAGGATGATCTCTTAGATATCTTATAGCTGGAGGTAGATTCCCTTCAGGTTGAGCATCTCCAGCTTCTTCATTCTGCTGTTCCTCTTGGTTTTCATCAGCTTCCATTATCTCTTGTACTCCCCCTGGACAGCAGCCTTCATTTTCCAATGCTCCATCTTCCTTTGAAGCTTCAGCAATGGAGAGCTTGTCCATCTTCTTGCTTATACCTGTTGAGTCATTTGATCTACAAGACAACTCACAATTGATTAATCTTGTTTCATCAAATACAACATGCACTGATTCTTCAACAACTTGAGTAGTTAAGTTGAAGACTCTATAGGCCTTACTATTTGTGCTGTACCCAACAAATATCCCATCCTGGGATTTGGCAGCAAACTTAGTCAAATATGACTTGCCATTGTTAAGTATATAGCACTTGCAACCAAAAATCCTAAAATAGGATAGATTTGGTTTTCTGCCTTTCACAATCTCATAGGGAGTCTTTCTGTGGCTTTTGGTGATAGAAGCCCTATTGATGACATGACAAGCAGTGTTAACTGCCTCAGCCCAAAAATATTCTGGGAGAGAGGTGTCACTCAATAGAGTTCTACTAGCTTCAATTAATGTTCTATTCTTTCTTTCAGCAATTCCATTTTGCTGAGGTGTTCTAGGTGAGGAGAACTCTTGGAAAATCCCAAAGTCTATACACAAGTTTGTTATGCTTTCAGATTAAAACTCAGTACCATGGTCACTTCTGATTTTGACCACTGTACTATTCAGTTCATTCTGAATTTGCTTTACAAAATTAAGTAATACACTTGGGTTTCAGATTTTTGTCTCAGAAAGAACACCCATGTAAATCTAGAATAGTCATCTACAACCACTAGAGTGTAGACCTTCCTACCTAGACTGTGAACTGGCATAGGACCAAATAGATCCATATGCAAGAGGTATAAGAACCTCACAGAATCCTTGTTTTCAAGGCTTTGAAATGAGGTTTTTGTCTGCTTACCCTTTTGACAAGCTGAGCATACCCCTTCCTTTATACACTTAACTTGAGGCCCATTCCTCACTAGTTCTTTACTAAAGAGTTGGCCAATTGTCTTGTAGTTTAGATGAGCCAATCTCTTGTGCCACTTAACACAATGAGAAGCATTGTCATCAGCTACAAGACAAATGGGGGAAGCCTTATTCTCACATTCAAAATTAAGGCAATACACATTTCTCTTCCTATACCCAGTCAATATGATCTCTTGATCACTTGACCTTTTGATATGACATCCATCCTTACTAAATGAAATGTCATATCCTAGATCACTCAGCTGGCTTATGCTTATTAGATTATGTTTCAAACCTTTTACATAGGCCACTTGGGTGATAGTAATTAGGTTAGAAGAAATGTTACCAAACCCTTTGATGACTCCTTTTTCAGATCCACCAAAGATCACTTTATGTCCATCTTTGACAGATGAATACTCCTTCAGCAGCCCCTTTGTTCCAGTCATGTGCCTGGAACAACCACTATCCAAGTACCATATAGGGGCATGGTTACTTGGATTCACCTGCAATACAGAATTACTTACCCTTAGAACCCAAGTAAGTCTTGGGTCCTTGGTTCAGGTTAGCATTAATAAAGTTATCATAACCTCTTCTAACAGGTAGACTCTTATTCTTTATAACACTTGTGTTATACCAGCAGTCCAATGCAAAATGACCCCTCTTGCCACAGCACCAGCATTCAAACTTATTGTATCTAGATCTAGATACATCCTTGTCAGAAGCATTTCTGTTCATTGCTGGTGCTGTTGCAACTTCACTTACTGATTTCTTAAAACCATTGGGTTTATGACCATAGGTAGGCCTGCTTGCCATAACACCCTTGTTCTTCAGAGCATTTGTCTTAATATGATCCTGAATGTCTTCATGATCATATATGTTAGAAGGCACTT
This sequence comes from Platanthera zijinensis, assembly GCA_039513925.1. Lineage (NCBI taxonomy): Eukaryota > Viridiplantae > Streptophyta > Magnoliopsida > Asparagales > Orchidaceae > Platanthera > Platanthera zijinensis. Next base: position 166,397,030 of record CM077085.1, read on the forward strand.
TCTCCTTACTAAACTTTATGGGGACTGAAAGGTTTAGTGGCTGAATAGGGGCTTTGCCTTTCCTCTTGAATCTGCCAGCCCTGGAGTTACCTTTAAATCCTAATCCAGCCTTACCCTTCTGAGTGACAAATTCATCTATCAAGGGTAAGACAGATTTTGGCTTAGAGTAACTAGCCACTAACTCCCTTTCAATTCTAAGTCTGGCCTCCAGACTCTTTACTTGATCATTAGTATAATTAATTGTGCCCATCTGAATAATAGTTATATTCTTCAGCTTGGCAATTTCAGTCAACTTTTGATCAAGGACTTTTTCTAACTCAGTTGTTGCAATCCTTAGATCAGCAATTTCCTGAGCCTGTGATTTAACCAGGTTCTTGCTTTTCTTAAGGGCCTGCAACAAGTCCCCATACTTGTCTATCAATTGATAGACATCTCCTTCAGATCCAGATGCATCTTCATCACCTGATGCAGATGTAGCTGATTCTTCACTTGTATTACAAACAGATGTACAAGAAGGACAGTTTACCTCATTAGGACCAGACTGATTCTGGCATAGGTCCTCTTCTGATCTTGTCATCAAACCCATGCATTGATGTTCATTGATGGAGTCTAGCAACTGCATAAACTCCTCTTCCTCAGATGCAGCATATAATCCAATATATGCTTCAGCTTCAGATCCTGATTCTGAAGTTGACTGGTCTGACAGACTTTTATCTTTCTTTGCTACAAAGGATTTCTCCTTCTTGCCTTTCTGATAAGTCTTCTTCTTTTCTGAAGATTCCTTCCTTTTGTCAGGACAATCAGCCACTACATGTCCAGGCTTATTGCAACAATAGCAGACAATCTTTGAAGTAGTGGCTTTGCTGGGCTTTGATCTGCTTTTCTCTTTCCTTGATGACCTTCTCTTCTGATAATAGTCATCAACTTGCTGTGATGTGGAAGGCCTAGACTTCCATTGCTTCTTTTTCAAGAACCTTTGGAATTGCCTTGTGAATGCAGCAAAGTCTGCATCTGAATCACAGCTTTCTGAACCCTTATTTGAATTTTCAGAACTATCTTCTTCAACTTCTTTTGGAGGAGATGGTGATTTCCTCCTACTCTTTCTAGTGGCTTCAGCATTAAATGCCACAGTCTTTTCTCTATGCTCTCCTCTAGTGTTTCTTTCCTCCTCCTTCCTAACCAGAAGTTGCATTTCATAGGATAGCAACTTTCCAAACAGGGTTGGAGGAGATATCTCTGCCAATTTAGCCACTTCTCTTATGGCACAGATTTTTGTATCCCAGTCCTTTGATAAGGATCTTAAGAATTTGTCATTCAGTTCATAGGTACTGAAGACTCTTCCATAGGAGATTAGCTCATTCACAATTCTATAGAATTTCTTATAGCACTCAGTTATGCTATCAGATTTTCCTTGTCTAAAGCTTTCATACTCCTGATTTAGCATAGACTTTCTGTCCAGCCTTACTTCTTCAGATCCCTCCATGTAGACAATCAATGTGTCCCACATCTCCTTGGAGGTCTTGCAGTGAATCAGATTCTGAAATGTTGAATCATCTATGGCACTGACAATGATGTTCTGTGCCCTTTTGTCCATGGTTGCCAAGATAATTTCATCCTTGGTCATTTCTGAATAAGTCTTTGGTATTTGGATATTTGCATCAAGAACAGATATCTTCATTAGAATGAAGGGGCCTTCCTGTACTGTGATGTAAATCCTTGGGTCAGATGCTTCCATAAACAATCTGTCTCTTTCTTTCCAGATCCCAAAGATTTCCTTCTTGCATATGGGTAATTTCATAGATTCTAGCTCCTTATGATTCTCTCCAGAACCCATCTTCTTGATTCTTGGATCTGCCTTTCAGATCTACCTCAGACTGTTAAGTCCTTTTTGAGGAACCTCCCTCTGATACCACTTGATAGTTTAACTTTCAAGGCAGCCTAAACACCTAGAGGGGGGGGTGAATAGGTTCTGCTTTTCTTATAAAAACTTCTAGGCAGAATTCAATTCAATAGCTAACACAATAAGCACAGCAATCACAGAAATCAAAACATCACAGATTGCACAATGTTTTATAGTGGTTCCCCAAGGTCTGGGTACATCCACTTTCCCCCTTCACCTATCTAGCAGTATGCTAGATTCGGCCAAACTTCCTCTTATCTCAGATCAATAGATCCTACAACTCAGAACCCAACTGGTTCCTACAACTCAGGCACAACTGCCCTACCTCAGCCTTGCCCCAAGGCTTACAACTCAGAGAATATCCTTCTCCTACACTCAGGCAAACAGCCCTACCACTCAGAGTTCAACACTCCTACACTCAGCCTTTATATCATAGGCTTACAACTCAGATCTGTGTAAACAGATCCTACAGAAATATAGAAAAGATTGTTTAACTGTCTTGTAAAAGTTGAGAGAGAAAAGGCCAAGACAATTCTTGATCAGCTGATGCAATCAACTGTATCTGAGCCTTCTTCAAGGCTTCTTGAAAATGAACTTAGCTGAGTTGATTCCAAACAGCTTCTTGAGAATCCACTGGTGGTTTCTTTCTTCTTCTTCAAATTCTGACTTGATCTCTCTCTATCCAGCACTTTGAATGATTCTTCTGAATTCTGATTAGAACTCTTCTTAGATCTATCCTTAGATAGTCTTCTTAGATCTCCCGGAGAAGATCTTCTTAAGTGACCAGCACTTTCTTGAAATGAATAGAATTGTAATCCTTCTCCACTTTTTGATTCAATGTATTTCAAAAGATCAGTTGTTTGCCTTCTTCCTTTTCTTCTGAATCTGTCTATTTATAGACATTCTTCATGGTAACCGGCAGATCCGGTTTCTAACCATTTTCTGACAAGTCTGACAGCTTCAGTTAACCGGTGGCAACCCACAGCCGTCAAGTCTTCAAACAAGTCCTGTGCCTTAGTCTTGAACCACAAGTTATTGAAACAGTCTGTCAGAAAGTGTCGAGACCATCTGTCTATCTGTGTCGACACAATTGACTTTGGTGTCGACACAGTCTTCAGTGATGTCGACTAAGTTGTCTTTGAGTCGACACAGCTTCTTCTAAAAATAACTTGGTCTTGACTCTTCAGTGTGTCGACACAAGTCCTGTGTGTCGACACAGTTGTTGTAGAATCATAACTTAGTAAGTGTCGACTTAATCACAATGTGTCGACACATTCTGCTGGTGTCGACAAACTTGAGGTCGACTATTTTCTTCTGTGTCGACACATTCAGCTGAAGTCGACAATTCTGAGATCGACTATACTCTTCTGTGTCGACACATTCTCCCAGAGCTGTGTCGACTCTTTTCTTCTGTGTCGACACAAATTCCCAGAGTTGTGTCGACTCTTTTCTTCTGTGTCGACACAAATTCCCAGTGATGTGTCGACTTACTTCTTCTGTGTCGACACTTTCTCCCAGTGTAGTTGTAGACTAACTGCTATGTGTCGACACTGCTTCCCAGTGTTGTGTCGACTATTTTCTTCTATATGTCGACACTGCTTCCTCTGTGTCGACACTTGGACTTAGAATTTTTTCTGCATACTTTATCAATTCTTCACCTGCACATGTCAACTTAAAACAACATCAAATACACCTTGATGTATATCATTGAGCTAGGTTGGGCTTCTTCAAATCAGGTACACATTTTCCAATGTACCCAACAGCTGGTGCTGTTGCAACTTCACCTACTGATTTCTTAAAACCATTGGGTTTATGACCATAGGTAGGCCTGCTTGCATTTACACCCTTGTTCTTCAGAACATTAGTCTTAATATGACCTTGAATGTCTTCATGATCATATATGTTAGAAGGCACTTTCACCTTACTAAACTTTATGGGGACTGAAAGGTTTAGTGGCTGAATAGGGGCTTTGCCTTTCCTCTTGAATCTGCCAGCCCTGGAGTTACCTTTAAATCCTAATCCAGCCTTACCCTTCTGAGAGACAAATTCATCTATCAAGGGTAAGACAGATTTTGGCTTAGAGTAACTAGCCACTAAATCCCTTTCAATTCTAAGTCTGGCCTCCAGACTCTTCACTTGATCATTAGTATAATTAATTGTGCCCATCTGAATAATAGTTATATTCTTCAGCTTGGCAATTTCATTTAATTTTTGATCAAGGACTTTTTCTAACTCAGTTGTTGCAACCCTTAGTTCAGCAATTTCCTGAGCCTGAGTTTTAACCAGGTTCTTGCTTTTCTTAAGGGCCTGCAACAAGTCCCCATACTTGTCTATCAATTGATAGACATCTCCTTCAGATCCAGATGCATCTTCATCACTTGATGCAGATGTAGCTGATTCTTCACTTGTACTACAAACAGATGTACTGGAAGGACATTTTACCTCATTAGGACCAGACTGATTCTGGCATATGTCCTCTTCTGATCTTGTCATCAACCCCATGCATTGATGTTCATTGATGGAGTCTAGCAACTGCATAAACTCCTCTTTCTCAGATGCAGCATATATTCCAATATATGCTTCAGCTTCAGATCCTGATTCTGAAGTTGACTGGTCTGACAGACTTTTATCTTTCTTTGCTACAAAGGATTTCTCCTTTTTGCCTTTCTGATAAGTCTTGTTCTTTTCTGAAGATTCCTTTCTCTTGTCAGGACAATCAGCCACTATATGTCCAGGCCTATTGCAACAATAACAGACAATCTTTGAAGTAGTGGCTTTGCTGGGTTTTGATCTGCTCTTCTCTTTCCTTGATGACCTTTTCTTCTTATAATAGTCATCAACTTGCTGTGATAGGGAAGGCCTAGACTTCCACTGCTTCTTCTTCAAGAACCTCTGGAATTGTCTTGTGAATGCAGCAAAATCTGCATCTGAATCACAGCTTTCAGAACCCTTGTTTGAACTTTCAGAACTATCTTCTGTAACTTCCTTAGGAGGAGATGGTGATTTCCTCCTATTCTTTCTAGTGGCTTCTGCATTGAATGCCACAGTCTTTTCTCTATGCTCTCCTCTTGAGTTTCTTTCCTCCTCCTTCCTCACCATAAGTTGCATTTCATAGGATAGCAACTTTCCAAACAGGGTTGGAGGAGATATCTCTGCCAATTTAGCCACTTCTCTTATGGCACAGATCTTTGTATCACAATCCTTTGATAAGGATCTTAAGAATTTGTCATTCAGTTCATAGGTACTGAAGACTCTTCCATAGGATATTAGCTCATTCACAATTCTATAGAATTTCTTATAGCACTCAGTTATGCTATCAGATTTTCCTTGTCTAAATCTTTCATACTCCTGATTTAGCATAGACTTCCTGTCCAGCCTTACTTCTTTAGATCCCTCCATGTAGACAATCAATGTGTCCCACATTTCCTTGGAGGTCTTGCAGTGAATCAGATTCTGAAATGTTGAATCATCTATGGCACTCACAATAATATTCTGAGCTCTTTTATCCATGGTTGCCAAGATGATTTCATCCTTGGTCATTTCTGAATAACTCTTTGGAGTTTGGATATTTGCATCAAGAACTGATACCTTCATTGGAATGAAGGGGCCTTCCTGTACTGTGATGTAAATTCTTGGGTCAGATGCTTCCATAAACAGTCTGACTCTTTCTTTCCAAATTCCAAAAATTTCTTTCTTGCATATGGGTAATTTCATAGACCCTAGCTCCTTATGATTCTCTCCAGAACCCATCTTCTTGAATCTTGAATCTGCCTTTCAGATCTACCTCAGACTGTTAAGTCCTTTTTGAGGAACCTCCCTCTGATACCACTTGATAGTTTTACTTTCAAGACAGCCTAAACACCTAGAGGGGGGGGGGTGAATAGGTTCTACTTTTTTATAAAAACTTTTAGGCAGAATTCAATTCAATGGCTAACACAATAATCACAGCAATCACAGAAAATAAAACATCACAGATTGCACAATGATTTATAGTGGTTCCCCAAGGTCTGGGTACATCCACTTTCCCCCTTCACCTATCTAGCAGTATGCTAGATTCGGCCAAACTTCCACTAATCTCAGATCAACAGATCCTACAACTCAGAACCCAACTGGTTCCTACAACTCAGGCACAACAGCCCTACCTCAGCCTTGCCCCAAGGCCTACAACTCAGAGAAGACCCTTCTCCTACACTCAGGCAAACAGCCCTACCACTCAGAGTTCAACACTCCTACACTCAGCCTTTATAACACAGGCTTAAAACTCAGATCTGTGTAAACAGATCCTACAGAAATATAGAAAATATTATTTAACTGTCTTGCCTGAATTGAGAGAGAAAAGGCCAAGACAATTCTTGATCAGCTGATGAAATCAACTGTATCTGAGCTTTCTTCAAAGCTTCTTGAATATGAACTTAGCTGAGTTGATTTCCAAACAGCTTCTTGAGAATCCACTGGTGGTTTCTTTCTTCTTCTCCAAATTCTGGCTTGATCTCTCTCTATCCAGCACTTTGAATGATTCTTCTGAATTCTGATTAGAACTCTTCTTTGATCTATCCTTAGATAGTCTTCTTTGATCTTCCGGAGAAGATCTTCTTAAGTGCCTAGCACTTTCTTGAAATGAATTGGATTGTAATCCTTCTCAACTTTTTGATTCTTATCAATGTTTTCAAAAGTTACTTTCTCCTTCTGAATCTGTCTATTTATAGACTTTCTTCATGGTAACCGGCTGATCCGGTTTCTAACCGTTTTCTGACAAGTCTGACAGCTTCAGTTAACCGGTGGCAACCCACAGCTGTCAAGTCTTCAAACAAGTCCTGTGCCTTAGTCTTGAACCACAAGTTGTCGAGACAGTCTGTCAGAAAGTGTCGAGACCATCTGTCTATCTGTGTCGACACAATTGATCTTGGTGTCGACACAGTCTTCAGTGATGTCGACTAAGTTGTCTTTGAGTCGACACAGCTTCTTCTGAAAATAACTTGGTCTTGACTCTTCAGTGTGTCGACACAAGTCCTGTGTGTCGACACAGTTGTTGTAGAATCATAACTTAGTAAGTGTCGACTTAGCCTTCAGGTGTCGACACAGTCTTCTTCTAACACTGCTATAATGTGTCGACTCAATCACAATGTGTCGACACATTCTGCTGGTGTAGACAAACTTGAGGTCGACTATATTCTTCTGTGTCGACACATTTTCCCAATGTTGAGGTCGACGCTTTTCTTCTGTGTCGACACAAATTCCCAATGTTGTGTCGACTTACTTCTTCTGTGTCGACACTCTTTCCCAGTATTTGTTGTAGACTAACTGCTATGTGTCGACATATTTCCTCTGTGTCGACACTTTTTCCCAGTGTAGTTGTAGACTAACTGCTATGTGTCGACACTGCTTCCCAGTGTTGTGTCGACTACTTTCTTCTATGTGTCGACACATCCTTCTCTATGTCGACACTTGGACTTAGAATTTTTTTTCTGCATACTTTATCAATTCTTCACCTGCACATGTCAACTCAAAACAACATCAAATACACTTTGATGTATATCATTGAGCTAGGTTGGGCTTCTTCAAATCAGGTACACATTTTCCAATGTACCCAACAACCGGGATTTCAATTTCATCAAGAAAATTCAAAAAAAGGAAAACTTGGCAAGGGCAAGAATACCACTTGCCTCAATCACAGCGAAACTTTGGACTGCTTTCCTCCTCTTCGCACGGATCAAAACGGCCGCAACACCTAGAACAAAAACTTGGCCATTAATGGCGGAAAACTTCCAAAACCGAAAATTCCAATCCTCCCAGAACTCCACGAAAATCGAATTTCTTACCGCAGGAATGAAGGTCTTGACGAGAGCAATCCAAATCCACTCTCGGAATCGAATTCCGTCCACAAACGCTCCTGGAATCGGCGTCCGAAGGCAAGGGTAGGCGGTTTCTCCGTTTCCTCGTACAGGGCCGGCGGTTTCGAGCGTGAAGAAGATGATCGGGGGTTTTATTCTCTCTCTATATATATATATATATAATTATATAATTATATAATTAATTACAAAATTACATAAAGCACCACATCGACGCGAAAACCGAACTACCTCGGAATTCGACGAAATTCGCACCGTAGCTAAATACCCACGCTACGAACACAACGGCGAAGTCGAAATTACTTTTCGACAAACAGAACTCGAGTTATACCCAAATAAAGCCAAACACCAACATCCCCCGAGAGGCCACACCGGGTCACCCAAAACGACTCGGCTTGCTAGGGAGATCTTGCCAACAGGCTACAGAATAGGGCACTCAGTTCTAAGGAGCTAAACCACACTCCACAAATGGCACAAGCCACGGAAACGCATCATCGTAACGCCAAACGAGAATAAAAATAATCGCTGAAAAAACGGGGCGTTACAGTCACCCCCCCTAAAAGAAAGTTTCGTCCCGAAACTTTACGCACAACCCTCCTACAAAAGAAGGAAAAGTAACAAACAGAATTTACAAAGGGAAACATACCGATCAAATCAGCGAAACAGGTGAGGGTACGCCCTCTTCATGGCCGACTCTAGCTCCCAAGTCGCGCTCTCCAAATCCTGATTTTTCCATAGAACTTTCACCATCGGTATGGACTTCTTTCGTAGCACACGCTCCTGAGTATCCAAAATACGAACTGGCACCTCAACAAAAGAGAGGTTGGGCTCCAACTGGGGCTTAACATCCAAGAGTTGCCCACTGCTGCGCACACACTTCCGCAATTGGCTAACATGAAAAACATTATGAACACCAGGGAAGTTCGCTGGCAAATCCAATCTATAAGCAGACACACCAATCCGCTCCAAGACCTCAAACGGGCCCACATACCTTGGGTCCAATTTCCGATTTTTCCAAATCTCTTCACACCAACCATTGGAGAAACCTTGAGATATACATGATCCCCTACTAAGAACTCCAAAGCAGACCTACGCCGATTGGCGTTCTTTTCATACCTCTCCTGAGCTAACCGAAGCTTCTCCCGAATAAGCTTCACGGCGACTTCCATCTCTTCCAGAGCATCTGGACCGAACAAAGGGTTCTCACCAGCCTCAGCCCAAAACAACGGAGTCCTACAGCGTCTCCCATACAAAGCTTCGAACGGAGCAATCTGCAAGCTTTCCTGATAACTGTTATTATAAGCAAATTCCATGAGTCGCAGACGCTCATCCCACGCTCCACCGTGGTCTAAAATATAGCACCTGATCATATCCTCAACAATTTGATTGACCCGCTCCGTCTGCCCATTGGTCTGAGGGTGGTACGCAGTAGAATACCTCAGATCTGTACCCAAACCCTCCTGCAGACTCTGCCAGAAACGAGAAGTAAACCGGGAGTCTCGATCAGAAATGATGCTAACCGGCACACCGTGGAGTCGGATGACTTCATTCAAGTACAACTCCGCTATCCTCCTCATCGGGTAATCAATCTTATAAGGTACGAAGCGAGCACACTTCGTCAATCTATCCACTATAACCCAAACAGAATCAAATCCTCTTGGGGATTTTGGCAAACCCGTAATGAAGTCCATAGATATACTCTCCCACTTCCAAGTCGGGATCTCTAGCGGAGTCAACTTACCACCAGGCCTTCCATGATCGGCCTTCACACGCTTGCAAGTGTGACACTCAGCAACATATCGGGCTATATCTCCTTTCATACCATACCACCAGGCAACTTGCCTTAAGTCACGGTACATCTTCGTAGATCCTGGATGGTAGGCAACGCTGGAACCATGAGCCTCACTGCAAATCATACCTCTAATGTCCCCAACAGCGGGAACGCAAAACCTGCCGCGGTACTTCAAAGTACCCGCATCATCAATAGTAAAATCTGGCAACTCTCCCTTCTCTGTCCTGGTAAAAAGGTGCAACAGATCCGGATCGTCCTTCTGATGCAGTCTAGTCAAAGAAATCCAGGACGGCTCTGTCACTGACAAACTACTCTACAAACCACAGCATCCCGCTGAAATATCCATAAGGAGGAACTCCTCAACTAACCGATCGGCGGAGAGGTTAAAGATCTTTCCCGTCTTTCGGCTCAGGGCGTCGGCCACCACATTGGCCTTGCCCGGATGATACTGGATTTCTACGTCATAATCCGCCACATACTCAAGCCACCGCCGCTGACGCAGATTCAACTCCTTCTGCGTGAACACGTACTTTAGGCTCTTATGGTCAGTAAAAATCTTGCACTGAGCCCCATAAAGTAAGTGCCTCCACAACTTCAATGCATAGATAACCGCTGCAAACTCAAGGTCATGCGTTGGATAATTCTTCTCATGAGTCTTCAGCTGCCTTGACCCATAAGCGATTACTTTTCCATCCTGCATTAATACGCATCCCAGTCCTATATGCGAAGCATCCACATACACATCATAATCCACGCCCTCAGTAGGAAGGGTCAGAACGGGAGCAGTACACAATCTCCTCTTTAACTCCTGAAAAGCTTCTTCGCACTTCTCGCTCCAAACAAAAGCCACATTCTTCTGAGTCAGCTTGGTCAAAGGTGCGGCTAGAGAAGAGAAACCCTCCACGAATCTCCTGTAATAGCCAGCCAACCCTAAGAAACTTCTGATCTCCTTAGGAGTGTTCGGCCTACTCCAATCCATCACTGCTGCAATCTTTTCTGGGTCAACCGAGATCCCATCCTTGTTCACCACATGGCCTAGAAAAGAAACCTGAGGCAACCAAAATTCGCACTTGCTCAACTTGGCGAATAACTTGTGGTTCCTCAACTCTGACAGGACCAAACGCAAATGCTGCTCATGCTCCTCAGCACTGCGAGAATAAACCAACACGTCATCAATGAAGACCACCACGAACTTGTCTAGGAAATCCTTGAATACCTGATTCATCATGTCCATGAAAGCTGATGGTGCATTGGTCAAACCAAACGACATCACCAAAAACTCGAAGTGTCCATGCCTCGACCTAAACGCAGTCCATGGAATATCTGCCTTACGGATCCTGAGCTGATGATAGCCCGAACGAAGATCGATCTTGGAGAACACCGTGCTACCACGCAACTGGTCAAATAAATCATCGATCCTCGGCAGAGGATACCTGTTCTTGATAGTGACCTTGTTCAACTCTCTATAGTCGATGCAAAGCCGCATCGACCCATCTTTCTTCTTTACGAACAAAACAGGAGCACCCCAAGGCGACGAACTCTGCCTGATAAAACCTTTAGCCAACAACTCATCTAACTGAATTCGCAACTCCTCTAACTCACGAGGGGCCATCCGGTACGGCGCCTTAGCAATAGGACGCGTACCCGGCTCCAAATAAATAACAAACTCCACATCCCGCTCAGGAGGGATACCAGGAAGATCATCAGGAAAAACATCGGCGAAACCACGAACAATAGGAATCTCCTCCAAGCGTGGCACGCTAACAACGGTTCCAACCGCCGAGACTAAACAAACACAACAATCAGAAAGAAACAATCTCTGAACACATACCGCAGAGAGAACAGGAGAATCCTGACACGGATCAGCATACACGCTGCCGGGCTGACCGTCGTACCTGATGAAGTCCAAGCGCTTTCCTTTGCACTGAATGACCGTATCATACCGAGAGAGCCAGTCCATGCCCAAAATGACATCGAAGTCCTCTAGATCAATCATCTTCAGGTCCGCCTTCGCAAGAAAATCCCCCAACAAAACCGGGCAATCCAAAATACCCAAATCTGACAACACAGATTCACCAGAGGGAAACTTGACACGGAAGGAATCCCGAACACGATCTAGAGACAACCGATGACGCTCCACAAAGGCTCTAGCCACGAACGAGTGGGTAGCGCCGGAGTCAAACAGAACACGCGCCCAGCGGTTCTTCACCTTAAATTTCCCTATAGGAGCGCACAAAGCTAAGGAACTAGCACAACAGTACCGCAAATAATCTAGCAACTAAACTACCAGGCTAGAAAGAAAACAACAAACAACTAACCTGAGATCACCTGGGTCGAAGTCTGAGCCTCCTCGGAAGAAATCACGTTCAGCTTCCCTTTTCCCTTGTCCACTCGCTGAGGTGGAGGTAAAGCCTGTAACGGAACTGCAGGAAGAGCTGGCTGAAACTGAGGACACCTCGACTTGATGTGACCCTTCTGCCCACACTGAAAGCAGATTTTATCCTTGGACCAACACTGGGTCGCATCATGGCCGGATCGCTTGCAAACTGAACAGGAGACATCTCTCCTAGGAGCACCCTGAATCGCATGAACCTGCTCCTTCTTCTGAGCTGCCGCCTTCTTGAAACACCTCTCGACAGGATGGCATGACCGGCCACAAAAACTGCACACCACCCTGCTCCTCTTTCCCGGAACAGCATCGGGTACCAGGGGTTTCTTCTCCTCTACCAACTTCCTCTTATCCTTCTTCAACTGCTGGCCTCTGCTCTTCGCCGTCTCAATAGCCTCCACCTTCAGAGCAGCCTCTACTACACCTGCATAAGACACTGACCCATAAGCACTGGTCAACTGCTGCACCTCACTCCTCAAACCACCGAGGAATTGCTTAACTCGATCAGCCTCAACGCTGACCAATCCAGGGGCAAAACGGCTCAACTTACTAAACTCTACCTCATACTCACCCACCGTGAGTTGCCTTTGCTTCAGATGGAGGAAGTCGTTCATGAGGCAGTCACGCTCGACCGAGGGTAAGAACTTCCTCAACAGCATCTCCTTGAACACTTCCCAAGAGCATCCGGCTACCAGGCTCTCCTTCTCTCTCAGCCACCAACTCTTAGCCAAACCTTTAAGCTGATAGGCGGCTATCATCACCCTCTGATCATCTGCAATCCCTGAGTACGAGAACATCTCCTCCATGGAGATCAGCCAGTCGTCTATCACCATGAAATATGCCTTCCCATCATAAGTGGGAGGGCTCAGCCTCTGAAACTGCGTGATGAAGGCCATCTCTGCTGGCACCACCACTGGAGGTCTCAAGGGTGCAGGAGGAGGAGGAACAGCTAACCCCCCTGCAGGAACTTGCGCACCCTGAGCCTTCCCTGCCACAACCGCCACCAAAGACTGAATCTGGGCTTGCACCTCCTCCAACTGCCTACCCATAGCTTCGCTACTCTGTCGCAGACCCTCGATCACCGCATCATTCTGAGCTCCAGAAGATTCACCCTCAGACAGGGGAGTCGATCGAGTCGCAGGACGCCTAGCCATCCTAAAAATCATTACAACGCAAATCAGATCCAAATCCCACGACTAGAACCGACTACCAGTACAGACAATACATATGTAGATATAGACTTAAAGCTGCTAAACTTGCTCTGATAGTTTATCTTCTTCACAATAATTAGATGATATGCCCTATCCTAGGATGGTTAACCACCACCTCACTAACTCTTGTGCCTAGATCGGATGCATGAACTTATGTTAATTTAAAAACTCATGTGTGTACATATGTCATCCTGCAAATCTTTAGCTCGGCGCGTTGTGCTTATGCAATGATATGATATGCATGATTGTGCTATGCATTCTAAAAAAAAGGCCCTAGTGCATGCTATGAGCAGCGTACGCATGAAAATGTTATGCATCCCATACTACATAACATTTCCATGCAACGAAAAAGAAACGTGCTAGTCGCAGTCATGTGGTGAGGTTATGCATCCCATACTACATAACCCTCACATGTAGCCCCTATGGTGGATCCATATACGAACACATATTATGCATCCCATACTACATAATATGCCCCGTATACTTCATGTTATGCTATGAGTGTAGTGTTCGTGCTTTTGCCAAGACGTGCTGATGACATATCGGTGTGTGAATGACATGATGCAGAACTACTAAAAGCGAACAAAGGAAGGTTGCTCAACTAACTTGTCAAGCAACCTCCCTCTGATACCAACTGTCACAACCCGCATTTTTTTCCGAATTAAGAAATATCAGAGTAAGAGAAAACACGCGTCATGATGCCACGTCAAGCAGGGGATAACTGCTGACGTTCAGGCAAAACCAACTACCAACTTAATGAAAGAAAATCATGTGATTAATGATTAGAAAATCAGTTATAATTAGAGTCTGTATCCCTCGGCTCAGTGGATCACCTAGTCCACGAAAGAAAAACTATATTTATACGCTGCGGAAACATACTTTATTTAGATTTGACATCCTAAGGAGCACATAAGGGTCCCAAGAGAACCACTCATGCTATGCAAGACCCTACATTTAATTTATATAATATATAAGAAAACGGTCTTTATACGTGATTTGGAAAATAGTGATTTCGCTTTATAAAACATGCTGATCATGAGCTTTATTTATAATAATAATTATAGTTTAAAAATAACTAGCAACCTAGCATAAAACCTTCTCAGAGCAAGTAGACTATCTCCAGAAAATGGTAGCAGCAATAGTACATATATCTAGTACAAGGTAAAAACTACCAGTGGGCGCCAACAACCTGACACGAACCCACTAGCACAAATATATGTCTGTAAGAAAGTACTGAAAACAACCTCACTAATAAGGTAAACAGAACTCCAAGGTCCGGAAGTCCACCAACAACACCACCTCCAACTAGCCACCAGACTGGCTACAGCTCAGAACCTGGGGTATTCCAAAAGAAAACAGAATACCTCAGCAAGCTAAACAAAGAAAAACTGCATGAAAGAGTCAACCAAAGGACAAAGTAACAGAAAAACATGCAGTAGAAAGAGTCACAACTGTCCACAACAGGACCACAAGAAATGCACAACGTGCAAAGCAACAGCAACGACCCAGCCCAGGAACCACATCCTGTAGGGCCTACTAGGCTACCAAGAGCCAGAATATTGCAAACTACCAAAGAAGAAACTTCTAACACCCTAAACTGTGGGAAGTGATAGTAGCAAAAACAACAACGAGGAACCGGATCGAAGGCAAACGCAGTCCCCCAATCCACCATGTCCAAGTCAAAAGCTCGAGGGTCAACACGTGAAAACACAAGGGACCTTCCACCCGACATGCCCAGCCCGTACCTGGAGCAAGAAAACATGGGTGGCCTTGGCTATATCACCCAACTCCACCCCCATAAAGAGCTACAACCACCACTACTAACCACGACCCATGATTCGGCCTTTAGGAAAATAAAGAAAACGGCCGACAAGGAAAACCCAGAAATACAACTGGAAATCCACTCGGAAATGAAATACAAGGTAAAGGAAGAGTGTTGAAATAAACCAACACGACTAGGCGTTGAGTGAAACCCACTCAGTGCCTACCTAAACTTTGGCGTTGAGCGAGCTAGCCTCACTCGCCGCCAAAATAATACCACTACCCACAAGCCCACTAAAGAATGCGGAGCTCGACGACAGTCGAACGACCAAGGCAGAAGATCCAGAACTCGAGTAGTTGCCTGCCACTTGATTATCTAAACTCCCGCACTCGAAACCATCTAAATTCGCCTAGCAACAGAAAATATACAAAGCGCACGATCAGTGACGCACGATCAGTGGTCGTGCGCACTCATCGGCTGATGATCGTGCGAAGCGAACCTGGAAAACCTGACAGAAAACCTAGCAACTGCGCACGATCAGTGTCGCACGACCACTGGTCGTGCGCACTGTTGCCAGCGCTTGTGCGATTTTCCGAGACAGAACTTTGGAAACTGAAAGACAGCCACGCACGAGCAGAGGCACACGACCAGTGGTCGTGCGCCCTAACGGTTGATGACCGTGCGCGGTCAACCAGCACCGTTTGGAATTTCCCGAACGACACTGGAACGCGCACACGACTCACGCCACTGCAGTAGCAGCAGACAACTATCAACGTCGCGCACCACTACCACACGAACTATGCCTAATCACTCGAGTAATACCATAACGAAAATCGGCAACCACACCCCCCTCCTAACTCTCCCTCTCGGCTACACCCGAACCAGAGCAACAATCAAAATAAAGGAAAACAACGGCTCCACGCCGACAATTTGGATTCCAATCATCACAAAATAGGGGGGGGGTTTCAGTAGGAAGAACTAAGCCCTATAGTTAGCAAGAAAATGAGAACAACAAGGCCTCTAACCTGGGCTAACCGGGATTTCAATTTCATCAAGAAAATTCAAAAAAAGGAAAACTTGGCAAGGGTAAGAATACCACTTGCCTCAATCACAGCGAAGCTTTGTACTGCTTTCCTCCTCTTCGCACGGATCAAAACGGCCGCAACACCTAGAACAAAAACTCGGCCATTAATGGCGGAAAACTTCCAAAACCGAAAATTCCAATCCTCCCAGAACTCCACGAAAATCGAATTTCTTACCGCAGGAATGAAGGTCTTGACGAGAGCAATCCAAATCCACTCTCGGAATCGAATTCCGTCCACAAACGCTCCGGGAATCGGCGTCCGAAGGCAAGGGTAGGCGGTTTCTCCATTTCCTCGTACAGGGCCGGCGGTTTCGAGCGTGAAGAAGATGATCGGGGGTTTTATTCTATATATATATATAATTATATAATTATATAATTAATTACAAAATTACATAAAGCACCACATCGACGCGAAAACCGAACTACCTCGGAATTCGACGAAATTCGCACCGTAGCTAAATACCCACGCTACGAACACAACGGCGAAGTCGAAATTACTTTTCGACAAATAGAACTCGAGTTATACCCAAATAAAGCCAAACACCAACATCCCCCCGAGAGGCCACACCGGGTCACCCAAAACGACTCGGCTTGCTAGGGAGATCTTGCCAACAGGCTACAGAATAGGGCACTCAGTTCTAAGGAGCTAAACCACACTCCACAAATGGCACAAGCCACGGAAACGCGTCATCGTAACGCCAAACGAGAATTAAAATAATCGCTGAAAAAACGGGGCGTTACAGTCAATGCCAGACTTAATGACAAACTAGGCTTGGGAGCTTTATCAAGTCAGCCTCCTATTCTTCAGAAAAATATTTTATCAACCCCCATAAAATTCATCTCTGCTAAAGAAAATTAAAAAGAAGTTGTATAAATCACAAATAAAGATACTAAAGTTTTACCAAAGACTAAATCAAAACAAAATAAAAATTCACAGAAAAATCATGTTCAACAAAATTCGTCTAACTCAGATCGACGAAAATAGTATTATTCATCGAATGGCGATCGACGCTATCTGAACCCAGAATTTGGGTATAATTACTCATCTGCAGGTGATCGAAGAAATCATTATGATTCGTCGAACTGAGATCGACGATCGTGGAATGCAGAATATTAACTCTATTATTCAGTGAACCGAGATCGACGAAATCAATACCTTTTGTCGAACTCAGATCGACGAACTCAATTAAAATTGTCGAACTCATTTTCTCAAAACAAAAACTTTAACTCATATCAAAATAATAATCAATGACAAATAATTGTTAATCCTTTTACCCAATGGATAATTCCTCCTAGGAGATATCACCCATTAGGTTATAAGGATCAACCAGATTGTTCTTATATTTTCGGTTATTCTTATGAAAGAAATCAAGGACCCAAGGTAACCTGGGTCAAAAATACCTAATTTGCTTTCTTGCAGGTAAAGAACTATCCTACCATAGAGGAACAGTGGTACTTGGATAGTGGTTGCTCAAAACACATGACAGGTTAGAAGGCCAATCTCAGTGATTTCCAGGCAATACTTGGACACAGTTATCTTTGGAGACTCCAACTGTTGACAAACAGAAGGCTATGGAAATGTCAAGGTTGGAGCAGTGACATTCAAGAAAGTTTCTTATATGAATGGTCTGAATCATAACCTCATCTCCATAAGTTAGTTATGTGATGAAGGTTATCAGGTAACCTTTAACAAGTCCTTAAGAATTATGTCTTCTAGTTTAAATAAAAATATTTTAACTGGTATTAGACAAGGTAATATTTATCTAGTTAATATTAATTCTACAAAATCTAATTTTTTTTATTTAATCAGATTAGTAAAGATAGTGAATTATGACATAAGAGATTAAGACATATAAACCTTAGGACAATAGCTAAACTATCTAAGGACAATCTTGTTAGAGACTACCTTCTAGCTCCTACAAGAAGGAAGGCCTTTGTAGGGCTTGTTAATTAAGCAAGCAAACAAAAAATAGTTTTAAATCTATCTCTAAGAGTGATTCACCCAGAATCTTGTATTTGCTACATATGGACCTTTTTGGACCTATTACAGTACAGAGCTTGGGAGGGAAGTCATATACCTTAGTTATTGTTAATGACTTCTCTAGATTCACTTGGGTTTTCATTCTGAAAAATAAGTCAGATTATTTTAAAGTTCTTAAAGATTTTCTTAAGAGCATCCAGATTGAGTACTCGACTCTAGTTGTATTGATCAAAAGTGACCATAGAACTTAGTTTGAATCTGTTCTCATGCAAGAATTCTGTGAGAAGGAAGGTATCATGCATTGTTTTTCTACTCCTAGAACTCCTCAAGGAAATGGGGTTACTGAGAGGAAAAATAGAACCCTGATTGAATCTGCAGGGACATTACTTGCAGATGCTCACTTACCCCTATCATTTTGGGCAGAGGAAGTAAGCACAATAAATTATGTTCTGAATAGAAGTCTAATTCATAAACTTAAGGGAAAGATTACCTATGAATTGCTCAAATCAAAGAAAACTAAAATAAACTATTTTAAAGTATTTGGTCGTATATGTTATATTCACAATAATGACAAGAAGTATCTTAGAAAGTTTGAAGCCAAAGCTATAGGGGGAATTTTCTTGGATATTCCCAAGTTAGCAAGGCTTATAGGGTTTATAATAAATCAACTCTTAAAATGGAAGAATCTATGTATGTAACTTTTGATGAAACTAGCATTTTTACAAGAAGAGAGACATCTCTACCATAAAAAATTTGCAGGTACCCAATCTATGTGAGAGATTGGATGACTTAATCCTAACTCAAGAGGATATATCACATCCCTATCAACAGATTGATAATAATGACAGTGATGAAGAAATTCATGAAATTCATGCTGAAGACATTGTGGCTAATGAAATTCCACCAGAGGAATTAATACCACAAATGACTATTGAAGAACCTACTTTACCCACTTATCTTGTCACACTTAAAGATCATCCTATATCTCAAGTGATTGGAGACATGTCAGTTGGTGTTCAAACAAGGCATCAATTAAATCAAGATCAGATGCATGCTTGTTTTATCTCTCAGATTGAAACTCAATCCATCCTAGATGCAGAACAAGATCCTCACTAGATCATAATAATGCAAGAGGAGCTCAATCAATTTGAGAGATGTTGAGTTTGGGATATAGTTCCAAGTCCCCAAGACCATCAAGTTTTTGGAACTAAATGGGTCTTCATTAAAAAGTTGGATGCTCAAGTAATCATTGTGAGGAACAAAGCAAGATTAATAGCTCAAGGTTATTCTCAGGAGGAAGGTATTGATTATGACCAGACCTTTGACCCTGTTACAAGATTGGAAGCTATCAGGATTTTTCTTGCATATGCAGCATTCAAGAAGTTCAAAGTATATCAAATGGATGTGAAGAGTGCCTTTCTAAATGGAGTGCTCAAAGAAGAAGTGTTTATAGCACAACCACCAATTTTTATCTCTCCAACTCACTCTTCTTATGTATTTAGACTAAACAAAGCTCTTTATGGTCTCAATAAAGCTCCAAGAGCTTGGTATAGGACTCTTGTTAGTTTATTGTTTGAAAATAAGTTTTTTAAAGGCTTAGTAGATAGGACTTTATTTATCAGACATCATAAGTATAAAATTTTGCTAGTTCGAATATATGTAGATGACATAATATTTGTTTCTACTGATTCCAAACTTTGCAAAAGGTTTTCTAACCTGATGCATTCAAAGTTTGAAATGAATAGCATGGGTGAACTATCCTACTTCCTTGGTCTTCAAGTGAAGCAATCCCCTTATGGTATCTTTATATCCCAATCCAAATACGCTAAAGTACTTATTAAAAGATTTGGGATTTCTGATGCCTCAGCAATAAAAACACCCATGCCCTCCAATGTTGTTGTTGATAATGATGAACAAGGAAAGCCTGTTGATCAGAAAATATATAGAGCCATCATTGGGTCTCTTTTATATTTAACAACAGGTAGGCTTGATATCATATTTGCTACATGTATTTGTGCAAGGTTTAAAATAAATCACAAAGAATCTTACCTAATTTTGGTAAAAAGAAATTTGACTTAACGCCAAGGCTTGATTGTCCAAATCTAGGACTTTGGTATCCAACAGAGTGAGAATTTGACTTAACTAGATTCTCAGATGCTGACTATGCTGGATGCAGAGTTGACAGAAAAACACATCAAAAACTTGTCAGTTTCTTGGTGAGAGACTTGTGTCATGGTTTTGCAAGAATCAAACATCTGTGTCTACTTCAACTGTTGAAGCTGAATACATGGCAGCAGGTAGTTGCTGCTCACAGATTTTGTGGATTCAAAATCAGCTTCTGGATTATGGTCTCAACTTAAATAAATCAACTATCTTTTGTGAAAATACCAGTGCCATTTCAATTGCACAAAATCCAGTACATCATTGTAGAACTAAGCATATAGAGTTTAGACATCATTTTATTAGAGATAATGTAGACAAAAATAAAATTAAACTTGTCTTTATTTCTACATATTTACAAAGGATAGACATTTTCACTATACCCTTAGATGAAAAGAAACTTCCTTTCTTTATAAATCAGTTGGGCATGATCAATGGAGACTCTTTAATTTAATTTTTGTTCTATGATCGACGAACTGGTATTCTTTCGTCGAACGGAGATCGACGATCTGTGAACATTTAATGGAATTTTCGTTGAACTGATATCGACGAACCCTCCTTTAGAAACTTTCGTTGAATGGAGATCGAAGAATTTATTTCGAATTATTTTCGTTGAACTGAGAACGACAAAATATAATTCTTTTCGCAAAACTTTCATTGACCAGAGATCGACGAAATGTATTTCGTTTTAGATCATCGAACAGAGTTCGATGTTTCGATTTTAGTCAGGCAGAGTTCGCCCTTTCGACTTTTTAAACCTTATAACTAGGTTTTCATAAAACTCTATCCCGTGCCTTTTCATTTCCTTTGCACTTGATCCCTTTGTTTTTGTACAACAATGGAAATTTCTCCAGCACTCCACTCAGCGATGAAGTTTGACGCAGGATTTGATATAGATCTTGAATCCTTCAGTCATTTGGACCATATTTTCAAGAACATCTTACAGTTGTTTGATGTTCTAAATCTACAGTACTTCATGACATCAAGAATAAAACTCCCAATGATAGAGATTAAAGAATGGATGCATACAACCAAACCTCAAGATACTCCCATTATTATTGGAACAATCTCTAGAAACCAGGTTATTTTATCTCCAGAACTTTTAACTGAAGTTTTCAGTTTTGTGAATGGAGATGATGAATTAGAACTATCTAGTAATGAATTTACTGAGATGCTAGATAGGAAGGGTCACTCGCAGGGAAACCCAAACCATCTGCTTAAGAAAAACTTTTCCATTGAATACAAATTCTTAGCAGATGTGGTAGGTAAAGTGTTGTTAGGCAAACACTCTGCCCATGACCATATTACCAGGCATCAGTTTAACTTGATGAGTGCTTTGGTAAACAAGAAGTCAGTGAACTGGGGAACAATCTTCTTTGATTCTATCAAGAAGAAACTTTCCAGCAAAGATGGAGGTTATGGAAGGATCATAGGGATCTTTTTGCAGGCAAAGGTGCCAGAGTTATTAGACTCCCAGTCCATCTTCATCAATGCTTTTAAGATACTTACCTCTGCCCTATTTGGTAGATGGGAGAGGGTCATCCCTAAGCCCTCCATGGATTCATCCTCCAGGATAGCTTCATAAGACACAAGGGCTGTAGCAGCCACTCCCTCAACCCATGCAGAAGTTTTTGTTCCATCACATTCTTCATCTTCACCATCTCCACATCATTCCCCCAGGCAGCCTTCTCCACACAATTCACCAACTCATGAGTCACCAATTTAGACTCCACGATCATCCCCACCTCTCTCAAATCAACCAAACTTCAATCTACTATCTCCTCACTCATCTCCTCAACATCATTCATCTCCTGCACAACCTAATTCATCTCAACAATAACCAATATCTACAACCCTTCCAACTCCACCTTTATCACCTCTCCAGGATGAAGTAACTCCTGATTTTATTCCTCCTCAAACCCAAGTTCAAGAGATTATCCCTATTATCATCCCTCTTACCATAAATCCTCAGAATGATCCTCAGGCATTTTATCTATGTCAAAACTGTTCTTCTGCAATTCCATCTTCTTCTAATCCTCCCTCTACATTTACTCAGGCTCCTGAGTCTATGTATGTGTACTTCTCCTCTATTTCTTCCAGCATTCTGGAATTCATTACTCCTACTCTAAAAAAACTAATAGAGGAAGTAGTTGCCACTCTTGTTGCTTCTATAACTGATCTATCTTCTAATCTCTCCACTTCCTAATTTGTCCCTTCTTCTAGGTTCCTAGTGTAACACCCCGAAATTTAGAGTTGAAACGAGCGGTGTTTGTACCAAGTTTGGATCTTTGTAGGTTGATCACGGCCTGTGACACGGGCGTGTAACACGACCGTGTCATGCTCGGGTCATCCAGTGAAGGACATGTTGGAGTTACCATGGTGATCTAGAAGTTGTCAAACATGTAATCTCACTGCCAACGCAATATGAGCCTGCAGGGTCGCACATAAGAGCTATGGAGGAGTTGGAAGATTGACCGTATTGGTAAAGGTTACCAATCACCATTATGTATGGGGTCAGGCAATTGTTGCCAATAAAGTTCATGGGGCATGGATAGTCGAAAGGTCGTCGAGAATGTCTCGACGACCAAGGCAAATCGTCGAGAATGTCTCGACGACCAAGGCAAATCGTCGAGAATGTCTCGACAACCAAGGCAATGTTGTCGAGAATGTCTCGACGACTATGGGGGTTTAGTTGAGAATCAATCTGATAGATTCGTCGAGAATCAAAGACTTAGTCGTCGGGACTATCCATTGATTCTCGCCGAATATGCCTGATGATTCTCGCCGATCGACGAGTATCGTCGAGAGTTATCGAGTATGACTCGACGAATAAAGGCCATTCGTCGAGAATCGTCCTGATTCTCGATGACTTGGCGGATGATTCTCGTCGAACGCCTTTGCCGATTCATGCCGAATTCTTCCAGGGACCCTATGCTGTGTGGTCTGCGGATAGCCATTCCTTTAGGTCTATTTATACCTTTGGTATAAATAGACACTTAGGGTTTTGGAAAGGTGGGTGACTTGTGCTTTTTGCGGCCGATTAGAACCCGACGGAAAGAGTTCCGCCGATCGCTCGTTCCGCCGCATCCCGCACATTGCCGGACGGAAGTGTTCCGCCGCCGCCGTGTCTGCTCCGCTGACCCTCCCATTTCCGGCGATAGTCGTTGTTCTTGCCTCTCCTGGCGCGGACCTAGCAGTCCGTGGAGTTGCAAAGGTGCGGCTGTCTTCCTCCCGATTGTTCGTGCGACGAGCAGTTCGGGTTTCTCCTGCTCGTGTGGATTTCAGCAGAGACGTGGATATTATTCCACGTACAACTCGCCACCGACAACACTCAATACTTGGAGCATCTTCGTTGAGTTGTGACTCAACGCCACTAAGGTATTTTGCCCTAGTTATTTTGTTTACTTCTTGATACAACGATCATGGCCAGATCCAGTTCTCTTGGGCTGTTCTCGTACTTTTTCCTTTCCGCTGCGTGCACAAAGTATTGTGCCAACCCTCACGAGATAACCCAACAGGACACGGCCTGGGACACATGCGTGTCCCAGGGCATGTCAGTGCACACAACATGGGACACGGGCGTGTCACATGGCTGTGTACTTCTCTGGAATATTTTGGGTTTTGTGTCGACTGTCGGACATGACTGTGTACTTGTTACACGGGCGTGTCAAATACGACACGGTCGTGTCATCACCCGTGTCCACCAAGTGATGTGATGGATGGCATGAAGGTTATTGGTGACACGGCCCCTAGTCACGGGCGTGTCGATGACCCGACACGGGCATGTTAGGTTGGAACACGGGCATGTCCCAACTCGTATCCTTTTCTGTGCTCGATTTGTGTTGTTGTATCGAGGCACACGACCTGGAACACGGCCGTGTGAAAAGCCGTGTTCGGCCCAGGATTAAAGATTTCAGGCTAATCTTAGCCGTTCATTTTCTTTAAATAAGATCCAACGGCCCAGATGAGTTCCTGCTTGTGTTTAGTCTTGGATTAGAGGTTTAATTCCACATTCCATCTTTAACTCCCTCTTTCTAAGAAGTTAGAGAGAAGAGATCAAGGAAGAAGGAAGGGAGGATTCCGGCCACCAGCGGATCATCAGAGCACCATCTGAGAATCGAGACCGGATCTGTGGAGAGAATTCCTTTACGAAGCTTTCTATCCTACTAGTTTTTTCATGGCGCCGAAGCGAACTTCAAGGGTAACAATTTTGAACTTGAGCACTTAAAGATTTTCTTCCTTTGCATGGGAAAACCCGCTCCCGCGAGTGTGCAGTTAGTGCGCGGTGTTCCTTTAGGTAGATATGTGAAGTCCCCCTTGTTAGAGTCCTGAATTGAAGTACTAGCATAGTCATTGTGTGTGATTCCTACCCAGACGTGTTTGTCTGGATCGGTGATGTTGCATTGCATGAATAGCCGGAGAAGACTTCGTGCATTCTTTTCGGGTTTCTATGCGTTAGTTTGTGGCAGGGATCCTTGGAGATTAACTCCAAGGCGCACCCGGAAAACTGGGCGGAAACAAAATTCTGCTAACTTGGTGGCCGGGGAGTCAGCCTCTACATAACTTAGTTATGTGTTGTTTGGTAATGATTTAGGATCCAAGTGAAGCTTGACCCACGCGTACGTCTTAAAGTGACTAGGTGGTGTGAGCAACGGGCGGGTGGATACGGACATGGGCTATATGGTTCGGTGATATAGGTCCTAAAGTGGAACTGACCGTTTGTATAGTTGAGAGTCTTAGACTACGGTCGGAAGGACTTAAAAATGCTCACATAGCTTGCCATCCTAAGGATGGTGGTGAAGCCACGGAATTAACTGGATTCACCGTGAATGTGCCCTGAGTGCACGGGGTGTTTGGCCGAGAGAGCATACACCTGTGGCGAAAGTCTTTATTTGCACTTTATTATTTAGCTGGGCTAACTTTATGCAGGGAAGGAGCACTGCCGCCCGAATAAGGGTGCGGGGTCGTTATATTTTGGTCAGCTTTAGCTGACCGCTGCTTTGTTTGCCACCATGCGGTGGAATGATTGCTTGCAGGTGCTCCAGAACTAAGAGCCAAGTAACGGGTTGAAGCCTAAGCTGTTGTGCAGGCCCTCGAAGGCCGAAGTGAACAACTATTTTTTATTTTCCATCATGTATGGCCGGCCTGCGAGCCGATGTTTGTAAGACATTACCTTATTAAGAGAAACTTTCTAAGGCCATAAGGCCATGTACTCTTTTTTGTATTCGTTTTATTTCATTCCGATTTTGGTTCGTGGACATTCATGCCATTCTTGTACAAATTTTGGGTTCTATAAACTGTTTAAAAGCTTCCGCTAGAATGCTCTGTATTAGGACGAATAGTTGAGTATTTTTTATTATTCTGTAACCCCTCCGACTGTCCGTGGTATATGGCGTCGAGTTCCAACTTGACCTTCTGTTATATACCATACGACGGATGGGGCGTTATAATTTGGTATCAGACTAGTGTGTCGGTCGTCTATAATCAAATTCATGGGCGAATACCTTTAACTGGTGGTGAACACATGTATGTGAGCCATCGTTATAACATAAAAGAACCCATGAATGTCCACTTAGGAATGAAAAAAATACACTTGTTTTGGGAACCTAAGTGTTCCAATGATTGCTTTTAGCAACTTGTGTGTCATCTATTATAGGTTTTTAGAAGCGGTGCAGGGCAATCAGAGCATCCGCAATCAGCTAAAAGTAGTGCACCAAGAGACGTGCCTACAACACCTCCTTCAGTAGAAACCATCAGACTGGTGGCTGAAGCAGTTTTTGCCATGATAAATGCTCAGCAAGTGCAGCACGCACCACCTGTTAATGAGCAAGAACCGATTAGAGTGGCAGTGCCGAGAGTAGTAGAGCGTGGGACAGTTGATCTGGTAGCACCAAGAAGAGCCACGGAGAAACAGCTCAAGCAGGTGATGAGCTTTAATCCTCCGGTATTCGATGGGTTGGGAACGCCAACTCAAGCTGAGGATTGGCTCTCTACGATGAAGAGGGTAATGACCTCCATAGAAACTGCAGAGTGGCAGAAGACCACAATAACGACCTTCCTATTGGCTGGTGAGGCAAGGATGTGGTGGGACGAGTTGGAGGTTCATCTCTTAGTGGGAAGACAACTTGCTGACGTACTGATGGAGGAATTCTCAAGGTTATTCCTGGCTAGATACTTACCTTCTGCCTAAAAGCTTGAGATGGAGAATAAGTACCTTAGTTTGGCATAGGGAGAGAGAAGCATGGATGAGTATCTCCATGAGTTTGCTCGGTTAGGTCGTTATGCTGGTGCTATGTTTACTGAAGAAGAGAGGAAAACCAACCGATTTTATGAGGGTCTACGGAGCGACCTACAACTACTCCTTGTTGGGCCTAGGGCGCAGGGCTTCCTAGCCTTGGTAAATGCGGCTCGTTCTTTAGAAAGGGTTACAAGGAAAGTGTAAGAGATAAAGTACCCAGTGGAGAAGAAGTCAGAGTTTAAAGTGCAAATACAAAGTCAGGTTTTCGCAGATGGAACAAGAAGCAGAAGACTTCGAGCTCAGCCCCTTCTCCTGGTACGACGGGGGCAAACCCTAGTCGAGCCTTAGGAGCCTGTTATAATTGTGGAAAGGTGGGACATTTTGAAAGATAATGTTGGAGCGGGCATGCAAAGTCCGAGAGGAGGAAAGGAGAAACGTATGAGGAAAAAGGGAAGGCGGCGGAGTCGACCGCATCCCACCATGGTCCGGCCCAGCCTAGAGTTTATAACCTTGGCCTACAAGAGGCCATCAAACA
Organism: Platanthera zijinensis; assembly: GCA_039513925.1. Classification (NCBI taxonomy): domain Eukaryota; kingdom Viridiplantae; phylum Streptophyta; class Magnoliopsida; order Asparagales; family Orchidaceae; genus Platanthera; species Platanthera zijinensis. Next base: position 166,423,931 of record CM077085.1, read on the forward strand.
AGCTGACGTGGTGACAGGTATGAGTTAAATTTATTACAGTTTAGCTTTTTGTTGTAACTGTTACCTTTGTTTGTGTTAGCTTATTTGTGTTGGTGCTAGGCTTTGTATTGATTTTCGATCATCCGGCGAGAGCCCTGTTTGATACGGAAGCATCGCATTCCTTCTTGTACAAAATATTTGTTTCGCTCACCGTAGTTCCTTCTTCGATGGCAAAGGACAAGCTGGATTTGTTATTGACCAATGGGTGCTCAAAGCGCGCGGATCGAATCTGCGTAGAAAAGTTGCGGATTGGGAATCAGGAGTTCGATTTGCAAGCGTCGGTGCTGCCATTTATGGAGTTCGACATAATCTTTGGAATGGATTAGCTTTCAGAGCAGTGAGCCTGCATTGATTGTAACCGAAAAGAGGTTAAGTTGGGACTGAATACTTAGTGGGAGATAAGTTTGCGGGCTTGAAAGGGTCGAGCAAGATTATGATGTCTTCAGGTGATTAAGGCAGTTCGGTCTGCAGCTGAGCTGTTTGTCATTTCAGTATAGGCTTTAAGGCCTAATCCTAGTCTAGACAGTATTGCAGTGGTGTCAGAGTATCCTGATGTATTTCAAGATGATCTCCCAGGAGCCCCTCCTTAACGGGAGATTGATTTTACAATTGAGCTGGTGCTGGGTGCCAAACCGGTGTCACGCTCTCCATATCGTATAGCGCCTAAGGAGATGGTAGAGTTGAAGGTACAACTACAAGAGTTGTTAGAGCAAGGGTATGTGCATCCAAGTTCGTCGCCTTGGAGCGCACCGGTCCTTTTCGTTAAGAAGAAAGATGGGAGTTTGCGACTTTGTATTGATTATCGGGAGTTCAACAAACTTACGGTAAAGAATAAGTATCCGATCCCAAGGATTGAAGATCTATTTGATCAGTTAGTTGGGTCAACAGTATATTTGAAGCTAGATTTGAAATCCGGATACTACCAGCTAAGGATAAAGGAATGTGACATCCCTAAGACAGCGTTCAACACGCTATTTTGACATTACGAATTTACGGTCATGCCGTTTGGGCTGACCAATGCACCATTCGTGTTTATGGATCTAATGAACAGGACGTTCAGAGAGTACCAGGATTAATTCGTGATAGTGTTTATCGACAACATCTTGGTGTACTCGCGGTGTAAGGATGATCACTTTAAGCATCTGCATATGGTGTTGGAAACATTGAGGAAGAATCAATTGTATGCTAAGTTCTCCAAGTGTGAATTTTGGTTGTCCTCAATAGCGTTCCTTGGGCATATTGTTAGTGGTAAAGGGATTGCTGTGGATCCAGCGAAGATAGCGGTAATTCAGGAGTGGCCTGAGTTGGCTACGGTGGCGGAAGTCCGGAGTTTTCTGGGGCTTGCCGGCTACTACAGGCGCTTCATGGAGAATTTCTCATGGATCGCGCTACCACTCTCAACGTTGACATGGAATGATCAAAAGTTTGTATGGACGTTTGAGTGCACGCAAGCTTTTGAAGAGTTGAAGAGGCGGTTGATCTCGGCACCTGTCTTGTGTTCGCCGAGTGGGTCTGAAGGATTTGAAATTTATAGTGATGCTTCGGGCTGTGGTTTGGACTATGTTCTGCTACAGAATGGGAGATTAATAGCGTACAGATCGCGACAGTTGAAGGTCCATGAGATTAAATTATCCGGTCCATGATTTGGAATTAGCGGCCGTGATATTTGCTCTAAAGCTGTAGAGGCACAATCTGTACGGTGTAAAGGTTGACGTTTACACCGTTCATAAGAGCCTGAAGTACTTACTAGATCAGAAGGACCTGAACATTAGGCAGCGAAGGTGGATGGAGTTCTTGGGGGACTACACTTTCAAGGTACATTATGTGCCTGGGAAAGGAAATGCAGTGGCAGATGCTTTGAGTCGTAGGGCTCCGGCACAGGCCAACTGGTTGGCAGTGCATGATGAGAGATTAGTCCATGATTTGGAGGCATTGGAGATCACTTGCATTGACAAGCAGTCTCGTGCTGAAGCAATATTGTGTTGGACGGAGGTGCAGTACAACCTAGCTGATAGGATTCCGTAGGCTTTGGTTCAGGATAGCGCTATGAAGCAGGCATTGGATGAATCATTGGATGGGTCAAATTCCTAGTTTGTAGTTGTGGATGGACTGCTAAGGAAGGATGGTCGCCTATGCATTCCTAGTGCGGATAGTCTTTGAGAGGAGTTGATGTACGAGGCTCATCATACCAAGTACTCAATCCACCCGGGGAGCACGAAGATGTATAGGGACATGAAGAAGTTGTTTTGGTGGCCAGGGCTGAAGAAGGATGTAGCACTGTTTGTTGCAAAGTGCCAAACATATGGCTTAGTAAAGGCGGAGTGCCAGAAGCCCGGAGGTTTCTTACAGTCCTTGTCAATCCCGGAATGGAAGTTCGACGACATATCCATGGATTTTGTGCATTGTTTGCCAAAGTCGCAGAATGGAAATGACGCCATTTTGGTGGTCGTAGATAGATTGACAATAGTGTAACATTTCATTACAAATAAAAAGGAAGATTCGGTGGAAAAGTTAGCCAAGCACTATGTGGATAATATTGTTCGGTTGCATGGTGTGCCCCGCAGTATTGTTAGTGACCAAGATGAGCGCTTTATGACCAATGACTGGAGGCTGACGCATAAGTTATTGGGAACTAAGCTGAGTTTCAGCACAGCCTTCCATCCGTAAACGGATTGCCATACTGAGAGGGTCAACAGGACGATGGAGGACATGCTCCCCATGTGCATCCTAGATTTTGGAAAACACTGGGAGGATCACCTGTACATGGTAGAGTTTGCATATAATAACAATTTTCAAGCAAGTATTGGAATGGCACCTTTCAAGGCCCTATATGGGAGAAGGTGCCGCACACCGTTGTCTTGGTTGGAAGCAGGCGAGTCAAAGTTATTCAAACATTAGGAGGTGGAAGAAGCCACTTCAATGGTACGTACGATTCAGGAACGGTTAAGGATCGCTCAGGACAGGAGGGAAAAATACAATAATGCCAAGCATAGGAATGTGAAATTCAGTGTTGGCGATTGGGTGTATCTGAAAATCAAGCCGTTAATGGGTGTCTCGTGGATTTGACGCTTGAAGAAGCTGAGTCCGAGATACCTTGGACCGTTTGAGATCCTTAAGCGTGTTGGCGAAATAGCGTATCAATTGAAGTTGTCGGTGGAGCTGAGTGGACTACACGATGTACCACGTATTGGTGTTGCGGAAGATTGTTCAAGAGCCTTAACAAGTCTTTGCTGTCGAACAAGTGCCGATTGAGAGTGGGTTGACGAAGAAGGTCATGCAAGTTTGCATTGAAGACTTTAAAGTCAAACGGCTCTGCAATAAGGAAATTCGAATGGTTAAAGTACGTTGGGGTAACTACGTACGTGAGGAGCTTTCTTGGGAGAGAGCAGGCTATGTTGTACGAATATCCCAAACTATTCAACGCAGGTAATATTTAAATTATTTTGCGTACCCTTTTTCTTAATTTCGTGGACGAAATTCTTTAAGGGGAGGAGATTTGTAACGCCCCAAAATTTAGAGTTGAAACAGGCGTTGTTTGTACAAAGTTTAAATCTTGGTAGGGTGAACACGTCCTGTGACACGGGCGTGTCATACGACCATTTCATGCTCGGGTCATCTAGTGAAGGACACGGTCTAGGACACGTGCGTGTCCCATGGCGTGTCAGTGCACACGGCATGGGACACGGGCGTGTCACATGGCCGTATACTTTTATGGAATATTTTTGGTTTTGTGTCGACTATCGGACATGGCCGTGTACTGGTTATACGGGCGTGTCAAATCCGACACGGTCGTGTCGTCACCCATATCCACCAAGTGACGTGACGGATGGCATGGCGGTTATTGGTGACACGGCCCCTAGTCACGGGCGTGTCGATGACCCGACACGGGCATGTTAGGTTGGGACACGGGCATGTCCCAACCCGTATCCTTTTCTGTGCTCGATTTGTGTGGTTGGATCGAGGCAAAGGGCCTGGAACACGGCCGTGTGCAAAGCCGTGTTCGACCCAGGATTAAAGATTTCAGGCAAATTTGAGCTGTTCGTTTTCTTTAAATAAGATCCAATGGCCCAGATGAGTTCCTGCTTGTGTTTAGTCCTGGATTAGAGGTTTAATTCCTCATTCCATCTTTAACTCCCTCTTTCTAAGAAGTTAGAGAGAGAAGAGATCAAGGAAGAAGTAAGGAGGGAATCCGGCTGCTGGCGGAGCATCGAAGCACCAATCTGAGAACCGAGACCGGATCCGTGGAGAGAATTCCTTTGTGAAGCTTTCTATCCGACTAGTTTTTTAATGGCGCCGAAGAGGACTTCAAGGGTAATGATTTTCAACTTGAGCACTTGAAGCTTTTCTTCCTTTTTATGGGAAAACTCGCTCCCGCGAGTGTGCGGTGAGTACGCGGTGTTTCTTGGGGTAGATATGTGAATTCCCCCTTGTTAGAGTCCGGAATCGAAGTACGGGCATAAGCATTGTGTGTGAAGCCTACCTAGATGTATTTGTCTGGATTGGTGATGTTGTATTGCATGAATAGCCAGAGAAGACTCCGTGCGTTATTTTCGGGTTTCTACGGGGTAGATTGCGGCAGGGATCCTTGGAGATTAACTCCAAGGCGCACCCAGAAAACTAAGCGGAAACGTAATTCTGCTAACTTGGCGGCCGGGGAGTAAGCCTTGAACATAACTAAGTTATTTGTTGTTTGGTAATTATTTAGGATCTGAGTGAAGCTTGGACCACGCGTACGTCTTAAAGTGACTAGGCAGCGTGAGCAACGGGCGGTTGGATACGGACCTGGGCAATATGGTTCGGTGCTAGAGGCCCAAAAGTGGAACTAGCCGTTGGCATAGTCGGGAGTCTTGGACTACGGTCGGAAGGACTCAAAAATGCTCACATAGCTTTCCATCCTAAGGATGGTGGTGTAGCCACGAAATTGACCGGATTCACCATGAATGTGCCCTGAGTGCACGGGGTGTTTGACTGAGCGAGCCTACACCTATGGCAAAAGTCTTTATATGCACTTCATTATTTAGCTAGGCTAACGTTATGCAGGGAAGGAGCATCGCCTCCCGAATAAGGGGGCGGGGGCGTTATATTTTGGTCAGCTTTAGCTAACCGTCTCTCTGTTTGCCACCATATGGTGTAATGATTGCTTGCAGGTGCTGCGGAATCAAGCACCAAGAAGCGGGTTGAAGCCTAAGCTGCTGTGTAGGCCCTCGAAGGCCGAAGTGAATTGCTATTTTTTATTTTCTGTCATGTATGGCCGGCCTGCGAGCCGATGTTTGTAAGACATTACCTTGTTAAGAGAAACTTTGTAAGGCCATAAGGCCATGTACTCTTTTGTGTATTCGTAATTCCTATTTTGGTTGGTGGACATTCATGTCATGCTTGTGCAAATTTTGGGTTTTATTAACCATTTAAAAGCTTCCTCTAGAATGCTCTGTGTTAGGATGAATAGTTAAGTATTTGGTATTATTCTATAACCCCTCCGATTGTCCGTGGTATATGAAGTCGGGTTCTAGCTAGACCTTCTGTTATATACCATACGACGGATGGGGGCGTTACACCTAGATTCACATCTCCCTGGATCTAGGAAGGGGGAGATTATTAATGAAGAAGCTCCTCAAGTAGCAGCAGTATCAGTTATTCTAGAGATAGCTCCAGATGCAACAACAACATATTTAGATGTAGAAATGAGTGTAGGTTGTTCAGTTTCATCAGTAGGAATTTTAGATACAAAAATGATTGAAGAATGTTCAGATTCAGCAACAGACTCTTCAGTCCCACAATTTGCTACTTTTGGTGATGTTCTAATTCATCCTACAGTCAACTTAATTTCTTTATTATCTGCTTTTGAAATTCAGCCCAGTTATCTTCCATATTTTGATAATGATTCATCTAAACAGATAGTATACTATACCGCCCCTATAGATATTTCAGTTATATAAGAAATTTTATCTAGCTTCATAAATACTACTACTAGTATCTCTTCAATTCCTGATACTATAGTAGCAGTTGATAATACAGTAAATGCTTTAGAATAAGGACCTTCCCCTACTACTTTCATTTTTGATTAAACCCCTTTGCTGAATATGGATGATCTTATGCAATAAGATATCGAACCAAAATTGACATTCCAACTTCTCAAGCAATTACAGAAATTGAGAATATACAGCCAACAGCACCAAGTAAGGATAAAGCTGATTTGATAAAACAATTAGATGACTTATATGACAATCCAGCTGATGATTCTTCTGATTATGATGATAATGTTGATTCTGATGATTCAGGAAACTTTGGCTCTAAGAAGAGGAAAGCTAAGAAGAAATCTCCTGATAATGCTGTCCCTAAACCCTCTTCCAATGCAGATATTCCCTACTATGTTATTCACAATATTCATCTCACTCAAGACTCTCCTAACTGGATGAGGTATTCAAAAAATGAGCTGAAAGTCAAGAAGAAGAGCAGGAGATACTTTCCACAACCTCAATTTAGGAGAGGTCCTCCTCCTCCTCCTCCTACAACAGGATCAGCAGGAGGTATTTCTCAGTATCATAGGTCTGCCTCTAAACAACATTCTAGATCTACTCAGTATAGATAGTACAAATCTTCAAGGTCAGATAGCCAAGGCAGCAAACAACAGCAGAGATCAAGCCAAAGAAGTTATCAATAATAAAAAAATCCAAGGAAGCCAAGAACAACAGTCAAAGCAAAGCAGCCAACAGACAATTCAAAGTGAACAGCAAAAGGAATCAAGTTTAGAGAGACCTCCCTCTCCTACTTATGATCCAGAGTTGGATCCTAATTACAGAATGGCCAGGTTTAATGAGGTGATAGCTCCATCTTAGATTAGGAAGGCCAAGGAAGAAGTAAAAGATTCCTCTAAATTTTAAACTATGTCATCTTATAGGAAGAAGGAATTGGACAAATATCAGGTAAAAAATCTCTTTAATGTTGATACTTATATGAATTTGCATCCAGAAGCTGTAGTCTCCAGAGCTGCATCTGTGAAGATTTTTTGAGCTCAAGACATGAAGATGACTCAACTGCAAGCAGCTGATCCAAAAAGAAAAATGATTTTCATAAAACCTGCTTAAGATTCCTCAGATACTCTAAAGAAAGACTCATAATTTTCTGCTTATGCTTTCTGAACTTTATTAGTGTATATATTTTTTCAAGGCACAATTATTTATATCTGTTGAATGTGTTATTTCTGCTAGACATATCTTTTTGCTTTATGCTATATTTTATAAATAGTATTCTCACCCAAATAGGGGGAGATTGTTGTAACCCCAGGTTTGATTTGGGCTAGGATCACTATTACGATGCTTAGCTGACCAAACATAATAGTCTAGGGTCATAGGATTTCCAATGTTTTGCCTTAGAAGATTTCAAAGTTCAGGAATTCAGTTCGACGAAAGTTGAACTCAGCTCGACGAAGGTCAAGCTTAGCTCGACGAACTCAGATTTCCAACTCTGAGTTGAGCTCGACGAATGCTGAGCTTTGGTCGATGAAATTTGTCCTAAACTCTGCAATCTCAGCTCGACGATAGCCAGCTCAGCTCGATGAACTTGAAGCTCAGGTCGACTAATATGAAGAATCTACTCGACGAACTTCAGGCTCAGGTCGACAATTTATTTACTGAGTTCGACTATTTCTTTGCAGTTATCTTAGGCAATTTTATTGGCAGAAGCAGAATATTTTCAGGATTAATTTCAGGTAGAATATTCTAATGGGATTAATTTCAGGCAGTTATGACTCTGACATTTAATGCAATATATTCCAATGAATATAGTTGTTTAGAGGTACCATTAAATGTGGATATTATCACAAAGTTTATTGTTGATTAATTCCCAAGAGCAGTTTCCTTTCTCAAGGAATGCTCCAGCTATATTAGAGTTAATGATTTCAAATATTTGAAATTTGTTCAGTATTCTATATATTCTTAGAAGTTTTTCTATCTCATTGTTATAGTGTTATACACACAAACAGTTAAAGGCTTATAAAACAACAAACTGTCTTTCAGACTTTCTGCTTCAGTTTTCTTCTAGCGAACAATCTTCATTCTGAGATCAACTTCACAATCACTCAGATACATATACTGGAATGAGAAGTTTTCAAGAAGGCCTACACCCTGAAGAAAGGACTCCCTCACCTGATCACAAACTCCATACCATCAGGGGGAGCTTTATTCTTCAACATCAATCTACTAGTCTTCTCTTAGAATATTAACAGAGAAAAGAACATCTTCAACCTTTTGTTTATTTCATTCAACTATGTACATGGTTTTCTTAACTCCCTTCAAAAGTTATACTGTTAGTTTTTATGTCTCCTGATCAAAAGACATAGTTTGGTTTTTTGGATCCTGATAAAAAGCTCAAAGGGTTGCGAGGTCTCCCTTAGAAAATAGATCTTGTGGTGGCAAGGCACATATTCAAAAACTTGTAGTGGATTCCTACCAGCGTGGTAGAAGAGTGGATGTACCCAGGTTTATTGGGGAACCACTATAATCCTTGTGTCTTCTGTGTTTGATTATTTCTTTGCTTGCATGCTGTGATATTCTCTATTTATACTTATATATATATATCACCTTATTTTAATCCGCTATAAAAACTAGTTAATAATTTTAAATACCCTATTCACCCCCCCCCCTCTAGTGTAAACTTAAGTTTATCCCACACTTTCAAATTAGTAGGACTTCTCTCATGTGGGAGTTCGAGTGCACAAAAGTATAACTTGAGATCATGAAATGAGTGACCATTCGTGCCAATATTTGTGATGATTTGTGCATATTTTTATTGTGTTTGCCTTGTGAGTAGCTATACTTTCTTATTGTTTAAATATATTTTGTTATGTTGCTTGCTTGAAGGGAAGAAGTACCACTGCCCCGGGAATGGGGTGGGGTCGTTACACCATTATGGTCTTATAAAGCTGACCGCCCTTCTTTTTGTCACGTCTTTATAAATTGGACATGTGCAGGTGCTGGTGAACTAAGCAGAAAATAAAGGGTTGAATCCCATTGTTGTGCTAGACCTTGAAGGCTATGTTTTAGTTTTTATAGATTTCATGTATTGTCGGCCCGCGTGTCGATGTATGTAAATCTTGTAAATGTATAAACACTTGTGTTAACATCTTGTAAGGAGAAAGGATAAATAATTGTTAATGTAATTTCTTTCCTAGCTCGAGTAGTAGACATATACTGGTTTTAGTTGTATAAAATTCTTTCCTTTAGTTTACTCTATGATGTGTAAGTTGTTGGTGATTCATTACGTAAGACTTTAGTTTGTTTTTTTTATGTGGCGTAGAGTCCTAGCTGGACCTGTTGTTATATTCTTAGAAATGGGCAGGGTGTTACAATTTGGTATTAAAGCTAGGTTTTGATCTTATGACCTATGGGCTATGGGCCCACCATGCTTCCACCACTTCAAGTGTCGATACCTTGTCGTCTGAATTCGTGGTCGAGTTTTCGTAAGGGGTGGTGAGCATGTATGTGTGTGTGTGTGTGTGTGTGTGTGTGTGAGTGTGTATGTGTGTCGACATTAAAACATCTAAATAACCTGTGAATGTCCACTTAGGAATGAAATACAATGTTTGTAGAGCTTGAGAGTACCATTGTTTGTTATTTTGTTAAACACTAAATTGTGTGTTACACAATTATAGGTGATTAGGAAAGATGTGGGTCAGTCGCAACCCCAAGACTTTATGGTAAGTGGTATACCTATGGATGTGCCTTTAGCTTCTCCTTCCGATGAAACTGTTCGGTTGATTGGTGAAGTTGTCTTTGCTATAATCAATGCCTAACCAGGAAGGCCTATAAAGCCTCCTTCCATGTTGGTGGCCCCGGACCCAATTATGTTAATTGAGCAGATAGTAATGATAAGGTCCTTAAATCAATAGTTAAACCTGTGTTTAGAAAAGGGAGAGCATACAGTAGATGAATATCTACATGAATTTATCAGGATGGACCACTATGCAGGGTCTATGTTGGAAGATGAGGACACCAAAATCCACAGGTTTTATAGTGGTCTGTGAGATGATTTGCAACCACTATTAGTGGGTACAAAGCTATTTTGATTCCATGCCTTGGTGAGGTCAGCTAAATTGTTGGAGATGGAATTGGAGAAAGTCCAACGAAAGAAATTCATGGGTGCCAAAACGTCTGGGTATCACAAGTATAAGAAGAAATTGAAGTTTTTTGAGCCAAGTTCTTCTACTATTTCTAAGGCGATGACTAGGCGAGGCTCGAGAACTTACCATATATGTAGAATAAAGTACACAAAGCCCGAGAGTGCCACAATGGCCCTCTGAAGATGGAAGTCAAGACATGAATGTCTTATGCGGAGAAAGGGAACGCAGTGGAGTCAACTGCATCATAGTCCAATTTGGAATGACCGAGAGTCAACTATCATGGCAATGTCATTTTAAGAATGAGTTAGTATGTAGATATTATAGCTTTTCATACTTTATATCTTGTGTTTGAATGCATGTTTTACATTTTCTAATTAGGCAAACATCGTAGTACTCATTTACCCGGCAAGAGCTATCTTAACCTGAAGCATTTTACCACCTTCTATTTAAGGACTTCGTATTATAGAACTGAGTGTCTTCGCCCAAAATAAAGGTTAGATTGGAGGGATTGCTTCCATAAAGGAAATGGATGAGCATGGGCTGGAAAAATTTTATTAAGGTGTGGATAGAAGTAGAGAGTTTGTTTGGAAGCATTGATGTTGTTGATACCTAAATTTAATGTAATCTTTTACATGGACTTGCTTTTCGAGAAGCATGCATGCATTGATTGCAATTTGAAGAAAGTCACATTAGGGCAACACAATGAATGCGAGACTACTTTCGTTGGTGTGAGAGGGTCGAGCATGATTTTGATGTCTTCTCTCCAAGTGGTCAAGGCGATTCAGAAAGGCGTGAAGTGGTTCTTCACGTTATTAGCGACTTCAGAGCCCAAGCACATGTTTGAGTGATGTTCCTATAATATCATTAAAGATGGAGGTGCTTCAAAAATATTTCCATGGAGTTCCACCTCAATGAGTGATCAACTTCACTATTGATCTAGTGTCAGGTGCCAAACTTATGTCACGCTTACCGTACCGAATAACGCTAAGGAGATTGTAGAGTTGACAGTTCAGTTGCAGGAGTGAAAGATAGGGGATAGACATGATTTACTCTAGAGGGGGTGAATATAGTATTTAAAACTTTTGTTGATTTTAAATTTATAAGATTAAAATAAGTGATACCAATAGTAATATAGAAATGAAATGAAAACAGGCTAAGCTAATCTATCACAGCACAGCAAAACAAAAGAAAAATGATCAACCAGATACCACAAGAATTCTATAGTGGTTCCCCAACTGGGTACATCCACTCTTCTACCACCCTGGTAGGAATCCCCTAATTGGTTTTGATCAGGTGACTGCCACCACAAGATCTATTTACAGGGAGATCTCACAACCCATTAGGCTTTTGATCAGGTGCCCAAAAACCAAGAAAAAACTTTTGAAGGGAGTTAATAAACCCTTTTATAGGAGGTGAGAGATGTGATGATGTCTTCTGTTTTCTCTATACAACAGAGAAGACTTGTGGATTTTTGTTTTCAAGACTCCTTTTGAAATGTAGAGATGGTTCAAAAACTTGGAGCCTTGCTCAGGGTGTAGGTCATCAGCCTTATCTTGAAAGATCCAGGAACTTTCTGACTGATTCAAAGTTGTTGTCCTTGAATATTCCTGGAGGAGAAGTTGAAGAAGACTCTTGATATTGATGGTTGTTCTTCTTCAATCTTCAGAAAGAATAAGGGAGAAAACAGAATGTTTTCTGTATAGAGAAAGAGAGTTCTGTATGTTGTTCTGTGTCACTTCTCTGTATTCATAGTACTGTCTTGCCTGTGTATGCAGTGATTCTTGTCGTCTGAAAAGAGAAAATCTCTTTTATATTCTGCTGTTGAAAATTCTCCTTTTAATTTTGAATTCCAAGCATTAATTACTGACTGATCTGGAGAATGAAACGGCTGGAATATTTGACTAAAATGAGTTTCCCAAACTATCCCATTAAAATAAGCAAGTTATTAACCCTGATGAAGACCATAATTAATGCTGCCTATAACGACTATATTTTGGGGAATATGAGCATTAATTACTCAGAGAATTATTTTTTAAATAATATAATAAATTTGGAACAGAAATATGGAAAACTCCTCATTCTAGCTTGGGAAAGAAATCGTCAACCCCTGAACAGAATTCATCGACTCGAGTTCCAAGATCGTTGAGCTTAGAATTCCTGTTCGTCGACCTGAGCTCAGTAAACTGCAATCTGAAAATAACTTGCTAATTCTGTGCTCTAAGTTCGTCAAGCTGAGAATCTGTCTGAATGAAGAGATCGTCGACCTGAGCTCGAATATCGTCGAGCTCAGCTAAGAGAAGGATTTCTGAGTTCGTCGATCTGAGATCGACAATCGTCGAGCTGAGTTTGATGAATTTTGAACTGATAATTTTGAACTCTAAATCCTTCTAAGTCTGAGTCTACTGAGGTCCTCTGTTGGATGGTCCAAGAAGGTTGAACCTAATGACTAGCCTAAACTCTAGGACTCATAGACTTGACTTTGGCTATACAATGTGGGTCAAACTCATCCTAATTAGTGATCCTAGCCCAAATACAAACTAGGGATCCAACAATCTCCCCTTATTTGGGTGAGGTCACTAATACAAACAAAAGAAAACAATCATACTGCATAAAAACACATCTGGCAGAAATAAAAACATCTAGCAGATATTTACACTGGTGCTTCATGATTTAACTAATAGAGTTTAGAAAATAAAAACTAAACAAAATAGTCACTAATTCTTCTTTGTCTTCTCATTCTCAAATTTATCAGATTTTTCAGAAGGCTGTTTGAAAACAATTTCTCTGTTTGGATTTGCAACTTCTCTCTTTGACATTGTCATGTCTGATGCTCCAATTATATTGCATGAGGTGGCTCTTAGTACTACTGCTTCAAGATGCAAACTCATATAATCATCTACATTGAAAAATTTATTAGCTTTAGCATACCTCTTGAGTTCTTCTTTTCTATAAGATGACATTATTGAGTATTGAGATGAATCTTTTCCTTCAGCTTTAGCTTTGTTGATCTATGATAGTCCAATAAGCTCTTGAAACTGGACATTTTTGTAGTTGTTTCCTATTCTGGATCTACAAATGGGATAGGTGGAGATTCTGGCCTTTTAGGACTAGAGTCCTTCTTTGAATCATTTGTAGAAGCTGAAGTACTTAGGAGGAGACCTATACCTTCTCCTCTTCTTCATTTCTTTTTGTTCATTCTTTGATAGCGACATCCACTGTGGCATCCCAGGGTATGGAGTAATCTTTTGCAAAATGTAGTATGGAGTATCATGTGTAGGATTTGGCTTGGGAACAGCCTTTGGAACTACTTTCCTTTTCTTAGCAATCTTCTTCTTTGCTTTTGGATCATCAGAATCATCATCATCATTGTCTTCATCAAAAGATTCTAGAGGATTGTCATATAAAGCATCAATCTATTCAAATAGATTAGATTGATCTTCCTTGCGAGCTATTGGTTGTACAATCTCAATCTCTGTACCAGCCAATACAGGTGCATTCTGTGCATTTTCTTGTGCAATATCTTCAGCAATCAAATCATCCAAATTAGGAATTGGGATTACATCCATACTATAGGTTGGAGGTTAGAAGCTTGGCTCAATTCTATCAGTTATAACATCTGATGGTTCCTCAATCATTGGGACAGTAAAACTTGCCTTTAGTTGTTTAACAACTTCAGGGCTTTCTGGAGAAGTATAACATACTATAGCCAAAGTTGGCTCTAGGCAAACTACTGGAAGATAATTCAAATATGCTATATCAAAAGAATTTAACAAATTGAAATGATCTACTGTGGGATTGATACAGCAATCACCAATAGTAAAAACTTTTGTAAGAACAACTGGTTCATCTGTACACAACATATCAAAATCAACTGTCTCAAATTCTATTATCATATTTACATCTACATCTGCATCTGCTAGCTCAAATATCTGCAAAACTGTTGTTGCTTGTGCTATTGCTGGAGGAGAGGAGACAAGAGCTTCTTCACTGGATATCTCCCCCTGCATGGGTTCAGAGGGTCCTGAAGTCAGGCCCCCCAGAAGAAGGGATGGTGGGGACAACAGAAATGATGGAAGATAGGGATGAAATAGAGTCAACAAGTGGTTTAATGGCCTCTATTATAAGAGTTTTTAGGAGGGGAGTGATGAGTTCAGACAGAGAGGGAATGGAGGGGAAATCCATTTGTATAAACTCAAAAGGTGTCTGAGTTGATACAGAAGGATGGAAGGTGGATGATGAAGGGAAATATGTGATGTCAGGCATTTGTTCATCTTGAGGTGATGGTGTGTGGATGGGAGATGATGATATAAGATCAAAAGATGGGAATGACAGAAGGTTGTTGAGTGGTATGTAATTAAGATGATGGGGTAATGGGGATTAAGGGGTGTGTGATATGCTATGGAGATTGAACTAGTGTTGATTGATGTACATGAGATTGAATTTGTGTTTGTTGATGTACTGGAGATGTAGGTGGTGTTGGAATATGAGCTTGAGATGTGGATGGTTGTTAGAGGGTTGATGAAGGAATTTGAACTTGTGGAGGTGTAGGTTACTGACATGGAGGTGTTGGAATGCGGGTGGATGGAATACTAATGGAGGGGACATCTTCTGGAGGTGGGGGATTAGTTGGAGTAGCTCTTGTATTCTCCGAAGGTCTGGAAGAGGTTGAAGCCTTAGATGGCATAGTGATGGACCTCTCCCTTCTTCCAAATAAGGCACAGGTTAGCCTTTTGGAAGCATTAATGAATATGGTCTATGAGACCAGGGATTTAGTTGACTTTTCCTGAAGAATAATTCCCAAGATTCTTCCAAAACAAACCTCTTTCTTACTGTTATGTTCTTTATCAAATCAAACAAGATCTTGGCTCAATTCACTGCCTTCTTCTTTAGAATAGCAGACATTACCATAAACTGTTGCCTTGTAATATAATCATGGGCATTATCCTTTCCTAGCAATACTTTGCCCACAATATCGGCTAAAAACTTATAATTAGTAGACAAATGTTTCTTTAGCAGTTTATTGGGGTT
This sequence comes from Platanthera zijinensis, assembly GCA_039513925.1. Lineage (NCBI taxonomy): Eukaryota > Viridiplantae > Streptophyta > Magnoliopsida > Asparagales > Orchidaceae > Platanthera > Platanthera zijinensis. Next base: position 166,439,115 of record CM077085.1, read on the forward strand.
TTCTCCAGTGTAACCAATTTTATTCAACATTTTATAATACTAAGAGCTATAAATTACAAAATGTTATTCACCATTAATCAATCCAAAAATATCAATCAAAACTGCGGGGGTTAAAGAAACTTAGTTACCAGATATAGTGCGTGTCATCGTGTCGGCATCTGGAGTGGAGGAGGTGAACACCCATTCTATGATCTCTGTAGCAGCAATCTTTTTCTGATTATCATGCAAGTTTTCAATTGTTATTCCAGAAATAGCTTCAGTATGTCCAGGAAAATTTGATCAGAATGTTGAAATGATTTGAAGTCTATATCGAATCCCATGTCAAACTTCATTGCGGAAAGAGAGCTCAGCGGAATTGTCATTGATCGCCTGCAAATGGAAACAGAAAGATAATGGGTAAGGGGAACAAAAAGAGCGGGATGGAGCTCGAAGAAAACCTAGATATAAGGTTTTCAGAATATGAACCGCCAAACTCCATCCTTCGAAAAGAAAATAAATCTTTGATCTCAGGTCGACGAAAAATTTCATGAAGAAATGATATCGTCGATCTCAGTCTGAAGAGGGAAAACTTTTCGTCGTTCTCAAGTCAACGAAAATTTTCTGAAGCAGTATTGTCGTTCTCCGGTCGACGAATAAACTTCACACACAGAGAGTTCATCCATCTCTGGTCGACGAATTATCTCAAGAACCTTTCTCAAATGATCGATTTCGGTTCGATGAACAGTGATAACTTCTTCGACCGCAGACAAAAAAATTAAATTAAGGCTTTTACATTCATCATGCCTAGCTATTTCAGAAAGAACAAATGATTCCTCTCATACAAGGGTTTGGTGAAGATGTCTACTCTTTTCAAATTAGTGTAGATGTAGACAAGGTTAATTTTATTTTTTTCCACACCATCTCTAATTAAATGACGAGTTTTTTCTATATGCTTAGTTTTACTATGATGCACTGGATTCTATGCAATAGAAATTGCACTTGTATTATTACAAAGTAGAGTTGAATTATTTAAGTTGAAACCATAATCTATGAGTTGGTTCTGAATCCACAACATCTGTGAACAATAACTGCCAGCTGCTATGTATTCAGCTTCTGTTGTTGAAGTAGACACAGATGTTTGCTTCTTTCAAAACCGGTAAACAAGTCTAGCACTAAGGAACTGGCATGTCCTAGAGGTGCTTTTCCTGTCAACTCTGCATCCAGTATAGTTAGCATCTGAGTATCCAGTCAACTCAAACTCTGACTCAGTTGGATACCAAAGTCCTAAACTATGACAACTCTTTATATATCTTAAAATCCTTTTTAGAAAAATAAGGTGAGATTCTTAGGGTTCGCCTAGAACCTAGCACAAAGACATGTAGCAAACATAATGTCTGGCCTACTTACTGTGAGATATAACAGGGACCCAACAATGCCCCTATATAATTTCTGATCAACAGGTTTTCCATGTTCATCAGAATCAACAACAGTATTAGAAGCCATAAGTGTTCTCTTTGCTGAATCACCAGCCATCCCAAACCTTTTTATCAGCTCCTTAGAATATTTGGATTGGGATATAAAGATTCCATCAGGTGACTGGTTCACTTGGAGACCAAGGAAGTAGGAGAGTTCACTCATGCTACTCATTTCAAACTTGGAATGCATAAGGTCAAAGAACCTTTTGCATTGTTTGTAATCAATAGAGCCAAAGATAATATAGTCTACATATATTTGTACTAATAAAATTTTATCCTTATGATGCTTAGTAAATAAAGTCTTATCTATAATGCCTCTTGTAAAATTATGCTCCAGGAGAAAGCTAGCTAAGGTCTCATACCAAACTCTTTGAGCTTGCTTTAGACCATAGAGAGCCTTATGCAATTTAAAACATAAGAGGGATGAGTAGGAGAGATAAAACCTGGTGGTGGTTCTACATAAACCTCTTCTTTAAGTTCACCATTAAGGAATGCACTCTTTACATCCATTTGGTATATAGTGAACTTTTTGTAAGCAACATAAGCAAGGAAGATTCTGATTGCCTCAAGCCTTGCAAAAAGAACAAATGTTTGATCATAGTCAATGCCTTCCTCTTGTTTATAGCCTTGAGCAACAAGCCTTTCCTTGTTACTGATGATAATACCTTGACCATCTAGTTTGTTTCTAAATACCCATTTAGTTCAAATGACTGGGTAGTCTTTGGGTCTTGGAACTAAATCCCAAACTCTACATCTCTCAAATTAGTTGAGCTCCTCTTGCATTGCAATAATCTATTGTGGATCTTGCTCATCATCTTTTATCGATTAGGGCTCAGTTTGAGATATGAAGCAGGCATGCATCATGTTCTAGTGGAGTTGATGCCTTTTCTGCACACCTACTGACATGTCTCCAATCACTTGAGATGTAGGATAATCTCTAAGTGTGCAAACTCAGTAGGTGGAGTTTTTTCAGCAACAGCTTGGGAAATTAATTCCTCTTGTGGAATTATGTTGGCTGTTGTTGGCTCTTCACTGTATTCATTGACATCATCTTCACTTTCTTCAACAATATGTGGAGAAGGATGTATAACAGCCTCATTGGTGAGGGTCAAATCGTCCAACTTCTCATACAGATGTTGTTCCTCAAAGTTTCACTGGTAGAAGGGATCTTCTACTTATAAAACATGTTAGTCTCATCAAAAGAAATATGAGTAGATTCTTCCATTTTCATAGATGATTTATTATAAACCCAATATGCTTTGCTAATTTGGGAATATCCCAAAAAAATTACTATTTCATCTTTGGCTTCAAACTTTCTAATGTGTTTCTTGTTGTTATTATGAATGTAGCAAATGCATCCAAAGATTCTAAAATAATCTACTTTAGGTTTCTTCCCTTTGAGTTGTTCATAGGAGTCTTGCCCTTAAGCTTATGAATCAAACTTCTATTTAGTACATAGTTTGTAACGCCCCCGGTTTTTTCTGTGATTTGTATAATCCTTGTTTGGCGTTACATTGACGCGTTTCCGGCCTTTTTGCCGTTGTTAAGGTGTGGTCTTAGCTCTTTAGGTTCTTGAGTGGCTTGCTTATAGCCTGTTTGTAAGGTTCCCCAGCTAGCCAAAGTCTATTTTGGTGACTCGGCGGAGCCTCTCAGGGAATGCTTGCGCTTTGGCATTCGGGAGGTGTTAGCCCGAGTTTTTGATCATCGGATGTTATTTTTGACTTCGCCATTGTTTTCGTAGAATGGTGTTTAGCTACGGTGCGAGTTTCGTCGATTTCCGAGATCGTTTGTTTTCGCATCGTTTCGACGTTTTTTTATGTTAGCTAGTAGTGTGTTACCAAGCTTTTATTTTTGCTATGTTGGGCTAAGTGGAAGAGCTTAGTTATAACAGGTAGCCAGTTTTTGTTTGGCTTAATTTAGGCGAAGATTGTTAGCTGGTTATATATATATATATATTTGTGTGTTTGAGCTTGGGTTTAAGCCTGAGTGCTGGAGCTATTTCAGCTATTCTTTTTTTTTGGTGTGTTGATAGCTGTTGTTTAGTGGCTGATTCTGTGAGCTAGCAGCTAGCTGTTCTTATATGTATAATTATATCTGCTATATATATATATATATATATATATATATATATATATATATATATATATATATATATATATATATATATATATATATATATATATATATATATATATATATATATTAGTGGTTGGATTTCTTTTGCTGTTAAGGGACGAGCTTTCCTAGTTTTGGGATTATTTTATTAAGCTATGGCCGAGTGAGTGGGGAGGATAGATAAATAGAGCAGACTGGGTTTTCTTCTCCTCATTTCTCTTTTTCAAGCCATCTACTAGCTTCCAGCGGAAGGCATCGCGTGACGAAGGTGCTGGAGATTCGGCCGGCAATTGCTGGATGTTTAGAGCTCGTTTTTCTCGGGTGAGGACAGATTTGGACTTCTCTCACGCGGATCTTCCTCCCTAGGTATGTATTTCTTGTTTTAGGGTTATCCTTATTAGTTGGGGTTTATAGGGTTTGTTCTTCTTTATAACGCCCCGATACTAAAAAGAGAAACGGGCAGCGTTTTAGCCGATTTTTGGTCTTGGGAAGGTGAACACGGCCTGTGACACGGGCATGTCGCATGGCCGTATCGTGCTCTGGTCATCGAGGCGAGGTCGACGTTCGTTGAAGGCAGGGAACATGGCCTGGGACACGGCGTATCCCTGGGCGTGTCTAGCACATGACATGTGACACGGGCGTATCACTTGGCCGTATCCTCTTTTGGAAGTTTTGGTCCTGTGTCAATTTTGAGACATGACCCAGAACACGGGCGTGTTCTGGTTGATACGGGTGTGTCAAAGTTGACACGGGCATATATAAGCCTGTGTCCCGTTCGGAACGTAACAGTTCCAGCACCGATTGGGGTACACGGCCTATGACACGGGCGTGTCCATAGGAGAAACGGGCAAGTCACAAGCTGTGTTACAGGCCGTGTCCTTTTCTGGATTTTCCTTATTTACGGCGAGTGTGGAACATGGCCTTGGACACGGGCATGTCACAAGCCGTGTTTGGCCCATAAATGTTTTTTTCAGGGCGAATCATGGCCGTTCGTTTCCTTATTTTAGTATCCAAGGGCTCGGTCTTATTCATCCTAGGTTAAGGTAGGTAATAGGTGTTAAAACACTCATTTATTTTGGTTCAATCTCTTTATAAGTTCTAGAGAGAGGGGAGGGCAAGGAGGAAGAAACAAGAGAGATCCGGTTGTCGGAGGAGATTCGGAGCACCAAATCGCAAGCCGAGTCCAGATCGACGGAGGTGTGGTCATCGCAGTTCTTTTCATTTATATAGATTTCCATGGCGCCAAAGAGAAACCCAAGGGTAACAATTCTCTACTTTGACATGTGAAGTCCTCTTTCCCTTTTGCATAGGAAGCCCGCTCTCGTGAGTATGTGGTGAGTTTGAGGTGTTCCTTTGGATAGACATGAATAGTCCCCGTTGCTTGCATGTAGAGTCTGAAATCGAGGAAACGGACATTGGCATTGTGTGTGAATCCTACCCGAACAAGTTGGTCTGGATCGGTGATGTTTCATTATGCATAATTAGCCGGAGAAGACTCCGTGCCTTTGGTTATTTTCGGGTTTTCTATGCAGTAGATTGTAACATGGAATCTTGGGGATTAACCCCAAGGTACACCCGTAAAACTGGGAGGAAATGCATTTCTGCCAACTTGGTGGCTGTGAGAAGCGAACTAAAACAAGCCGGAAAAGGTATAACTGAAATTTTATTATCAGAAAAAGGTTCCTATTACAAAGGTATGGCCTCCCGTATATAGAATGGAGGAGAGAAGAGAGAATACAAATAAGAGATGTGGGACTAAAACTATACAAAAGAATCTGGGCGGCTAGAACAACAGACGGAACAAGCCGCGCGGTTAGACAGAAGGGCTAACCGCTCGGCCACTGCCAGAGAGAGAGAGAGACAAGCCGCCATGTGAGACCGTTAGACCGCCCGGTCTCCTAGTCGCCAGTAACAGACCACTAGACCGCTTGGACCTAAGTCCTCAACACAGCAACCAAACCGCAGAAGGCAAACCGCCAGACCGCCCGGTCAATAACCCGCCAAGCCAGACCGACAGACCGCCCGGTCTCAACTCCAACACTCCCCCTCAAGCTGGAGCATATATGTCGATCATGCCCAGCTTGTCACATATATGAAGAAATGAGGCGGATACTGGCTTGGTGAAGATGTCAGCCAGCTCTTTTTCAGACGTGACGAAGGGAGTGCAAATTTGTTCCTTCAGAATCTCTTCACGAATGAAATGACAGTCGACCTCAATGTGCTTGGTTCTCTCATGGAAGACTGGATTTTTGGAGATGTATATAGCAGCCTTGTTGTCACAGAACATAGGTAGAGGATGGTTGTAGACCTCTCCTAAATCCAACATGAGAGCCCGTAGCCACTTTAGCTCGCAAGTGGTCGATGCCATACTCCGATACTCAGCTTCAGCACTGGACCTGGAGACAACAAATTGCTTCTTGCTCTTCCAACTTACCAGATTTCCCCCAACAAAGGTACAGAAACCGGAGATAGACTTGCGGTCCCCTTTGTCATCAGCGTAACTCGCATCTGAGTAAGCTTCAACCCTCAGATGATCATTCTTCTGAAAGAGCAATCCTTTCCCAGGGGCTGCTTTGACGTACTCCAAGATCCGCAAGGCGGACTGTAGATGGCACTCCCTGGGAGCTTGCATGAATTGACTCACCTTGCCCATAGCATAGGAAATGTCGGGCCTAGTCACGGTGAGGTATATGAGCTTACCAACTAGACGCCTGTACCGCGAAGCATCTGAAAGAAGAGGCGAACCATCTGTCCAGGTTTTGTCTTCTCCAACAGCCATGGGACATCGGGCAGGTTTGGCCCCAGTCAATCCTGCTTCTTTTAAAATATCAAGAGCATACTTACGCTGAGAGAGGACTAAAGAGTTGGGCTTCCGAGAGATTTCGATCCCCAAAAAATACTTCGGAGAACCCATATCTTTTGTGACTAGATGTTGGCGAAGATGCCTCTTTGTCAAGGCTACCCCTTCCTGGTCATCACCAGTGAGAAGAATATCATCCACATATACTGCAAGAACCACCAGTCTCGAAGAGGTTTTGCGAATAAATAGAGAGTGATCAGCAGCGCTGCGAGCAAAACCAATGGCCGCCACGATGCCGCTGAACTTGTCAAACCAAGCTCGAGGGCTCTGCTTGAGGCCATAGATTGCCTTCTGTAGCCGGCATACTCGTGTCTCCCCCTGAGCAACATACCCTGGAGGTTGCTCCATGTAGACGGCCTCCTAAAGATCACCATAAAGGAAGGCATTCTTGATATCCAGCTGGGAAAGGGGCCAGTCTTTGTTGACCGCCACAGAGAGAAGGACCCGTATAGTGCTGAGACGAGCCACGGGAGAGAAGGTGTCAAAGTAATCAACCCCATAGATTTGAGTAAAGCCCTTAGCCACCAGACGAGCTTTGTAACGGTTCACAGTGCCATCTGGGCCAAACTTGACTACAAAGACCCAGCGACAGCCAACAATATCTGTATCAAGGGGAGGAGGGACAAGAGTCCAGGTACCCCGCTCTGTGAGGGTCGTCATTTCCTCATCCATGGCCAGCTTCCAGTGAGGAATGGCAAGGGCCTCCTGGTAGGAACGAGGTGTGGTAGTAGCAGAGATAGCCAGTGCAAAGGCCCTGTGAGAAGGGGTAAGACGATCATAGGAAACAACAGCAGCAAGGGGGTGTAGGGTACACGTCCGCACCCCTTTGTGAAGAGCTACAAGAAGATCCAGGTCGGCGGGCTCCTCGGCATCCAGAGCATCCGTGGCAGAGAGAGCTGGCCCGGGAGGAGAGAGCGACGGCAGCGGAGATGAGGGAGATGGAGGCGGAGAGAGAGGCGGAGGGAGAGGAGTGGCCGGAGACGGAGGAGCAGATATCGCAGTAGGAGACGAGGGAACGAACGGAATAACAGGAGAATAAGAGGTGGGAGGAAGAGAATGCGATTGATGAGATAGCAAGCAAGAAGAACAACATAGCCCCAATATGAGCGAGGGACATGCATTTGAGTCATTAATGTGCGAGCAACATCGAGGAGGTGACGGTTTTTGCGTTCTGCCACCCCATTTTGTTGGGATGTATAGACACAACTTGTCTGATGAATAACGCCATGTTGCACACAGAAAGAAGTAAAAGCATGACTTAAGTACTCCTTGGCATTATCAGAGCGAAAAGTTTTAACACTAACACCAAACTGATTTTTGATTAAATGATAAAAGGAGGTCCATACATTAAAAAGTTCAGAGCGATCTCGTAAGAGATACACCCAAGTACATCTAGAAAAATCATCAATAAAGGTTACAAAAGAAGAACTACCCCGACCAACAGTAAGGGTAGGAGCAGGTCCCCAGATGTCGGAGTGGACTAGATCAAACGGACGGGTAGAGCCCCGACCTTGCTTCGGCGGGAAGGAGGAACGATGATGCTTGCCAAGTTGACATGCCTCGCAGTGAAGAGGAGTGGTGGAGGGAGGGAGGTGGGGCAGAAGCTGATGTAGAAGCCGTAGTGGAGGATGACCGAGACGGAGATGCCACTGGAGAAGATCCGTACAAGAAGAAGAGAAGGCGGACAAAGCGGAAACGTTGTCGAGGAAGTAGAGGCCGCCACTCTCAGTCCCAGTAGCAATCGTCCGCTGGGAGCTCGGATCCTGAAAAGAGCAAGAAGATGGAGTAAACGTTACAGAACATTGAAGCTGCTTGCACAAAGAAGTAACCGACAACAGATTGCACGGAAACTTGGGCACATAGAGAGTGTCCTCTAGCCGAAGGGACGGAGTAACATGAACCACTCCAGACCCATGAACCGGGGAGGGAGAACCGTCTGCAATGAGGACCGGGGGCAACCAATCATGCTGTTCGAGGAGAGAGAAGCACTGAGGATTGCCCGTCATGTGATTAGTAGCACCGGAGTCGATAAGCCATTTACCTTGAGTGACTACATGGGCACTACCTGATGATGTGACCACGGAAGCAGACGGCTTGGAAGAAGAGGCGGAAGAGTCACCCGAGGGGCGAAGATGGGGATGTTTTGTCCAACAGCGGTCAAGAGTGTGTCCGGTGCGGCCGCAGTGAGAGCAGAGATAGCGGGAAGAAGGACGTCCGCCAGACTGATGACTGCGGCTACCAGAGCCACTCCGCTGAGTTTGATGAGCATAGTTATCCGGAGGAGAAGGAGCGGACAGAAGCGGGCGCTGAAGGAGAGAGGTGACAGCGGCGATGCGAGCAGCGGTGGCATCTAAAGTAGGAGATTCCTCCTCACCCATAATTTGTTGGTGGATCATATCATAAGTGTCAGGAAGACGGAGCAGATAACACACAACCAGAAGCTCCTGGAAGTGCTTGTGTTGTTGAGCTAGATCCGCAGAAAAGGGGCGATTCTGAAGAATCTCAGCCCCAAGAGCTTGAACTTGTTGGTAGGCAGCAGCAGGAGACAAGGTAGGCCGGGCAAAGAGGTCCGCATACAACGTATAGATGCGGGACGTCTGAGCCCCTTTGGAATACAAAGCAGCAAGATGAAGCCAAGCGGCCTTCACCGTCTCATCATGATGGATGACGGGAAGGCACTCATCGGATAGACTGTTAGCGAGCCAAGTACGCACAAGAGCGTCACTCGCATCCCAATCATCAAAGAGAGGTGAAGTGGTAGGAGGAGGGTCATCAACGAGATGGTGGCGTTTGCGTTGCGAGAAAGGAGAAAGGTGAAAGAGACGCTCCAATCCGAGTAGTTGGAGCCGACAAGCTTGGAAACGGTGCCAAGGTTCCCGAAAGGAGTAGGAGGAGCCGGATTGGCTACAGGGGTGGCGGCAGGAGTGGTGGCAGTAGAAGCATCAGAAAGAGCCATAAGAGCAAACAACAGGAAGCCGCACGGTTAGAAAACAAGCCGCGCGGATAGGCAGAAGAGGAACTGCAGCGGTCAGGATGTCAAACACCAGCGGCCGGAGAGACCACGACCAAGCCGCAGTAACAAGCAAAGGGGAAGAAGTCGAGCGGCAAGCAGACAGACCGCTCGAACAGAAGCACAAGAGAGGGCAAGGCACACGGCGATAGGTCGCGGCAAACAAGGCGACTGGTCGCAGTGAACAAGGAAACAGGTCGCGCACACAGAGGGCAACGACAAGGAGACCGCGCGGACAGGGCGCAAGCCGGAGAGGCAAGCCGCGCGGACAGAGAGAAGCACAGAATCAGGAGGAAAAGATCGATTCCTCTAATACCATGTGAGAACCCGCCAACCCATATCACATCTCAAAACCCAGGTGTTGAGATGAAGGGTGGCGGGGTACATAAACACGGAGGAGCAGGCGCTGCGGGCGATGTGGGACTAATCCCAACCACAGAACCGCAGGGATATTCCGCCACACAGGGGGCCCACCGGGGTCAACACCCAGACCAGGAACGCGATGGGGAAAGCCACGGGGACAGTGGCCTATGAGCCAGCCTTGAACATAACTGGGTTATGTGCATGTTTGATCAAATTTGGGATCCGACGAAGCTCGACCCACGCATTTCGCTTAAGATTGACAATGTGGTGTGAGAAACGGGCTTGTGGAACCGAACCCGAGCTGTGTGGTTTGGTGACAGAGACGTGAAATCAGGGACTGGCCATTGGCATAGTTGTGCGAGTCTTAGGCTTTGACTGGAAAGACTAAAATTCTAACGAGTATTGCCGTCCAAGGGGCGGTGGTTAGACCGCGGTTTTGACCGGGTTCACCGTGTAAGTGCCCTGAGAGCACGAGGTGTGCGGTCATGTGTACCTGCACCTGTAGTGTTGTGATTATTCACTATAATGCTTATTATGCTAATAAGTGCAGGGAAGGAGCATCGCCGCCCCGTGTTTGGGGCGGGATTGTTATAATTTGGTAAGCTTTAGCTGACCGTTAATTTTGTTTACCACCGTTGCGGTGATTTATGCTTGTAGGTGCTACGGAGCTGAGCGAAAAATAGTGGGCCAAAGCCCTTATTGCTGAGCCGACCCTTGAAGGACTTGCTATGTTTATTTGTTTAATTCATGTGTGTCCGGCATGCGCGCTGATGTATGGAAAACACAGTCTTAAATTTAGTTAACTCTTGTAAGGCCATAGGGCCGGTACTTTGTGTACTTTGTAGTTCATTCCTGTTTGGGTTTGTTAGTGGATATTCATGCTTCTGGCTGGGTTCTTATTTTTGCAACTTAATAAATTGCTTCCGCTTGGTGCTCTGTGTAGGACGTTACGATTGGAAGAATGGTTTCATTGAGTAACCCTTCCGTCTGTCCGTAGTATATGGCGTCGGGCCCCGGCCGGACCTACTGCTATGTGCTATGTGACGGATAGGGGTGATATAATTTTGTATAAGACTACCGATTTCGGTAAGGCTTAAATGAATTCGTGGACGAATTCAATTTAAGGGGTGGTTAGCACATGTGTGGGCGTCACCGTTATAACATGAAAATAACCCATGAATGTCCACTTAGGAATGAAAATACACATGTTTGAGGAACCTGCGTGTTACTATAATTGCTTTTTGCAATATTGTTCGGTCACTTAACGGTATTTTGCATGACTATAGATGACCAGGAGTGGTGTAGGGCCGTCAGAACGTCCAGTTTCTGAGGCAAGTAGCACACTGAATGATGCGCCGACAATACCTCCTTCAGCTGAAATCATATGATTGGTAGCTGAAGCAGTGTTTGCGATTATTAATGCATAGCCTGCAAGGCAAGTGCAACAGCCTTCCCAAACTGTGGAGCAAGTACTGCTCCAAGCGGCGGAACCAAAGAGAGTGGAGCAGGTTGTGATGGAGCCAATGATGCCTAGGAGAGCAACAGAGAAACAGCTCAAACACGTTCTGGCCTATAATCCTCCAGTGTTCTCGGGGACGGGAACCCCAACCCAAGCGAAGGATTGGCTCTCGAGAGTTAAGAGAGTCTTGATAGCTACATAGACGGAAGAGTGGCAAAAGACCACTATTGCAACTTTCTTGTTGGATGGCGACGCAAGACAGTGGTGGGAAGGTTTGGAGTTACACCATTTGATGGGTAGACAACTTACTGACGACTCGATAGAAGAATTCTCAAGACTGTTCTTGGCTCGATACCTCCCCTCGACTCAAAGGATTGCAATGGAGAACAAGTTTCAGAAGTTGGTGCCGGGAGAGAGTAGCGTGGATGAGTACCTCCATGAATTTACACGTTTGGGTCAGTATACAAGTGCTACATTAGCTGATGAGGAGCGAAAGACATACCGATTCTATGAAGGTCTGAGGGATGAATTAAGATTACTGCTCTCGAGGCCGATGACATAGGGCTTCTTGACCCTTGTCAACACCGCCCGGTATTTGGAGAAAGATATGAAGAATGTACAGGCATAGAAAGACTCCAGTATTAGGAAGTCAGAGTTAAAGGTGCAACCTTTAAAGTCATGTTTCCGAAGGTAAATTTAGAAGGCTAGGACATTGTGTTCAGCCCCTTCTTCTAGTGCTTTGGGGGAAACTACTAGCCAAACCACGGGCGCTTGCTTTACTTGTGGGAAGCCGGTGCATTTTTCTTATGACTATTCAAGCGGACGTCCGAAGTCTAAGAGGAAGCCGGGAGCAACTTACGAGGAAAAGGGCAAGGCGGTGGAGTCAACCGCATCCCATTATACTCCGACTCACCCAATAGTCTATAATCTTGGACAGCAGGAGACCATCAAACAAGCAGATGTGGTGACAGGTACGGTTTAAATTTATAGCAATTTGGCTTTAAATACTATTACCTTGCGTTGTTAGCTTATTAGTGTCTATATAGGCTTTGTTCTGATTTATTATAATCTGGTGAGAGCACTCTTCGATACGGGTGCTTTGCACTCCTTTTTGTCTGAAGGTTTCATATCGTGCATTAGAGTCCCTTCTTCGATGGCGGAGGACAAATTGGACGTGTTGTTGACGAATGGGTGTTCTATGCACGCGGACAAAGTTTGTGCCGTAAAGATTCGTATTAGGAGTCAGGAGTTCGACTTTCTAGCTTCGTTACTGCTGCTAGTAGAGTTCGACGTCATTTTTGGTATGTACTTGCTTTCGGAGAAGAAGGCATACATAGATTGCAATCGTAAGTAAGACAAGTTGGGAGCTTACCGGGAGACAATGTTTGCGGGTTTGAAGGGGTTGAGCAAGAATTTAATGTCTGCTCTTCAAGTGGTTAAGGCAGTTCGTGCTAGCGTAGAGCTATTCTTCACGCTAGTGGAGGCTATAAAGCCTAAGCCTACTTTGGGTAGCATCCCAGTGGTGTGCAGTACCCTGACGTATTCCCGGACAATCTTCCTGGAGCCCCACCTCAGCGGGATATTGACTTCACGATTGAGCTAGTGCCAGGTGCCAAACCTTTGTCACGCTCCCCTTATAGGTTGGCGCCTAAGGAGATGGCGGGACTAAATGTTCAACTTAAAGAGTTGTTGGAGCACGGTTATATGGGTCCAAGTTTGTCGCCTTGGAGCGCACCGGTCCCCTTTGTCAAGAAGAAGGACGGAAGTTTGCAACTGTGAATCGATTATAAAGAACTGAGCAGGTTAACAAAAAAGAACAAGTAACCGATCCCAAGGATTGATGATCTATTTGATCAGCTAGTCGGGTCATCGGTGTACTCAAAACTGGATCTTAAGTCTGGTTACTATCAGCTGAGAATAAGGGAAAATGATATCCCAAAGACAGCATTCAGCACGAGATATGGGCATTTCGAGTTTACGGTCATGTTGTTCGGGCTGACTAATGCGCCATCAGTGTTCATGGATCTGATGAACAGAATATTCAGGGATTAATAGACCACTTTGTGATCGTCTTTATCGACGACATAATAGTGTACTCGCAGTGCGAAGAGGATCACATCAAGCATCTGCATTTGGTTTTTGAGACGCTGAGGAGGAACGAACTATACGAAAAGTTCTCCAAATGCGAGTTTTGGTTGCCCTCAATAGCGTTCCTTGGTCACATAGTTAGTGGAGAAGGGATTGGGGTGGATTCAGCGAAGATAGTTGCGATACGCGAGTGGCATGTGTTGTCTATGGTAGCGGAAGTCATGAGTTTTCTGGGGCTTGTCAGCTATTACAAGCACTTCATAGAGAACTTCTTGCGGATAGCGTTACCTCTCACGACATTTACAAGGAAAGATCAGAAGTTTGTTTGGATGCGGGAGTGCGCAACAAGCTTTTGAAGAGTTGAAGGGTCGGTTGACCACGACGCCCGTGCTATGTTCGCCGAGTGGGACCGAAGGATTTGAGATCTACAGCGATGCTTAAGACAGTGTTTTTGGTTTTGTGATGCTACAACATGGAAGTGTTATAGCTTATGGCTCGCGTCAGCTGAAAGTGCATGAGAGAAATTATCTGGTCCACGACTTTGAGTTAGCGGTCGTGATTTTTGCTCCGAAGCTGTGGAGGAATTATTTGTACGACGTAAAGGTATATTTATACCAACCACAAGAGCCTGAAATACCTGCTAGACTAAAAGGATCTGAATATGAGGCAGCGGAGATGGATGGAGTTCCTGAGGGACTATACATTAAAAATTCATTATGTGCCCGGGAAAGGCAATGCAGTTGCGGATGCATTGAGTCACAGGGCTCCCACGCAAGCCAATTGGTTGTCGGTTCATGACGAGCGGTTGATTTGGGAGTTGGAGGCGTTAGATATCTCATGTTTTGACAAGCAGACTAGCTCCGAAGCGCTATTGAACTGGACGGATGTTCAGTATGACCTGGCTGATCGGATTCGGCATGCTATGGCTTTGGATAGCAGCATGAAGCAAATCATGGAGGCGGTTTCAGATGGGTCAAATTCTCAAATTACGGATGAAGATGGACTGCTAAGGAAGGATAGTCATTTGTGCGACCCAAACATGAGTAATTTACGGGTGGAGTTGATGTACGAGGCTCATCATACCAAGTACTTCGATTCACCCAGGGAGCACGAAGATGTACTGAGATATGAAGAAGTTGTTCTGGTGGCCAGGACTCAAGAAGGATATAGCACTATATATGGCGAAATGTTAGACTTGCGCCTTAGTGAAGGCAGAGTGCCAAAAGCAAGGGGGTTTCTTGAAGTCTTTGCCTATTCCAGAGTGGAAGTTCGACGATATCTCAATGGAATTTGTGCATGGACTGCCAAGGTCGCAGAAGGGAAATGACGCCAGCTAGGTTATCGTAGATCGGTTGACAAAAGTGTCGCACTTCATTCCGAATAGGAAGGACGATTCGGTTGATAAACTGACAAAGCTTTATGTGGATAACATTGTTAGACTACATGGTGTGCCACACAACATCATTAGTGATAGAGATGGGAGGTTTACGTCCAATAACTGGAGGTTGGTGAAGCAAGTGATGGGAACTAAGCTGAGGTACAACACAGCCTTTCATCTGCAGACGGATAGTCAGACTTAGAGAGTTAACAGGATAATGGAGGAGATGCTTCGCATGTGCGTCCTAGATTTCGGGAAGTAGTGGGAAGATCATCCGAATTTGGTGGAGTTTGCGTACAATAACAACTACCAAGCGAGCATTCAAATGGCGCCCTTGGCGGCCCTATATGGTGGAAAATATCGCACGCCATTGTCGTGGTTGGAAATGGGTGAGACGAGGTTGTACAAAAAGCAAGAGGTGGAAATCGCCACTTCTTTGGTACGAACCATTCGAGAGTGTTTGCTGATTGCTCAGGATAGACATGCCAAATACTATAATGCCAAGCATCGAAACGTTGAGTTCGCTGTTGGCGACTAGGTGTATTTGAAGATAAAGCCGTTCAAGGGTGTTTCATAGGTACAATTCTTTAAGAAGCTGAGCCTGAGATACCTTCGACCATTTGAGATCCTGGAGAGGATTGGTGAAGTGGCTTATCGTCTAAAGCTATCGGCGGGGTTGAGTGGTCTACACGACGTATCGACATATTAGCGTTGCAGAAGGCGGTACAAGAGCCTTCACAGGTAATCGCGGATGATCAAATACCGGTGGATGAAGGGTTGAAGACAAGGGTCAAGCCCGTTCGTATTGAGGACTATGAAGTCAAGCGACTTCGTAACAAGGAGATCATGATGGTCAAGGTCCGCTGGGATAACTGTGAAACGGAGGAGCTCTCGTGGGAGTGAGAGAAGACCATACTTGAGGAGTACCCATAATTATTCCACTCAGGTACCGTTTTAGTTTTTGTGTATCTTTTTCTTTTGGTAATTTCGTAAACGAAATTCTTTTAAGAGGGAGAGGATTGTAACGGCCCGAAACTCAAAAGAGAAATGGGCAGCGTTTTAGCCGAATTTTGGTCTTGGGAAGGTGAACACGGCATGTGAGACACGAGCGTGTCACATGGCCGTGTCGTGCTCGGGTCGTCGAGGCGAGGTCGACGATCGTTGAAGGCATGGAACACTGCCTGGGACATAAGCGTGTCCCAGGGCGTGTCTAGAACACGTCATGTGACACGGGCGTGTCACATGACCGTGTACTCTTCTGGATGTTTTGTTCATGTGTCGACTAAGAGACACGACCCAAAACACGGTCGTGTCCTGGTTAACACGGGCGTGTCAAAGTTGACATGGGTGTGTTTAAGCCCGTGTCCCGTTCGGGACGTGACGGTTCCACCGCCGATTGGGGTACACGGCCCATGACACGGGCGTGTCCGTGGGTGACACGGGTGTGTCACAAGCCGTGTTACAGGCCGTGTCCTTTTCTGGATTTTCCTGATTTACGGTGAGTGTCGAACACGGCCTTGGACACGGGCATGTCTCAAGCCGTGTTCGGCCCAGAAATGTTATTTTTAGGGCGAATCGTGGTCGTTCGTTTCCTTATTTTAGGATCTAAGGGTTCAGGCTTATTCATCCTAGGTTAAGGTCGGGAATAGGGTTGAAAACCCTATTTTATTTTGGTTCAATCTCTTTATAAGTTCTAGAGAGAGGTGAGAACAAGGAGGAAAAGCAAGAGAGATCTGGTTACCAGAGGAGATTCGGAGCGCCAAATCGCAACCCGAGTCCAGATCTATTGAGGCGAGGTCATCGCGGTGCTTTTCATCCGTATAGATTTCCATGGCGCCAAATAGAAACCCAAGGGTAATTATTCTCTACTTGGACATGTGAAGTCCTCTTTCCCTTTTGCATAGGAATCCCTCTCTCGCGAGTATGTGGTGAGTTTGAGGTGTTCATTCAGGTAGACATGAATAGTCCCCGTTTCTTGCATGTAGAGTCTGAAATCGAGGAAACAAACATAGGCATGGTGTGTGAAGCCTACCCGAAAAGTTGGTCTTGATTGGTGATGTTTCATTATGCATGATTAGCCGGAGAAGACTCCGTGCCTTTGGTTATTTCTGGGTTTTCTACGCGGTAGATTGCAACATGGAATCTTGTGGATTAACTCCAAGGTGCACTAGAAAATTCGGCAGAAATGCATTTCTTCCAACTTGGTGTCCTGGGAGCCAGCCTTGAACATAACTAGGTTATGTGCATGTTTGATCGAATTTGGGATCCAACAAAGCTTGGCCAGCGCATTTGGCTTAAGATTGATAGTGCGGTGTGAGCACAAAAACCGTAAGTCCAAAAAATGGGTTCAGGCTGGGTAACACAGCTTGGGATACGAGCGTGTCCCAGGGCGTGTCCAGTGCACACGTCCTGGGACACGAGCGTGTCCCAGGGCGTGTTCTATTTCCGTAGACGTCGTCTCGAGTTCTCGAGAATTGATCGTCGAGAGGCAACACGGCCTAGGATACGGTCGTGTCCCAGGGCGTGTCCTGCTCGGGCGGCGTTGAGTGGATTGGCGTTGAGTGGAGTTGAGTGTGGTACATGGCCTGTGACACGGGCGTGTCACAGGGGATTGTTGCGCACACGACCGAGGACACGGGCGTGTGCCTTAGCCGTGTCCTTCTTGGGTATTTCAGCCAAGTGTTGGTGAGGTGACACGGCCAGCCACACAGCCGTGTACTGGTTGACACGGGCGTGTCACAGGACATGTCAACTCTGTTTAGATTCTTTTCAAAGCAACTCTTAGCCATTCGTTTCCTTCTATTTGGATCCTGTGGTCCCAGCTCTTCCCTTCTCTGATAAGACTTAGAATGGAGATGAATATCTCATTCTCATCTTAGCCTTTCTCTTTCTAAGTGAAGAGAGAGAGGAGAGCAAGGAAGGAAGAAGGAGAAGCTTTCCGACCGCCGGTGGAGCTTCAGCGGTCCGTTTCGAGATCCGAGTGCAGCGTTGTGGAGGCAAGGCCGCCGCAGTGGTTTCCATCCGGCTTGTTTTCCATGGCACCGAAGCGATCGTCAAGGGTAACGGTCTTTCTTCCTTGGGCAGGTGAAGCCCTTTGTTTATGCATGTATATCTATGGAATCCTCTATCAAAAGATGGAAGAATGTAAGTGATTACAGTGGTTGAGTCTGCATCTAGAGCCGGAACTGTGTAGCGCGGCATAGGCATGTTGTGTGAAGCCCATCTAGATGGATGTCTTGATTGGTGATGCTGCGAACCGGAGAAGATTCCGTGTATATATAAGTTACCTTCCGGAGATGGTAAGGACGATTGTGATGGTGAGCAGGAAGCTTTGTATAGCTCCTTTGATTGTATGCTCGGCACGAGCTGTATTGATTGATTGGACAGCGGCACAATGTGCCAGTGTTGAGGAGGAATGCGAGAACCTCTGAGTGGGTATGACACCCACCAAGTTCATCGATCGGGTTGTAGTAAGCGAACATCTCTGAGTGGATGGGTATGAGAGGTCGTCAATAGGGGTTTGGCGGCTGATGCCCATAGCCAACAAGTTAAGAACCTCTTAGTTGGTGGGCCACCCAACAAGTTTCGTGGTAGGATCGGGTGAGCGGTAGATTGGTAGCAATGTAGCGGGGCGATTTCCTTAGGTTTTTTACACTACGTGGGTAGGTCGACTGATAGTGCTCACAATTTGCAATGAGGTGTGTGTAAGACCCCCTTTTTTTTCTTTTTCAACCACCGGGGTCTTATGCCCAGAACCGCCGCTTTGCGGTGACACCTTCGCACCCGGGAAGGTCGTCACTACAACGCGCCGATTCTGCCGGCCTTTTCGATCACAATAAGTAGCACAATAATTGAAGTAAGAACAATGCAGTCCACAATGATAAATCACATGTAAATAAGATAAAATCTCCACGAAGGGAGTGTCCACAGAAAACATCAGAGTACTATAAATGCGGCCTTATGCCGGGTACAAAATGTCCTCACTACAAGTCTCTCATGCGGAAGCGAAACAGAAACTACTCAAGGTCGAGACTCACGGTCCCGGCTGTATGAACTCCGGAGCTAGACTGCCCCATCTCCAGGCGCACCGATCTCTGGGGCTGCTCCTCCATGCTGGGCTCCACGATTCCCTAAATGATGTGGTTCGAAAACCGTTAGTCATAAAGACTAAGCCCTATCATCCCCTACCCCTTCCCCCATGGCTCCTAGGTACCGAGCGGGGAGAAAGAAAGGGGAGGACATATTTGTGG
The DNA here is from genome assembly GCA_039513925.1 of Platanthera zijinensis. Lineage (NCBI taxonomy): Eukaryota > Viridiplantae > Streptophyta > Magnoliopsida > Asparagales > Orchidaceae > Platanthera > Platanthera zijinensis. Next base: position 166,458,092 of record CM077085.1, read on the forward strand.
AGAATAAAAGTAAACATGTGACAGTGGACTTAATCTAGCAAGTTGTATTCGGTGAGCAGTTAATATGAATGTTATAATAGGTCTAGCAGTAAGAAAAGCAATTATATGAATTTAAACCTTCACTTATGCGAGAACACATAAGCAAAAGGGATCTTTTGCAAGGCTCCCATCGTATAAGTGTCCCATACCACTTATACCTTGGGGTGTCGGTTATCCAGCAATGGTTGTTATATATTGAAATTAACCTTTGATTTATAAACTTGCCCACACGAGCTTATAGACCAAGGGGTCGTTTTGCAGGTCCTAATGTATAAGCGTCCCATACCACTTATACTTTAGGTGTCAGGGTTAAATGAATCGATTATGCTATGACATGCTAGTGGGTATGATGAAACATGCAAGTGCAACTCACACACCCGACTCTGTGCACACAGACCTTTAGTTCCCCCTTTCGGAGCCGTTACCTCCCAGGATACCTCCGTAGTGGCGGACGGAAGCGGTGGGTTGGGCCTCGCCCACCTCAAAACCAGTAAAAGCACCACCGGTCTGACCTATTGTACGCCTCAATGCTTGGTGCACTAAGCGGACGCCTGCGCACTCTTGCCGGCTGGCGCACCGGACTTCTGTTGGCGAAGTGCTAACCACCTCGCCGAGTCAACGATATCGGTGTCGGTGCAATCGAACTCCCCGATATCGTAAAACCCACCACCTTAACTTTTCCTATCTTATGCACATGCAAGTTTATTCGTAAACACATAAAACCGAGCCGAAGCTCCCCGGACCAAAACGTCCGACTCCAAACCAACCGAGCCGAAGCTTCCCGGACCATCCCGTACGTCTCTTAACCAACCGAGCCGAAGCTCTCATCAATCTTCCTATGCCAACAGTGTTTGTGAAAAGTGCAGCCCTAGTTACTAAGTTACTCTTGCCAGTTTGTTATCACAGTTTACGTTAGCCCAGGACTGCCCCCGGTATTCCCCGTGAAGGGCTCTCAAGGGGCACTAGGAACCAAGACGGCGGCATTACGGCCCGAAGTTCCCTTTCGCAAGGCACTTATTGTTATTGGTTGATCTCCCTTAACCCGATTCCCTTCTCATATTTCGTTAGACTATCCTAGGGTGATTTTTAACCTTCCTCTCTTCGGGAAAAACGATCTTTCGCCAAACCCGAGCACCTCTTAACTCTAGCTATCACCACCTCTCACCACTCTTTATATCTTCCTATTGTGATTTCCTCCACATTTCCACCCAGACAAAATGTTGAACTCCAATGACCTCCTCAGATCATGACCTATTGCATTTCACAAATTTCTATATGCAGACCGACCTAGGCTACATGTCGAACCGGTTATGCAATGATCCATTACTCATCCAAATGCCCTAAATTATTTACTGGAGACTTACCATGATATAAATGACCTAAGTCCAGAAAATGGAAATTTTCCTAATTTATTTGGCATTTAATTAAATTCCTCGAAAATCCCAAGGGCTACCGGTTTGAACATGAACTACCCTAAGTTCTCATGCAAGATGTCCAGCAAATTTATGATAAATACTAGGTTATCTCAATAGGTTAAATCCTAAGTATCATAATTTTTCTATCATTAAAAGGGCATGAAAACTATTTTAGAAATAATCTCTAACTTCTGTTGCTTATGAATCAAGTACAGAAAATATTCTTCCAAAAATTATAAATAATTTATGCCATGCAGATAAAGGCCTAAAATTAGCACTGGCCAAGTTTCATAATTTTCCAGCAAGTATTTTATCCCTTTTTAAACATAAAAGCCCTTTCTATCATCTGTGAACAAAGTACCAGATTTATTCAACATAAAATTCTATAAAAATTCATGGATCAATGTTCTACTGGTCAAGATCTAAATCCAGAATTTTAACTGATTATAATTAATTTAAAACCTCCAAATATTTGAAACAACAAATCGGGCTAATAATCCTTTAACACATGAAGTATGATATTTATTAATCATAAAATTCCAGAAAAATTACCATAAGTCTAAAACATCCTAAAACTCCCTCCTCCCGAGTTTCATGATTTTTGGATTAGATTTAATGCTTAAAATAACTGAATTACATTTCTATCCTAATTCAAACTCTCAACTTCCGAGGTACTCAATTACCTCCAATTCCTTCACTATTTCAACCAGAGGGTTTTCAGCATAACATGCCACTCTCCTCCAAATTTCAAGGGCATACAAGAGCTTTTGCTCCTATGTCCTTCACAAACCTCAAAACCCTTCATTTAAGATTTGAGCTTGGATCCTAGGGTAAATCAACCCTAAATCACTCCATTTTCTCCAAGCGGGTTATAACACCATTCTAAGTAAGAGATCAGAAAATCAGCCTCTGTTGAGGTTATTTGACCCTTTCCAAACTCTCAGTGCACTTTTTATTAAAAGGTGTCTCATTAATGCCTGGTTAAGGGTAGAAGATTTCTTACCCAAAACTCCTCCAAATCAATTGGAATTTTACACAGACCTAGGTTTTATAGCCAGGGACCACTCACCAAAATTTGGGAGGGTTTGGATGTCATTTGACCATCTAAATAAATTCATCTAAGATTATTAAATTAAAACAAAATCTTTAGGCAAAGTATCTCCAAAAATTCCCATTTTTGGTCTGCCTTTAGGTATAACCAAGATTAACCCCCTGTCCAAATTTCAGGTCATTTGGACAAGGGACGAAGAGTGGGCAATCGTTTTAATTTCTGCCCAACTCTAGGTACAACCCCCACTAAAACGGGTGCTGCGGCCGAACCGCTTACCCAAACGAGTTGAAACCAATTTTAGATTTATCTAGACTCGAAGGGCTACGACTTTCGTGTCTGGTCATTTTTCCTAAAATGACCTCTAAGAGCCTCGTTTTGCATCATTAAAATATGTTCATCCAAGTATAATTTCCATACAAAATCATTTACTTAGTTTATATATTTAAAACAGTTTTTACTGTTCATCTTCTACAGAACCCGAAAACCAGAACTCAGGAAGTCATTTTTCCTGTAACACTTCCGTGATCCGTCGCCGGCAGTCCGGTCACTTCCCTGGCCAGCCACCACCACCACCACCTCCGTTGAGGCGATGGCTAGCGGTCGGCAATGGTTTGGCCGCCGGAGGTGGCGGTTTCCGGCGAACTCAAAAATACCATTTACATGGTTTTCCCATGAAAACGAGAGACGGGTCCGGCTCCGTTGAGCGCGAACCTCCTTTCTAAGAATCCTAAGATCTACCCATGAAAGAGAAGGAGCAGAGGAGGACCTTGTTCGCGGTTTGAAGGCGAGAAGAACGACGGGGTGCCATGGCGCGGTGGTGGCGTTGCTGAACTTCTCCTACAGCAAGAACAAGGATCTGATCCGATTACTTGAGCGTGTAACCTTCTCCTCTTGCTCCAGGTGGGCTTTTATAAGTCAGAAAGTGGGAAGGTGAATGGGTAAAGCCTTAATGGCCATGAAGGCTCCTCCCCTTAACGCTTCGGTTATGATGCAAGGCCGTTGAAACGCTGGAAAACGAAGAGGTGTTCGCCAGGTGGTGATTTCCTATTGGACCAACATTTTCCTTATTTATTTAAATAATTAAGGAAGGAAACGGCCATAAATACTCCTGGTGTAACTTCCCACACCCGCATTTATTACCACGCGTGTTAGAATAATTTCGGGCCTGAACCGTCGTTTCGGCCAATGTCACGGGCGTGACACATAGGTCACGGGCGTGACAGGCCCGGATAGCCAATTTTAGGTTCGACGATCGTCGAACTGAGATCGACGATCGTCAATGGATGGTCACGGGCGTGACACCTTGGGTCACGGGCATGACAGGCTCGGGTGGTTAGTTATGGGTTTACGATCATCGATTTGAGATCGACGGTCGTCGAATGGTGGTCACGCCCTGGGTCACGGGCGTGACACCCTTTGTAACGGGCGTGACAGGCCCGAACGACAATTTTGAGGTCGACGATCGTCGAACTGGGATCGACGGTCGTCGAAGGCTGGTCACGCCCTAGGTCACGGGCGTGACACTTAGGTCACGGGCGTGACAGGCCCGAGTTCAATTTTGACGATCGTTTTACGGGGATCGACGCTCGTCGAAGGAGTCACGCCCCTTGGTCACGGGCGTGACACCTTGGTCACGGGCGTGACATGACCAGGCTGCACGTTCGACGATCGTCTCACGGAGATCGACGATCGTCGAAGAAGTCACGCCCAGGTCACGGGCGTGACGGGTCGGTCACGGGCGTGACCAACCCGTGACCCGAAATCTCGGTCGATTTATTTCAATTTTCGGGCTTCCTCGGGTTCTGTCACGACCAACCGACTCCTAGGGGTCTAGCCGGAAATGGGATGTTACAAATCCCAATAAACAAAACAAAAATTTCGTCCCCGAAATTGAGGTTGAGCCTATGGGGATTTCTATCGGAATAAATTAAACTTGTAACATCCCATACGATCTTTTTATTGGGTTTAGGCGACTATTCGTTTGATAAACGAAGAGAATCTCCCCAATAAACAAAAGATTAGCCCCTACCTTTCTGATTGAGTGCGCATGCCTAGGTCCTAGATTTTCCTTATCTAGTCTTAACTGTCCAAAACAAGAAGGCAATCTATAGTATACCGAGAGGTGGTGAGATGTACCTGACTGAACAACTGCGGGTATCTTTGCCTCATCAGATCTTGCGGTTCCCAGGTGTGCTCCTCCTGACCGTGATTTCTCCACAGAACCTTGACTAAGGGGATCTTCTTGCGGCGCAAGATCCGTACTCCTTTGTCGTCGATCCGGATCGGCTCCAAGTGAACATAACGGTCTGAAGCTACCGGCCCTTCGGTGGTCAAAATCCGCTGCTCCGGGCGTAGTAGAGCCCTTCTCAGCGAAGAAATGTGGAAGACGTCGTGTAGAGCTGCCAGCTCTGGTGGCAACTCTAGCCTGTAGGCTAGGGGTCCGATCCGCTCCAGGATCCGGTAAGGGCCCATATACCTAGGGCTGAGTTTCTTCCTCCGACCGCGCACCCGAGAGACTCCGTGCATGGGCCGGATCTTCAAGAACACTCGATCCCCTACCCGAAACTCCACCTGACGATGCCGGGCATCATAGTATTTAGCCTGTCTGCTCTGCGCCTCCAACATCCTATCTCTGATCAGTCTCACCTGAGCCTCGGTGTCTTCAACGAAATCCGATCCCAGCAGCTTCGGATCCTCGTCCTGAACCCAAGAAAGCGGGGTCCTACATTTTCGTCCATACAAGGCTTCATAAGGCGCCATCCTGATGCTGGACTGGTAGCTATTATTGTAGGAGAACTCGACCAACGGTAACATCTTCTCCCACGGCTCCCCTCAGTCCAGTATACACAGTCGTAGTAGATCCTCCAACGTCCTGTTGGTGCGCTCTGTCTGCCCGTCCGTCTGAGGGTGGAAGGCTGTGCTAAAAGTCAAACGGGTGCCCAGGTATGCCTACACTGACCGCCATTCCCTGGATGTAAACCGTCCATCGCAGTCCGACACTATCGTCCGGGGCACGCCATGATATCGGACATACTGCTCCTCAAACTTCCGTACCAGCACTCCCACCGAGTCATCCTTCCTGATCGGTATAAAGCGGGCCACCTTCGTCAACCGATCAACAATCACCCAGATCGAGTCATTCCCCGTCCGAGACCGGGGAAGACCATGTATAAAATCCATAGCTATATCGTCAAACTTCCACTCCGGCACCGGGAGTGGCTGCAACAGTCCTGCGGGGTTCCTGCACTCCGTCTTCACCAACTGACACGCCTCGCAATGGGTCACGAAGTACGTAATGTCCTTCTTCATGCCCGGCCAAAACATCGTCCTCTTCAAATCAGCGGTCATCTTTGTGATCCCCGGGTGCACCGAGTACCGGCTGCAATGCGGCTCCATCATAATATCCTCTCGGATCTGGCCTCCTGCGGGTATATATACTCTGCCTCTGAAGTGGAGCAAACCATCTCTCAGGGAATAATCTCCTATCAAACCTTCCTCCAAAGCTCGGAACATCGGCTCTGCCCACGCATCTGTCCTCTGTCCGTCCCGAATGCGATCCCGAATATCGTCTACGGCCACCATCGATTTCAGATATTCCATATACAGCTCTGGATCATCCTCAGACACCAGGGATATTCGCATATCTCTGAATGACTGGACCAGCTCCATGGACATAACCTGGGGCCCAGCTTCGGAAGTGGCAGCTCTCCGGCTCAATGCGTCGGCCACCACGTTTGCCTTCCCTGGATGGTAGTGCATCTCATACTGATAATCTGCTAAGAACTCCACCCAACGCCTCTGCCTGATATTCAGCTCCTTCTGCATGTCCACGTATTTCAAGTTCTTGTGATCGGAGAAGATATCGCAGTGGACTCCATAAAGATAATGGCGCCAGACCTCCAAAGCAAAAACGACTGCTCCCATCTCGAGGTCGTGCACCGGGTAGTTCCTCTCATGGGTCTTCAGCTGGCGGGAGGCATATGCTATGACATGTCCGTTCTGCATCAACACCGCTCCCATCCCTTGGTATGATGCGTCGGTATACACCTGGAATCCTTCCTTTCCAGATGGAAGGGCCAGAATAGGGGCTGAGATGAGTCGGTCCTTCAGCTCCTGGAAAGCCGCCTGGCACTGCGGGGTCCAAACAAAAGGTGCCTCCTTCTTCGTCAAAGATGTGAGGGGGAGGGCAATCCGAGAGAACCCCTCCACGAACTTCCGGTAATAGCCGGCAAGTCCCAAGAAACTTCGCACATCGGTGGCTGTCTTCAACTGCGGCCAATCTCGAACTGCCTGAATCTTTGCCGGATCCACTGCCGACCCGGCTCCGCTGACAATGTGGCCTAGGAAGGCCACCTCCTTCAACCAAAACTGACACTTGCTGAATTTTGCATAAAGGTGATGCTCCCGCAACCTCTCCAAAGTCAGTGCCAGATGTCGAGTGTGTTCCTCCTCCGTCGTAGAGTAGATCAGGATGTAGTCTATGAATACTATGATGAACACATCCAAGTAGGCTTCGAAAATCCGGTTCATGAGGCTCATGAACGCCGACAGAGCATTCGTGAGCCCGAAGGGCATCACGGTGAACTCATATAGGCCATATCTGCTACTAAAGGCCGTCTTCGGGATATCCTCCTCCTGGATCCGCAGCTGGTAGTATCCTGACCTCAAGTCTATCTTCGAGAAATAATGGGCCCCCTCTAGCTGGTCGAACAATTCGTCTATCCGAGGGAGCGGATAGGTATTCCGGACGGTCAGCCTGTTTAGTGCTCGATAATCGATGCACAGGCGGAGTGTCCCATCCTTCTTCTTCACGAATAGGACCGGTGCTCCCCATGGTGAGGAACTCGGTCTAACAAATCCTGCCTCAACTAATTCCTACAGCTGAGTCCGAAACTCTGCCAACTCCTTTGGGGCCATCCGATAAGGGGCCCTAGACGCCGACTTGGCTCCCGGCATAAGCTGTATCTGAAAATCCAGATCTCGGTGTGGAGGTAGTCCTGGTAGTTTCTCTGGAAAGATGTCAGCGAAATCTCGCACCACCGGGATGTCTGTCACCGACTCCTTAACTTCCGCCATCTCAAATAAAATCTGATAGACCTCCTCTCCCTGCAGATGGGCCTTAACGGCCTGTACCGAAGATAAGAGTATACGAGAGACAGGTTTTATACCTTCGATGGTAATGAAAGAGTCCCCGTGTCTCACGGTGATCCTCTTCGCCTGGCAGTCAATCTGGGCATGGTTCCAGTGCAGCCATACCATGCCCAGGATCAGGTTGTAGTCCGTCAGCTTCAAAATCGTCGCTGGAGCCTCGAATGCCTTTCCACCAATTTCCGCCTCCATATTACAGTGATCCGTGGTAAGGAGTTCGGATCCATCTGGTAGTCGCACACTCATCCTCGAGCCTGTGAACCGCGCCACACCTTCTAGTCCTTCTACGAACATCTCCGACACAAAGGAGTGAGTAGCTCCAGTATCAAAAAGCGTGCGGGCAGGCTTGTCGCTGATGAAGACTATACTTGTGGTGATTAAATATCTTAGGGTTCTATAAAGAATTTTCTTTCCTTGTTAATCTATCTAGTGCAGTTCTGAGTTTTAACAACTTAAAGGGAAATTCTATGAAAATAAAGAAGCATTGCAGCGTACCTGCTATGACCTGCTCCGGATTTCGAGGCTGCGCAAGGTCCAAAGCATATACCTGCTCTCTTCCTTGTCTACGATCTTCCCCCTGGTATCCTCGACCGCGGCCGCGTCCTCGGCCTCCGTAATACTGAGCTGGTGGGCCGCCCCGATGTGCTGGAGGTGGTGCCCCCCTCATGGGGCAGTTCCTCCGAATGTGCCCAATCTGATGACAAAGAAAACACTCTGGTGGGGGATACGCCATTCCCCCGGGTCTCGGCATCTCCTGCATCCGAAGAGGGGGAGGGGCTAATACCACCTGTTCCCTCGGCTCCTGCCTCACGTCCTGACGAGGCTGGTCCTCCGTCCTCCTCCCCTCTGGTACAGCACCTCGCCGCTGGTCATTTCTACCTCTCCGTCCCTGATCCTCTGCTGGCCGTTTCCGACCCCGGGTGGCGTGCCAATCTGCCTCAATCCTTTTGGCCATCTCCAAAATCCGGGAGATGGGCCCGTCAGATACAAACAACAGAGCCTCCCTCAAGTCCTCCCGCAGGTCCTTATAGAACGTCCTGATATACCCTGCCTCGTCCAGCTGGTAGGAATCTGCATATCGAGCCAGATGGTCAAACTCTCGATGGTACTCCACTACGGTCCGGGTACCCTGCTTCAGCTGTAAGAACCGCTCCTCCAAATCATCCCTAGCCGACTGCGGAACGAAATGCTCCAGCAGTGCGGCCCTGAACTCCTCCCAAGTAACCTCCGCAACCTCCCTATCAGCAAATGTCGTGTCCAGCAGCGTCTTCCACCACCTCTTTGCATGGGACTCCAGATAGGAGACAACCAGAGCCACCCTCTCCTCCCATGGACACCGAATCCCGGTCAACATCTCGTACATGATATCTAGCCACTCTTCCGTCCGAACAGCCGACTCTGTCCCCAAATAGGACGGGGGAGAAAGGCCCCGGAAGATGCTGAGCCAGTTGGCCCCCGGATTTGGCTGCGGGGCCGGAACCTGCTGGGCCCTGAAGGCCTCCAGGATGGCAGTCAGGGTCTGTCCCATGTCTGACTGAAGGAAAGGAGTGGGGGCCGGTGGGGGTGGTGCAACATCCTGAGCCTGTTGAACTCCACCTTGTGGCGTAGTCCGTGCTGGAGGCTGCATAACAAAAACACACGCTGAGAAAATGTTCAAATATTACATAAAGGTGGACAATTTATATGTGATCCCCATATGGGCACACCACTGCTTCCGCTGCTTAGTTTGTCCCCAAACTAAACTCGAGCGGGGGGTGACCTAGGGTTTGTGGACTGCTACTTCCTTCTGATCGATGTTTGCTTTGATACCACTTGTAAGACCCCCTTTTTTTCTTTTTCAACCACCGGGGTCTTATGCCCAGAACCGCGGCTTTGTGGTGACACCTTCGCACCCGGGAAGGTCGTCACTACAACGCGCCGATTTTGCCGGCCTTTTCGCTCACAATAAGTATCACAATAATTGAAGTAAGAACAATGCAGTCCACAATGATAAATCACATGTAAATAAGATAAAATCTCCACGAAGTGAGTGTCCACAGAAAACATCAGAGTACTATAAATGCGGCCTTATGCCCGGTACAAAATGTCCTCACTACAAGTCTCTCATGCGGAAGCGAAACAGAAACTACTCAAGGTCGAGACTCACGGTCCCGGCTGTATGAACTCCGGAGCTAGACTAACCCATCTCCAGGCGCACCGATCTCTGGGGCTGCTCCTCCATGCTGGGCTCCACGATCCCCTAAATGATGCGGTTCGAAAACCGTTAGTCATAAAGACTAAGCCCTATCATCCCCTACCCCTTCCCCCATGGCTCCTAGGTACCGAGCGGGGAGAAAGAAAGGGGAGGACATATTTGTGGAGAATAAAAGTAAACAGGTGACAGTGGACTTAATCTAGCAAGTTGTATTCGGTGAGCAGTTAATATGAATGTTATAATAGGTCTAGCAGTAAGAAAAGCAATTATATGAATTTAAACCTTCACTTATGCGAGAACACATAAGCAAAAGGGATCTTTTGCAAGGCTCCCATCGTATAAGTGTCTCATACCACTTATACCTTGGGGTGTCAGTTATCAAACAGCAATGGTTGTTATATATTGAAATTAACCTTTGATTTATAAACATGCCCACACAAGCTTATAGACCAAGGGGTCGTTTTGCAGGTCCTAATGTATAAGCATCCCATACCACTTATACTTTAGGTGTCAGGGTTAAATGAATTGATTATGCTATGACATGCTAGTGGGTATGATGAAACATGCAAGTGCAACTCACACACCCGACTTTGTGCACACAGACCTTTAGTTCCCCCTTTCGGAGCCGTTACCTCCCAGGATACCTCCGTAGTCGCGGACGGAAGCGGTGGGTTGGGCCTCGCCCACCTCAAAACCAGTAAAAGCACCACTGGTCTGACCTATCGTACGCCTCAACGCTTGGTGCACTAAGCGGACGCCTGCGTACTCTTGCCGGCTGGCGCACCGGACTTCTGTTGGCGAAGTGCTAACCACCTCGCCGAGTCAACGATATCGGTGTCGGTGCAATCGAACTCCCCGATATTGTAAAACCCACCACCTTAACTTTTCCTATCTTATGCACATGCAAGTTTATTCGTAAACACACAAAACCGAGCCGAAGCTCCCCGGACCAAAACGTCCGTCTCCAAACCAACCGAGCCGAAGCTTCCCGGACCATCCCGTCCGTCTCTTAACCAACCGAGCCGAAGCTCTCATCAATCTTCCTGTGCCAACAGTGTTTGTGAAAAGTGCAGCCCTAGTTACTAAGTTACTCTTGCCAGTTTGTTATCACAGTTTACGTTAGCCCAGGACTGCCCCCGGTATTCCCCGTGAAGGGCTCTCAAGGGGCACTAGGAACCAAGACGGCAATATTACGGCCCGAAGTTCCCTTTCGCAAGGCACTTATTGTTATTGGTTGATCTCCCTTAACCCGATTCCCTTCTCATATTTCGTTAGACTATCCTAGGGTGATTTTTAACCTTCCTCTCTTCGGGAAAAGCGATCTTTCGCCAAACCCGAGCACCTCTTAACTCTAGCTATCACCACCTCTCACCACTCTTTATATCTTCCTATTGTGATTTCCTCCACATTTCCACCCAGACAAAATGTTTAACTCCAATGACTTCCTCAGATCATGACCTATAGCATTTCACAAATTGCTATATGCAGACCGACCTAGGCTACATGTCGAACTGGTTATGCAATGATCCATTACTCATCCAAATGCCCTAAATTATTTACTGGAGACTTACCATGATATAAATGACCTAAGTCCAGAAAATGGAAATTTTCCTAATTTATTTGGCATTTAATTAAATTCCTCGGAAATCCCAAGGGCTACCGGTTTGAACATGAACTACCCTAAGTTCTCATGCAAGATGTCCAGCAAATTTATGATAAATACTAGGATATCTCAATAGGTTAAATCCTAAGTATCATAATTTTTCTATCATTAAAAGGGCATGAAAACTATTTTAGAAATAATCTCTAACTTCTGTTGTTTATGAATCAAGTACAGAAAATATTCTTCCAAAAATTATAAATAATTTATGCCATGCAGATAAAGGCCTAAAGTTAGCACTGGCCAAGTTTCATAATTTTCTAGCAAGTATTTTATCCATAATTAATTTTTAAACATAAAAGCCCTTTCTATCATCTGTGAACAAAGTACCAGATTTATTCAACATAAAATTCTATAAAAATTCAGGGATCAATGTTCTACTGGTCAAGATCTAAATCCAGAATTTTAACTGATTATAATTAATTTAAAACCTCTAAATATTTGAAACAACAAATCGGGCTAATAATCCTTTAACACATGAAGTATGATATTTATTAATCATAAAATTCCAGGAAAATTATCATAAGTCTAAAACATCCTAAAACTCCCTCCTCCCGAGTTTCATGATTTTTGGATTAGATTTAGTGCTTAAAATAACTGAATTACATTTCTATCCTAATTCAAACTCTCAACTTCCGAGGTACTCAATTACCTCCAATTCCTTCACTATTTCAACCAGAGGGTTTTCAGCATAACATGCCACTCTCCTCCAAATTTCAAGGGCATACAAGAGCTTTTGCTCCTATGTCCTTCACAAACCTTGTAACATCTCATTTCCGGCTAGACCCCTAGGAGTCAGATTGGTCGTGACGGAACTCTAGGAAGCCCAAAATTGGAAATAAAGCGACCAATATTGCGGGTCACGGGTTGGTCACGCCCGTGACCGGCCCGTCACGCCCGTGACCTGGGCGTGTCTACTTCGACGATCGTCGATCTCCACGAGACGATCGTCGAACGCGCTGTCTGGGCATGTCACGCCCGTGACCAAGATGTCACGCCCGTGACTATGGGCGTGACCCCATCGACGATCGTCGATCGCCATGAGACGATCGTCGACCTTGCGGCCCGAGCATGTCACGCCCGTGACATGAGTGTCACGCCCGTGACCTAGGGCGTGACCAGCCTTCGACGATCGTCGACCTCAATTCGACGATCGTCGAGCTCGAAACTTGCCGTTCGGGCATGTCACGCCCGTGACCTGGAGGTCACGCCCGTGACCTAGGGCGTGACCAGCCTTCGACGATCGTCGATCTCAATTCGACGATCGTCGACCAGAAATCTGCCGTTCGGGCCTGTCACGCCCGTGACACAGCTGTCACGCCCGTGACCTTCGATCGACGATCGTCGATCTCAGTTCGACGATCGTCGAACCCAGAATGGGCTACCCGGGCCTGTCACGCCCGTGACCCATGTGTCACGCCCGTGACATTGGCCGAAACGACGGTTCAGACCCGAAATTATTCCAACACGCGTGGTAATAAATGCTGGTGTGGGAAGTTACACCAGGAGTAACTACCGGCCGTTTTCCTTCTGAAATTATATAATAAATGAGGAAAAGGTGGTCCAATAGAAAACCGCCAGCTGGACACACCTGTTCAGTTCCGCCGTTTCTTATCCCTTCACCGTAACCGAAACGTTAAGGGGGAAACTTCATGGACATAATGGCTTTTACCATTTCATCTTCCCACTTCCTGAGTTATAAAAGCCCACTTAGGGAAAGAGGAGAAGGTTACACGCTCAAGTAATCAGAACATACCCTTGTTCTTGCTGTAGGAGAAGTCCAGCAAACGCCACCACCGCGCCATGGCACCCCGACGTTCTTCTCGCCTTCAAACCGCGAACAAGGTCCTCCTCTACTCCTTCTCTTTCATGGGTAGATCTTAGGATTCTTAGAAAGGAGGTTCGCGCTCAACGGAGCTGGATCCATCTCTCGTTTTCATGGAAAAACCATGAAAAAGGTATTTTGAGTTCGCCGGAAACCGCCACCTCCGGCGGCCAAACCACCGCCGACCGCTAGCCATCGCCTCAACGGAGGTGGTGGTGGTGGTGGCTGGCCAGGGAAGTGACCGGACGGCCGACAACGGATCACGGAAATGTTACAGGAAAAATTGCTTCCTGGTTCTGGTTTCGGGTTCTGTAGAAGATGAACAGTAATTCGTTTTATACTTATAAATTATGTAAATAATTTTATAAGGAGAAATATACTCGGTTTAGTATATTTTAAGGCTGCAAAATGAGGTACTTAGAGGCCGAATTAGGAAAAATGACCAGACACAAAAGTTGTAGCCCTCGGGGTCTACTTTAATTTAAAATTGATTTTATTCAGTTTGGGTGAGTGGTTTGAACACAGCACTCATTTTGGTGGGATCAAGACCTAGGTTAACCAGAAATTAAAATGGTTGCCCACGGTTCATAACATGTCCAAATGACTTGAAATTTGGACTGGAGGTCTATACTATGTATATCGAGAGGCTGTCCAAAAATGAGAATTTTTGGAGAACTTTTGCCTAAAGTTTTTGTAAAAATTTAATAAACAATATAAAATTAATTAGGAGATGAAATTAAGCCCAAACTCCCCCAAATTTTGGGTGGTGGTCCCTGGCATCAATATTAAGCTCTGTACAAAATTTCAACTCGATTGGTCGAGTTCTAAATAGTGAAGTATCAAGTCCTAGATAGGTCTTGGTGAGGGGTACTTTGGGGAAAAGTACGCTTGGAGATGGAGTGGACAAATCTCCTCAAAAGTGGCTGAAGTTGTTGGCCACTGATTTGTTGAGTCTATGTCTACCCTCTTGGGTAACATGGTGTGGCTTAGGGTGGATTTTACCCTAAGAGATTGGCTCAACTCCAACGGGTGGGAGTTTGAGGTTTGTGAAGGACATAGGAGCAAAAGCTCTTGTATGCCCTTGCAATTTGGAGGAGAGGGGGAGGATATGATGAAAACCCTCTGGTTGAAATAGTGAAGGAAGTGGAGGTAGTTAGGTACCTCGAAAGTTGAGATTTTGGAATAGGATAAACATGTAATTTAATTATTTTAAGCACTAAATCTAATCCAAAAATTATGAAACTCGGGAGGAGGGAGTTTTAGGATGTATTAGACTTATAGTGATTTTTCTGGAATTTTATGATTAATATATATTATACTTCATGTGTTAAAGAATTTTTAGCCCAATTTGTTGTTTCAATTATTTGGAGGCTTTACATTAATTATAATCAGTTAAAATTCTGGATTTAGATCTTGACAAGTAGAAGATTGATCCCTGAATTTTTATAGAATTTTATGTTGAGTAAATTTAGTACTTTATTCACAAATGATAGAAAGGGCTTTTATGTTTAAAAAAATTATTATGGATAGAACACTTGCTGGAAAATTATGAATCTTAGCCAGTGCAAGTTTTAGGCCTTAATCTTCATGTCGTAAATTATTTAGAATTTTTGGAAGAATATTTTCTGTACTTGATTCATAAACTATGGAAATTAGAGATTATTTCCAAAATAGTTTTTTAGGTCATTTTGATGATAGAAAATTATGATACTTAGGATTTAGCCTTCTGAAATAACCTACTAATTATCATAAATTTGCTGGACATCTTGCATGAATAATTAGGATAGTTCATGTTCAAACCGGTGGCCCTTGGGATTTTCGAGGAATTTAATTAAATGCCAAATAAATTAGGAAAATTTCCATTTTCTGGATTTAGGTTATTTATATCAAGATAAGTCTCCAGTAAATAGTTTAGGGCATTTGGATGAGTAATCGATCATTGCATAACCGGTTCGACATGTAGCCTAGGTCGGTCTGCATTTAGTAAATTGTGAAATGCAATAGAACATGATCTGATGAAGATATAAAGAGTAGTGAGTAGTGGTGATAGTTAGAGTTAAGAGGTGCTCGGGTTTGGCGAAAGATCGCTTTTCCCGAGGAGTGGAAGGTTTAAAAATCACCCTAGGATAGTCTATCGTAATATGAGAAGGGAATCGGGCTAAGGGAAAACAACCAATAACAATAAGTGCCTTGCGAAAGGGAACTTCGGGCCGTAATGCACCGTCTTGGTTCCTAGTGCCCCTTGAGAGACCTTCACGGGGTATACCGGGGGCAGTCCTGGGCTAACGTAAACTGTAACAATAAATTGGCAAGAGTAACTTAGTAACTAGGATTGCACTCTTCACAAACACTGTTGGCACGGATGGTCCGAGGAGCTTCGGCTCGGTTGGTTTGGAGACGGACGGATGGTCCGGGGAGCTTCGGCTCGGTTGGTTTGGAGACGGACGATTTGGTCCGGGGAGCTTCGGCTCGGTTTTTGTGTGTTTACGATAAACTTGCATGTGCATAAAATAGGAAAAGTTAAGGTGGTGGGTCTTTCGATATCGGGGAGTTCGATTGCACCGACACCGATATCGTTGACTCGGCGGGGTGATTAGCACTTCGCCAGCAGAAGTCCGGTGCGCCAGCCGACAAGAGTACGCAGGCGTCCGCTTAGTGCACCAAGCGTTGAGGCGTACGATAGGTCAGACCAGTGGTGCTTTTACTGGTTTTGAGGTGGGCGAGGCCCAACCCACCGCTTCCGTCTGCCACTACAGAGGTATCCTGGGAGGTAACGGCTCCGAAAGGGGGAACTAAAGGTCTGTGTGCACAGAGTCGGGTGTGTGAGTTGCACTGCATGTTTCATCATACCCACTAGCATGTCATAGCATAATCGATTCATTTAACCCTGACACCTAAAGTATAAGTGGTATGGGACGCTTATACATTAGGACCTGCAAAACGACCCCTTGGTATATAAGCTTGTGTGGGCAAGTTTATAAATCAAAGGTTAATTTTAATATATAACAACCATTGCTGTTTGATAACCGACACCCCAACGTATAAGTGGTATGGGACACTCTATACGATGGGAGCCTTGCAAAAGATCCCTTTAGCTTATGTGTTCTCGCATAAGTGAAGGTTTAAATTCATATAATTGCTTTTCTTACTGCTAGACCTATTATAACAATTTATTAACTGCTCACCTAACACAACTTGCTAGAATTAGTTTCCGCTGCCATCTGTTTTCATGTTTAATCTCCACCATCATGTCCTTCCCTTTCTTCCTCTCCGCTCGGTACCTAGGAGCCATGGGGGAAGGGGTAGGGGATGATAGGGCTTAGTCTTTATGACTAACGGTTTCCGAACCGCATCATTTAGGGGATCGTGGAGCCCAGCATGGAGGAGCAGCCCCAGTGATCGGTGCGCCTAGAGGTGGGGCAGTCTAGCTCCGGAGTTCACACAGCCGGGACCGTGAGTCTCGACCTTGAGTAGTTTACTGTTTTGCTTCCGCATGAGAGACTTGTAGTGAGGACATTTTGTACCGGGCATAAGCCCGTATTTATAGTACTCTGATGTTTCTGTGGACACTCCCTTCGTGGAGTTTTATTATATATATGTGATTTTTATTATTGTGGACTGCATTGCTCTTACGTCAATAATTGTGCTACTTTCTGTGATCGAAATTGGCCGGCAGAATCGGCGCCTTGTGGTGATGACCCTTCGGGACGTGAAGGAGTCACCGCAAAGCGACGGTTCTGGGCCTAAGACCCCGGGTTTGAAAAAAAAAGGGGTCTTACAAGTGGTATCATGTTCGGACGGAGGAATGGCTAGATATCATGTACGAGATGCTGACCGGGATTCGGTGTCCATGGGAGGAGAGGGTGGCTCTGGTTGTCTCCTGCCTGGAGTCCCATGCAAAGAGGTGGTGGAAGACGCTGTTGGACACGACATTTGCTGATAGGGAGGTTGCGGAGGTCACTTGGGAGGAGTTCAGGGCCGCACTGCTGGAGCATTTCGTTCCGCAGTCGGCTAGGGATGATTTGGAGGAGCGGTTCTTACAGCTGAAGCAGGGTACTCGGACCGTGGTGGAGTACCATCGAGAGTTTGACCACCTGGCTCGATACGTAGATTCCTACCAGCTGGACGAGGCAGGGTATATCAGGAGGTTCTACAAGGGCCTACGTGAGGACTTGAGGGAGGCCCTCTTGTTTGTATCTGACGGGCCCATCTCCCGGATTTTGGAGATGGCCAAAAGGATCGAGGCAGATTGGCACACCACCCGGGGCCGGAAACGGCCAGCAGAGGATCAGGGACGAAGAGGAAGGAATGACCAGCGGCGGGGTGCTGTACCAGAGGGGAGGAGGACAGAGGACCAGCCTCGTCAGGACGTGAGGCCGGAGCCGAGGGAACAGGTGGTATTGGCCCCTCCACCCCTTCGGATGCAGGAGATGCCGAGACCCGGGGGAATGGCGTATCCCCCAGAGTGCTACTTTTGTCATCAGATTGGGCACATTCGGAGGAACTGCCCCATGAGGGGGGCACCACCTCCAGCACATCAGGGCGGCCCACCAGCTCAGCATTACGGAGGCCGAGGACGCGGCCGCGGTCGAGGATACCAGGGGGAAGATCGTAGACAGGGAAGAGAGCAGGTATATGCCTTGGACCTTGCACAGCCGCGGAATCCGGAGCAGGTCATCGCAGGTATGCCGCAATGCTTCTTTGTTTTCATAGAATTTTCCCTTTAAGTTGTTAAAACTTTGAATCGCACTAGATTGATAGCAAGGAAGGTAAAAACTCATTATAGAACCCTAAGACATCTAATCACCCCAGGTATAGTCTTCATCAGCGGCAAGCCTGCCCGCACGCTGTTCGATACTGGAGCTACTCACTCCTTTGTGTCGGAGTCATTCGTGGAAGGACTGGAAGGTGTGGAGCGGTTCACCGGCTCGAGGATGAGGGTGCGACTACCGGATGGATCTGAGCTCCTTACCACGGATCACTGCAATATGGAGGCGGAGATTGGTGGAAAAGCGTTCGAGGCTCCAGCGATGATTTTGAAGCTGACGGACTACGACCTGATCCTGGGCATGGTATGGCTGCACTGGAACTATGCCCAGATTGACTGCCAGGCAAAGAGGATCACCGTGAGACACGGGGACTCTTTCATTACCATTGAAGGTATAAGACCTGTCTCTCGTATACTCTTATCTTCGGTACAGGCCGTCAAGGCCCATCTGCAGGGAGAGGAGGTCTATCAGATTTTTTTTGAGATGGCGGAAGTTAAGGAGTCGGTGACAGACATTCCGGTGGTACGAGATTTCGCTGACATCTTTCCAGAGAAACTACCAGGATTACCTCCACACCGAGAGCAGGATTTTCAAATACAGCTTGTGTCGGGGGCCAAGCCGGCGTCTAGGGCCCCTTATCGGATGGCCCCTAAGGAGTTGGCAGAGTTTCGGACTCAGTTGCAGGAATTAGTTGAGGCAGGTTTTGTTAGACCGAGTTCCTCGCCATGGGGAGCTCCGGTCCTGTTCGTGAAGAAGAAGGATGGGACACTCCGCCTGTGCATCGATTATCGAGCACTAAACAGGCTGACCGTCCGGAATACCTATCCACTCCCACGGATAGACGAATTATTCGACCAGCTGGAGGGGGCCCATTATTTCTCGAAGCTGGACTTGAGATCAGGATACTACCAGCTGCGGATCCAGGAGGAGGATATCCCGAAGACGGCCTTTAGTAGCAGATATGGCCTGTATGAGTTCACCGTGATGCCCTTTGGGCTCACGAATGCTCCGTCGGCGTTCATGAGTCTCATGAACAGGGTTTTCGAGGCCTACTTGGATGTGTTCGTCAAATTATTCATAGACGACATCCTGATCTACTCTAGGACGGAGGAGGAACACACTCGGCATCTGGCACTGACCTTGGAGAGGTTGCGGGAGCATCGTCTTTATGCAAAATTCAGCAAGTGTCAGTTCTGGTTGAAGGAGGTGGCCTTCCTAGGCCACATCATCAGCGGAGCCGGGTTATCAGTAGATCCAGCAAAGATTCGTGCAGTTCGCGATTGGCCGCAGCTGAGGACAGCCACCGATGTACGCAGTTTCTTGGGACTTGCCGGTTACTACCGGAAGTTCGTGGAGGGGTTCTCTCGGATTGCCCTCCCCCTCACATCTTTGACAAAGAAGGAGGCACCTTTTGTTTGGACCCCGCAGTGCCAGGCGGCTTTCCAGGAGCTGAAGGACCGACTCATCTCGGCTCCTATCCTGGCCCTTCCATCCGGAAGGGAGGGATTCCAGGTGTATACCGACGCATCATACCAAGGGATGGGAGCGGTGCTGATGCAGAACGGGCATGTCATAGCATATGCCTCCCGCCAGCTGAAGACCCATGAGAGGAACTACCCGGTGCACGACCTCGAGATGGGAGCGGTCGTTTTTGCTCTAAAGGTCTGGCGTCATTACCTTTATGGAGTCCACTGCGATATCTTCTCCGATCACAAGAACTTGAAATACGTGGACACTCAGAAGGAGCTGAATATCAGGCAGAGGCGCTGGGTGGAGTTCTTAGCAGATTATCAGTATGAGATGCACTACCACCTAGGGAAGGCAAATGTGGTGGCCGACGCGTTGAGTCGCAAAGCGGCGGTTCTGGGCCTAAGACCCCGGGTTTGAAAAAAAAAAAAAAGGGGGTCTTACAAACCTCAAAACCCTTCATTTAAGATTTGAGCTTGGATCCTAGGGTAAATCAACCCTAAATCGCTCCATTTTCTCCAAGCGGGTTATAACACCATTCTAAGTCAGAGATCAGAAAATCAGCCTCTGTTGAGGTGATTTGACCCTTTCCAAACTCTCAGTGCACTTTTTATTAAAAGGTGTCTCATTAATACCTGGTTAAGGGTAGAAGATTTCTCACCCAAAACTCCTCCAAATCAATTGGAATTTTACACAGACCTAGGTTTTATAGCCAGGGACCACTCACCAAAATTTGGGAGGGTTTGGAGGTCATTTGACCATCTAAATAAATTCATCTAAGATTATTAAATTAAAACAAAAACTTTAGGCAAAGTATCTCCAAAAATTCCCATTTTTGGTCTGCCTTTAGGTATAACCAAGATTAACCCCCTGCCCAAATTTCAGGTCATTTGGACAAGGGACGAAGAGTGGGCAATCGTTTTAATTTCTGCCCAACTCTAGGTACAGCCCCCACTAAAACAGGTGCTGCGGCTGAACCGCTTACCCAAACGAGTTGAAACCAATTTTAGATTTATCTAGACTCGAAGGGCTACGACTTTTGTTTCTGGTCATTTTTCCTAAAATGACCTCTAAGAGCCTCGTTTTGCATCATTAAAATATGTCCATCCAAGTATAATTTCCATACAAAATCATTTACTTAGTTTATATATTTAAAACAGTTTTTACTGTTCATCTTCTACAGAACCCGAAAACCAGAACTCAGGAAGTCATTTTTCCTGTAACACTTCCGTGATCCGTCGCCGGCAGTCCGGTCACTTCCCTGGCCAGCCACCACCACCACCACCTCCGTTGAGGCGATGACTAGCGGTCGGCGGTGGTTTGGCCGCCGGAGGTGGCGGTTTCCGGCGAACTCAAAAATACCATTTACATGGTTTTCCCATGAAAACGAGAGACGGGTCCGGCTCCGTTGAGCGCGAACCTCCTTTCTAAGAATCCTAAGATCTACCCATGAAAGAGAAGGAGCAGAGGAGGACCTTGTTCGCGGTTTGAAGGCGAGAAGAACGACGGGGTGCCATGGCGCGGTGGTGGCGTTGCTGAACTTCTCCTATAGCAAGAACAAGGATCTGATCCGATTACTTGAGCGTGTAACCTTCCCCTCTTGCTCCAGGTGGGCTTTTATAAGTCAGAAAGTGGGAAGGTGAAAGGGTAAAGCCTTAATGGCCATGAAGGCTCCTCCCCTTAACGCTTCGGTTATGATGCAGGGCCGTTGAAATGCTGGAAAACGAAAAGGTGTTCGCCAGGTGGTGATTTCCTATTGGACCAACATTTTCCTTATTTATTTAAATAATTAAGGAAGGAAACGGCCCATAAATACTCCTGGTGTAACTTCCCACACCCGCATTTATTACCATGCGTGTTAGAATAATTTCGGGCCTGAACCGTCGTTTCGGCCAATGTCACGGGCGTGACACATAGGTCACGGGCGTGACAAGCCCGGATAGCCAATTCTGGGTTCGACGATCGTCGAACTGAGATTGACGATCGTCAATGGATGGTCACGGGCGTGACACCTTGGGTCACGGGCGTGACAGGCTCGGGTGGTTAGTTATGGGTTGACGATCGTTGATTTGAGATCGACGGTCGTCGAATGGTGGTCACGCCCTGGGTCACGGGCGTGACACCCTTTGTCACGGGCGTGACAGGCCCGAACGGCAATTTTGAGGTCGACGATCGTCGAACTGGGATCGACGGTCGTCGAAGGCTGGTCACGCCCTAGGTCACGGGCGTGACACTTAGGTCACAGGCGTGACAGGCCCGAGTTCAATTTCGACGATCGTTTTACGGGGATCGACGCTCGTCGAAGGAGTCACGCCCCTTGGTCACGGGCGTGACACCTTGGTCACGGGCGTGACATGCCCAGGCTGCACGTTCGACGATCGTCTCACGGAGATCGACGATCGTCGAAGAAGTCACGCCCAGGTCACAGGCGTGACGGGTCGGTCACGGGCGTGACCAACCCGTGACCCGAAATCTCGGTCGATTTATTTCAATTTTCGGACTTCCTCGGGTTCTGTCACGACCAACCGACTCCTAGGGGTCTAGCCGGAAATGGGATGTTACAGTGTGTGCCTCTGAGTGGACGGGTGCGTAAGTTCTTCAATAGGGGTTTGGAGGCTTAGGCCCGGACAATAAGTAAACACCTCAAATTGGCAGTTGGGAAGGCAATGAATCAACGCACAGGACACAGGTTCTATGTAATTGACCAGAACCCCGGCTGCTAGGGCGATGACAGTAGTATTTCATTTAGGCCTCGGAGGGCCATCTTTGATTTCAACTCTGATTTTCATTTGGGTTAGCTTCTTTCTTGTACCCCGTCCTCTAAAAGAAGGATCCTCACTCCGAGCCTTTCCTTTCAGTTGAGCTACTTAGGTCCCTCACCCGGATGAGTCAATCTCTAACCCCAAGATTGCATTAATGTATTTTCCTCTCCTTATTTATCTAAACAATGAACGGGTAACCGCGTTCACTACAAGACGGAATTACCAGCTTTCTTTCCTTCTTTGCTTTGTTCACATCTGCTCTTTCCAGAACTGGCTATCATCAAAGAAGTAGTCCTTCCGCTGAAATAGCAGGGCTTCTTCCTTCAACCCACGGGGCAGTAATGCTGACTCTTATCCTGCCTGGTACTTTAGAATTAGAATAAGGCAAGGTGGCTGGCAGCCTTGAGACCGAAACTCTTATACAAGAGGGCCCATCAAGAGCCCTTTTCGTACGAGAGTGAGAGACAGATGAAGATTTCGGATTCTCATGTCAAACCTGAAAGTGTTCTTGCCGATGGAATTTTCATAGTGGAAATCCTGTCAAACCTGCATCTCTAAGGGCTCACTCTCGGATGTCATCTAGGCAGGGCCTATGCTTCTCAAACAAAAATAAGCCACCTCTTCGCAATGAAATCTAGTGGGAGAAGACGCACTTACTCTTTTGAGAGAAGAAATCAAGCCAGACTCTCCCGCTTTTTCAGTAGATTTGATCTCTTGTTCCCTTTGTTTCAAAAAGGATCCCAATGTCAGAAAGCGCGTCTAAGAATATTCAGACTGGGTGAATAGACTCTTCCCGATAAGACGTATCGGTCTAACATGATCGACCAATTGAACCATCCATATGAAGAGCAGGTCCCCCTATTTCTGCGAAACCATGAGGAGCTTGATACACAGTAAGCGTGCCCTGAGTGCACGGAACGTCTGGCACTAAGGCCGGCGTTTGTGATGATATTATGTATTGTACATATATGTTGAGATTGGATTACACGCAGGGAAGGAACCACTGCCCCGGGTAAGGGGTAGGGTCGTTATAATTGGTCAGCTGAATGCTGACCGTTGCTTTGTTTATCACCCTTGGGGTGGACTTTGAAAGTGAGTGTAAGATCTACCTTTACTCTAGAGGGGGGGGGGGGGTGAATAAAGTATTTAGAAATAATTTACAATTTAAAACTGTAAAGCAGTGGAAGTCTTTATTTATATATATGTGTAAGGTGCTTGCAAAAAGAAAAACTAAGAAGCAAGAAATAAGAAATCACAGCACAAAACAACACAAAACACAGCAAGACAGATGAAACAAGGAGCTATAGTGGTTCCCCAACAACCTGGGTACTTCCACTCTTCTACCACCCTAGGTAGGAATCCACTGCAGGAATAGTTGATAAGGTGTCCTGGGCACCAATGAGCTTTTGATAAGGTTCTCAAAAACCAAACCTAGATTTTTTGATAAGGTGTCTTGCCACCACTGAGTTTTGACAAGATCTCAGAAACTAGCTACAAAACTTTTGAAGGGAGTTTTGAGAAACCCTTTTATAAAAGGAATAAAGAAAAACAAAAAGGTTGAGTTGTTCTTCTCTGTCAATAATCTGAGAGAAGACAGGTGGAAGATGTTGTCAAAGCTCCCCCTAAGATCTGTAAGGGTTCATGAAGATGAGCTTTGCTTAGGGTGATAGGCCTTCAGTTGCTTCAGATCTCCAGCAATAGATGATTTAAGCAGATGCTGAAATATGTGATGTCTGGAGTCAGTTCTCTATATTCAGAATGATTCTCTAGGGAGTATATCAGATTTTGACTTCTAGATAGCCGTTAATCAGTCATAAAGGACTACCTTAACTGATATCTACCTCTGGAGGAAAGTCCTTAAGAAACATTCCAATTTGTCTTCCTTGAAACTTGCTCCAGATTGATTGAAACGTCTACAAAATCCTTTGACATAAATGCTGAAAATAAGTCTGAATGAATTCCATAACTGTCCTGAATTTTAATCCTGAAATCGTCGATCTCTCAGAGAAATCGTCGATCTGAGTTCAACGATCGTCGAACTGAGCTCAGAGATTGGATTTAAACTGGAAACAAAAATCATCAAACTAAGCTCTACGATCATCGAACTAAGCTATGAGATTTGGAAAATAACTAGAGACATAACGTCGACTTGAGCTCGAAGATCGTCGAACGGAGTTCGACGACTCGTCGACCTGAGCTCGACGAAAATTGTCTTGGTCTTCAACACTGAATCCTGATCTTTAGAAGGTCTTTAGGGCAGATTTAAAACCTAAGTTATAACCCTAAGACTCATTCTAATTGACCTATCAGACTATACAGCAATGTCAAAACAAATTCCTAAGCACATAGTGATCCTTACCCAAATTAGTAATAGGGTGTTCCAATAATCTCCCCCTATTTGGGTTAGGATTACTATTTACATGACAGAATATGAAATAACAAGCATACATCAGAATTAAAAAATAAAACAGAAACAACAATGCAGATAACACATGTTGAGCATTGCAGAATCACAGCAAGAATCACAGATTCAGTCAGAAATAGATATAAGTATCAGCTTACTCAAATTACTCATTGCCCTTTTTGAAAAGAATTTCTCTGTTGGGATTGAGGGCTTCCTTTTTGGATCTTCTATAGTCATCTATACCTAAGGAGGTTTGAGATTTTGGCCTTGGAACAATAGCCTCAGGATGCAACTTCATGTAGCTTTCAGGATCAAAGAATTTTCTGGAAGAATATCTTTCTAATTCTTTCTTTCTCTGCTCTGATAGTGTTGTGATGTTGGAGGAATCTCTGCCTTGCTCTCTTGCTTTCTTGATCTGATCTAATGCTGCAAGTTCTTTCATTCTGGCTGTCCATGATAGTGGATTGTTCTTAGGGTCTTAAAATGGAAATGGAGGTTCATATCTGTTTAATTCCACTGAGTCTGAAGGAGGAGCTCTAGTGATAACTATATCTTTCAGCTTGTATGTGAAAGGACCAGATGTAGAATTAGTAGGGCCTTATCCTTCCCTTTGATATGGGTGTTGTCTAGCTTTATTTCTAGAGTGAGTCCTGTAATCTCTCTGTCTGCCTCTTGACTGACCTCTCCTTGACTGATATCCTCTTTGTTGTTGGCCTCTTGGTTGATATCTATCTTGAGACTGGTAAGAGCTTGGCCTAGCAACAGAAGAAGACTGAAAAGCTGAACCTCCACCAGATCCTGAATCTTGAGGAGGAGGAGGAGGAGGATGGAATTGGGAGGATCCCTTTTCATACTTATCAAGTTTTCTCCTTTTCTTCATGGCCTTAAGTTGATTTATGGAATATTGCATCCAAGGCTCAGAAATTTGACAGTCATGAAGAATGTAATAAGGTATATCATTGTCATCTTTTACTTTTTTTGGAAGAACTTTTTTCAGTGTCTTGCTTCTTGCTTTCCTCTTCCTTGCAATAGTTGCAGAGGAGTCATCAGAATCAGTATGGAGTTGGTCACTATCTGAACTTGGAGGATTATCATAAAGCTCATCAATCCTTTGAATATATTTCCCCTTTTTTTGGTTTGTTCAGCAATAGTGATGGAAACAGCACTCTCAGATATAACAGTAGCAGCAGCAGGCTTAGCAGGAGCATCAAAAACTATCTTATAAGAAACTGTATCAGCAATTGTATCAGTTGTAGCAGGAACATCACTAACAGCAGACAACACA
Source organism: Platanthera zijinensis (assembly GCA_039513925.1). Lineage (NCBI taxonomy): Eukaryota > Viridiplantae > Streptophyta > Magnoliopsida > Asparagales > Orchidaceae > Platanthera > Platanthera zijinensis. The sequence goes on from CM077085.1 coordinate 166,484,111, forward strand.
TCAAATTCAGTAGACTCAACAATTTCATCAGCAACTATATCAACAGCAGCAGTAGCACAATCAGAAATAATAATTTCCTCAGCCTTAAGAGAAATTATATAAGAAGCAATTAGTCTGGGATCACAGCAAGCAACAGGCACAATGGCCTTAGTCAGATCTTCAACTTCCTGAGCTGGTGGACAGCTGAAGTAAAGAGAATCAAAAACTGATAACAGTGACTTAAAGTCAACTGTTATTACTGGTGCTGGAGCTGGAGCTTGCACTTCTGAAGTCTCTGAAGCAGGCATTAATTCTTCTTCATATGTAATCTCCCCCTGCCTTGATTCAGTTGGAACAGGATCAAGGCACCCCATAGAAGGGATATCCTGAGGAGGGGAAATGGAGGAAAGCTTGTCAGATAACTCCTGTATAAACTTCAGGAGTGGAGCCATGGATGTCTCCAGCAGGGCCACTATCCTGGGAGCCAACATCCCATAAAGCTTATCTGCTAGGGCAGGAATATCTACTTGCTCAAGTGAGACTTGAGTAGAGGTAGAGGTTAGAGAGACAGAGATAGATGGTAAGGGAGCTGTAGAACTAGTGATAGAAGTGGTGGATGGTAGAATGGATGGTTGAGAGATTGGAATTGTGGAGATGGAAGATATTGGTGTGGAGATGGAGGTTATGGTAGTAGAAGTGGATGGAATGAATGATGGTTGGGAAAGAATATCATGAAGGAGTTGTTGATAGGATGTGGTGGATGATGTAAGCTCAGTAGGTGAGGAGGAGGAATCATCCATAAAGGAATCTTCCATGAGATTGAAGGATGGTATGGTGGTGTCTAGGTCAAGAGGTGGATAAAAGTGTAGGGGATGGAATTTGTCTTCTGTGGTTGGAGGTGGAGATGAAATGGTTATGGGGGAAGAGATAGAGATAGTGATGGTGGATGAAGGGATGGTTGAAGGAACAATTGGAGAAGGTGGAGAAGAGGAGGAGACAGGAAAATCTTCCATGAGGGTAGTTGCCTGAGGGGAAGAGACTGTAATAATCCTTGTGCCTGAAGAAGAAGTAGTCCTAGTTGGCTTAACAATTTGACTGTCCTATTTGCCAAAAAGGGCACAGGTAAGCCTCTTGGAGGCATTTATATGCATGTTAGAGGACACCAACAGCTGAGGGCACCTGTTTTTAAAGAACAGCCCTAAGATCCTCCCAAAATTAATAAGACTTTTGTTCACCTTTTTCTTAATCAGCTCAAAGAAAATTTCTCCCCAGTTTAGGTGCTTCTTATCAACCAGTGCACCCATCAAGCAGAATTGATAACTGGAAATGGTATCATGGGCAGAATGTTTGGCTAGCAGGACCTTGCCCACAACAACTGCAAGGAATCTGTACTCAACAGACAGATTCTTTTTCAGCAACTTGTCAGGGTTTGCTGTAGAATGCCCCATTCAATCTAACATCATCTCAAATTCCTCTCCAGACAAATCAACAAGAACTTGTCCTGAACTTAATTGAAAAACATCTATAAGCAGGGCAGGTGTTAGAGGTACCTGTGTTCCTGCTATTGTACCGACCACTGTGGTTGAATCCTTGTTCTGTGCAGTATATACCCACTCTTTTATCTCATCAGCTGCCAGCTTTATTCTTGTAGACATAATCAGGGCCAACTGCTGTTCCTTGAAAAGTTCCAGTATATCCTTGAATATTTGATCGCTGCCGTCAAAGGAATGCATATCTATATCAAAACCTGTGTCGAATTTCATTTTGGAGAGGGCGGCAACAGACACTGCCATTGTATACCTGCAAAAAATATAACAAACACGACCAAGTGTATAGAGGTTTGGAGTGAAAGAAAAAGCGTCTGCAGAGAGTATGAAAGCGCAAAAGGAGAACGACGGCTGAAAAATGAGTTTTATATTAGGGTTCAACGCCGAAAAGGAAAGATCGTTGAACTCCGTTCGATGATCTGGGCTTCTAAAGGAATCATAAGAGTTTTCAATAACGTCGATCTCCGTTCGACGATATTGGAGAGCGTCGAACTCCGTTCGACGATCGCTGACCAGAAGAAGATAACCCAACACTATCTGAAAGCGCTGAACTCCGGTCGATGCTTTGGGAAAGCGTCGATCTCCATTCGACGATCCTTGTTAAAATCGTCGAGCGCAGTTCAGAGACAAAAAACAGCCTACAGACACTAGAAAAATCAAGTTTTTAGCCTAGTCTTGGTATGTTTTTAGAGTTTTAAAATCTTGGGTTTTATTTTAAACTTCCTCCATCTAACATTCCTAACTGATTTAGGAAGAAGGTATGTTTCTTTTCATCCAATGGTTTGGTGAAAATATCTCCCCTTTGCAAATCAGTTGGGATATATTGAATTTTAATTTTATTTTTCTCAACATTATCTTTTAAGAAGTGATGTCTAATCTCTATATGTTTTGTCCTACTATGGAGGACTGGATTTTGTGCTATAGAAAAAGCACTGGTGTTATCACAAAGAATTTTAGACCTTTATAAGTTGTAGCCATAGTATAGGAGCTTGTTTTGAATCCACAAAATCTGTGAGCGACAACTACATGCTGCCATATATTCAGCTTCAGCAGTTGAGGTGGACACAGATGTTTGTTTCTTACAGAACTAGGAGACAAGTCTGTCACCAAGAAACTGGCAAGTTCCACTGGTGCTTTTCCTGTCTACTCTACATCCAGCATAATCAGCATCTGAAAATCCTGTTAATTCAAATCCTGAGTCTTTTGGATACCAGAGGCCTAGATTTGGACAACTTTTTACATACCTAAGAATCCTCTTAACTAATGTTAGGTGTGACTCTCTAGGGCTTACTTGGAACCTAGCACATATACATGTCGCAAATATTATATCAGGTCTACTAGCTGTAAGGTAAAATAGAGAGCCAATCATTGCTCTATATGTGGTCTGATCAACATGTTTTCCATGTTCATCAGCATCTAATACAACATTAGTAGGCATAGGTTTTTTCATATAAGATGCTTCAGACATACCAAATTTCTTAACCAGTTCTTTTGCATACTTGGTTTGAGAAATAAATATGCCTTCAGCATGTTGTTTGACTTGAATTCCTAGAAAGAAGGAAAGCCCACCCATGCTACTCATTTCAAATTTTGAATCCATTAGTTTAGAGAACTTTTTGCACAAATTTGAATCAGTAGATCCAAATATAATATCATCTACATACATTTGCACTAGTAGGGTATGAGACTTTTGGGTTCTAATGAAAAGAGTTTGGTCTACTCTACCCCTTATAAAATCATTTTCCAATAGAAAGCATGCTAAAGTCTCATATCATGCTCTAGGAGCTTGCTTGAGACCATATAATGCTTTATGCAATTTGAAAACATGGTCAGGATAAGTTGAAGAGATAAAACCTGGGGGTTGTCTAATATAGACTTCTTCTTTGATGTCTCCATTGAGAAATGCACTCTTCACATCCATTTGGTAGACCTTGAATCCTTTGTGAGCAGCATGAGCTAGGAATATTCTTATGGCCTCTAACCTTGCAACTGGTGCAAAGGTCTGGTCATAGTCTATTCCTTCTTCTTGAGAATATCCTTGAGCAACTAGCCTTGCCTTGTTCCTTGCAATGATCCCTTGATCATCCAACTTGTTTCTGAACACCCACTTTGTTCCAACAATGGAGTGATCCTTAGGCCTTGGCACTAGTTCCCAAACTTTATTCCTCTCAAATTGATGTAGTTCCTCTTGCATTGCAATGATCCAGTGTGGATCTTATTCTGCATCTTGAATGGATTGAGGCTCAATTTGAGATAGAAAGCAAGTGTGCATCAGGTTCTTGTTGACCTGATTTCTTGTTTGCACACCAGCTGATATGTTTCCAATCACCTGGGAGATTGGGTGATCTCTTGATGTAACTAAATCAACAGGGGGTGTTGATTGTTCACCAACCTGTGTTATTGTTTCATCTTGTGGAACAACAACTTGCTCATCTAGATGATAAGCTTCCTATTCATCATCACTGCTCTCATCCTTTTGCTGGATAGATGGAGGAGCTGTATCTTTTTCTTTAATATGCAATCTGTCCATACTTTCTGAAAGAGAGTGTACCTGCAATGGTTCTATGGTAGAAGTAGACTTCTCCTTATAAAACATGTTAGTCTTATCAAAAGATACATGAGCAGATTCTTCAATTTTACGAGTAGATTTATTATAAACCCTATAAGCTTTACTGATCATGGAGTATCCCAGAAACACTCCTTCATAAGCTTTAGCTTGGAATTTTGCTAAGTATTTCTTGTTATTATTATGAATATAACAAATTCAACCAAAAAATTTGAAATAGTATACTTTAGGTTTCTTCCCTTTGAGCAATTAATAGGGAGTCTTGCCCTTCAGTTTATGTATCAAACTTCTGTTCAACACATAGTTGGAGGTGTTCACTGCCTCTGTCCAAAAAGATAGAGGGAGGTGAGCATCTGTCAACAATGTAGTAGAAGATTAAATTAGGGTTCTATTTTTCCTTTCAGCTACCCCATTTTGTTGAGGAGTTCTAGGAGGTGAGAATGTATGCATGATCCCTTCACTCTGACAGAACTCTTGCATAATTAGAGAATCAAACTCTGTCCCATGATCACTCCTGATCAGGGCAATGTGAGTATTAAACTCAATCTGTATGTATTTGAGAAAATTTGTCAAACACTAAAAGTTATCAGACTTCTTCCTCAGAAAGAATACCCAAGTTAATCTAGAGAAGTCATCTACAATCACCAAAGTGTAAGATTTCCCTCCTAAGCTTTGTACTGTAATGGGTCCAAAAAGATCCATGTGTAACAGATACAAGATCCTAGGTGAATCACTCTTATTAAGTGACTTAAAACTATTTTTATTTTGCTTGCCTAATTGACAAGCCCTGCAGAGTCCTTCCTTCTTGTAGGGGCCAAAAGGTAGTCCTCTAACAAGGTTATCCTTGTATATCCTAGCAATGGTTCTAAGGTTTAAATGTCTTAGTCTCTTATGCCAAAGATCATTTGGTTTGCAAACAGAGTTAAATAAACAGATATCTATATTAGTGGAAAGAAAATCTACATGATAAATATTACCTTTCCTTTTACCTGTTAACACTGTTGTGTTATCCTCTGATTTGATCTTGCATAAGGATTTGTTGAATATCACTTGGTAGCCTTCATCAAACAGTTGACTGATGCTAATTAGATTGTGCTTCAGTCCTTCCACATAAGCCACCTTCTTGAATGTGACTGAGCCAATCTGAACAGCAATATATCCTTTGGTTTGACCAAAGTTTGAATCACCAAATATCACTTTGGATCCAAGTTTGGTTTTGAAGGATGTTAAATTCTCCTTGTTCCCTGTCATGTGCTTTGAGCACCCACTATCCAGATACCATTGTTGGTTCATTGTTGGATAGGTCTTCACCTACACATAAACAACTTATATGTTTTTGACCAAGTTTACCTTGGGTCTAGGTTGATAACCTTTAAACTGAGAAATAAAGGACATCCCTGGCTAACTCTTATATCCTTCAGGATGGTATCTCTTAGGAGGTACTATCCATTCAGTATAAGGGTTGAAGCTTTGGGATGTAGGACTTCTAGGATTGATTTTAGATTTACCTCTAAATGTTTGTTCAAAGCTCTGAGCTCCGTTCGACTATCGTCGATCTGAGTTCGACGATCTTGGATTAGATCGTCGAGCTCCGTTCGAAGATCGACTATGCCAAAGTTCAGAGTTTAAAAGTCATCGACCTGAGTTGGACGATTCAGCCTGAGATCGCCGAGCTCTGTTCGACGATCGTCGACCTCTGTTCGACATTTTTCGTTGAACTTTAGTTTTCTTAGATAGACAGGGTTCTTCCTAGCCACTTCTAAAACTTCCTTTCCTTTATATGAAATAAATTTAATTGGAGTTGTTAATACTATAGGTTGGCTGGATGAAGCACCCAAGCCCAGTGTACTATTAAATCTTGAGTTCACTGTACTTGTGATATCCATCAGTCTGATGCTTCTCCCATTAAGGGATTCTTCAAACTTGTTTGCCTGGGATAGTTCACTTTTTAGTGAAGCTTTCTCCTCCCTACAACATTCTAGCTCCTCAGAAAGTTTGAGGTTATTTGACTTTAAAGTGCTATGTTCAGACAATTGATTTCTGAGAGAGATTATCTTTTTCTCAGAATTTAGCAGGTCTAAACAAAGTGCTTTAAATTCAAATTTTAAATTCTCTGAATTTAAATCAAAGGAATCTATTACCTGATCTTCTTCATCTTCATGTTCAGATTCAGATTCTGATTCATGTTCTGCATCATAATTATGTTGGGAGGTATTGATAGCCATCATGCAGAACTCCTTCTCTTTAGCATCATCTTCATCATCACTTGAGCTTGATGAAGCTCTGACTCTTCTTCAGTTTCACTCCAGGTTTCAGCTACAAATCCCTTCCTGGTGTGTTTGTTTTTGCTGGTGGAGGATTTGTCATTGTTGTTTCTCCTTGAGTCCTTGTTTTTTCTCCTTTCTTTCCAGTCCCTCTTGTCCTTATTTTGATTTTCTGGACAATCAGGCACAATGTGGCCTGGTTTCCTGCATCCAAAACAAATGATTTCTTTATTATTGGATTTGTCATACCTTGGCTTCTCATGCCCTCTGGATGACTTCTTTTTGAAATCTTTTCTGGCCATTTTAAAGAATATTTTGGCCAGCAAGCTTAAGAGCTCATTATTGCCAGTGATTGTGTCTTCAGGCTGCTCCTCTATAGCTTTGAAAGCTATAGTCTTATCCTTTTTGATGGCTGGAGAAGAAGTCTTTTGCTCTTCTTCCCTATTCTTGATGAGCAGCTCATAAGATTTGAGCTTGCCCAAAAGAGCCTCTGTGGTGATCTCACTTAGGCTTCTGGCATCCTTGATTGGCCAGATTCTTGAATCCCAAGTGCCGGGGAAGCACATTAGGATTTTGTCATTTAGTTCAGTGAGTGAGATTTCCTTGTCCAATGTTCTTAATTCACTGACAATTAGGCTGAGCCTGTTGTATATATCAACAACTGACTCAGTTTCTCCTTTCTTGAAGTTCTCATACTGGGATATGAGATGGGATCTTCTGTCCTTCCTTTCATCAGCAGATCCAGATACAATCTCAGAAAGCTGATCCCATATATCTTTTGCTGAACTGCATTCAGCCACCTTTTGGAATATCTCATCAGACATAGTCTGAGCAAGGATATTCATAGCCTTTACATCTGCAACTTTCCATTTCTTTATTTCTGCATCTGTTCCTGAGGGAGGTGGAATAGCACTTGTACTTGTGATCTCTGGAGGTCTTGGACAAACTGTCAAAACAGAATTAAAGATGTCTTCATCAATAGAATTCATGTAAAGCCTAATCCTTGCCTTCCAAAGTGAAAACTTAGAAAGGTTGCACACTAGAGGTCTGGTGCTAGCATAATCTTTGTTTTGTGCCATGGTTTTATATTAAGATAAATATAATACAAATAGTAATAACCCTCTATAGAAGATTGATCTTTTCAGATATCTTTTTGTTCAAGTGTTTGCCTGTTCAACAAATCTGTTGAAGATTCAGTTGTTGAGTAACCAACCTCCCTCTGATACCAATTGAAAGTGAGTGTAAGATCTACCTTTACTCTAGAGGGGGGGGGGGTGAATAGAGTATTTAAAAATAATTTACAATTTAAAACTATAAAGCAGTGGAAGTCTTGATTTATGTATATGTGTAAGGTGCTTGCAAAAAAAAACTAAGAAGCAAGAAATAAGAAATCACAGCACAAAACAAAACCAAACACAGCAAGCCAGATGACACAAGGAGCTATAGTGGTTCCCCAACAATCTGGGTACATCCACTCTTCTTCCACCCTAGGTAGGAATCCACTACAGGAAGAGTTGATCAGGTGTCCTGGGCACTAATGAGCTTTTGATAAGGTGCTCAAAAACTAAACCTAGATTTTTTGATACGGTGTCTTGCCAGCACTGAGTTTTGACAAGGTCTCAGAAACCAGCAACAAAACTTTTGAAGGGAGTTTTGAGAAACCCTTTTATAGAAGGAATAAAGAAAAACAAAAAGGTTGAGTTGTTCTTCTCTGTTAATAATCTTAGAGAAGACAAGTGGAAGATGTTGTCAAAGCTCCCCCTGAGATCTGTAACGGTTCAGGAAGATGAGCTTTGCTTAAGGTGATAGGCCTTCAGTTGCTTCAGATCTCCAGCAATAGAAGATTTCAGCAGATGCTGAAATGTGTGATGTCTGGAGTTCTTGATGAAGAAGCTTATGAACACTTGATGCTTGAAGGAGTTGAATAGTAGATGATCTCCTTCACAGTAATGTTCCTTGTGTTCTGAGTCTATTCCCAGAAGATGAATTTTTGATGAATAATTTTCTTGTTCTCTCTTCTGTATTCTTTTTCAAATCTTGTCAGTTCTCTATATTCAGAATTATTCTCTAGGGATTATATCAGATTCTGACTTCTAAATAGCCGTTAATTAGTCATAAAGGACTACCTTAACTGATATCTCCCTCTGGAGGAAAGTCCTTAAGAAACATTCCAATTTGTCTTCCTTGAAACTTGCTCCAGATTGATCGAAACGGCTACAAAATCCTTTGCCATAAATTCTGAAAACAAGTCTGAATGAATTCCATAACTGTACTGAATTTAAATCCTGAAATCGTCGATCTCTTCAGAAAGTGTCGATCTGAGCTCGACTATCATCGACCTTAGCTCATAAATTGGATTTAAACTGGAAACAGAAATCGTCGAACTGAGCTCTTCGATCGTCGAACTGAGCTCAGAGATTTGGAAAAAAAACTAGAGACAAAACGTCGACCTTAGCTCGAAGTTTGTCGAACGGTGTTCGACGACTCGTCGACCTGAGCTCGATGAAAATTGTCTTTGTCCTCAGCACTGAATCCTGATCTTTAGAAAGGCTTGAGGGAAACTTTCAAACCTAAGTTCTAACCCTAAGACTCATTCTAATTGACCTATCAGACTATACAGCAAGGTCAAAACAAATTCCTAAGCACATAGTGATCCTTACCCAAAATAGTAATAGGGTGTTCCAACACTCTATTTTCAGATTCTTCAGATTCCTTTAGAAGCCCAGATCATCGAACGGAGTTCAACGATCTTTCCTTTTCGGCATCGAACCCTAATATAAAACTCATTTTTCGGCCGTCGTTCTCCTTTTGCTCTTTCATACTCTCTGCAGAAGCTTTTTCTTTCCCTCCAAACCTCTCTACACTTGGTCGTGTTTGTTTCATTTTTTGCAGGTATACAATGACAGTGTCTGTTACCGCCCTCGCCAAAATGAAATTCGACACAGGTTTTGATATAGACATGCATTCTTTTGATGGTAGCGATCAAATATTCAAGGAGATACTGGAACTTTTCAAGGAACAGCAGTTGGCTCTAATTATGTCTACAAGAATAAAGCTGGCATCCGATGAGATAAAAGAGTGGGTATATACTGCACAGAACATGGATTCAACCACAGTGGTGGGTACAATAGCAGGAACACAGGTACCTCTAACACCTGCCCTGCTTACAGAGTTTTTTCAGTTAAGTTCAGGACAAGATTCTGTTGATTTGTCTAGAGAGGAATTTGAGATGATGTTAGATAGAATGGGGCATTCTGCAACAAACCCTAACAAGCTGCTGAAAAAGAATCTTTCTATTGAGTACACATTCCTTGTAGATGTTGTGGGCAAGGTCCTGCTAGCCAAACATTCTGCCCATGATACCATTTCCAGGTGTCAATTCTGCTTGATGGGTGCACTGGTTCATAAGAAGCACCTAAACTGGGGAGAAATTTTCTTTGAGCTGATTAAGAAAAAGGTGAACAAAAGTCTTGTTAATTTTGGGAGGATCTTAGGGTTGTTCTTGAATAACAGGTTCTCTATACTGCTGGTGTCCTCTAGCATGCATATTAATGCCTCCAAGAGGCTTTCCTGTGCCCTTTTTGGCAAATGGGCAGGCAGATTGTTAAGCCAACCAGGACTATTTCTTCTTAAGGCACAAGGACTGTTGCAGTCTCTTCCCCTCAGGCAACTGCCCTCATGGATAATTTGCCTGTCTCCTCTTCTCCACCTTCTCTAATTGTTCCTTCAACCATCCCCTCATCCACCATCACCATCTCCATCTCTTCCCCCATAACCATTTCATCTCCACCTCCAACCACAGAAGACCAATTCCATCCCCTACACATTTATCCACCTCTTGACCTAGACACCACCATACCATCCTTCAATCTCATGGAAGATTCCTTTATGGATGATTCCCCCTCCTCACCTACTAAGCTTCCATCATCCACCACATCCTATCAACAACTCCTTCTTGATATTCTTTCCCAACAATCATTCATTCCATCAACTTCTACTACCATAACCTTCATCTCCACACCAATATCTTCCATCTCCACAATTCCAATCTCTCAACCATCCATCCTACCATCCACCACTTCTATAACTACTTCTACAGCTCCTTCACCATCTATCTCTGTCTCTCTAACCTCTACCTCTACTCAAGTCTCACTTGAGCAAGTAGATATTCCTGCCCTAGCAGATAAGCTTTATGGGATGCTGGCTCCCAGGCTAGTAGCCCTATTGGAGACCTCCATGGCTCCACTCCTGAAGTCTATACAAGAGTTATCTGAAAGGCTTTCCTTCATTTCACCTCCTCAGGCAATCCCTCCTATGGGGTGCCTTGATCCAGTTCCAACTGAATGTAGGCAGGGGGAGATATCATATGAAGAAGAATTAATGCTTGCTTCAGAGACTTCAGAAGTTCAAGCTCCAGCTCCAGCTCCAGCACCAGTAATAACTGTTTACTTCAAGTCACTGTGATCAGTTTTTGATTCTCTTCACTTCAGCTATCCACCAGCTAAGGAAGTTGAAGATCTGACTAAGGCAATTGTGCCTGTTGCTTACTGTGATCCAAGCCTAATTGCTTCTTATATCAATTCTCTTAAGGCAGAGGAAATTATTGTTTCTGATTGTGCTGCTGCTACTACTGATATAGTTGCTGATGAAATTGTTGAGTCTGCTGAATTTGATGAGTTGTCTACTGTTAGTGATGTTCCTTCTGCTGCTGATACAGTTTTTGATGAGATAGTTTTTGATGCTCCTTCTAAGCCTGCTGCTGCTACTGTTATATCTGAGAGTGATGCTTCCATCACTGTTGTTGAACAAACCAAACAAAAGGAGAAATATATTCAAAGGATTGATGAGCTTTATGATAATCCTCCAAGTTCAGACAGTGACCAACTCCATACTGATTTTGATGACTCCTCTGCAACTATTGCAAGGAAGAGGAATACAAGAAGCAAGGAACTGAAAAAAGTTCCTCCAGAAAAAGTATAAGATGACAATAATATACCTTATTACATTCATAATAACTGTCCAATTTCTGAGCCTTGGATGCAATATTCTAGAAATCAACTTAAGTCCATGAAGAAAAGGAGAAAACTTGATAGGTATGAAAAGGGATCCTCCCAATTCCATCCTCCTCCTCCTCCTCCTCTAGATTCAGGATCTGGTGGAGGTTCAGCTTTTCAGTCTTCTTCTGCTGCTAGGCCAAGCTCTTACCAGTATCAAGATAGATATCAACCCAGAGGCCAACAGCAAAGAGGATATCAGTCAAGGAGAGTTCAGTCAAGAGGAAGACAAGGAGATTACCGGACTCATTCCAAAAATCAAGCTAGACAACACCCCTATCAAAGGGAAGGACAAGGCCCTACTTATTCTACATCTGGTCCTTTCCCTTACAAGCTAAAAGATACAATTGTCACTAGAGCTCCTCATTCTGACTCAGTGGAATTAAACAGATATGAACCTCCAGTTCCATTTGAAGACCCTAAGAACAATCCACTATCATGGATAGCCAAAATGAAAGAACCTGCAGCATTAGATCAGATAAAGAAAGCAAGAGAGCAAGGCAGAGATTCCTCCAACATCACAACACTAACAGAGCAGAGAAAGAAAAAATTAGAAAGATATGCTTCTAGAAAATTCTTTGATCCTTAAAGCTACATGAAGCTGCATCCTGAGGCTATTATTCCAAGGCCAAAATCGCAAACCTCCTTAGATGCAGATGATGATAGAAGATCCAAAAAGGAAGCCCTCATTCCAGACAGAGAAATTCTTTTAAAAAGGGCAATGAGTAATTTGAGTAAGCTGATACTTATATCTATTTCTGACTGAATCTGTGATTCTTGCTGTGATTCTGCAATGCTCAACATGTGTTATCTACATTGTTGTTTCTATTATATTTTTTAATTCTGATGTATGCTTGTTATTTCATATTCTGTTATGTAAATAGTAATCCTAACCTAAATAGGGGGAGATTGTTGGAACACCCTATTACTAATTCTTGTAAGGATCACTATGTGCTTAGGAATTTGTTTTGACCTTGCTGTATTGTCTGATAGGTCAATTAGAATGAGTCTTAGGGTTAGAACTTAAGTTTGAAAGCTGCCCTCAATACCTTCTAAAGATCAGGATTAAGTGCTGAGGACCAAGACAATTTACGTCGAGCTCAGGTCGACGAAGCGTCGAACTCCGTTCGACAATCTTTGAGCTAAGATCGACGCTCTGTCTCTAGTTATTTTCCACGTCTCTGAGCTCAGTTCGACGATCTTCGAGCTCAGATCGACGTTTCTATCTCTAGCTATAAATCTAATCTCTAAGCTCAGTTTGACGATCGTAGAGCTCAGTTCAACGATTTCTATTTTCAGTATAGCTTCAGTCTCTGAGCTCAGGTCGACGATAGTCGAGCTCAGATCGACGCTTTTCTGAAGAGATCGATGATTTCAGGATTCAAATTCAAGACAGTTATGGAATTCATTCAGACTTATTTTCAGCATTTATGGGAAAGGATTTTGTAGTTATTTCAATCAATTTGGAGCAAGTTTCAAGGAAGACAAATTGGAATGTTTCTTAAGGACTTTCCTCCAGAGGACAATATCTTTTAAGGTAGTCCTTTATGACTGATTAACGGCTATCTAGAAGTTAGAATCTTATATATTACCTAGAGAATCATTCTTAATATAGAGAACTGACAAGATTTTAAAAAGAATACAGAAGAGAGAACAAGAAAATTATTCATCAAGAATTCATTTTCTGGGAATAGACTCAGAACACAAGGAACATACTGTGAAGGAGATCATCTGCTATTAACCTCCTTCAAGTATCAAGTGTTCAGAAGCTTCTTCATCAAGGAATCCAGACATCACACATTTCAGCATCTGCTGAAATCATCTTTTTCTGGAGATCTGAAGCAACTGAAGGCCTATCACCCTAAGCAAAGCTCATCTTCCTGAACCCTTACAGATCCCAGGGGGAGCTTTGACAACATCTTCCACTTGTCTTCTCTCAGATTTTGACAGAGAAGAAAAACTAGACCTTTTTGTTTTTCTTTATTCCTTCTGTAAAAGGGTTTCTCAAAACTCCCTTCAAAAGTTTTGTGGATGGTTTCATAGACCTTGTCAAAACTCAGTGGTGGCAAGACACCTTATCAAAAAATCTAGGTTTGGTTTTTGAGCACCTTATCAAAAGCTCATTGGTGCACAAGACACCTAATCAACTATTCCTGCAGTGGATTCCTACCTAGGGTGGTAGAAGAGTGGATGTACCCAGGTTGTTGGGGAACCACTATAGCTCCTTGTGTCATCTGGCTTGCTGTGTTTTGTTTTGTTGTGTGCTGTGATTTCTTATTTCTTGCTTCTTAATTTTTCTTTTTGCAAGCACCTTACACATATACATAAATAAATATTTCCACTGCTTTACAGTTTTAAATTGTAAATTATTTTAAAATACTCTATTTACCCCCCCTCTAGAGTAAAGGTAGATTTACACTCACTTTCAATTTGTATCAGAGGGAGGTTGGTTACTCAACAACTTAATCTTCAACAGATTGGTTGAACAGGTTTAAACTTGAACCAAAAGATCTCTGAAAAGATCAATCTTCTATAGAGGGTTATTACTATTTGTATTATATTTATCTTCATACAAAACCATGGCACAAAATAGAGATTATACTAGCACCAGACCTCCAGTGTGCAACCTTTCTAAGTTTGCACTTTGGAAGGCAAGGATTAGGCTTTACATGAATTCTATTGATGAGGACATCTTTAATTCTGTTTTGACAGTTTGTCCAAGACCTCCAGAGATCACAAGTACAAGTGTTATTCCACCTCCCTCAGTAACAGGTGCAGAAATAAAGAAATGGAAAGTTGTAGATGCAAAGGCTATGAATATCCTTGCTCAGACTATGTATGATTAGATATTCCAAAAGGTGGCTGAATGCAGTTCAGCAAAAGATATATGGGATAAGCTTTCTGAGATTGTATCTGGATCTGCTGATGAAAGGAAGGACAGAAGATCTTATCTCATATCCAAGTATGAGAACTTCAAGAAAGGAGAAACTGAGCCTGTTGTACATATCAGCAACTGATATGTACAAGCCTCTTGGTCACTTAACCTTTTAATGTGCACTCATCCTTATGGAAAGCTATGTCATAGCCAAGATAATGGAGTTGGTTAATGCTTATCAGGTTTTGTTTAAACCCTTCCACATAGGCTACTTTTGTGATAATGATTATGAAATTAGAGATCTTACCATAACCTCTAGTCACTCCCCTATCTGAACCACCAAAGATGACTTTTGGTCTATTCTTTACTGGAGTGTACTCTTTAAGCATGATCCTTATTCCAGTCATGTACCAAGAACATTCACTGTCCAAGTACCATTTAGAGGTATGGGCACTTGGAATAACCTGCAAGACATAAATCAGTTAATCTTAGGACCCCAATTCTTATTGGGTCCTAGGTGCAAGTTAGTTTGATAATGAACCTGCTTACCTGCAGCTCTTCTGACAGGTAAGCTCACTATTTCTCTTGGCACACTTGGATTGTGCGAGCAATCAATAGTATAGTGGCCCACTTTTCCACTACACCAACACTCATGGATATTTTACCTTCTTTTCTGAGCTAGCATGATAAATTTGCTGACAACAACTCTCTGTGTAGAAGGTATAACAGAAGTCTTATGTTTAAATCTTCTAGCCACAGTTTGACCTGAGGAGGGTTTAGCAGTGGAAGTATTTGGGATATCTTGATTCCTACCAATAGCAGTCTTTCTTTCAGAAAGCATACTCTTGATAGCATAAGATATGCTAATGTCTGGCCGGCTGATAGACTTCCCCTTATTCTGAATATGGGTTGGGAGATCCTGAGAACTGGCTACTGCCTTACCCTTGAGTGTAGGGGTTGGGGCACCAAACACAAATGGTCCATGATTGGCCATTTGAATTTCCTCATGGTTTGCCTTGAAGGAACTTTCAACCTTATTATATCTACCATTATATTGGTGAACATCTTTGTTCACCCTAGTGGATCTACCATTATTCCAATGACCATAGATGCTCTCTTAGTCATACCTATTAGAAGATAGTAGAACTCTCTTGAATGGAATAGGAGTCTTGGAGGCAATTAGTTACACTGGAGTTTGCCCTTTCTTTTTGGATTGGTAACTCTTGTGCTTCCCTTGAATCCCAACCCCTTCTTACCCTTTTGGGAGAAGAAGGAGTCTATCAAAGGAAACACTAAACTTGTCTTTGAATAACTAGCCACTATCATCTTTTCCCTCCTGAGCAATTCCTCAAGATCCCTTATCCTGCTTTCTTGGTACTCAATGGTGCCAATCTGAATGAAAGAAATAGTTTATAGTTCACTGATTTCCTTCATCTTTAGATCCAGCAGGGAAGTTGATTCTGTATGCTTGGAAGAAGCAAAACTAAATGGAGGAAATTTCCTTAGCTTGCTTCTTAGCCAGTAATTTTTTTTCTTGAAAGCACTCAGAAGGACACCATATTTGTCAATTAAATAATTGGCATCTTCCTCAGATTCAGAATCTCCTTCATCACATGATGCAGAAGTACTTGAATCTGGACTTGCCTCACAAGCTGACTCAGAAGAAGACTTGGACAGAAATTGTACCTTTTGTTGACCAGGCTTATCCTGGCTGGATTCTTCATCAGTCATTACCATCAGCCCATGACAGCAACTTTAATCTTCTTCTTCTTCATCATCCACCTCTGAATCTCAATCTGACTGGGATAGAGGGGCCCTAACTTCAATCCTTGCAGCAGGATAATTTTCATCAGATTCTTCTGCAATAGCAGCAAGCATCCTAATGAAGGCTGCTTCTTCAGCTTCTTCTTCAGCAAAGAACAACCCTATGTAGGCTTCTTCTTCTTCATCTTCTGACTCTAAGGAGGAGTCAGTCCAGCTTTTCTTCTTTTTAGCCACAAAGTACTTTTCTTTCTTCCCCTTGTGCTGATGGTGGTGCTTCATCTCACCATCCTCTTTTCTCTTCACTAGGCAGTCAATTATAACATGTCCAGGCTTGTTGCAGCAATAACATATAACGTTAGTAGAAATCTATTTACTTAATTTATAACCATACCTGTCCTCCTTGGAGGATTTCTTCCTGTAATGAGAGGAGGAAGGTTTTTTCTTCCAATGCTTATTCTTCATCAGTTTTTGGAACTTCCTGGAGAAGACAGCGAAGTCCTCATAAAACATGTGGCCGTCTGATGTGCTTGTCTCTGAGTCATCTGAGTCAGACTCAGCATCTCTTGTTGGTGGAGAAGAAATCTTTCTCCTACTTCTCCTTGTGTCTTTAGCTTTGAAGGCCACAGACTTCTCTTTGGCCTGGGACTTGTTGTTGGTCTCCTCCTCTTTTATGACAGTTAGCTGCATCTCATTTGATAGCAGCTTTTCAAATAGGGTGTGAGTTGGAGTATCACCCAACTTTGCCACCTCTCTAATTGCACATATCTTTGTGTCTCAGTCTCTAGTGAGAGATCTTAAAAACTTGTTATTCAGCTCATAATGACTGAAGACCCTCCCATAGGTCTTTATTTCATTCACAATCCTGAAGAAATTTTCATAGCATGTGGCTATGTTGTCTCCTTTTGACTGCCTGAAAGCCTCATACTCCTGGTTGAGCATGCACTTCATATTATCTCTGACTTTCTCTGTCCCTTACATATAGATCACTAGTGTGTCCCACATTTCCTTTGCAGTTGTGCAGTGGGTCAGATTCTGAAGGGTTAAATTATCAATAACACTGGCAATGATATTCTGAGCCCTCTTATCCATAGTGGTAAGAATGACTTCATCCTTAGTCATCTCTGCATAAGTCTTAGGTGTCTGATCATTGACATTCAAAACTGAAACTTTCATAGGGATGAAAGGTCCCTCCTTGACAGTAATAAATTATCTAGGATCAGCTGCTTCCATAAACAGTCTGACCCTCTCCTCCCAGATGCCAAAGCCATCCTTCCTGCAGATTAGAAACTTCATGATACCCATATCCTTATTGTTCACTCCTAAACCCATAAGGACAGAATTATAGCTAACCTTGGAGATCCACTCAGACTATTAAGCCTTTCTTGAGCAACCTCCCTCTAATACCACTTGAAAGTCTTTGATTTCAAGGTCAGCTAAACACCTAGATGGGGGTGAATAGGTTTTTGGTCTCTTTTAAGTTCTTTAGACCTTTATCAGATTAAGTTGTGCTTTGTGATTAGTTGGTTTAGCTTTCAAGATACACACATAGAAGACACATATATTTTATAGTTGTCCCCCAGATTATGGGTATGTCCACTGTCCCTCCCACCTTTCTAACCGTGTGTTAAACAAGGCTCTACTCAAATTTCTCGGCACCAAAGAGCTTACAACTTGATAATGCATGACCACTCAGTCTCCTTCAAGACCTACAACTCAAGCACTAAGCCCTACCACTCAGTGATTAAACAATCACCTACCTCAGGCCCAAAGGCCCTACCATTCAGGCTTGAAAGACAACCCTACCTCAGATTCAACACTAAATCCTACAGTCAGCCTTTATAACAAAGGCCTACAACTCAGATTCACACAGGAATCTTACACTCAGATACAAGACTGGATCCTACAGAAAATAGAAGTGAGGTGAAATGATTTGACACCAGAGAGATTTCCTTGTGTCTATCTTTTTGGGCTTTGAATTTCTCAGGCCTAGCTTCTTCTCAGCAACATGATGAAAATATCTTCAGTAAACTGTTGTTTGTGCTTGAAGAATCTCAAAATCAATATTCTGATCTGTTGTTTAAGACTAAGTATGTGACAGTTATTTTTTACTTCAAACAGCTATCTGGACTTGCAGAAATTTGAAAGTTCTGCTCCTCTTCTCTATCAGAAATCGTTTTTGAACTGCTATCCCTGGTGAAGATTGAAACAGTTATCTATTGTCGCTTTCAGGTTCACTGATCAGAACAAGACCTTCATACTCGTCAACAATGACGAGTAATACGATGATGTTCAGCCACAATGCGTAATCAGAATACCCTAAAAAATTCTTTCTGCTCAACAAATCTTATCCTTTTATAGCAGCTGATCAACGACTCTTTGTACTATAGGTCCAGGCATAAAGAACGAGTTACCACCTTCCTTTTACAAAAAAGAACAACTGTTGTCGCCGGCGCCATTAAAGACATACTCCAGCTTTCCCGCAAAGAATTTGAAATGCGTTGACTTTGTTGACTTTTTCGACGTCACCCTTTGAGTACTTAACCAAATTCTCATAATCAACTACAGGCGTTGAGAGCGTTGAGTGAATGGTCTTCACTTAACGCCATTTGTCTTGGCTTATCCTTCAGCCCTTTCTTCATCCTTGGCGATGAGAGCGAGAGTGAATGGCCTTCACTCAATACCTTTTGCCTTATTTGATTTTGAAATCTGCCAATTGCTGAGGCGTTATGTGAACTGGCTTCACTCAATGCTTCTATACTTCGAATAATTTTGCTTTATATGAAGGAATTAAGTGTGTTGACATCACTTAACGCTTTCTACTTCTGCCTCAACTTTTGACTAGGCATTGAGTGAACTGGCTCCACTCGACGCTTATGGACTTAGTCAAATTTTGCTTTCTTCTAAGGCTCTCTGACTATAGTAGCAAGACTCAATGCTTCTGTCATTTGGCGATGAGTGAACTGGCTTCACTTAACGCTTTTGTACTTAGACGGATTTTTCTGTCTTTCTTTTAAGGCTTTGACAGAAATAGCATGGCGTTGAGTGAATTGGCTTCACTCGACGCTTTTGTACTTAAATAGATTTCCTTTGACGGAATCTCTATCTTTAATAGAATGTGCTTTACTTGACGAATAAGATGCATGGAGTTGAGTGAGTTGACATAACTCAACGCCTATGGACTTAGTCGGTTTTTCTGCTTGCTGATGCTTAGGCTTTGACTGTCCACACCTAACTCAGTGTTTTTTGGTATATGGCGTTGAGTGAACTGGCTTCACTCAACGACTGTGGACTTAGCATAATTTCTCTGACTAGCTACCTTCCTTAAGGCATCTGGCATTGAGTGAGCTTGCTCCACTCAACGCCTATGGACTTAGTAGAATTTTTGCCTGACCAGCAGCCTACTTTGAGTCCACCTGTCCAATCAATGTGATAAGAACTAACCTGTATGCATGAACTTAAACATACATCAAATACAACTATGTGTATGCCATTGACTTGTTTTACTTCTTATAAATCAGGGACATTGGGATCAATGGACAAAACAGGTAGTTCGGGCAGGTTTGCCGATAATGGCGGTGATGTGCATGATGAAAGAATTGGTTTCAAGAATGTCTAAACACCTAGAGGGGGTGAATAGGTTCAATTCTTTTTCACTTAGGTAGATAATAAATTATTCACAGCAAAGCTAAAATTCTTAAGCAACCACAGCACACAACAAACCAATCACAGTAGACACACAGATTTATAGTTGTTCCCCAAGAGATGGGTACATCCACTTTCCCCCTTGCCTATCTAGCAATACACTAGATAAAGCCAAACTCCTTTCTACCTTCTCAGATCCTCAGATCTTACAACTCATAACCCAAACTGATTCCTACAGCTCAGACTTTAATAAGTCTACACCTCAGGCTCTCCCCAAGAACCCTACCTCAGAGTGAATCCACACTCCTACCACTCAGGGTTTCAAGCCCTACCTTAGCCCTTATCACCAGACCTATAACTCAGAGAACTTAATCTCCTATCTCAGGCAAATATCCCTACCTCATCATTTATAATTACAGGCTTATAGCTCCAAGAACTTAATCTCTTACACTCAGATCTAAAAATAGATCTTACAAAAAATTGAATAAAGAATTACTTTCTTCCTTCACCCAGATAGAGAAAGAGAGGGGTGAGAGAATCTTGATCAGATCTTGATTAATCTACTTTCTTCAGACCATTGCTGCAATGTATCAGATTCAACCTTACTTGGCTTATTCAAAGTTTCTTGAAAGAGAGAGCCTAGGTTGAATCTTCTTGAGAAGTTGATGTAGACTAAGTTTCTTCCTTCTTGTAGACTTAATTAAACAAACACTGACAGATCTAATGAGATGTCCCCTTATCAGATTTAGAATCAGAATCTTCTTGCTGTATAGAATTCTGTGAATTCTTCTTGGAGTATTCCTCCTTCTTCTCAGTATCCCTCTATATTTTTCTCTCTGTCTCATTGTGTTCTTTTTCTCTGATAGCTCAGCACAATTTATAGATCATATCAGAGGCAACCGGCTGATCCGGTAGTTGACTGACATCTGACAGTTCTGACCTGTCTAACAGGCCTTGACAATTCTGGCAGCTATTAAGTCTTCAGCTTGAGATTTAACACTTAGAGTTTTTTAACTCAACTGGATGTGTCGAGACATAAGGATAGTATGTGTCCACACAGATGGAGTATGTGTCGACATAATTACCTGGGTGTCGACACCCTTCTTTTGGTGTTGTCGACAGACTGCACAAACTATTTACATAGCTTTTCATTCAGTCTCTACACTGCGTTTGTAGAATGTGTCGACATACTTAAGAAATTGTCGACACAACTGATGTAGATTCAAACTCTGTAAGTCGACACAAGTCCTGTGTGTCGACACAACTGATGTAGACTCAAACTCTGTAATTCGACACAAGTCCTGTGTCAACACAACCGTTCTACTAATATCAGCACTTCAAATCTAAGTGTGTTGACACTAACCCTGAGTGTCGACACAGCTATTGTCGACTCAAATTCCATGTGTCGACACAAGTCCTGTGTGTCGACATAACTTTGCAACTAGTCTCGACACTACTTCTTCAAATATGTCGACATATTATAAATGTCTCGACGCTTTTGTACTTAGAATATTTTCTGCATTCTTCTGCCTACACAAGTAAACTCAATACACCATCAATTACAACCTGATGTATATCATTGACATAGGTGAGGCTTCTCCAAATCAGGTACACAATTTACAATGTACCCAATACATGACAGTTTGAGGAAACTGTGGAATCGATGGCCAAGAGTGACAAATGGAGGTGCACGTGGTGGAGGGAGGCTAGAACGATAGTGGGAGGCGAACACAATGTCGGGAGGTGAATGCAGAGGTCGTTTAGCTTTTCGGCCGTCTGGCTTTCAGTGGTTTCGTGTGGCTTCCCATTGTACTTCTGTGGCTTCCCACGTGGCCTTTCACGGCTCTGCGCTTTTTTCGGGTGCGCAGAGGATGCGTGGCCCATGCGATTTTCGATTGCACGACTTCTGGCCACCCGAAGGCTGCACGGCTTTTGGCTACGTAGCTCGCATGATTTTCGACAGCACAGAGGGCACGCGACCTGCACGGTTTCTACCTGTGCATCCCGTATAGTTTTCACTTACGCAACCCGTGCAGTCCCGCTCAGCCTCAGAGGGCATATGGTCGCATGGAGACAGTAGAGAAGCCCCTTTCTCTATGCTAGGAGTGCAGTTACCCGCACCCCTGAGAATAGGCTGTGAATATCCACTTCCCAATGATGATAGGTGCGGCTATCCATACCCCAATGTCATAAATACAACTATTTGAACCCCCATGAATACAAATTTTTTAGGGACCCTATCATGTATATACACACGAGTGACAGACACTAGGCTCCACCTTTATGAACAACCGTGATAATACCTCGACCTAAGAATTTTAATATAGTGCCCGGTTTCCCAGGCCAGATATGCCAGGACCTGTACCTGATTATGTTCGGGTCTGGTTCCTAGGCCAGGCCTAGGTCAGGTCTGAGGGGGCTCACAAGGCCCTTTATTTAACCAAAGCCTGGTCGGGTGCCAAGCCCAAGACGGGCCCAGTACCTCATAGAAGCCCACTTAATTGTTGAGCAGGCATCCATTGTCTGACCAACATATAAATTATAGGTGGACAGCCATTGTCTGCCCAACATTTAAATGATGGGCTGGTGTCCAGCATTCTTGCTGCCAAACGACAACAATTGTAGCTACCGATTGGCAATACCAAGCTACCATTTCGCAGCTAATTAGTTACCAAATGTCAACTCATTAGCTTTAGGGCATGATTGGGACTAGTTTTGTGGTCTCAGAAGCAGGCCCCTTTATATTATAAGGGCTCAGGCCTGGCATGGGCAAAATTTAAGATGGGCCTGGCTTAGTCCAGAAAGCAAAAAACCCCGAGCTTAGGGTGCATGGGCCCGACCTGGACCAGGTAGGCCTTATTGGCATGCTTACCTCGACCGTGACATGCACAAGGCTCTACACCTATCAATTAATTTAGCAACTGAAAAATTACCACTATCAATTAATTAATGCGGAAAGTTGTTATACAATTTTTTTATTTTTATTTAAAAAAAATCATCCTCATTCCTTAATGTAAAATCAACTTTAATAAAATTGATGGTTTAATTGAAGCTACTCAAAAATAATAATGGCATGTCTTATGAATGTCTTCCTCAAAAATATTATTGACATGACTAATGACAGTCTACTATAAAAAATATTAGAGCCATACTAAAAACTTGTATTACAACACATTTGTAATTAAAGAATAAAATGTAATTAATCGAATAAACATTGCATTTAAAGAAAAAAATAAAAAATTATAGTACATGTTATTTCTTTTTGAATGAGAATTTTGAATATTTCAACAAAGGCAACTTTTCTTAAAAACACAACCATCACTTAGTTTCTCCACATTTTCGCTATCCCTCAAAATGATAAATTTTTCTTTTAATAGAAGTTAAGAAAATCCAAATATTACATGAAAAATATATAGTATAGTAAAAGTATTTTTAATATTAAAAATATATAGTTGTACTAAAATAATTTTAATATTAAATAATTCATATATTTAATAATATTTATTACTTTTAAAGTTCTGCACCCAATAATAGAGTGAAATTCACTTCACTTCTACACTTATTACACACACTCACATCACTCATTACACACTCACATCACTCATTTTGAAGATCGTCCATTTGGGACCAAATGAATAATATTCATTTCCTGATCCAGATGAATACTTACGAGATTTAAATAATCACATATTCTTATATTTTTTTCATATATATAAGAATTTTACACTTTTAAATAATTAAGGATTAATCTTGATCATGAAATGAGTATATATTTAATCCAAATGGAGAGGAACACAATCCCATCACTTACAGCCCTCATAATATTTAGAATGTCACAAATTAGTGCAATGATATAAATATGACTGTAATGAAGATGAAATCAACTTTGGCTCTAATTAAAATAAAAATTTTAACTTGAAAGCACCTATAAATAATAAGCAATTGTATTAAAGAACAATTTAGCATGCTGATACAAGTGAAATTTTACAATAGGGCACATTTAGTGACCTAAAACCCTAAAAAGGAGTAAAAATTATTAAATTGTGTAGTTAGGCTGCATTTATTTCAAATATAGCAAAAAAAAATTTCATCATCGGCCAAATGAGCATGGCGAAAGATGGATAAACACTACCAAACAAATGTTTTGCAATAGAAAATGGGGTAATAGAAAATACAAATGCCTAACAAAACCTAACAAGGAATATTAATTAGATGGAAGCCAGTATTCAATACTCGCCCTCCAATAATCTCTTCAAAGATGATTCAGGACTGAACAGAATAATCGTTTGAACATCAGGACTACTCACCATCGACAACAGTGGCTGCTCTTTTCCTGACCACAACATCGCCATTTCCGCAACGGTAACCTTGTTGGTATTATCTGAAGATTTTTTAAGTGCCCGGATTGGGGAGACAATAAAGAGTTGGTTTATGCTGTTGAACATGCCCTTTCTTTCCATAATTAAGGCAGCTCCATTTGGATAACATTGACCAAAACAAGTAGCGCAATACGGATATAGCATGTGGAAAAGATTGAGAATTGGTCAGTCAATTTATGTGCATGATCGCTTTAGGGTCTATTTGGCATAGCATTTTTTCTAGGTGAGTTTGGAGGAAAAAAATCTTTCGCCATAAAATATGTTTGACATGACAATGGTTAGGCTCCGTTTGGGGGGACTTATTTTCACCGGTCAAGCGGTCATGACCGCATGAACTGGGACTTAATTAAGTCCCGGTTCATGCGGTCATGACCGCTTGACCGGTGAAAATAAGTCCCCCCAAACGGAGCCTTAGTCACCACCACAAAAAATAACAAATTCTAAGCATAAAAATAAACGTAGTTTCTTATGTGAGGTTGTGCGTTCACGTCATAACCACCGTGTTCATGACAGCCACTACCGTGTTTGCCCATTGTAGGATTAGGAAGAGAGCCGAGATTGGGGGGTTGACCTTAATAAAAGCTTGACATAGTGAAAGGAAGAGAGGAGACTCGGACCCTCGGAGGACTCGGATAGCACTATACTGAAGAAGAGAGTTTGAAACGGCATGCATGCCATTTATAAGCTCATCTGCCAATATGTGCTTCAGGCTCACCGGGGCGCAGGGCCTCAAGTCTTTCATGGCAGCTGAAATGCCTACAGAAGAGAAAGTGAAATAGTAAGAGGTCAAACACTTAAACCGAGTAGTTCATAGAAATATTGCTTTTGACTTGAGCAAAGAGAACTAATAATTTCCTATCGAGAAAAGAACAAGAAGCTTCCATCCCCGACAGCTTCAACTATGATTTAATTTCGAGGTACTATTTTTTAATGAAAAACTGACATTAAAGAAATATAGGAGCTTTCAGCTTGTTTCATCCATGACATGTCAAAGGAAAGAACTATTTTGTCGGGTAAATTACCAAGACATCTCATGGAACTTTGCATAATTACTGCAACCTTGCCTCTATGGTTAAAGACCACAAAGATTTCCCATTTAAGTTTGTTCGTTAATAAACTCATACATCAGTGCGGAAAAGACCAAAATACCCCTACCTATATTGAAATAAAAAACTGAAGAAAAACTTTAGTCTTTACAAACATAAATTGGGAAAATCAATAAAATGGTAAATTTTCAGAATTATTTCAAGCCCTATCATAAAAAAATAAGGGGATTGATAAGGGCAACCAACTAAAAGCTAGTAGTAGCCAAATTTTTTTTTAAAATAATGCTATTTTTTTCAAGTTCAAATTAAACCTAGTAGCAGCCCCATTTCTCCCCGATTCTCCCTCCCAGATTTTTTTCCCGCGCAATACCTCTGCCAACCCTAGACACCATGACTCTTACATCGCCACCTATGTCTCCGCCGCCACCGCAGGAAGAGATGGTCGAGCACTACCAACCTGATGCCCTACCCAATCCATCTAGGCAGCAATAAAGAAAGATTTGATGGAAGTTTTTTAACTACAAGCTATCAAATTATGGTAAAAAATTTTGTTGCACGAGTAAAGTTATCTTTTTACTATGAATCTTCAAAAATTATTGTTTTAGTTTTTTAATAGGTTCAAATCTTTTACGTAATTATTTATTTTTGAATTTCAGGTTTGCTTTTGGCTGAACATGAAGATCATTTATTTTGGACACACATATTATTTTTAAATGTTTTTGTCTCATACGAGACCATTTTTTAACAAGTTGAAATTCATCTAATTTTGGACATTTTTTTACTAAGGTTCACATTTATTCCATTTTTGGCAGCCATTAACAAATTGGTCTACTTGTGTAAAAATATGATTTTCCATAAACAATGAGCTGGCACTAGTCAAAAGTGGGCTCCCTTTAATAATCCCCAAAGATAAATTGGAAAAACACTAAAAACTACAACTGATGTTATCATTTTTCATTCAAAATTGAAACAGAACTGGTGTCCTGGTAGCAGACCAAACTCAGATGTGAGGTGTTTGAAATTTCACGAAGAGGAAATCGTAGTGTCTTAGGAAAGGGGTACCAGTATTTAACCATATATAAATATGTATGAGAAAATACAGTGCCTTGTCTCTTTGGAAGTTCAACATAGCCTAATTAATGAGAAGAAATTAAACAAGTATCCATAAATAGTTAAGAAACGAAGTAACTGCAATCATGAAAATTACCGTTAACGAACACTGCAATCTTGAAAATTACTGTTAACGAACACTGCGATAGGAGGATGCTCCATTAAAAAAGAAGGCAGAGTCACATCATCCGGGCTTTTCTCATTGGTGTCACTAACTGCGAAGCCAACATATGAAAGAGGAACCCAACGATGCGAGTCTAAGACCACCTAATAAGGAACATACTTAGTGATATTTGTTTTGAAGGAGAGCAAAAGTAAAAGCTTGATTGCTATGATCGAACTGCTTAAGTAAAAGTATATTACATGTATAATGCCATGCTTTACAAGGGAATTTTTTTCATATTTAAGTATGCAAGAGATTGAAATATTTAATAATATTTATTTAAAAATCTTAAATTATTATATGGGAGTTCCCTCTTTATATAGTGTAGAGGAGGAAGAAGAATGTACACTTGAGATGTGAGACTAAATACAAGAAGAAAATACAACGGACCCCTATGTGGGCTTTTAGAGATGGACTTTAACCACTCCTCTTTAAGCTAAAGCATAAATATTGATCATTTCTAGCTTAGCAAAAATATTGATCATTTATGCTTTAAGCTAAAGCATAAATATTGTTTTATAATTTCATTCTGAAGTGTTCTCACCTCTCCTCCTTTACACTTAGAAATTTCATCATATAACATAGTTTCATAGAGTCTGATTTTAAACGCAACAATAAAAACAGACATAGCATTTATGAAATTACATATTTTCCTAGAAATTCTCAACAACTGTGCTCATGTTCTTTGAGAACAAATTAATAACTGCACTGAAAATAGACAGAACATGCTAGTGAAGATAGTTGGTATAGGTTAAATCTAGCGAATTACATAAATGGAATGAAGATAAATACTCTTCAAAAAATGGTGGAAGCAAGCCCCTGAAGTTAATGCCTACCAAGCTAAGACCCATTGCACAGTACTGCAGATAAAGTAGTACCATGTTAGTGGTACACATGAATTTGTGATATAACTTATTATGATTAACATTTTTCTCAAATATTCAGAAAAATCATACAGTACTGATACTCCAATATATAAGGACCGGATATACAGACAGTGATTTCAACCCTAAATCCATGAAAGTTAAAATAACAGCTCCACCGAGAAAAACAATACTGGATTCACATGAATAATAATTTCAAATGAAGACTAACGCAATGTATAAACGGAAACTTTGCATCAGTTTGCAAACAAAAAAATATTAAAGTGGCTCGAAGAATCAATAATAATGGATTTAGACTGCAACCAAACTATGTAGTACAATAATTTGAGTTATGTGGATCTCCTGTATGAATGGGAGATTTTTCTAAACAGAAAAAAAAATCTGGAAGCATTTTGGCACCCACAAAAATGGAGCAAAATTGCTCAAAGAAACGAGCCCTCAAATCCAAAAAAAAAATTATCACAGTTGCAAGTGCAAACAAGAAGGTTTAACTCCATCATTTTGTTTATAATAGTACAAGGATATACTATTGGGACTAGAAGTAACTTTACCATGCATTGGTCGAGGATATTTGACAACAGCCCGCCTTCACTGATCTTCGGAAGCATAATCTCTAGAGTAGCTAGATGATTTCTGATTTGATGCATCGACCAACTGAAGAGAAGGCCGCCATCATAGTTCTCCTCATTCCTAGATTTATCATTACTAAAAATTGCTCGGTACTGGTTAACAACATCAAATAGGTGCATCCTGTGGCAGTTAACCATTCCTTTTAAATAGTCATATACATTCCTCTGGTCCAAATCATCAAGGATACCAGAAAGCCATGCCTCCCTAGACCTCAAGAACTTTCAGCAATGTATTCCTAGTTAGAAAAAAAATTGATTTAAAAGACAATGATCACATCCATAGCATCTAACAAACAAAATAATCTTAAATGTGAAAGCATCAATAGCATTCCATCTCCCTAACCAGTATGTAGTAGAGATGAATCATAATTGCAACTTCATAAACTTTAAAGGAGCAACTCTTTGGATAAATAATAAGTCAACATGGACTCTTAATGGATAAATAATAAGTGAAGTTCTTGTCTTCAGTAAATTTATACGTAGAAAAGCATGGCTCAGATTATTTTGAGTAAAAACATTTCAACAGTAAATATGGGGGAAGAAATGGAATAGAAAGCAACACAAACTAAGTATGAGAGATATCATAACAACCTGCAGACGCAGCTCAGATTCAGTAAATACTCCTATACGACTCAAGTGTGCCACAATACGAAGACATTCAGGCAACTGCAAATTACAAAAACAATATTAATAGATTACATAAGAAAGAAAGACAAATAATACTCCACTAGAAAAATTAGATGTAAAATTTGAAATAGCTATGTTCTTCCAGAATTTAACATTCAACTAAAAAATAGGCAATTGTAGGAAACAAATGGAAGCCGTTTTACAAGTGGGGCGTAAAAACGAGCAATGGTATTATATCAGATGTTTTTTTTCAAAGTATGCATTGTCATTAAGTGTCTCTCTTCCACTAGATGGCCTTGACTTCCTGAGTTCCACATCTAGGTGTGTGCACAACCTTAAGAATTTAAGATTTTCCACCTTATTATCCTTTTATTAATATCTAGATAGTATCCGTTTGGCGTAGCTTTTTGCACCGGTGAGTTTGAACAAAAACTCCAATGTCATAGAATGTTTGTTTGGCATCACAGTAGTCATTACCTCCACCAAGCAAATAAAAATAATTTTGAAGATAAAAGTAGATGAAGTTACTGAGTGAGGCCATACATTCACGACCGATGGTTTATAACCACCGCGTTCACGACCACTGTTGGGAATATTGCCCTCGATCTTCTAAGATTTGAAGAGACATCACTTCCAATGCTATGAGCATAATGTATTTGATAGCATATCTAACTTATGTGTATGCATGACAATTGTTATTGACTTTAAAATAGGTTTTGAGCAAAGGAGAGGCATATCGTCGAGACGGGTTATGGTTCTCCACCATACCGTTGATATGGTATATCAGAATTCACTATACCGTGGACATCCAGGACAGGCGCCCAAACTATTCCATTGAGAATGAAGTATATTATCAATGATACCGTAGAGAAGCCGCTGAAAGCCGCTGATCTCAGCGCCAAGGCAAATACGACTGAGAATGAAGGTTCTACTCAATGTTACCGTCGAGAAAATTAAAATAATGTCGCTTATCCCTTATAGATTGGCAGGATCCAAAATTGGTGGAAGCTCACAAAGTAAGGATAGACTATTTTATTCTTTCTCATGCCAATGACAAGACGTTTCTCGAGACCATTACAGAAGTCAAAGGTATAAAGGTCATACGCTAGGGCAATAGAATAGTGTCGTTGCTCAAATCCTAAAATCAGAAACGGTGCACTGTGTTCAGGAGATAGAAAGCTAGTTCTTGTTGAATGCCTTTAGAAGAACAAGGAGAGTCAATTATCTAACTAAAGGTTGGATTTTCTTCCATCAGCTGAATTAGAAAATCAAAGAAGGAGAAAGCCCAAACTTGTGTTTCCTGAAGATTTAACTAACCACGGGCTTACACTAGATCATGTCATCAAAGCAAGAATAATAGAAGATCTAGAGCTTGAAGGTCTAATCTTATTTAGATTTCTATTATAATATTAAATTACATTTTTTGTAGGATCTACTTGTAGATTTGAGTGTAGGGCCTTTGAGTTTGAGTGTAGGGTTGTACTCCCAGCCTGAGTTGTAGGGCATGTGCATTAGAGATAGAACTTGGTGATAAGTCTGAGGTAGGACTTGGTGATAAGCCTGAGGTAGGAAAAACGGAGAGTTTCTGAGCTGTAAAAGTTTGAGCACTCTGAGGTTAGGGATTATTGATAGCCTGAGTTGTAGGGTCTGGGTGCCTGAGGTAGGATCTGAGGAAGATCTGAGAGATCCTGAGAGATCTGAGTTATAAGCTCTGAAAGTGCCGAGTTTTGGAGGAGATTGCCGAGTCTAGCACATTTCTTGATTGGTGTAGAGGGAAAGTGGATGTACCCAAAGTAGAGAGGAAAACCAGAAATATTATTAATCTGCTTAAGCAAGTCCCTTACTCACATATATATACTCGAGTAAGGGAAAATCTAAAACAAGAAAAAAGACAAGACTACCCCGACAAGGGGAAATATGACTTGAACATAACATTTCATAACTCAAATCTCCCCCTCAAGTCAGACGGAAGATATCAGTTATCCCAATTTTTGGATATCATCGGTAAACACATCACACTCCAAGATTTTGGTGAACACATCGACTAGTTGATTCCTGGAATGGACAAACGGAGTAATACCTATTTTCTTATCCAAGAGATCCTTAATAAAATGTCGATCCACTTCGACATGCTTTGTCCTGTCATGTTGGACCGGGTTATGACCATACTAATTGCAGTCTTAATGTCGCAGAATAAGGAAAAAAGGGGCTATCATAGGGAAACCCAAATCCTATAACACGGTACGCAACCATAATCCCTCACATAAGCCTTGGGCCATGGCACGGTATTCTCACTTTTTATTTGACCTGGCCACGACATTCTGCTTCTGGATACGCCAAGTTACAAGGTTACCACCAACAAAGGAGCAGTATCCGGTTGTGGAATTTTTGTCATCCTGGCAACCAGCTCAATCAGCGTCAGTAAAAACCTCAATCTTCAAGTTGTTGTTCCTAGAGAATTGGAGGCCACGACAAGGAGCTTTCTTTAAGTATCGCGGTAGACGATACACCACTTCTTGATGTCTGGTACTAAGAGAAAGCATATATCTGCTAAGAATACCAACTACATACATAATGTCGGGACAAGTATGAGATAGGCTTATAAGTTTTCCGACCAATCTTTGGTAACGTGATGCATCAGCATGATCACCATCACCATCTTCATCAATCTTGTGAGTTTCCTCCATAGGGGTGTTCGCAGGAACACAACCAAGAATACCAGTTTCCTTTAGAAGATCCAATATGTACTTCCGTTGGGATATAAAAATACCCCGCTCAGATCTAACCACTTCGATTCCCAGGAAGTACCGTGATCTTCCCAAGTCCTTTCCTTCAAATTCAGTCGATATAAGGGTCTTGAGGTTGACAATCTCCTCTGTAACATTTCCAGTAATAACGATGTCATCCGCGTAGACAATAAGAACCACAACACGATGTTCATGTCTCTGAATGAACATGGTATGATCTGATTGGGCTTGCTTGTACTCAAACTTGAGCATTGCTGTGATAAATCTTCCAAACCAGGACCTTGGAGATTATTTCAGGCCATATAAAGAATTCGAAAGGCGGCAGACACGTCCTTCAGTTCCTTCCTTCACAAAACCATGAGGGAATTTCTTGTACACCTCCTCCTTAAGCTCACTATGGAGAAAGCATTTTTCACATCCAGTTGATGAATTTCCCAGTTCAGACAAGCAACACATGATAACAGAACCCAAATAGAGTCCATTTTTGCAACGAGAGCAAAAGTCTCCTGATAATCAACTCCTTGAGTGTGGGTGTATCTGTTGGGTCCATTGCCCACAATGTCCTAGATTTGAAAAAGTTAATCATATCATTGACATACACAAAGTTGTAATTGATTTATACTTAAATTCATGCATGCAGGTTAGTCCTTGTAACATTAACAAGACAGGTATTCCAGGTGAAGTGACAGGTGGTCACAAAGTGAAGATACTGGATAGGCTGAAAATCGCTTAAGTCCACAGGCGTTGAGTGATGTCAACTCACTCAACGCCATACATAAAAAGGCTATGAGTAAGGCTCAACCTGTCAAAGCCTAAAGGGAAACAGTTAGAAATTTGGCTAAGTCCACAGGCGTTGAGTGAGTGTTACTCACTCAATGCCATAATCTATATTCGTTGAATATAGCTCAGTCAGTCAAAACAACAGAAACTCGGTGAAAATATTTGACTAAGTCCACAGGCATTGAGTGAGGAAAGCTCACTCAACGCTATGTGATAAAACATTTACTGATCCTCATCCAGTCAGAGCCTGTGTTTTCAGACACAGAAATTTGGCTAAGTCCAAATGAGTTGAGTGTAGCTTACTCACTCTACGACAGATAACAGAAGAAAATTTGTTAAGAAGAATGGCGTTGAGTGCAGCTTACTCACTCAACGCCAAGTTGCTGAAAATTGGCTAAGGCAAAAACGTTGAGTGAGGCATGCTCACTCAACGCTCTCAACGCCTAGATAAGACATAAATTTGTCTAAGTGTTTTGGCATTGAGTGATGCTTACTCATTAAATGCCTATTCCACTAATGCTTGATTTTAGCTAAGTCCACATTGGCTGACATCAGAAAAAGTCAACAAAATCAATGTAGTTCGAATTGTTAGAGGGAATGCTACAAAAAGCGACAAAAGGCATCAGAAGATACTATACTTCTTCTTCCGTTAAAGCATGGTGCAGACGTACCCTGCAAGTGTTCCCCACAGCTTATTGGAGTCGTTGATCAGCGGAAGATATAAAGCGGGCAGAGCCTGGAGAACAAGTTAACTTTAGGGTTTTACTCAACAAGAGAAAACAATAGCTGGACTTTATCTCTCTTGCCATTGTTGCCGAGAAAAAGATTGAAGGCTTCCAGCAAGAACCAACAAGTTCAGTGAGTTGTTGCATCATCATCTTCTACAGTATAATCAGATAGACTTCTGATAAAGAAAGAAGGAAGAGTCGTTATTCTCTTACGGGCTCAGATAACTGATTGAAGAAATTGACCTAGTTGTTCTTCTTCTTCTTCAGTAAGATAAGAATATTCATTCTGAAATTCTTCCAGAAAAACCAGATTTTCTTCTCGCTACTGTGAAGTAAGATAGAGCTTAGATAAATCAGCCCTAGTTGTTGACACAGAGAAATTTCTCTATGTCAAGCAAATCAAAACACTATTTTACTATAGTATCCTACAAAATCTAAGTTGTAAGGCCATTGGCCTGAGGTAGGGCATATTTTCCTTAGCAGTAGGGGAGTATTACTCCCTGAAGTGTAGGATCCAGCTTGGATCTAAGGTAGGATTCTGTAGATAATAAGAGAGTAGGGCTTTGACTTGAATTGTAGGATTCACTTGTGAATCTGAGGTAGGGCTTAACAGCCTAAGATAAGTGAGTCATTCTCACTGAATTTTAGGGCACTTGTGCCTGAGCTGTAGGATCCTTTGGATCTGAGGTAGGGCTTAACAACCTGAGATTGTAGTGAGAATCATTCTTTCTGAGGTAGGATCCTTAGTGGAGCTGAGGTAGGGTTCTCCTCCATAGCCTGAGTTATAGGGCTTAACAGCCTGAGGTAAGTGATCAGTTGATCACTGAGTTGTAGGGCGCACTTGTGCCTGAGTTGTAGGTCTTGGAGGAGACTGAGAGATCCTAAAGGATCTGAGGTGTAAGCTCTTTGAGCTGAGTTTTGGAGAAGTGTCTTGTCTAACTGAAAGGTAGAAAGGTGGGAGGAGAGTGGATGTACCCATAATCTGGGGAACCACTATAATTTTTGTATGTATTTTTCTGTATTGTTTTCTTTGTGCAGGTTCTTGAAAACTAATTACTGCAAACACACACAACACTAAAAGAAGAAACAAAAAGATAATCATAAGATTAAAACAAACCTATTTACCCCCCCCCCCCTGCCCCTCTAGGTTGCAAGCTACCTTGAAATTAAAGACTTTCAAGTGGTATCAGAGGGAGGTTGCTCAAAAAGGATCTAACCATCTGAGTGATCTTCCAAGGTAGCTGCAGACAGTTCTTATGGGTTCAGGAGTGTACAATAAGGAGCTAGGTGCCATGAAGTTTCCTATCTATAAGAAGGAAGGATTTGGCATCTAGAAGGAGAGGGTTAGGTTGTTCATGTAAGTAGTTGATCCTAGAATCTTCATAATAGTTAAGGAAGTATCTTTTATCCACATGAAAGTGTTTGTTCTGGATGCAAATATCCAGACACCCAAGACTTATGATCAAATGACAAAGGGTGAAGTCATTCTTGCCACATGGACAAAAGGGCTCAGAATGTCATTGTCAGTGCAATTGATGATTCTACTATTTAGAATCTAATTCACTGCACAACAACAAAGGAAATATGAGACACTCTTGTGATCTACATGAAAGGCACAGAGGAGGTCAGAGATGATATGAAGGTTATGCTCGACCAGGAGTATGAGGCCTTTAGACAGTCCAAGGGAGAGAACATAGCCACCTGCAATGAGAAATTCTTTAGGATTGTGAATGAACTAAGGACTTATGGAAGGGTCTTTAGTCACTATGAGCTGAATGATAAGTTCCTCAAATCTCTCACCAAAGATGGGGACACAAAGATATGTATCATCAGAGAGATGACCAAGCTGGTTGACACTCCACCTCACAGCCTATATGGAAAGCTTCTCTCTTATGAGATGCAGCTAACTATCAGGAAAAAAGAAGAGACCAATTGCAAGTCTCAGGACAAAGAGAAGTATGTTGCCTTCAAAGATGAAGCCAAAAGAAAAAGCAAGAGAAAGACCACTTCCACTCCAAGAAGACCAGTATATTCAGATTGCGCTGAGTCAAAAGCATCAAACAACAACATATTTGATGAGAACTTTGCTATCTTCTCCTGACAGCTCCATAGGTTGATGAAGAAGAAGCATTGGAAGATCAGACCCTCCTCATCAGCACATCACTGGAAGAAATCCTCCAATGAGGACAGGTATGGTTCTATACCCAGTAAATAGAATTCTTCTAATATTGTTTGTTACTACTGCAACAAGGCTGGGCATGTATTGTTGATTGCCCTGTGAAGAGAAAGGAGGCTGGTGAGAGGCAATCTCACAAAAAGAACAAGGGCAAGAAAGAAAAGTCTTTTGTGGCTAAGAGAAAGAAGAGCTGGACAGACTCATCATCAATAGAGTCTGAAGAAGAGGAAGCCTATATTAGGCTAGTTGTTGTTGCTGCTGAACAATAAGCTACAACAGATGAAGACTATCCTCTAGTATGGATATGAATCAGGGCCCCTCTAACACTATTGGACAGTTATTCACAGGTGGATGGTGATGAAGAAGATGCCTACAGCTGTTATGGGCTAATGGCAATGACTGATGATAAGGGATGTCAGGATCAGCCTGGTCAAACTAAGGTGCATTCCTCATCTTGCTCTGAGTCTGGGTATAAGACCAGTCCCTGTATAGAAGGCTCTTCACCTAGTGGTGAAGATGATTATGGATCAGAAAGAGATGTCAATCAATTGATTAATAGAATGACAGGTATAAAGAACTTCTGAATTCCTTTAAGAAGTGTAAGAAGTTGACTAAGAAGCAGGCTAATGAGATTGTATCTCTTCAGCCAGTTGTTTCCCAGCTTGTTGAAACAGCATCTGTGCTGAATCAGACCATGAGGGAACTCTGTCAACTAAAAACTCTGTCAGGCATCCAAATGGAGTCCATCAGGAGAAAGGATGGTCACATCATAGATCTTGAAGTGAAGCTCCAAAGAGAGAAAGGTATTGTGGCCAGTTTCTCCAATCTCAATATAGTGTTGCCCTTGATAGACTCCTTCTCCTCACAGAAGGGTAAGAAGGGGTTGGCTTCATGGGAAACACAAGAGCTACCCACCCCAAAGGGAATGGAAAAGTTCCAGTTGTGGAAATGGCATCTAGGCCACCTATCCCCTTTAAGAAGGTGATATTCCCTTCAAACATGTATGACCAAGAAAGTATATATGATCACTATATTAATGGAGCTTCCACAAGTGGAACAAAAGATGTTCCTAACCATTGTGGAAGATATAGTGGGGTAAGTGCCTTTAGGGTTGCCTATGAAGAAATTCAAATGGTCCATCATGGACCATTTGTTTTTGGTGCTCCATCCCCAACACACAAGAATGTTGCTGCAGCCAAAGCTCAGAATCTACCAACAATGAAAGGGACCAAGTGTCCGTCAATTAGCATGCCTGATTTGGCTATTTCAGATGGTATCAATAGCATGATTTCTGAAAAGAAAAGTGCTGCTAGTGGCTCTCAGATTAGGGCAAATAAGCTAACTAGAAGACTCACCTTCAGTCAAATTCTGGCTGAAAGAAATCAGAAAAGAGTTGCAACACCTCTTCCTCCTGTTAAGATTACAGTTAACAAAACTGTAGTGCCTATACAGAAAAGAAGATACAACATTCATGATTATTGGTGTTGTGGCAAAGTAGGTCATTATACCATTGACTGCTGGCACAATCCAAATGTGTCCCGGACAAGACTCAGTGCATCAGTCAGAAAATCTGTTGGTGGACATGTTCAGTTTTAGACTAATATGGACCTAGGGCCCAATAGTTATTGGGGTCCTAAGGTAAAGTAAACTGTATAATGCAGGTTTGTTCAAGTGGTCATACCCCAAAATGGTACTTGGATAGTGGTTGTTCCAGGCACATGACTTGGACAATTAGCAACTTGAAGGAGTTCACTCCAGTGAAAGATGGACCCAAGGTGATCTTTGGTGGTTCAGATAGAGGAGTGATAAGATGATATTGTAAGATTACCAATGACATAGTCACCATCACAAAGGTGGCTTATGTTGAAGGGTTGCAACACAACCTAATAAGCATAAAACAACTCTCTGATCTTGGGTATGTCATTTTCTTGCACAAGGATTAGTGTCTCATTAAGAGATCTAGTGACCAAGAGGTCATCTTGACAGGCACTAGGTATAAAAATTTTTATTGCTTAAACATCTATGTCTAGATACAGACTCTCATGTTTGTCTAGTGGCAAATGAGAAAGTCTCTTATTGTGTTTAATGGCACAAAAGACTAGCTCATTTGAATTACAAGACTATTGGTAAGCTCTTTAGCCAAGAGCTAGTGAGGAATGGTTCCAATGTGAAGTGCTCCAAGGAGGGGATTTGCTCAGCTTGTCAAAAAGACAAGCAGACCAAAGCTTCCTTCAAATGCATTGGAACCAAAGACTCTGTGAGCTGTTTATACCTCTTTCATATGGACTTGTTTAGTCCTATGTCAGTTCACAGTCTTGGTAGGAAGGTCTACACCCTTGTGGTTATTGATGACTATTCCAAGTTTACCTGGTTGTTCTTTCTTAAGAAAAAGAATAAAACTCTTGGTTTCTTCATGAAGTTTGTCAAGCAAATTTAGAATGAGCTTGATAGTTTTGTGGTCAAAATCAGAAGTGCACATGGGACTGAATTCCAGTCTGATTGCATGACAAGGTTCCGTGAAGAGCATGAGATTTATCAAGAATTCTCTTCACCAATGTTGGATCCCTAGTAGGATTTGGGCTAGGTTCACTAAGTTAGGATCTTATGACCCATCATGTATAGCGAGGGTCATGGTTGCGTCCTAGAGTCTAGGCCAAGTCCTTAGAGTCAACATCACTTGGACCAGCAATCAACAGACTGTCAGAGACTCAAGACTTAGGGATTTCAAAGACTCAGTAAAATGAGTTCGATATTCATCGAACTCAGGTCGACGAAAGTCATGCTCAGCTCGACGAAATCAGAGAAAGGTTCTCTGAGCTGAGCTCGACGAACTCATTTCTCAGGTCGACGATTTCTGGATCATCTGCTTTAACACTCAGTCCAGAAAATATCTAAATATTTCTAAGTCCAAAAACAAACTCCAGTCGACGAACTTTGTTCTCAGCTCGACGATCTTGGTGCACAGAATTGGAAAGATCTGTCAAGCAACAGTCAGTAGTTCAAAGGTCGACGATCTTGGATCTCAGCTCAATGAACTGTGGACTCAGGTCGACGAATCAAGTCTTGGTTTATTTCATTCTTCTGTCCCTATTATAATGCAATAATTCCTGAGTAATTAATGATAAAATATTCTCTAAATATTATCGTTTGACGGAGCATTAATTATAGTCTTCCTCAGGATTATTGCTTGTCGTTTTTCCGTGGGACAGTTGGGGAAATAAATCAATGCAGATCATTCTCTAGGCTGTTAGCAATTAATGCAGAAGAAATTCAAATTTTGAATACAAACTGATATGAAAAATATAAAAGAGATTTTCTCTCTTTTTCCAGATACACAGACACACAGCAAATAAGTCAGGAAGTGAAGAACACCATCGGCCCACCACAAAGTTTTCTCATCTCTTTCTTGACAGCATTCATATATACAGAACGAGAAATATAATACATATAAGCTCCAGACCAGAGGAAGATCAGCAATCTGAAGAAGAAGAACACCAAATCAATATCAAGTGTCTTCTTCCTTCAATCCTCCAGGACACTTCAAAGGACTACAAAGAATCTATCTGTCAAGAATTTCCTGAACGCCTTCTGGTCAAGGCTGAAGAACTGAAGGCCTATCACCCTGAAGCAAAACTTCATTCTTCTTGAATTATTCTATATCTCAGGGGGAGCTTTTAGCTAACATCACATATCCACTTGAGTCTTCTCAATTGTAAACTCGAGAAAGAGAAGACAAAATCATCTCTCATCCCTACCTCTATACAGGGTTTTAATTCCCTTCAAAATTATTCTGGTTCACAAGTCTCCTTCCAAAAGACTTGGTTTGGTTTTTGAGCACCTGATCAAAAGCACATTACTGTCAGGCACCTTATCAAAAATCTGAGTGGATTCCTACAAGGGTGGTAGAAGAGTGGATGTACCTAGGTTGGGGAACCACTATAAGTTCTTGTGTTGTCTTATTGCCCTTTCCTTTTTGTTCTTGCTGTGGTTATGCTAGTTAGGACTGTAACATCCCATTTCCAACTAGAACCCTGGAAGTGGTTTTGTCATAACAGAACCCAAGGAAACCCAGGAATTGAAGTTTATCGACCAAGATTTCGAGTCAAGGGGTGGTCACGCCCGTGACCGACCCGTCACGCCCGTGACCTAGGGCATGACCCCTTCGACGATCGTCGACCTCAGAAAAGCGATCGGCGAGCTCAGAAATTTCAACATGGGCCTGACACGCCCGTGACCGATCTGTCACGCCCGTGACTTTAGAATGGCATTGAGTGAGCTGAGCTCACTGAATGCCGTAGTCTGGATGGCGTTGAGTAAGCTTAGATCACTTAACGCCATAAGCTGAATGGCATTGAGTGCACTGACTGCACTCAACGCCATCTGGTGTTGTCTGGATGGCATTGAGTGAGCTGAGCTCACTCAACGCCGTGGACTAGATGGCGTTGAGTGAGCTTATCTCACTCAACACCATAAACTAGACAGCGTTAAGTGCACGGACTGTACTCAATGCCGTCTTCTGAGGCCTGGAATGGCATTGAGTGAGCTGAGCTCACTCAATGCCGTAGTTTGGATGGCGTTGAGTGAGCTTACCACACTCAACGCCATAAGCTAGACGGCATTGAGTGCATAGACTGCACTCAACGCCACCTTGAGTATACTGGATGGCATTGAGTGAGCAGAGCTCCCTCAACGCCATAATCTGGATGGCGTTGAGTGAGCTGAGCTCACTCAACGCCATAGTATGGGAGGGGCATTTTGGATGGCGTTGAGTGAGCAGAGCTCACTCAACGCCATATCTAGGATGGCGTTGAGTGAGCAGAGCTCACTCAACGCCGCAGCATGGATGGCATTGAGTGAGCAGAGCTCACTCAACGCCGTATCTTGGATGCCGTTGAGTGAGCTGAGCTCACTCAATGCCATTTTACTTAGATTTTTTTTTCTGGTAGGACTATTTTTTTTTGGCTGTGTGCTGGTTCAGCTGAACCGGGCCGGTTTAGGAAGTGAGCCGTTTTATCTTATTAAGACTTAGTTAAGTCTTAATTTAAAAGGTTGACCGGTCAAGTGAAGCTATGCCACATGGACCGTCGTTTTGCAAAAAAGGAGCGGTTACGGCCATGGCCGAGAACCTGCTATCATGGACATTAATGACACTTGACGCCTTGGCAGCCCTTCCCCTCCTCTTTAAACGGCTTGATTCAAGTCCTCATTGGGAGAGGAGGAGTTTCCATCCCTCCTCCAGCTGTTACCGAGCCGTTTTTAGCCCCCACCACCAAGGCCGAGCCAAGCTTTAATAGACCATTAATGGCCATTGAAGTTTTTGCCTCTCCCCTCCTTAACCGAGCCTTTAAACACCATCAGAGGCCCAAAAGGAACGTTTCCCAGCCCTTACCTGAAGATTTTGAGCCCTCCCACAGTGCTATTGCAAAAGCCGAGCGGCGCCACCATTGGAAATGGCTTTCCGTCGATCTGCACGCTTCCAGCCCGCTAACAAGGTCCTCCCCTCCTCTCTCTCTACGGGTAGATCTTAGAATTCTTTGGGTTTGATAATCGAGCTCAATGGAGCTCGATCATAAGAGCTCCTCTTCCCATTTTTCCCGGAAAAAAATGGCTAGTCACGGGTTCACTGGATTCTGCCTCTCCGGCGGCCGCGCCGCCGCCCGGCGATGGCCGCCACCTCAACGGAGGTGGTGGTGGCGGTGGCCTGCCAGGGAGGAGGCCTGATGGCCGGTGGCAATGTCTAGAAGGTACTCCAAGTTGGGCTTATCTCAGCCCTTGGCTGGAGAAAGAAGATGACCCAGCGTTGTATGATCTGCTTCAAGATTAGTGCTGCTATTTAATTTTTTTTTTTATATGAATTTTCTGTACAAAATAACAGCCACTTTAGAAAATTTATGAAAAATACTTAGAGGCTTTATATGAAGAAATGGTCAACATATAATTTATATCCCTATAAGTCTACTTTATTTTAAAATATATTTGGGTAACTTTGGTCAACTGGTTTGACAAGGGCACCTCGTTTGGTGGGATCTATACCTAGAGCTAGGCAGAGACTAAAAGGTGTGCCCACCCTTCATCCCTTGACCAAATAATCTGAAATTTGGGCAGAGAGTCTACCCTAGCTATACCTAGGGCCAGTCCAAAAATGGGAATTTTTGGAGAATTTTTTTTTATCGTTTTTGGAAAAATTTAATAATCTTAGGAAAAATTAATACGAGAGCTTACTGACTTCCAAACCCACCCAAATTTTGGCGAGTGTTCTCTAGGTTCATCATGAGGCTATGTATAATTTTTCATCTCATTTGGAGATATTTTAGATAGGAAATGGACAAACCTAAGCTTTGCCCTATTAAGGGGTTTTTAGGTCAAAAGTGCACTTTGAGATTTGAGTGGTCAAATCACCTCAACAGAGGCTAAGATTCTTACCACTGGCTGGGAATGCTCTCTAGCACCCTATCATGGATTTTTAGGTGGATTGGCGTAAATTTTCCTTAGGACCCAAGGCCAAACCCTTAGGATGGTTCTTGGTGGGTTGTGAAGGGCAAGTTGTCAAATGACTTGGTTATGATCTGAAACTTGGTAGATAGAATTCTAGGGTAGTTAGAATCCTCTTGTAGAAATCTAAATGGATTTTAAAGTAAATAAGTTCCTCAAAAACCTAACCCTAGTTTAGGGCCCAAAACTTGTAGAGATAGAAAATGTCATTAAAACTCACTGAACAGTGATGGGATTTGAGTAGAGTAGTTTTTAAGGTTAGTACAAGCTCTGGAGATTTTATTATGAATTTAGGATCATTATTTTGGATACTTCATTAACAATATAGTAGTTTGTTTTATTTGCTTAGAAATTTATTATGGAGAAAATACTTTCTGAAAATTTATGAAATTTAGGCAGAGAACTCTTATTTATGTTTTAAAGCTCCGTGAATTTTTATGGGATTTTTAGAAGTTGAATTCTAAGGCTTGCTTCATTAAGTGTTGTTTCCAATGAAAACATAATTAAATCTATTTTGATGTCTAGCAAGCCTGTAAAATTATGATCTTTGCACAATAACCTTTTCTATACCATATTAATATTCACTAATTTTTCTATAATTTTATGATGAGTAATTTCAGTACTTCCTTCTTTACATAGGATTAAGGGGATTATAATGGATAAATTAATTAGAGGCTAAATACTTTCTGTAAAATCATGAAAATTAGTATTTGAGGATACTTGCTATTATTTAGTGATCATAATTTTTGGGTGGCCATTACTTAAGAAGATCATGTTGTTCATGTTTAAAAATACCCATGGCCAACCTTTTGGGAAAATTAAATAAATATCAGATTAATTAGGAAAAATTATGAATTTCTTGATTTAGGCTAATTATGTCATGATAGACCTCCAATAAATTTTATAGGATATTTGGGAGACAATTTGGAGTACCTCCCCTTGTATACCTCATATAGCTTAGGATGGTCTGCATATAGTAAAACCGCAGAAACTGAACTAGAGTTGGTAATGAACTTGGGGAGATGGAATGTTGGTAGTTTGCTGGTTTTGATAGGGTAAGTTAAATTAAGTTCATTATTGTAAGTCAGGATGAGTAGAGTGTGGGATTGGCTAGTGTTAAGTGGTGTTCGGGAACGACGAAAGATCGTCCACCCCAGTTGGAGAGGAAGAGTCTCAATACACTAGGTTAGATCCAAAGTAATTTGAATGGGATCGGGTAATGGGTAATAACCAATAAAAGTAAGTTCCTTGCGAAAAGGAACGATGGGCTTCAGCTACAATCATAGTTCCTAGTGCCCTTTGAGAGCCCTTCACAGGGAATACCGTGGGCAGTCCTGGGCTAACGTAAACCATAGGAAAAATAAACTAAAAGAGAAACTAGAATATCTAGGGCTCCACATTCACACACCCCGGAAGCTAGGGAGGTAGAATAAGTTGGTTTGGTTGTCATTCAGACGGTAGCTCTGCAGGTAGATGCACAGACGGTACAGTCCGGGGAGCCGAGGGCTTGAGGGTTTTAATACAGAATAAGGTGGTGGGTCTTTGGTATTCTATTGTCGTTCACACCAACATCGGTATGTTGACTCGGCGGTGTGGGACACTTAGCCAAAGAAAGTATGGTGGATATAGTCAGCACTAGTACGCGGATACTCTAGGTTGTTTTCTTCTAGGGGCATACAGAAGGGCTAGGCCTGGTAGTGTGGATACCCGCCTAGGAGTGGGGGGCCCGACTCACTATCTCTGTTTTTAACTACGGAGGTTCCTGGGAGTGAAGCTAGCTACCCGAACAGGCGAAACTAAAGGTCTGTGCGCATAGAGTCGTGTGCGTGAGTTGCACTTGCATGAATCATGACATAGCATACCACTACACTCTTATTTGCATACAACCGACACCCCAACGTATAAATCAGTATGGGACTTTTTATACGATGGGAGCCTTGCAGAAGACCCCTTAACTTATTAGTTTGTATGGGCATTCATATAAATTAAGGTTACTTATTTACTTACTATTTACTTACTATTTACTTACTTGCTTTCTATTTGTCTATTTTACTACTCACTACCGTAGAACTTCTAGATGTACTCTAATTTGATTAGTTGTTTATACACCATGAAAAATTGTTAGACTAGTTCCACTGTCATCCGTTTAATTATTCTCCACCATTGTTTCTTCCCTTTCCTCCTCTCCACTCGGTGCTTAGGAGCCGTGGGGGTAAGGGTAGGGGATGATAGGGCTTAGTCTTTATGACTAATGGTTTTCAAACCACAACATTACAGGAGCTCCGGATGGGAGACAGGGACCAACAGCCCAGGGACCAGCACAAGCGGAGTACAGTGCGCATGGAGGTGGGCCAGTCTAGCATCGGAGAACCTGTGACCAGCTCCGTGAGTGTTTAGTATTTTTATAGCTTTCGCGATGAGTGATTTGTAGTGAGGACTCTGATGTACCGGGCTCGAGCCCGTTTCTTTATTTCATCTGAACTGCTCTTTTGCAGTACTTTATATTATTATATATTGATGGACGTGTTGTTATTTTATCCATATGTGTTTCTGTGGACCTGTTTACATTCAGTGTAATATACATTCAGTGTAATATTTACTTCTCTCTCTTTGTGATCGAAAAGGTCCGACAGAATTGGCATTTTGTAGTGGCGGCCTTCCCTCGAGTCGGTTCCACCGCAAAGCGGCATTTCTGGGCTAAGACCCCGGTTGTTGAAAGGGGGGGGGTCTTATAAGTGGTATCAGAGCGGAGACCTCGATCGGAAGAGAAGTAGTCCACAAAA
Source organism: Platanthera zijinensis (assembly GCA_039513925.1). Lineage (NCBI taxonomy): Eukaryota > Viridiplantae > Streptophyta > Magnoliopsida > Asparagales > Orchidaceae > Platanthera > Platanthera zijinensis. Next base: position 166,528,346 of record CM077085.1, read on the forward strand.
CCTTGGGCCACCCCCGTGCGAGCTTATTTTGCTGACAAACTAGCAGTGGAAGCAGTGGTGTGCCCATAAGGGAAATCAGATGTGAAAGTCCATCCTACCCCTTTCTTATATCCAATTCATACGTTCTCTAACAAATGGAATTTTTCCATGTAGCGTGCGATGAACCCTACATCATAGCAGAGGACACCTTAGGCTCCAAATGTGGTCTTACCCCCGCCGGCTCCAGCTCCATCCCAGGAAACGGAGATGGGGCAAACACTGACGGCCATTCTGGAGGCCTTCAGAGCTCAACAAGCCCCGGCTCCACAGCCAAACCCCGGGGCCAACTGGATGAGCGTCTTCCGGGGACTTCCCCTCCATCCTACCTGGGGACGGAGTCGATAGTACACACTTAGGAGTGGTTAGACACCATTCACGAGATGCTTGCGGGGATCTGATGCCCCACTGAGAAGGCAGTTGCTTTGGCGGTCTCCTTCCTGGAGTCACATGGAAAGAGGTGGTGGAAGTCACAGCTGGACACCACCTTTGCGGGTATGGATTGCGCAGATATTACTTGGGAGGAGTTCAGAGCAGCGCTCTGTGGACATTTCGTACCTCAGTCGGCGAGGGACAAGCTGGAGGATAGGTTCCTGCGGTTGAGGTAGGGGAACAAGACTGTGGTGGAGTATTATCAGGAGTTTACTCACCTGGCCCGCTATACGGACGCTTATCAGTTAGACGACGATGTCTATGCCCGGAGGTTTTACAAGGGGCTGCAAGACGACATGAGATAGGCCCTCCTCTTCGTCTCAGAGGGGAGTTTGGCCAGGATTCTGGAGATGGCTAAGAAGAGAGAAGCGGATCAGCTTACAGTTAGGAGCTGGAAGAGACCGACGTATGATATAGTGATTGGAGTTCGTAGAGACCATCCTCGAGGCAAGGTTATTGGGGAGAGAAGGAACAGGGATCAACTACATCAGGAGTTTGGGTAGGAGCAGAGGAGTCAGGGGATATTGGCTCCCCAACCTTTACAGATGTTGGAGATGCCAAGGACAACAGAGAAGGCACCGGTATGCTTTCAGTGCAATCAACCGGTGCATATCAAGAGGAACTGCCCTATGAGGCGAGCACCCCCACCAGCACATCAGGACGCTCCACCTCCCCGACAGTTGGGCGGCCGAGGACATGATCGAGGACAAGGATTTCATGATCGAGGCCGCAGGCTAGAGAGGGAGCAAGTGTATGCTCTAGACCTGACACAGCCCCGGAACCAGGAGCAGGTTATCACAGGTATGGCAGTACTTTTAACTTTCTTCCTATGAACTAGTTTTTCTAGACATAACCTAGTTAGAAATTAAGAGAAGACAACCATAACAAGAATGCTAAGACATTTAATTACCTAAGGCATAGTCTTCATTAGCGGCAAGCCCGCTCACACGCTCTTTGACACAGGTGCTTCGCACTCATTCGTGTCGGAAGATTTTGTGAAAGGATTGGCAGGCGTGGAGCCATTCACTGGAAAGATGATGAGGGTGTGCCCACCCGATGGATCAGAGCTAATGACCATTGCTCATTGCAATATGGAAGCGGAGATCGGCGGGGAGGCGTTTGAGGCACCAGCGATGATTCTGAAGATGTCATATTACTATCTGATCCTGGGCATGACATGGCTGTACTGGAACCATGCCCAGATCGACTATGTGGCAAAGAGGATCACCGTGAGGCACAGGGACTCCTTTATTATTATCGAAGGTATTATACCAGCACCCCGCACCTTATTATCATCTATGCAGGCCGTTAAGGCCCATCTGCAGGGGGAAGAGGTTTATCAGGTCCTTTTTGAGGTGGTCGTTGCCATGGACTCCATTTCAGATATTCCAGTAGTGCGAGACTTCGCCGACGTATTTCCGGAGAAGCTACCAGGGCTACCCCCGCACCGAGAAAAGGACTTCCAGATTCAGCTTATACCGAGGGCTAAGCCGGTATCCAGAGCTCCCTATCGAAGCCCCAAAGGAGTTGGTGGAATTTCGAAGCCAGATTCAGGAGTTAGTGGAGGCCGGGTTCGTTCGGCCTAGCTCTTCACCATGGGGAGCTCCGGTGTTATTCGTCAAGAAGAAGGACGGAACCCTCCGGGTGTGTATAGATTACCGGGCCCTGAATAGTTTGAGAGTCCGGAATACTTATCCCTTGCAAAGGATAGACGAGCTATTTGACCAGCTGGAGGGAGCCCATTGGTTCTCGAAGCTGGATCTGAGGTCGGGGTACTACTAGCTTCGCATTCAGGAGGAGGACATCCCGAAGACGGCCTTCAACAGCAGATATAGTTTGTACGAGTTTACCGTGATGCCTTTCGGGCTCACGAATGCACCCTCCGCATTCATTACCTTGATGAACCGGGTGTTCATAGAGTATCTTGAGGTCTTCGTTATCGTATTCATCGACGACATCCTTATCTATTCAAGGACAGAGGAGGAGCACGCGAGACATTTGTCCTTGACCTTGGAGAAGCTGTGGGAGAATAAGATGTATTCCAAATACAACAAGTGCCAGTTTTGGCTAAAGGAGGTGGCCTTTTTGGGCCATGTCATCAGTGGAGCAGGTCTGGCAGTGGATCCGACAAAGGTCCAGGCAGTACAGGATTCGCCACCACTAAAGTCGGCCTTGGATGTTCGAAGTTTCTTAGGACTTGCCGGTTATTACTGGAAGTTCGTAAAGGGGTTCTCTCAGATTTCCCTCCCTCTTACGTCTCTGACGAAGAAGAAGTCCCCTTTTATTTGGACACCACGATGCGAATCTGCGTTTCAGGAGCTGAAGGATCATCTTACCTCGGCTCCCATACTTGCTCTTCCGTCAGGGAAGGAAGGATTCTAGGTGTACACAGATGATTCCTATCAGGGGATGGGTGCCATTCTGATGCAGAACGGGCACGTAATAGCCTATGCCTCCCGTCAGTTGAAGCAACATGAGCAGAACTACCCCGTGCACGACTTAGAAATGGGGGCTATAGTTTTCTCCCTTAAGATCTGGCGTCACTACCTTTACGGAGTTCACTGCAATATCTTCTCAGACCATAAGAACTTGCGATATATAGACACACAGAAGGAGCTTAACATCAGACAAAAATGTTGGGTGGGGTTTCTGTCAGACTACCAGTATACCATGCACTACCATCCCGAGAAGGAAAACGTGGTCGCAGACGCCTTGAGTCGGAGAGCGAGTACATCAGGAGTAGGCCCGTAGCTGATAGCCTTGGAGTTGGTTAGATCATTCGAGGAGATGAAGATATCACTAGTGTTCGAGGATGACCCAGAGTTATACATGGAGTACCTGGGGTCGATGGTTACTACCGATGATATTCGGGACAGCATCAGAGATGGGCAGAAGCTGGATGTGACGGCTGAGCCGATATTCCGAGCCTTGGAGGAAGGAACGACATGAGATTTCTCTTTGAGGGATGGTCTCCTATGTTTCAGCGGCAGGGTCTACATACCGGCAGGAGGCCAGATCCGGGAGGGCATTATGACGGAAGCTCACTATAGCCGATACTCGGTACACCCGGGGATCACCAAGATGGTAAAAGATTTGAAGAGGACAATGTACTGGCCGGGTATGAAGAAGGACATTACGTACTTTGTGACGCATTGCGAGGCCTGCCAACTCGTAAAGGCGGAGTGTAGGAATCTGGCAGGCTTGCTGCAGCCACTTCCGGTGCCGGAGTGGAAATTTGAGGATATAGCCATGGACTTCATACATGGGCTACCCCGATCCCGTACGGGGAATGAATCGATCTGGGTGATTGTGGACAGGCTAACAAAGGTGGCCCGATTCATTCCAGTGGCGAAGGACGCTCCGGTTAGTATATTGGTACGGAGGTTCATTGAGCAGTTCGTGCGTTCTCATGGGGTACCCAAGACTATCGTTTCGGATTGGGATGGGCGGTTTACTCCAGGGAGTGGGGGTCAGTCCAGGACCATCTGGGTTCTCGGTTGACATTAAGCATAGCTTTTAACCCTCAGACCGACGGGCAGATGGAGCGCACCGACCATATACTGGAAGATCTTTTGCGCCTGTGTATTTTGGATCGCGCCGAGCCTTGGGAGAGATTGCTGCCACTGGTCGAGTTTTCGTACAATAATGCCCACCAGTCCAGCATAGGCATGGCTCCATACGAGGCATTGTATGGGAGGAGGTGCAGGACCCCACTATCATGGGTTCAGGATGAGGATCTGCAGGCACTGGGCTCGGAGTTTGTGGGGGATACAGATGCTCAGATTAGATTGATCCGGGACAGGATGTTGGAAGCCCAGAGTAGGCAGGCAAAATATTACGATGCGAGACATTGTCAGGTGGAGTTCTAGGTGGGAGACCGAGTTTTCTTGAAGATACGGCCGATGCACGGAGTCTCGCGGGTTCGCGGGCGGAAGATGTTATGTACGAGATATATGGGACCTTATAAAATCCTAGAGCGCATCGGCCCCTTGGCTTATATACTGGAGCTACCGCCGGAGTTAGCGGGATTGCAAGACATCTTCCACGTCTCCTCACTTCGGAGGGCTCTACTATGGCCAAAGCATTTGATTTCCACAGCAGACGGCCCGGTGGCCTCAGATCCGTCAGTCAACTTGGAGCCTATCAGGATCGATGACACGGTCGTGCTGGTCTTGGGACGTAAGAAGGTTCCGTTAGTCAAGGTTTTGTGGAGGAACCACAGTCAGGAGGAGCATACCTGGGAACCGTAGGACCTGATGCGACAAAAGTATCCGGAGGTGTTCTGTCAGGTATACCTCAAAACCTCTAAAGATGTTCAATTTACTTTCCTATTTTAAACCAGTAGGACTGAACTTTCAAGAATAGGGGCAAATCTTTTGTTTATTGGGGTCTAGACTTTGTCAATTGGACGAATTGGTCTTAGATTTGACTACCACCTTCAAACCGCACATAGCAAACGTGACATAGAGATGTAAATCTTTCAACTCTCATGGGATGTTACAAGCCTTTTTCTCCCGATAGGAGCCCCCGTAGGCTTAACCTTGATTTTGGGGACGAAATCTTTGTTTTGTTTATTGGGATTTGTAACATCCCATTTCCAACTAGACCCTAGAAGTGGTTTTGTCATAACAGAACCCTAGGAAACCCAGGAATTGAAGTTTATCAACCAAGATTTCGAGTCAAGGGGTGGTCACGCCCGTGACCGACCCGTCACGCCTGTGACCTAGGGCGTGACCCCTTCGATGATCGTCGACCTCAGAAAAACGATCGGCGAGCTCAGAAATTTCAACATGGGCCTGGAACGCCCGTGACCGATCTGTCATGCCCGTGACTTTGGAATGGCGTTGAATGAGCTGAGCTCACTCAACATCGTAGTTTGGATGGCGTTGAGTGAGCTTAGCTCACTTAACGCCATAACCTGAATGGCGTTGAGTGCACTGACTGCACTCAACGCCATCTAGTGATGTCTAGATTGCATTGGTGAGTTGAGTTCACTCAACGTCGTGGACTGGATGGCGTTGAGTGAGCTAAGCTCAACGCCATAAACTAGACAGCATTGAGTGCACAGACTGTACTCAATGCCGTCTGCTGAGGCATGGAATGGCGTTGAGTGATCTGAGCTCACTCAACGCCGTAGTTTTGATGGCGTTTAGTGAGCTTACCTCACTCAACGCCATAAGCTAGACGGCATTGAGTGCATAGACTGCACTCAACTCCACCTTGAGTAGACTGGATAGCGTTGAGTGAGCAGAGCTCACTATACGCCATAGTCTGGGAGGGGTTTTGTGGATGGCGTTGAGTGAGCAGAGCTCATTCAACGCTGTATCCGGGATGGCGTTGAGTGAGCAGAGCTCACTCAACACCGTAGCATGGATGGCGTTGAGTGAGCAGAGCTAACTCAACGCCGTAGCTTGGATGGCGTTGAGTGAGCTGAGCTCACTCAACGCCATTTTACTTAGAATTTTTTTTCTGGCATGACTATTTTTTTTGGCTGTGTGCTGGTTATGCTGAACCGGGCCGGTTTAGGAAGTGAGTCATTTTCTCTTATTAAGACTTACTTAAGACTTAATTTAAAAGGTTGACCGATCAAGTGAAGCTGTGCCACGTGGACCGTCAGTTTTGCGAAAAGGAGTGGTTACGGCCATGGCCGAGAACCTGCTATCATGGCTGTTAATGGCACTTGATGCCTTGGCAGCCCTTCCCCTCCTCTTTAAACGGCTGGATTCAAGTCCTCATAGGGAGAGGAGGAGTTTCCAGCCCTCCTCCAGCTGTTATATAGCCGTTTCTAGCCCCCACCACCATGGCCGAGCCAAGCTTTAATGGACCATTAATGGTCATTGAAGTTTGTGCCTCTCCCCTCCTTAACCGAGTCTTTAAACACCATCAGAGGCCCAAAAGGAACGTTTCCCAGCCCTTACCTGAAGCTTTTGAGCCCTCCCACTGTGTTATTGCAGAAGCCGAGCGACGCCACAATCGAAAATGTCTTTCCGTGGATCTGCATGCCTCCAGCCCGCGAACAAGGTCCTCCCCTCCTCTCTCTCTCTATGGGTAGATCTTAGAATTCTTTGGGTTTCATAATCGAGCTCAACGGAGCTCGATCGAAAGAGCTCCTCTTCCCATTTTTCCCGCAAAAAAAGGGCTAGTCACAGGTTCGCCGGATTCCGCCTCTCCGGCGGCCGCGCCGCCGCCTAGCGATGGCCGCCACCTCAACGGAGGTGGTGGTGGCGGTGGTCGGCCAGGGAGGAGGCTGGATGGCCGGCGGCAACATCTGGAAGGCACTCCAGGTTGGGCTAATCTCAGCCCTTGGCTGGAGGAAGAAGATGACCCAGCGCTGTTAGATCTGCTTCAAGATTAGTGCTACTATTTAATTCTTTTCTTTTATATAAATTTTCTGTACAAAATAACAGCCACTTTGGAAAATTTATGAAAAATACTTAGAGGCTTTATATGAAAAAATGGTAAACATATAATTTGTATCCCTATGGGTCTACTTTATTTTAAAATTTATTTGGGTCAATTTGGTCAACTGGTTTGACCATGGCACCTCTTTTGGTGGGATCTATACCTAGAGCTAGGCATATACTAAAAGGTGTGACCACCCTTCATCCCTTGACCAAATGATCTGAAATTTGGGCAGCTAGTCTACCCTAGCTATACCTTGGGCCTGTCTAAAAATGGGAATTTTTAGATAATTTTTTTCTATAGTTTTTAGAAAAAGTTAATAATCTTAGGAAAAATTAATTAGATGGCTTAATGACTTCCAAACCCTCCCCAATTTCTGCAAGTTGTCCATGGGTTAATCATGAGGCTCTGTATAATTTTTCATCTCATTTGGAGATGTTTTAGATAGGAAATGGACAAACCTAAGCTATGGCCTATTAAGGGGTTTTTAGGTCAAAAGTGCACTTTGAGATTTGAGTGGTCAAATCACCTCAACAGAGGCTGAGATTCATACCACTGGCTGGGAATGCTCTCTAGCACCCTCTCATAGACTTTTAGGTGGATTGGGGTAAATTTGCCCTAGGACCCAAGGCCAAACCCTAAGGATGGTTCTTGGTGGGTTGTGAAGGGCAAGTGGTGAAATGACTTGGTTATGATCTGAAACTTAATAGATAGAATTCTAGGGTAGTTAGAATCCTCTTGTAGAAATATAAATGGATTTTAAAGTAAATAAGTCCCTCAAAACCCTAACCCTAGTTTATGGCCAAAAATTTATAGAGATAGAAAATGTATCTAAAACTCACTGAACAGTGATGGGATTTAGGTAGAGTAGTTTTTAAGGTTTTTACAAGCTCTGGAGATTTTATTATGAATTTAGGATCATTATTTTGGATAATTCATTAACAATATAGTAGTTTGTGTTATTTTCTTATAAATTTATTATGGAGAAAATACTTTCTGAAAATTTATGAACTTTAGGCAAATGACTCTTATTTATGTTTTAAAGCTCTGTGAATTTTTATGGGATTTTTAAAAGTTTAATTCTAAGGCTTGCTTCATTAAGTTTTGTTTCCCATGAAAACTTAATTAAATCTATTTTGATGTCTAGCACGCCTGTAATATTATGATCTTTGCACAATGACCTTTTATGTAACATATTAATATTCTGTAATTTTTCTATAATTTTATGATGAGTAATTTCAGTACTTCCTTCTTTACATAGGATTATGGGGATTATAATGGATAAATTAATTAGAGGCTAAATACTTTCTGTAAAATCATGAAAATTAGTATTTGATGATACCTTGCTGTTATTTAGTGATCATAATTTTTGGGTGGCCATTACTTAAGAAGGTCATGTAGTTCATGTTTAAAATTACCCAGGGACAACCTTTTGGGAAAATTAAATAAATATCAGATTAATTATGAAAAATTATGAATTTCTGGATTTTGGATAATTATGTCATGATAGACCTCCAGTAAATTTTATAGGAGATTTAGAAGACAATTTGGAGTACCTCCCCTTGTATACCTCATATAGCTTAGAATGGTCTATATATAGTAAAATCGCAGAAACAGAACTAGAGTGGGTAATGAACTTGAGGAGATGGAATGTTGGTAGTTTGCTGGTTTGGATAGGGTAAGTAAAATTAAGTTCATTATTGGAAGTCAGGACTAGTAGAGTGTGAGATTGGCTATTGTTAAGTGGTGTTCGGGAACGACGAAAGATCGTCCACCCCGGTTGGAGAGGAAGAGTCTCAATACACTAGGTTAGATCCAAAGTAATTTGAATGGGATCAGGTAATGGGTAATAACGAATAAAAGTAAGTGCCTTATGAAAGGGAATGATGGGCTTCAGCTACAATGATAATGCCTAGTGCCCTTTGAGAGCCCTTCACAGGGAATACCGGGGGCAGTTGTGGGCTAACGTAAACCGTAGGAAAAATAAACTAAAAGAGAAACTAGAATATCTAAGGTTGCACATTCACACACCCCGGTAGCTAGGGAGGTAGAATAAGTTGGTTTGGTTTCCATTCAGACGATAGCTCTGAAGGTAGATGCACGGACAGGACAGTCCGGGGAGCCGAGGGCTCGAAGGTTTGAATACAGAATATGGTGGTGGGTCTTCGGTATTTGATTGTCGTTCACACCGACATCGGTACGTTTACTCGGCGGTGTGGGACACTTAGCCAAAGAAAGTCTGGTGGATATAGCCAGTACTAGTACGCGGATACTCTAGGTTGTGTTCTTCTAGGGGCGTACGGAAGGGCTAGGCCCAGTAGTGTGGATACCTGCCTATGAGTGGGGGGCCCGACCCACTGTCTCCGTTTGCCACTACTGAGGTTCCTGGGAGTGAAGCTAGCTGCCCGAACAGGGGGAACTAAAGGTCTGTGCGCATAGAGTCGTGTGCGTGAGTTGCACTTACATGAATCATGACATAGCATACCACTACACTCATATTTGCATACAACCAACACCCCAACGTATAAATTGGTATGGAACTTTTTATACGATGGGAGCCTTGCAGAAGACCCCTTAACTTATAAGTTTGTATAGGCATTCATATAAGTTAAGGTTACTTACTTATTTACTTACTTTTTACTTACTATTTACTTACTATTTACTTACTTGCTTTCTATTTGTCTATTTTACTACTCACTACCGTAGAACTGCTAGATGTACTCTAATTTGATTAGTTGTTTATACACTATGAACAATTGTTAGACTAGTTTCACTTTCATCCGTTTGATTATTCTCCACCATTGTAGCTTCCCTTTCCTCCTCTCCGCTCGGTGCTTAGGAGCCGTAGGGGGAGGGGTAGGGGATGATAGGTCTTAGTCTTTATGACTAATGGTTTTCGAACCACAACATTACAGGAGCTCCAGATGGGAGACAGGGACCAGTAGCCAAGGGACCAGCACCAGCGGAGTACGGTGCGCTTGGAGGTGGGCCAGTCTAGCACCGGAGCATTTGTGACCAGCTCCGTGAGTGTTTAGTGTTTTTATAGCTTCCGCGATGAGTGATTTGTAGTGAGGACTCTGATGTACCGGGCTCGATCCCGTTTCTTTATTTCATCTGAACTGCTCTTTTACAGTACTATATATTGATGGACTTGTTGTGATTTTATTCATATGTGTTTATGTGGACCTGTTTACATTCAGTGTAATATTTACTTCTCTCTCTTTATGATCGAAAAGGGCCGGGAGAATTGGCGTTTTGTAGTGGCGGCCTTCCCGTAAGTCGGTGCCCCCTCAAAGCGGCATTTCTGGGCTAAGACCCCGGTGGTTGAAAAAAGGGGGGTCTTACGAGGATTGCTTTGTTTCTACTTAATTAGTTTTCATTCTGCAATTTTTATTCACTGCAAAAGTTCAAATAGTTTTTAAGGATACTCTATTCACCCCCCCCCCCCCCCCCCCCGCCTCTAGAGTATTCCTGATCTAACACCTCACTTTCAATTGGTATCAGAGCGAAGTTCTTTTGGTTGTACAAGCTAACCCTTTAACCAAAGATCCATAGTTAGATCTGTCATTATATTCCCATTAGATTTATACTCACACAGCATGGCCCAGAACAAAGATTTTGCAAGCACCAGACCTCCAGTATGCAACCTAAACAAGTTTCTCATCTGGAAGGCAAGATTAAAATTATATATGAACTCCATTGATGAAGATATCTATAATTCCCTTTTTACAGGTCCCCCTACAACACTTACAACTGCAGCATCCTCTAGTACACATACAGTCCCACCACCTGAGTGGACTTAGGCCCAGAAGAAGGCAAAAATTGTTGATGCCAAGACCATGAATATTCTCGCTCAAATAATGTTAGATTACATTTTCCAAAAAATGACTGTATGCACCTTAGCCAAGGCCATCTTGGATTCTCTAAATCAAATGGTGGTTGGATATGTAGATGAAAGGAAGGACAGGAGATCCAATCTCATATTCCAATATGAGAATTTCAAAAAGGAAGAAGCTGAGTAAGTGGCAGATATGTACAACAGGTTGAGCTCAATCATAAATGAGCTGAAAACATAGGACAAGGACATCACCCTAACAGTGGTGAAATACAAGATCCTTATGTTCTTCCCAAGCTAATGGGATTCAAGGATCTAGCCCATCAAGGTGGCCAGAAGCCTAAATGAGATTTCCACTAAATCTCTTTTGGGAAAGTTAAAGTCATATGAACAACTCATCAATACTAGAAAAGCAGCTGAGAAAAGAAAACCTCCACCAACAAGGAAGGAGCATAACATTGCATTCAATGCTGCTGAAGAGACAGAGACTCCAACAGTTAATGAAGATTTGATGAGTCTATTTGCCAAAAGATTCTACAAGATGGCAAGGAAATACTTCTGGAGAAAGTCATCCAGGCAGGATGACAAGACAAGGTATGATAAAACCCTACTAAGGAAGTTGTTTGCTTTGGCTGTAGGAAACCTGGACACTACATCTCTTAGTGTCCAGTGAATCAAAAGAAGGAGAAGAGAAGAGAGAAGGACACAAGAAGACAGCACAGCAGCAGGCCTTCTTCTAGCAAATATAAGAAGAAGGATAAAGGCTTTGTAGATGAATCCTGGAGTGAAACAGAAGATGAATCCACATCTTCCAGCTCCAGTGAAGAATAAGAGGAGGCAAAGGGAAAGGAATTTTGCCTCATGGCAATTGAAGCCAGCAGTAGCAGATCAGATACAGATGAATCTGATAATTAAGAAATCCTGTCAGCTGAGGACCAGGTATTAGCATCATATGATTTTGAATTTGATGAATTTAAATTTGAATTTAAAAATTTATGTTTAGATTTGATATGCTCTGAGAAGGAAATCAAACTTCACAGAGAAAAATTAAAAGATCACGATAAAATCATTTTTGAAAATGCTAATCTATCTAATGAACTAAATTCTGCAAATGAACAAATTATCTTTCTGAAATCTAAACTTAGCAAAGCTAAGATATTAAAAGAATCATTGAATGGCAGAAGTTTAAGACTGTTAGATATAACCAGCACATTAAATACTAGAACTAATAACTGTAAATTAGGGATAGGAACTTCATCTAGTGAACCAATCCTAATCCAAATGAACCATCTTTCTAAACCTGTAAATTTTGTTTCTGATAAAAGAAAGAAAATCACTGAACAGGTTAATAAGGTTAATGAAGTTTTTAAAAAGATTGAAACTAAGAACAAACTTAAAAACTAGAAGAATAATAAAAGTAACAATGTTCAGTAGTTATCGTCGAACTCAGATCAACGATATATGAACAGATCATCGACCTCAGTATGACGATCTCTAAACGCAAATTTCAATAATAATCATTCGTCTTACTGTGACGGACGAACTGTGTATAGTTCGTCGAGCAGAGATTGATGAACGTGGGGCACATAAAATGAACTTGTTCATTCTCTGAGTAGAGATCGACGATCTCATCCCAATTCGTCGAACTCTGGTCGACGAACTCACAACAATTCGTCAAACCCACAAAGATTTAACCAAAACTATATCCATAACAACAACTCTAGTAATCCTAGGAAATCATTTAATCCTTTTAATCAATTGATAATACTACCAAGAAGATATCATCCTAAAGGCTACAAGAATCAACCAGAATATTCTTACATTTTCAGTTACAGTTATGTAAATCAACAAGGACCCAAGGTTACCTAGGTCAAGAACAACTAACTATTATCCATGCAGGTAAAGAGTTGTCCAGCATTTAATCAATAATGGTATCTGGATAGTGGTTGCTCCAAGCATATGACAGGTAGAAAGGAAAACTTAAGTTATTAAAAGTCCAAGCTAGGACCAAAGGTTATCTTTTGTGATTCAAACTGTGGTCAGACCAAAGGCTATGTTAATCACAAGATTAGAGCAGTGACTTTCAAGAAGGTTGCCTATATAAGTGGATTGAAGCATAACCTCATCTCAATAAGTCAACTTTGTGATGAAGATTATTAGGTAATTTTTAACTCTAGCTCTTGTATTATTTCATCTAAAGAAAACATAACTGTTTTAATTGAAAATAGACAAGGCAACATATACTTAATTGATTTTCTTTTTGCCAACTCAGACATTTGCTTTCTTAATATAATTAGTAATCAGAATGAACTTTGGAATAAAAGGCTAGGTTATGTAAACATGAAAAAAATTGTTAGGCTTTCAAAAGACAACCTTGTGAGAGGTCTGCCTTCTTATCCCTACAAGAAAGAAGGTCTCTGCAGTGCTTGTCAACTAGGAAAGCAAACTAAATCCTGTTTTAAATCAGTTAATAAAAGTGATTCACCTAGGATCTTATATTTGCTACACATGGATATCTTTGGACCGATTGCTGTACAGATCCTATGAGGGAAATCCTACACTTTAGTTATTGTAGATGACTTCTCAAGGTTTGTATTCTTTCTGAGATCTAAGTCAGATACCTTTAAAGTTCTTACAGATTTTCTCAGGATCATACAGATTGAGTACTATACTCATGTTGCATTATCAGAATTGATCATGGTATAGAGTTTTAGTCTCTTCTTATGAATGAGTTCTATGAGAAGGAATGTATCAGGCACTGCTTCTCAGCTCCTAGAACTCCCCAACAAAATGGTGTAGCTGAAAGGAAAAATAGGACCCTAATTGAAGCTGCAGGCACATTACTTGCAGATGCTTACATGCCCCTAACCTTCTGGGCAAAGGCTATAAGCACAGCAAATCATGTCCTGAACAGGAGTCTGATACACAAACTAAAGAATAGGACTCCCTATGAATTACTTAAAGGGAAGAAACCTAAAATCACTTATTTTAAAGTATTTGGATGTATATGCTATGTACATAACAACAACAAGAGATACATTAGAAAGATTGAAGCTAAGGCTGAAGAGGGAATTTTTCTGGGAAATTCCCAAGTAAGCAAAGCTTTTAGGGTTTTCAATAAATCATCATTAAAAATTGAAGAATCTGTTCATGTTACCTTTGATGAAACTAACATGTCTTGCTAGGAGAAAAAGATTTTTACCAATAGTCCTTTGCAAGTACCTCACTTTTGTAAGAATCTGGATGGACTAAGCCTCACCCAAGAGGTTCCAACACATCCTTCTCAACAAGTTAATGAAGAAAGTGAAGAAGAAAGCACTGAAGGAATTGACAATCCCTCAACAGCACACACAATTTTATAAGAGGAATTAGTTCTAAATGTTGTTGCTGAACCAACTCCACCCACTGACTTTGTCACACTAAGGGATCACCCCAGATCCCAAGTGATTTGAGACATCTCAGTTGGTGTACAAATATGGCATCAACTCAACCAAGATTTGACGCATGCATGTTTTCTCTCTCAGGTTGAGCCTCTATCCCTACATGATGCTGACTAGGATCCCCACTAGATCATTGCAATGCAAGAGGAATTAAACCAATTTGAGAGATGTAGAGTTTGTTATTTGGTTCCAAGACCCCAAGACTACCCAGTTAATGGAACCAAATAGGTATATAGAAACAAACTAGATGCCTAAGGAGTGATTGTGAGAAACAAGTCTAGGCTTGTTGCTCAAGGATATAGGAAAGAGGAAGACATTGACTATGATCAAACATTTACCCCTATTGCTAGGCTAGAAGCTATAATGATATTTATGGCTTATGCTGCATTCAAGAAGTTTAAGGTCTACCAAATGGATGTCAAGAGTGCATTATTAAATGGAGAACTTAAAGAAGAGGTTTATGTTGAACAACCTCATGGTTTTGTTTCTCCAACTCATCCCTCTTTTGTCTTCAAATTGTATAAAGCTCTTTATGGTTTAAAGCAAGCTCCAAGAGCTTGATATAAGACCTTAGCTAGCTTTCTGATAGAGCATAATTTCACTAGAGGCCTAGTAGAGAAAACATTATTCACTAGACATCATAAGGACCAAACTTCGATAGTACAAATTTATGTGGATTACATCATATTTGGGTCTACTAATTCCAAATTATGCAAGAGGTTCTCTGACCTCATGCATTCAAAATTTCAAATGAGTACCATGGGTGAGCTCACCTACTTCCTTGGTCTCCAAGTAAAGCAGCTGCCTGATGGCATCTTCATCTCCCAAGCTAAATATGCTAAAGAGCTTATCAAAAAGTTTGGGATGGTTGATGCCTCAGCAAAGAAAACACCAATGTCTACCAATACTGTAATTAACTATGATGCACTTGGGAAACCTGTGGATCAGAAATTATATAGGGGCATTGTTGGGTCCCTACTATATCTTACAGCTAGCAGACCTGATATCATGTTTGCCATATGTCTTTGTGCTAGGTTCTAGGTGAACCCTAAAGAATCTCACCTAGTTTTTCTAAAAAGGATTTTAAGATATATAAAGAGTTGTCTTATTCTAGGACTCTGGAATCCCACTGAGTCATAATTTCAGTTAACTGGATACTCTGATGCTGACTTTGTTGGATGCAGGGTGGACAGAAAGAGTACCTCAGGAACCTGTCAGTTCCTTGGTATGAGATTAGTGTCCTGGTTTTGTAAAAAGCAGTCATCTGTGTCTACATCAACTGCTGAAGCAGAATACATTGCAGCTGGCAGTTGCTGTTCCCAGATGCTGTGGATCCAAAACAAACTCCTTGACCATGGCTTCAACCTAAATAATTCAACTCTCTTATGTGATAACACAAGTGCTATAGCTATAACACAAAATCCAGTCCATCACAGTAGGACTAAACATATATACATTAGGCATCATTTCATTAGAGAGTGTGTAGACAAAAACAAAATAAAACTTGTCTATATCTACACTGATTTGCAAAAAACTGATATTTTCACCAAGCCCCTGGATGAAAGAAATCACTTGTTCTTTGTAAATCAGCTTGGAATGATCAATGGAGAAGACTTAGTTTCGATTTTGTCTACACTCGAAGAACTCTTCAAATTTCGTCGACCTGAGATCGACGAACTCCCTGTTAGTAAAGTTAGTTTCATCGACCTGTAATCGACGAACCTACTTCAGGAAACTTTCATCGAACGGAGCTCGGCGAAATATCTTCAACCCTTCAGACTGAGCTCGACGAATTGATTAACTCTAAATTATTTCGTCGACCTCAGATCAAAGATTTATTTATTTTTAGTGGAACGGAGTTTGTCGATTCATATTCTAGAAAACCTTATATTTAGGTTTTCTTTGACCTCCGTCCCGCCCTTTCAGTTCCCTTGCACTTGATCTTTGTTTTCTTTCTTGCAGGTGCACTCATGGCGATTCCAACAGAAACACTTGTAGCAATGAAATTTGACACTGGATTCTACGTGGATTTCGATTCCTTCTAGCACTCAGACCCAATATTCCTTAATATTCTGAAACTGCTGGAAGACCGGCAATTGAAGAATCTACTGACCACCAGAATCAAATTACCTGGCACAGAAATCAGAGAATGGGTATACACTGTGTCTACAACAGAGGACAGCACCATGATCGGATAAATAGCGGGTACAGCCGTCTTTCTCTCTCCTGTCGTCTTAACTGAAATTTTAGGATTGAATAATGGAGAAGAAGAGTTAGAAATCGATAATGAAGAATATGATATGATGTTGAGTATGATGCGTTATTCTGGAGAAAACCCAAATAAATTGCTGAAGAAATACCTATCTGCTGAGTTCAAGTTTCTTACAGATATTGTTGGGAAAGTCTTGCTGGGCAAGCACACTGCGTATGTCTATATAACCAGGAATCAATTTCTGGTTATGTGTGTAGTGGTGAATAAGAAATAAGTGAACTAGGCACAAATCATTTTTGATCTTTTCATGAAAAAGAACAATAAAAAGGAAGTTAACTTTGGAAGGATCCTTGGGATCTTCTTGAAGGAAAAAGAGGCTGAATCACTGGTCTCCCAGACCATATTCATCAATGTCAGCAAAAGGCTCACTTGTGCCTTGTTTGGCAGGTGGGAGATGACAATCACAAAGCCCTCTAAGGCTTCATCAACTGCCACCCAAGCTCCTGAGAGTACAAGGGCTACTCCACCCACTTCCCACCCAACTGAAGAGGTTCCATCCACCACTACTCAACCTCTAGCACTCCAAACTACATCTCAGCCAGCAAATCAACAAACCCCACATTCCATTCATATTACAGTCCCTACTCCCACACCTCCATCATCCCCAATTCCAACATCTCCAACCCATATTCCCTCTCATACACCTTCCCCCCAGCATGATACATCACTACAATCACCACCCCCATCTCCTCTTCCAAGGCATTTAGCTGACATCCCCCTACCAAACCTATCATCCATCCCATCCTTCAATCTAATATCATCCACTCTTAACACTCCCTCTCTTCCAGATGTCTCTCACCAAGACACTCACATACAATCTCCAACTCCACCTCCACTTAACCCTCTAACTCCACAAGCTACTACCATCTCCACTCAAACACCCCCTGCCACAACATCTACCAGCCCACTATTAGACCCTTCCATTATCCCTTCACTCCTTGCCCTTCTCACACCCCTCCTCAAAACAATTATAGCTGAGGCCATCTCTCCTCTTGCTGCTTCCATCTCCACCCTTGCTGCCTAAATATCTGCTCTCTCTATTTCTCCCTCTTCAGTTCGGGTCCTGGCTTCAGTTACCACTGACACCAGGCAGGGGGAGATACTCAATGAAGAAGAAGAAGCAACAGATGTAGCAACAGAAGCAGTCGAGTTAGTTGAAACTGACATAGAAACAATATCAAATGTAGCAGCAGATATAAAAGAAGAATTTATAGCAGTAGATGTACCAGAAGACAGCACTAAACAATCCATGGCTATAATTCCTTATACTACACCAATTTGTCTCAATGCCACTTTTGTAGCTCCAGAGTCTCCTCCCAGAGTTGCTTCCCCCACCATATCATCCCCTATTGCACCAATTTATATTATGGATGACTCTCCAATTCCTAATCTAGATGCACTGGTCATGGTTGACATAGAAGAAGAAAATAAGTCAGCTGCTGAAAGCACTGATCTGCATAGCTCTCCTGCTCCTTATCCAGCTCCCTCCAAGACTAAAAAATCAGCAATACCTGATGAAATAATAAGAGAGATAGATGCATTATATGACAATCCACAATAGTCAGATGATGATGATGATGATAATGATGATTCAGATGAGGATCCCAAAGGAAAGAAAGTCTCCAAGAAGAGGAAAGCTCCTCCCCCTCCTGCCCCTAAACCCAATCCTGCAAATGACACACCCTACTATATTCTGCAAATTATTACTCCATACAAGGGTATGCAAACATGTCTGTGGCTATCCAAGAATGAACAAGAGGCTAGGAAGAAAATCAGAAGATACTCCTCTCCTCCAGTTCAAAGATACTGGAAGGACCCTCCTCCTCCTCCTGCTCCAGCTGCTGGTGCTTCAGGAACAACTTCTCAAAGACCTACCATGGTTCAAACCTATCAGAGACATCAAGGTAGATCCTCTTCTTCAAGAAGCAGCCGGCAGAGATACTATTCCTCAAACAAGCAGCACCAACCTCAACAGCTGCAGCATCAACAACAGCAATAGCAACAATTCTTTGAATATCAAAAAGCTGAGAGCCCCAAGAGACCTGCTTCCCCTCCTGTACCATATGAAGATCCATAAATAGCAAAAATAGCTAGGATGGCCAGATTCCAAGAATTGGCTGGCATCTCTATGATCAAGAAAGCCAGAGCTAAAGGAAAGGATCCATCACAATATACTGCCATGTCTACATACAGGAAGGAAGAGCTCAACAGGTTTGCAAAGGCTAACAAATTTTTCAATGTTGATGACTACATGAAACTGCATCCAGAAGCAGTAGTGCCCAGGGCTACATCTTTAAATATCATAGGGGCTACTGATATGACAATGACAAAGGCGCAAGCTGCAAATCCCAATAGGGAAATTACTTTCAGTAAGTCTGGAGAGAAGAGAAAAAAAAGAGAGGATCAAAGAAGAGAAGCTAAAAGAGAAGAAGCCAAAGATATGACATTTTAAACATTTCTAATGATTCCTGATTTTGCTTAAAACTGCATTCTTGTTATCTTATACAAAGCATGTTGTATATATATATCTGCTGCATGCATTATTTTTCTTGCCAGATCTATGCTTTCTTGCTTTTTTCCTTTTTAAATTTTGTTTGAGTCTGTAATTAGTGTCCTCACCCAAATAGGAGGAGATTGTTGGATCCATAGTAGGATTTGGGCTAGGTTCCCTAAGTTAGGATCTTATAACCCAACATGTATAGCCAGGGTCATGGTTGTGTCCTAGAGTCTAGGTCAAGTCCTTAGAGTCAACATCACTTGGACCAGCCATCAATAGACTGCTAGAGACTCAAGGCTTAGAGATTTCAAAGACTCAGTAAAATGAGTTCGACATTCGTTGAACTCAGGTCGACTAAAGTCGTGCTCAGCTAGACGAAATCATAGAAAGATTCTCTGAGCTGAGCTCAACGAACTCAGTTCTCAAGTCGACGATTTTTAGATCATCTGCTTTAACACTCAGTCCAGAAAATATCTCAATATTTCTAAGTCCAGGAACAAACTCAAGTCTACGAACTTGGTTCTCAGCTCGACGATCTTGGTGTATAGAATTGTAAAGATCTATCAAACAGCAGTCAGCAGTTCAAAGGTCGACGATCTTGGATCTTAGCTCAACAAACTGTGGACTCAGGTCGACGAATCCAGACATGGTTATTTTCATTCTTCTATCCCTATTATAATGCAGTAATTCCTGAGTAATTAATGCTAAAATATTCTATGAATATTACCGTTAGATGGAGCATTAACTATGGTCTTCCTCAGGATTATTTATTGCCATTTTTTCGTGGGACAATTGGGGAAATTAATCAATACAGATCATTCTCTAGGCTGTCAGCAATTAATGCAGAAGAAATTAAAATTTTGAATGCAAACAGATATGAAAAATATAAAAGAGATTTTCTCTCTTTTTCCAGATACACAGACACACAGCAAATAAGTCAGAAAGTGAAGAACACCATCGGCCCGCAACAAAGTTTTCTCTACAACTCTTTCTTGACAGCATTCATACACAAAGAAAGAGAAATCTAATACATAAAAGCTCCAAACCAGAGGAAGATTAGCAATCTGAATAAGAAGAAAACCAAATCAATATAAAGAGTCTTTTTCCTTCAATCCTCCTGGACACTTCAAAAGACTACAAAGAATCTATCTGTCAAGAAGTTCCTGAACGTCTTCTTGTCAAGGCTGAAGAACTGAAGTCCTATGACCCTGAAGCAAAGCTCCAATCTTCCTGAATTATTCTATATCTCAGGGGGAGCAATTTTCCAACATCACATATCCACTTGAGTCTTCTCAGTTGTAAACTTGAGAAAGATAAGACAAAATCATCTCTCATCCCCACCTCTGTACAAGGTTTTAATTCCCTTCAAAATTATTCTGGTTCACAAGTCTCCTTCCAAAAGACTTGGGTTGGTTTTTGAGCACCTGATCAAAATCTCATTGGTGTCAGGCACCTGATCAAAATTCTGAGTAGATTCCTACCAGGGTGGTAAAAGAGTGGATGTACCCAGGTTAGGGAACCACTATAAGTTCTTGTGCTGTCTGGTTGCCCTTATCTTTTTGTTCTTACTGTGGTTGTGCTAGTTAGGACTGCTTTGTTTCTGCTTAATTAGTTTTCATTCTGCAATTTTTATTTATTACAAAAGTTCAAATAGTTTTTAAGGTTACTCTATTCACCCCCCCCCCCCCCCCTCTAAAGTATTCCAGATCTAACACCTCACTTTCAATCTAGAATACCCCAGGAAAATGGGATTGTAGAGAGGAAAAATAGAATTCTCATAGAGGCTGGAAGGACTTTGTTGTGTGACACATCTCTCCCAGAATATTTCTGATTTGAGGTAGTTAATACTGCATGTCATGTCATCAACAGAGTCTCTATCATAAAGAGCCATAAAAAAACTCTCTGTGAGATCTTGAAAGGAAGAAAACCAAACCTGAGTTATTTCAGAATTTTTGGTAGTAAATGTTATGTACTTCATAATGGACAGTTCTATGTGACTAAGTTTGCTACCAAGTCCTTTGATGGGATTTTTGTTGGGTACAGCAATCATAGCAAAGCCTACAGGATCTACAACTTGAAAAGTCAAGTTGTAGAAAGTCTGTACATGTAGTCTTTGATGAGTCTACAAAGATTTATAGAGAGTTGTCAAGCTCCTCTTCTAATACTATAGGTACAGAGATGTTGGTGGAAAAGCTAACCATGAAAGATTCGACTCCAGTTATGCAGGATGAAATGGATATTCTATAAGGTCTCCAAGATACACTTGGAGCAGATGAAGATCAGCAAGGAGCTACTCCTGAAGCTATTGTTGAAAGAAGAATGCCTCCAACAATCATGCACTTAATAGACCATCTTGCACACACAATCATTGGTGAAGCTAGCCATTGAGTTGTGAGTAGAAGCAAGAATCTGAATACAGCTATGTATGCCAGCTTCCTGTCACAGGTGGAGCCAAAGAAGTTTGAAGAGGCTAACATAGATAAATATTGGATAATGGCTATGTAATAAGAACTAAACCAGTTCAAAAGATCAAAAGTCTGGAAGCTGGTTCCCAGACCAGAAATACATAATGTCATTAGAGTCAAGTGGATTTATAGGAATAAACTTGATGAAAATGGCATTATAATTAAAAACAAGGCTATACTGGTTGCAAAGGGGAACAAGCATGAAGAAGGTATTGACTTTGATCAAACCTTTGCCCATGTAGTAAGATTGGAAGCCAACAGACTATTCCTTGCATATACTCCACACAAGGGATTCAAAGTCTACCAGATGGATGTGAAGTCAGCCTTCCTGAATGGTGACTTAAAAAAGGAAATCTATGTTGAGCAGCCTCAAAGTTTTGTTGTTTGTAACTCTCCTGATTCTGTTTATAGACTTAGGAAAGCTCTATATGGGCTCAAGTAGGCCCCTAGAGCATGGTATAAGACCTTGTCTAGCTTCCTCATTGAGAACAAATTCTCAAGGGGGAAGATAGGCAATACCATATTCCTAAGGGAATCTAAGGGTAAGATCATCCTAGTCCAGATCTATGTAGATGACATCATCTTTGGATCTACTAATGATAACCTCTGTAGGAAGTTTGCCAAACTTTTGCAGGAGAAGTTTGAGATGAGCAGTATGGAGGAACTTAAGTTTTTCTTGGGTCTCCAAGTAAGACAGACTAATGATGGATTGTCCATATCTCAGTCTAAGTTCACTAGGGACTTAATAAATAAATTTGGTATGGAGAATTCCTCCACCATGAGAACTCTCATGGGGTCAAGTATGCCTATAGGCAAGAATAAAGTAGGAAAACCTGTTGATGAGACCATGTATAGAGGGATAATTAGCTTCCTTTTACATCTTACTACAAGTAGGCAAGACAACATGTATGCTACATGTGTTTGTGCTAGGTATCAGGCTTGCCCTAAGTAATCTCACTACTTTGCTGCAAAGAGAATTTTGAGGTATCTTAAGGGCACACAAGATCTTGGCCTATGGTTCCCTGGGAATGGGGAATTTGAACTAAATGGCTATTCAGAGGTAGATTTTGTAGGCTGCAAAGAGGATAGGAAGAGCACTTCTAGCACCTGTCAATTCGTGGGTGGGAGGCTAGTGTCTTGGAGAAGCAAGAAGCAAACTAGTGTTGCAATCTCACCTGTTGAGATAGAGTACATCATAGCATATAGCTGTTGTGCTCAGTTGTAGTGGATCTAGCATCAACTTCAAGACTACAACCTACAGATAAGTATAAGTCCTTTTTTGTGATTCTACCAGTGCTATATCAATTTCTAGGATTCATGTCTCTCATAACAGGACTAAGCACATTGAGATCAGATACAATTTCATTAGGGAGCATGTGGAATGTGAAGATATCAACCTTGAGTTTGTCCCAACAGACAAGCAAGTGGCTGACATCTTCACTAAGCCACTAGATGAAGCAAGGTTTAACACCTTCAAGTTTGTGTTGGGTATGTTAAACCTGGTATAGCTTCAATTACTCTTTATATAGTTGCAAGTTATATTATGTCTTGCAGGTGGAATTGTTCTTTAGTAAAATGAAGACTTTCAAGTGGTATACCTTAAGTGGTATCATGTTGAAGTACTGTCCAGACTGGTATACACTAGAATGTCTACCATGAAACATGACAGATTATGCTTCAGTTGAGGGGGAGCATGTCCATCACCACTCCAGCACTCTAATGTGGCTCACCTACTATCTATTTGTAATAAAAAATGAGAAGCAGAAGATCAGATCCTCCCTGGTTATTTACAGAAGTCAAAAAGGGGAAGGAGAAGGGTATGATCTGGTATATCAGAATACATAAGGAGGATACAAATGGTATCAGAACTATGAGGATATGATCAAAATGATCATAAGTGGTAGCAACAATTCATGGGGAGCAGCTGTGATGATGATCACCCTATGGTAACTATAACGTATCTTCCTGATTATATGTTCCAAATCACATGTGTTACATTGTTGCATATTGTTAGTGTATGTCATTCACTCAGATATTTGAATGAGAATTTTGACTTCTTTAAATAGGGGGATTGTTGGGTCCATTGCCCACAATATCCTAGATTTGAAGAAGTCAATCATTTCATTGACATACACAAACTTGTAATTGATGTATGTTTAAGTTCATGTCTGCAGGTTAGTCCTCGTAACATTGACAGAATAGGTATTCCAAATGATGTGACAGGTGATCACAAGGTGAAGATGTTGGATAGGCTGAAAAATCGCCTAAGTCCACAGGCGTTGAGTGATGTCAAATCACTCAACGCTATACAGCAAAAGGCTGTGAGTAAGGATCAACCTCTCAAAGAATAAGAGGAAACGAGAAGAAATGTGGTTAAGTCCATAGGCGTTGAGTGAGTGTTACTCACTCAACGCCATACTCTATATTCGTTGAATATAGCATAGTCAGTCAAAGTCACAAAAAATCTTCTATAGGCGTCAAGTCCTATAGAATACTTTGTTATAAAGCGTTCACTGATCCTCATCAAGTCAGAGCCTGTGTTTTCAGACAAAGAAATTTAGTTATGTCCAAATGCATTGAGTGTAGCTTACTAACTCAACTCTAGTTAACATACGAAAATTTGTTAAGAAAAATGGCATTGAGTGGAGCTTACTCACTCAACGCTAATTTGCAAAAAATTAGCTAATGCAAAAAGTGTTGAGTGAGGCGTGCTCACTGAACGCTCTCAACGCCTAGATATGACAGAAATTTATCTAAGTGTTTTGGCATTGAGTGATGCTTACTCACTCAACGCTTATTATACTGATGCTTAATTTTGGCTAAGTCCACAGGGCTGACGTAAGCAAAAGTCAACAAAGTCAATGCAATTCGAATTGCTCGGGGGAAAGTTGAAGAAAGCTACAAAATGCTGTGGAAGCTACTGTATGTCTTCTTCCGTTAAAGCATGATGCAGTTGTACACTGCAAGTGGTCCCCACAGCTTCTTGGAGCCGTTGATCGGCGGAATATAAAAGGTAGCAGGGCCTGGAGAATAGGTTAACTTTTAGGGTTTTACTCAACAAGAGAAAAAGCGTCTGAATTTCATATTTCTCGTCATTATTGCCGAGAAAAAGCTTAAAAGCTTCCAGCAAGAACCAACAAGTTCATTGAGCTGTTGCATCATCATCTGTTATAGCATAATCAGATAGACTTCTGATAAAGAAAGAAGGAAGTGCCATCATTCTCCTGCGGGCTCAGATAGCTAATTGAAGAAATCAAGACCTAGCTATTCTTCTACTTCTTTAGCAAGATCAAAATATTCATTATGATATTCTTCCAGTAGAGCCAGATTTTCTTACCGCTGTTGTGATGTAAGATAAAGCTGAGATAACTCAACCCTAATTGTCGATATAGAGAAATTTCTCTGTGTCAAACAAATCAAATCACTGTTTGACTGTAGGATCCTTCTGGATCAAAGCTGTAAGGCCATTGGCCTGAGGTAGGGCATATTTTCCTGAGTAGTAGGGGAGTATTACTCCCTGAAGTGTAGGATCAAGCTTGGATCTGTGGTAGGATTCTGTAGGGAATCTGAGAGTAAGGCTTTGGCCTGAATTGTACGATTCACTTCTGAATCTGAGGTAGGACTTAACAGCCTGACGTAGGTGAGTAATTCTCATTGAGTTGTATGGCACTTGTGCCTGAGCTGTAGGATCCTTTGTATCTGAGGTAGGGCTTAATAGCCTGAGATTGTAGGAAAGTCATTATCACTGAGGTAGGATCCTTAGTGGATCTGAGGTAGGACCATCTTCCAAGCCTGACTTGTAGGGCTTAACAACCTGAGGTAGGTGATCAATTGATCACTGAGTTGTAGGGCACTTGTGAATGAGTTGTAATTCCTGGAGGAGGTTGAGAGATCCTGAGTGATATTATGTGTAGCACTTTGAGCTGAGTTTTGGAGAAGTGCATTCTCTAACTGAAAGATCGAAAGGTGGGATGAGAGTGGATGTACCCATAATCTGGGGAACCACTATAATTTTTGTGTGTGTTTTTGTGTGTTGTTTTCTTTGTGCAGGTTCTTGAAAGTTAATTACTGCCAACACACTCAGCACTAAAGGAATAAACCAAAATATAATCATAAGATTAAAACAAACCTATTCACCCCCCTCTAGGTTGCATGCGATCTTGATATTAAAGACTTTCAATATCCTTGAGCGACCAGACGCACTTTGTACCGTTCCATATTGCCATCTTGGTTCTGCTTAACAGAGAAGACCCACTGGGAACCTATAGCTTTCTTTCCCGAAGGGAGAGTGAAGATATCTCACGTATGATTTTTGTCCAAGACAGACATCTCATCACGCATATCCTGTGTTCAAGCCGGTATTGTTAATGCTTCCTGCCATGTATTAGGAATAACAACTAAAGAAAGAGATGAAGCAAAAGCCTGATTACTTATAGTAAGATGGCGATAAGTCACATGATTAGAAATTGGATGTTGCGTGGAAGTAGCTTTACCCTTTTTCAGAAAGGCAAGATGCATATCCAGATCGACATCATCAAAATCTGAGTCCAAAGTTGGCACTAGTAGAGGTGGAGCAGTGGCGACCAGTGTACCTGAACGACGGCGGTATACATAAGGAAAACGAGAGAGCATAGTAGAAGAGTTTGGTATCAGGATAGGAGGAGCTCTGGGTACTAGAGTACAAGGAGGTGAAGGTATGGAGGAAGAAGACGGAAGAAGAGGCAGAGGGACAGCAATAACATCATCCGTAGGATTATGCTCCCCCTAACGAAGGTCATGAGTCGAGGACGGAAAGTAGGTCTACCCTCACAAAAAGTAACATTCATGGTACAAAACATACGCCGGGAGGGGAATGATAACAGTGATATCCTTTGGTCGTGAAGGAATAGCATAGGAAGACACAACGTTGAGCTCGAGGGTCAAGTTTGTCACGTTGAGGTTGGTGCACATGCACGTAACAGACGCACCCGAAAACACGATGTGGCAAATGGGAAGTATGAACCACGCTGGAGGTAGAGAGACGGGCTAGAGGAGTAGTAAAGGAGAGAACACGAGAAGGAAGACGGTTGATAAGATGTTCAACAGTAAGCACCACATCACCCCAATATGGTTTAGGAAGATGCATCGTCAAGAGGAGACAACGGGCAACCTCGAGGAAATGCCGATTTTTTTTTCGACCACTCCGTTCTTAGTAGATGTGTAAGCACAAGTTTTTTGATGGATGATATCGTGAGAGGTAAGGTCAGCACCTAAAGAACCACGATCATCATACTCCTCTCCATTATCACTTCGAAGAACACGAATAATGGCATTAAATTGATTTTTCACCATTTTAAAAAAGACTTGAAAGCACAGAAAAATATCATTTTTCTTTTTTAATAGATAAACCCATGTAGTACGCGAGAAACAATCAATAAAGGTGATGAACCATCGAAAACCAGTCAACAATACAATGGGGGATGACCCCCAAAACATCAGAATGAATAACATCAAAAGGAGTGTTACTAGGAAAAGAAACATGTGAAGAGGTCTGTCACACGTGTTTAGACCGATCATAAATATCACAAGAGAAATTCTAAAGAAAGGGTAAAAAATCAGGAAATAATTTTTGCAGGTAGACGAAGGACGGGTGTCCGAAACGCAGATGCCAATTGTGAACATCCTCTGCAGTAACAGTAGAACTAGAAAGAGCTTGAGAACGAGGTGGAGTGTCCAGGTAGTACAAGCCGCCACTACACCTACCACTTCCAATGTTCCACTTCGTACCCAGTTCCTTAAAAACACAAGAAACGGGAAAGAATGTTACGGAGCAGTTAAGAGATTTCGAAAGATTGCTGATGGAAAGTAAATTGTATGGAAAGGAGGGGACGTGAAGAACAGAGGTAAGGGATATGGACGGAGAACAAAAAATATTGCCCTTGCTCGCAATGGAGGACAACGATCCGTTAGCATAAATAACTTTCTCCTTTTCAGACAAAGGAGTATAAGAAAGAAAACCTGAAGAAGACTCAGTCATATGATGGGTGGCACCGGAGTCGAGCACCCACTAAGAAGGTGAGGTGGTGGCCGCATGAGCACTGGGCATGGCAACAGTGCCAAGAGAAGTAGAGCTTCCAGTGATCGGATCAGACTGAGCGTGAAGGAAGCGGCAAAAGGCATCCAGCTTATGTGTAGTAAGAGAGGAGGAAGATGAAGAATGGGACTCATCATGGACATCACTAGTGTAAGCAGCGTCATCAGAATGGTAGCCAATATGCCAATGGCCCCCACGGCAAGGTCCACGGCCCCGACCACGAACACGACCAGAAGGAGCAAAATGCGAATGAAGTTTGAAGCATGCATCCCAAGAGTGTCCCCGTCGACCACAGTAATTGCAGAGGGGCACAGAGGATGCATGAGTAGGTATGAGGCCACGATAAACACTCATCAAGGCAGAATGATTTGGAGGAGGAGTCATAACACTGAAAGACTTGTGGCGGTCTTCATCACCCAGAATCAAGCTGAATGCCTCTCGAAGGGAGGGAAGAGCAGAACAGTGGAGAAAATGTGTCCGGACCACATCAAATTCCATATTCAATCACATTAAGAAGAAATGAAGGTAGAACGGTCCTCTCGTTGCTTTAACAGGACGGCATCTGCAGTACACGCTGGAGTGAAGTGAGCAAAGTAGTCCACTTCTTAATACAAGCGCTCAAACTCTGAGAAGAAAGATGAGGCAGACATCGACTCTTGACGCAACTCCAAAATGCGGCGAGTGAGCTCATACACCTTGGTGGAACTACTAATCTTAGAGTAAGTTCACACACGAGTCAAAATCTTAAATGCAGTGTCTATCAACCTATAGATCCGATAAACCTTGGGTAAAATCGAATTCAGGAGCCAAGACACAACAAAAGAGTTGTCAGAATCTCAGCGCTTCCAGGAGAGGTCAGTGACTGGAGGCTCTGTAATCGACCCATCGATATAGCCAAACATATGTTAACTACAGATGAGATGTTGAGCAGCACGAGACCATTCCAGGTAATTCGTGTCATCAAAAGGAACCGTGGTAATCTTCAAGGAGCTAGAATGGTCATGGGGCCGCTGGGGCTTAACCATTCAAGGATGGATCACGCACAGAGAAGAAACTGAAGAATCTGTACAGGAGTAGGACACCTTATTTTGTCATATATATTAGTAGCACGGGCAGCGACACAGGAGCGGAACAGGAGAAGGAAAGCGGTCAGACATCGGCATGGGAGCAGGACAGCAACACGAGAGCAGAACAGTGGCGCTGTAGCAGGACACCTTCTGCCGGATAGGCAGCGGCACTGGCGCAGGACATCACCGCGTGAGCTTAACAGCGGCACAGTTGTTTTTCGTGAAGGGAAGACGGACTGCTTCATGGAGGAACGGTGGCGGTGTTCCTCTCCGAAGCCGGCAATGTTGCCGCCGGGCATAGTGAAGACGGGAAGACGCGCGATGACGACGGGTGATGATGAGTTGCGGGAGAAGTGCGACAGGAGACGGTAAGAGCGACAACGAGATGATAGAAGAAGTGCGACGCCGACGGGAGACGGGCGACGATGAGTTACGGCGGGAGACGAGCGATCCGATCGACGGCTAGGGCACGTCTTTGTCTTCTTCTGATACAAAGTTGAGAGGAAAACCCAAAATATTATTAATCTGCTTAAGAAAGTCCCTTACTCACATATCTATACTCGAGTAATGGAAAACCTAAAACAAGGAAAAAGACAAGACTACCCTGATAAGGGGAAACACGACTTGAACATAACATTTCATAACTCAACTCCCAGACCTATGGGAACCACTATAAATTGTTATGTGTTGCTTTATGTTTGTTTCCTGTTCTTAATTTGTTGATAATCTTCTTCGAATTAAGAAAGTAACAATTAATCTATAAGCCACCGATTCACTCCCCCCTAGGTGAGTTAGACTACCACTTTAACAAACTATTGAGTGGTATCAAGGGAATGTTGGTCAAAAAGTACTTAATAATCTGACTAGAATCCTATAACGGTAGTCTAACCTTTCACCATGTCTTCTAGTGAGCCTCATAAGGAGATGAGCTCAATGAAACTGCTCATATGCAGAAAAAAGAACTATCATATGAAAGCATAGGGTGAAACTGTTCATAGAAAATTAATACCCTAGGATCTACATCACAGTAGAAGAGAGACATTTCATTCCCATGAAGGCCTCCAACATTGATCCAAATCTGAAATTCCCAAGAGATATGCTGACATGAACAAGGATGAGATTATGCTGACAACTATGGATTGTAAGAGATTGGTGGTTTGAAAGTCTAGTCGGGCGGCTAGCTGTTCGGGTGGTCTGGCGGTTAGTCCAGCGGTCTAGTTGTCTGGGGGCCTTAGCAGTTGCGGTCTATTAGTTAGCCATGGAACGGTCTGGATGTTAACTACTACTGCGGTCAGACAACAGACATTGGCAGTTAGGAGGCTAGACTAGCGGTTTAGTGGCTAGTTGTGGCAGTCCGGTGGCTAGCAGACGGTCTGACGGCTAGCAGTAGCAGATACTTATTTAGTTCCACATCTTTTATTGTATTCTCTCATCTCCCCCATTTTCTAAAAATATGGAGGCATACCTATGTATTGTTTATCTTTTTGGAGCAATAAAATTTGCAATTTATTTACTTCTTTGCGTTTACTCGCTCTATATTTTCACACGGTATGAAAACGAGGTTCTGATCCTTTTCTCCAATTAGATTGTGATTTGTTTGTCTAACCGCGCCGTCTTCTTCCGGTTTGCTTCCCGCGCCGGCTTCTTTCGGTTCCCTCCCTTCCCTCCCTTATTTGTCGCTCTCGTGCAATTTCTTCCTTACGCATGTTCGTTTCGTACAGCTTCCTTTGCTTAGTCGCGTTTCTTTGCGGCTTCTCTTCTGTTCGCTACTACTCTTCCCTCTATTGCGAGTTCCGCATTTTGGTCGCGGCATCTTCCTTGTCGCTTGTGTGTTGTCACCATGACAGTGCGGACTCATCCTATTCTCTCTTTCTTCTCTTCTTTTTCTTCTGCTTCGCGCGACTTCTTTCCTTTTTCGCGGGGTTTATTTGTTGTCCTGCTTCGACTTTTCTTGTCATTGTGTCTTCTCTTGTCATTGTGGCTTCTCTAAAAGCTGCGGGTTCCACATCTTGGTCGCGGCCTCTTCTCTTGTCGATGGTGTGTTATCACAGTGACCGTGTGGTCTTCCAGCATAGTTTGTTCGATGCTTGGTCGCTGCGTCTTCTCTTCTCGCGCGGGTTACTTTCTCTACACGTGCGGCCTCTTCTTGGTTTGTTTTATGGTTACTGGTCTTCTCTGCGAGCTATTTGTTTCCGGCTTCTCGTCAAACCATGCGGTTTGAGTTTCTGTCTGTCTTTTTCTAGTGTTTGATTTCTTTCTGCGACTAGTTTGCTGGTCTGTTCTTTTCCGGCTTGTTCCTAACCGTACGATTAGTCCTTCTTTTTTGTTTCTTTCCCCTTGAAGATGGTTTCTCGTCTATGCTCTACATCTCGTGCTCTTATGGTCTCCTCTGATAAGTGGCTTATTTACACTTGTGCTACTTGTCACATGACCGACAACTCTCATTTGTTCTCCTCCTTAAACAACCAGAACAGGATGTATCCTATTATTATTGCAGATGAGACTTCTGCTCCTGTTCATGGTGTTGGCATTGTGAATCTCTCTTCGTCTTTGTTGCTTGAGGACACTCTCTATGTCCCCACTTTTTCGTGCAATTTACTCTCGGTTCATGTTCTCTGCACTTAGTTGCATTGAACAGTTACTTTTACTGTCACCACTTGTTCCTTCTCTGATTCTGTCTCCAAAGCTACGATTGCTACTGGGAATATAAGTGGTAGCCACTTCTTTTTTACCAAGACGTTGCTCTTTCTGCTTCTTCATCTCTTCAGCAATGACATCGTCGTGTTGGTCATCCTCCTTCTTACCTCATTCATCCACTTTTCCCAAAACTTCCTTCATATGATTTACCTTTCACTTGTGAAGCCTATCAGTTTGGTAAACATCATCGCTCCTCTTTTCCACCGCGAACGTGACGTAGTTCTTCGCGTCCTTTTGAATTAGTCTATTCTAACATCTGGGGTCCTTCTCCTACTGCCACTATTTGTAGAGGAAGCCTATACTTTGTTACATTCATTGATGACTTCTCAAGGTGTAATTGGTTGTATCTCTTGAAACTTCGATCTGAGCTGTATTATGTGTTTGTTACTTTTTAATGAGATCTCCACACAGTTTGTGTGCCTATTCAGGTTATTCATACTAAAAATGCCAAGAAATACGTCAGCCGTCAGTTTTTTGATTTCTGTGTGAGCAAGGGTTTGATTCATCAAGCTACTTGTCCTTATACCTCTCAACAAAATGGTGTTGCTGAATGCAAGAATCGCCACCTTTTGGATGTTGCTCGCAGCCTTTCCATACAAATGAATGTCCCTCGATCTTATTGGGGTCATGCGGTTCTCCACTCTGGCTATTTCATCAACTGTATTCCCCCGTCTATTCTCTAGGGAAAAACTCCATTTTCTATTTTGAATCCCGAGGCCGAGCCATTTCCTTTACCTCTAAAATTTTTTGGATGTACGGCGTTTTTTCACATACCTTATCCTGGTCATGACAAACTTTCTCTTCGTTCAATTAAATGCATATTTCTTGGTTATTATCCAACTCAGAAGAGCTATCGTTGTTATGATCCTCTTCTGCACAAACAATATGTTTCAGTTGATGTTACCTTCTTTAAAAATACATTGTATTTTTCTCTTACTTCTCCTTTCTTGCCTTCTGATACTTCTTCTTCCTTGACTATTATTTTAGCACCTCTGCTGGAGCTAGTTCTTTCCACATCCGCTCTTGTTACCCCGTCTCTTTCTCTGGAGACTGATTCATTTCCCTTAGATCCTTTTGTGCCTGTTCAAGAGCCTCTTCTTTCTTCGGACAGTGCACTGCCTCCTCCATCCAGCAGTGACCTTGATCTTCCCATTGCCCTGTGAAAGGGCATTCGGCAATGCACTCAGCATCCTATTATTGTCGGTGTCTTATATGCTCATCTTTCCTCGGTTGGTAAGTGTTGTGCTCTTTGCTATTTCTCTACTATTATACCGGCTACGTATCAAGATGCTCTTGTCATTCCTCAGTGGAAAGCTGCTTTGGATGAAGAAATGAATATGTTAACTGAGAGAGGTACTTGGAGACTTGTAACCCCACCTCAGGGCATTGATGTGGTTCGTTGCAGGTGGGTCTTGGTTGTTAAGTATCTTACAGATTGTTCTGTTGATCGTTATAAGGCGAGGCACGTTGCCAAAGGATGTACTCAGATATATGTGGTAGACTTTTTTGATACTTTCTCTTCTGTTGCTCGGATTACTACAATCCGAGTACTTTTTTTTATTGGCTGTTAACAGAGACTGGGAAATGTCTCAGCTAGATGTGAATAATGATTTTCTTTATGGTGATTTGCAGAAAACAGTCTATATGGAGCAACCTCTTGGGTATGTTGCTCAGGGGGAGTCTCAGGTCTGCAAACAGCGAAAGGCTATATATGGTCTCAATCAAAGTCCCAGAGCTTGGTTTTATAAGTTCAATAAAGTTATTTCTGTTATTGGGCTTGCTCGGAGTACTGCAGATCACTCTCTATTCATTTGAAGATCCTTGGTTGGCCTTGTTATTCTTGAGATTTATGTGAATGATATTCTAGTTACAAGGAATGACAGAAAGAGTGTTGAAATGACAAAGAAGCATCTTCTTCAGCACATTGTTACAAAAAATATGGGATCTCCAAAATATTTTTTGGGGATTGAAATATCCAGGAAGACTGGTTTTATAGTTCTGTCACAGCGAAAGTATGGCTTGGATCTCTTAAAAGAGACATGTCTCATTGGAGCTAAACTGGCTCGGACTCCAATGGCTGTTGGAGATGACAAGTGTTGGAGTGAAGACTCACCTTTTCTTGAAGATGTCACTAGGTACAGACGGCTTGTGGGGAAACTCATTTATCTAACAGTCACAAGACCGGATATTTGTTATAATGTTGGAAGAGTGAGCCAGTTTATACAAGCTCTTAAGGAGTGTCATCTTCAGTCGACTATAAAGATTCTAGAGTATGTGAAAAGAGCTCCAGGGAAAGTTATTCTGTTTCACAAATGGGGACATTTGAAGGTTAAGGCATACTCAGATGCTAGCTATGCTGATGATAAGGAAGATAGAAAATCTACATCAGGGCTTTGTACCTTTGTTGGAGGAAATCTGGTCAGTTGGAAGAGCAAGAAGCAGGTTGTAGTTTCCAGGTCAAGTGCAAAAGTAGCGTATAAGAGCATGGCTCTTACTACATGCGAGCTGAAGGGGTCACAAACACTTATTCTTGATTTTGGAGAGGTTTATAATCATCCTCTACCAATATTCTGTGATAACAATGCATTCATATATTTCTCGAGGAATCAAATATTTCATGAGAGAACGAAGCATATTGAGGCGGATTACCAATTTATCAGAGAGGAGATTTTGAATAATCAGATCTGCACTCCATTTGTTACCTAAAAGAGAGAACTGACAGACTTCTTCACGAAACCAGTTTTTGCTTCATATGTTTGTAGCAAGCTGGGCATGATTGACGTATACGCTCAAGCTTGAGGGGGAGTGTTAGAGATTGGCGGTTTGATAGTCTAGTCGGGTGGCTAGCTGTTCGGGAGGTCTGGTGGTTAGTCTAGCGGTCTGGTTGTCTGGTGGCCTTAGCAGTTGCGGTCTGGTGGTTAGTCGCAGCAGCGGTCTGGATGTTAACCGTTGTTGTGGTCAGGCAACACACATTGGCAGTTTGGAGGCTAGACTGGCAGTCTAGCGGCTAGCTGTGGCGGTCTAGCAGCTAGCAGGCGGTCTGGCTGCTAGTAGTAGCAGAAACTTATTTAGCCCCACATCTCTTATTGTATTCTCTCATCTCCCACATTTTCTATAAATATGGGGGCATACATATGCATTGTTTATCTTTCTGGAGCAATACAATTTGCGGTTTATTTACTTCCTATTATTTTCTCGCTCTATTTTCACATGGATGAAAGAGCAAAAAATATCATAGGCAGTGCAATTGATGACTCTATCTTTCAAAATTTGATCCACTGTCAAACTACAGAGTAAATGTGGGAAACTCTTTGGTTTTACATGGAGGTAACAAAAGAGGTAAGGGATGATAGAAAATTCCTCCTCAATTAGGAATATGAGTCATTCAGGCAGAACAATAAGGACAACATAGTTAATTGCTATGAAAGGCTCTTCAAGATAATGAATGAGCTAAGGACCTATGGCAGGGTATCCTCTGATTATGAGCATAATGATAAGTTCCTATGATCTCTCACTATAGACTGAGAAAACAAGATTTGTTCTATCAGAGAGATGGGCAACCTAGTCAACATTCCTCCCCATACTCTATATGAGAAGATGCTCTCTTATAAGATGCAGCTAAATGAAAGGAAAGAGGAGGAAACTACTGTCAGGTCACTTCAGAGGGAAAAGAAAGTGGCCCTCAAGGCTGAAGGGTCAAGGAAGAATAAAGAGAGAATCATCTCTCCTCCTAGGAAGATCAAAATGATCATAAGTGGTAGCAGCAATTCATGGGGAGTAGGTGTGATGATGATCACCCTATGGTAACTATAACTTATCTTCCTGATTATATGTTTTCCAAATCACTTGTGTTTTATTGTTGCATATTGTTAGTGTATGTCATTGACTCAGATATTTGAATGAGAATTTTGACTTCTTCAAATAGGGGGGATTGTTGGTTCCATTGCCACAATGTCCTAGATTTGAAGAAGTAAATCATATCATTGACATATACAAAGTTGTAATTGGTGTATGCTTAAGTTCATGCATGCAGGTTAGTCCTTGTAACATTGGAAGAATAGGTATTCCAAGTGATGTGATAGGTGGTCACATGGTGAAGATGCTGGATATGCTGAAAATCTCCTAAGTCCACAGGCATTGAGTGATGTCAACTCACTCAACGCCATACAATAAAAGGCTATGGGTAAGGCTTAACTTGTCAAAGCCTAAGAGGAAACAGACAGAAATATGGCTAAGTCCATAGACGTTGAGTGAGTATTACTCACTCAACGTCATACTCTATATTTGTTGAATATAGCTCAATCAGTCAAAGCCATAGAAAATCTGTGAAAATATTTGACTAAGTCCACAGGCGTTGAGTGAGGCAAGCTCACTCAATGCTATGTGATAAAGCGTTGACTGATCCTTATCCAGTCAGAGCCTGTGTTTTCAAACACAGAAATTTGGTTAAGTCCAAATGCATTGAGTGTAGCTTACTCACTCAACGCCAGTTAACCGAAGAAAATTTGTTGAGAAGAATGGAGTTGAGTGGAGCTTACTCACTTAACGTCAATTTGCAGAAAATTGGCTATGGAAAAAGCGTTGAGTGAGCCGTGCTCACTCAACGCTCTCAACGCCTAGATAAGAAAGAAATTTTTATAAGTGTTTGGCGTTAACTGATGCTTACTCGCTCAACGCTTATTCTACTGATGCTTGATTTTGGCTAAGTCCACATGGCTGACGTTAGTAAAAGTCAAACAAGTCAATGCAGTTCGAATTGCTCGCAGGAAAGCTATAGAAAGCTATAAAAGGCACTTGAAGCAACTGTACGTCTTCTTCCATTAAAGCATAGTGTAGCTGTACCCTGCAAGTGGTACCGACAGCTTCTTAGAGCCATTGATTGGCAGAAGATAAAAGGGAGCAGAGCCTGGAGAACAAGTTAACTTTTAGGGTTTTACTCAACAAAAGAAAAAGCGGTTGAACTTCATCTTTCTCGCCATTATTGCCGAGAAAAAGCTTAAAAGCTTCCAACAAGAACCAACAAGTTAAATGAGTTGTTGTATCATCATCTCTTAATGCATAATCATATATACTTCTAATAAAGAAAGAAGGAAGAGCCATCATTCTCCTGCAGGCTCAGATAGCTGATTGAAGAAATCAAGACCTAGTTGTTCTTCTTCTTCTTCAGCAAGATCAGAATATTCGATCTGAGATTCTTCCAGCACAGCCACATTTTCTTCCCACTGCTGTGAAGTAAGATAGAGCTGAGATAACTAAACCCTAGTTGTTAACACAGAGAAATTTCTCCGTGTCAAACAAATCAAATCATTGTTTGACTGTAGGATCCTTCTAAATCTGAGATGTAAGGCCATTGGCCTGAGGTAGGGCATATTTGCCTGAGTGGTAAGGGAGTATTACTCCCTGAAGTGTAGGATCGAGCTTGGATCAGAGGTAGGATTCTGAAGAGAATCTGAGGGTAGGGGGCTTTGGCCTGAATTGTAGAATTCAATTGTGAATCTAAGGTAGGACTTAATAGTCTGGGGTAGGTGAGTCATTCTCACTGAGTTGTAGGGCACATATGCCTGAGATGTCGGATCCTTTGGATCTGAGGTAGGGCTTAACAACCTGAGATTGTAGGAGATTCATTCTCTCTGAGGTATGATACTTAGTGGATTTGAGGTAGGACTATCCTCCTTACCCTGAGTTATGGGGCTTAATAGCCTGAGGTAGGTGATCAGTTGATCACTGAGTTGTAGGGCACTTTTGTCATAGTTATAGGTCTTGGAGGAGACTTAGAGATCCTGAGGGGTCTTAGGTGTAAGCTATTTGAGCTGAGTTTTGTAGAAGTGTCTTCTCTAACTGAAAGATAGAAAGGTGGGAGGAGAGTGGATGTACCCAAAATCTAGGGAACCACTATATTTTGTGTGTGTGTTATTTTGTGTTGTTTTCTTTGTGCAGGTTCTTGAAAGTTAATTACTGCCAACACACTCAGCACTAAGGGAAGAAACAAAAAGATAATCATAAGATTAAAACAAACCAATTTACCCCCCTGTAGGTTGTAAGCTATCTCGAAATTAAAGACTTTCAGTATCCTTGACCGATAAGACACGCTTTGTACCGTTCCACCATGCCATCTTGGTTCTGCTTAACAGAGAAGACCCACCGGGAACCTATAGCTTTCTTTCCCGAATGGACAGCGGAGATATCCCACGTATGATTTTTGTCCAAGGCAGACATCTCATCACGCATAGCCTGTGTCAAAGCCGGTATTGTCAATGCTTCCTATCATGTATTAGAAATAATAACTAGAGAAAGAGATGAAATAAAAGTCTGATGACTTGGAGTAAGATGACGATAAGTCACATGATTAGAAATTAGATGTTGCATGGAAGTAGCTTTACCCTTTTTCAGTAAGGCAAGAGGCATATCCAGGTCGGCATCAACAGAATCTGAGTCCAAAGTTGGCACTAGTAGAGGTGAAGCGGCGGCGACCAATGTACCTGAACGATAGTGGTATACATGAGGAAAAGGAGAGAGCATAGTAAGGGATTCCAGTATCGGGACAGGAGGAGCTCTGGGTACCGGATTAGAAGGAGGTGAATGTATGGAGGACGAGGGCAGAAGAAGAGGAAGGGGGATAGCAATATCATCATCCATAGTATTACGCTCCCCCTGACGAATGACATAAGTAAAGGACGGAAAGTAGGACTCCCCCTAACGAAAGGTAACATCAATAGTACAGAACATACACAGGGAGGGGAATGATAACAATGATATCCTTTGGTCGTGGAGGAATAGCCTAGGAAGACACAATGTTGAGCCCGAGGGTCAAGTTTGTCACTTTGAGGTTGGTGCACATGCACGTAACAGACGCACCCGAAAACAAGAGGTTGCAAATGGGAAGTATGAACCACACCAGTGGTAGAGAGATGGGCAAGAGGAGTAGTAAAGGAGAGACCACGAGAAGGAAGACGGTTGATTAGATGTGCAGCAGTAAGCACCGCATCACCCCAATATGGTTTAGGAAGTTGCATCGTCAATAAGAGAGAACGGGAAACCTCGAGGAGATGCCGATTTTTTCGTACGGCCACTTCGTTATGTGTAGATGTGTAAGCACAAGTTTTTTGGTGGATGAAACCGTGAGAGGTGAGGTAAGCGCTAAAGGAACCACAATCGGCATACTCCCCTCCATTATCACTTGGAGGAAAACGAATAGTGGCATAAAATTGATTTTTCATCATGTTATGAAAGACTTGAAAGCACGAAAAAACATCACTTTTCTTTTTTAATAGATAAACCCATGTAGTACGCGATAAACAATAAATAAAGGTGATGAACCATCGAAAACCAGTCTACGATACAATGGGGGATGGCCCCCAAAAACATCAGAATGAATTACATCAAAAGGAGTTGAATGACTTCATTCAAGAGCCTAAACACCTAGAGGGGGTTGAATAGGTTCTAATTTTTCCTTTAATATTTTAGGCAATTAAACAGGCCTTGCTTGGCACAAACAAAATAAAACACAACACAGAACATTCGCAGCACAGAGAACACAAGATTTATAGTGGTTCCCCAAGATATGGGTATGTCAACTTCCCCCTTCGCCTATTCAGTAGAGTACTTGATTTAGCCTGACTTCTTTCCTCTTTCTCAGATCCAAAGATCCTACAAATCAAGACCAAAATGGTTCCTACACCTCAGAATTTTGCAAGTCCTACCTCAGATCCTTCCCAGAATCCTACATTAGTCCTCATCCCTACCTCAGCCATTATCTCTAGGCTTACAACTCAGACTTCACAAGTCCTACCACTCAGGCTCACAGCCCTACCTCAGCCTTTATAATTATAGGCTTACAGCTCAGATCTACAACAGATCCTACAAGGAATTGTGTAATAAAAGAGATACAAAAGATATCACCAGATAGATCCCCCCAATAATGTTCTTCTTGATCAGTTCTTGATCTTAAGATCCAACCAGACTTAGCTGTTTCAAAGATTCTTGATAGAACAAAATAAGGTTGGACTGTTCTTGATGTAGAAGTTGATCCACTGTCAGTTCCTTCCTTAAATTCAGAATGAGATCTTAATCATCTCTGCAGACTGTTCTGGAACTGCCTTCTTAAAGGGTTTCCCCTTTTCTTGTTGTGAATTTTCTCTCTCTTAGTTTATGGCTTTTCTGGCCTTCACTGTGTTGTTGTTATTGGTTGTTAAGGTTCAGACCTTTATATAGAGATTCCTCAAGGTTACTGGTTGATCTGGTTTGTAACAACCTTCTGACAGTTCTGACAAAGGTGTCAGACCTGTTCGTAATGACAACTATCAACCCACCAGTCACGATAGTTGATTCCTTAGAGATTCTTTAACTCAGCACAATCAACTCAGCAATCTGCTTAACATGTGTCGACATAAGTAGACAAAGTGTTGACACAAGTCTTGATGATGTCGACACAATACTCCAAGTGTCGACATAGTCATTCTTCTGCTCCTCGACACATCTTCTATTTGTATGTGTCGACACAAGTCCAGTGTGTCGACACAACTGCTCCTGGTCTCGTTATAACTGCTGGTTGTCGACACAGCCTCTACTTTAGGTGTCGACACAATCCTTGTTTTAAGTGTTAACATAAGTTCTGTTTTAAGTGTCGACACAATTCCAGCCTTTGGAGTCGACATAACTTCTGGGTATCGACACAATTTCTGGGTGTCGACACAAATCTATCTTCTGGTGTCGACACAACTTCTGGTTCTGGTATCGACACAATTCTTAGTTGTCGACACAATGCTTTGCTGCTGGTGTCGACACAAGTCTCATGTGTGGACACAATTCTTGACAAGTGTTGACACTTGTACTTAGAATATTTTTCTTCCATTCCTTAACTTTGCACAAGGAAACTTAAACATACATCAAATACATATTGATGTATATCATTGACTAGGATGAATTTCTCCAAATCTGGTACATACTTCTAGTGTATCCAACAATCTCCCCCTATTTGGAGAAGTCATAACCCTTAGTCAAAGATATACACCAGTCAAGATAAAACACATAATACATAGATGTACATCATTCCAGTGCAAGTAAACATTCAAACAATGTAAATAATCTAAAATAAACAGTAAAACTGATTTTATTAAGTAGAAAATATTTTTTTTACATGTTTTCTCTTAGGGCAAAAATAGAAAAGTTACATTGTTTCTTATCATAAGCCTATCTATCCGAAGATTTGCTAGGCTCCCTTATTACAATGCCATGATCAGACTTTATCTTTGCCTTCACAGCAGGCTCTGTATCTTCAGCATGCTTCTTTCCTTTAAGATCCTTTTTCTTTAGTTCTTCAGCTTTTATTCTTTGCCATTTAAAGTAGTGAAAGGTCTTAGGAAAATACTTGTTGGGCTCTATAGCATTTGCAGGTAGCTTCCACACTTTTGCACTCCTCCTGTGCTAAAGAATGGCTTCCTGTCTAGCTTGATATTTATTCCACTTCTGCTCTGAGTACCACTTACCCCTATCATGGGTATTATCCTTAACAGCCTTCCATACAGTCAGAATGATGTTCCTTGATGTAGGGCTCCATTGCTCAAAGTTTGGCTTTAACTCAGCCTGTTCTCTGAATCTCTTCTTAGATAGCAATGCTTCCCTTTTAGCTTCTTTGGCAGCCTTTGTCATTTCAACTTACTCAAAAACCACATTCTGTGCCTCTTGTGGAGGGTTGTACATTTTCTGCACTTGTTCATGAACCATCTCAAAATTAGCAGGAGGATATATAACCTGAGCAACTTCTGGCTGATCTCCCTCTATATATGCAGGTTGTATTCCAGATTCAGCCATATTATCATCATCACATAAAGGAGGGAAGCCAAGAGTAGCTCTGATGGTATTGGAAACCCATTTGACATGCTTAGAACTAGCTTGGACTAACACTCGCTCCCCCTTTATTGCTTCTTTTTCAACATGATCCCTGAGATCATCCTTGTGAAATCTGACTTGACCTTCCAGATAATTAATCCCTTCTCTGTAGTAGACCCCAAATTTATGAATTTGAGTGATAATAGCTATTTGGGAAGCCTCTTTCGCCATTTTGATAGCAGCTAGATCAGTCTGAATTAGTTTTGTAACTTCTATTTTGACAGCAACAGATAGTGCGGCAATCTTTGTGAGAATTTCATTATGAGAATCCGTGAGATTCTCATTTGTTCTAAATTGATTTTCTAAGATATAGGCCTGTTTCTGTGGCATATCAGCTTCTTTAGTTTTCAGTTCCTACTGCTGAGTGGCTAGATACACAACTACATGGCCTCCTTTCTCAAAGCAGTCTGCCATTTCTTTCTTGTGCAGACTCAATTCAAATCTTATTGACTTGATGTCCTGAACTAGCTGGTATTGCAGCACTTTATGAGTTTCATCCACATAATTTTCAAAAGCTATCCTTTGTGCTTCTAGTTTTAGTTACAATTGGACCATTAAGGAATTAAAGTCCATACTTGGAGCTGGAGGTGGTGTGTCTGTTTGTAAGGCCCTATTATAGCCAGAGCTTCTCTTCTTCATTACAGCAAGTTTCCTTTTCTTAGCCAAGTTGGCTTCTTCATCATCAGAAGATGAACTTTCTATGTCAACAGTCTCTTTGTTTACAGTATTCTTCAGCAATTCCTCCCCCTAAGTATCTGGTAGTTCTTTGTCCTGTGGTTGTTGCTTCCCCTCAGTCCATACTGGTGGTGAGTCAGGGAACAACTCCTCCAAGGTTACCTCCTGCAACATTTTAATAGGAGGAATAAGATTAGTTGGTAAAATACATGGTTATCCCTAGACTTCCATGTCCTTGTCCAGTGACCTTTCTAGGAAGGAGATACTTACTTGCCCAATCTGAGCAGTATCCTTCATATACACCTCAGGTGCCTCTTCCTCTACATGTAGTAGTACTTCCTTATTTATATCAAATACTATATCCATCACAGTATCTGCTGCTAATTCACTATCTAGTGTAGCAGCATAATTTACTCCCCCTTGATCAGGCAGATCAGTAAGTATAGTGTCTTGTACTGCTGGTGCAGGGTCTTCTCCCCCTGGAGTAGAGATTCTTTGTTGCTCTGGGAGCATACTACTGTCCACTTGTCCTTGTGTATCTTGCTATTGTTGTCTGTCTTCATCAAAACTGAGGACCACTTCTTCTTCTGAATCACTAGATGATTCTTCCTGTGGAACAATAGAATCTTGGTGTCCATTCTTCTTATATGATTGATTTTTGTACTAGGAAGGTGGCTCATTACTTCCTATATTACAGATGATATGCATAGACTCAGAATTTTCCCAGGTTTTGTTTCTTGATACCTTCACGTACCTTGTCAAATACTATGGTTTTCCAATCAGTCTAAAGCTTGAAAATTATCATGGTCATTAGGTGGAACATGGTGGCTTAGATTCTGTCATGTCCACCTGTTTTACAAAGTATGACCTTCCCTACATTCTCAGAAAGGAACTTCCCTTTTGAATTCATCCCTTTTTGGTTGATAAATGATCCTATCTTAGTATTTGGGCTTAACCCACACCATTTTAAGGCCTCCTTGATCATAGATGGTTGTACGTCATCTTCTTACTTAACCTTTGGGAGTTAGAGTGCTTTTCAGATTGTTTTCAAGGTAATTTTCACTCGGGTATCTTGAATAATAGCTTTCATCTTCTTCTCGTCTGCGTCTGTAGTTGCAAAAGAATAAAATTCCAGAACTTCTTTCTTCCATATCTTTATTGGTTCAGAGACCAAGAATTCCAAATCGATGTCTGAAATTAGGGCAATTACTCCCTAAATCTCTGGTGATGCTATCGTGAACCCACCACGGACCAGCTCATATCCTTCGTTCATCTTGTCTTCTGGATGAGGCGCCATTACCGGAAGAGAGAGATGGAGGAAAAGGAAAGATGATTCTCGTCGACAAAGGGTGCATAGCCAGGAAATCAGAAAGCGTAGTCGACCAGATTTTGGCTTCACATATTTATAGTATAAGTGTAAAGGGGAGTTCAAAAGACGCACCTTAGCAATAGGACTAGTCGACAAAATCTTATTTGTATCGACAGAATAGGTCTAGGTTTCGACAATAATGAGTCTTAGTCGACACATGTATATATTGACATACTTAAGTCAGTGTCGACATAGATGTCGATATGTCTCAATACAGAGTGTCGACTTTGATTTTTGTGTGTTGACACACAAAAAAAATCAGCTAATTGATAGTCTCGACATAGTTGTGTCGACACCAACTCTTGTGTGTCGACACAAAAGTTCTCTAGTTATATGAGTTCAACATATTTGTGTCGACACCTATTCTTCAGTCGACACAGATATTATTTCTGTGTCGACACATCCGTTTTCTTTGTCGACACAACATACTGAGAGTGTCGACACAAGGTCTGCTTGTGTCGACACAAACTTGGTACTTAGCCAAATTTCCTTTGAAAACTTGAGCTTCCATGTTCTACTAAAGGTAGCTTGTACAAACCTAATCTAGATTCAACATACCTAATTCAATTTTAAAATAATTGAATTTAGTTTCATTCAGAGGTTTTGTAAAAATATCAGCAATTTGATTATTTGTATTCACAAACTCTACACTAATATTTTCTTTTTCTACATGTTCTCTGATGAAATAGAATTTAATTTTTATATGCTTTGTTCTAGTGTGTGATACAGGATTCTCAGCAATAAAAATAGCACTAGTAGAATCACAGAATAGTGGAATTCTACTTACCTTGATGTCATAATCTTTTAGTTGGTGCTTTATCCATAATAGTTGTGCACAGCAGCTGACTGCAGCTATATATTCTAACTCAGCTGTTGATATAGCTACACTGGTCTGCTTCTTGCGTCACCAAGGCACCAGTCTTCCTCCTAGGAATTGACAGTTTCCTGTAGTACTTTTCCTGTCTTCTTTGCATCCTACAAAATCTGCATCATAGAAACCAGTTAGCGTGAAATCTCTATTCTCAGGGTACCAAAGACCTTGATTAGGTGTGCCCTTAAGATATCTCAAAATCCTTTTAACTACAGTATAATGAGATTCCTTAGGGAATGCTTGGTACCTTACATAGACACATGTTGCATACATGATGTCAAGTCTACTAGCAGTCAAGTAGAGTTGGGAGCCAATTATCCCTCTATACAAAGACTCGTCAACAGGTTTCCCTGTCTCATCTTTGCATATAGGCATACTTGTTCCCATTGGAGTTTTCATGATGGAAGCTGAGTCCATTCCATAATTTTTAATCAACTACTTAGTGAACTTAGAATGAGATATGGATAGCAAATTATCAGTCTGCTTGACTTGAAGCCCCATAAAGAACTTCAGTTCACCCATTCTGCTCATTTCAAACTTCCCTTGCATAAGTTTGGCAAACTTCCTGCAAAGGTTATTCTCAGTAGATCCAAAGATAAT
Source organism: Platanthera zijinensis (assembly GCA_039513925.1). Taxonomy (NCBI): domain Eukaryota; kingdom Viridiplantae; phylum Streptophyta; class Magnoliopsida; order Asparagales; family Orchidaceae; genus Platanthera; species Platanthera zijinensis. The sequence continues at coordinate 166,572,965 of CM077085.1, forward strand.
GTCATCAACATATATCTAGATTAAGATTATCTTGCCTTGGATTCCCTATAGAACAGAGTTTGATCTATCTTTCCCCTTGAGAATTTATTCTCAAAAAGGAAAGTAGACAAGGTTTCATACCAAGCCCTGTGGGCTTGTTTAAAACCATATAGGGTTTTCCCAAGCCTATATACATATTCAGGATAGTGAGGATCTACAAAACTTGAGGGTTGTTCAACATAGAATTCCTCTTTCAGGTCACCATTTAGAAATGCTGACTTCACATCCATCTAAAATACCGTGAACCCTTTATAGGCAATATAGGCCAGGAACATCCTTAGAGCCTCCAGTCTTGCTACTGGGGCAAACGTTTGATCAAAGTCAATTCCTCCCTCTTGTTTGTAGCCTTTTGCTAACAGCCTGGCCTTGTTCTTGATAATTGTTCCATTTTCATCAAGTTTGTTTCTGTAGATCCACTTGGTTCCTATGATATTGTGATCTTTAGGTTTAGGAACCAGTTTCCAGACTTTGCATCTCCTAAATTGATTCAGCTCTTCTTGCATTGCATCAACCCAGTTAGCATCTAGCATTGCTTCTTCAAACTTTTTGGGTTCTATTTGAGACAAAAAGCTAGAACACAAAACTGTGTTAATGCTCTTGCTCCTTGTTAGAACACCTTGACTTGCATCTCCAATTATCTGGTGAGCTGGATTATCTTTTTGGTGTCTTCATGCTGTAGGAAACCTGTCCACCTCATGACCTTCTTCATTTTCCTCCACCCGATGCTCCTCATTCTCTTCTACTTCCAGTGTGTTTTGTTCTCCCCCTTGATAGCATTCATCATCCATCCTAGCAGAAGCTTCATCATTGATGGTCATCTTGTCCAACCTATCTGTTAGACCTGTAGAACTAACTGAAATACTAAACAATTCATTGTCAATCAATCTAGACTCATCAAAAACAACATGAACTGACTCTACTATAACATGGGTAGTCAAGTTGTTGATCTTGTATGCCCTACTGTTGTTGTTGTACCCAACAAATATCTCTTCTAGGGATTTGGCAGCAAACTTTGTTTGGTAGTGCTTACCACTCACTAGGACATAGCACTTGCTACCAAAGATTCTGAAATATGAAATGTTTGGTTTTCTGCCTTTCAAAATCTGATAGGGAGTCAACTTAAGTTTCTTATTAAATGATGCTCTATTGAGAACATGACAAGCAGTATTTATTGCCTCAGCCCAGAAATATTCAGGGAGAGTAGTGTCACTGAGTAGAGTTCTACCAGCCTCAATGAGAGTTCTATTCTTTCTTTCAGAAATTCCATTTTGCTGAGGTGTTCTAGGTGAGGAGAACTCCTGATGAATCCCAAGTTCTTCACAGAATTTTGTCATACATTCAGACTGAAATTCAGTTCCATGGTCACTTCTGATTTTCACCACAGAATTGTTAAATTCATTCTAAACTTGTCTAAAAAATGTCTGGAAAATACTAGGGGTTTCAGATTTCTGCCTTAAGAAGAACACCTATGTGTATCTAGAATAGTCATCCACAACAACTAATGTGTATGCTTTCCTACCAAGACTTTGAACTGGCATAGGACTAAACAAATCCAAATGCAAGAGATATAAACATCTCAATGAATCTTTGGTATCTAGTGCTGGAAAAGAGGACTTGGTCTGTTTGCCCTTTGGCAAGCTAAACACACTCCCTCTTTCATGCACTTGACATGGGGACCATTCCTCTCCAACCCCATGCTGAACAGCAGTCATATGGACTTATAGTTCAGATGAGAAGCCTCTTGTGCCATTTGACACATAGTGAGGCTGTCTCATCTGCAACTAAGCAAATAGATGAGTTGTTTAACTCACAATCTAGGTTAAGACAATAAACATTTCCTTTCCTAGTGCCAGTCAAAATGATTTCTTGATCACTTGACCTTTTAATTTGGCACACCCCTTTGTGAAAGGAGATGTCATGACCTAGATCTCTAAGCTGACTTATGCTTATCAGGTTGTGTTTTAGACCCTTCACATAAACCACTTTAGTGATAGTAATTGAGTGACTAGAGATGTTACCAAATCCTTTGATGACTCCTTTTTCTGATCCACCAAAGATGACTTTGGGACCATTCTCTATGGGTACTAAGTCCTTTAGCATTCTTCTTGTTTAAGTCATATGTCTAGAACAATCACTATCTATCCAAGTACCATATAGGGGTATGGTCACTTGGATTCACCTGCAACAAATAAAGGATTACTTGTCCTTAGAACCCATGTTATTTTTGGGTCCTAGGTTCTGTTAGTCTTGGAAACAACATGTTTGACTACAGATTTTCTGATAGGTAAACTACTCTTGGTTTTAACACTTGTGTTAAACCAATAGTCCAAGTCAAAGTGGCCTACCTTTCCACAACACCAACACTCAAATCTATTATACCTTTTCTTAGGTACAGACTTCACAGTCATGTTGCGAACAGTCTTTTTGAGTGTGGGTGCTGGAGCAGCAAACCCCATGAATTCCTTTTGAATATGATAAGCTTGCCTATAGAGTGGCCTCTTGGCATTTGCACACTTGCCAAGGTCAACTCCATACTCACAGTGACCATGAGTTGTTTCATGATCATACCTGTTTGTAGGATTCATCACCTTCTTAAAAAAGATAGGGGGTTTTGCAGCTAGAGGCTGAACTTGGGCCTTACCTTTTCTTTGTGAATTGGTGGCCCTAGTTCTTCCCTTAAAACCTAGACTAGTCGTCCATTTTTGTGAGATGAAATTGTCTATTAAGGGTAAGACAGATTTTTGTTTGGAGAATTTAGCCACTAGCTCTCTTTCTTGCTGAAGTTTTGCCTCAAGTTTCTTGATATGATTCTCCTTGAAAGAGATTGTGCCCATCTAAATAAAAGTAATGTTTTTTTAGTTTGGCAACCTCATTAAATTTTAGATCCAGCAGCTTTGCTGAATCTGCTGCAACCAGCTTAAGAGACTCAATCTCCTTGGTCTGCTCTTTGACAAGAAGTTTGCTTCTCTTTAGAGCTTGCAACAATCCACCATACTCATAAATGAGTTGGTGTATATCCCCTTCAGACTCAGAACCATCCACATCTCTTGATGTTGATGCTTCTAATTCTGATCTAGTAAAATAATCAGATGATGTAGGAGAGTTATATACCTTATTAGGACCATCTTGATCCAGGCACTGATCATTTTCTGTTAGGGCAGTCAGCCCTCTGCAGCAGTATTCTTCCACTCCATTTATGGAGTTCAGTATTTGTAGAAATTCTATCTCCTTAGAATCCTCTTCTGTTGAGAATAACCCAACATATGCTTTAGCCTATTCTTCTTCTCTTGATTTAGATAATGAAGAATCTGTCCAGATTTTCTGCTTATGGGCAACAAAAGATTTTTCTTTCTTTCCCTTCATTTGTTACTTCTTCTTGTCTTTTGATTCAGCCCTCTTTTCTGGATAGTCTGCTATGACATGTCCTTGTCTGTTGCAACAATAGCACACAATCTTAGAATTAGATTGTTTACTAGGTTAAGAAGCATACCTATATTCCTTAGGAGTTTTATTTTTCTTGTAGTACTCATCCTTTCAAAAGGATGAAGAAGGTCTAGTTCTCCACTTCTTATTCATGAATCTTTTGAACTGCCTTGTGAAGGCTACAAAGTCCTCATCTGAGGTGTAGCTGTCTGATTAAGTGTTGTTAGGAATCCCTTCTTCTGCCTCAGCACTCCTTTTGGGAGGAGAAGGAGATTTTCTCGTGCCCTTTCTTGTGCCTTCAGCTTTGAAGGCAACTAACTTTTCCTTGTATTCAGATCTGCTGCTCTTCTCTTCCTCCTTCCTGGCTGTAAGGTGCATTTCATATGAAAATAACTTCCCAAACAGTGTGGGAGAAGGTATGTGTATCAGCTTGGCCAATTCTCTGATGGCATAAATCTTGGTATCCCAATCCTTTGTCAGAGATCTAAAAAATTTGTCAATAAGTTCATAAGTGCTGAAAACTCTTCCATAAGTCATCAGCTCATTTACAATCCTGAAGAATTTCTTGTAGCATTCAGCTATGCTGTCATTCTTGGCTTGCCTAAATCTTTCATACTCCTGATTTAGCATAGATTTTCTATCTTCTCTGACTTCTTCTGTTCCCTCCATATAGAAAATAAGAGTGTCCAACATTTCTTTGGAGGTTTTGCAATGCACCAGATTTTAAAAGGTTGCATAATCTATGACACTTACAATGATATTTTGTGCCCTTTTGTCTAGAGTTGCCAGGATGATTTCATCCTTTGTTATTTCTTAATAACTCTTTGGAGTCTTCATATTTGCATCCAGTGCAGATACCTTCATTGGAATGAAGGGTCCTTCCTATACTGTGATGTAAATTCTTGGATCAGAAGCTTCCATATACAATCTTACCCTCTCCTTCTATATGCCAAAACATTCCTTCTTACAGATAGGCAGTTTCATTGATCCAAACTCTTTTTGGTTCTCACTTGAACCCATTCTTAAATTATGAAAATTGCCTAGGAGATTTACTCAGACTGTTAAGTCAATCCTTGAGTAACCTCCCTCTGATACCACTTGAAAGACTTAATTCAAGAGCCTAAACACCTAGAGGGGGGTGAATAGGTTCTAATTTTTCCTTTAATATTTTAGGCAATTAAACAGATCTTGCTTGACACAAACAAAATAAAACACAACACAGAACATTCACAGCACAGAGAACACCAGATTTATAGTGGTTCCCCAAGATATGGGTACGCCCACTTTCCCCCTTTGCCTATCCAGTAGAGTACTGGATTTAGCCTAACTTCTTTCCTCTTTCTCAGATCCAAAGATCCTACAACTCAAAACCAAAATTGTTCCTACACCTCAGACTTTTGCAAGTCCTACCTCAGATCCTTCCCAGTATCCTACCTCAAGCCTCAGCCCTACCTCAGCCTTTATCTCTAGGCTTACAACTCAGACATCACAAGTCCTACCACTCAGGCTCACAGCCCTACCTCAACCTTCATAATTATAGGCTTACAGCTCAGATCTACAACAGATCCTACAGGAAATTATGTAAAACAAAGAGATACAAAAAATATCACCAGATAGATCCCCCTATTCATGTTCTTCTTGATCAGTTCTTAATCTTCAGATCCAACCAGACTTAGTTATTTCAAAGCTTCTTGATAGAACAAAATAAGGTTGGACTGTTCTTGATGTAGAAGTTGATCAACTGTCAGCTCCTTCCTTGAATTAAGAATGAGATCTGAATCCTCTCTACAGACTGTTCTGGAACTGCCTTCTTAAAGGGTTTCCCCTTTTCTTGTTGTGAATTTTCTCTCTCTTAGTTGATGGCTTTTCTGGCCTTCACTGTGTTGTTGTTATTGGTTTTTAAGGACTAGTCCTTTATATAGAGATTCCTCATGGTTACTGGCTGTTCCGATTTGTAATAACCTTCTAACAGTTTTGACAAAGGTGTCAGACCTGTTGGAAATGACAGATGTCGACCCACCAGTCACGACAGTTGATTCCTTAGAGATTCTATAACTCAAGACATTCCACTCAGCAATCTGCTTCACATGTGTCAGCACAAGTAGACAAAGTGTCGACACAAGTCTTGATGATGTCGACACAATACTCCAAGTGTCGACATAGAAATTCTTCTGCTCCTCGACACATCTTTTATTTGTATATTTCGACACAAGTCCAGTGTGTCGACACAACTGCTCCTGGTATCTACATAACTGCTGGGTGTCGACACAGCCTCTGCTTTAGGTGTCGACAAAATCCTTGTTTAAAGTGTCAACATAAGTCCTGTTTTAAGTGTCGACACAATTCCTGCCTTTGGTGTCGACATAGCTTCTGGGTGTCGACACTGTTCCTGGGTGTCGACACAATTTCTGGGTGTCGACACAAATCTTGCTTCTGGTGTTGACACAACTTCTGGTTCTGGTGTCGACATAATGTTTTGCTGCTGGTGTCGACACAAGCCCCGTGTTTCGACACAATTCTTCACAAGTGTCGACACTTGTACCTAGAATATTTTTCTTCCATTCCTTAACCCTGCACAAGGAAACTTGAACATACATAAAATACATATTGATGTATATCATTGACTAGGATGAATCTTCTCCAAATCTGGTACATACTTCTAGTGTACCCAACAGGAGTGCTATTAGGAAAAGAAAGATGTGAAGAGGTCTGTCGCACATGTTTAGACCGATCACAAATATCAAAAGAGAAATTCTGAAGAAAGGGTAAAAAAAGAAATATTTTTGGAAGGTAGACGGAGGACGGGTGTCCCAAACACAGATGCCAACGGTGAACATCCTCTGCAGTAACAGTACAACTGGAAAGAGCCTGAGAACAAGGTGGAGTGTCCAGGTAGTATAAGCCGTCACTGCACCTATCACTGCCAATGTTCAGTTTCGTACCCAGTTCCCGAAAAACACAAGAATCGGGAAAGAATGTTATGAAGCAGTTAAGAGATTTCATAAGATTGCTGATGGAAAGTAAATTGCATGGAAATAAGGGGACGTGAAGAACAGAGGTAAGGTATATGGACAGAGAACAAGAAATATTACCCTTGCACGCAATGGAGGATAATGATCCGTTGGAAGAAATAACTTTCTCCTTACTAGACAAACGAGTATAAGAGAGAAAACCTGAAGAGGACTCAGTCATGTGATTGGTGGAACCGGAGTCGAGCACCCACTCAAAAGGTGAGGTGGTGGCTGCATGAGCACTAGGTATGGCAACACTGGCAAGAGAAGTAGAGCTTCTAGTGACCGGATGTAACAACCCGACCCGTTAAATAACATATAATAGAAGGTCCGGCTGGGGCCCCACATTATATGCCACAAACAGACGGCGGGGTCACCGGTTAATACCAAAATACCATCGCACCCTAACCCAGAGCATTCTAGCGGAAGTTTATTACTTAAAAGAACTCATCCAACGATTGTCCACTAAATATATAAATACCCATTTATATATACAACAACAGGAATGTATACAAGCACACCGCTCACGGCCTTAAGGCCTTACAAGTTTCTCTTTACAAACATATGACTTCATACATCGACACGCAGGCTGGCCACACATGAAATCCAAATCTTCGCACAGCCTTCGAGGGCCTAACAGCAGCAACAAGGGCTTCAGCCCGCTCCATCCATCAACTTGCAACACCTGTATAAGAACATCCACCCCAAGGGTGATAAACAAAGAAACGGTAAGCTTCCAGTTGACCAATTATAACGACCCTACCCCTTACCCGGGGCAGTGGTTTCTTCCCTGCATGCATTCCAGTCTCAACACATATATATCAATACAAAATATCATCACAAAAGCCGGCCTTCGTGCGATACGCTCCGTGCACTCAGGGCACGCTTACGGTGTATCGGAACATCCTTCGTACACCACCGACTAGAGGTTCTTATATTGTTGACGATGGAGCATAGTCTACTATAGCGTGCAGACTGGAGACCCTCTCTCCCATCCCATTCAGAGGTAGTAACCTCACGACAATACTTGAGCATAGGTTCCTAACTTATTGTATACACGGAGTCTTCTCCGGATCGCAACATCACAAATCTAGACTATACGTCCAGATGGGCTTCACATAGCATGCCTATTCCGTGCTACACCCTTCCGGATCTAAATGCAGACTCAACCACTAGAATCATTTACGCTCTTTCATCTTTTGATGGAGGATTCAATAAGTGTACATGCATAAACAAAGGGCTTCACCTGCCCAAGGAAGAAAGATTGTTACCCTTGACGACCGCTTCTGCGCCATGAAAGAACTAGCCGAATGGAAATCACCGCAGCGGCCTTGCCTCCGCAACACTGAACTCGACTCTCGATTCAAACCGCTGACGCTCCACCGGCGGCAGGAAAGCTTCTCCTTCTTCCTTCCTTGCTCTCCTCTTTCTCTTCTTTTTAGAAAGAGAATGGACAACATAAGAATGAGATATTCATCTCCATTCTCGGCCTTAAAATAACAGGGAGGAACTTGGACTATAGGATCCAAATAGAAGGGAACAAATGACCTTGATCTGCTTTGAAATGTATCTTTACAGAGCTGACATGGTTTGTGACACACCCGTGTCGTAGGCCATATTCCTTGAGCGGCTATAGAACCGACTCAATCTGGATCAGAACACCGTCTACGACATGCCCGTATCACTCCCTGACACGCCCGTGTCAACCAGTACACGGCCTTATGACTTGCAGTTTAACCCCATCAACACATGACCAAATCGCCCGAGAAGAACACGGCTAAGGAACACGCCCGTGTTCTTGGCCATGTGACAAACATGCCCATGTGACACGCCTGTGTCACAGGCCGTGTATCACACTCAATGACACTCAACTCAATGTCACCCGGTTACCAACCCGAGCAGGACACGCCCTGGGACACGCCCGTGTCCCAGGCTGTGTCGCCTCTCGACGATCGTCGACCGTGCTATCTCGAGAACTCGACTCGATGCACACTGTAAAGGACACGCCCTGGTACACACCTGTATCCCAAGTCGTGTGCACTGGACACGCCCTATGACACGTCTGTGTCCCAGGCCGTGTCACCCAGCCTGACCCCATTTTGGTATTTATGGTTTTTGGGGGTTTTGGGGTGTTACATCCCTCCCCTCCTTATAGAAATTTCGTTTCGAAATTTAGCGCAACTACAATATCAACACAACAATGCAATCGAGCATAATTAACCAAAATGATCCGGGTTTAGAGCTCAGAGGCCGCAGCTTGTCTCGCCCCACGACATCGCACAACCACACGTGTTTTCAACAAACACACATACATACAACATAATATGTACCTATTATAACACAACGAAATAAAGAACACCCTTTACTTTACTTTTGCTCCTCCGCATCTTGCCTAAACCACTTTACAGCCTCGTGCAATTCCAAATTATGCATGCGATTAGGCTGCTCTTTACGGTTTGAACTTTGCGGCTCCTGCAACTCGAGAGTGTACACTCGAGGCTGCGCCCGAGATTCAGATGATTCCGCCACAGCTTTGCCCTTTTCTTCATAGGTCGCACCGGTCTTTTTCTCACCCCTTGGAGGACCACTCCAACAATCACGGGCTAGATGCCCCTGCTTCCCACAATTAAAACACGTACGTGTCTCCACCCGTCCTTGACCATATGTTGTTCCTGAAACAACATTCGATTGAGTTTGTTCAGTAGGCCTGAACATCTTCTTATCCCGCTTCCTAAACTCTGCTTGTTCTGATGGCGGAACTTTGAATTCTGACTTTTCTGCTGCAAAGTTTTTCTTGTCCTGCTCTCGTTTCAAATCTTTCACTAGCGCACAAGATGTATCTACTATGGCTTGGAAGCCTTGGTTCACTGAACTCCGAAGCGCCAATCTGAACTCATCTCGGAGTCCCTTATAGAATCTATTTGTCTTCCATGCTTCTTCTGCAAAAGTCGACCCCGTATAACACCCCAGCCTGGTAAAATCATGCAGGTAATCATCCACAGTCTTCTTACCATGCACCAGACGTTGGAATTCGTTCTCCATAGAAATTCGCCGCGATACTGGAAAATACTTTGCCCAAAACAATCTAGAGAATTCGTCCATCGAAATCTCTCTCAGGCCTCTGCCTACCAACAGGTGCATCTTGACTTCATCCCACCATAGTCTCGCCTCTCCTTCCTGTAGGAAAGTGGTTAACGTAACTCTCTGCCCGTCATCAATCCTGAGCGCTGTCAGGATCCTCTTCACTCTTGAAAGCCAATCGTCCGCCTGTGCTGGGGAATTCACCCTGATAAATGTAGGGGGATGAAAATCCATAAACCGCTTCATTTGATCATCAGTCGCTCGCTAGTCCACCCGAGCTTCAACACGCTCTCGCATCGCACAAACCCGAACTGGCTCCACTACAGGCCTTGCCTGCCTTACAGGTTGTGCTTGAATCATGGAAAATACCACCTTCGCATCTAGGCGTACGGTTTCTGCAGAAAGAGGAGTTGTGGGCACCTCGGCTGGTGCTGCACTCTCATCCGAACGTTGGGGCTCATACTGCCCAACACCACTCCTTCTCAGCCATATGTGAACAAGATATCAATAATCAACCTCCAATTCAAAATGACAAACATACTGAATACACACGCGCACATTCCTAGTGGACATTCTTGAGTTCAATTATGTTAAAACGGTTCAGACATAAACGTGCTCGCCACCCGACAAAAGAATTCAACCATGAATTCGAAAGCGGAAAACCGAGGGGCCTCTGATACCAAAATGTAATAACCCGACCCGTTAAATAACATATAATAGAAGGTCGGCCAGGGCCCCACATTATATGCCACAAACAGACGGCGGGGTCACAGGTTAATACCATAATACCATCGCACCCTAACCCGGAGCATTATAGCGGAAGTTTATTACTTAAAAGAACTCATCCAACGAATGTCCACAAAATAAATAAATACCCATTTATATATACAACAATAGGAATGTATACAAGCACACCACTCACGGCCTTAAGGCATTACAAGTTTCTCTTTACAAACATATGACTTCATACATCAGCACGCAGGCTGGCCACACATGAAATCCAAATCTTCGCACAGCCTTCGAGGGCCCAACAGCAGCAACAAGGGCTTCAGCCCGCTCCATCCATCAACTTGCAACACCTGCATAAGAACATCCACCCCAAGGGTGATAAACAAAGCAACGGTAAGCTTCCAGTTGACCAATTATAACGACCCTACCCCTTACCCGGGGCAGTGGTTCCTTCCCTGCATGCATTCCAGTCTCAACACATATATATCAATACACAATATCATCACAAACGCCGGCCTTCGTGCCATATGCTCCGTACACTCAGGGCACGCTTACGGTGTATCGGAACATCCTTCGTACACCACCGACTAGAGGTTCTTAAATTGTTGACAATGGAGCATAGTCTACTACAGCGCGCAGACTGGATACCCTATCTCCCATCCCATTTAGAGGTAGTAACCTCACGTCAAAACTTGAGCATCATCGATCGGTATGCCGGGAAGGCCCGCAAACCCCAATTTGCAATACTCCCAAACGACCGCTGACAACGATCTTACCACTGAACTTGTTGGGTGGCCTACCCACTCTGAGGTTCTTAACTTGTTGGCCATGGGCATCAGCCGCCAAATCCCTATTAGAGACCTCACAACCAGCCACTCAGAGGTGCTCGCTTACACAATCCGATCATTGAACTTGGTAGGTGGCCTACCCACTCAGAGGTTATCACATCCCTCTCTCAACACCGGCATATAGTGCCGCTTTCCAATCCATCATACGGCTCGTACCGAGCATACATACAAAGGAGCTATGCAAAGCTTCCTTACCACACTTCACAAGCATCCTCACATGCTTCACAAGCTATTTGTTGTATAAAGGGAGTCTTATCTGGATCGCAGCATCACAAATCCAAACTATACATCCAGTTGGGCTTCACACAACATGCCTATTCCGTAATACACCCAGATCTAAATGTAGACTCAACCACTGGAATCACTTACGCTCTTCCATCTTTTGATGGAGGATTCCATAGATATACATGCATAAAAAAATGGGAATCACCTGCCCAAGGAAGAAAGATCGTTACCCTTGACGATCACTTTGGTGCCATGAAAGAACTAGTCAGATAGAAATCACCGCAGCGGCCTTGCCTCTGCAATGCATAACTCAGCTCTCGATTTGGACCGCTGCCGCTCCACCGGCGGAAAGAAAGCTTCTCCTTCTTCCTTCCTTGCTCCCCTCTCTCTCTCTCTTCTCTTTAGAAAGAGAATGGACATCATAAGAATGAGATATTCATCTCCATTCTCAGCCTTAAAATAGTAGGGAGGAACTTGGACAACAGGATCCAAATAGAAGGGAACGAACGGCCTCGATCCTCTTTGAAAAGCATCTTTATAGAGCCTATACGGCTTGTGACACGCCCGTTTCACAGGCCGTGTTCCTTGAGCGGCTATAGAACCGAATCAATTTGGATCAGAACACGGGCTACGACACGCCCGTATCACTCCCTGACACGCCCGTGTCAACCAGTACATGGCCTTGTGACTGGCCGTGTCACCCCATCAACACAGGACCAAATCACCCGAGAAGAACACGGCTAAGGCACACGCCTGTGTCCTTGGCCATGTGCCAAACACGCCCCTATTACATGCCCATGTCACAGGCCGTGTATCACACTCAACGCCATGCCACTCAACGCCACTCAACGCCGCCCGGTAACCAACCCGAGCAGGACACGACATGGGATACGCCCGTGTCCAAGACCACATCACCTCTCGACGATCGTCGACCGTGCTATCTCGAGAAATCGACTCGGCGCACACTTTAAAATACACGCTCTGGTACATGCCCGTGTCCCAGGTGGTGTGCACTGGACATGCCCTGGGACACGCCTGTGTCCCAGGCCGTGTCACCCAGCCTGACCCCATTTTGGGATTTATGGTTTTTTGGGTTTTTGCGGTGTTACACCGTATCGGACTAAGAGTGAAGAAAGCGGTGAAAGGCATCCAACTCATGTACAGTAAGAGAGGAGGAAGCTGAAGACTGGGACTCATTATAGACATCACTAGTGTAAGCATCATCATGAGAGCGGTAGCCACTATGCCATCCCCCCCCCCCCCCACGGCAAGGTCCATGACCCCGACCATGACCACGACCAGAAGGAGCCAAATGCGGATGAAGTTTTAAGAATGCATCCCGAGAGTGTCCCGGTAGACCACAATAATTGCAGATGGGCACAGAGGATGCAGGAGTAGGGATGAGGCCACGTCCAACACTCATCAAGGCATAATGATCTGGAGGAGGAGTCATAACACTGAGAGACTTGCGGCAGTCTTCATCACCCAGAATCAAGTTGAACGCCTCTCGAAGGGAGGGATGAGGAGAACGATGGAGAACAAGAGTCCGGGCCACATAAAATTCCATATTCAATCCCATAAAGAATACATGAAGGCGGAAGCGGTCCTCTCGTTACTTTAACAGGACGGCATCTGCAGTACATGCTGGAGTGAAGTGAGAAAAGTAGTCCAATTCTTGATACAAGCGCTCAAACTCTGAGAAGAAAGATTAGGCAGACATCGACCCTTGACGCAACTCCAAAATTCGGCGAGTGAGCTCATACACCAGCGTGGAACTACCAATCTGAGAGTAAGTTTCACGAGCACGAGTCCAAATCTCGAATGCATAGTCAATCAGCATAAAGCTCCGATAAACCTTGGGTGACATCGAATGCAGGAGCTAAGACACAACACGAGAGTTGTCAGAATCCCAGTACTTCTAGGAGAGGGAAGTCACCGGAGGCTCCATAATCGACCCATCGATATAGCCAAACATCTGTTAACTACGGATGACATGTTGAGAAGCACGAGACCATTTCAGGTAATTCGTGTCATCCTGAGGAACCGTGGTAATCTTAAAGGAGCTATAATGGCTATGGGGCCGCTGAGGCTCAACCATCCGAGGTTAGATCAGGCCCTGAGAAGAAACTGATGAATCTATACATGAGCAGGACACCTTATTCTATCATAAATATCAGTAGAATAGTTAGCAGTATAGGAGCAGAACAGGAGCAGGACAGCGGTCAGACATCGGCATGGGAGCAGGACAGCAGCACGAGAGAAGAACAACGGAGCTGTAGCAAGACACCTTCTGTCGGACAGGCAATGACACAGGCACAGGACAGCAACACGGTTATTTTTCATGAAGGGAAGGCAGACTGCTTCATGGAGGAATGGTTGCGGCATTCCACTCAGAAGACGATAGGGTTGCCGCCCGGCATCGCGAAGACGGAAAGTCGCGCGATGATGACGGGCGACGATGAGTTACTGGAGAAGTGCTATGGGATACGGTAAGCACGACGATGAGACGCTATAAGAAGTGTGATGCCGACGGGAGACGGGCGACGATGAGTTTTGGCGGGAGACGGGCGATCCGATCGATCGCTAGGGCACGGGTTTGTCTTCCTCTGATACCAAGTAGAGAGGAAAACCGAAAATATTATTAATCTGCTTAAGCAAGTTCCGTACTCATATATATATACTCGAATAAAAAAACCTAAAACAAAGAAAAAGACAAGATTACCCCGACAAGGGGAAACATGACTTGAACATAACATTTCATAACTCAACTCCCAGATCTTGGGGAACCACTATAAATTGTTGTATGTTATTGTGTTTTAGTTTCCTGTTCTTAATTTGCCGATAATCTTCTTCGAATTAAGAAAGTAACAATTAATCTACAAGCCACTTATTCGCACCACCTTAGGTGAGTTTGACTGCCACTTTAACAAACTATCAAGTGGTATCAAAGGAATGTTGGTCAAAAAGTACTTAATAATCTGACCTGAATCCTATAAAGGTAGTCTAGCCTTTCACCATGTCTTCTAGTGAGCCTCATAAAGAGATGAGCTCAATGAAACTTCTCATATGCAGAAAAAAGAAATGTCATATGAAAGCAGAGGGTGAAACTGTTCATAGAAAATTAATACCCTAGGATCTACATCACCGTAGAAGAGAGACATTTCATTCCCATGAAGGCCTCCAACATTGATTCAAATCTGAAAGTTTCCAAGAGATATGCTGACATGAATAAGGATGAGATTTTGCTGACAACTATGGATTTTTAGAGATTAACGGTTTGATAGTCTAGTCAGACGGCTAGCTGTCTGGGCCATCTGGCGCTTAGTCCAGCGGTCTGGTTGTCTGGTGGCCTTTGCAGTTACGATCTGGTGGTTAGCTGCAGCAACGGTCCGGATGTTAACTGCTGCTGCGGTCATGCAACAGACATTGGCGATTTGGAGGCTAGACTAGCGGTCTAGCGGTGGCGGTCTGGCGGCTAGCAGGCAGTCTGACAGCTAGCAGTAGCAGATACTTATTTAGTCTCACATCTCTTATTGTATTCTCTCATCTCTCCCATTTTCTAAAAATATGTGGGCATACCTATGTATTGTTTATATTTTTGGAGTAATAAAATTTGCGGTTTATTTACTTCTTGTCGTTTACTCGCTCTATATTTTCACATGGTATCAAAGTGAGGTTCCGATCCTTTGCTCCAATTAGATTGTGGTTTGTTTGTCTACCCGCGCCGACATCCTCTGGTTTACTTCCCATGCCGACTTATTCTGGTTCCCTCCCTTCGCTCCCTTGTTTGCCGCTCTCGTCCGATTTCTTTGTTGCACGTGTTCTATTCGCGCGGCTTCATTTGCTTAGTCATGTTTCTTTGCAGCTTCTCTTCTGTTCACTACTTCTCTTCCCTCTGTTGCGAGTTCTGCATTTTGGTCGCGGCATCTTCCTTGTCGCTGGTGTGTTGTCACCATGACCGTGCGGACTCTTCCTCTTCTCTCTTTCTTCTCTTCTTTTTCTTCTGCTTCACGCGACTTCTTTCCTTTTTCGCGCGGTTTCTTTGTTGTCCTGCTTTGGCTTTTCTTCTCGTTCCATCTTCTCTTGTCGTTATGGCTTCTATAGCCGCGGTGCGTTCCACATCTTGGTCTTGACCTCTTCTCTTGACGATGGTGTGTTGTCCCCGTGACCGTGTGGACTTCCCACGCAGTTTGTTCGATGCTTGGTCGTTGCGTCTTCTCTTCTTGCGGTGGTTACTTTCTCTACACGCGCGGCCTCTTCTTAGTTTTTTTGGTGACTAGTTTTTTCTACGAGATGTTTATTTCCGGCTTCTCGTCAAACCATGCATTTTAAGTTTCTGCAGGTCTTTTTCTAGTGGTCGCTTTCTTTCTGCGACTAGTTTGTCGGTCTGTTCTTGTCCAGCTTGTTCCTATCCGTGCGATTAGTCCATTCTGGTTTCTTTCCCCTTGAAGATGGTTTCTCTTCTATTCTCTACAGCTCGTGCTCTTATGGTCTCCTCTGATAAGTGGTTTATTGACTCTGGTGCAACTTTTCACATGACCGACAACTCTCATTTATTCTCCTCCTTAAAGAATCAGAACAGGATGTCTCTTGTTATTATTGCATATGGGACTTCTTCTCCTGTTTGTGGTGTTAGCACTATGAATCTCTCTCCGTCTTTGTTGCTTGAGTACACTCTCTTTGTTACTTGAGGACACTTCTGCTCTTGCACGGTTACTTTTACTATCACCACTTCTTCCTTCTCTGATTCTTTCTCAAAAGCTACGATTGACCAAGACATTGCTCTTTCTGCTTCTTCATTCCTTCAGCAATGACATCGTCGTGTTGGCTATCCTCCTTCTCGCCTCATTCAACAACTTTTCCCAGAACTTCCTTCAGAGGATATACCTTTGACTTGTGAAGCCTGTCAGTTTGGTAAACATCATCGCTCATCTTTTCCATCATGAATGGGACGTAGTTCCTCGCGTCCTTTTGAACTAGTCCATTCTGACATCTGGGGTCCTTCTCCTACTGCCACTGTTGGTAGAGGAAGCTTATACTTTATTACATTCATTGATGACTTCTCAAGGTGTACTTGGGTGTATCTCTTGAAAGATCGATCTGAGTTGTATTCTGTGCTTGTTGTTTTTTATAATGAGATATCTACACAGTTTTGTGTGCCTATTCAGGTTATTCATACTGATAATGCTAAGGAATACGTCAGCCATCAGTTTTATGATTTCTGTGCGAGCTAGGGTTTGATTCATCAAAGTACTTGTCCTTATACCTCTCAACAGAATGGCATTGCTTAACGCAAGAATCACCACCTTTTGGATGTTGCTCACAACATTTCCTTACAAATGAATGTCCCTCGGTCTTATTGGGGTCATGCAGTTCTCCTCTCTAGCTATCTCATCAATCGTATTCCCCCGTCTATTCTTTAGGGAAAAACTCCAATTTCTATTTTATATATCGAGGCCAAGCCATTTCCTTTACCTCTTAAATTTTTTGGATGTACGGCGTTTGTTCACATACCTTCTCCTGGTCATGACAAAATTTCTCTTCGTTCAATTAAATGCATATTTCTTGGTTATTGTCCAACTCACAAGGGCTATTGTTGTTATGATCCTCTTCTGTGCAAACAGTACGTTATAGCTAATTTTATCTTCTTAAAAAAAACACTGTATTTTTCTCTTACTTCTCTCTTGCCTTCAGATACTTCTTCTTCCCTGACTATTATTTTGGCACCTCTACCGGAGCCAGTTCTTTCCACATCCGCTCCTGTTACCCCGTCTCTTTCTCTAGAGACTGATTCGTTGCCCTTAGAGCCTTTTTTTCCTGTTCCAGGGCCTCTTCTTTTTTCGGACAGTGCATTTCCTCCTCCGGCTAGCAGTGACCTTGATCTTCCCATTGCCCTGTGAAAGGGCGTTCGACAATGCACTCAGCATCCAATTAATGTCGTTGTCTCCTATGCTCAGCTATCCTCGGTTGGTAAGTGCTTTGCTCTTTGCTACTTCTTCTACTATTTTACCAGTTATATATCAAGAGGCTCTTGTCATTCCTCAGTGGAAAGCTGTTATGGATGAAGAAATAAACATGTTAACTAAGAGAGGTACTTGGAGACTTGTAACCCCACCTCAGGGCATTGATGTGGTTGGTTCTCGGTGGGTCTTTATTGTTAAATATATTCCAGATTATTCTGTTGATCGTTATAAGGCGAGGCTCGTTGCCAAAGGATTTACTCAGATATATGGTGTAGACTTTTTTGATACTTTCTCTCCTGTTACTCGGATTTCTACAATACGAGTTCTTTTTTGCTGGCTGTCAACAAAGACTCGAAAATATCTCAGCTAGATGTGAAGAATGCTTTTATTTATGGTGATTTTCAGGAAACAGTCTATATGGAGCAACCTACTGGGTATGTTTCTCAGGGGGAGTCTCTGGTCTGCAAACAGCGAAAGGCTATATATGGTCTTAAGCAAAGTCCCAGAGCTTGGTTTGATAAGTTCAATGAAGTTATTTCTGTTATTGGGTTTGCTCGGAGTACTGAAGATTACTCTCTATTCATTCGAAGATCCTTGGCTGGCCTTGTCAATCTTGCGGTTTATGTGAATGACATTCTACTTACAGGGGATGATAGAAAGAGCATCTTCTTCGGCAAATTGTTACAAAAAATATGGGATCTCCAAAATATTTTTTGGCGATTGAAATATCCAGGAAGTCTGGTTATATAGTTCTATCACAGCGAAAGTATGTCTTGGATCTCTTAAAAGAGATATGTCACATTGGGGCTAAACCTGCTCAGTCTCCAATGGATATTGGAGATGACAAGTGTTGGAGTGAAGACTCACCTTTTCTTGAAGATCTCACTAGGTACAGAATGCTTTTGGGGAAACTCATTTATCTAACAGTCACAAGACCGGATATTTGTTATGATGTGGGAAGAGTGAGTCAGTTTATACAAGCTCTTAAGGGGTGTCATCTTTTGTCGGCTATAAAGATTCTAGAGTATGTGAAAAGAGCTCCAGGGAAAGGTCTTCTGTTTCAGAAATGGGGACATTTCAAGGTTGATGCATACTCAGATGCTAGCTATGCTGATGATAAGGAAGATAGAAAATCTACATCAGGGTTTTGTACCTTTGTTGGAGGAAATATGGTCAGTTGGAAGAGAAGCAGGCTGTAGTGTCCAGGTCACTGAAAAAGCAAAGTATAGGAGCATGGCTCTTACTACATGCAAGCTGAAGTGGTTACAGACACTTATGCTTGATTTTGGAGAGTTTTATAATCATCATCTACCAATGTTCTGTGATAATAATACATTCATATATATCTCGAGGAATCAAGTATTTCATGAGAGAACGAAGCATATTGAGGCGGATTACCAATTTATCAGAGAGGAGATTTTGAATAATCAGATCTGCACTCCGTTTGTTACCTCAGAGAGAGAACAGACAGACTTATTCAGGAATCCAGTTTTCACTTCAGCTAGGCATGTTAGAAACGAACTAAAAACAAGCCGGAACGGGTATAACTGAAATTTATTATCAGAAAAAGGTATCTATTACAAAGGTATGCCCTCCCTTATATAGAATGAAGGAGAGAAGAGAGAATACAAATAAGAGATGTGGGACTAAAAATTTACAGGACTAAGCGGACTATACAGATCAAACCGCACAGACCGCGCGGTTAGACAGAAGGGCTAACCGCACGGCTACCACCAGAGAGAGAGAGAGAGAGAGACCGCCAGAGGAGACCGCCAGGGGAGACCGCCAGACCGTTCGGCAACCAGACAGCAACAGCACAGCAACCAAACCGCTGAGTGAGACCGTCAGACCGCGCGGTCCCCAACTCGCCAAGACAGACCGCCCGGTCACACTTCAACACTCCCCCTCAAGCTGGAGCATATATATCGATCATGCCCAGCTTGTCACAAATATGAAGGAACGAGGCGGATACTGGCTTGGTGAAGATGTCAGCCAGCTCTTTCTCAGAAGTAACAAATGGAGTGCAAATTTGTTCCTTTAAAATCTCTTCACGAATGAAATGACAATCGACCTCAATGTGCTTGGTTCTTTCATGAAAAACTGGATTTTTGGAGATGTATATAGCAGCCTTGTTGTCACAGAACATAGGTAGAGGATGGTTGTAGACCTCTCCTAAATCCAGCATAAGAACCCGAAGCCACTTTAACTCACAAGTGGTCGAGGCCATACTCCGATACTCTGCTTCAGCACTGGACCTGGAGACAACAGACTGCTTCTTGCTCTTCCAGCTTACCAGATTTCCCCCAACAAAAGTGCAGAAACCGGAGGTAGACTTGCGATCCCCTTTGTCATCAGCGTAACTCGCATCTGAGTATGCTTCAACCCTCAGATGACCATTCTTCTGAAAGAGCAATCCTTTCCCAGGGGCTGCTTTGACGTACTCCAAGATCCGCAAGGCGGACTGTAGATGGCACTCCCTGGGTGCTTGCATGAATTGACTCACCTTGCCCACCGCATAGGAAATGTCGGGCCTGGTCACGGTGAGGTATATGAGCTTACCAACAAGTCGCCTGTACCGCGTAGTATCCGAAAGAAGAGGCGAATCATCTGTCCAGGTTTTGTCTTCTCCAACAGCCATGGGACACCGGGCAGGTTCAACCCCAGTCAATCCTGCTTCTTTTAAAAGATCAAGGGCATACTTACGCTGAGAGAGGACTAAGGAGTTGGGCTTCCGAGAGATTTCGATCCCCAAAAAGTACTTCGGAGAGCCCATGTCTTTCGTGACTAGATGTTGACGAAGGTGCCGCTTTGTCAAGGCTACCCCTTCCTGATCATCGCCAGTGAGAAGAATGCCATCAACATAAACTGCAAGAACCACCAGTCCCGAGGAGGTTTTGCGAACAAATAGAGAGTGATCAGCAGAGCTGCGCACAAAACCAACGGCCGCCACGATGCCGCTGAACTTGTCAAACCAAGCTCGAGGGCTCTGCTTGAGGCCATAGATTGCCTTCTGCAGCCGGCATACTCGTGTCTCCCCCTGAGCAACATACCCAGGAGGTTGCTCCATGTAGATGGCCTCCTGAAGATCACCGTAAAGAAAGGCATTCTTTACATCCAGCTGGGAAATTGGCCAGTCTTTATTGACCGCCACAGAGAGAAGAACCCGTATAGTGCTGAGACGAGCCACGGGAGAGAAGGTGTCAAAGTAATCAACTCCATAGGTCTGAGTAAAGCCCTTAGCAACAAGGCGAGCTTTATAACGGTCCACAGTGCCATCCGGGGAAAATTTCACCACAAAGACCCAGCGACAGCCAACGACATCAGTACCGAAGGGAGGAGGAACAAGAGTCCAGGTACCCCGCTCCGTTAGGGTGGCCATTTCCTCATCCATGGCCATCTTCCAGTGAGGAATAGCAAGGGCCTCCTGGTAAGAGCGGGGCGTGGCAGTGGCAGAGATAGCTAGAGCAAAGGCCCTGTGAGAAGGGGTAAGACGATCATACGAAACAACGGCAGTAAGGGGGTGTAGGGTACACGTCCGCACCCCTTTGCGAAGAGCTACATGAAGATCCAGGTCAGCAAGTTCCTCGGCATCCGAAGCATCCGTGGCAGAGAGAGCTGGCCCGGGAGTAGAGAGCGACGGTGGCGGAGATGCGGGAGACGGTGGTGGAGAAGAGAGAGACGGCGGCGGAGTGGGAGGAGTGGACGGAGATGGAGTAGGGGTGAATATCGTAGTAGGAAACGAGGGAACACAGGGAACAGCAGGAGAATCAGAAGATGGGAGAGGAGGAGAGGAGTCAGCCGAGAAGTAGGAGGTATTCTCGAAGAAGGTGACGTCAGCAGAAACGAACTGCTTACGAAGGATGGGATCAAAGCAACAATACCCTTTCTGAGTGGTGGAGTATCCCAGAAAGATACATTTGGTGGAGCGAGGGGATAGCTTATCACGGGTGGCAGAGGGGGCATGCACAAAAGCAGTGCATCCAAATATTTGGAGAGGGAGGGGAAACGGCTCCTTGCCCGGATACAAAATGGAGAATGGGGTTTTTCCGTGAAGAACGGTGGAGGGAATGCGATTGATGAGGTAACAGGCAAGGAGAACAGCATAGCCCCAATAGGAGCGAGGAACATGCATCTGGGTCATCAAGGAACGAGCGACATCAAGGAGATGACGGTTTTTGCGTTCTGCCACACCATTTTGTTGTGAAGTATAGACACAACTAGTTTGATGAATAATCCCATATTGCATGCAGAAGACAGAGAAATCATGACTGAGATATTCTTTGGCATTATCAGATCGAAGAACTTTAATAGAAACATCAAACTGAGTCTTGATCATGAGATAGAAGGATGTCCAGACAGAGAATAATTCGGAGCGATCTTTTAACAGATATACCCACGTACAGCGAGAGAAATCATCAATGAATGTGACAAAATATGAACTACCCCGACCAACGGTAGGAGTAGGAGAAGGACTCCAAATATCGGAGTGGATGAGATCAAACGGACGGGTGGATCCACGAACGTGCTTTGGAGGGAAGGAGGAGCGGTGATGCTTGCCAAGCTGACAGGCCTCACAGTTGAGCGGAGGACTTTGTGGAGGAAGGTGGGGCAGAAGTTGACGAAGAAGATGAGGAGGAGCATGACCCAGGCGGAGATGCCATTGGAGAAGATCTGTGGAGGTGGATGAGAAGGTGGAGAAAGCGGAAATGTTGTCCAGGAAGTATAGGCCGCCACTCTCAGTCCCAGTAGCAATCGTCCGCTGGGAGGCCGGATCCTGAAAAGAGCAATTAGTAGAAGTAAAAGTAACAGAACATTGTAATTGCTTGCATAGAGAGGTAACAGATAATAAGTTGCATGGGAACTTGGGCACGTAGAGAGTATCCTCCAAACGAAGAGACGGAGAGACACGGACTATTCCCGTCCCATGAACCGACGATGAAGAGCCGTCAGCGAGAGTAACCGGGGGCAACCGACCATGTGTTTCTAGGAGAGAAAAACACTGGGGATTGCCGGTCATATGATTAGTAGCACCGGTGTCGATCAGCCATTTCCCTTGAGTAACAACGTGGGCACTACCAGAAGACGTGACCACCGAGGCGAGCGGCTCGGAGGAGTATATGGAATCCATGACAGGAGGAACAAAAGAACTGCAGCGGTCACGGTGACAGCACACCAGCGGCAAGAAGGGCCACGACCAAGATGTAGAGCAAGGCAAAAGGGAAGCACAAGCCGCGCGACACAATAGGAGGTCGCGCCGACTAACAAGCAGGAGCGGCTAAAGGAAGAGCCGCACAGAGGAAAAACAAGCCGCTGCGACTAAGAGACAGGTCGCGGGGACAAGAGAGGGCGGCGAAGGAAGAAGGGCAGAGAGGCCGCCTAAACAAGGAAGAACACACGCGAACAGAGAGAAATCGCGCGGATAGGAAGAAAAGATCTGCAGCGGTCACGATGGCAGACACCAGCGGCCAGAAAAGCCACGACCAAGCCGCAGAACCAAACAGGAGGAGAGAAGTCGGGCGGCTAGCAGACAGACCGCGCGAACAGAAGAGGAGGATATCAGGAGACAGGTCGCAAAAGGCAACCAAGGCAAAAGAGGCCGCGGAGACAGGTCGCGGCGACTAGAGAAGAGAAGGAGGGAGCGGCGACTAGAAGAGGTCGCAAGAAGCAAGCAACAGAAACAGGCCGCGAGAAAAACAAGCGGAAGAAACAAGCCGCGGAAACAGGCCGCGAGAAGAGGAAGAAAGCCGCGCGAACAGGGCGGACAGAATCAGGAGCCAATGACCGATGGCTCTGATACCATGTTAGAAACGAACTAAAAACAAGCCGGAACGGGTATAACTGAAATTTATTATCAGAAAAAGGTATCTATTACAAAGGTATGCCCTCCCTTATATAGAATGGAGGAGAGAAGAGAGAATACAAATAAGAGATGTGGGACTAAAAATTTACAGGACTAAGCGGACTATACAGATCAAACCGCACAGACCGCGCGGTTAGACAGAAGGGCTAACCGCACGGCTACCACCAGAGAGAGAGAGAGAGAGAGACCGCCAGAGGAGACCGCCAGGGGAGACCGCCAGACCGTTCGGCAACCAGACAGCAACAGCACAACAACCAAACCGCTGAGTGAGACCGTCAGACCGCGCGGTCCCCAACTCGCCAAGACAGACCGCCCGGTCATACTTCAACAAGACTTATTCAGGAATCCAGTTTTCACTTCAGATATTTGTAGCAAGCTAGGCATGATTGACATATACACACCAGCTTGAGGGGGAGTGTTAGAGATTGGCGGTTTGATATCTAATCGTGTGGCTAGCTGTTCGGGCGGTCTGGCGGTTAGTGCAACGGTCTGGTTGTCTGTTAGCCTTAGTAGTTGCGGTCTAGTTGTTAGTCGTAGCAGCGGTCTGGATGTTAACCGTTTCTGCAGTCAGGCAACAGACATTGGCGGTTTGGATTCTAGACTTGCGGTCTAGCGGCAAGCTATGGCGGTCTAGGGGCTTGTAGGCGGTCTGGAGGCTAGCAGACGGTCTGGCGGCTAGCAGTAGCGGATACTTATTTAGTCCAACATTTCTTACTGTATTCTCTCATCTCCCCCATTTTCTATAAATATGGGGGCATACCTATGTATAGTTTATCTTTTTGGAGCAATAAAATTTTCGGTTTATTTACTTCTTGTCGTTTTCTCCCTCTATTTTCACATGGATGAAAGAGCATAAAATATCATAGTCAGTACAATTGATGACTCTACCTTTCAGAATTTGGTCCACTGCAAAATGGCAGAGTAAATCCGGGACACTCTCATAGTGTACATGGAGGGAACAAAAGAGGTAAGGAATGATAGAAAATTCCACCTCAATTAGGAATTGAGTCATTCAGGCGGAACAACAAGGACAACATAGTTAATTGCTATGAAAGGCTCTTCAAGATAATGAATGAGCTAAGGACATATGGCAGGGTCTTTTCTTATTATGAGCATAATGATAAGTTCCTATGATCTCTCACTATGGATTGGGAAAACAAGATTTGTTCCATGAGAGAGATGGGCAATCTGTCCAACATTCCTCCCCATACTCTATATGAGAAGATGCTCTCTTATGAGATGCAGCTAAATGCAAGGAAAGAGGAGGAAACTGCTATCAGGTCACTTCAGAGGGAAAAGACAGTGGCCCTCAAGGCTGAAGGGTCAAGGAAGAACAAAGAGAGAATCCTCTCTCCTCCTAGGAATGTTGCTGAGTCAGAATCTTCTGATGAACCCAGCACATCAGATGCTGACATGTCAGATGGGGAGCTTGCTTCTTTCTCTAGGCAGTTCAAGAAAATGATGAAGAGGAAGCAATGGAAGAGCAAACCTTCCTGCTCTTCAAACTACAAGAAGGACTAAAAAAATCTGACAAGGATCAGAAAATTCCCAAAGGGGACAGGTATGCTTCTAACTCTAAAAAACATATTTCTTCTAACCTTATTTGTTATTATTGCAAACATGCAATAACACTGGGCATGTCATTGATGACTAACCAGTCAAGAGAAAGGATAAAAAGGATGTTGTCAACTGAAAACATCACCACAAGGGCAGAAAGTCTGAAAAGACATTCATTGAAAAGAAGGAGAAGAGTTGGAGTCAAAGTGACTCAGACTCTTCTGAATCTGAAGATGAAGAAGAAGCCTACATTGGGATATATGCTGCTACTGAAGAAGATGTCCATCCTGCTGTCATGATAGGAATTAGAGATCCTTTGTGTTGGAACAACCCCGGTTGTGGATTTGGGCAAGGATACACTTCATCAAAGAGAGCATGGATCTGACTAAAGATTACAAAAGAATCAGGCAATGATCAAACTGCGTTCAACGATAGTTGAACTGAGTTCGACGAACGTCGAACTCAGATCGACGATCTGCAGGCCAACTCAGCTCGACGTTCAAATATATCTAAACAAAGTCAGCTCAACGATTCTACAATAAAGTGAGCTCGACGACTCAAGCCTTGAACTCAGCTCGACGATCACCAAAGAATTGAAGAACAGCCAAGTCAAGTCGACGATCTCTGAACCCAGCTCGACGCATCGTCGAACCCAGTTCGACGATCGTCCATCTCAGGTCGACGATTTGCCAAGGAATTGATAAAAGCTAAAGTACTCTTCAACGGTCAGATTCCCTGACATTTATGTCAGCATTCAACCAAAGAGCCGTTGCCAGCTATCAATGCAAAGTCACTATGGGAAAGGAAAAGGATTAAAAGCTGAATAGTTGTCATGAGTTCCGAGAATGGAATAAAATAATGCTCACAAGATTTGAGAATTTAAAATCAATTCATTATATATATACATTCCGGCTTCCAGTCAAAATATACACAAGACACACACAGGACAACAACATATTTTCATATATACAAGAACAACACAACAGCTCTCATCAATCCTCATCAGAGAGCCTTTTGTTCACAGCAAGAAGAAGAAGGAGTCTCCTCCTTCAGTCTCATACAGGCTTCAAGAGCAACAAACAATCTGAATCTTCAGATTGATCTGCTACCAGAAGACCTACCACACCCCAAGAACAAAGTTTCTTCATCCTGAACCAACTCCAAACTTCAGGGGGAGCTTTGACAATCAAGAATCCACTAGTCTTCTCTCAGAGCTTGAGAGAGAGAGAAGAACACTTTTCACCTTTTTGTTTTACTCTTTTTCCCACCTTGTACAGGGTTATAACTCCCTTCAAAAGTTAAGTGTTGGTGTTAGGGCACCTTATCAAAAACCCTTTGGTGTGAGGGCACCTGATCAAAAACCTTATGGTGTGGGGCACCTTATCAAAAACCCATTGGTGCCCAGGACACCTGATCAACTATTCCTGCTAGTGGATTCCTACCAGGGGTGGTAGAAGAGTGGATGTACCCAGTTGAGGGGAACCACTATATTTTCTGTGTCTTCTGTGTTTTTAATTTCCTTTACTTTTGCTGCTTTATTTTCTGCATATTATGCTGTGTATGAAAAATATCTAGAATAAGGTGTAGGTCTCACTTTCAATTGGTATCAGAGCCAGGTTGGTTAAAACCACAGGCTAACACCTGAACCAAAAAGATCCAACAGATCTTACTTCATTCTAGAATTTTTTTCACTCATGGCAGAACTTCCTATGTGCAACCTCAATACATTTGCACTATGGCAGTCAAAGATAAAATGTTATATGAAGTTATTTGATGAAAGCATTTTTGATGTTATAATGACAGGTCCTATAGCACCCACAGCATCAAACAAAGATGCACAAAAGTTACTTAAGGATGCTGATGCTAGAGCAATGAACATCTTGGCACAATCCATGCCAGATGACATTTTTGAAGATCTGATGCACTGCACCACAGCCAAGGAGCTATGGCAATCCCTCATCAAGATGGCTGCAGAATCAAGTAAAGAAGAATCAGCATCTGAATCTTCACCAAAATCAAACACAGATGAACCACAATATGATTCATCTTATTTAAGTGATGAAGAAGATGTTGCTGATGAAGTAGCCTTCTGCTTAAAGGCCATAAATGCATCAAACAACAAGGAAAAGCCTGAATCAGAACTTAGAAAATATCAGGTGATATCCCATACTAACTACATTTCAAAATATCCTAAATCACTTTCTAACGTGGATGCAACTAAACCTAAAGAAAATATGAATTTCCTTAAAAGTCTACTCCCATTCGTCATCAATCCACATGCAGACCACACTCATTTTAAGGAAACAATAAGAAAACCTTCAAGAGAAATATTAAGAAAATTCAACAACATTGATTTTGTTTTTCAAAAGTTTTCTCAAATTTTTCAAACATACATGAAATATTTTTTGAAAAATTTATTTAATAAACCAATAAAACCTCATTACATTTATGGTCTGAAAATTTTCCTTTTTGATGAATCTTAGATCTCAAAGAGGCATAGTAAGATAATTCTACATCCTTACAGATTTTTCACAAAATTATCTACACTAAAACTCAACACAGACTTGATCCAGTGGATCATCACACCGTGTTGAAGTTTTTTTGTGATAAAGTGATTCTATAGGAAGGGAATTATCAGACAGTGCCTTTCTGATTTTAAAGATTTTCTTCAAAATCTTTTTCAGATAATCCTAATGAGTGCTGTGCTCATTAAATTGCATTCCCCTGCCGTCCTCTCTGCCCTCACTCTTTTCTTCTTCAAGATTTGCTTCATTCATTTGTTCATGCACAAAAGCAAAAACTGCATCCCTTCTTGTTCCCTTTGCACTTGATCTGTTTTCTGTTTTGCAGGATCACAGACTCAAAATTTCCAACATGAAGAGATGATCAAGAACAGGGCCAAACTTTACAAAACATTCATAAAAGTATGAAGTGTACCCTAACCCAAATAGGGGGAGATTGTTGGAACAACCCCGGTTGTGGATTTGGGCAAGGATACACTTCATCAAAGAGAGCATGGATCTGACTAAAGATTACAAAAGAATCAGGCAATGATCAAACTGCGTTCAACGAAAGTTGAACTGAGTTCGACGAACGTCGAACTCAGATCGACGATCTGCAGGCCAACTCAGCTCGACGTTCAAATATATCTAAACAAAGTCAGCTCAACGATTCTACAATAAAGTGAGCTCGACGACTCAAGCCTTGAACTCAGCTCGACGATCACCAAAGAATTGAAGAACAGCCAAGTCAGGTCGACAATCTCTGAACCCAGCTCGACGCATCGTCGAACCCAGTTCGACGATCGTCCATCTCAGGTCAACGATTTGCCAAGGAATTGATAAAAGCTAAAGTACTCTTCAACGGTCAGATTCCCTGACATTTATGTCAGCATTCAACCAAAGAGCCGTTGCCAGCTATCAATGCAAAGTCACTATGGGAAAGGAAAAGGATTAAAAGCTGAATAGTTGTCATGAGTTCCGAGAATGGAATAAAATAATGCTCACAAGATTTGAGAATTTAAAATCAATTCATTATATATATACATTCTGGCTTCCAGTCAAAATATACACAAGACACACACAGGACAACAACATATTTTCATATATACAAGAACAACACAACAGCTCTCATCAATCCTCATCAGAGAGCCTTTTGTTCACAGCAAGAAGAAGAAGGAGTCTCCTCCTTCAGTCTCATACAGGCTTCAAGAGCAACAAACAATCTGAATCTTCAGATTGATCTGCTACCAGAAGACCTACCACACCCCAAGAACAAAGTTTCTTCATCCTGAACCAACTCCAAACTTCAGGGGGAGCTTTGACAATCAAGAATCCACTAGTCTTCTCTCAGAGCTTGAGAGAGAGAGAAGAACACTTTTCACCTTTTTGTTTTACTCTTTTTCCCACCTTGTACAGGGTTATAACTCCCTTCAAAAGTTAAGTGTTGGTGTTAGGGCACCTTATCAAAAACCCTTTGGTGTGAGGGCACCTGATCAAAAACCTTATGGTGTGGGGCACCTTATCAAAAACCCATTGGTGCCCAGGACACCTGATCAACTATTCCTGCTAGTGGATTCCTACCAGGGGTGGTAGAAGAGTGGATGTACCCAGTTGAGGGGAACCACTATATTTTCTGTGTCTTCTGTGTTTTTAATTTCCTTTACTTTTGCTGCTTTATTTTCTGCATATTATGCTGTGTATGAAAAATATCTAGAATAAGGTGTAGGTCTCACTTTCACTTTGTCACATAAAGAAAGTGACAATGAGGAAGAAGATGAAGAAGAAGATGGATGTTGTGGCTTAATGTCCATGACTGAAGATAATCAAGATGAATATTATCATGTTAAGGTAATTATTTTTAACATGTCTTCTTCAGATTAAGAGTATGAAATCTGCCCAGATTTTGAAGTATCCCCTTCATCTAATGATGAGGATGGATCAGAATCTCAATAGAATATAAATTAATTGATTGACAGATATGATGTACTCTTGGAATCTCTGAAGAAGAGTAGGAGGTTTGTTAAGAGGCAAGCTGAAGAGATTGCTTCTCTGTAGTAGGCTAAATCTGTGCAATCTAAGTCAGCTTCCCAACTAGCTCAGATGAGTAGAGAAAAAATCCAGCTGAAAGTAATCACTATCATCCAACTCAGAACAATAGGTCAGAAGTGAAACATCATTAAGGATCTTGAAGAGAAGCTCCTATTATGGGTCGGAAGCCTGGTGATGTGAGCTAGTGTTAAGAGCTTATATCAAGGAGGTCGGGTGATCAAGCCCCCGCCTCAACATCCCGCCTCACCGAGAACACATGTGGAGATGGATTGGGGTGCGTATGGGCCCCGCGGACCCATATTGTGCCGTCGGATAGAAAGGGCGGGACTCTGGATCAATTATGAGCAGCTCCTAGGCCTCCGACCCATAACAACAAAATTGAAAGGCTTTATGGATCGGTAGAAAACCCAAGCCAAACTTTTAATCGCAGAACACCCCCTAAAAGCACACCAAAACTCGCAAACCGCACACCGACGTCCACTATCCTCACACCGACTTGGTAGACTTTATGGATCATAACCCTTCTCCCCTTACCATGCCCTCTAAACGCACACCAAAATAACTTCGATTAAATTTGGGGCGTTACAATTCTCTGCTCCTTAAAGAAATTTTGTCCCGAAATTTAAAATACGAATAACGAAATGAAATTCGTCATACATGAGTAAAATAGATCGGGGTACTCCTCGCGCATGACCTCTTCTTGCTACCAAGATAGCTACTCACGGCCACAATTTTTCTAACGAACTCTCACCATCTTGATGGATTTATCTGCAACTATCGTATCCCGCTATTGACGATACAAATCAGCGTCATCTTGGTAGATAGGTCCCTATCCACAGACACACTAACGACCTCCAACACGGAATCGGTCTCTCTCACCGCCTTCTTTAACACAGAACTGTGGAAGACATTGTGCAATCCACTCAACTCCGTCGAAAAAGCAAGTCGGTTAGCTGTCTCGCCGATGCACTCAGTGATCTCGAATTACTCTAAATACATGGGACTCAACTTCTTCAAGCGTCAAACTCTCGACACTCACTTGAAAGGTTTTATCTTCAAGTACACCCAATCTCCAACCGTAAACTCCCTATTCTAGTGTTTGGCATTGTAATACTTCGCTTGACGATCTTGGGCAATCAACAACCGCTCTCGAATAATCCGTATGGACTCATTCGCCTCCTCAACATCTTTGCATTTCAACAGCTTAGTATCACCGGTCTCTGCTAATGCTAAAGAAGTATGACACATTCTACCATATAGCGCTTCGAACGGAGCCATCTGAATACTTGTCTCATAACTATTATTATAGGCGAACTCTACCATGAATAGATGATCTTTCAAATGTTGTACGAAATCCAAAACGCACATACGCAGCATATCCCCCATCGTTCGATTTGTCCTCTTGGTCTGTCCATCCGTCTGTGGAGGGAAGGCAGTGCTAAACTTGAGCTTCGTGCCCAGTAAACGATGAAAATGCCTCCAAATGCCGGACGTAAACCGTCCATCACGGTCGCTAACAATACTGATGGTTAAAACGCCGGCTTCTTTTTTATTTTATTTTAAGATGAGCGGGATTTTATTTTATAAAGAAAAAGAAGAGCGTTTTGTTTTATTAGAAACCGAGTTTTAACGAGAGGGAGGCAAGTGCACCTATCGCGTGTAGTACAGGATATTCCCATATGGAATATCGGGGTCGTATTGTTCTCGGGTCCGACTTAGCTATATCTACTCTTTCCATGAAAGCCTATTATTCTACTGATAATATCTTAGTTTGGTTTAGAAATATAAAAATGCATAATAATAATAAGCATAAAAAGAAAGCAGGAAAAAATGCAGTAAATAAGTGCGGAAGTCCGACGAAGAACTCGGCGTGACGATATCAAAAGAGAATTTGAACTAAAATAACTTTTAATAAAAAGAGATCCTAATTTTCAAATTAATTAAGGCGGAGACTCGGCCATGGAGGTTCCTTAGATATGAGCTAACCTTGGTTTAGGGATATCGCTCACCTAAACGCTAAGACTATTCGACCGATCGCTAGACCGACGAAGGATTCCTCTTAATGCCCGCATTACGCTGAGAACCCCACTATTGGGTGGGGAACCCAATCCGGTAGAGTCGCGCGCCTCCTCTCTCGAGGGTTAGCGCGGAGCTCTCTTTACCCAAGGGTGATCGGTCCATACGTGCGGCCTCTCGGCGTTGCGTATGGATAACGGAAATAGAGCCCGCACATCGATTATGCGGTCCTATGCGTCGTTAACCCGGGGAAAACCTTAAGAAATTTAATTAAATTAAAAACAGGACCTTTAATTATTTAAAGCTACTTTATCTGTCCCAATGCTCTTCGATATTGAGGGCTAAGGGCGGTTAGCCACTCATCGGAATGGGGACACTTACGCTAGAAAGCGATAAAGAATGCTGTAAAGAAAGAAGGAAATAAAACAGTAAATGAAAGCTGAAAATTGCAAGTCCTACCCAAACGAGTAGGACTGAAGAAGGCAGTAAATGCAAATCCCGGCTCAAATGAGTGGGCGGGGGTAAATTAATCTCATACACGCACGCACTCTACTTGAAAGTAAAACACACACACGCACTCTACAGAAAAGTAAACACACGCACGCACTCTAAGTTTTCCTACTCAAGTGAGTAGGAGAAAAATTAAAGCAATAAAAAGACAAGTCCCACTCAAACGAGTGGGCGGGAAATGAAAGCAGAGCGCCATTTAACTCTTAACGAGTAGGCGGAAATAAATGCATACGCACACACTCTACAGAAATTGAAATAAAGCTATAAAATCTAACTCATACACGCACGCACACTTGCAAAAAATTAAGAAAAAGCAAAGTGACTGAAAAATTAAAACAACTGCATTTCTACCGCTAGAATGTGCTAGAAATGCATAAAAAGAGAAAATAAAAATTAAACGGACTAAAAGTTTTGAAAATTAAAACTAAAAGCTAAGTGCTCGGAAAATTAAAACGACTGCATTTCTACCGCAAGAATGCGGTAGAAATGCATAAAAAGAGAAAATAAAAATTAAACGGAGCGAAAAGTTTTGCAAATAAACGCAAAATGGAAGTTGGCGAAAATTAAAACAAGTGCATTTCTACCGCTAGAATGCGGTAGAAATGCATAAAAAGTGAAAATAAAAATAAACTAAAGCTAAACGGGTGCGGAAAATGAAAATAAAATGGGCAGCGTAACGGCTAGAAAGTGCGGAAAAACCTAAACTAAGCTAAGTTATAAAAGCTATAATTGAAATCAAAGATAAAATGCACAAAAAGGGACGAAAAATCACTTAAGAAAGGCGCTTCCAAATGAACATTCATACTATGTAAAGAGAGAAAAACTAATATTTCATTTATGAAAAAGCTATTACATGAAAGCTAAAGCTGAAAGCTAAAACAAACTAAGGGAGGGGGGAGAAAATTCTCTTACATAAGCATTTGGATCCATTTGGGCAGCACCTCCCCTAAGCAAAGTGGTCAAAAAAGGGAGACAAAATAAGCTTCCTGGAAGCTTGTATTTATAGGCAAAAATTCGTGAGTGACACGCCCTAGGTCACGGGCGTGACAGGGGGGCGTGTCACTACTATTCATGAGCAGATCGGGTGATTTGACTGGAGCTTTGACTTCGGCTGAAAACGTGGCGGTCACGCCCCAGGTCACGGGCATGACAGGTGTCAGTCACGGGCATGACTAGGGCGTGACGGGGAGCTGGATCTGGGGATTTGACGCGAGCTTTGACTTCGGGGCGGTCCACGTGGCGGACACGGGCGTGACAGGATTGTCACGGGCGTGACAGGGGGGCGTGACCCGGACAGCTGGCAGCTCGATGTCGGCAGCGTTGACTGTTTGACTAATCGTTGAGTGTCGGCCTCGACACGGGCGTGACGAGCTTTGACACGGGCGTGACGTTGGGCGTGTCGGGCTCGGAACAGTGAAATTGTTGAGTTTTGACTGGCTGATTGCGTTGAGAGTCTGACACGCCCGTGTCGGGCATGGTCACGGGCGTGACAGGGCTGAAAATTCAGTTTTCCTGAAAAATTTCAGAAAACAAAAAAGCTAAGTTAGAAATAAAAAATTACAAAAAAGAAACAATTTATTAAATAAAACAAACTAAAAAATATAAAAATAAACAAAAATGACTTAAATAAAATACGAAAATATAGGTATATTTACAACTCATCAAATACCCCCATACTTAAGCTTTTGCTATTCCAGAGCAAAAGTTGGAGATGAACCTATAAGGAATTAAAAAGAATCCTGAATTTAACTACCGCTTGATTTAATTGTACGAAAGATCGAAATGAATTTCCGGGGTTTCGGAATTAAATCCTAAATTATGAAAGTGTTAAAAATAGAGGAACTGTTTCAAAAAATACTTCTTAATGAAAAAATAAAAAGCGAAAATTATTTTGTTAGTTTAACGAAAAATGGATTGGAATTATCGAAAAAACTTTAGCTAAAAAGAAATTGATAGGAAATAATTCAATTTAAAAATTATGCTCTCAAAAAGTTTTAAATTAATTCTAGAATCATGAAAAATAGGCTAAGTGGTTTGGCAGATATGAAGAAGGCTTTGATTTTTGAGGCGAGGTAATTTTTTCTCGAACCTCCATAATAATTTTTTGAATAATTAGGAAAATGAAATCTTATTTTCCTAACTTATAATTTTTTCTTTCTTTCTTCATAAAAAATAATAAACCCAATGTATATGTATAGGGGTAATGAATTTTATCCTCTTACTCCGTAACATATAATCTTTTTAATTATTGGGTGCCTATGTTTGCGGGACGAAATCTTATCCCCATTGACATAAGATCTTTTAAGGGTGAGTGGGGAATCATACTGATTAAGGCATGAAAAAAAAGGTGGATGGTTTAGTTTCTAAAAGAAAGCTAGAGTTTAATAAAAAATTTCGAGAGCAACCTTTTTAATTTGAACGTTCCTACGTTTCTAAAAGCATAAGTAGAAATAATGTAAATCCATAAATGTTATTTTCTAACATAAAGATGTGCTTTATTTCAAAAAATAAGAAGCGAAATTAGAAACGTAAGTTCCCTATAATAAGAAAAAGCCATAAAAAATTCTTTAAAATCTTAACCCCAGAAATTTAAGTCTATCGAGCTACAATTAAAAAACGAATAGTAAATAAAGAATTAATTAAAATTCGCTTATAAATAAACTCGAAACGATTGTTTTGGAGAGCAAAGAGGTTAAGATTTAAGGGATTCGAATTATTTAATTGAATGAATAATTTTTTTTGATTTTTATGAGTTTTTTTTTCTAATTTTTTTCATATTTTGGTGTTTTTATCATTTTTTTGGAAATTTTTAAAGGTTATGCAAATTTTTTTGAGTTTTTGAGTTATATAAATTTTTTTTTATTTTTTAATTTTCGGAAATATTTACAAGAGGAGAGAAATTTTTACAAGATAGGAAAGAAAAGGGGAAAGAGACGAGAATATTTACAAAATATTTACAAAGTAGAAAAAGGATCGCCCGCGAACAGACTCTTATCTGTGGTTGGTTCGATGAGTCGAACGTCGCGGAGCGATGTATCAATTTTTTGGGGTTTTCAATTTTTTATAAAAAAAAACATGAAAAAAAAAATTTAGTTTTAAATTTTTGTAATTTTTTTGGATTTTTGTTACGTGCAGGAAATAAAAGGATAGAAAATAGGAAACACCCCCATACTTAAGTCCAACATTGTCCCCAATGTTGCACTAAGTATGAGGAATGAGATATATATATATAATAAATATGTACAAAAAATAAAACAAGGGTTTAGAAATCTTCCCTAAACCGCGTTCGGGGAAGCCCGTTAAGTTTGACCCTGCAAAAATTAAAGTAAAAACAAGAAAAAAATAAAATGGAAAAATGGA
This sequence comes from Platanthera zijinensis, assembly GCA_039513925.1. Lineage (NCBI taxonomy): Eukaryota > Viridiplantae > Streptophyta > Magnoliopsida > Asparagales > Orchidaceae > Platanthera > Platanthera zijinensis. Next base: position 166,608,137 of record CM077085.1, read on the forward strand.
AAAGATATATAAGTTCGGCGAAAAGTGTGCGGGTGATAGGGGCGCGAGTGAGTGTGACTCGTAAGCTAACGTCTTAGCTAAGTGAGCGCGACCGATATGCGATCCCCTAGCGCTCACGATTGTGAAGCTCGCCGAAACGACAAAATAAATACTTAATTTAATTTTTTTTGTTTTATAAAAATTTTTCTTAGTTTTTTTGAATTTTAAGATTTTGTTAAGTTTATGTTTTTAGTTTTTGATTTTTTTTTTGAAAAGAAAAAAAAATGAAAAAAAAATAAGATAAAGGCAAAATAAAATAAAGAAGAAAAATATATTTTTTGAATTTTTTAAATTTTTTTGAGGAAAAGGAAAAAAAAAATTTTCATCATCATTTTTTTTTTTTTTAGTTTTTAAATTTTTAATTTTTATAAGTTTTTAAGTTTTTTTTTTGTTTTTTGTTTTTAGTTTTTTTTTTTTAGTTTTTTTTTTAGTTTTAAATTTGATTTTTTTGTTTAAGTATTTATTATTAATATTAATAATGATATTATTATTATTATTAATATAAAAATTTTTGTTTGATCAAATTTTTTTATATATATATATATATATATTAGCAGAAATAAGGGTAAAATTAATAGGTTACAGGAATTCAAAATAGTAAGACGAAATTTTCCCCGGCAACGGCGCCAAAAACTTGATGGTTAAAACGCCGGCTTCTTTTTTATTTTATTTTAAGATGAGCGGGATTTTATTTTATAAAGAAAAAAAGAGCGTTTTGTTTTATTAGAAACCGAGTTTTAACGAGAGGGAGGCAAGTGCTCCTATCGCGTGTAGTACAGGATATTCCCGTGTGGAATATCGGGGTCGTATTGTTCTCGGGGCCGGCTTAGCTATATCTACTCTTTCCCTGAAAGCCTATTATTCTACCGATAATATCTTAGTTTGGTTTAAAAATATAAAAATGCATAATAATAATAAGCATAAAAAGAAAGCAGGAAAAAATGCAGTAAATAAGTGCGGAAGTCCGACGAAGAACTCGGCGCGACGATATCAAAAGAGAATTTGAACTAAAATAACTTTTAATAAAAAGAGATCCTAATTTTCAAATTAATTAAGGCGGAGACTCGGCCGTGGAGGTTCCTTAGATATGAGCTCACCTTGGTCTAGGGATATCGCTCACCTAAACGCTAAGACTATTCGACCGATCGCTAGACCGATGAAGGATTCCTCTTAACGCCCGCATTACGCTGAGAACCCCGCTATTGGGTGGGGAACCCAATCCGGTAGAGTCGCGCGCCTCCTCTCTCGAGGGTTAGCGCGGAGCTCTCTTTACCCAAGGGTGATCGGTCCATACGTGCGGCCTCTCGGCGTTGCGTATGGATAACGGAAATAGAGCCAGCACATCGATTATGCGGTTCTACGTGTCGTTAACCCGGGGTAAACCTTAAGAAATTTAATTAAATTGAAAACAGGACCTTTAATTATTTAAAGCTACTTTATCTGTCCCAATGCTCTTCGATATTGAGGGCTAAGGGCGGTTAGCCACTCATCGGAATGGGGACACTTACGCTAGAAAGCGATAAAGAAAGCTGTAAAGAAAGAAGGAAATAAAACAGTAAATGAAAGCTGAAAATTGCAAGTCCTACCCAAACGAGTAGGACTGAAGAAGGCAGTAAATGCAAATCCCGGCTCAAATGAGTGGGCGGGGGTAAATTAATCTCATACACGCACGCACTCTACTTGAAAGTAAAACACACACACGCACTCTACAGAAAAGTAAACACACGCACGCACTCTAAGTTTTCCTACTCAAGTGAGTAGGAGAAAAATTAAAGCAATAAAAAGACAAGTCCCACTCAAACGAGTGGGCGGGAAATGAAAGCAGAGCGCCATTTAACTCTTAACGAGTAGGCGGAAATAAATGCATACGCACACACTCTACAGAAATTGAAATAAAGCTATAAAATCTAACTCATACACGCACGCACACTTGCAAAAAATTAAGAAAAAGCAAAGTGACTGAAAAATTAAAACAACTGCATTTCTACCGCTAGAATGCGGTAGAAATGCATAAAAAGAGAAAATAAAAATTAAACGGACTAAAAGTTTTGAAAATTAAAACGAAAAGCTAAGTGCTCGGAAAATTAAAACGACTGCATTTCTACCGCAAGAATGCGGTAGAAATGCATAAAAAGAGAAAATAAAAATTAAACGGAGCGAAAAGTTTTGCAAATAAACGCAAAATGGAAGTTGGCGAAAAATTAAAACAAGTGCATTTCTATCGCTAGAATGCGGTAGAAATGCATAAAAAGTGAAAATAAAAATAAACTAAAGCTAAACGGGTGCGGAAAATGAAAATAAAATGGGCAGCGTAACGGCTAGAGAGTGCGGAAAAACCTAAACTAAGCTAAGTTATAAAAGCTATAATTGAAATCAAAGATAAAATGCACAAAAAGAGACGAAAAATCACTTAAGAAAGGCGCTTCCAAATGAACATTCATACTATGTAAAGAGAGAAAAACTAATATTTCATTTATGAAAAAGCTATTACATGAAAGCTAAAGCTAGAAAGCTAAAACAAACTAAGGGAGGGGGGAGAAAATTATCTTACATAAGCATTTGGATCCATTTGGGTAGCACCTCCCCTAAGCAAAGTGGTCAAAAAAGGGAGACAAAATAAGCTTCCTGGAAGCTTGTATTTATAGGCAAAAATTCGGGAGTGACACGCCCTAGGTCACGGGCGTGACAGGGGGGCGTGTCACTACTATTCATGAGCTGATCGGGTGATTTGACTGGAGCTTTGACTTCGGCTGAAAACGTGGCGGTCACGCCCCAGGTCACGGGAGTGACAGGTGTCAGTCACGGGCGTGACTAGGGCGTGATGGGAAGCTGGATCTGGGGATTTGACGCGAGCTTTGACTTCGGGGCGGTCCTTGTGGCGGACACGGGCGTGACAGGATTGTCACGGTGTGACAGGGGGGCGTGACCCGGACAGCTGGCAGCTCGATGTCGGCAGCGTTGACTGTTTGACTAATCGTTGAGTGTCGGCCTCGACACGGGCGTGACGGGCTTTGACACGGGCATGACGTTGGGCGTGTCGGGCTCGGAACAGTGAAATTGTTGAGTTTTGACTGGCTGATTGCGTTGAGAGCCTGACACGCCCGTGTCGGGCATGGTCACGGGCGTGACAGGCCGAAAATTGAGTTTTCCTGAAAAATTTCAGAAAACAAAAAAGCTAAGTTAGAAATAAAAAATTACAAAAAAGAAACAATTTATTAAATAAAACAAACTAAAAAATATAAAAATAAACAAAAATGACTTAAATAAAATACGAAAATATAGGTATATTTACAACTCATCAAATACTGTGAGGGATGTCATGTAACCGAACGATGTTCTCCATATATAGCTTTGTCAACTTCTCCCCTGAATCACTTTTTCGATTTGGAATGAAATGCGCAACCTTAGTTAACCGATCAACAATCACTCAAATCGAGTCATTTTTCTACAGTGACTTTTGCAATCCGTGCACAAAGTCCATCAAAATATCATCGAATTTCCACTCTGGGATTTACAATGACTTCAAGAATCCTCCTGGCTGCTGGCACTCGGCCTTCACCAACGCGTATATTTGGCACTTTGCCACAAAAAGAGCTATGTCTTTGTTCATCACTGGCCACCAGAACAATGCTTTCATGTCTTGATACAATTTTGTGCTCCAAGGATGAATCACGTACTTGGTGAAATGAGCTTTGTACATCAATTTATCACAGAGTTTCCCATAATTAGGAACACAAGCCTGTCATTCTTCCGTAATAGCACATCTTAAAGTATAAACTCGGCGTTCGGCCCCTCGGCGGGCTCCGATAAATAGATTTGCATGCTTGGATCAAACCCCAAGGCAGATCTCACACGGTCGGCAATGTCATACTGAACTTCCATCCCGCTAAGAATGGCAGTGGAAGATGAACTTCGATCCACAAAGGAGATTTCCAAGGCCTCTAACTCACGTGTCAAACGCTCATCGTGAGCCAAAATCCAACACGTCTGTGTCAACGCTCGACGACTCAAAGCATTTTCCACCATGTTCTCTTTCCCAGGGGTATAGAGTTTGTCGAAAGTGTAATCCCCCAGAAATTCTATCCATCTCCTCTGACGCATATTCAGATCTTTCTGATCTAGCAAGTACTCTTAACTCTTATGCTCCGTGGATATTTTGACCTTCACTCCATACAAATAATGTCTCCACAACTTCAGAGCAAACACCACGGCCGCCAACTCTAAATCACGGACCATAGTTTCTCTCATGTACCTTCAGCTGGCGCGCACCGTAAGCGATAACTTTCCCAAATTGACACAGCACACAACCCAAACCATTACCCGAGGCATCACTGTATACCTTGTAACCTTTAATCCCACACGGCAAACAAAAAATCGGGGCGGAAATCAGTCGGATTTTCTGCTCCTCGAAAGCTCGCATGCACTGTGGCGTCAAGACGAACCACCGACCCTTCCTAGTCAACGTAGAGAGGGGTAGTGCAATTCTCCAAAAATTATTCACAAAGCGACTGTAATAACCGGCAAGCCCCAAGACATTCCAGACTTCCTTTACACTCCTCAGCTCAAGCCACTCTCGGTGTAACACCCCAGAAATCTCAAAAGCCAAGATTGGGATTCAGGTTGGCTGACACGTCCTGAGACACGGGCGTGTCTCAGGGCGTGTAAGGTGTACACGGCCAGGGACACGAGCGTGTCCCAGGGCATGTCCCTCTTCTCGACGAGTACTCGAGAACTGATCATCGAGTGGGGACACGGCCTGTGACACGGGCGTGTCACAGGGGCATGTTGGGCACACGGCCATGGACACGGGCGTGTGCCTTAGCTGTGTCCTGCTCAGGTGATTTTGGAGATCGTATTACAGGGGTGACACAGCTAGATACATGGCCGTATGCTGGGTGACACGGGCGTGTCAGGCTTAACACGGGCGTGTCAATACCCGTGTTCTGGTTTATTTTCAATCGGTTGTGCACCGCTTCAAGAACACGGCCTGTGACACGTGCGTGTCACAACCCGTGTTCGGCCAAGGAAAATCAATTTCAGGGCTAATCTAAGCCTTTCATTTCCTTTGACCAAGATCCAATGGCCTAGGTTGTTCCCTGGATTGATAAGACCGAGATTTGAGTTGAGAAAGCTCATTTGAGTTGTGTGTTCTCTTTCTAAAAGCTATGAGAGAGAGGAGAGCAAGAGAAGGAAGAAGAAAGGGAATCCGGCTGCCGGTGGCCTACGGTGGTCTAAATCGCGAGCCGAGTTCGGATTTGCGAAGGCAAGGCTGCTGCGAAGACTTCCATCCATTTGCTTTCTCTTCATGGCTCCGAAGCAAATTCCAAGGGTAACGATTTCCTTATTGGACATGTGAAGTCCTACTTTTCTGCATTTGTATAGGGAAAACCCTTCCCCGCGAGTGTGCGGTGAGTTGTGGTGTCCCTTGGGGTAGATATGTGAAGTCCCCCTTGTTAGAGTCCGAAATCGGAGTACGGATCTAGGTATGCTGTGTGAAGCCCATCTGGACATGCTGGTCTGGATTGGTGATGCTTTTTTGCATTTGGAGGAGCCTCCGAGTATTTGAATGTTTGTGTGTTATCTGTGGTGCATACCTGTCGCTTGGTACAGCAGGAAGTGCTGGAGGAAGTCCAGGAAATATTGAGCGTTGGGTTCAACTCTTGTGACCTTGAGTTGTCACTTTGTGTAGTGTTGAGCCGTTGGGCTGCTACTATATAAAAAAGGCTTCGTGCCAAACAGGAAAGGTGAAACTGACACACGCCTTTATTTGTGGCCTCAGGTACGATGTACTTGGTAGTGGCAAGGCGGTTTGAGAAACGGGTGGGGGGGGCTGATCCGTACCTACGTTATGTAGTTTGACATAAGAGCGCCAAGGCATTGGGCTTTCGTCGGCGGCATAATGAGAGTCTTGGGCCTGCGTGCCAGACTAAATGTTCATTGGTTGGATCCGGTGTTTCCGGTACACCCGAATGTGCCCTGTGTGCACGGAGCGTCGGTTCGTTGTGCCTGCGTTTGTGATATGTATTGACTGTGCGGTCGTGCACGTCTTGCGTGGTTTGTTACATATACTGTTGGAAAAAAATGCTATGCAGGGATGGAATTCCGCTGCCCGTGCCAGGGGCAGGGTCGTTATAATTTGTCAGCTTAATGCTGACTGTTGCCCTGTTTTCCACCACTTGGTGGATTGGTTCTTGCAGGTGCAGGAGGTGCTGGTCTAAGCGAGACTTAGCGGGCTGAAGCCCAAGCTGCGCTGCTGCCCTCGAAGGCCTTATTTAGTTTCTTCTTGTTCATGTGTGGCCGGCCTGCGTGCCAATGTCTTTAAACCACACCTTTGTTAAAGGAAATTTGTAAGGCCTTAAGGCCAGATACTTTGGTTGTATACATTCCTATTTTGTTAGTGGATAGTTCTTGTTTTGCTTGAGTTCAAGGATTAAACCATGAAGCTTCCGCTAGAATGCTCTGTGTTAAGATTCGTTTGGTTTTATGATATTATTTAGTAGCGTCTCCGCCTGTTTGTTGAATATGGTGTGGGGCCCCGGCCGGACCCTCTATTATATTCTTCTTGACGGGTAGAGGTGTTATAATTTGGTATCAGACTGTTGGTCTTTCTTTTCCGAATTCGTGGTCGCATTCTTTTGAGGGGTGGCGGGCACGTGTTAGTGCTGCTGTTATAACACTAAACTTGAACTCAAGAATGTTCACTTAGGAATGTAAATACACTTGTTTGTTTGAACCTGTGTATTCTTTTTATATGTTTGTCGTTTTACTTGGTCGCTAAACTGTGTGTTTTACACATATAGGTGACCAGAACTGTTGCGGGTCAATCTGAACCTCAACATTCTGTAGAAGGTGCGACACCAGCTGAGGTGCCCACACATCCTCCATCCGCTGAAACGGTACGTTTCATCACGGAAACGGTACTTGCTGTGATGAATGCTCAGCAGGCTGGGCAGGCATATCCTACAGTGGTGCCAACGCATGCTAGGGTACGGCAAGAATCGGTAGAAGATGTAGTTGATCCCCGGGCAGCAGATCAACAATTGAAGCAATTCATGAGCTTCAATCCTCCGCAATTTATTGGAGGCAGGTTCACCGGCCCAAGCAGAGGATTGGCTTGCAAGGATCAAGAGGATCATTAGAGCAATCAAGGTTTAAGAGGGACAGAATGTTATGTTGGCCACTTTCCTACTGGAAGGAGAGGCTCGTTTATGGTGGGATGAGATTGAACTGCATCACTTGCCCGGCAGGCAATTGGTAGAGGTCTCGATGGACGAATTTTCTCCGTTGTTCTTGGCACAACATCTACCAACGCAGCAAAGGATATCGATGGAAATGGAATTTCAACGGTTAACTCAAGGAGATCGTACTGTGGATGATTACATGCATGAGTTCACACGTTTGGGAAGATATGCGGGTACAATCTTCGCTGAAGAAGAGCGTAAGACTAGTAGGTTTTATGCGGGACTGCGAGATGAGCTGCGGTATTTGCTCTCGAGTTCTGTGAGTCAGGGATTTCAAGCCTTAGTCTGTACGGCTCGATCTTTGGAGACGGACATGAGAAGGGGGCAAGCAAAGGGGACCTTGGCTGTGACAAAGCAAGAGTTCAAGCTACTGCGTCCGGAGATGTTTGGGTACCGTAAGAGATGGGGAAAGAAGTCCAAGTCTACCTGACAAGCTCCTTCTGCGATTATGATAGAGACATCTGGGTATGGATCTCACGCTTGTTTTAAAGTGCGGGAAGTTGGGACACGTCATACGTGATTGCCGAGTTGGTCCTCCAAAGGGTGGCAAGAAGACGGGAGCGTCTTATGCGGAGAAAGGGAAGACTGTGGTGGAGTCTTCTGCCTCGCACGCGCAGCCCTGGGTCTTCAATCTTGGACAACAGGAGGCCATAAAACAGGCCGATGTCGTCACAGGTGCACACAGTTTTTAATATTATTATATGATTGTGTGCTATGCTTGTTTTTAATTTTGGTGTTATAGGTTTTGTCCTTATACGGTACTGTCCGGCTCGAGCACTGTTTGATACAGGTGCTTCACATTCGTTTATGTTTTAGGCTTTCGTCTTTTGTGTCGGGGTACCTATACGGACCTCGACAGACAGTGTAAAGGTTTTGTTACCTAACGGATGTTTGATGTGCGCGGATAAATCTTGTGGTCTTGAGGTCATGATAGGCAGTCGGGAGTTCAAGGTGGAAACATTAGTATTGTCGATCAAGGAATTTGATATAATCTTTGGTATGGACTGGCTTTCAGAGTAGCATGCCTGTATAGATTGCACTTCAAAAGTGGTCACACTCGGGCAGAATACCGAACAAGAGAGCAAGTTCATTGGTATACAAGGGATGAGTGGGATGTTGTTATCTGCTCTCCAAGTAATTAAGGCAGTTCGGAAGGGTGCAGAGTTATTCTTCACACTCGTAGAGGCGGTGGGGCCGAAGGGCAGTGTGAGTGAAGTGTCGATTGTGTCGGAGTATGCTGATGTGTTTCCAAAGTACCTTCCGGGGTTACCTCCCCAAAGGGAAATTGACTTCGCTATTGAGCTGGTGCAAGGTACGAAACCTGTGGCCCGTTCGCCATATCGGGTAGTGCCAAAAGAGATGGCTGAACTGAAAGTTCAGTTGCAAGAGATGTGGGAGCAGGGATACATATGCCAAAGTATGTCACCTTAGAGCGCGCCTATTCTTTTTGTGAAAAAGAAAGACGGTATTTTGCGGCTATGTATTGATTATCGCGAACTGAATAAGCTGATAGAGAAAAACAAGTATCCGATTCCATGGATCGATGACTTGTTCGATCAGCTAGCGGGCTCAACCGTCTATTCCAAGTTGGATTTGAAATCCGCATATTACCAAATGCGGATTAAGGAATGTGACATTCCCAAGACAGCGTTTGGCACACGCTACGGTCATTATGAGTTCACAGTGATGATGTTTGGCTTATGTAATGCGCCTTCGGTATTCATGGATGTCATGCATCGAACGTTCCGCGAATTCTTGGATCTGTTTGTGATTTTGTTCATTGATGATATCCTCGTGTACTCACAGTCGAAGGAAGATCATGCAAAAAATTTGTGGTTGGTATTGCATACCTTGCGGAGGAATAAGCTGTATGCCAAGTTCTCTAAGTGTAAGTTCTGGCTCTCGTCGGTGGCTTTTCTGGGCCATGTGGTAAGTGGAGAGGGCATAGCGGTTGATTTGGCAAAGATAAGTGCCATTCGTGATTGTCCAGTGATATCTTCGGTGGCCGAAGTCAGGAGTTTTCTTGTACTGGCAGACTACTATAGACGATTTGTGGAGAACTTCTCCCGGATTGCTTTGCCTTTTGACTACGTTGACGAGAAAAGATCAGAAGTTCGTTTGGACGCCGGAGTGCGTGCGAGATTTTTAGGAGCTAAAGAGTCATTTGACCACGGCGCCTATTTTGACGTCGCCATGTGGTACAAACGGTTTTGAGATATACAGCGATGCGTGAGCTAGCGGCTGAGGCTGCTTTCTCCTGCAGTTTGGCAAGGTGATTGCATATGGCTCACGTCAATTGAAAGTACATGAACGTAATTACCCCATCCACGACTTGGAGTTGGCGGCAGTGATCTTTTCGCTAAATTTGTGGCGGCACTATCTTTATGGCGTGAAGGTAGATATTTATACAGATCATAAAAGCCTAAAGTATCTGCTCGATCAAAAGGATTTGAATATGCGACAACGGAGGTGTATGGAATTCCTAGGGGACTATACCTTCGACATTCACTATGTTCCCGGAAAGGGAAATATGGTCGCTGATGCCTTGAGTCGTCAGACTCCGGTACGGGAAAGTTGGTTGCGGATACATGATGAGCGTCTAATACAGGAGTTGGAAGCATTGGAGATATCTTGTGTTGAAAGGGATTCTTCGGCCGATGCATGCTTGAATTGGATGGAGGTTCAATATGACCTTGCGGACAGGGTTCGGCGGGCAATAGAGTTTGATGAAATTCTCCAGCGCTATGCAAAGGAAGGGTCTAGTGACCAATTCTCCTAGGATGACGGTTTATTACGAAAGGATGGCCGATTGTGCGTCCCTTGTGCGGGTAAATTGTGAGAAGAATTGTTATACGAAGCGCACTTTACAAAGTACTCAATTCACCCTGGGAGTACAAAAATGTACAAGGATATGAAGAAATTATTATGGTGGCCCGGTTTAAAGAAGGACATAGCCGAGTATGTGGCTAAGTGTCGTACTTGTGCTTTGGTGAAGGCAAAATGTTAAGGGCCTAGCGGTTTCCTGAAATCGTTGACAGTTCCGCAGTGGAAGTTTGAGGATATTTCTATGGATTTTGTGCACGGATTGCCGAGATCTCAACGCGAGAATGACTCAATCTGGGTGATTGTAGACCGGTTAATAAAGGTGACTCATTTTGTACCGAACAAGCTGGATGATTCTGTGGAAATGTTGGCAAAGATCTATGTGGAGCAGATTGTTCGATTGCACGGTGTTCCCCAGAGCATCGTAAGTGACCAAGATGGGCGATTTACTTCGAAAGATTGAGGCTTATCCATCAGTTGTTGGGCATGAAGTTAGAATTCAGTACGGCCTTTCATCCTCAAACGGATGGCCAAACTTAGCGAACCAACAGGACGATGGAGGATATACCCTGTATGTGCGCCCTGTACTCCGGTAAGAAATGGGAAGATCATCTTGTTATGGTGGAGTTTGCCTATAATAATAGCTACCAAGAGAGCATCGGTATGTCACCGTTTGAAGCTCTGTATGGTCGCAAGTGTCGTACACCGTTATCTTGGGCAGAAACTGGCGAGTCAAAACTTTTGGGACAAAAGGAAGTCGAGGATGATAACTCAACAATACACTCTATTCGAGAGAGACTACTAATAGCATAGGATCGACAAGCCAAGTATTACAATGCTAAGCACCGGAACGTGGAGTTCGCGGTGGGCGACAGGGTTTATTTGAAGATTAAACCCTTCAAAGGCGTATCTCAGATTCGGCGGTTGAAAGCTAAGTCCGTGATAACTTGGTCCGTTTGAAGTGGTGGAGCGAGTTGGGGAAGCTTCCTATCGGCTAGCTCTTTCATCGAAATTGAGTGGACTGCATAATGTGTTCCACATCTCGGTACTGCGAAAAGCAGTCAAAGACCCAGCTCAAGTGATTGAGAATGTTCGGGTGTCGGTTGAGTATGGGCTAACGACAAAGGTGAGGCCCATTCGGATCGAGGATCGAGCCGAGAAATAATTACGGAACAAAATGATCGGGATGGTCAAAGTTTGGTGGGACAATTGTGGCCAAGAAGAGCAAACATGGGAGCGAGAGCAGACCATGTGAGCCGAGTTTCCCGAGTTATTTTTGTAACCTATTGGCTCGTTTGTATATGTTGTAGCAATATATATGCGGTATCATATATTGTGTTATACTTTTATCTCCCTACTGTATCCAAATTTTGGGACGAAATTTATTTTGAGGGAGGATTGTAACACCCAAGAAATCTCAAAAGCCAAGATTGGTATTCAGGTTAGCTGACACGGCCTAAGACACGGGCGTGTCTCAGGGCATGTCAGGTGTATACGGCCTGGGACACGGGCGTTTCCCTGGGCGTGTCCCTCTTCTCGACGTGTACTCGAGAACTGATCGTCGAGTGGCGACACGGCCTGTGACACGAGCGTGTAACAGAGGCGTTTTGGGCATACGGCCATGGACATGGGTGTGTGCCTTAGTCGTATCCTGCTCGGGTGATTTTGGAGATCGTGTTACAGGGGTAACACGGCCAGATACACGGCCGTGTGCTGGGTGACACGGGCATGTCAGGCTTGACACGGGCGTGTCAATACCCGTGTTCTGGTTTATTTTCAGTCAGTTGTGCACAGCTTCAGGAAAACGGCCTGTGACACGGGCGTGTCACAACCCGTGTTCGGCCCAGGAAAATAAATTTCAGGGCTAATCTGAGCCTTTCATTTCCTTTGACCAAGATCCAATTGCCTAGGCTCTTCCCTGGATTGATAACGACGGGATTTGAGTTGAGAAAGCTCATTTGAGTTGTGTGTTCTCTTTCTAAAAGCTATGAGAGAGTGGAGAGCAAGAGAAGGAAGAAGAAAGGGAATCCGGCTGCTGGTGGTGCTACGGTGGTCCAAATCACAAGCCGAGTTCGTATTTGCAAAGTCAAGGCTGCTGCGAAGACTTCCATCCGTTGGCTTTCTCTCCATGGCTCCGAAGCGAATTCAAAGGGTAACGATTTCCTTCTTGGACATGTGAAGTCCTACTTTCCTGCATTTGCATAGGGAAAACCCTTCCTCGCGAGTGTGCGGTGAGTTGCGGTGTTCCTTGGGGTAGATATGTGAAGTCCCCCTTGTTAGAGTCCAGAATCGGAGTACGGATCTTGGTATGCTGTGTGAAGCCCATCTGGACATGCTGGTCTGGATTGGTGATGCTTGTTTGCATTCGGAGGAGCTTCCGAGTATTTGATTGTTTGTGTGCAATCTGTGGTGCATACCTGTCGCTTGGTGCAGCAGGAAGTACTGGAGGAAGTCCAGGAAATTATGAGAGTTGGGTTCAACTCTTGTGACCGTGAGTTATCACTTTGTGTGGTGTTGAGCCGTTGGGCTGTAACTTTATAAAAAGGGCTTCGTGTCGAACAGGAAAGGTGAAACCAACCCGCGCGTTTATTTGTGGCCTCAGGTACTATGTACTTGGTAGTGGCAAGGCGGTTTGAGCAACAGGGGGGTGGCTGATCCATACCTGCGTTATGTAGGCTTGATATGAGAGCGCCATGGCATTGGGCTTTCGTCGGCGGCATAATGAGAGTCTTGGGCCTGCGTGCCAGACTAAATTCTCATTAGTGGTATCCGGTGTTTCCAGTACACCCGAATATGCCCTATGTGCACGGAGCGTCGGGCCGTTGTGCCGGCGTTTGTGATATATATTGACTGTGCGGTCGTGCACGACTTGCGTGGTTTGTTATACATACTGTTGGAAAAAATACTATGCAGGGATGGAATTCCGCTGCCCCGTGCCAGGGGCAGGGTCGTTATAATTGGTCAGCTGAATGATGACTGTTGCCCTGTTTTCCACCGCTTGGTGGATTAGTTCTTGCAGGTGCAGGAGGTGCAGGTCCAAGCGGGACATAGCGGACTGAAGCCCAAGCTGCGATGCTGCCCTCGAAGGCTTTATTTTGTTTCTCCTTGTTCATGTGTGGCCGGCCTGTGTGTTGATGTCAGTAAACCACACCTTTGTTAAGAGAAATTTGTAAGGCCTTAAGGCCAGATACTTTGGTTTCTATACATTCCTATTTTGTTAGTGGACAGTTCTTGTTTTGCTTGAGTTCAAGGATTCAACCATGAAGCTTCCTCTAGAATGCTCTGTGTTAGGATTCATTGGGTTTTATGATATTATTTAGTATCGTCTCTGCCTGTTTGTGTAATATGGTGTGGGGCCCCGACCGGACACTCTATTATATTCTTCTTGACGGGTAGAGGTATTACACTCGGATCCCCACAACTTTCGTTGGATCTACCACATCACCCTCTCCACTAACAATGTGCCCCAAAAATGCCACTGACGGTAACCAAAACTCGCACTTGGAGAATTTTGCATACAACTGATGACTCCTTAGGACTGTCAAAAATATACAAAGATGGTCGACATGGTCTTCCTTAGACTGCGAGTACACAAGAATATCATCGATGAAGACGATAACAAACAAATTCAGGTACTCTCGGAACGCTCTATTCCTCAAATCCATAAAAACCAACGACACATTTGTGAGCCCAAAGGGCATCACCGTGAACTCATAATGCCTGTAGCGGGTGCCGAAAGCAGTCTTTGGAATGTCCGGCTCCCGTATCCTGAGCTGATAATATCCGAACTTCAAATCCAACTTTGAGTACACTATAGATCCTACAAACTCATCAAACAGGCCCTCGATGCGGGGAATCGAATATTGAATCTTTTCTGTCAACTTATTCAACTCCCTATAGTATATTCATAGGTGCAAACTACCGTCCTTCTTCTTCACAAAAAGGACCGGTGCACTTCATGGTGATGAGCTCGGACGTATATACCCTTGCTCAAGCAAGTCCTGTAGTTATACCTTCAGCTCTGTCATCTCCTTTGGCATCATACGATAAGGAGAGCGTGATGCAGGGTTGGCAACTGGCACAAGATCGATGAAAAATTTTATTTCCCTCTGAGGCGGAGCCCCACAAAGCTCATCTAGAAAGACATCTGCAAATTCCACTACAACTGTGAAGTCACATAGCTTGGGCTTCTGCTCTGAAGCCTCTACTAAAGCGAAGAATTGCTCAGTGACTTTTTGTGTCGCTTTCACCACTTGGAGGGTGGTCATCAGGGTTTTGCTCACATCCCGTAGATCCATAAAACTAGTTACGCCTCTGTATTCTCCGTTTAATAAGACTTCATTTGATTTGCAATCAATGCACAAGCCGAGCTTTGTCAACCAATCCATGTCAAATTTGACTTCAAACTCCGACAGTGGTAGCAGTGCGGCCTCCAAATCAAAGTACAAGGCACTCCAAATTCGAACCTTCAGGCGGCTCTTCCTCCCCGTTCTCATTAGGCACTCATTGGGAAAGAGCACATCCAGCTTCGCCTCTGCCAATATACAAGGCACTCCGACTCGGACCAAAAAATATTTTGTTAAGCAGTACGACGCACCAGTGTCGAACAATGCTCTCGCCGGATGATTGAATCCCAATACAAAACCTAATGAGTACACGATAATCAAATATACACAAGAATTATAAGCAATACACCTGACAGTAATTACAAGTAAATGTACCTATCAAGACGTCGCTTTGTTTAATAACCTCCTGCAGGGCAAGATTGTAAACTCTCGATTGCGCTTGCGTATGGCGAGATGCAGACAACATCGCTGCTTTCCCCTTCTTAGTATACGATGCACCCGTCTTTCTGTCTGACTTTGCGGGACGACTCCAACAATCTATAGCATAACACGTATGCGGACCTTGGCCTGTAGTAACTCCAGAAGCAGTAGAAGGAGATGGTTCAGACGACCTAGCCTTCTTGTTCCACCTGCTGTAGAACCCAGACTTCGAAGAACTCGGCGCTTTAAACTCTTGCTTCCTCCCCGAGAGTACCTTCTTACCCTGTACTTTATTCATATCATGTTCCAGAGACCGGGAAGTATTTACCAACGTAAGAAAGCTCTGCGTCATTGGACCTGCCAAAAATAGCCTCAAATCATCCTGCAGACCTTCATAGAATCGGTTGGTCTTCCTCTGCTAATCAACAAATGAGGATCTTGCATAGCGCCCTAACCTAGTGAATTCATGCAAGTAGTCATCAACAAGAATCGCTCTGAGTTAACTTCTGGAATTGGTTTTTCATCATAATCTTTTGCCCAGAAGGGAGATACTGTGCAAGTAATAGTCTCGAAAATTCCACCATCGAGACCTTAGACAGTAGCCTGCCCGCAAGCTAGTGCAACTCTAGCTCGTCTCACCATAGCCTTGCCTTTTCATCCAGTAGGAAAATTTCTAGCGTGACTTTCTGCCTTTCCTCCATCTTCGTAGCCGTCAAGATTATTTTCACTCGTGAGAGTATATCCTTGGCTTGAGTCGAGGAACTCATTCCTGGAAACGTAGGCGGATTGAAGCTCATAAAGTGCTCCAGTTGCTTCTCCATCGCTCGCCTCTCTGCCAAAGGCTCGGCAAGCACTTGCCTCACCGCCACTAGCTAGACTACGCCAGCCTGCATCGAGGCCACCACAGGGTGTACGTGCCCTCTTGGTTGTGCATTAATCATTGCGAACATAATATCAACAACTAAACGGATTGTCTCTGCAGAAGGAGGTGTAGGCACCTGAGACGGTGCATTACTTTCTGTAGAGTGTTGATTTTGAGACTTCTCTACAACGCTCCTTGTCACATATAGTTGTGCAACACGCAATTTAGTGACTAATAAACATAGCAAACTTCAAATAAAAGAACTCTCAGGTTCCACAAAAAATGTTTTAACATATTTCATGTGTGTTTTTCATTACTAAGTGGGCATTCAACGTTGATTTTACATCTTTAAGGTGACGCACACACGTGTTCTTCACCCCTTAAAAGAATTCTACCACGAATTCAGCAGACACAAACCGACACCTATAAGCAGATACCAAATTGTAACACCTCTATCTGTCACGAATAATTTAACAGAAGGTCTGCCCGGGGCCCCATGCCATATTACACAAACAGACAAAAGGGTTACGAAATGAAAGAATAAATTCTTTATTTTGAAAACATACCCTCACACAAAGTTGCATTCTAACGAAAGCATTTAAGAGTTAAAAGACCAATTACCCAAAAAAGAATGTCCACTGACCAAGACAATAGAAATGAAAAGAGATACACCACATAGTTTTGGCCTTAAGGCCTTACATCAATAATGTTTCTCCAAAACAAATGTGGATTTCATACATCGTGAAAGTGGAGGATAAGATCAGTCTGACTCTAGATGGGGGGTGAATAGAGTTTGTTAAAATAATTTTTCAAAATAAAACTTTGTAGAGGAAGAGTTAAGTTAATATAGTATGTGTATTGTGTTGTAGTAATAAAACAGAAGTAATAATAAAAAGAAAACAAAAGATTCACAACACATAGAAAAGAATACACACAAGCAACCAAACACAAGAAGCTATAGTGGTTCCCCAATCAATCTGGGTACATCCACTCTTCTACCACCCTTGGTAGGAATCCACTCAGGATGAGTTGATCAGGTGTCCTGACACCAATGAGCTTTTGATAAGGTGCTCAAAAACCAGATATAGATTTTTTGATAAGGTGTCTTGCCACCACTGAGTTTTGACAAGGCTCTGAGAACCAGATTTAAAACTTTTGAAGGGAGTTTTGATAACCCTTTTACAGCAGGAAAAGAAAAAGGAAGAGGTGAAGTTGTCTTCTCTGTCTCAATCACTGAGAGAAGACTTAGTGGATTGATTGTGTTGTCAAAGCTCCCCCTGAGATGTAGATGGTTCAGGAGTGAGAGCTTTGCTAGGGTGATAGGCCTTCAGAAGCTTCAGATCTCCAGCAGAAGATGATTTCAGCAGAGGCTGAAATATGAGTTGTCTGGAGTCTTTGATGTTGAAGCTGTGAACACTTTTCAGTATGCTAATTTTCAATCTAACTCTTCAGGATTAATCACTTGATTTTTCTCTGAGTTGATCTGACTATCTGTGTGTGTCTGTATTGAGTGATTGTTTCTCTTGATCTGTTGTTGTGTATTTTATTATCTGATGATCCTCTGTCCAAGATAGCCGTTAACAGTCATAAATGTCTTCCATAAATATTTTGTCTTCTGGAGGAAAGTACAATAAACATTCTCAGAAATTCCTTGAAACTTGCTCCAGAATAAATGAAAACGGTTAACAAATCTCTTGAAATAAATGCTGAGAGAATTTGAAAAACATTCCGAAGGCCGACTGAATTTGAATCCTTAAAGTCGTCGATCTCTCAGAAAAACGTCGATCTGAGCTCTACGATCGTTGAACTGAGCTCAGAGATTGGATTGAACATCAGACAGAAAACGTCGAACTGAGCTCTACGATCGTCGAACTGAGCTCAGCGACCTGAAGAATAAGTGAGGATAGATCGTCGAACTGAGCTCAGTGACTTGGAAACAAGCTGAAGGCAGATCGTCGATCTGAGCTCGAAGATCGTCGACCGGAGTTCGACGACTTAGCATAGTTGAGCTCAGAGATCGTCGAATAGAGTTCGACGTTTCGTCGACTTGAGCTCAACGAAAATTGTCTTTGTCTCAGCTCTAAGTCTTGATCCTTGAATGGTCTTGGGGGCAGCTTCAAACCTAAGTTATAAGCCCTAGACTAATTCTAACTTGACCTTTTCAACTATACATCTAGGTCAAACTAATTTCCTAAAAACATAGTGATCCTTGCCCAAATTAGTAATAGGGTGTTCCAACAATCTCTCCCTATTTGGGTTAGGATTACTATATATAGAGCTTAGTAATAAATACAAAAGCAAATACAGAAAAGTAAAAAACAAATATTAAAGCAACAGAGAAGAACATGCAGTATAGCAGCATTCAGATAGAATATCAGCAAGTGTTTAAAAATGATGGTACTGTCTGCTTACAGAGATCACTTCTTTTCACTTCCTTTCTTAAATAAGATTTCCTTGTTGGGATTGAGAGCCTCTTTCATTGACCTTCTGTCATCATCTGCACCTAAGGAGGTTTGAGATCTTGGCCTGGGAACCACAACCTCAGGATGCAGTTTCATGTAATCTACTGGGTCAAAGAACTTCCTTGAAGCATATCTTTCAAGTTCTGCCTTCCTTTGCTCTGACAAGGTAGTGATGTTGGAAGTGTCTTTTCCTTGCTCTCTGGCCTTCTTCAACTGATCTAAGGCAGCAAGTTCTTTCATCCTAGCAGTCCATGATAAAGGATTGTTCTCTGGATCTTCAAAAGGGATTGCAGGTTCATATCTATTAATAGTTTCTGAAGCAATAGAAGTCCTTGTATCAACAGTTTCTCTGAGTTTATAAGGGAAAGGACCTTGAGTTGAGTCCATATGTCTTTGTCCTTCCCTTTGTTGTCTTGATTGAATCATGTGTTCTCTTTGATTTCCTTTGTATTGTCCCCTTCTGGACTGATAACCTTTTTGATATTGCCCTCTTGGATGATATCTCTATGAAGATTTGGAGGAGCTTTGCTTTGGAGCAGAGGTTTGAGAAGCTGAGCCTCCACCTGATCCTGAATTTGGAGGAGGAGGAGGCTGAAACTGGGATGATCCTTTCTCATACTTATCCAACTTTCTTCTTTTCCTCATGGCCTTTAGCTAGTTTTTAGAATACTGCATCCAAGGTTCAGTTATCTGGCAGTCATGTAGAATATAATAGGGTATGTCATTAACATCCTTGGCATTTACAGGAGGGACTTTCATCATGGCCTTACTTCTAGCTTTCTTTTTCCTAGCAATAGTGCAAGCAGAGTCATCAGATTCTGTATTGAATTGATCACTTTCAGAACTCTGTGGTCTGTCATACAAATCATCTATACTTTTGATGTATTCCTCTTGAACTTTTGATTTCTTAGTATCAACAGGGGCAGTAGGTGTTGATACAACATCAGTAATCACAGCAGTACTCTCAGCAGGAGTAGATGAACTAGCAGGAGTCTCAGATACTTGTACTTCCAAATATTTGGCCAATTCTTCATCAGTAGTATTATCAATATCAGCAGGCAGCATTTCAATGTCAGTAGATCCAACAGATATAACAGCAGTACAAACAGAAGCAACAACATCCTCAGCCTTAAAAGAGTTGACATATGATGCAATCAGACTGGGATCACATTCTGAAGTAGGCACAATGGCCTTAGTAAGGTCTTCAACTTGCTGAACTTGTAAATATCTTCTGTGAAGAGAATCAAAAGCACTAAACAGTGACCTGAGGTCCACTGTAAACACTGGTACTGGAGCAGCAGCATACACTTCTTCAGCTTCATGAGGCATCTCCCCCTGCCTTGATTCAGGAAGGACTGGATCAAGGCACTCAATTGAAGGAATTGCTTGAGGAGAGAAGATAGCTGACAGCCTGTCAGATAGCTCCTGGATAGATTTGAGGAGTGGAGCCAAGGAGGTCTCTAGCAGGTGATGGCGACGACCATCATGACGGCCTAATTGGTGATAAAGATATTGACGAGGGCGCACTTGATGTGCATGATGATCACGAGATGTTGGCGGAAGATGGAGACAATGATCCACCGGTCAAGGACTTGCGACGCCGCAGCGACCATGGCTACAATCTTCGCCAACGCAAAAGAAATTAATTTAGTATTAATTTTATTTTGATAAAATGTTGTTGAACTAATTTATTTTCAGTCTTTTATTTCATGTTGGTGTGCAATTATCTACTTTTGGGCTGCAAATAGCCTTCTGTGTTGTAAGCCTTATAAAAAGGCATGGACTATGTAATTTTCATTTGGATTTTGAATGAGATAAACTTGGATTGCCCTAATCTTTCCCCCCCTCTTTTCTCCCTCTCAAAACCGCCGCCCCCTTGCATCCTCCTCCTCCAAAATTCGCCCCCCCCCCCTTCTCCACTTCTCCTCCTTCTCTTGGCCGCCACCTTGGCTCTCCTCCACCCTCGTGTTTGATAGTTTTACTTTCAAGACAACCTAAACACCTAGAGGGGGGGGTGAATAGGTTCTACTTTTTTTATAAAAACTTTTAGGCAGAATTCAATTCAATGGCTAACACAATAATCACAGCAATCACAGAAAATAAAACATCACAGATTGCACAATGATTTATAGTGGTTCCCCAAGGTCTGGGTACATCCACTTTCCCCCTTCACCTATCTAGCAGTATGCTAGATTCGGCCAAACTTCCACTAATCTCAGATCAACAGATCCTATAACTAGGAACCCAACTGGTTCCTACAACTCAGGCACAACAGCCCTACCTCAGCCTTGCCCCAAGGCCTACAACTCAGAGAAGACCCTTCTCCTACACTCAGGCAAACAGCCCTACCACTCAGAGTTCAACACTCCTACACTCAGCCTTTATAACACAGGCTTACAACTCAGATCTGTGTAAACAGATCCTACAGAAATATAGAAAAGATTATTTAACTGTCTTGCCTAAACTGAGAGAGAAAAGGCCAAGACAATTCTTGATCAGCTGATGAAATCAACTGTATCTGAGCTTTCTTCAAAGCTTCTTGAATATGAACTTAGCTGAGTTGATTTCCAAACAGCTTCTTGAGAATCCACTGGTGGTTTCTTTCTTCTTCTTCAAATTCTGGCTTGATCTCTCTCTATCCAGCACTTTGAATGATTCTTCTGAATTCTGATTAGAACTCTTCTTTGATCTATCCTTAGATAGTCTTCTTTGATCTTCCGGAGAAGATCTTCTTAAGTGCCAAGCACTTTCTTGAAATGAATTGGATTGTAATCCTTCTCAACTTTTTGATTCTTATCAATGTTTTCAAAAGTTTTTTTCTTGTTCTTCTCCTTCTGAATCTGTCTATTTATAGACTTTCTTCATGGTAACCGGCTGATCCGGTTTCTAACCGTTTTCTGACAAGTCTGACAGCTTCAGTTAACCGGTGGCAACCCACAGCTGTCAAGTCTTCAAACAAGTCCTGTGCCTTAGTCTTGAACCACAAGTTGTCGAGACAGTCTGTCAGAAAGTGTCGAGACCATCTGTCTATCTGTGTCGACACAATTGACTTTGGTGTCGACACAGTCTTCAGTGATGTCGACTAAGTTGCCTTTGAGTCGACACAGCCTCTTCTGAAAATAACTTGGTCTTGACTCTTCAGTGTGTCGACACAAGTCCTGTGTGTCGACACAGTTGTTGTAGAATCATAACTCAGTAAGTGTCGACTTAATCACAATGTGTCGACATATTCTGCTGGTGTAGACAAACTTGAGGTCGACTATATTCTTCTGTGTCAACACATACTGCTGGTGTCGACAAACTTGAGGTCGACTATATCCTTCTGTGTCGACACATTTTCCCAATGTTGAGGTCGACACTTTTCTTCTGTGTCGACACAAATTCCCAGTGTTGTGTCGACTTACTTCTTCTGTGTCGACACACTTTCCCAGTATCATTGTAGACTAACTGCTATGTGTCGACATACTTCCTCTGTGTCGACACTTTTTCCCAGTGTAGTTGTAGACTAACTGCTATGTGTCGACACTGCTTCCCAGTGTTGATGTCGACTAATTTCTTCTATGTGTCGACATACTTCCTCTGTGTCGACACTTTTTCCCAGTGTAGTTGTAGACTAACTGCTATGTGTCGACACTGCTTCCCAGTGTTGATGTCGACTAATTTCTTCGATGTGTCGACACATCCTTCTCTGTGTCGACACTTGGACTTAGAATTTTTTCTGCATACTTAATCAATTCTTCACCTGCACATGTCAACTTAAAACAACATCAAATACACTTTGATGTATATCATTGAGCTAGGTTGGGCTTCTTCAAATCAGGTACACATTTTCCAATGTACCCAACAATCTCCCCCTATTTGGAGAAGTCATAACCCTTATAGCCAATGATATACACCATTTATAAACAGTACTAAATTGATGATATATGACATAACAGGAATACTTAATATAAACAAAACATAAAAAAAAAACAATCCATCACAGAATGAACATTATAATATGCCAATCAACATTTTGTTTATAACTGGGTAATGTTTGATTACATTGTTTTACATTTAATGATCACATCACAACATTACAAAAACACTATGAAGGAACTAAAAACATAATCAGGATTGATCAGGCTCTCTTATGATAATCCCTTTGCCAGATTGAATTGTAGCTGTCACAGGAGCTTCTGATTCTTCAGCTATCTTCTTTCCTTTTTGATCAGCTTTCTTCTGAGCTTCTTCCTTGATCCTTTGCCTTTCAAAATAGTGAAAAGGCTTTGGGAAGTACTTGCTTGGCTCCTTAGCATCTGGTGGCAGCCTTCCCAGCTTAGCTTTCCTTCTGAATTGTACTATTGCTTCCTGTCTTGCCTCATACTTCTGCCATTCTATCTCATTGTACCACTTCCCTCTCTCATGAACTTTGTCTTGTATAGCTTTCCATGCAGTGAGTATTATGTTCCTTGAAGTAGGACTCCACTGCTCATAATCTGGCTTGAGTGCAGCCTGCTCTCTGAATCTCTTCTTTGCTAATAGAGCATCTTGCTGTTCTTTCAGAGTAGCCTCTGGCTTATCAACCTTCCCAATGACAATATTAGTAACCTCCTTTGGAGGACTATACATGCCTTGAACCTGCTGATCAATCATGTCAAAATCTGGAGGAGGGTAAATGACTTGGGCAATCTCAGGTTGATTGCCTTCAAGTAGATTTGTTTGTATTCCTGACTCAGCCACCATAGCATCATCACACAATGGGGGATATCCCAATGTGGCTCGGATACTATTGGTCACCCATTTGGAGTGCTCTGAGCCTGCATGGATTAGCATCCTCTCCCCCTTTATGGCTTCTCTAGATACATGATCTCTTAGATCTTCCTTTTGAAATCTGATTTGGCCATCCAGATAATTCACACCCTCTTTAAAAAATGGTTTTAATCTTTGAAGCTTTTCAGATATTTCTTTTTGAGAGGTAGTGATTGCAGTCTTAACAGAAGCAATGGCAGCTTGAAAATTCTTATCAAATTCTTCCCTTTCTTTTGTTTTATCTGCAGGCAGGCCAGGAACAAACTTCTTGACTTCCTCAATGATCGCATTATGAGATTCAGTTAAATTATCATTCATTCTTAACTGATTTTCCAATACATAGCTTTGCTTCAGGGCAATATCATCTACCTTTTTAGTAATAGCCTCTTGTTGTTGAGCTAGATAAACCACAGCATGGCCTCCCTTTTGGAAGCAATCTATCATTTCTTTCTTATGCATGTTGACTTGAAACTGGATGGACTTTATATCCTGAGCTAAGTCAAACTGAAGTGACTTGCTATTTTCATCAACATACTTTTCCAGAGCCATCCTTTGTTCATCCAATTTTACCTGTAGATCTACCATAAACCTGTTATAATCAAAGGCAGGAGATACTTGTGGAGGTGTTGTCTGTAAAGCCTGCTTATAATTCTTGCTTCTTCTCTTAAATACAACAAGTTTTCTTTTCTTTGCCATCCTGGCTTCTTCAGTTTCAGTATCAGATGAAGTATCTAGGTGAATTCTTTCTTGAGGAGGATGAAGTGTATCTGTCCCAGTGACCTGTTGCTCAGTCTCAACATCCACTGGCTCTCCCTCAACTTGTGGCTCAACTTCAGCTTCCTGATCAATGTCCATACCTATGGACTTCTCAATGTCTGGTCCACCTCCTACTTTATCAGTAGTAGTATCAACATTAGGGAATAACTCCTCCATAGTAAATTCCAGTTGAGCTGAATCTCCTGCTGCAGTTAAATCTTGAGATAAGTCTAACTGTGCTTCCTCTTGCACTTGTACTGACAACAGCTTCTCCTGTAGTCGTTCAGTAATTGTAGTATCTTGAGTAGGAGTGGACACTAGCTCTTCCTGAACCTGTGCATTAATAAGAATATGAGCAAAGTCTTTTATAGTAAAATACATTAGCTCCCCCTACACATGTACCTGATCAGGTGCAGATACATTTTGAGCAGGAGTGGAAACTGGCTCCCCCTGCATTTGTGCAGGTGTTGACACTTGCTGGACTATGGTTGAGTCTGGCTGATCTTCAACCTGTGACCTGAGTGGGTCGTCTTGTAGTTGTTCAGGTTCTTGGTTTTGAGTAGGGGATTTCACAGGGGTGTCTGGCCTGTTCTCTTCAGGCACATCCTTGGACAGCACCCTATCCCACCTAGAGAACAGTCTCATATCCATCCTTCTCATATGATTGATCTTAGTCCCTGGCTGTTGCTGCATCACTTCAGGTATCACTCTAGTGAGATATAAGCTCATGATTCTAGCCATGTTAGGCTTCTTGATTCCTTCTTTGATCTTGTCAAAGAGTACTCCTGACCAATCAGTAGGAATTGTAAAAACTATCCTGGTCATAAGGCTGAACATATAGGCAGAAATCCTATCATGTCCACCTGTCTTGCAGAGGATTACTTTCCCAACAACTTCAGACAAGAATTTCCCTTGCTGATTCATACCCTTCCTGTTGAATGCAGCTCCAATCTTCATACTCGAGTCCAGTCCACACCATTGAAGGGCTTCCCTTGTCTTAGAACTAGGAACTTCCTCTTCATTCTCAACTGCTTGTAATTGAAAGATCTTTCTCAAAGTTCTTGGAGTAATCTTCACCTTAGTCCCTTGAACATTGGACTTAATCTTGAGGCCTGTTGAGTGGACTGATGCAGAGATAAAGAACTCGTGCACCTCCTTCTTCCAGATTTTAGTTGGCTCTGAGATTAGAAATTCTAACCATGACTCGGAGAGGAGGGTGATAACCCCTTGAACATCTGGCGGCGCATCTGCAAAGGCTTGGCGCACCAACTCATACCCCTCATTGACGTTGTCTTCCATCCTTAGCGCCATCGATTCGTCGAGAAAGCTTGAGAGAAGAGAGAAAGATAGACTGTCGACACAGGGTTTTAGTCTCGAAAACCTTGGAAGCGTGTCGACAGAAAGCATTTTTCACCTATTTATACCTTCTGTTGAAAGAAGTTCAAAAGGCGCCAAACACAGACTAAATGTGTCGACACAGACGGAATGTGTCGACACAAACTTCTATTGTCTCGACATTACTTCAACCTACTATGTGTCGACACCAATTTGTGGTTATGTCGACACCTTGGATACATAATAGATAGACAGAAATTCTGTGTCGACTCTAAAGATAAGTGTCGACATATAGTCTGTAAGTGTCGACACCATTTTCCTGGTTGAGTCAACATTACATTTCTGATTAAGTCGACAATATAACTCTTAAGTGTCGACACATATTCTCTGTGTCGACACAATATTTCTGACTTGTCGACATTATTTCTCTGAGTCGACACATAATTACTAAATGTGTCGACATATTCTTACTTAGCCAATTTCTGTTGGTTCAACACCACTTGTAAGTGTTACTTCAATGTGTCCTTTTTAACACTTGATTATTTTGTTATTACTTTTACTTACTTACATACCACTTCAATTGCATTGTTAATGATTTTGTTAATACATTAATCAATGGTTAACATACCTAATTCAATTTTGAATTTATTGAATTTGGTTTCATCTAAAGGCTTAGTAAATACATCTGCTATTTGATAATTTATTTTTACAAATTCCAATAAGATGTCTCCTTTTTCTACATGTTCTCTAAGAAAATGGTATTTGATTTCTATATGCTTAGTTCTACTATGAGAAACTGGATTATTAGCAATAGAAATAGCACTCTTAGAATCACATAAAAGGGGTGTTCTACTTACCTGAATACCATAATCCTTAAGCTGATGCTGCATCCACAATAGCTGTGCACAGCAGCTTCCAGCAGCAACATACTCTGACTCAGCTATGGAAATTGCCACACTGGTCTGCTTCTTACTGCTCCATGATATTAGTCTTCCTCCCAGGAATTGACAAGTACCTGTAGTACTTTTCCTGTCCTCTCTACATCCTGCAAAATCTGCATCTGAATAGCCTGTTAGTAGAAACTCTCTATTCCTAGGGTACCAAAGGCCTAGATTAGGAGTGCCCTTTAGATATCTCAGAATCCTTTTGACTGCAGTATAATGAGATTCTTTAGGGCAGGCTTGGTACCTAGCACAGACACATATTGCATACATAATGTCTGGTCTACTAGCAGTAGGATATAGTAGAGACCCAACTATTCCTCTATACAATGACTCATCAACAGGTTTACCTGCCTCATCTTTGCATATAGGGATGCTTGTTCCCATAGGAGTTCTCATGGTGGAGGATGACTCCATACCATATTTCTTAATTAATTCTTTGGTGAACTTAGACTGGGATATGGACAATCCATCATTAGTCTGTCTTACTTGGAGTCCCAAGAAGAACTTAAGTTCTCCCATACTGCTCATCTCAAACTTCCCTTGCATAAGTTTGGCAAACTTTTTACAAAGGTTGTTTTCAGTAGATCCAAAGATTATGTCATCAACATAGATCTGAACTAAGATGATCTTACCTTTGGATTCCCTAAGGAATAGAGTTTTGTCTATCTTTCCTCTTGAGAATTTATTCTCAATGAGGAAGGTAGACAGGGTTTCATACCAAGCCCTTGGAGCTTGTTTTAACCCATACAAAGCTTTCCTAAGCTTATACACAAAATCAGGTTTAAGAGGATCTACAAAACCTGATGGCTGCTCTACATATACTTCTTCTTTAAGATCACCATTCAGAAATGCTGACTTCACATCCATCTGGTATACTTTGAAGTCTTGATAGGCTGCATAGGCAAGGAATATTCTGATAGCCTCCAGCCTTGCTACTGGAGCAAAGGTTTGATCAAAGTCAATCCCTTCTTCCTGCCTGTATCCTTTTGCAACCAATCTTGCTTTATTTTTCACTATTATCCCACTTTCATCTAGCTTGTTCCTATAGATCCACTTAGTGCCAATTATGTTGTGGCTTCTTGGTTTAGGAACAAGCTCCCAGACTTTGCACCTTCTGAATTGATTCAGCTCCTCTTGCATAGCATCAATCCAGTGCTGGTCTTGGATAGCTTCTTCAAACTTCTTAGGTTCCATTTGAGACAAGAAACTTGAATGCAAAACTGTGCTTTGATTTTTGCTTCTAGTTTGCACTCCTTGTCTTGGATCACCAATTATCTGATCAGCAGGATGATCTCTTAGATATCTTATAGCTGGAGGAAGATTCCCTTCAGGTTGAGCATCTCCAGCTTCTTCATTCTGCTGAACCTCTTGGTTTTCATCAGCTTCCATTATCTCTTGTACTCCCCCTGGACAGCAGCCTTCATTTTCCAATGCTCCATCTTCCTTTGAAGCTTCAGCAATGGAGAGCTTGTCCATCCTCTTGCTTATACCTGTTGAGTCATTTGATCTACAAGACAACTCACAATTGATTAATATTGTTTCATCAAATACAACATGCACAGATTCCTCAACAACTTGAGTAGTTAAGTTGAAGACTCTATAGGCCTTACTATTTGTGATGTACCCAACAAATATCCCATCCTGGGATTTGGCAGCAAACTTAGTCAAATATGACTTGCCATTGTTAAGTATATAGCACTTGCAACCAAAGATCCTAAAATAGTATAGATTTGGTTTTCTGCCTTTCACAATCTCATAGGGAGTCTTTCTGTGGCTTTTGGTGATAGAAGCCCTATTGATGACATGACAAGCAGTGTTAACTACCTCAGCCCAAAAATATTCTGGGAGAGAGGTGTCACTCAATAGAGTTCTACCAGCTTCAATTAATGTTCTATTCTTTCTTTTAGCAATTCCATTTTGCTGAGGTGTTCTAGGTGAGGAGAATTCTTGGAAAATCCCAAAGTCTTTACACAAGTTTGTTATGCTTTCAGATTGAAACTCAGTACCATGGTCACTTCTGATTTTGACCACTGTACTATTCAGTTCATTCTGAATTTGCTTTACAAAATTAAGTAATACACTTGGGGTTTCAGATTTTTGTCTCAGAAAGAACACCCATGTAAATCTAGAATAGTCATCTACAACCACAAAAGTATAGACCTTCCTACCTAGACTATGAACTGGCATAGGACCAAAAAGATCCATATGCAAGAGGTATAAGCACCTCACAGAATTCTTGTTTTCAAGGCTTTGAAATGAGGATTTTGTCTGCTTGCCCTTTTGACAAGCTGAGCATACCCCTTCCTTTATACACTTAACTTGAGGCCCATTCCTCACTAGTTCTTTACTAATGAGTTGGCCAATTGTCTTGTAGTTTAGATGAGCCAATCTCTTGTGCCACTTAACACAATGGGAAGCATTGTCATCAGCTACAAGACAAATGGGGAAAGCCTTATTTTCACACTCAAAATTAAGGTAATATACATTTCTCTTCCTATACCCAGTCAATATGATCTCTTGATCACTTGACCTTTTGATATGACATCCATCCTTACCAAATGAAATGTCATATCCTAGATCACTCAGCTGGCTTATGCTTATTAGATTATGTTTCAAACCTTTTACATAGGCCACTTGGGTGATATTAATTAGGTTAGAAGAAATGTTACCAAACCCTTTGATGACTCCCTTCTCAGATCCACCAAAGATCACTTTAGGTCCATCTTTGACAGATGAATACTCCTTCAGCAGCCCCTTTGTTCCAGTCATGTGCCTGGAACAACCACTATCCAAGTACCATATAGGGGCATGGTTACTTGGATTCACCTGCAATACAGAATTACTTACCCTTAGAACCCAAGTAAGTCTTGGGTCCTTGGTTCAGGTTAGCATTAATAAAGTTATCATAGCCTCTTCTAACAGGTAGACTCTTTTTCTTTATAACACTTGTGTTATACCAGCAGTCTAATGCAAAATGGCCTCTCTTGCCACAACACCAACATTCAAACTTATTGTATCTAAATCTAGATACATCCTTGTCAGAAGAATTTCTGTTCATTGCTGGTGCTGTTGCAACTTCACCTACTGATTTCTTAAAACCATTGGGTTTATGACCATAGGTAGGCCTGCTTGCATTTATACCCTTGTTCTTCAGAACATTAGTCTTAATATGACCTTGAATGTCTTCATGATCATATATGTTAGAAGGCACTTTCACCTTACTAAACTTTATGGGGACTGAAAGGTTTAGTGGCTGAATAGGGGCTTTGCCTTTCCTCTTGAATCTGCCAGCCCTGAAGTTACCTTTAAATCCTAATCCAGCCTTACCCTTCTGAGTGACAAATTCATCTATCAAGGGTAAGACAGATTTTGGCTTAGAGTAACTAGCCACTAAATCCCTTTCAATTCTAAGTCTGGCCTCCAAACTCTTCACTTGATCATTAGTATAATTAATTGTGCCCATCTGAATAATAGTTATATTCTTCAGCTTGGCAATTTCATTTAATTTTTGATCAAGGACTTTTTCTAACTCAGTTGTTGCTACCCTTAGTTCAGCAATTTCCTGAGCCTGAGTTTTAACCAGGTTCTTGCTTTTCTTAAGGGCCTGCAACAAGTCCCCATACTTGTCTATCAATTGATAGACATCTCCTTCAGATCCAGATGCATCTTCATCACTTGATGCAGATGTAGTTGATTCTTCACTTGTACTACAAACAGATGTACTGGAAGGACATTTTACCTCATTAGGACCAGACTGATTCTGGCATATGTCCTCTTCTGATCTTGTCATCAACCCCATGCATTGATGTTCATTGATGGAGTCTAGCAACTGCATAAACTCCTCTTCCTCAGATGCAGCATATAGTCCAATATATGCTTCAGCTTCAGATCCTGATTCTGAAGTTGACTGGTCTGACAGACTTTTATCTTTCTTTGCTACAAAGGATTTCTCCTTCTTGCCTTTCTGATAAGTCTTCTTCTTTTCTGAAGATTCCTTTCTCTTGTCAGAACAATCAGCCACTACATGTCCAGGCCTATTGCAACAATAACAGACAATCTTTGAAGTAGTGGCTTTGCTGGATTTTGATCTGCTCTTCTCTTTCCTTGATGACCTTTTCTTCTTATAATAGTCATCAACTTGCTGTGATGGGGAAGGCCTAGACTTCCACTGCTTCTTCTTCAAGAACCTCTGGAATTGTCTTGTGAATGCAGCAAAATCTGCATCTGAATCACAGCTTTCAGAACCCTTGTTTGAACTTTCAGAACTATCTTCTGTAACTTCCTTAGGAGGAGATGGTGATTTCCTCCTATTCTTTCTAGTGGCTTCTGCATTGAATGCCACAGTCTTTTCTCTATGCTCTCCTCTTGAGTTTCTTTCCTCCTCCTTCCTCACCATAAGTTGCATTTCATAGGATAGCAACTTTCCAAACAGGGTTGGAGGAGATATCTCTGACAATTTAGCCACTTCTCTTATGGCACAGATCTTTGTATCCCAATCCTTTGATAAGGATCTTAAGAATTTATCATTCAGTTCATAGGTACTGAAGACTCTTCCATAGGATATTAGCTCATTCACAATTCTATAGAATTTCTTATAGCACTCAGTTATGCTATCAGATTTTCCTTGTCTAAAGCTTTCATACTCCTGATTTAGCATAGACTTCCTGTCCAGCCTTACTTCTTCAGATCCCTCCATGTAGACAATCAATGTGTCCCACATTTCCTTGGAGGTCTTGCAGTGAATCAGATTCTGAAATGTTGAATCATCTATGGCACTCACAATAATGTTCTGAGCTCTTTTATCCATGGTTGCCAAGATGATTTCATCCTTGGTCATTTCTGAATAACTCTTTGGAGTTTGGATATTTGCATCAAGAACTGATACCTTCATTGGAATGAAGGGGCCTTCCTGTACTGTGATGTAAATTCTTGGGTCAGATGCTTCCATAAACAGTCTGACTCTTTCTTTCCAAATTCCAAAAATTTCTTTCTTGCATATGGGTAATTTCATAGACCCTAGCTCCTTATGATTCTCTCCAGAACCCATCTTCTTGAATCTTGAATCTGCCTTTCAGATCTACCTCAGACTGTTAAGTCCTTTTTGAGGAACCTCCCTCTGATACCACTTGATAGTTTTACTTTCAAGACAACCTAAACACCTAGAGGGGGGGGGGTGAATAGGTTCTACTTTTTTTATAAAAACTTTTAGGCAGAATTCAATTCAATGGCTAACACAATAATCACAACAATCACAGAAAATAAAACATCACAGATTGCACAATGATTTATAGTGGTTCCCCAAGGTCTGGGTACATCCACTTTCCCCCTTCACCTATCTAGCAGTATGCTAGATTCGGCCAAACTTCCACTAATCTCAGATCAACAGATCCTACAACTCAGAACCCAACTGGTTCCTACAACTCAGGCACAACAGCCCTACCTTAGCCTTGCCCCAAGGCCTACAACTCAGAGAAGACCCTTCTCCTACACTCAGGCAAACAGCCCTACCACTCAGAGTTCAACACTCCTACACTCAGCCTTTATAACACAGGCTTACAACTCAGATCTGTGTAAACAGATCCTACAGAAATATAGAAAAGATTATTTAACTGTCTTGCCTAAACTGAGAGAAAAAAGGCCAAGACAATTCTTGATCAGCTGATGAAATCAACTGTATCTGAGCTTTCTTCAAAGCTTCTTGAATATGAACTTAGCTGAGTTGATTTCCAAACAGCTTCTTGAGAATCCACTGGTGGTTTCTTTCTTCTTCTTCAAATTCTGGCTTGATCTCTCTCTATCCAGCACTTTGAATGATTCTTCTGAATTCTGATTAGAACTCTTCTTTAATCTATCCTTAGATAGTCTTCTTTGATCTTCCAGAGAAGATCTTCTTAAGTGCCAAGCACTTTCTTGAAATGAATTGGATTGTAATCCTTCTCAACTTTTTGATTCTTATCAATGTTTTCAAAAGTTTTTTTCTTGTTCTTCTCCTTCTGAATCTGTCTATTTATAGACTTTCTTCATGGTAACCGGCTGATCCGGTTTCTAACCATTTTCTGACAAGTCTGACAGCTTCAGTTAACCGGTGGCAACCCACAGCTGTCAAGTCTTCAAACAAGTCCTGTGCCTTAGTCTTGAACCACAAGTTGTCGAGACAGTCTGTCAGAAAGTGTCGAGACCATCTGTCTATCTGTGTCGACACAATTGACTTTGGTGTCGACACAGTCTTCAGTGATGTCGACTAAGTTGCCTTTGAGTCGACACAGCTTCTTCTGAAAATAACTTGGTCTTGACTCTTCAGTGTGTCGACACAAGTCCTGTGTGTCGACACAGTTGTTGTAGAATCATAACTCAGTAAGTGTCGACTTAATCACAATGTGTCGACATATTCTGCTAGTGTAGACAAACTTGAGGTCGACTAT
The DNA here is from genome assembly GCA_039513925.1 of Platanthera zijinensis. Classification (NCBI taxonomy): domain Eukaryota; kingdom Viridiplantae; phylum Streptophyta; class Magnoliopsida; order Asparagales; family Orchidaceae; genus Platanthera; species Platanthera zijinensis. Next base: position 166,640,578 of record CM077085.1, read on the forward strand.
ATTCTTCTGTGTCGACACATACTGCTGGTGTCGACAAACTTGAGGTCGACTATATCCTTCTGTGTCGACACATTTTCCCAATGTTGAGGTCGACGCTTTTCTTCTGTGTCGACACAAATTCCCAGTGTTGTGTCGACTTACTTCTTCTGTGTCGACACACTTTCCCAGTATCATTGTAGACTAACTGCTATGTGTCGACATACTTCCTCTGTGTCGACACTTTTTCCCAGTGTAGTTGTAGACTAACTGCTATGTGTCGACATTGCTTCCCAGTGTTGATGTCGACTAATTTCTTCGATGTGTCGACACATCCTTCTCTGTGTCGACACTTGGACTTAGAATTTTTTCTGCATACTTAATCAATTCTTCACCTGCACATGTCAACTCAAAACAACATCAAATACACTTTGATGTATATCATTGAGCTAGGTTGGGCTTCTTCAAATCAGGTACACATTTTCCAATGTACCCAACAGTGTTCCTCTCTCCGATTCTTCAACTCCATCGGTGAGATCTTCCTTCTTCGACGTTTCGGCCGCCTTCAATCTTGAAGGCCAAGTGCAAAGGAAACGGTGCCCGACGGTGAACCTCCTCGGCGTGAAGCAGAGAAGACGAACGAATTCTTCATCCTTGGTGCATCTCTCGCCGCGTCCGAGGAAAGCGATCATTTCGTGTGGATCCAAAATATCTCGGATGTACCGTTCCGAGCGGGGTAACGAAACCATCTACTCAAGAGTTTTTCATTCCTAGATAGTTCTTGTGGTGGACGAATTTTGCGTGACTTTTTGAATCGTTGATTTCTTCGCGGCGCATCTTAAATAGTTTGTAATTTTTCGTTTGGTTTTCCGAAGACTCCGAGAGGATTGGCGATCCTCGCTAATTTTTTTTAGTTGGGATAGATCCTACCATTTTCTCGAATCGTGAACTTTTTCTTTGGTGGATCTATTTTGGTACAACTCCAAACGCTCGTCCGGGATTAATATTATCCCTTTTAGCCGGAAAGGATTTTGGCCTATAGCCATTCTCCGTTCCAAAGCGCGGATCGGCTACCCGTATATTAGCGCAAAAGATAAATAGAATCGTTGTTATTGCTGCGTTTCGTTAGCGTGCGAGTAGAAGAGCGTTAAGCGTTGCGAGAGACGAGGCCCCGCCAACCGTGTAGTGCCTTTTCGGGATGGATCCTACATCAATTTGGTATCAGAGCCAGGTAGTGTTGGTTTCCCAATCGACACCACCCTTTGCTCTTTCCGTAGTAGGAATCTCGACGTTCCCTAGTTTGCGCACAACCCATTAAAATCCAACATAAAGTTGTCATTTTGCTGAATTTGGTCTGCCATTAGTAAAAACAAAAAAAAAAATTTAAAAATTCAGAAAATTAAAAAAAACATTCTTGTAGCTCTTCATATTTTTCTAAGCATAAAAGTCAAAAAAAAATTTATTTGATCGACGGATTAGCACCAAAAAATTCTAACATTATAAATTTAATCTGGTCAAACTCTCGAAATTAGCCACCGTTCATGCGCACAAGGCGTGGTACTGAATATTCCCCCTCCACTACATATATGGCTAACCACCATGATGATGACCACACTCCGGCCACCATCGCGGAGCTTCGGGAAGAGTTCAACGCTAGGTTTGATGCACTGACGCAACTAATACAAGGGTTGGCTGTCAATCAAGCGGTGCCCCGTAACCCTGCGGCGGGTATACACAGGCCGGGTCCTCAACCCCAGGCCGATCACCAACGCGATAATAGGCACAACCAATATCACAAGCAAGATGATGAACACATGCCTAAAGCCCCTTATGAGTTTGACTTAGCTAGAGCCGTTAAGATTGATCCACCCTCATACGATGGTATGGGTGAACCACAAGCGTTTCTAGATTGGGTCATGGAGATCGAGTGTTACTTTGAGTGGCATAATCTGACGGATGGAGAGAAAGTGTGGGTTGCGCGAATGAAGCTTATGGGTAGGGCCAAAACGTTCTGGTTAAATGAAGAGAGACGACTAGGGACTGAGAATGGATTACCCCCAATTGGGTGGAATGCCATGAAAGCGCTTCTGAATGACCAATATGTCCCCGCGTATTACCGAACTTAAATGTTCGATGAATAAGCCACCCTTCGCCAGGGGAGTAAGTCGGTAGAGGAGTACATGGGACTCCTTAAGGATATGATGGTACGTTGCGAGGTTAGGAAAATGCCTGAAGTTACGCTCTCCCGTTTCCGTAAGGGACTTAACCCGGACATCCAAGGCAAGCTATTGCGTTATGGTCACACGGACCTTAACACGACTTTCAATGCCACTTTGGATATCGAAAAACATAATGCCTATAAGTCCAAGGGACGATCCTTTCAGAAAGGAAAATCTATATTAGGTGCCCCGCCCACGACCTCCCTGCGGGACAAAGGAAAGTTCCGATCGACTGATTCCAGCTCTATCGTAATTACTGCTAGGAACAACAAAAATCCCAATGGCGAGAGAGTCCTGATAGGTAGAATTAACAAGACTAATGCCTCGTGTTATTCATGCGGAATCCAAGGGCACTACGCTAGTTAGTGTCCCGCTCGGAGTAAACCACTGGCACCACTGGACTCCACGACTGAGCCTGCCGAGCTTGTCTATGAAGCTGGCAATGAATCGGGCGCCGAGCCAAGTGATATAGAAGATGATTCTCTTATGATGGTTATGAGGTGTATTTTGGCCACACCGCGTGTTTCGGATGAATATAATAGAACGAATATTTTTTCATTAAATTTTAAAAGCGGTGAATAGTGGTGCAAGCTATTCATAGATAGCGGAAGTTGCATGAATGTCATATCCGAAAATGCCGTCACTTGTATGCACTTAGTTCCTGAGCAGCACCCATGTCCTTACAAAATAGCATGGGTAAATAAAACGTCTATCGCGGTCTCTAAGCGGTGTCTAGTTCCACTTACGGTGAAGGGTTATATCGATAAGGTGTCGTGCGACGTCATCCCCATGGATGTTTGTCACGTATTACTAGGGCGCCCGTGGCTCTATGATTATGATGTGACCCATTTTGGACGCGACAACACTTACGAATTCAAATTTAACGGTAAGACCATCATACTTAAACCATCCCCGCCTAAGGACTCGTCGAGTGCCTCCAAAGACACAATTGTGCCTGTGGAAAAGAAAACTATTAGTCTGATAAGCAAGAAAGAGTTAGAGCATGAGACCTTTCTGGATGGCGTCATCTATGCGCTAGTTTGCCTACAAGCTAAAGAAGACTCTCTATCTTTAGAGAGTTTGTCGATATCTCTGCGGACGTTATTGGAGGAATATAAAGACGTCTATCCGCTAGATTTGCCATCTGAGTTACCACCCATGAGGGATATTCAACACGAAATTGATTTCGTCCCCGGCTCCTCTTTGCCTAATCTTCCACATTACCGGCTCAATCCTTCCGCGCATGACGAATTACAAACATTGATCTCAGATTTGCTGGCCAAGGGATTTATTCGCCACAGCAAGAGCCCGTGTGCCGTTCCTGCTCTTTTGGTCCCAAAGAAAGATAAATCTTGGAGATTATGTGTAGATTATCGGGCCATAAATAAAATCACTGTCAAGTATAGGTTCCCCATTCCTCGTTTGGACGACTTGTTAGATATGCTATCAGGAGCCACCATATTCTCTAAATTGGATCTTAAGAGTGGCTACCATCCAATTAGGATACGGGAAGGGGACGAATGGAAAACGGCCTTTAAGTCTAAGGATGAACTCTATGAGTGGCTAGTGCTGGGAGACGGGCTTACCAACGGACCTAGTACGTTTTCACGATTGATGACCCAAGTATTTAAACCATATATGGGCAAATTTGTCGTAGTCTATTTCGATGATATCTTGGTATTTAGCCTCTCGCAGAGCGAACATGAGACTCACCTACGGACCATCCTTACAACACTACGCCAAGAAAAATTATTTATTAATCTTAAGAAGTGCTCGTTTGGTGTAAAATTCGTAGAATTCATAGGCTACATCGTGAGTTCTGAAGGCATTCATGTTGACCCCAAAAAGGTCCAAGTAATTAAAGAATGGCCGGAACCTAAGAATATTCGGGAAGTTAGAAGTTTCCATGGATTGGCCACGTTTTATCGAAGATTCATTCGAAATTTTAGTAGTATAATGGCACCGATTACCGAATCCATGAAAAAAGGCGATTTTGTTTGGACGAATGCGGCCACTAAAGCGTTTCAAACGATTAAGGAACGGATGTCGGAAGCCCCACTACTCCGTCTACCGAATTTTAATAGTGTTTGAGCTATCATGTGATGCATCGGGGATAGGAATCGGAGGTGTTTTAAGTCAGGACGGACATCCGCTAGGGTATTTTAGTGAAAAATTAGCCGGTCCGAAATTAAATTATTCCAATTACGACCGCGAATTCTATGCCGTTATACGTTGTCTCCAACATTGGCGACATTATTTAATTTCGAAAGAATTCGTAATCTCATCCGACCATGAGGCCCTAAAATTCGTTAACTCACAAAGTAAAATCAGTCCTAGACACGCCAAATGTGTTTCCTACCTTCAGGAGTACACTTTTGTTATCAAACACCTTAAGGGTACGTTAAACCGCGTGGCGGACGCTCTTAGTCGGGTCTCCCTATTATTAACTACCATGGAAGTAAAGGTCATAGGCTTTGAGAGAATTAAAGATGAGTATGCACAATGCCCAGATTTCAAGGATATTTACTTCGCCGCTCAGGACCACTCTACGACTACTATATCAGCATTTTACCTCCGTGATGGGTATTTATTCAAGCATTTGCAGTTATGTATTCCACGTTCTTCATTACGACATTTTATTATTTGGGAGTTACATAGTGGCGGATTAGGAGGACATTTCGGTCGAGATAAAACTATCGCACTGGTAGAGGATAAATTCTTTTGGCTGGGCCTCAAACCTATGGTCAATAAAATAGTAGGAAGTTGCCGCGTCTGTCAACTAGCAAAAGGTAACAAGACCAACGCAGGTCTGTACACACCTCTTCCGATCCCGTCGGCACCGTGGGTGGACGTTAGCATGGATTTCATATTAGGCCTACCTTTGACCTTTAGGCGACATGATTCTATTTTGGTTGTTGTGGACCGTTTCTCCAAGATGTCCTATTTTATTGCGTGTCATAACACTAACGATGCGTCGCACGTCGCTAAATTATACTTCAAAGAGGTTCTGGCACATCGAGGCGTTCCCAAGACGATAGTGAGTGATAGGGACGTTAAATTTACTAGTTATTTTTGGAAAACACTTTGGAAGTTGTTAGGTACAAAACTTATGTTTTCGTCCGCCTATCATCCTCATACGGATGGGCAAACGGAAGTAGGTAACCGTAGTTTGGGGGGGTTACTGCATTGTTTAGTGGGTGATCATAAGGGTACGTGGGACCTTATTCTACCGCATGCTCAACTAGCGTACAACAATTCTAAGAATCGGTCCACCGAATTATCTCCAAATGAGATAGTGCACGGATACAAGGCGCCTGTGCCTCTTGACTTGGTTCCGTTACCGCCATCTTTTAAATCCAGTCAATTCGCACAAGTCTTCGCTTCGCACATTCACTCTCTCCATGAGCACATTGGCAAGACGTTAGCTAGACAATATGATATTTATCAATCGAATGCTAATATACATTGGCGAGCAGTCCCCTTGAATGTTGGTGATTTGGTAATGGTTCGACTTATCCCTGAACGGATGCCTTCGGGCACCATAAAGAAATTAGCGAATAAGAGAGCGGGTCCTTTTCAAGTTCTAAAGAAACTAGGAGAAAATGCATATTTATTAAAGTTGCCCACTGATTGGGGAATTTCTCCTGTTTTTAACGTTTCAGATTTAACACTTTATGTCGCTCCACCACCTGAACTTTCTGTCTCTCCGTTTAATATTTCCACTATATCATCTAATGGGGTGGGGGTGAGAATGTGTCTGGATCGCTTTTTCCTTTGGATTCCCCGGGAGGTACGTTGCCTACTGATGATGCAATTTGTTTTTCTTCTTTGCCTAACGCATTTCCAAGGTTCCCCCGAACCGATTTCTTTCCTGACAGGATTTTACAGGATGCGATGTTTCCCACTCCCGGCGATGACATTCACAGGTTTCTGATTCGATGGCGTGGTCGTCCTGCTTCAGACGACTCCTGGCTCTCTGCAGCACAGTTGGATCTCTTAGATGCGGATCTCTTGCGCAGTTACCTTCCCGCCCACTCATCGGTGATGCGTCCTTTCGAGCGGGGGAGGATTGATGGTGACGGCCATCATGACGGCCTAGTTGGTGATAAAGATGCTGACGAGGGCGCACTTGATGTGCATGATGATCACGAGATGTTGGCGGAAGATGGAGACAATGATCCACCGGTCAAGTACTTGCGATGCCGCAGCGGCTATGGCTACAATCTTCGCCAACGCAAAAGAAATTAATTTAGTATTAATTTTATTTTGATAAAATATTGTTGAACTAGTTTATTTTCAGTCTTTTATTTCATGTTGGTGTGCAATTATCTACTTTTGGGCTGCAAATAGCCTTCTGTGTTGTAAGCCTTATAAAAAGGCATGGACTATGTAATTTTCATTTGGATTTTGAATGAGATAAACTTGGATTGCCCTAATCTTTTCCCCCCTCTTTTCTCCCTCTCAAAACCGCCGCCCCCTTGCATCCTCCTCCTCCAAAATTCGCCCCCCCCCTTCTCCACTTCTCCTCCTTCTCTTGGCCGCCACCTTGGCTCTCCTCCACCCTCGTGTTCCTCTCTGCGATTCTACAACTCCATCGGCGAGATCTTCCTTCTTCGACGTTTCGACCGCCTTCAATCTTGAAGGCCAAGTGCAAAGGAAACGGTGCCCGACGGTGAACCTCCTCGGCGAGAAGCGGAGAAGACTAACGAATTCTTCATCCTTGGTGCATCTCCCGCCGCGTCCGAAGAAAGCGATCATTTTGTGTGGATCCAAAACATCTCGGATCTACCGTTCCGAGCGGGGTAACGAAACCATCTACTCAAGAGTTTTTCTTTCCTAGATAGTTCTTGTGGTGGACGAATTTTGCGTGACTTTTTGAATCGTTGATTTCTTCGCGGCGCATCTTAAATAGTTTGTAATTTTTCGTTTGGTTTTCCGAAGACTCCGAGAGGATTGGCGATCCTCGCTAATTTTTTTTAGTTGGGATAGATCCTACCATTTTCTCGAATCGTGAACTTTTTCTTTGGTGGATCTATTTTGGTACAACTCCAAACGCTCGTCCGGGATTAATATTACCCCTTTTAGCCGGAAAGGATTTTGGCCTATAGCCATTCTCTGTTCCAAAGCGCGGATCGGCTACCCGTATATTAGCTTGAAAGATAAATAGAATCATTGTTATTGCTGCGTTTCGTTAGCGTGCGAGTAGAAGAGCGTTAAGCGTTGCGAGAGACGAGGCCCCGCCAACCGTGTAGTGTCTTTTCGGGACGGATTCTACATCAGCAGGGCTACTAGCTTGGGGGCCAGTATCCCATAAAGCCTATCAGCCAGAGCTGAAAGATCCACTTGCTCAAGGGATACTTGAGTAGAAGTAGGAGTTGATGTTGCTGGCATAATGGAGGATGGTGTGGTGGTAAGAGGTATAGGGATGGATGGTTGTAATATTGGGATTGTGGAGATAGATGATACGGGTGTGGAGATGGATGGTGAGAAAGAGGGTTGAGCAAGGATGTCATGGAGGAGCTGTTGGTATGAGGAGGAGGATGGAGGCTCAAGAGGTGAGGAGGGGGAATCATCCAAAATGTTGAAAGATGGAATGGAAGAATCAATGGGTGGATAGTAGTACAGAGGGTGTAATGGTTCTGAGGTGGTGGCTGGAGGAGGTGAAATAGGTGATGAAATTATGATGGGGGAGGAGATGGCTGATTGGATGGTTGATGAGGAAGGTAAGGCAGAAATAATAGGAGGTGGAGAAGGAGGAGCAGAGGAGGAAGCAGGCAGTTTCTCAATGAGGGTAGGAACCTGAGGGGAAGAGACTGAAACAGTCCTTGTGCCTGAAGCAGATAGTGCTGCAGCAGCCCTGTTGGGGTTGATAATCTGCCTGTCCCACTTACTGAAAAGGGAACAGGTGAGCCTTTTGGATGCATTGATGTGCATCCCATTTGAAACCAGTAATTCAGGGCACCTGGAATGCAGGAAAACCCCTAGAATCCTCCCAAAATAGACACAACTTTTGTTAATTTTTTTCTTGATCAAGTCAAAGAAGATCGTTCCCCAATCCAGATGTTTCTTGTCAACTATTGCTCCTATTAAACAGAACTGATACCTTTAGATGGTATCATGAGCTGAGTGCTTTGCCAGAAGCACTTTCTCCACAACATCAGCCAAAAATTGAAATTCAATTAATAGATTCTTTTTCAACAGCTTATTAGGGTGTACAGCAGAGTAACCCATTCTATCTAACATGGAATCAAATTCTTCTCCAGACAAATCTATAGAGTCAACTCCAGTACTTAAGGTGAATACTTCAGTCAGAAGAATAGGGGACAATGGTACCTGAGTCCCGTTGATCGTGCCGACTATAGTATTTTCATTCTCATTTATTGCAGTAAAAACCCATTCCTTTATTTCATCTGCCGCAATCTTTATTCTTGTGGTCATAAACTGAACTAACTGCTGTTCTTGGAAAAGATTCAGAATATCTTTGAACCTCTAATCGCTGCCATCGAAGGAGTTCATATCTATGTCAAAACCTGTATCAAACTTCATTTTGGAAAGAGCGGCAACCGACACCGCCATTTGTACCTGCAAAGATTGAACAAACACGACCAAGTGTAGAGAGTTTGGAGGGAAAGAGAAAAATTTGCAGAGAGTATGAAAGCGTAAAAGACGAACGGCAGCCGAAAAATGATTTTATATTAGGGTTCGATGCCGAAACGAAAAATCATTGAACTCTGTTCGACGATTTGGGCTTCTAATGGAATACGAAGAGGTTTTAATATCGTCGATCTCTGTTCGATGATATTGACGAGCGTCGAGCTCTGCTCGACGACCGCTTAACAGAAGGAAGGATAGCTTAAAGCTATCAGGCGGCGCTGAACTCAGGTCGACGATTTAGGAAACGTCGATCTGCGTTCGACGATTTTTGGGAAACCGTCGATCGCCGTTCGACGATTTCTGGGGAAAACGTCGAGCGCAGTTCAGAGACAGAAACTATCCTACAGACACAAAGAGAAATGAGTTTTTAGCCTAATCTTGGTCTGTTTTTAGATTTTAAAATCATGGAATTCATTTTAGACAGCCTCCATCTAGCATTTCTAACTGATTGAGGAAGAAGTTATGTTTCTTTTCATCCAAAGGCTTGGTGAAAATATCTCCTCTTTGCAAATCTGTTGGGATATATTGAAGTTCAATTTTATTTTTCTCAACATTATCCCTTAGAAAATTATGCCTAATTTCTATGTGTTTTGTCCTACTATGGAGGACTGGATTTTATGCAATGGAAATAGCACTGGTGTTGTCACAAAATATTTTAGACTTCTCTAAGTTGTAACCATAGTCTAGGAGTTGATTTTGTATCCACAAGATTTGTGAACAACAACTACCTGCATCCATATATTCAGCTTCAGCAGTTGAAGTTGACACAGATGTTTGTTTCTTACAAAACCATGAGACAAGTCTATCACCAAGAAACTGACCAGTTCCACTGGTGCTTTTCCTGTCTATTCTGCATCCAGCATAATCAGCATCTGAAAATCCAGTTAAGTCAAATGCTTAATCTTTTGGATACCATAGACCTAGATTTGGACAGCTTTTAACATACCTAAGAATCCTCTTTACTAAAGTTAAGTGTGACTCTCTAGGGCTAACTTTGAATCTAGCACATATACATGTAGCAAACATTATATCATGCCTACTAGATGTAAGGTACAATAAAGAGCCAATCATTACTCTATATGTTGTCTGATCAACTGGTTTCCCATGGTCATCAGCATCCAATACAGCATTGGTAGGCATGGGTGTTTTCATACATAATGCATCAGACATACCAAATGTCTTAACCAGCTCTTTTGCATACTTGGTTTGAGAAATAAATATGCTTCAGCATGTTGTTTGACATGCAATCCCAAGAAGAAGGAGAGCTCACTCATGCTACTCATTTCAAATTTAGAGTGCATAAGCTTGGAAAACTTTTTGCACAAGTTTGAATTAGTAGAACCAAAGATGATGTCATCTACATATATTTATACTAGTAGGGTATGGGACTTATGGGTTCTAATAAAAAGAGTTTGGTCTACTCTCCCCCTAATAAAATCATTTTCCAGAAGAAAGCATGTTAAAGCCTCATACCATGCTCTAGGAGCTTGCTTTAGACCATATAATGCTTTATGTAGTTTGAAAACATAGTCAGGGTGAGTTGGAGAGACAAAACCTGGGGGTTGTCTTACATAGACTTCTTCTTTGATCTCCACATTGAGAAAAGCACTCTTCACATCCATTTGGTAGACTTTGAATCCCTTGTGAGCAGCATAAGACAGGAAGATTCTTATGGCCTCTAACCTTGCAACTAGTGCAAAGGTCTGGTCATAGTCTATCCCCTCTTCTTGAGAATATCCTTGAGCAACAAGCCTTGCCTTGTTCCTTATAATAATTCCTTGATCATCCAATTTGTTTCTGAACACCCATTTTGTTCCAATAATGGAATGATCCTTTGGCTTAGGCACTAGTTCCCAAACTTTGTTTCTTTCAAATTGATGCAACTCCTCTTGCATTGCAATGATCCAGTGTGGATCTTGCTCTGCGTCTTGAATGGATTGAGGTTCAATTTGAGAGAGAAAGCAAGTGTGCACCAGGTTTTGGTTGACCTGATTTCTGGTTTTCACACCAGCTGAGATGTTTCCAATCACTTGGGAGATTGGATGATCTCTTGATGTTACTAAATCAATAGGGGTTATTGATTGTTCACCAACCTGTGTTGTTGTTTCCTCTTGTGAAACAGCAACTGGCTCTTCAAGAAGATTTTCTTCCAGATGTTGAGCAGCTTCTTCATCTTCACTACTTTCATCCTTTTGAGTAACTTTCAATCTGTCCAAGTCTTCAGCTAGAGAATGTACCTGCAAATGTTCTATGGTAGAAGCATTTTTCTCCTTGAAAGACATATTAGTTTCATCAAAGGAAATATGGATAGATTCTTCTATTTTTTGAGTAGTTTTATTATAAATCCTATAAGCTTTACTGATTATGGAGTATCCCAGAAACACTCCTTCATCAGCTTTTGCTTGAAATTTTGCTATATATCTCTTGTCATTGTTGTGAATGTAACAAATGCAACCAAAAATTTTGAAGTAATCTACTTTAGGTTTCTTCCCTTTGAGTAATTCATAGGGAGTCTTGCCCTTCAGTTTATGTATCAAACTTCTATTCAGTACATAGTTGGAGGTGTTCAGTGCCTCAGCCCAAAAGGATAGAGGAAAGTGAGCATCTGATAACAATATAGTTGCAGATTCAATTAGGGTTCTATTTTTCATTTCTGCGACCCCATTTTGTTGAGGAGTTCTAGGAGCTGAGAATGTATGTCTGATCCCTTCACTCTGACAAAACTCTTGCATAAGAAGAGAATCAAACTCTGTCCCATGATCACTTCTGATCAGGGCAATATGAGTATTGAACTCACTCTGTATACATTTGAGAAACTCTGTCAAACACTTAAAGTTATCAGACTTCTTCCTCATAAAGAACACCCATGTGAATCTTGAGAAGTCATCTACAACCACTAAAGTGTAGGATTTCCCTCCTAAGATTTGTACTATAATGAGTCCAAAAAGATCCATGTGTAACAGATATAAAATCCTAGGTGAATCACTCTTGTTAAGTGACTTAAAACTGTTTTTAGTTTGCTTGCCTAATTGACAAGCCTTGCAAAGTCATTCCTTCTTGTAGGGGCCAGAAGGTAGTCCTCTAATAAGGTTATCCTTAGATAGCCTAGCAATGGTTCTAAGGTTAATATGTCCTAGTCTCTTATGTCATAGTATATTTGGTCTGGATATGGAATTGAACAGGCAAATATCTACTTTAGATGAATGAAAATCTACTAAGTAAATGTTACCTTTTCTGTTACCTATCAACACAACTACGTTGTCTTCTGACTTGACCTTGCATATAGCTTTGTTGAAAGTCACTTGATATCCTTCATCACACAGTTGACTGATACTTATCAAGTTGTGCTTGAGTCCTTCAACATAAGCTACTTTCTTGAAGGTGACTGTTCCAATTTGGACTATACCATATCCTTTTGTTGTCCAAAGTTTGAATCACCAAAAATTACTTTGGATCCAAGCTTGGCTTTAAAGGATGTGAAGTTGTCCTTGTTCCTTGTCATATGCTTTGAGCACCCACTATCCAGATACCATAGCTGGTTTGATATTGGATAGGTCTTCACCTGTACATACAAGAATTTACATGTTTTTGACCCAGTTTACCTTGGGCCTAGGTTTATATCCTTTAAATTTAGAAATGAAAGACATCCCAGGTTGACTCTTATAACCAACAGGATGGTATCTCCTAGGAGGTACTATCCATTCAGTATAGGGGTTGAAACCTTGGGATGTAGGACTTCTAGGATTGAATCTAGATGTACCTTTGAAAGATTATTCAAAGCCCTGATCTCTGTTCGACGATCGTCGAGCTAAGGTCGACGATCTTGGGTCAGATCGTCGAGCTCTGTTCGAAGATCGACTGTCCTGGAGTTCAGAGTTTAGGTGTCGTCGAGCTGAGTTCGACGATTTTTTCTTGGATCGTCGCGCGCCGTTCGACGATTGTCGAGCTCTATTCGATGCATTCTGTTGAACTATAACTTTCTTTGGCAAATCTGCATTCTTCCTAGCTACCTCTATAACTTCCTTCCCTTTATCAGAGATAAATTTGATTGGAGTTGTCAGAACTATAGGCTGGCTGGATGAAGCTCCCAAGCCCAGTGTACTATTAAGTCTAGAGTTCACTGTGCTTGTGATATCCATTAGTTTGATGCTTCTCCCATTAAGGGATTCTTCAAACTTCTTGGCCTTGGATAGTTCACTTTTTAGTGAAGCTATCTGCTCCCTATAGAATTCTAACTCTTCAGAGAGTTTGAGGCTCTCTGATTTTAAAGTGCTATACTCAGACAGTTGTTTTTTGAGGGAAATGATTTCCTTCTCAGACTCTAATAGATCTAGGCATAGTACTTTAAACTCATGTTTAAAGTCCTCAGAACTGAAATTAAATGAATTGATTACCTGGTCTTCTTCTAGTTGAATTTCTTAATCTGACTCTGACTCTTCTGCTTCTGAATCTATTTGAGAGGCATTGATAACCATCATGCAAAATTCCTTTTCATCAACATCATCCTCATCATCACTGGAGCTGGATGAAGCTTCAAAATCCTCTTAAGTTTCACTCCATGTCTCAGCAACAAATCCCTTCCTTGTATGTTTGTTCTTGCTGGAGGAGGGTTTGTCTGAGCTGTTCTTCTTAAAGTCTTTCTCCTTTCTTCTTTCTCTTCTATCTTTCTTTTCCTTGTTTTTGTTTTCTGGACAGTCAGGCACAATATGGCCTGGTTTCCTGCAACCAAAACATATAACTTCCTTGTTGTTATTTTATTTATCATACCTTGGCTTATCATGTCCCTTGTATGATCTCTTTCTGAAGTCTTTTCTAGCCATTTTGTAGAATCTTTTGGCCAATAAGCTGAGTAGCTCCTCATTGTCTGTGACCTTTTCTTCAGGCAGGTCCTCAACAGCTTTGAAGGCTATTGTCATCTCTTTCCTTGTGGCTGGTGAGGCAGCCTTCTGTTCTTCTTCTCTATTTTTAATGAGCAGCTCATAAGATTTGAGCTTGCCCAGGAGAGCTTCAGTGGTAATCTCATTTAGACTTCTGGCATCTTTGATTGGCCAGATTCTTGAATCCCAAGTGCTTGGGAAACACATTAGGATTTTGTCATTCAGCTCAGCCAATGTGATTTCTTTATCCAAAGTCTTTAACTCATTGATAATCAGACTTAAACTGTTGTACATGTCTGCTACTGACTCAGCTTCTCCTTTCTTGAAGTTCTCATATTGGGATATGAGATGGGATCTTCTATCTTTTCTCTCATCAGCAGATCCTGAGACAATCTCAGAAAGTTTGTCCCAAATTTCTTTGGCTGAGTTGCATTCAACTACCTTCTGAAATATCTCATCAGACATTGTCTGAGCTAAGATATTCATGGCCTTGGCATCTACAGCCTTCCACTTCCTTATTTCAGCATCTGTTCCTGAAGGGGGTGGAACAACACTTGTACTTGTGTTTGCTGGTGGACTTGGGCACACTGTCAAAACAGAATTAAATATGTCTTCATCAATAGAATTCATATAAAGTCTAATCCTTGCTTTCCAAAGTGCAAACTTGGATAGATTGCAAACTGGAGGCCTGGTGCTTGCATAATCTTTGTTCTGTGTCATGTCTTTATATAAAATTAAATATAATGAAAATAACCCTCTTAAAGGATTGATCTTATCAAGGATCTTTTGGTTCAGGTGTTAGCCTGTATGAACAACCAACCTGCCTCTTATACCAATTGAAAGTGGAGGATAAGATCAGTCTGACTCTAGAGAGGGGGTGAATAGAGTTTGTTAAAATAATTTTTCAAAATAAAACTTTGCAGAGGAAGAGTTAAGTTAATATAGTATGTGTATTGTGCTGCAGCAATAAAACAAAAGTAATAATAAAAAGAAAACAAAAGATTCACAGACACAGCAAAGAATACACACAAGCAACCAAACACAAGAAGCTATAGTGGTTCCCCAATCAACCTGGGTACATCTACTCTTCTACCACCCTTGGTAGGAATCCACTCAGGATGAGTTGATCAGGTGTCCTGGCACCAATGAGCTTTTGATAAGGTGCTCAAAAACCAGATCTAGATTTTTTGATAAGGTGTCTTACAACCACTGAGTTTTGACAAGGCTCTCAAAACCAGATTTAGAACTTTTGAAGGGAGTTTTGATAACCCTTTTACAGCAGGAAAAGAAAAAGGAAGAGGTGAAGTTGTCTTCTCTGTCTCAATCACTGAGAGAAGACTTAGTTGATTGATTGTGTTGTCAAAGCTCCCCCTGAGATGTTGATGGTTCAGGAGTGAGAGCTTTGCTAGGGTGATAGGCCTTCAGAAGCTTCAGATCTCCAGCAGAAGATGATTTCAGCAGAGGCTGAAATATGAGTTGTCTGGAGTCTTTGATGTTGAAGCTGTGAACACTTTTCAGTATGCTAATTTTCAATCTAACTCTTCAGGATTAATCGCTTGATTTTTCTCTGAGTTGATCTGACTATCTGTGTATGTTTGTATTGAGTGATTATTTCTCTTGATCTATTGTAGTGTATTTTATTCTCTGATGATCCTCTGTCCAAGATAGCCGTTAACAGTCATAAATGTCTTCCATAAATATTTTGTCTTCTAGAGGAAAGTCCAATAAACATTCTCTGAGAAATCCCTTGAAACTTGCTCCAGAATAAATGAAAACGGCTAACAAATCTCTTGAAATAAATGCTGAGAGAATTTGAAAAACATTCCAAAGGCCGACTGAATTTGAATCCTTAAAGTCGTTGATCTCTCAGAAAAACGTCGATCTGAGCTCTACGATCGTTGAACTGAGCTCAGAGATTGGATTAAACATCAGACAGAAAATGTCGAACTGAGCTCTACGATCGTCGAACTGTGCTCAGCGACCTGAGAATAAGTGAGGATAGATCGACGAACTGAGCTCAGTGACTTGGAAACAAGCTGAAGGCAGATCGTCGATCTGAGCTCGAAGATCGTCGACCGGAGTTCGATGAATTAGCAGAGTTGAGCTCAGAGATCGTAGAGCGGAGTTCGACGTTTCGTCGACCTGAGCTCGACAAAAATTGTCTTTGTCTCAACTCTAAGTCTTGATCCTTTAATGGTCCTTGGGGCAGCTTCAAACCTAAGTTCTAAGCCCTAGACTCATTCTAACTTGACCTTTTCAACTATACATCTAGGTCAAACTGATTTCCTAAAAACATAGTGATCCTTGCCCAAAGTAGTAATAGGGTGTTCCAACACATCGGCATGCAGGCCGGCAAAACATGAAAACTATAGAAAAAATTCAGTCTTTGGAGGGCCGACAAAACTTTGGGCTCCAGCCCGGTACATCCCACTGCATCCCGCTTGGCTCCGCAACACCTGCACGCAAAACATTCCACCAAGTGGTGGCAAACAAGGCAACGGTCAACTGGATCTGACCAAATTATAACGACCTCACCCCATTCCCAGGGTGGTGGTGCTTCTTCCCTACAAACAATTAGCATGCTTACATATTTAATATAAATGTGCAACTTAAGCACCATACATCACAGATGTTGGCGTAACCAGCAAAACATCTCGTGCACTCGGGGCACCTTAACGGTGTACCGGGTTTCCCAGAATCCCACCTTTTGCCATCACAGGCATACGATAGTGCATAAAGCACCCCAACGGTGAACTCCGCTAGTCCACCACCATTCTCAATCCAGGACTAGATGGTTCTGCTTGAGCATTACTAGCCAGGCCTATAGCCTCGACTCACCCCTATGCCAACTGCAATTGTAACGTACTTTTGGTCTATTTGGCCGAACGACATAGAGCGGGTACAATTCAGCTCTTTCTCGTTGCTCAAATTTTCGTGTCAATTAATGACAACGACGTGGGTCAGCATTCCCTTTCTGGTATACGACATAACGCATGCTATGTTCCAAGGTTAGCACTCGTGGACACCAAAGTTTGGCATCCAAGGCGCGCAACTCAACACACTAGCACATGGCCTCCGAGAGACCGGTGACGCACACATCACAACAAAAGCTCATCGGGAGCTAATACTAACAATACGTCGATCTTATGCAGACATTAGGGTGTTTCCTGTAGCACACCTCAAGTACTAACTGTCGCTCCGGGGAAACCCCCATTCTGAAACATTCAAATTCCACGAAGTCTTCTTCGGGAACCCACAAAACATCACCAATCCAGACCACACGTCCAGATTGGCTTCACACAGCATGCATAAAACTATACTCACGCTTCTGGGTACTAAATGTAATTAAAAGGAGGGGAATTACACATCGACCTGTCGGAGAGCACCCTTCCGCCACCCATCGGTGGGGAGGGGCTTCCATGCAAACATGATAAAATTAAGGGTTTCACTTGCCCAAGAAGAAAAATTGTTATCCTTGACGCGCGTTTCAGAGCCATAGCTCAGTCGTCATGTATTTAGTTTTCACACACCAGTCCGAGTTCCAAATCGAACACTTTGCCGCAATCCCTAACCAAACCCTAGTTGATCACCACCAACACCTCCGGACGGCCTCCTACAGCAAGCGTAAGCCCAACCCTAACCCCTCTTGGTCGGCCAAGAGGAGAGGGAGGTCGGCAAGGGAGAGAGAGGCGGGTTTTCTCTTTGTTGGCGGCCGAAGAGACAGGGAAGGAGAAGCGAGGTCGGGCTCGGCCCTTCAAGCGGCGACGGGAGAGAGAGGGATGTCGGGCTTGGGTGATGCACATGAGATAAATGCCAAGGGAGAGAGATCGGGAGAGGGATAATAAATCGGCTCGGTTTGTGAGGGCAGGGGGGAACTTTAGGTTTTATAGAAATCTCTAGTCAAACTGCTATCCGCAAACTACCCCCTTAAAGCACAGCAAAACTCACAAACCGCACACCGACGTCCACTATCCACACAACAAATTCGTAAACTTTAGGGATTATAACCCTTATCCCTATACCACGCCCTCGAAACGCACACTAAAATAACTTCGGTTAAATTTAGGGCATTACACCTTGTGACTAAACTCTCACAACGCCTGACATATTCCTCTAACAGTCTCCTTTGTACTTGTCCAAACAATCGTAGTTGAGCCTCTCGCATCTTCTCTGCAATTAGTGCAACACCTTTATTATTCCTGATACATTGATTCTTAATTTTATCCAATCTCATGTTTCCACACATTCACCTAAGCATTCTCATCTTTGCAACTCCCATTTTTTGCCCATGTACACAACTCACTGCCCAACGCTCAGAACCATAGAGCATCGCTAGTCTAATTGCAGTACGGTAAAACTTGCATTCAATTTTTAATAGTACTTTACGATCAGATAAGATCTCTGACGCGCCTCTTCACTTCAACCAACCTTCTTGGACTCTATGTATCACATCTGTACTAACACTTCCATCTTTTTGAACTATCGATCCAGGATATTTAAATCACCCATTGAGGGAAATATCTAGATCACCCAACTTAATAACAAAGTCTTCCATCCTTCTTTCACTGATAAATTTAAGCTTCATATACTCATTTGCCCTGCTCAAACCAAACCCCTTCTTTTCTAAAGTGTCCCGCCAAGATTCAAGTTTTGCGTTTACACACTTGCGCGTCTCATCGACCAAAACGATATCATCCGCAAACAATAAACACCAAGATATATTGCTTGTTGTATATGTTTGGTAAGCTAATTTAAGATAAGGGTTTAAAGCTTAACATTGATGTAAACCAACAGTGATAAAAAATTCCCGTGTTAATCCTCCAGATGTCCTCACCCTGGTAACTGAATTTGTATACATATCTTTGATAATTTCAATGTAAGATACATTTACACATTTCTTTTCTAAGACTCTCCGTAAAATCTCTCTGAGAAACCTATCATAAGCATTCTCAAGATCAATAAACAACAAATGCAAATCTTGTTTTCTTTTTTAGTAGTTGTTAACGAGTCTCCTCAAGAGACGTATTGCTTCTATTGTCAACTGCTCTGGCATGAATTCAAATTGATTTTATTATATGTTAGTCTCTCGTCTTACTCTTCTTTTTATTACTCGTTTTCACTGTTTCATGATATGACTCATAATTTAATTCCTCTGTAATTAACATAATTTTGTATATCTCATTTGTGATTATACAAAGGTAACAAGATACTCTTTTTTAATTGGTCTGGCATCCTTTTTAGCTTCAGTAACTTATTGAAGAAATATGTAAGGCACAAAATTTCTTCTTTCCCTAGACATTTTCATACTTCATTGGGTATATCGTCTCTCACCACCGTTTTTAAATTTTTCACCTACTTTAGATCGCCATTTACCTTTGATACTTAAATTTTACCATAAAATTTTATGTTCATATACTATTCTAATTTACTTAACTCCTTCAAGTTTAGTTCATTGTTTTTTAATTTCATTATAGAGTTGATACAAGTATCTTTTACATCACTTTTTAATAGCAACATTATCCGTCAAAACCGCATCTGTTTCATTCTTTGTGCATTTAACTTGGCTTAAATCTCTTTTCTTCATTTTTCTAGCTCGAGCAAATTTATATATGACACGCTCTTCATCTTTAATATCTAGTATTTTATAAAATAATTCAAGTTCTTGGGGAACATCATAGACTGATTTATGAAACGATTTTGTGAATAAATAAATATTATCTAAATTTAATAAATGTTAGATGAGATATAATGATTAAAAAAATAAATATGACTTGAATTCACTCATATGCTCGTATAAATTTGTATTTCTATTTAAAAAATTAAAAAAGTTTAAAAATGTACCATGTATCCTAATTTTTTTCAAAAACCGCAAATGTCATATACATATTAAACGTGTTAAGTCTCTGTCCTCGTGCAACATAGTTTGTTTTTGTTTTTATTCACAATATTACAATTTTTGGCTTCATTACATGCATATTGGTTTTTAGGCTTTTGTCAGCTACTTTCAAAATCCATTGTTACTATTTATACGATTGTCTGCTAGTATTTAGTTTTTTGCCTTTTGAATTCATTGCTACTATTGACCTATTGTTTACTCGCCTTTTTGTGGGTTT
The DNA here is from genome assembly GCA_039513925.1 of Platanthera zijinensis. Taxonomy (NCBI): domain Eukaryota; kingdom Viridiplantae; phylum Streptophyta; class Magnoliopsida; order Asparagales; family Orchidaceae; genus Platanthera; species Platanthera zijinensis. The sequence continues at coordinate 166,660,417 of CM077085.1, forward strand.
TTAGATTTCTACCTTTGGGCATCTTCCAGCTGGTTTCAAAATTTGGATGTTACTAATTATCTAATTTACTATTATGCCCTCAACCCACCTATCATTATTATTGTAACATATGATGTAATGCTAAAGAAGGATTTCAATTACCCAATAATCCAAGTAAAAACAAAGTTTGAGGCATATGATAGTGAAATCATAAATTGATGATAATATGATGAGTTCTCTTATCTTTGTAATTAAAATTCAAGTGATGAATTTAATGTATTATTGAGGTTGCAAAAATGCACGGTAAATTTTGCCTACATTTCACCCTTATGGTGGGACCGGGCTATGCGGGGATGCCTTTGTGCACCGGGCTACCCATTGATGTTGTAAATTTTTTGTTGAGAATTTGATGATGATGGAGGACTTTAGCGATACTTTAAAATTCAAAACAACATAATATTGTTGATGTCCCTTTTTAAAATTTTACCTGTCTACCATAATATTATTTTTATTGTCAAATCTTTTAGATTTATTTACACATTAGTCATTTAACCTGTTTGTTTTTATTGTTGAATGATAGACTGGTTTGTCACAGACTTCCAGTAAAGTTCCTAGTACTTCAAACATCTGCAAGTAGAGATACTTTTTGGGCATTCAAAGAAAAAGTAGTAGCAACTGACACCAATAAGATATGTTGCAACTACTGCAAGCAAGTCATAAATGAATTCATAATTCACTTCAAACATCATTTGGCGGGGATGAAGGTCATTGTAATGTCATGCCCTCAGGTTCCAAGTGATGCCAAAGAAAAGTTGAAGTCTACACAAACTAACAAGTTGATGAAAAGTGCTCGGCTATAAGCCACCTTGGACAAGGTTGTTGTAGGAGAAGATGCAACAGTTGAGTAATGTAAAAAGATTTTGTTCTGAGGAAAAACATCCCAAAGCACCAGAGAGAAAATATAAGAAAAAATCTAGAGCTGATACAACTCTTTATGTTTCTATGTGGGAATACAGGATGGTTGCTCCTTTCAATGCCCAATATAGCACTTCATTTTAACACTTGTTTCATGTTGTTGGACAATCTATTCTTGGGATGAAAGGACCAACTACATATGAGTTCAGGGAGATTTTTTTGCAAATGGAGGTCCAATACAAAGGAAATGCTAAGCAACTTCACTATGGATGCCTATTGGAGAGGAAAGGACCTATTGGACGTATTCATGCCATGAAACTATTGGACAGATGATATTCATCTTCAAATTATCAGACAAGTGCAAGTAAGTCGTTTGCTTCAATATTTATACAAAAATTTATGTTTATTATGCAACTCATTTATATAATTCATGTGTACATATATTGTGCACAAATTTACATATATATATATATATAAAAAAATAAATCCGACATTATAGATAACCTTGATATACCTCCTACAATCTGGCATTTGACATTCAAAGTCAAATCGACATAAACCCGGCATTCAACATTTATAGCTATAAGTGTAAGGAAAGAAATATGATGACTTTAACATCTAAATCAACAATTCATTGAGTATCATTGTCAAAGTATGACACACAGGTAGAACGAGCAGAAATAATTGATAAATGATAGATCCTATGTCTCCCAAGTGAAGCTACCAAAATGGCAAATCTTTAGTTCATCAGGATTCCACAATCTTGGAGCGTTTCCACTACCACAATTAAAGATCACAACAAGGAAGATTGGGCTCATAACATCTAGCATTTTAGAACTGACCATCGATGAACTGATTAACATTTCTACCACTCCTATCAATATTATGTTTTTTAACCACAATTGAACACCATGTGTCTACTCGTTTGTATCGTATAAGATCCTACACTGAAATAGCTAGCAATAATATCAAAATCATGGAAAATATCCCTACCTAACATCTGAATTCACTAGAACTCAAGCTCAAGTGCAAGATATACAAAGCTTAAATCCTTCTTTAACTAGGTTATTTTATTAACTATATTTTCATCTCATACAGATGGGACAAGACATTACATCTAAATGTTTGTCAATTTTCTGTCGTTTGTAAGTAAATTCCATATAATAATCTCTGAACGTGCACCACTTTTCATGCATTAGACTATGTATTTAGTTTACATTATTGTAAGAATATTCTCGTAGGAGGTTCATGCACCAAACCTTACATATTTATAGAAGATTGACAAAACATGAATTGTATAGCAATTTTGTTTTCCTTCTAATAAATATCTTCATCTGAGTGCGCTTAGAGGAGGTACTGCTTTCCTTTAATTTAACATTTTTGATTTCCATTGTAAAGTGGTAACTTAGAGCATTGCGTGGAGTAAGCCTGACTTAGTATGATCCATATAAATGATCAAGGATTCCAACCACAAAGAAAGGGTAGAAATTCAGTTCGAAATGGCTAATATGTTGCTGCTGACGGAGTCACAGAGTTGTTAAGAGTCAGAGTTGGGGAGATGGAGTACTGTTAGAGTCGGCTTCAATGCAAAAACATATCATTGCATGATTTTTATGTAAGGTACTTCGTTAATGTATTTATGCATATTCCTAAAATTGAAGTACAACAAAAAGCATAGATGAAAAAGAAGAAAGTGAAATTTCTTAGGAACCTAAAACTTGTTAATTCTGGAGTTATCTTTCTATATCACAAGTTTAGCATACAATATCCACTTACCACCATCCCTGTAATCTAGTGTTATGCACGTGCGTGTAATGTATAACCCCGTATTCGCTGAGTGTGTCCTTGGGCTGAGGATGATCAAATTAGGCGAGTGGGGAGGGCAGACCCGCACTCAGCCAGGTAATTCAAAAGTCTTTCGCCAGGGGAGATGAAAAGGCTTCCGCCTGGGTAAGCGGGAAGCCCACGGAGGTATGCAAAAAGGGTCCCGCCAGTATGGTCCAGGGGTAAGATTACCTGGATGCCCTTGAAGATCTGCATTTAACTCCTCAGAACAGCGGAGTTACGTTGTTGGCAGACTCAGTTTGGCTGCATATAGCCTTTTGGAACAGCGAAGCTACGCTGTTTGCAGACCAGATATTTGGACTCTATTAATAGACCAACAGGATACCTCAGAAGAAAAGCTTTCTCATTTTCTACAAGTCTCATAGCGCTTTTTGAGATACTCTTAGCTCAGCACTAGCTAAGGAGGGGAGGGGCTCAGAGATCTTCCGAGTTTGTGGAGGGAACTCCAAGCTTGAGAGAAGTAGGTGTTTGCTACCCCCAGGATTCGAACTCTCGTTCGGATCAATTTTTTGTTCCAACATTTCTGGTGCAGTGAGCGTGGAACGTAGCAAGCACAAAAAATTCTGGAGCTAAGCTTCATGGCCGGAGGCGAGGATTAAGGGGCGTGCTTGGGGAGTTCGCTGCAGCCCGCGAGTGGGGTCACGGTGGGAATGCCAGAGGATTTTCGGCGAGAGGTCTTGCAGACCATCCACCTAGCATTCTCCACGAGGAGCAAGTGGGCCACGCCTTCCATTCCAGTGGTTGTGGCCCTGTCCTTGGGCGAGAACGCTCCCAGCGAGCATCCTGGGAACGAGATCTCGGCGGAGATTGCTGAGAGGGATATCGCCAGGCGGGAGCTCTTCTGCGGGCAGGCAAGTGCTGATAGGGATAGTAAACCAAGGCTGCGAGATGGACCCACCCTCTAGGTTGTTGGTGGAAGCCCTTTTAGTGAGTTGATCGTCTCGGCCCCAGTTCTAGAGGGATTCTGAGAGCTGAAAATGTTTTACTACACCGGAAGGGATGATCCTGTTCAACACGTCAAATAGTTTGAAGATGTAGTCTCGATCAGGCCGATGACCGACCCCTTCAAGTGTCGGCTCTTCATCGTCACTCTCAAGGGAAGAGCGAGTAACTAGTTCCACCAACTCCCCTTCACCTCAATCCATTCTTTAAGGTCCTGCATCTGAGTTTTCTGTCAAGGTTCTCGACGTCCAAAAAGGGGAGAGAAAGAAAGAATCGCTCAAGAATGAGAGGAGAGTGTAGGGGGAAATCACCCTACTGTGACCTCCATTTAGAGGAAGGTCACGCAATAGACACCGACCATGAATTTTTTGAGGTGAGGAGGGCAAGAGGCCCAGTACAGCAGCAGGAGCTGGTGCAGGCTCAGGATATTCTACCCAAGGCAGGGGAGAGAGAGAGGTGAATGATCTCGCAGTCTTAAGGAGCTCAGTCCTAGTAAGACCCTTTTTTGTAATGAACTTCCTCCCTGACCGATTAGGGTAGGATATATTCTATTAAAAAGTTTTTCACTAAGTAGACGATAAATGATACGAAGACATGGACATAAAGCCTCCGATATGGTTCCGCTGACCGGGCTGGTACAACCCCATATTCGCTGAGTGGGTCCTTGGGCCGAGGATGGTCAAATCAGGTGAGTGGGGAAGGTAGACCCGCACTCGGCCAGGTAATTAAAAATCCATTCTCCAGTGGAGATGGAAAGTCTTCCGCCTGGGTAAGCACGTAACTTACCCAAGTTCCTCATCGGAGAAGGCAGACCCGCACTAGGATACATCCTTGGGCTGAGGATGGTCAAATCAGGGATTAGGGTAGGAGTTCAAGTTCCTCATCTGAGAGGGCATGAACGAGATCAGTCGTACTGACTTTGATGCTTATTTGATCACACATGTACCGCGGGACAGAGCTCCGGGCACCTCTACGACAGCCCACTCGCGGGCATATCACTACTAGCTGGAGGGCGTCACTTCGAGCTTAGGGACAATGTCGATTTTTTGGCAGGGGATATTGTTACATACACGCACGTAACTTACTATCGTATTTTGTTTTGTTATTTGTTTGCATTTGGGTTAATGATATATGAGCCAACTCTCCCTATATAAGGAGGTGACATGGGAGAATGAGAATTTTCTTATGATCATTAGTGTCTGGATCTCTCATTTTGGAGATTGGCTTCTAGGAGGAACCAGTCTGCTGAAGTTGGGCACGAGTATACCTCGTATTTGTATTCGATATTTTCATTTAGTGCAATTGTTTTCTCCCTCGGTAACAAAAATTCATATGTAGGCATCTCTAGTATTCATAGCTTCAAACTTAGGTTCGCATACTTTGGCTTTGTTTGGGGCGGCAATGGAGGTGGGAAAAGCTCTATTCCCACCTACAACGGTGTTTTTAGGTGTTTGGATGTTGGATGGTGGAAAAAGTGCTTTTTCTAAGGACTTTAATGGGCATGTTGAGAAACTGGGCCAGGGATACTTTTCGAAAGCAGCTTTCTATCAGAAGTGTTTTCTCCTTTTATTATCGAGGGTTTACGAAAGGCCGGCACTGATTAGCTCAAACTTTTTAATTCGTGATCCGCCTCGCCCCTCGCAAGTGTTGTCGCATGCTCATCCTCTACCATCGACGCTTCTCCTCTCTAGTCATTGCTTTTCCTCTTCGGTTACCGCTTCACCCCCACCGTTGGATTCAACAGTTTGTTGATCAGGTAAAATCTTCCTCCACCTTAAATCCAAAATCATTCAACCAAGCTTTTTCTTCCCTGCCTCCTCCTTCCTCAAAAAATCTTAAACGGATAGTTTTTCTTCTATCTTTTGCGTCTTCTTCAAAATCTGAAATCCCTGTTTCTTTTTTTTTAAAATTTAGTTTAAATATATTATAATTTGTCAGCAGTGGTGCAAACTTTTTTACACATTAATTAGGAGTAGATATCAATTGTTGCATTTTGTTTTTTTATCAAAACTGAGCTGACATGCTGTATAATGTTATATAATGCTCTGAGATTTAAAATTATTTAGATTCATGTTGGGTAGTTAGAGGTATCAAGCATCACAACTTTTTTTACATTATAAGAAAGTGCATAATTGGCCTTGATCAGCAGGTGCTATGTAATGTATTTTTCGAGTTATGTGGCCTTGTATTGTATTTGGTTATGCTTAGGAAGCTTGCATGTGTAATGGATGATTGACAAATTAGTCATATAAAGACAAACATCTACTAATAAAAAGTTTTTCTTCCAAACAGATAAATATATAACCCATTTCTAAACGACACTAAAATAAAGATTTTCTAAACAATCTGTAGCTTTTTCAGTACAAATTTCTGGACAGCTCCAATACCACCATTGATTTCCCACCACTAATTTCTATATAGCCACAGCCGTCCCAAACAGAGCCTTTGTGCGCCTCCAATATTCACAAAAAAGTGTTAACAGATTTAGCTTATTATGTTATTACTATCGTTAAAGAGGCATTTTGTAACCGTTGGATATTATCATCTGTCATTCTTTATTATTCACATAGATTCTGCTTCTATTATACATTAAAATTTTCTCTATTAAATGAGGTCCAGCTTCAATGGAAAGTATATCATGGTGGGATTTTTCATTGGAATACTTCATATTGGGAAAGAACTTTGGTTTTACTTGTACAAAACTGAAACACAGTGTTGCGGATATTCGTGATGGACGTAGTGCGGATCGATGAAACTGAACCGGGTGCGTCGGGAGCGGCTTGGAATGACGAGGACGAAATAGGCGGGGTCGGCGTGGGACCGGCCAATGAGGAAACTTAATATTTAGTTATTATTGTGTGTTTTTCCGTTTAAATATTTTATTATTTTGGTATGTTGCTATTTTAGTATTTTATTATTTTGGTATGTATTTATGTATGTCCAGCTTCAATGGAAAACATATCATGGTGGGAGTTTTCATTGGAATACTTCATATTGGGAAAGAACTTTGGTTTTACTTATACATAACTGAAGCACAGTGTTGCAGATATTCGTGACGGACGTAGTGCGGATCGATGAAACTGAACCGGGCGCGTCAAGAGCAACTTGGAATGACGAGGACGACCTAGGCGGGGTTAGCGTGGTGCTGGCACATGAGGAAACTTAATATTTAGTTCTTATTGTGTGTATTTCTGTTTAAATATTTTATTAATTCGGTATGTTGCATTTTTAGTATTTTAGTATTTTAGTATGTTGTTATGTATGTCTAGCCCCTCCCCCCCCCCCCCCCCCCCCCCTCTCTCTATATAAGGATCTGATAATGTACTTGCAATTTCATCCCGGAAATAATATGAAAGGGTTGTTTCCTAGTTTTCTTCTAGCCTGGGCTCCTTCTCTCCCCCCTCACCACCACCTCTTCCCCTAGTCCGTATTTTTTCTCGTGCCGTAATATTTGGACCAACCTACCGCTCTGCCCGCTGCTATAACCATCAGTGTTTCGTCTGTCCATTTTCTGCGGGTGGATTTTACGATCATGTGCTGATTAACGTCCACGACTCGCACAGGCCCCGTTCAGCATCATTATTTCACGTCTGTAACTCGCATAGGCCCGTCGACGCCGCATCCCGCTCACCGGATCTGCCTAGGTGCTCGCGTCACTGATTCCGCGGGGTGTGGCCTTCCGCCTACTGCTCTGTGTTCTATCACGCTTTCGCACAACCACCTTCCTCCTGCCTCAATTCCACTCGCCTGATCTGCCAAATCGCTGACCGCGTTCGCCAGGCAAGGCATCCATCTGCGTCGCGGTTTCGCCCTTGTCGTGGATTCAAGCCTCTTCCATTCTTTCGCCCTATTTGCGGTTTGTTCGCAATCCTCCAGATCTGATCGAAACTCATGGTTTCCCGCCACACCTCCTCTAGCATGGCTCTGAAAACCCGCGCACACGCGGACACCTTCACCATCGACACCCCGGAAGATAGCGTCCAGCGCCGACTCGACGCCCATGACGCTCAGTTCGCCTCCATCCAGGCCACGCTAAGGTCATCATTCCGCTCCTGGGCGCCTGCCCCGTCTCGCCTGCATTTGCTGCCACGGCATGTTGCGCCTCCTCTGCCAACAGAGTCTCGCTGCTTGGCACACCTCCTCAGCCCGCCACCGTCGTGCCTCTCTCGAGTCGCTCGTCCCACGCTCTCAACGTTCCAGATTTTTCCGGCTCCGACCCCATTGGGTGGATCGACAAGGTGGAAAAATACTTCGATCTCCCCCTCACACCTGACGAGAACAAGGTCGGAACTACCATAGTTGGACTTGATTGTTCTGCTCTCCATTGGGTGTGGTGGCTATACCAATCCAAACTCCACATTTCCTTAGGGGAACTGATACAGGAAATGGTCTAATGATACAAGCCCCGCTACGGCTTTTCCGCTATTGAGCACCTTTGTAGCATCTGCCGGTCAGCCGGTCTCGATGTCTACATCGACGAGTTAGTCTCCTTGGTGACACATGTTCCCGGTCTCCCGCCGGACCACTATTTGGGTTTCTTCATTTAAGGCCTCCTCCTGTCGATCTATTGTCGACTTCTCATCTCCGCACCAACCACCCGCGAACGGTCTCCGAAGAGCTTGATCTAGTGCATGCCGTAGAGGCGGATCTCTCTGCTCTTCCGTCGGCCGCTAGTGGGCCACCTGCTCTTACGATCGATCACCACCAGCCCCGACCTCCTTGGCATCCGCTAGCCACGGCTCCTCCACTGCGGCCACCACCTTGGGCGAACTGGTCGAGCCGCCCGCCGGCCCCCCTAGTGCCTCTCGAATAGTGAATACAATGAATTTCGCAGTAAAGGCCCTTGTTTTTGGTGTCGCTAACCGTACTCCCCCAACCATGAGTGCTCTGTGAAGGAGTTTCACGCCATCATCGGCAATGTCAACCCTGAGATTACCTTGGCATACTTTGAGTCCATGGAACTCTCAATGGAGGATCCACCTCCCGACCCTACCGCTGCTTCGTTTCGCCAGTTGGAGCTATCTTGCGCCTCACCGGGCGGGATCCCTGGCCAACAGATCACGCATATCTCATGCACACTACGGGATCGCTCGATCATCATCATGGTGGACAATGATGCAAGCCACAACCTCATCTCTGAGCACTTTGTGCAGCAGCTCCACCTTCCCTCAGTTCTCTCCTCGGATGTTACGGTCTGTTTGGCTGATGGGCGCCACCGACCATCTTAAGGTCATTGCACTGCCGCCTCTCTCACTGTGGGGACCTATTCCATGAGAGCGGACTTTTACATATTCGACTTAGGCGGTCTCGACGTCATTCTGGGAGTGGCATGGATCTGCACACTCGGCAATGAATGTGTTCATTGGTGAGCTATGTCCATGCAGTTCCTGCATAAGGGCCAGCCATATCGCCTCGACGGTGACTCTGCCCTCCTACGCTCTCTAAGCTCCCTCTGCACGATCCAGTGGCACACGGACACCGACCTCTTCGCGGGGCTGTGGGCCCTCTCGAGAACGTCTGTTGTACCTCTTCCTTTCCCGACAGATCACCAAGAACTTTTGACTGCGCACGCCGATTCCATCCAACCACTGACGGGATTGCCACCAGCCCATCATTCTCTGGTCCCGAAGAAAGACGGTAGTTAGCGCCGCACCACCCAGCCATGCTACTTGGTCGCTGCTACCACCTTCAGGGGGACTCTGGCTCACAAGTGGTCCATGTTGCTGGGTCTTATTGTCCGGAATCCTATGCCACGGGGTTGCCCCGGGACCGCTTCTGTCGCCACCACTTTGACAACTGCCTTGGGACAAGGCATATTTTCCAGACAGCGGCATTGTTACGAATATTTGTGGAAGACGTGGCGTGAACAGATGAAGATGAACCGGGCACGTCGGGAGCAGCTTGAAATGACGAGAACGACCTAAGCAGGGTCGGCGCGGCGTCGGCCAATGAGAAAACTTAATATTTAGTTCATATTGTGTGTTTTGTTGTTTTAATACTTTTTATTTTTTTTATGTTGCTATTTAAGTATTTTGTTATTTCGGTATGTTGCTATGTATGTCTGGACCCCCCCCCCCCCCCTCTATATAGGGGGCTAATTATGTACTTGTAATTTAACCCCGGAAATAATATGTCTATTCTTTTGAAAAATCAACTCAAGACACTAAAGCGAATCAAACATACGTATATTTTTATCTTAAAAAAAGTAGATTGACAATTAATTTAATCACCCGCTAAAATTTTATATATTGTACTTGATCTTGGACCTATTAAGTTGAAATTATCAATCAACTTACTAATATCTTCAATGTTTTAAATTTTGCTTAACTCTATAGACGACTTGCCTATGAAAACTATGCCATAAATAAAAGATCAAATAAATGCAGACCTATATTAAGCTTGTATGCAAGGATTTCCTTGGAACTTCAAATCTACGATGTTTCACAAGGGTTGCAACTCGGATTGAATCGATTTGGTTTGGTTTCGCCAAAATCAATAACCAACCCATATAGGTTTGGTTCCAAATTTTTGGAACCGGAACAGACCCACAGTCCTAAAGCATAGAACAGGATCAGAACCATTAACTTCGTTTCGGTTCCGATTCAGTTCTCGGTTCTATCCATATCTCAAAATAATCGAAAATGTAGCCCGTTCAACTCATGATTTTTTGCCATTTAACTATCAATATCTCAAAATAATCGAATCACATCTCTCTATAATATTTATTCTATACAACTACAAGGCTACAAATGAAGTTAAAAGTTAAGATAAAATAATAAATTTATAAACTTTAAAATTTTATAAAGTTATAAATAATATTTATTATACTTTATATAACCATTTCTCTTCTCTGTTCTCTCCTTCTCAGCTCTCGGATTGAAAAGATTTGCAGGTAATGTCATAATAACAATTGATATATGACTTATATATGCATTGATTATAAAAATTATACGAAGTAGGTAATGTAATAAGCATTGATTGTCAGTTCTCGGGTAAGTTCTGGGTACCCGGCCTGTGGAACCAGGAACTGAACCGAATTGTTGAATTTGGTATTTTGAGAACTGGATCCAAACCGAGCATATTTGGAACTGACTCAAACCGTTTGTTTTGGTTTCGATCGGGTTCTCTTGTTATTTTTGCAAACCCCTAGGTTTCACCATATAAATATTGTATTCCTTATCACGACATATATGTAATAGTTTTTTTAGATTAATATTTGTATTTTATATAATAAAAGAATGGAGATTTATTTAAACAGGGTGCAAAGCCCCGTGAAATTTTTGTTATTCTTTTTTCAGTATTGTATAAGTTTAACTAATAAACTTGCATACAAATGCAGATATGTGACTGTGTTCACTATATATTTAACTACAAATTGGCCATCATTTCACTGTTTATGAATGTTTTTTACTATTTCACAGGCTATTATAGCTTGGCTAATATATGTTTGTTATCACAAAAAATGGGAGGAATAAGATTACATTACTACTTAACAAATTTATGTACATATACAATTTTCTCTACATATGAAAGTGAAGTCCAAGACTAATATATTAGATTTTCTTCTTGCATATGTAAGCAAGGGAGTCGGCTCTATATAGCCGACGCCACAATTGTGTGATAAAGGCTTGAGTGTTGTTGTTGTTTGTAATACTACATATTGCAGGATTCACGAGAGAGGGGAAGACCAACAAAGACTTGGAATAAAACTTTAAGGAAAGCCATGATGTACTTAGGCATTAGTGAGATTATCACACAAGATAGGGCACAATGGCAACATAAGATCCATATAGCCGACCCCACTATAGTGAGAAAAAGGATTGAGTTTTGTTGTTGTATATGAAAGCAGGGGAGTAAAGATGAGTAATTGACAACATTGGATAAAGAAAACAAACACAAGTTTTCTTAAAAAAATGGACTAAGTTCTGATTTATAATTTTAAAATAGTTAAGAACTCATTAAGATCATACATTAAGTACATTATAGGTTCAAGGTAGCACCATCCTTGAGAGATTTGATTTACAGCGAGTCCTCCAATTCCTCAGGCAAGTTTAGTTTCTCGATCGTCGACTTTATGACCGCCACGTCAGTTGTAGGAGGCCTTAGATCCAAAGCAGTTCCAAAATAAAACATTGCCATGTCAGGCCTTTTCAACATCTCTTAGATCCTTCCCATCAATGCATAATCACTACTATCACGCGAAGAAAACTCTATCAGCTGCTTCAAAACCTTCAGTGCGTCCTCATATCTTTCTAGACTTACGAATACGTTAGCCTTCTCATACATAGGAAGAAGATTCTTCTTATCAGCTATAATAGCCTTGTCGATCAACACGAGTGCCTCATCATCTCTCTTCAAAGAATGTAAAGCAATTCCCAAATAGGACATGATAATGGAAGACCGTGCATTTATGTTGTAAGCTTCGCGAAAATTATGAGGTGCAAACTCGAATTTCTCTTGTGAAAGAGAGGGATAGATAGGTTTTACTCTAGAGGGGGGTGAATAGAGTATTTAAAAATTGTTTAGATTTATTGCGGAATTAAAATACTGATAACTTTAACTAGTGAAATAAAATAGGCTAGACTACCACAACATAACACAGCAAACAAAGAAATCACACATCAACCAGACGACACAAGAAAATTTATAGTGGTTCCCAAAATCTTGGTACATCCACTCTTCTACCACCAAGGTAGGAATCAACTACAGGTTCTTGTTCAGGTGCCCTGCCACCACAAGATTGCTGCAGGTAGATCTAGAGATCCTTTGAGCTTTTGATCAGGAGCACTAAATCCAATATGTTTTTGATCAGGTGCTCTATCACCACAAGTGTTCACTTTTGAAGGGAGAGATAACCCTGTACAGATGGAGGTAAAAGAAACAAGAATGATTAGAAATCTTCTCTTCCTCAAGCAAATGAGAAGACTATGTGGATTAAAGTCGATTGTCCAAGCTTCCCCTGAGATGGTGTATATATTCAGGAAGAGGAAAACTTGGCCCTGGGTGTAGGTCTTAAAAATATGTTGCAGAACCTTTTGAGTCTTTGAACTGTTATAGATTTTTGGCTCTCTGTAAGTCTTTGAAGACTGAAGAAGGAAGAAGACTGGAGAGAGTTGTGTTTGAAAAGGTTATTCTTCTTCTTCTTTTCAGCAAAACATGCAAGATCCTTTGAGAGCAACATTCTTCTTTTGCTACTGATTGATTACTACTATCTTTTTCTTGTAGTCTTTTCTAAGATATATATTTTGTCAGAATGGAGAATAATGGCATCAATTTGAATTCCCAAGACAAAACATAATTCTCTGTAAGAATTGAGGAGTCCTAATGGCTAGATATTGCTAGCAATCATAAATGCATTACCATAACTGTCTTGATAAAATATTCTGTGAATACCATAATTAATGCTTCAAGAATACGGCTATCAGTCTTGAGAGAATCAACATTAATTATTAGAATATATCTGCCTTGAAAAACTTTATCATAATAAAAAATAAAAAACTCTGACTGTTTTGAAGAACTGATAACTGAAAGCAGCAAAGAATCATAGAGCTCCATTCAAAGATCGTCGAACTGAGTTAAGAGATCGTCGACCAGAGAATGTATATCGTAGAACTGAGATTACTACTGAGAAAAACGAAATCATCGACCTGTGCTCGTAGATCGTCGAGCTTAGTTCAGAGTAGAAGACTCTGAGATCGTCGATAAGATATTGATGATCGTCGAGCTGAGTTCGACTATAATCGAACTGATATAGATTATCCACAACTTTTATCTGAATCTAAGTCTGAGTCCACTGCAATGCTGGTCTGCAAAAAACTTGACCTAGAGGGGACCTAACTAAGACTTAGACAAAGACCCTGGCTATACAAGGGGGTCAAGACATCCTAAGAGTTAACCTAGCACAAAACAAAATAAGGGTTCCAACATCTTGGCGCAGGAAGACAACTGATAGTTTTACTTTCAAGACTACCTAAACACCTAGAGGGGGGGTGAATAGGTTCTAATGCTTGTTTTCACTTTAGGCAGAATATAACTACTGAATAAAATAGAATGCAGAATATACTTCAGCAAACACAGCACAACAATCACAGATATTCACACATCACAGAATGCGCACAGATTTATAGTGGTTCCCCAAGATCTAGGTACATCCACTTTCCCCCTTCACCTATCTAGCAGTGTGCTAGATTCGGCCTAACTTCCTTCTTTAACTCAGATCCACAGATCCTACAGCTCAGAACCTGGTAAGGTTCCTATTACTCAGGCTAATCAGCCCTACCTCAGCCTTGACACAAGGCCTACAACTTAGAGAAATACCTTCTCCTACACTCAGGCATACACAACCCTACCACTCAGAGATCAAATCTCCTACACTCAGCCTTTATAACATAGGCTTACAACTCAGATCTATATTAATAGATCCTACAGAATTTGAAAAGAATTTTATTATATCTTGTCTTTGTTGAGAGAGAAGGGACAAGACAGTATTTGATCAGCTGATGGATGAAATCAACCGAATCTTAGCTTTCTTCAAAGCTTCTTGAATCTAAACTTAGCTGAGTTGATTTCCTGACAGCTTCTTGAGAAACCTGTGACAGCTTCCTTCTTGATCTTCAAATGGCTGAATCTCTCTCTATCCAATACCTTTGATAATACTTCAGAATTCTTGGACGAATTCTACTTAGACAGATCCTGAGAGGTTGTACCCTTCAGAATGTCTTCTTAGATCTTCTGATGAAGATCTTCTTCCGTGCCTTGCACTTTCTTGATTTGATTACTCAATCAGTTTCTATGTGTGTTGCTTCTTAATCAAAAATCAATTGTCATTTTTTCTACTTCTGAATCTGTCTATTTATAGACCTTCTTCATAGTAACCGGCTGATCTGGTTTCTAACTAACTTCTGACAAGTCTGACAGCTTCAGTTAACCTGTTGTAACTCACAGCTGTCAAGTCTTCAAACAGATCGTGTGTCTTTGTCTTAGTCAGCAAAGTGTCCAGACTGTCTGTCAGTAAGTGTCGAGACCAACTGTCAATATGTGTCGACACAAGTAACTTTGGTGTCGACACAGCCTTTGATGATGTCGACATGTCTGCCTTTAAGTCGACTCAGCTTCTTCATACTGCATCTTGAGAATTAGTCGACACTGAGTATTTGTGTCGACTCAAACACTTCATCATTCTTAAGCAAATGACTTGGTCTAGACTTTGCAGTGTGTCGACACAAGTCCTGTGTGTCGACACAGTTGATGTAGATTCAGAACATAGTATGTGTCGACACTGCCTTTAGGTGTCGACACAGCTGTTGTCTACTCTGCCTATATGTGTCGACTCAAACTTCTGGTGTCGACACTAATGTAGTCGACTCTGCCTCAGTGTGTCGACACAGCCTTCTGGTGTTGACTCTGCCTCAGTGTGTCGACACTGCTTCCCGGTGTCGACACAGATGTTGTCGACTCTTTTTCTCTGTGTCGACATAGTCTTCTTCAAGTGTCGACACAATTATTCTGAAGTGTCGACACAATTATTCTGAAGTGTCGACACAGCTTCTTCTGGTGTCGACACATGGACTTAGAATAATTTTCCTGCTTTTTAGTACATTCTTAACCTGCACATGTCAACTCAAAATAACATCAAATACACCTTGATGTATATCATTGAGCTAAGTTAGGCTTCTTCAAATCAGGTACATATTTTCCAATGTACCCAACAACAATGCCTAGGCCATACAAGGAATTGTAATGCCTTTCATTTACTTGAAGCGCATTGTGGAAGCACTTTATGCCATTGTCATGGTACTCCAGGGCAATATGTTCATGGACACAAAGAGTATGAGCATAAGCGAATCTCGAATCAAATTGAATTGCGCGTTGGAAATTCTTTAATGCCATTTCGTGATCTCTTTGTAAAATGTAGCAATTATCCATGGCACACCATGCTTGCGGGGATAGCCTATCAATTGAGATAAGTTCTTGAGCAACGTAACTTAGTTTCATATCCTCCTTCAGATGATACAGAATAATTGAGTAGGCATCCATTCCCTCCAACATTCATGGCAATACACGTTGGGTTAAGTCAAAGATCCGATCAGCCTCAAAATACTCCACCAGTTCAAAGTATAGTTTTCCTACTTGGGATAACACCCAACCAGTATTATAATTATGTTGTGGAAGATTAAGATAAACTTCTAATGCATCCTGGCATCTGTATAGACATGAAATCCTATATCCTTCTCCAAGCATTCGTAGGAGGAATAATATCTCCTTGGCACCATTTACACCGATTCAAGAGATAAATCCCCACTACTCTGCGGAAATCCTTTTTTTGTTCTGTATTTCCACCATCCAACAATAGAGAATGTGCATTAAAAGCTTGAAACCAGGGGGCATCTAGAGCACTTGATTTTCTCACATTTGCTCAAGTTTGTGAAACATAAGGACTGGCATTAGTCATTTCATCCCGTGAAAGTCTTGTACTTCATCTCGTTCCGAAGTCCGAACCAGAAAAAAGCCTCCCTGAAACCTTTCTCAGCTTCCCTTCATCCATGAACTTTCTTCTTGGTGCCTGAATGGTGGCATGAGGATTGGGTTTGGAAGGACCATCACCACCTATAGCGGGTAAGTATGCATTTACATATACCGGTGGTGGAACAATACCAGATAGCTGTGTTACTGGGGGAGAAGGTGTGTTATAGAGTGATAAATTGGAAGGCACGCAGTTAGATGACTGAGGATAAGAAGGGATGTTGTTGATCGTATGTAGTTGCTTCGATTGTCTTGGACTAGAATCCTGTTTCAAAGGAAGGTTATGATCCTCGCTTGCTCCATCGAATCCCTGATAACTTGAATCAAACGAATGCAGATAAATCCGAACAGAAACTGCATCATTGAAGAATTCATTTTCATCTTCAGCGTCAACTAGGGCACAAAGTTCCTCGTACGCGGCCCAAAAAATAGGATTTATAACCAATGCCTGCATAAAGTGATCTTTAGCTAATTTCCTTCTGCCATTGTACCTGTAAACGAGTCCAAGAAGATGGTGACCAGATGCTCCATTAGGAATTTCCGAGTTCGGTTCATTGGCCTGACAAAGGGCTATTTCCGCTTCCGGCAAGAGATTCATTTTGAAGCATGATAGTGCGTATAAATAACGTGATAGAGCCATCTGTTTCCCTTTAAAAATATGGTAGGCGAAATAAGGTTGGTTGTTCCTCAAATAACAAGTGGCCATTAGTTTTAGGTTCTTCTTAGAAGGGAACTCAGCGCAGAGGCGTTCGCAGAGGAAGATGGCGATTCGGTGCATGAATTGGCTCAGGGAGCTCTGTAATCGGTCAACCATTAGGGTTTCCATGACCGTATTACCCTTTCCGCTCACTCGCCCGGCCGGCAGCCAGCCAATTCTCTTCGCTTTTCCTCGCAGTTCACTACTCTAAAGTCTAGGGTTCTTTGGGTGGGGGAGGGGATTTTAGGTCAACATGTTTAAAATTTTGAACTCAGGCTTGTTTTGGATAAATGCATGGTTGAAAATCTTTTTGTTTGCTTCTCCGCTTTTATTCTGATTTTTTTATAAACAGTGTTGTGTCTGAACGATCGCAGGGCAATACGTACTATTTGAATACCAATACATCTAAAAATTACCAAACAAAGTCAATAAGCTTAGGCTTGATTGGTTTGCCATGAATTTCAATTCTAATTACCGAATGAATTAGAATTGCAGTCAATTTTAATTCTATTATTTGGCTCAATGCATGAATTATGTTAGAGGAATTGGAAATTGGAATTACTAATTCCACTTTTTGGCTTCATATTATAAATTTTTTCATCGACGCACGTTTTTTGCCCAGGCATGAATTCTACATTTGGGCGCGCATTTTTCGCCCGGAGGCACATTTTTTGACCGGACGCATATTTTTCGTCCGAGCGCGCATTTTTCACTCGAGCGCGTTGTAAACCTCCCTGGAGTCTTATGCCCAAAACAACCGCCTTAAGGTAGCGTTAGTGCGGGGGCTAACTTGTACCACAAGATGTTTGTTCTGTCGGCTAAATTCCAATATCACATTGGCAACTCATCAATAAAAGAAAAACACAGAAGTCATGATACACAAGAGTAAAAGTTGAGGATAATACAACGATCAGAAAGCTACACAAGCTGCTGTAAATATGTAACACCCCAAAATGTTGTAGGAGCGACGGGGATCGAGTTTGGCCAAGACAAGGTTTTGGTGCAGGTGTCACGGGCCCCGACACGGGCGTGTCGGAGGCCGTGTCGGGCGTGTCGAGCTCGGGCCGTCGAGCTGGCCGTGTAGTCGACCAGTTCAGGTCGACGATGGTCGTGTGGTGGAACACGGCCTAGGACACGGGCGTGTCCCAGGCCGTGTCACACCTGGGCTGTACGGTGGGATACACGGGCAGTGACACGGGCACGAACACGGGCGTGTCTAGTTTGACACGGGCGTGTCGGATGCCGTGTCACCAAGCCGTGTACCTTTCTGACTGCGAATTGTTGGCCGATTGCACACGGGGGGGGGGGGGGGGCGTGACACGGGTCCCGACACGGGCGTGTCGCAGGTGACACGGGCGTGTCGGAGGCCGTGTCACATGCCGTGTTGCTGGTTTTCAATTTTGGTCGAGACGGCGAATGAGCTACACGGCCAGGCACACGGCCGTGTGTGAACCCGTGTTCGGCCCAGATTTTATGATTTCAGATCTAATCTTGACAGTTCGTTTCCTTGGCTTTGGATCCGACGGTGGGGGGCTGTTCATGAGAGGTTTTAGCTGGGTTTTAGGGTTAGAATCCCTCATTCCATCCAAGTAAATCTCTCTCTAAGTTTTAGAGAGAGGGGAGAGAAAGTTTGGAGGAGGAGACCAAGATCCGGCCGCCGGATGAGCTTCGGAGCTCCGAATCGCGATCCGAGTCCAGATCCGCGGAGGTGACGCCGTTGCGGTGCTTTTCAACCGCATAGTTTTCGATGGCACCGCGGAAGAACGCAAGGGTAACGATTTCTCATCCTTGGGCATGTGAAGCCCTCTTTTCCTTTGCATAGGAAGCCCTCTCTCCCGAGTGAGCGAAGAGTTGGAGCGTTCCTTGGGGTAGATATGTGAAGTCCTCCTTGTGTAGAGTCCGTAGGCGTAAACGGACATAGGCATTGTGTGTGAAGCCTATTCGGACATGTTGGTCCGGATCGGTGATGTTGCATTGCATTTGAACCGGGCAAGAATCCGGATGTTTGGGTGTTTTCGGGTTTTCTACATGGTAGATTGCATCAGGGAGCCTTGGAGATTAACTCCAAGGTGCACCCGGAAAACTGGGCAAAAGCGGGTTTTGCCAACACGGTGGCCGGAGAGCCAACGTGAACATAACCGGGTTATGTGATTGTTGTGGTGGAAACGGGACTCGGTGAGTCTTGGCCTGCGCATATGGCTTAAATTGTCGTCGCGGTGTGAGCACGGGTCAGGCGGAACCGTACCCGGTCTATGTCGTTCGGTAGGATCGTTGGCATGGATGAGGGTCTTCGGCGGTCTATGGCTTAAATTGTCGTGACCAAGGCCAGGAAGGCAAAATGCTCATATGGATGACAGTCCAAGAGGCGGTGGTGGATTGGGAACGTCTATGGCTTGAATTGACGTGACGTTGGCCGGTTCGCCGAGAATGTGCCCTGAGTGCACGGGGTGTGTGGCCGTGCGAGCCCACGCCTGTGGTGAAGTGCAAATACTTTATATAATTGTCTATGCTAATAAAGTGCAGGGAAAGAGCATTGCCGCCCCGAATGTGGAGGCGGGATCGTTAAAATTTGGTCAGCATTGCTGACCGTTGCTATTGTTCGCCACCGGGCGGTGGTTTGTGGCTTGCAGGTGCTGCGGAGCAGAGCGGGAAATAGCGGGCTAAAGCCCTTGTTGCTGTGCCGGCCCTCGAAGGCCTAATTGCTTATGTTTCTTTCCCGTTTTCATGTATGGCCGACCTGCGTGCCGAAGTTTGGAAAACACTTCTTTTGTTAAGTGAACAGTGTAAGGCCTTAAGGCCATTTCTCTTTTGGTGTATGTATACATTCCTGGGTTTGTAGTGGACATTCATGCTGTTGTGGCTGGGTTCTTATTTCTTTTGCAACCTAATAAATTGCTTCCGCTAGGTGTTGTGTAGGACGACATGATTGGTTGAATGGTTTCAACGCGTAACCAACCGGTCTGTCCGTAGTATATGGCGTCGGGCCCCGGCCGGACCTACTGCTATATGCTATACGATGGATAGGGGTTTACAAATTGGTATCAGAGCCAGGTTTCGGTCAAGCTTAAATGAATTCGTGGACGAATTCACTTTAAGGGGTGGTGAGCACATGTGTGCGTCATCGTTATAACTTGAAAAGAACCCATGAATGTCCACATAGGAATGAAAATATACATGTTTGAGGAACCTGCGTGTTCCTATAATTGCTGTTTGTAGTAATTTTTGGTCGCTTATCGGTGTTTTGCACGATTATAGGTGACCAGAAGTGGTGCTGGGCCGTCTGAACGGCCAGGTTCTGAGGCGAGCAGTGCACCAAGCGATGCGCCTGCAACACCTCCGTCTGCCGAGACCATTAGGTTGGTGGCAGAAGCGGTCATGGCAATGATCAATGCGCAGCCTGCAAGGCAGGTGCAACAGCCTGCTCCTGCTGTGGAGCAAGTACCGCTTCAGACGGCAGAGCAAAGGAGGGTTGAGCAAGTAGTTTTGGAGCCAGAGTTGCCTCGGAGAGCAACTGAAAGACAACTGAAGCACGTGATGGGCTTTCATCCACCGGTATTCACGGGGGCAGAAACCCCGACCCAAGCAGAGGATTGGCTCTCAAGGGTCAACAGGGTGATGACTGCGACGGAAACGGAAGAGTGGCAGAAAACCACTATAGCGACGTTCCTTTTGGATGGGGACGCAAGGTTATGGTGGGAAGGCCTAGAGCTACACCAGTTGAGGGGAAGGCCGCTGGCCGAAGTTTCGATGGAGGAGTTTGTGAGACTATTCATGGCTCGATACCTCCCCTCGGCGCAGAGAATTGCGCTAGAAAGCGAATTTCAGAAGTTGGTGTAAGGGGATTGCACCGTTGATGAGTACCTCCACGAGTTTACTCGATTGGGGAGATATGCCGACACTACCTTCGCAGACGAGGAGCGCAAGACGAGCCGCTTCTATGAAGGGCTAAGAGATGATTTAAGGTTGCTACTGTCGGGGCCCAAGGCGCAGGGTTTCATGACCCTGGTCAATTCGGCCCGGTCCTTGGAGAAGGACATGAAGAATGTCCAAGCGAAGAAGGAATCCGGTAGTAAGAAAGCGGAGTTCAAGGCACCGACTACGTCGAAGTCGGGCTACCGCAGATTCTATAAGAAAGCTAAGACGTCGTGTCCAGCTTCTTCAGGTGCCTCGGGGGCAACTACCAATTGAACCCCGGGCGCTTGTTTCACGTGTGGAAAGACGGGGCACTTTGCCCGTGATTGCTGTAGTGGACGCTCAAAGTCCGAAAGGAAACAAGGAGCTACCTACGAGGAGAAGGGCAAAGCGGTGGAGTCGACCGCGTCCCACTATGCTCCGACTCAGCCTAGAGTCTATAACTTGGGCCAGCAGGAGGCCATCAAGCAAGCGGATGTGGTGACAGGTATGAGTTAATTTATAGCAAGTTAGCCTTAATACCGTTATCTATTGCTTGTTAGCCTAATATTCTTTGTATAGGCTTTGTTGTGATTAGTGATAGTCCGGCACGGGCACTGTTCGACACGGGAGCTTCACATTCCTTCTTGTCCGAAAGTTTCATATCGCGCATCGGAGTCCCTTCTTCGATGGCGAAGGACAAGTTGGATGTGCTGCTACTGAATGGGTGCTCGATGCGTGCGGACAGGGTGTGCGCCGTAAAGGTTCACATTGTGAAAGTGAAGGGATAAATACTACTATAGAGGGGGGGGGGTGAATAGAGTTATCAAATTTTGCACTAGACAAAACTTATTGGTCTACCCAACTCCCTTGGAGTGAATTGCGGAATTAAAAGATTATAGATATGGAATTAACCCTAGAGCCTAACACAAGCTCAAGCTAACTGTAATTACAGTTAAGGCTTGGAAAACCTAATCAGCAACTAGCAATCCTAGTTATATCTATTCACAGCCACAATGCAGGAATTAAACAAGGCAATCCAGACGACACAAGGAATTTATAGTGGTTCCCCAAACAACTTGGGTACGTCCACTCTTCTACCAACACGGTAGGAATCCACTCAGGTTTTTGATCTGGTGCCCTGCCACCAACAGGATCTGCTTCAGATAGATCCAGAAACCCTTTAGACTTTTGATCAGGTGTCTAAAAACCAAGCACAGGTTTTTGATCAGGTGCCCTGCCACCAAGGGATACTTTTGAAGGGAGTAATAACCCTGTACAGGAGGGGGAAAGAAGGTTAAGATGTCTTCTCTATTTTACAAAAGATTAGAGAAGCACAAGAACTTGCACTGAGCTAGAAAGCTCTAAAGAATCAAGGCTCCCCCTGGCTCAAAGATGTCTAGGTGAAGTCTTGCTTCAGTGCAGAAAACTCTTCAGAAAGATCTGAAGGAAAAACTACAAGAACATAATAAATAATAAAATTAAAGATCTTCAAGCAGCTGTCTTCTTCTTCTTCTTCTTCAAAAGAACTCTGAGTTTGAACTTCCTGAAAGCAGGAGAACTCAGGTTGAAGAAGAGTAGAAGAGCTTAACACTTCTCAGTTGGATGGAAATTGCTGAGAGCAGAAAACTTGATCTTGATGAAGGCTTGAATGCAGATGAACTGGGTCACTAGTTAGCTAGCTTGAATCCTTCTTCAAAGGATCCTTTTTATATCAACAACAAGCAACGGCTCTCTTCAATTTGAATTGTTTGTCTTCTTCTGAAACTTGAGACCTGGGCTGTAAATATCAAAAAGACAAAACAATCTCTGCAGCAGAAACATTCTATAAAAGGGATAAACCTCTTTCGAAGAAGCTGCAGGAGACAATCTGATAATAAAGTACTAAATAAAGTCACATCAGAAACCAACTCTTTATAGCAGAAGAAAGACTTTTCAGTCTAACGGCTATAAAGGACTGACAGCAGATAAAGTAAAATACAATGTCAGCTAATAAGACAAAAAACTTTATCTGAAAAGATTTGACTCAGGCAAAAGGGATGGAGCATATATTGCCTGGAAATATTATCATAGAACAACTAAAATGATATGCCAGATAATGTATTAATTAATTAAATATAATAAATAAATACAAAATATAAAGGCAGACAGAAAACATCGAACGACCCTCGAAGATCGTCGACCGACGCACGGAGATCGTCGAACTATAGGACAGATAGTCGAACGATCCAGATAGTCGAACTATCACAAGAGATAGTCGAACTATCATAACAGATAGTCGAACTATCAGAAGATAGTCGAGCTATCAGATAGTCGACCTATCAACAGATAGTCGAACTATCAAAGCGAAACAGATAGTCGAACTATCAACAGATAGTCGAACTATCAAAGCAGAACCGATAGTCGAACTGTCAACAGATAGTAGAACTACCAGATAGTCGAACTATCAAAGCAGATAGTCGAACTACCAAGCGAGAATAGATAGTCGACCTATCAACAGATAGTCGAACTATCAACGCAGAACAGATAGTCGAACTATCAAATAGTCGACCTATCAAAACAAAACCGATAGTCGACCTATCAAAACAAAACCGATAGTCGACCTATCAACAGATAGTCGAACTATCAGATAGTCGACCTATCCAAGCAGATAGTCGAACTATCAAAGCACACAGATAGTCGAACTATCAACCGATAGTCGAACTATCCTCGCAGACTGAAAGTCGAACAACTGATAGACGATCGTCGAACAGTTAGTCGACGATAGTCGAGCGGCGTTCGACGATAGTCGAACGAACAAACTACTTAACCAAATTCTTTATCTGGAAAAGCGAGGACTCTACAGCTAGACCACTAACCTTTGACCATAGATATTTCTTGGGTCAAGGGACAAAAGGAGAAGACTAAACTCAAATCAAACTAGGGTACTAACAATCTCCCCTTATTTGAGTTAAGTCTCTCAAAAACTAAAACATAGAACTAGCTAAAGAGCAATAAAATTAATACAGGAAATAATTAACAATTAACTAGCAGTTATCAAACAGATGAATAGCAGTCAAATATAATTAAGGATCTACAGAGTCTGGCTTAGGATTAGACGAGCTAGGAACAAAGGAAACTTTCCGTAAAGGATCAAAAGCCTCTTTCTTAGACATCTTCAAGTCTTGCATGCCAATAATCTTTAATTCTGCAGCCCTTGGAACAACGGCTTCCGGGTGCTTTTCCATATACTTTGAAGGGTCAAAGACCTTAGGATTAACCTGGAACTTTTCGAACTCTTTCTTTCTGAAAGCAGACATTGTGGTTAATCCAGTGGTATCTTTTCCTTCAGCTTTTGCTTTCCTGATTTGAGTTGCTCCAACCAATTCGTGAAAACGAGCCATCCTAAAGTTAGGATCAAGCTCAGGACTTTCATAAACAGTCTCAGAATGAGTGTCATCTGATTCTTTATCTTGATTAACTAGATAAGACAGGGGAGCAGACTTAGCAAAGTTCTTGCTAGAATTTTTAAACAAAATAAACTACTTACCTTTTGAAACAATTTTTTTCAGAATGCTCTGGCATAGGAGATGAAATCCTTTTCTTTGGAGAAGGAGGAAGGGAAAAAGTTGGTCTTTGAAACACAACCTCCTTCACTTGTTCTCTTACTGTATCAGTTCTTTGATGGCCAGAATATGATTTACCTTGAAAATCTTGAGAGCTTTTCCTTGAAGAAGACTGAGGAGGAGCAGATTTTCCTGATGGAGCAGACGGATTGGCAGATAAATTCTCAGAGGCTCCTGCACCAGGAGGTGGAGGAGGAGGACCTCTGGATGTCCATCTAGGGGTAGGACTATCATATCTCTTAGCTTTCTTTCTCTCTTTCTGCTGGTTCTTGGAGAACCACATCCAATGTTGAAACTCTTTTGACTTGGGGTCAATTCCTTTCAGAATATAGTATGGAGTATCATTATCACGATTGGGAGGAGGATGAGCAATTGCCTTTCTTTTCTTCTGAGCAGCTTTCTTTTTCTTTGAATTTTCAGATAAATCTGAATCCTCTTCATCCTCAGAATGAGATGAAGGAGGATTGTCATATGGATCATAGGCTTCAGAAACAGCCTTTTCCTTTAATTTCAGATCAGCTTTCTCTTTTTCCTCTTCTATGGCATCCTGAGCCAGAAGGGAATCCAAATCAAGTCCTGGGGAATCATCCCAAACAGTTGACTTTTCAACTTGCAAATCTTTTTCTTTTTCCTCTAACAAAGATTGAACTCTTTGATTCCAAGCAACTCTTGCTTTCTCTTCTTGATTTTCAGATACATCTTCTATGTCATCTAAAAATGAATCCAATTCTGGATCTACTTGAACATCAGGAACAACTGGAGCAGCTTCAGAAACAATTACTATAACCTGAGCAGCTATATCTTCTTTAATATAATCTGTAGATTTATGAACACAAATCTGCTAAATAAGCTAAAATCATTCCTTCTAGGTATTCACAAGCTAGCAAATTAATTGACTCGTCAATAAAGCGGATGAGTGAATTACCTTCAAATTTTACCAACTCCCAAGATTCATCTAGGTAGGATGTAATAATCCCTTCTAGGAAATGGGCAACCACGGGAGTGGTGAGATCTTCTAAGCAAACTTTCACAGCAAATTCAGATAGCATAGTTGCATCAGATATTTCTTTGTCAGATAGCACTGAAACTGATTCATCTTGAGCTTGAACTGCATCAGTCTCTTCTTGAACTGCTGGAAGAACTGCTGGAAGGGAGGCTGGAGGCTCTGAGACATCTTCACAGAACATCTCCCACTGCCTGATTTCAGTGGAAACTGAAACTAGGCCCCTTGAAGAAGAGGGCTCAGCAGATTTAGAAAGTGATTGAATGGAAGCAGTCAAGATGGCAATGGAGGAGGCAAGTGGAGTAATTGCCTCTTCAATCATAATTTTGATTGAAGGGGTAATCAACTCCAAAATGCTAGAAATGAATGCTGGGGTTATCTCAAAAGATGATGGAATTGCAGTGGATGGAGATGCAGCAGAGATGGTTGTAGTGTTAGGATGAGAAGTGGTGTGGACTGGAGATCGAATTGGAGATGGAGCTGGAGAGTTAACAGGAGTGTTAACTGGAGAATGAATAGGAGACTGAGGAGGTGTTGGAATCCTCTCAGATCCTAACAGATCAAAACTAGGAGCAGATATCCTAGCCTGATGAGAAGGAAGAGGAGATGTTGGAGGGGAAGGAAGAACAACCGTGGTTATTTCTCAAACAGGAGAAGGGGAAAGTCGTACTTCAGATGAAGTTGATGGAACTTCAACTGAAGCAGACTGCATAGCAGAAGAAGATGAGGGAAGGGAAAGATGAGCTGAGCCAGCTTCAACCGGGTGAGGAGCGACTGAATCAGTCCTAGTGCTCTCTGATGTAGCTGGAGCAACCCCTGTGAGAGCGGGTTTCACAAAAGTCCTCTTCCACTTGGAGAACAGATTTGGGTCCATCTTCTTGCTTACATTTATGGTTGTTGCAACGGAGACCAGCAGCTGAGGAAACTTTTCCTTCAGGAAAATTCCAACAACCCTACCTAGGGTAACCTCTTTCTTACTATTCTTTTTCCTTATTAAATCAAACATTACTCCTGCCCAATCAATCTTTTTCTGATTAACAATTGCACACATCAGTGCAAATTGTTGCCTTGTTATGTTGTCATGAGCAGAGTGCTTTCCAAGGAGCACTTTTCCAACTAACTCAGCGAGGAATTTAATCTTAAAAGGGAAATTGACCTTGAGCAGCTTTGTGGGAATGCCCTCCGCATGTCCCAGCTCAGTCAGCATCCTTCCAAACTCTTGAGCATCTTGCTCATAATCTTCTTCACCATTTATTAATCCAAAAACATCAGTCAGAATGGCCAGAGTTAAAATTACCTCTTCTCCGCCAATGGTGCCAGTCATCGAATCGTCAGAGGATGACGAAGTGAAAGCCCATTCCTTGATCTCGGAAATGTTTAACTTTATCCTTGTCGACATTAATCTTTCTAAACCTTGATCCCGGCACAACTGAAGAACTTCCACAATCCCTGCTTCACAGCAACTGAAGGCGTCAAAATCGACGCTGAAGCCTGCATCGAACTTTACAACGGCTAGCACTGTGGGAGAAATCGCCATTGAATTGCTGGAGAATGCGCGAGAAGGACGGCGAAGACGAAGGGGACGAAGCGGCAGAAAATCGCAAGCGGGAAGACAGAATGCGAAAAGTCACGCTCCGTCGACGATAAAACAAAAGATCTTTTAACCTAGGTCGACTATCGGCTTTATATTAGACCGGAGATAGTCGATCTATTAAAAAGATACTGGACCCGATGGTCGAACGGCCGTTCGACGATCGGCCCAGAAGCAGAGCAGTCGATCCATCGTTCGACTATTTCTGGCTTCTCAAACAACAAGCTGTCGTCATCCAGAGATCGATGATAAGCTCGACCTGTTCGACGATCTTCGAACGCCGGTCGACGATCTTCAAACAGATAAGCTATCATTAACCAGAGGTCGACGATAGGCTTGATCCGTTCGACGATCTTCGATCATCGTTCGACGATCTTCAAGCAGGTTTCAACATAGGCAAATATAGTCACACTTAGTCTCGTCCATTTATCATGCCTAGTTGAACTAAAAAGAACAGATGCTTCTGTTCATCTAAGGGCTTGGTGAATATATCACCTCTCTGAAACTCAGTGGATATGAACTCAAGACAAATCTTGTTCTTTTCCACACAATCTCTCAGGAAATGGTGCCGAATCTCGATGTGCTTCGTTCTAGAGTGGTGCACTGGATTTTGTGCAATGGAGATAGCACTGGTACTATCACACATGATTTTGGTATTCTTGTGTGAGTAACCATAATCCACAAGCTGGTTTTGAATCCACAGGATCTGTGAACAACAACTAGCAGCTGCTATATATTCAGCCTCTGCAGTTGAAGTTGAGACAGAGGCCTGCTTCTTACAGAACCAAGAGACCAATCTCTCTCCCAGGAACTGGCAAGTTCCTGAGGTGCTCTTCCTGTCAACTCTGCAACCAGCATAATCAGAATCAGAATATCCAATTAATTCAAATTCTGACTCAGCTGGGTACCATAGTCCTAGATTTGGACATCCCTTCAGGTATCTCAGGATTCTCTTGAGAAGAATCAGATGAGATTCCTTGGGGTTGACCTGGAATCTAGCACAAAGGCATGTAGCAAACATTATATCAGGCCTACTTGCAGTTAGATATAATAGGGAACCAACAATGGCCCTATAATTCTTTTGATCAACTGGCTTGCCGTGATCATCAGAATCAATAACAACATTAGTAGCCATAGGTGTAGGCATTGCTGAAGCATCAGCCATCCCAAATTTCTTTACCAATTCCTTGGCATATTTGGATTGGGAGATGAAGATACCATCAGCATCTTGCTTAACTTGGAGACTAAGAAAGTAAGACAGCACACCCATACTACTCATCTCAAACTTAGAGTGCATCAGGTCAGAGAACCTTTTGCAAAGTTTGGGATCAGTGGAGCCAAATATAATATCATCTACATACACCTGAACTAACAGGATTGTGTCCTTGTGATGCTTGACGAAAAGGGTTCTATCAACTACTCCCCTAGTAAAGTTGTGCTCTAAAAGGAAACTAGCTAGAGTCTCATACCAGGCTCTGGGAGCTTGCTTTAGTCCATAAAGAGCTTTCTGTAACTTAAACACATGAGAGGGCTGAGTTGAAGAAACAAACCCTGGTGGTTGTTCAACAAACACCTCTTCCTTAAGCTCACCATTCAGGAATGCACTTTTGACATCCATCTGGAACACCTTAAACTTCATGTAGGCTGCATAGGCCAAGAAGATCCTTATTGCTTCTAGCCTTGCAACAGGAGCAAAGGTTTGGTCATAATCTATACCTTCCTCCTGTCTGTAGCCCTGAGCTACAAGCCTTGCTTTATTCCTTACAATAATTCCATTTGCATCCAACTTGTTTCTGTACACCCACTTGGTGCCTATGATCAGTTGGCCTTTAGGTCTTGGAACCAAAGTCCAAACTTTACATCTCTCAAACTGATTGAGTTCCTCTTGCATAGCAATGATCCAGTGGGGATCTAGCTCTGCATCTTTAAAGGTGAGGGGCTCAACCTGTGAGAGGAAACAAGCATGCATCACATCCTGTCTTAATTGGTGTCTTGTTTGCACACCAGCTGATATGTCTCCAATCACTTGAGATGTGGGGTGATCTCTAAGTGTGACAATATCAGCAGGTGGGATGTGATCTTCAGCAACAGTTGGGATTAATTCCTCAGGAGGAATTTGATCTACTGTTGGTGGTACAACAATAACTTCTGCAATGTCTTCATCACTGTCTGATTCAGTGATCTGAAGAGTTGATAGTTGAAGAATCTCTTGAGTAGCATCAGGTACCTGCAATGAACTAGAGGAAGGAGAATTTTCCTTCTCCTTGTAAAACATCTGAGACTCATCAAAAGATACATGCACAGATTCTTCAATTTTACAGGATGATTTGTTATAAACCCTATAAGCTTTGCTTACTTGGGAATATCCAAGCATGATTCCCATTGAAGCTTTTGCTTCAAATTTTCTAAGATATTCTTTATTGTTATTATGAATATACACTACACAACCAAATATTCTAAAATAATTAATTTTAGGTTTCTTTCCTTTAAGCAACTCATAAGGAGTTTTACACTTAAGCTTGTGTATCAAACTTCTATTCAAGACATAATTGGCTGTGCTAACAGCTTCTGCCCAATAGGAGAGAGGCATGTTAGCATCTGCCAACAATGTACTAGCAGCTTCAATGAGTGTTCTGTTCTTCCTTTCAACTACCCCATTTTGTTGAGGAGTTCTAGGAGCTGAGAAGCTATGTTTGATACCTTCTCTCTCACAGAATTCTTGCATGAGAAGAGAGTCAAACTCAGTACCATGATCACTTCTGATCAAGGCCACATGAGTAGAGTACTCAGTCTGCACACATAGTAGAAAGTCTGTAAGGGCTTTGAAGTTATCAGCCTTAGTTCTCAAAAAGAAAACCCAACTGAACCTAGAGAAGTCATCTACAATTACTAAGGTGTAATACATCCCTCCTAAACTCTGTACATTTATTGGGCCAAATAGGTCCAAATGTAATAAGTACAAGATTCTAGGAGAATCACTCTTATTTACTGATTTAAAAGAGTTTTTGGTTTGCTTGCCTAGCTGACAAGCCTTGCATAGGCTCTCCTTCTTGTAGGGGCAAGAAGGTAAACCTCTAACAAGGTTGTGTTTAGATAACCTAGATATATTTTTAAGGTTAACATGACTAAGCCTCTTATGCCACAAAGAATTATTATTAATTGTTACTTCATTAAATAAACAGATTTCAGAGTGAGATGAATTGAAATCTACTAAATAAATATTACCTATTCTAATGCCTACTAAAACAACATTATTATTTAAAGTAATATTACAAGAAGAGTTAGAAAATGAAACCTGGTAGCCAGCATCACATAGCTGGCTGACTGAGATCAAATTGTGCTTCAGTCCAGTCACATATGCAACTCTCTTGAAAGTAACATCTCCAATAGTAATCCTGCCATAGCCTTCTGTCTGACCACAGCTGGAATCTCCAAAGATAACCTTTGGGCCGAGCTTAGCTTTGAATTTTGACAGATGATTTTTATTTCCTGTCATATGCTTGGAGCATCCACTATCCAAATACCACTTATTTTGAGTGATTGGATAGGCCTTCACCTGCAAGACATTTATTTAGACAGAGTGGACCCAGGTAACCTTGGGTCCCTTGTTTTTCACATAAGAAAAACTGGAAATATATGAAAATGCAGGCTGAGGGTGATAACCTAATGGGTGAGATCTCCTAGGTGGGATTCTCCATGCAGATGATGGGTCAACAAACCTAGGGTTTCTATTTTCATTTAAGTTTCTATGGTACTGATGATGATTTTGAAAATCATGTTGGAAACGTCGATCGACGTTCGACGATGGGCGCTCAGATCGTCGAACTTCGTTCGACCATTGAGCTTCCGATCGTCG
This sequence comes from Platanthera zijinensis, assembly GCA_039513925.1. Lineage (NCBI taxonomy): Eukaryota > Viridiplantae > Streptophyta > Magnoliopsida > Asparagales > Orchidaceae > Platanthera > Platanthera zijinensis. Next base: position 166,691,263 of record CM077085.1, read on the forward strand.
AGCGGCGTTCGACGCTCTTTGCATTTCTTTAAAAAATTTCTTTCTCTTCTCTCTCTTAGCCTTATTTAAAGTTTTGTTAACTTGGTTTACTTGCTCAGTGTTCTTCATTCCACTAGCTGAAATGAAGTTCACTGGAGTTGAAAGATTATTTTTAAGAATAATTGGGGGTTCACTAGGAGAAGCTCCTAAGCCTAGTTTGTTATTGCCTGACCTAGTGTTAGTCATGCTGGTAATCTCTAACAGCTTAAGGCTTCTACCATTAAGTTATTCTTCTAACCTCTTAAACTTAGCCAATTCTATTTTAAGAAATTTAATTTCTTCACTACAAGTAGTGAGCTCTTCCTTTAACCTAATATTTTCTGTAGCAATTAATTCTGAGTCAGCTAACTTATTTCTAAGTTCTTTTATCTCCTTTTCTGAGCTAATCAAATCTAAGCATAAAGATTTAAAATCTAATTTAAATTCTTCAGAAGTGAAGTCATAAGAAGATAGTACCTCATCTTCTGTTGGCATCTCTTCATCTGAATCTGAACTCTCTGCAGCTGAGTGATTGCTGCAGGCATCTATTGCCATGAGGCAAACTTCTTTTGCCTTCTTCTCTTCCTCATCCTCACTTGATCTTGAGGAGGAGGATTCTTCATCAGAATCACTCCAGGTTTCAGCAATGAAACCTCTCTCCTTTTTCTTGTTCTTGTAGGAGGATGGCTTGGAGTGCTTCCTGTGTTGTTCCTTTTCTTTCCTCTGGTCTTTGTTCTTCTCCTCTGGACACTCTGGTAAGATGTGTCCAGGCTTCCTGAAACCATAACATATAATTTCTTTAGCAGGTGAACGATCATACCTTGGTTTGTCTTCATAGCGTGAAGACTTCTTTCTGAATTCCTTTCTCCCCATCTTAAGAAACCTCTTGGCAAATAATGCCATTAGTTCTTCATTTGATTGGCTGTCTTCAGAAGCATCAGCAGCCTTAAGAGCTAGAGATTGCTCTTTTCTTGTTGGAGTAGGGGTCTTTGCTTCTGCTTCTGCTTCCCTTGTCTTCAGCACTTGCTCAAAAGACTTGAGCTTGCCGAGAAGGGCTTCAGTGGAGATCTCATTTGTACTTCTGGCTTCCTTGATGGGCCAGATCCTTAGATCCCATGTGCTAGGGAAGTACATAAGAATCTTATCATTGACCTCTGTCAATGATATGTCCTTGTCAAGGGTCCTCAGCTCATTGATGATTGAGCTGAGCCTGGTGTACATGGCTTCAACTGATTCAGCATCAGTTTTCTTGAAGTTTTCATATTGTGAGATAAGGTTGGACCTTCTGTCCTTCCTTTCATCAGCTGAACCAGCTACAATCTGGTTCAGTGTATCCCACATGGCTTTTGCTGAAGAGCAGTCAGCTACCTTCTGGAATACCTCATCAGACATTGTCTGAGCCAGAATGTTCATCGCCTTAGCATCTGCTATCTTTGCCTTCTTGTACTCATCATTGTAATCTGGAGGAGGCACTGCACTCATATCAGTTGATGATGAGGCAGTGGCAGCAGCAGGTGCTCTTGGGGGTCCTGACAAAATAGAAGCAAAGATGCTTTCATCAATAGAATTCATATATAATTTTATCCTTGCCTTCCAGATGCCAAACTTAGCCAAGTTGCATGCTGGAGGTCTGGTGCTAGAATAATCCTTGGACTGGGCCATGATAGTGAATATCTATAAGCTTTGGTATCTATCAGGATCTTGTGACTTAGGTGTTAGCCTATTCAGTCAGTCAACCTCCCTCTGATACCAATTGAAAGTGAAGGGATAGATACTACTCTAGAGGGGGGGTGAATAGAGTTATCAAATTTTGCACTAGACAAAACCTAATGGTCTACCCAACTCCCTTGGATTGAATTGCGGAATTAAAAGATTATAGATATGGAATTAACCCTAGAGCCTAACACAAGCTCAAGCTAACTGTAATTACAGTTAAGGCTTGGAAAACCTAATCAGCAACTAGCAATCCTAGTTATATCTATTCACAGCCACAATGCAGGAATTAAACAAGGCAATCCAGACGACACAAGGAATTTATAGTGGTTCCCCAAACAACTTGGGTACGTCCACTCTTCTACCAACAGGGTAGGAATCCACTCAGGTTTTTGATCAGGTGCCCTGCCACCAACAGGATCTGCTTTAGGTAGATCCAGAAACCCTTTAGACTTTTGATCAGGTGTCTAAAAACCAAGCACAGGTTTTTGATCAGGTGCCCTGCCACCAAGGGATACTTTTGAAGGGAGTAATAACCCTGTACAGGAGGGGGAAAGAAGGTTAAGATGTCTTCTCTATTTTACAAAAGATTAGAGAAGCACAAGAACTTGCACTGAGCTAGAAAGCTCTAAAGAATCATGGCTCCCCCTGGCTCAAAGATGTCCAGGTGAAGTCTTGCTTCAGTGCAGAAAACTCTTCAGAAAGATCTGAAGGAAAAACTACAAGAACATAATAAATAATAAAATTAGAGATCTTCAAGCAGCTGTCTTCTTCTTCTTCTTCTTCTTCAAAAGAACTCTAAGTTTGAACTTCCTGAAAGCAGGAGAACTCAGGTTGAAGAAGAGTAGAAGAGCTTAACACTTCTCAGTTGGATGGAAATTGCTGAGAGCAGAAAACTTGATCTTGATGAAGGCTTGAATGCAGATGAACTGGGTCACTAGTTAGCTAGCTTGAATCCTTCTTCAAAGGATCCTTTTTATATCAGCAACAAGCAACGGCTCTCTTCAATTTGAATTGTTTGTCTTCTTCTGAAACTTGAGACCTGGGCTGTAAATATCAAAAAGACAAAACAATCTCTGCAGCAGAAACATTCTATAAAAGGGATAAACCTCTTTCGAAGAAGCTGCAGGAGGCAATCTGATAATAGAGTACTAAATAAAGTCACATCAGAAACCAACTCTTTATAGCAGAAGAAAGACTTTTCAGTCTAACGGCTATAAAGGACTGATAGCAGATAAGGTAAAATACAATGTCAGCTAATAAGACAAACAACTTTATCTGAAAAGATTTGACTCAGGCAAAAGGGATGGACCATATATTGCCTGGAAATATTATCATAGAACAACTAAAATGATATGCCAGATAATGTATTAATTAATTAAATATAATAAATAAATACAAAATATAAAGGCAGGCAGAAAACGTCGAACGACCCTCGAAGATCGTCGACCGATGCACGGAGATCGTCGAACTATCAGACAGATAGTCGAACGATCCAGATAGTCGAACTATCACAGGAGATAGTTGAACTATCACAACAGATAAACGAACTATCAGAAGATAGTCGAGCTATCAGATAGTCGACCTATCAACAGATAGTCGAACTATCAAAGCGAAACAGATAGTCGAACTATCAACAGATACTCGAACTATCAAAGCAGAACCGATAGTCGAACTGTCAACAGATAGTAGAACTACCACATAGTCGAACTATCAAAGCAGATAGTCGAACTACCAAGCGAGAACAGATAGTCGACCTATCAACAGATAGTCCAACTATCAACGCAGAACAGATAGTCGAACTATCAAATAGTCGACCTATCAAAACAAAACCGATAGTCGACATATCAACAGATAGTCGAACTATCAGATAGTCGACCTATCCAAGCAGATAGTCGAACTATCAAAGCACACAGATAGTCGAACTATCAACCGATAGTCGAACTATCCTCGCAGACTGAAAGTCGAACAACTGATAGACGATCGTCGAACAGTTAGTCGACGATAGTCGAGCGGCGTTCGACGATAGTCGAACGAACAAACTACTTAACCAAATTCTTTATCTGGAAAAGCGAGGACTCTACAGCTAGACCACTAACCTTTGACCATAGATATTTCTTGGGTCAAGGGACAAAAGGAGAAGACTAAACTCAAATCAAACTAGGGTACCAACACATTGGGAGCCAAGAGTTCGACTTGCTAGCGTCATTGCTGCCGCTAGTAGAGTTCGACGTGATCTTTGGAATGGATTGGCTGTCAGAGCAGAAAGCTTGGATTGACTGTGACTGGAAGGAGGTCAAGCTGGGTGTAGGGCGGGAGATTACATTCGAGGGGCTAAAGGGGTCGAGCAAGACACTGATGTCTGCTCTTCAGGTGGTGAAGGCGGTTCGTGCTGGTGCAGAGCCGTTCTTCGCAATAGTGGGGGCTGTGGAGCCAAAGTCCACGTTGGATAGCATTCCCGTGGTTTGCGAATACCCCGATGTGTTCCCGGATAGTCTTCCCGGAGCCCCACCGCAGCGGGAGATTGATTTCACCATCGAGCTCGTGCCGGGGGCCAAACCGGTGTCACGTGCTCCGTATAGGTTGGCGCCTAAGGAGATGGCAGAGTTGAAAGTTCAGCTAGAGGAGCTGATGGAGCAAGGGTATGTGCGTCCAAGCTCGTCGCCTTGGAGCGCACCGGTCCTCTTCGTTAAGAAGAAGGATGGTAGTATGCGGTTGTGTATCGACTACAGAGAGTTGAACAAGCTGACGGAAAAGAATAAGTACCCGATCCCGAGGATTGATGATCTCTTTGATCAGTTAGTCGGATCGTCGGTATACTCCAAGTTGGACTTGAAGTCGGGGTACTATCAGCTGAGGATCAGGGAGTGTGATATCCCGAAGACGCTTTCAGTACGAGGTATGGGCATTTCGAGTTCACGGTCATGCCGTTTGGACTGACGAATGCGCCATCGGTATTTATGGACTTGATGAACAGGACGTTCCGAGATTTCCTGGATCGCTTTGTGATCGTCTTTATTGACGATATATTGGTGTACTCGCAGTGCGAAGAACATCACTTCAAGCACTTGCATTTGGTGTTGGAGACTTTGAGGAGGAATGAGCTTTATGCGAAATTCTCCAAGTGTGAGTTCTGGCTACCCTCGGTAGCGTTCCTTGGTCATATAGTGAGTGGGGAAGGTATAGCGGTGGATCCGGCGAAGATTGTTGCGATACGGGAGTGGCTTGCGTTTTCTTCTATCGCGGAAGTCCGTAGTTTTCTCGGGCTTGCCGGATATTACAGGCGCTTCATAGAGAACTTCTCGCGGTTAGCTTTACCTCTCACGAAGTTGACAAGGAAGGATCAGAAATTTTTGTGGACGCAAGAGTGCGTGCAAGCTTTTGAGGAGCTGAAGAGGCGGTTGACCACGGCGCCAGTGCTTAGTTCGCCGAGTGGGACCGAGGGCTTCGAGGTGTATAGCGACGCTTCGGGTAGTGTCTTGGGCTGCGTGTTGTTGCAGCATGGGAGCGTGATAGCGTATGGATCGCGTCAGTTGAAGGTGCATGAAAGAAATTATCCGGTGCACGACTTGGAGTTGGCGGCCGTGATATTTGCACTCAAGTTGTGGAGGCACTACCTTTACGGCATAAGGGTCGATATATACACCGATCACAAGAGCCTAAAATACTTGTTGGATAAAAAGGACCTTAATATGAGGCAGAGGAGGTGGATGGAGTTCCTAGGGGACTACACCTTCAAAATACATTATGTACCCGGGAAGGGCAACGTAGTTGCGGATGCGTTGAGCCGCAGGGCTCCCGCCCAAGCCAACTGGTTGTCGGTACATGATGAGCGGCTAGTATGGGAATTGGAGGAGCTTGAGATTGTTGCGTTGACAGGCAGACGAGCGCCAAAGCAATGTTAAACTGGACAGAAGTTCAGTATGACCTGGCTGACGGGTTCGGCAGGCATTGGAGTTAGATGACTCCATGAAGGAGCTTATGGAGGCCGCTCTGGATGGGTCAAATTCCCAGTTCTCGGTGGAAGATGGTTTATTAAGGAAGGATCATCGGTTGTGCGTCCCGAGTGGGGGTAACCTCCGGGCGGAGTTGATGTATGAGGCTCATCATACCAAGTACTCAATCCACCCAGGAAGCACAAAGATGTACCGTGACCTCAAAAAGTTGTTTTGGTGGCCGGGGCTCAAGAAAGATGTGGCGTTGTACGTGGCTAAATGCCAAACGTGCGCCTTGGTGAAGGCGGAATGCCAAAAGCCGGGAGGATTTCTGAAGTCCTTGCCTATACCGGAGTGGAAATTCGACGATATATCTATGGACTTTGTGCACGGGTTGCCAAGGTCGCAGAAGGGGAACGATGCCATCTGGGTGATCGTAGACCGGCTAACCAAGGTGTCGCATTTCATTCCGCATAGGAAGGATGACTCGGTGGAGAAGTTGGCGAAGCTATACGTGGATAATATTGTTAGGCTGCATGGTGTGCCCCGTAGCATTGTGAGTGATCGCGATGAGCGGTTCACGTCAAATGATTGGAGGTTGGTGCAGCAGATGCTGGGAACAAAGTTAAAGTTCAGCACAGCTTTCCATCCTCAGACGGATGGGCAGACCGAGAGGGTCAATAGAACGATGGAGGACATGCTACGCATGTGTGTTCTGGATTTCGGTAAGCATTGGGAAGACCACCTGTATTTGGTGGAGTTCGCGTACAATAACAGCTACCAAGAGAGTATACAAATGGCGCCCTTCGAGGCCCTGTATGGTAGGAAGTGTCACACGCAGTTATCGTGGCTTGAAGCGGGTGAGGCAAGGTTGTGTAAGAAGCAGGAGGTGGAGAGTGCTACCTCGTTAGTGCGGATCATTCGGGAGCGCTTGTTGATCGCTCAGGACCGGCAGGCGAAGTATTACAATGCCAAGCACCGAAACGTGGAGTTCGCGGTAGGCGATTGGGTATACCTGAAAGTGAAGCCGTTCAAGGGGGTTTCACGGGTAAGATGCTTGAAGAAGCTGAGCCTAAGATATCTTGAACCTTTTGAGGTTCTAGAGCGAGTCGGCGAAGCTGCATACCGTTTGAAGCTATCGGTGGAGTTGAGTGGGTTACACGATGTGTTCCACATTTCTGTGTTGCGGAAGGCGGTGCAGGAGCCTTCGCAGGTGATCGCAGCTGAGCAAGTGCCGGTGGAAGAAGGGTTGACGACTAGGGTCAAGCCCATTCGTATCGAAGATGCTGAGGTCAAGAGACTCCGTAACAAGGAGATCCGGATGGTTAAGGTCCGGTGGGATAATTGCGGGCGTGAGGAGCTCTCTTGGGAACGGGAGCAGACTATGCTCGAGGAGTACCCGGAATTGTTCCGCTCAGGTACTATTTTACGTTAAGTCCTGTTTTTCCTTTATTAATTTCATGGACGAAATTCTTTAAGGGGGGTAGAATTGTAACACCCCAAAATGTTGTAGGAGCGACGGGGATCGAGTTTGGCCAAGACAAGGTTTTGGTGAAGGTGACACGGGCCCCGACACGGGCGTGTAGGAGGCCGTGTCGGGCGTGTCGAGCTCGGGCCGTCGAGCTGGCCGTGTAGTCGACCAGTTCAGGTCGACGATGGTCGTGTGGTGGAACACGGCCTAGGACACGGGCGTGTCCCAGGCCGTGTCACACCTGGGCTGTACGGTGGGATACACGGGTAGTGACACAGGCACGAACACGGGCGTGTCTAGTTTGACACGGGCGTGTCTGATGCCGTGTCACCAAGCCGTGTACCTCTCTGACTGCGAATTGTTGGCCGATTGCACACAGGGGGCGTGACACGGGTCCCGACACGGGCGTGTCGCAGGTGACACGGGCGTGTCGGAGGCCGTGTCACATGCCGTGTTGCTGGTTTTTAATTTTGGTCGAGACGGCGAATGAGCTACACGGCCAGGCACACGGCCGTGTGTGAACCCGTGTTCGGCCCAGATTTTATGATTTCAGATCTAATCATGACCGTTCGTTTCCTTGGCTTTGGATCTAACGGTGGGGGGCTGTTCCTGAGAGGTTTTAGCTGGGTTTTAGGGTTAGAATCCCTCATTCCATCCAAGTAAATCTCTCTCTAAGTTTTAGAGAGAGGGGAGAGCAAGTTTGGAGGAGGAGACCAAGATCCGACCGTCGGAGGAGCTTCGGAGCTCCGAATCGCGATCCGAGTCCAGATTCGCGGAGGTGACGCTGTTGCGGTGCTTTTCAACCGCATAGTTATCGATGGCGCCGCGGAAGAACGCAAGGGTAACGATTTCTCATCCTTGGGCATGTGAAGCCCTCTTTTCCTTTGCATAGGAAGCCCTCTCTCGCGAGTGAGCGAAGAGTTGGAGCGTTTCTTGGGGTAGATATGTGAAGTCCCCCTTGTGTAGAGTCCGTAGGCGTAAACGGACATAGGCATTGTTTGTGAAGCCTATTCGGACATGTTGGTCCGGATTGGTGATGTTGCATTGCATTTGAACTGGGCAAAAATCCGGATGTTTGGGTGTTTTCGGGTTTTCTACATGGTAGATTGCATCAGGGAGCCTTGGAGATTAACTCCAAGGTGCACCCGGAAAACTGGGCAAAAGCGGGTTTTGCCAACACGGTGGCCGGGGAGCCAACATGAACATAACCGGGTTATGTGATTGTTGTGGTGGAAACGGGACTCGGTGAGTCTTGGCCTGCGCATATGGCTTAAATTGTCGTCGCGGTGTGAGCACGGGTCAGGCGAAACCGTACCCGGTCTATGTCGTTCGGTGGGACCGTTGGCATGGATGAGGGTCTTCAGCGGTCTATGGCTTAAATTGCCATGACCAAGGCCAGGAAGGCAAAATGCTCATATGGATGACCGTCCAAGAGGCGGTGGTGGATTGGGAACGTCTATGGCTTGAATTGACGTGACGTTGGCCGGTTCGCCGAGAATGTGCCCTGAGTGCACGGGGCGTGTGGCCATGCGAGCCCACGCCTGTGGTGAAGTGCAAATACTTTATATAATTGCCTATGCTAATAAAGTGCAGGGAAAGAGCATTGCAGCCCCGAATGTGGGGGCGGGATCGTTATAATTTGGTCAGCATTGCTGACCGTTGCTATTGTTTGCCACCGGGCAGTGGTTTGTGGCTTGCAGGTGCTGCGGAGCAGAGCGGGAAATAGCGGGCTAAAGCCCTTGTTGCTGTGCCGGCCCTCGAAGGCCTAATTGCTTATGTTTCTTTCCCGTTTTCATGTATGGCCGGCCTGCGTGCCGAAGTTTGGAAAACACTTCTTTTGTTAAGTGAACAGTGTAAGGCCTTAAGGCCATTTCTCTTTTGGTGTATGTATACATTCCTGGGTTTGTAGTGGACATTCATGCTGTTGTGGCTGGGTTCTTATTTCTTTTGCAACCTAATAAATTGCTTTCGCTATGTGTTGTGTAGGACGACATGATTGGTTGAATGGTTTCAACGCGTAACCAACCGGTCTGTCCGTAGTATATGGCGTCGGGCCCCGGCCGGACCTACTGCTATATGCTATACGACGGATAGGGGTGTTACAAAATATCAGAGTACAAAAATTGCTCGAAGGGTTACAACAGAATGCTCAAAATCTCACATCTGTCACTGAGAAGAGTGAAGGTATCGAAGTGTCTGGCCCTATCTCCCTGGTCAGGCTATCCTCCTGCACGGGATGCTGTTGCTGTTCCGTTTGCGGTGTGTCCTTTTAAAAAAGTCGGTGTAGCAGCCGTTAGTCATAAAAGTTGTAGCCGTCGGTGCACATATACTCAGTTTGACAATATCAAATCATAGGTTGTATTTGATCACATCTCGTGTTTGGTTGAGTGCAGGTTTACAGGTTCAAACAAAGCGAGGAAACTCTCCTCTGGCACCTACCGCAGAGCTGTAGCAGTTATTATCGGGCGGTAGCCTGAATTTAATCGACATGATGCTCGGGTTGCTACCGCGCTGCGCTAGCCTGAGGATTTAATTCAGACAGGCGCTCTATGAGCTACCGCATCGTGCTATCTCTCTACCACGCAGCGCTAGCCCATTCAACGATCGGCGAGATGGATTCATCAAGAAGACAACTGTACTGCCAGGCGGTAACAACTAACCGCACCGCCCTAGCACAAAAATGAAAAAAAATATTCTTTTTGGATAGTTTTCCAAATTTGCAGGATAGCTGTCAGCATCAAGCGCGTCGACCTACCGCCAGGCTCTAGTCTTACCGCCGACGGTAGCCTGTTTTTACAAAGACATATAAATGGTGTCTCGTTTTCTGAATTCCAAAAAAAGAGACAAATAGAGATTCAAAACTTTCATTCCTATTGTTCGGTAGTCGCCTCTTTGCACCGTTCCGCCGTCTCCGTCTAAGGAAGATGAAACTGCCTCCCTCCTCTTTACGCACGAAGAACTTCGGCGAGCCAAATACATCAACGAATATGAGGAGTTGATCGGTTTAATCCACACTAAGATCTCAAGCACCTGTCACGGATCGCATAATAGAGAAATCGTCTTTAAGGAGATTCAAACTTTAATATTTTATTCTTGTTGTACTTTTTCTCGTTTCTCTATTCTTGTGGTGAGGGAAATCGACCGATAGATGTCGTCAGAATTTGGGGTGGATTTTGTGAAAAATTATCTCGGGGAAGGGACGTCTAAATCAGGGGATCTAGTGGGGCTCTAAGACACTTCCTTGCATGAAGGTGAAGAGCCGTCTCGAAGACCTTTCTTGGAGGTAAAGGGAAAGAGCCACCGGTCCGGGTAGTAGGTCAGTATAGAAAACCAAAATAGTTTCTTCCTTCACCTCCTCTGATCTCCGGCGTCATAGAGATTAAGTTTTTATAATTATAAAAAACATTGTTGATTCAGTTTAATTAATTTCTTTTCCTATTTTTCTTATCTTGCTTAAAACGTTATTATTGTTAGTCGTTGAGTCTCTAAAGGGTACGTAGATCTCCAAGGAGGAATTTGCCCAAAAAAAATGAGGTATGTGACCTACCGCCGCGCGTTAGCTACCCAACGCCTCGCGGTAGCCTTCAGAACTAGTTTCTCTTGACAAAAATATTTCGAATTTCCAATTAACGCCCAAAACCTTATTCACCCTGCCTCTAAAGTTGGACACTGGATCCAACAAGTGGTATTATAGGCAAGTTACTTTGAAAAGGCTTAAAAACTTGAAGTAATATGGCCAACATGGTACACGCATTCCTTGAGGGACAAGGTGTGAGTAGGACCCCACTATTCATGGGGAGTGACTACAGTCACCGGAGAATGCGAATGAAAATCTCTTTGATGATACAAAGATTTGGACGTGTGGGCCATGATCAAAACAAAATATACGACACCCACTACCACAATAGGTGATACTGTCGTACTCAAACCGCAGGATAAATGGGATGATGCTGACAAGCTCAGATGTACAAACAATGACAAAGCCATGAACTCTTTATTCTGCGCATTGGATAAAACTTAATTTAATAGAATCTATAATTGTGAAACTACATATGATAAATGACGATTACTTGAGCTTACTCATGAAGGTACCTCCTAGGTGAAGGGGTCGAAGCTATTCCGACTTGAATCTGAATACGAACAATTCCGGATTGAGATCGACAGGGAGGTGGACAACATATATACCTGCTTCACCAAGATTATCAACGCTTTAAGATCCCTTAGGAAGGGCTACTCAAATAGATATCTGGTGAGGAAAATCCTGCGATTTTTGCCTCCACGTTTCAACCCGAATGTGACTACTATTGCTGAATCACACGATATCAGCACCCTGGAGATAGAGAGTCTCATTGGAAACTTGAAGACACATGAACTCAAATTAAAGATACAAGCAGAGGAATATCCCGGGGAGATAAAGAAGAAGGGGTTAGCACTGAAGGCTGTGAGGGAGTGAAAGGCTACTGAAGAATCTGAGGACGACGATGAAGACTGTCTTTATGTATGAGTGTTCAAAAGGTTCATGAAGAATCCCATGAGGAAGGGAAAGTATAAGAAATTCCTGAAGAAAGATGTTGAAGAAACTAGGAGGTGGAACAAACCGTCAAAGGAGATAGAGAAAGATGATGAGAAGACCCTACCCAAGTTCTACCACTGTCATAAGCCTGGGAACATAAACAGGGAATGTTCAAGGCTCCAAAAGGAGGACAAGGAGAAACAGAGCCAGTACAAAGGAAAGAAGAAGGTGTTAAAGGCGCTAACATGGGACGAGGATGGATTTGACGAGTCATGCACCTCCAACTCAAGTAGTGAAGATGAGGAAAATTTGTGCCTCATGGGGAGGAATCAGGATGAGTTTGAAGATGAGTCTAGTGTCCGGAGTGACACATAGTGTTGAAACCAAGAACTGACTTCTGTGGAGTTCGAACCCTTGGGGAAGGGGTGATCACACACTTACTTCTTCTAGCAAGATGGATTGACCAAAGACTTGGAACTCAAAACTGACCTAAGACTCTAGTACGGAGGTCCCACCACACATACGAAAGATCTTAGAGTGCTTCCCTTCCTTAGCTAGTGCTGAGCTAAGGGGGTTTAAATTGAAATTCGTCTTCTGTATAGTTTGAACCTTTGGAGAACGGGTGACCGCACAATTACTTCTCCCTAGCGAGCTTGAACGACTAAAGGCTTAGAATCAGAAACTAACCCAAGGCCCCAGCACGGAGGTCCCACTACACACCCGGAAGATCTTAGAGCTCTTCCCCTCCTTAGCCTGTGCTGAGCTAAGGGCACCTCAGAAATCACTCGAAGATAAAAGAGAAGGAGAGTTGGAATGCTTTAAATCTTGCCTTCTAAGGTACCCCCTTGGGTCTATTTATAGTTTTTGAAATTGGTCTGCTAACATCGTACCCTCGCTGTTTGGAATGGCTATGTGCAGTCCAGGTTGGCTTGCCAACAACATAACTCCGCAGTTCTGACAGGCTATATGTAGGCCAACGAGGGTGGAATGGTAAAAATACAACATATATCACTGGGCGAGCGACCCTTGAAAAACTCCACTCACATGGAGCGGTGAGTACTCGATGGGGATGGCACTCGTCTCCTTCTAAGGCCCTCAATGAGAGCAAGCACGACTTGCCCCACTCGCCTACTACTGCTGAGAGCTAAGGGCGAGTGTGAGCCCACTTGCTCCACTCGCCCCTCTTCCATCCCGCCCTGCTTGGCTAATTTGGCGAGGCTTTAGAGCTCTAGCCTCCCTTCTAACTCGCATGGGACTTGGACGGCCTAGAATGGACACCCCGTTTCGCACCGATCCCACTCGCCTCACTCAATGCCAAAGGTAAAAGGCGGTGAGGACACTGGTCTCACTCAACGATAGGCGAGTTAAAGGCGATGAGTGCACTCGCCTAACTCAACACCAAGGAACTAAAGGAGCTGAGTGCACTCTCCTCACACAACGCAAAGGAATTGAATGCGCAGAGTGCACTGGACTCACTAAATGCCAGGCGAGCTGAAGTGTCGAGTGAACTCGCCTCACTCAATGCCAAAATCTCGACTCGCATGGCCAGCTCGGCGAACACGTGGAGGGGGCTTGCTGCGGGTTCAGCTTATGAAGATCTCGCAAAGCATGGATCCTGGAGGGGAACTCGCTCATCGAATATGGTATTGTACACAATCCCCACTAATTGCGAGCTTCCACGAAGGTAAGAAAGAAACATCCAACCCCAGGTATTTGATGAGCGTTTCAAGAGCGGAAGGGAATCTTTTGGTGGGGTCCACAAGCTACTATTAATAAACGCCCCACTACCTTGGCGACCTTTGCCATTCCCCTTACTCTGATTCTTTCGAGATGCCTCATTCCAAGGAGCTCCAGGAGAGGCTTAGCTACCTCTAGGAGCTCAATGCTTCTTATGCTACCGAGCTGACCTCCATATCGCCCAGCTCTTTACCGCACAAGCTGCCAAAACAAGAGCCTGCCAAGAAGGACAAAACTGCCCCGAGAGCTTCCGAGTCCGTCTACCATGACCTGGCCTCCACCCCAGATCCTAGCCTTGCTTCCTCCTCTAAGCCAGCCGCCAAACCAAAGGGAAAAGAGATCATTGACCTTCCAACTAGCGCGGACACTCACCATAATGGTACCAGAACTGCTGTGCCACAAGTAGACTCTCCTCGCAACGACACACACCCACAATCCTCTCCTGAAGGCCGTGCGAGAGATCAATCGCCCCCTTCTGCGTCACTGGGCTGGGCTCGCTGTTGATAAAGTCGACGGCCCGTGAGCCGCCTCGGGATCTTATCCCCGATCCTCTACTCATAGGGGGAGGTGCTGGGGACATCCCCATCCCTGACTTCAATCTGATCTCCCCTAGCTCTCAAGCTCTGGGTCGCGGCAAGGCTCTTCAGCCTCCTCTCTCTCGCCCATTTTAGGGTCAGCCTAATTCTTCTCAGCAACTCAACCTCGACGGGACCACCTCGCAAAGTTAGTCTGTAGCATTCTTCATTTCTGCAAACCTCAGCTCATCTGGATTTGATGTTCTCGTAAGCCTTCCTGACCACTCTAAAGCCAAAGAATCTTCTGAACCATCTCTCCACTTGTCACTGGCCACCTCATTCGCCTAACGCGATAGAGGATTCCCTGGATGCCTCAATGGACCCTACCTGAGCCTAACGCTATAGATGTCCTCAAGAAGCAGGGACTCGCGATGTTCCGGATATAGGAGGTGAGCACTCTAGGCAAGCAGAGGCTGCAGGCGCTGTAGAGAGACTATGTGCTACTGGCAGACGAGGTGGAGCGCTGCTCGGCGAGTGGGATGAATTCTCCTACACCACTTATGGAGAGAAGAAATGAAAACATATGACTAATACATCAAGATTTGGAGCTGATCCACGAGTTCAACAACCCGCGACGACCTCTAGGGATGGGGACGCGAGGCCGGAGTAGATGAAAATGGATGCCTAGCTGAGCCTACCGGCACTCGCCCCCCAGTCCCCCCAGATCGCCTGTTATAATAATATTTTTGTTGAATTGATTCTTTAACCTTGGCATGTAATAACTTAAACTGTATTCCTAGATTTAATTTTCTAATGCTTGTGATTTGCGAATTGAGTTTTTATATGGAATCGGCTCGCGTTAGGGTAGAGCAGGTCAGAGGGTTTGGCGAGTTCGGACTGGCGAGCTGGACAGATTGGTCGGCTCGGCAATTAATTTACTTTCTATAAATAGGCCCCTTACCTACCCCCAGACCATCGCCTTTACTGCATAATCATACCCTCCTGTTCTTGCCCTTCTCGCTAACTTCACTCGCGCCAAGAATTTGGGAAAGATGGGAAAGACTCGACCTGATGCTGATGGACAGTCCAAGTGCGCGAGGCAGATTGCTGAATATACCTTTTATGAAGGGAATACTACCGAGTAGGAGCTTGCGGACTTCATTGCCGACTACATCCCTTCGAGCTTCACCGCGCGCCGACCCGGGAGGGGTGAGGCGATCAACATTTTCTTCATCAATGAGCTCGCCTTAAACATCTCGCACTTTGAGGTGGGGTTACACCTTCCCCTTTGGCTGGAGATACGCCAGATCTTAAAGTACTACGGGGCAGTTCCCGTGCAGCTGAACCCGAATGCAATTGTCATAATGATGGAATTTGCCTACTTTCTCCATCGAGTGCGGATAGAATTCAACCAAACTGTCTTCCACAAATTGTTCATGTAACATCCCATTTCTGACCAGACTCCTAGGAGATGTTTTGTCATGACCAAGTCATGACAAAACCCTAAGAAGCCCAAGGAGGCAAATTGACTCGGGCTCAATGTGAAAATCACCTTGGTCTGCAAATAGTAGGTCAGAATTTGCTTAAAAACGGGATTTGGGCTAGGGCGTTGAGTGCGTCGAGTGCACTAAACTCCAAAGGCTGGCTGGCGTTGAGTGCATCGAGTGGACTCAACGCCATAAGCAGAATGGCGTTCAGTGCACTGACGGCACTGAACGCCGTCTCAAAGGCTGGATGGCGTTGAGTGCGTCGAGTGCACTCAACGCCATAAGCTGTGCTGCATTGAGTGCACTAACTGCACTCAACGCCACCTTACTTAGGCTAGATGGCGTTGAGTGCGTCGAGTGCACTCAACACCATAAGTTGAACGGCTTTGAGTGCACTGACTGCACTTAACGCCATCCTGTGTAGACTGGATGGTGTTGAGTGAGCTGAGCTCACTCAACGCCGTAGTTTGGAAGGCGTTGAGTGAGCTGACCTCACTCAATGCTGTAGTCTGGATGGCGTTGAGTGAGCTGAGCTCACTCAACGCCGTAGACGGGATGGTGTTGAGTGAGCTGAGTTCACTCAATGCCTTATGCTGGATGGCATTGAGTGAGCTGAGCTCACTCAACGCCATTTTACTTAGAATTTTTTTTCGAAAGTTTGTGCTTGGCTGCTGGTTCAGTTGAACCGGGCCATTTCGGGAAGTGGGCCAGGATGTCTTAAATTAGCCATTTTTTTATTAAGACCTAATTAAGTATTATTTTAAAATGTTGACTGGTCAATGGAGGAAATGCCACGTGGCCGACAGTTATGAATAGTAACGGCCATGGCCGAGAGCCAGCTTTCACGGCCAGTAATGGCACTTGATGTCGTGGCCCCCTTCCCCTCCTCTTTAATGGCAGGATTCAACTCCTCTAGGGAAGGGAGGAGTTTCCAGCCATTACTTGGCTGGATTTAGCCGTGTTTAGCCCCCCTCCACCATGGCCAAAATTGCCTTTATGGACAATTAATGACCACGATCGGTTAGGCCTTCCCCCTCCCCCTTTTACTAGTTTAAAAGCTTCCCTAAACCTCAAGCATTCGTTTCTACACCTTGCCCGAAGGAGACGAGAGAATTCTGCATGATGTTGAAGAGCGCCGGAAACATCTCCACCACTAATGGCTTTCCGTCATTCTACACGCCTCCAGCCCGCGAACAAGGTCCTCCTCTACATCTTCTTCTATGGATAGATCTTAGGAATTATTAAGAGAGATATCGGGCTCAAAAGAGCTGGATTAGGTGAGCGTTTCCATGGTTTTTTAAAAATTCATGGTGGTGGGTTCGCTGGAAACCGCCTCTCCAGCGACCGTGCCGCCCCCGAACGGTAGACCTCACCTAAACGGAGGTGGTGGTGGTGGCCGGCAAGGGAGATGGTAGGGTGGACGGGAAATCCACTTGGAAAGCTACAGGTTTTATGCGTTTAGGGTTTGCTGTTTTTCGGGTTTTTAAGAAGATGAACAGTGAAATTATGATATATATTTATATATAATTTATAGTAATTATTTACCCTTTATCAATCTCATTTTGATGCCACTAAATGAGGCCCTTATAGGCCGTTTTAGGAAAAATGGCCAGTAACAGAAGTTTTAGCCCATTAAGTCTAGATTATTTTAAAATTTATTTCAACTCGTTTGGGTAAGTGGTTTGACCATAGAACCCATTTTGGTGGGACCTATACCTAGGGCTATCCTGAGATTCAAATGGATGCCCACCCTTCATCCCTTGTCCAAATGATCTGAAATTTGGGTAGTGAGTCTAACATTGCTATACCTAAAGCCTGTCCAAAAATGGCAATTTTTGGAGAATAATGTTTTATGGTTTTTAGAAAAATTTAATAATCCATATATAAATAAATTAGGTGGCCTAATGACTTCCAAACCCTCCCAAATTTTGGTGAGTGTTCCCTGGGTTCATCATAAGGCTCTGTATCATTTTTCATCTCATTTGGAGATGTTTTAGATTGGAAATGAACAAACCTAAGCTTTGCCCTATTAAGGGGTTTTTAGGTCAAAAGTGCACTTTGTGATTTGAGTGATCAAATCACCTCAACAGAGGCTGAGATTGTGACCACTAACATTGAATGACCTCTAACACCCTCCCATGGGAGATCGGGAGGATTGGGTTAGATTTGCCCTAGGACCCAAGACCAAACCCTAAGGATGGTTCTTGGTGGTTTGTGAAGGGCAGGTGGTCGAATGACCTTGATATGATTTGAAACTTGGTGGAGAGGATTCTAGGGTAGCTAGAATCCTCTGGCAGAAATCTAAATGGATTTTAAAGTAAATAAGTCCCTCAAAACTCTAACCCTATTTTAGGGCGCAAAACTTGCAGTGATAGAAATTTTCACTAAACTCACTGAACAGTGATGAGATTTAGGTAGAATAGTGTTCAAAGTTAGTACAAGCTCTGGAGATTTTGTTATGAATTTAGAACTATTATTTTGGATACTTCATTAACAATTTATTAATTTGTATTATTTACTTAGAAATTTATTATGGAGTAACTACTTGCTGGAAATCGATGAACTTTAGCCAGAGTACTTTTTATTATGTTTTAAAGCTGTGTGAATTTTTATGGGATTTTTGGAAAATTATTTCTAAATGTTGGTTAATTAAGTATTGTTTCCCATGAAAAATAATTAAATTTATTTTGGTGTCTAGCAAGCCTGTAAAAATATGATTTTTGCACAAAGACCCTTTCTGTACCATATTAAGATTCTGTAACTTTTATATAATTTTCTGATGAATAATTTTGATACTTCCTTCATTATGTATAATTAAGGGAATTATTTTGGATAAATTAATTAGAGGTCAAATATTTTCTGAAAAATTATGGAAATTAGTATCTAATAATATATCCATGTTATTTAGTGATCAAAATTCTTTGGTGGCCATTACTTAAGTAGATCGTATAGTTCATGTTCAAAATTGCCCATGGCCAAACCTTTGGAAAAATTTAATAAATATCAAATTAATTAGAAAAATTATGAATCTCTGATTTTAGACTAAACATGTCATGATAAACCTCCAGTAAATTTTATAGGAATTTTGGAATACAATTTGGAGTACCTCCCTTTTTGTACCTCATATAGCTTAGGATGGTCTGCGTTGTGTAAAAACTGCTGAAATCATATTAAGCTGCAAGATGAACTTAGAGGATTTGGATATTATGATAATGGTTTGGAAATATGTATGAATGCATCCTCAGTAACCAAGATGAGGATAGGTTAGTAGGTTATCTAGTCATAAGAGGTGCTCGGGACCGACGAAAGATCATCCTCCCCGGTAGGAGAGGAAGAGTCTTAATACACTAGGGTTAGATCCAAAGTAATTTAAAAGGGATCGGGTAATGAGTAATAACCAATAAATGTAAGTGCCTTGCGAAAGGGAATGATGGGCTTAAGCTACCATCATAGTTCCTAGTACCCTTTGAGAGCCCTTCATGGGGTATACCGGGGGCAGTCCTGGGCTAATGTAAACCGTAGTAGTAATAAACTAAAATGGCAACTAGTATAACTAGAGTTTCACATTCACATACCCCGGTAGTTAGGGAGGTTGAGTAGGTTGGTTTAATTGTCTTTTAGTCGGTAGCTTCTGAAGGTAGATGCACGGACGGGACAATCCGGGGAGCCGAGGGCTCGAGGGTTTAAATACAGAATAAGGTGGTGGGTCTTCGGTATTTGATTGTCGTTCACACCGACATCGGTACGTAGACTCGGCGGTGTGGGACAATTAGCCAAAGAAAGTCTGGTGGATACAGCCAGCACTAGTACGCGGATACTCTGGGTTGTGTTCTTCTAGGGGCATACAAAAGGGCTAGGCCAGGTAGTGTGGATACCCGCCTAGGAGTGGAGGGCCAAACCCACTGTCTATGTTTGCCATTATGGAGGTTCCTGTGAGTGAAGCTAACTGCCCTAACAGGGGGAACTAAAGGTCTGCGTGCATAGAGTCATGTGCGTGAGTTGCACTTGCATGAATTATGGCATAGCATATCACTACACTCATATTTGTATACAACCGACGCCCTAACGTATAAATCGGTATGAGGCTTTTTATACGATGGGAGCCTTGCAGAAGACCCGTTAACTTATAAGTTTTTATGGACATTCATATAAGTTAGTGTTACATATTTAATTTCTACTTGTCCTTTCATATATATATTTTCTTACTACATGTTTACCTTACTGCTCACTATTTTTTAATTGCTAGATGTACCTTTCATACTTTGCTTCTTACACAATATATATTTACTGCTAGACTAGTTTCGCTGTCACCAGCCTTGCTTATTCTCCACCATTGTAGCTTCCCTTTCCGGCCTCCTCTTCGCTCGATGCCTAGGACCCGTGGGGGGGGGAGGGGTAGGGGATTATAAGACTTAGTCTTTATGACTAATGGTTTTCGAACCACAACACTACAGGAGCTCCGGATGGGAGACAGGGACCAGTAGTCCAAGGACCAGCACCAGCGGAGTATGGTGCGCATGGAGGTGGGCCAGTCAAGTTCCGTAGTACCTGTGACCAGCTCCGTGAGTGATTAGTCTTTCTTATAGCTTCCGCGATGAGTGATTTGTAGTTAGGACTCTGATGTACAGGGCTTGAGCCCGTTTATATATTTCATCTGCACTGTTCTTTCGCAGTACTCTACTTTCTATATATTGATGGACTTGCTGTGATATTTATTCATATATGATTATGTAGATATTTTGCATTTACTTCTCTCTCTTTGTGATCGAAAAAGGACGACAGAATTGGCATTTTGTAGTGGCGGCCTTCCCGAGTGTCGGTGCCACCACAAAGCGATGATTCTTGGCATAAGACCCCGGTGGATGAAAAGGGAAAAATGAGGTCTTACAAGTAGTATCAGAGCAGACCTCGAACGAAAGAGAAGTAGTCCACAAAACCTTGGGTCACTCCCGTGCAAGCTTAGTTTGCGGACAAACTAGCAGCGGAAGCAGTGGTGTGCCCATAAGGAAATCACATGTAAAGTCCAATCTTACCCCTTTCTTATATTCCTTTCATACGCTGTCTAATGAATGGAATTTTTCCTTGTAGCCTGCGACGAACCCTACCCCACAGCAGGGGACACCTAAGGCTCCAAATGTGGTCCCACCTCCGCCGGCTCCAGCTCCGTTCCCGTTGACGGAGATGGGGCAAACACTGACGACCATTCTTGAGGCCTTTATAGATCAGCAAGCCCCGGCTCCACAGCCAAACCCCGGGGCCAACTGGATGAGTGTCTTCCGGGGACTTTCCCCTCCATCCTACCTGGGGATGGAGTCGTCAGTACATACGGAGGAATGGTTGGATACCATCTATGAGATGCTTGCCAGGATTCGATGCCCAAATAAGGAGGCGGTTGCTTTGGCAGTCTCCTGCCTGGAGTCACATTGGAAGAGGTGGTTGAAGTCACTGCTGGACACCACCTTTATGGGTATGGATTGTGCAGATATTACATGGGAGGAGTTCAGAGAAGCGCTCCTGGGACATTTCGTACCTCATTCGGCATGGGACGAGTTGGAGGATAGGTTCCTGTGGTTGAGGCAGGGGAAAAGGACGATTCTGGAGTATTATTAGGAGTTTACCCACCTGGACCGCTATGTAGACGCTTATCAGTTGGACGACGCTGTATATGCTAGGAGGTTTTACAAGGAGCTACAAGACGTCATGAGACAGACCCTCCTCTTCGTCTCAGATGGGAGTTTGGCCAGGATTCTAGAGATGTCTAAAAAGAGAGAAGCGGATCAACTTACAGTCAAGAGCCAGAAGAGATCGGCTTACGATACAGTGATTAGAGGTCGTAGAGACTGTCCTCGAGGCCATGTTATTGAGGAGAGAAGGAATGAGGATCAACCTCATCAGGAGATTGGGCAGGAGCAGAGGAGTCAGGGAGTATTGGCTCCCCTGCCCTTACAGATGTTGGAGATGCCAAGGACAGCAGAGCAGGCACTAGTGTGCTTTCAGTGCAATCAGCCGGGGCATATCAAGAGGAACTGTCCTATAAGGCAAGCACCCCAACCAACACTTCAGGGCGCCCCACCTCCCCGACAGTTTGACGGCCGAGGGAACAATTGAGGACGAGGATATCAGGGCCGAGGCCACATGCCAGAGAGGGAGCAGGTGTATGCTCAATACTTGACACAGCCCCGGAACCCGGAGCAGGTTATCACAGGTATGTAAGTACTTTAAAATTTTGCTTTCCCTTCCTAGGAACTAGTTTTCTAGACATAGCCTAGTTAGAAACTAAGAGAAGACAACTATAACCAGAATACTAAGACACTTAATTACCTCAGGCATAGTTTTTATCGGCGGCAAGCCCGCTCACATGCTCTTCGACACCCTGCTTCACACTCGTTTGTGTCTGAAGATTTCATGAAAGGACTGACAGGTGTGGAGCAGTTCACCAGAAAGGTAATGAGGGCGCGCCTACCCGATGGATTAGAGCTAATGACCTCTGCTCATTATAATATGGAGGAGGAGATCGGCGGGAAGGCGTTTGAGGCACCATCGACGATTCTGTGGATGCCAGATTATGATCTGATCCTGGGCATGACATGGCTGTACTGGAACCATGCCCAGATTGACTGCGTGGCGAAGAGGATCGCTGTGAGGCATGGTGACTCCTTCTTTGTTATCAAAGCTATTATACCAGCACCCCGCATATTATTATCACTTATGCAGGCCATCAAGGCCCATCTGTAGGGGGAGGAGGTTTATCAGGTTCTTTTTGAGGCGGTCGTGGCCAAGGACTCCATTTCAGATATTACAGTAGTGCGAGACTTTGTCGATGTTTTTCCGGAGAAGCTACCAGGGCTACCCCCCCCCCCACCGAGAGAGAGACTTCCAGATTTAGCTCATACCGGGGGCTCAGCCGGTATCCAGAGCTCCCTATCGAATGGCCCTGAAGGAGTTGGCCGAATTTTGAAGCAAGATTAAAGAGTCAGTGGAGGCCGGGTTCGTCCGGCCTAGCTCTTCACCATGGGGAGCTACGGTGTTATTCGTCAAGAAGAAGGACGGGACTCTTCAACTATGTATAGATTACCGGGCCCTGAAAAGGTTGACGGTCCGGAATACTTATCCCTTGCCAAGGATAGACGAGCTATTTGACCAGATGGAGGGAGCCCATTGGTTCTCAAAGCTAGATCTGAGATCGGGGTACCACCAGCTTTGCATTCGGGAGGAGGACATCCCGAAGACGGCCTTCAGCAACAAATATGGTTTGTACGAGTTTACAGTGATGCCTTTCGGGCTCACGAATGCACCCTCCGTATTCATGACCTTGATGAACCGGGTGTTCGAAGAGTATCTGGATGTCTTTGTTAATGTATTCATCGACAACATCCTTATCTATTCGAGGTCGGAGGAGGAGCACACGAGGCATCTTGCCTTGACTTTGGAGAAGCTCCGAGAGCATAAGATTTATGCCAAGTATAGCAAATGCTAGTTCTGGCTAAAGGAGGTGGCCTTTTTGGGCCATGTCATCAGTGGAACAGGTTTAGCAGTAGATCCGGCAAAGGTCCAGGCAGTACGAGATTGGCCACCAATAAAGACGGCCTCAAATGTTCGAAGTTTCTTAGGACTTGTCGGTTATTACCGGAAGTTCGTAAAGGGGTTCTCTCAGATTGCCCTCCCTCTTACGTCTCTGACGAAGAAGGAGTCTCCTTTTATTTGGACGCCACGATGAGAATCTGATTTTCAGGAGCTGAAGGATCGTCTTACCTCGGCTACCATCCTTGCTCTTCCTTCAGGGTAGGAACGATTTCAGGTGTACACAGATGCTTCCTATCAGGGGATGTGTGCCGTTCTGATGCAGAACGGGCACGTAATAGCCTACGCCTCCCTTCAGCAGAAGCAGCTTGAGCAGAACTACCCTGTGCACGACTTGGAGATGGGGGCAGTTTTTTTGCTCTAAAGATCTTGTGGCACTACCTCTACATAGTTCAATGCGACATCTTCTCAGACCACAAGAACTTGAAATATGTAGACACACAGAAGGAGTTAAACATTAGGCAGAGATGTTGGGTGGAGTTTCTTTCGGACTACCAGTATACCATGCACTACCATCTAGGGAAGGCAAACGTGGTCGCAGACTCTTTGAGCCGGAGAGCGAGTACATTCGGAGTTGGCACACAGCTGATGGCCTTGGAGTTGGTTAAATCATTCGAGGAGATGCAGATATCACTGGTGTCCGAGGATGACCCGGAGTTATACATGGAGTACCTGGGATCGATGGTTACCACTGATGATATTCGGGACTGCCTCAGAGATGGGCAGAAGCTGGATGTGAGGGCTGAGCCGGTATTCAGAGCCTTGGAGGAAGGCACGACAGGAGATTACACTTTGAGGGATGGTCTCCTCTGTTTCAGAGGCAGGGTCTACATACCGGCAGGAGGCCAGATCCGGGAGGACATTATGACGGAAGCTCACTGCAGCCGATACTCGGTGCACACGGGAATCACCAAGATGGTGAAAGATTTGAAGAGGACGATGTATTGGCCGGGTATGAAGAAGGACATTACGTACTTTGTGACGCATTGCCAGGCCTGCCAACTCGTAAAGGTAGAGTGTAGGAATCCGGCCGGCTTGTTGCAGCCACTTCCGGTGCCGGAGTGGAAATTTGAGGATATAGACATGGATTTCATACATGGGCTACCTCGATCCCGTGCGAGTAATGACTCGATTTGGGTGATAGTGGACAGGCTAACGAAGGTGGCCAGATTCATTCCAGTGGCGAAAGACACCCCGGTTGGTGTATTAGTACGGAGGTTCATAGAGCAGTTTGTGCATTATCATGGGGTGCCCAAGACTATCATTTCGGATCGGGATGGGAAATTTACATCCAGGGAGTGGAGGTAAGTTCAGGACAATCTAGGTTCTCGATTAACATTTAACACGATTTTTCACTCTCAGACCGACGGGCAGACGGAGCTCACCAACCGTACACTGGAAGATCTTTTGTGCTTGTCCTTGGGAGAGGTTCCTAGCACTGGTCGAGTTTTCGTATAACAACGCCCATCAGTCCAGCATAGGAATGGCTCCATATGAGGCATTGTATGGACGAATGTGCAGGACCCCACTATCATGTGTTCAGGATGAGAATTAGTAGGCACTAGGCTCGGAGTTTGTGGGGGATACAGATGCTCAGATTAGATTGATCCGGGACAGGATGTTGGAAGCCCATAGTAGGCAAGCCAAATATTACGATGTGAGGCATCGTCGGGTGGAGTTCCAAGTGGGAGACCGAGTTTTCTCTAAGATATAGCCGATGCACGGAGTCTCGCGGGTTCGCAGGATGAAGAAGCTCAGTCCAAGATATATGGGGCCTTACAGGATCCTGGAGCGGATCGGCCCCTTGGCTTACAGACTGGAGCTACCGTCGGAGTTAGCGGGATTGCATGACGTATTCCACGTCTCCTCACTACGGAGAGCTCTGCTACGCCCTGAGCATCTGATTTCCACAGCATACGACCCGGTGGCCTCGGATCGATTAGTCAACTTAGTGTCGATTAGGATCGATGACACGGCAGTGCGACTCTTGCGGCGTAAGAAAGTACCATTAGTCATGGTTCTGTGGAGCAATCATGGGCAGGAGGAGCATACATGGGAGCCACAGGACTTGATGCAACAAAAGTATCCAGAACTCTTCGAGTCAGGTATACCTTAAACCGTAGGAATGTTACAATTTCTTCCATTCTAGTAGAAACCCTCGTAGGCTTAACTTTAATTTCGGGGATGAAATTTTATTTTTGTATATTAGGATTTGTAACATCCCATTTCCGACCAGACCCCTAGGAGAGGTTTTGTCATGACCAAGTCATGAAAAAACCCTAAGAAGCCCAAGGAGGCCAAGTGACCCGGGCTCAAGGTGAAAATCACCTTGGTCTGCAAATAGTAGGTAAGAATTTTCTTAAAAACAAGATTTGGGATCGGGCATTGAGTGCACTCAATGCCAAAGGCTGGCTAGCATTGAGTGGATCGAGTGCACTCAACGCCATAAGCAGAATGGCGTTGAGTGCACTGACTGCACTCAACGCCGTCTCACAGGCTGGAGGACATTGAGTGCATTGAGTGCACTCAACTCCATAAGCTGTGCAGCGTTGAGTGCACTTACTGCACTCAACGCCAACTTACATAGGCTAGATGGAGTTGAGTGCGTCTAGTTCACTCAAAGCCATAAGCTGTGTTGAAGTTGGTGACCGGGCGGTCTGGAGGTCTGTCTTGGCGGTTTGGAGACCGCGCGGTCTGGCGGTTTCCCTTCAGCGGTTTGATTGCTGTGTTGTTGCTGTGCGGTTGCCGAGCGGTCAGGCGGTCTCCCCTGGCCGTCTCTCTCTCTCTGGTGGTAGCCGTGCGGTTAGCCCTTCTGTCTAACCGCGCGGCTTGTGCGGTTTGTTATGTATAGTCCGCTTAGTCCTGTATTTTTTAGTCCCACATCTCTTATTTGTATTCTCTCATCTCTCTTCCATTATATATAAGGGAGGACATACCGTTGTAATAGATACCTTTTTCTGATAATAAAATTTCAGTTATACCATTTCCGGCTTGTTTTAGTTCGCTTCTTACATGGTATCAGAGGAATCGATCCTTTCCTCCTGATTCTGTGCGCCCTATCTGTTCGCGCGACTTGCTTCTCCGGCTTGTGCCCTGTCCGCGCGGTCTCCTTCTTTCCTTGTCGTTGCCCTCTATGTGCGCGACCTGTTGCCTTGCTCGCCGCGACCTATCGCCGTGTGCCTTGCCTTCTCTTGTGCTTCTGTTCGAGAGGACTGTATGCTTGCCGCTCGACTTCTTCCCCTCTGATTGTTACTGCGGCTTGGTCGTGGTCTTTCTGGCCGCTGGTGTTTGACATCCTGACCGCTGCAGTTTTTCTTCTGCCTATCCGCGCGGCTTGATTCCTAACTGCGCGGCTTCCTGCTGTTTGCTCTTATGGCTCTTTTTGATGCTTCCACTACCACCACTCCTGCCGCCACCCTTATTGCCAATCCGGCTCCGCCTCTACCTCCTACTTCTTCCGGGAACCTTGACACCGTTTCCAAGCTTGTCGGCTCCAACTACCCGGATTGGAGTGTCTCTTTCACTTTTCTCCTTCGCTCGCAACGCAAACGCCACCATCTCGTTGATGACCCCCCTCCTACCACTTCACCTCTCTTTGATGACTGGGATGCGAGTGACGCGCTTGTGTGTACTTAGCTCGCTAACAGTCTATCTGATGAGTGCCTTCCCGTCATCCGTCATGATGAGACGGTGAAGGCCACTTGGCTTCATCTTGTTACTTTATACTCCAAAGGGGCTCAGACGTCCCGCATCTATACGTTGTATGCGGACCTCTTTGCCCGGCCTACCTTGTCTCCTGCTGCTGCCTACCAACAAGTTTAAGCTCTTGGGGCTGAGATTCTTCAGAATCGCCCCTTTTCTGCGGAACTGGCTCAACAATACAAGCACTTCCAGGAGCTTCTGGTTGTGTGTTATCTGCTACGTCTTCCTGACACTTATGACATGATCCGCCAACAAATTCTGGGTGAGGCAGAATCTCCTACTTTAGATGCCACCGCTGCTCGCATCGCCGCTGTCACCTCTCTCCTTCAGCGCCCGCTTCTGCCCGCTCCTTCTCCACCGGATAACTATGCTCATCACACTCAGCGGAGTGGCTCTGGTAGCCGCAGTCATCAGTCTGGCAGACGTCCTTCTTCCCGCTACCTCTGCTCTCACTGCGGCCGCACCGGACATACTTCTGACCGCTGCTGGACGAAGCATCCCCATCTTCGCCCCTCGGGTGACTCTTCCGCCTCCTCTTCCAAGCCGTCTGCTTCCGTGGTCACATCATCAGGTAGTGCCCATGTGGTCACTCAAGGTAAATGGCTTATCGACTCCGGAGCAACTAATCATATGACGGGCAATCCTCAATGCTTCTCTCTCCTCGAACAGCATGATCGGTTGCCCCCGGTTCTCATTGCAGACGGTTCTCCCTCCCCGGTTCATGGGTCGGGAGTAGTTCATATTACTCAGTCCCTTCGGCTAGAGGACACTCTCTATGTGCCCAAGTTTTCGTGTAATCTATTGTCGGTTACTTCTTTGTGCAAGCAGCTTCAATGTTCTGTAACGTTTACTCCATCTTCTTGTTCTTTCCAGGATCCGAGCTCCCAGCGGACGATTGCTACTGGGACTGAGAGCGGCGGCCTCTACTTCCTCGACAACATTTCCGCTTTGTCCGTCTTCTCTTCTTCTTGTAAGTATCTTCTCCAGTGGCATCTCCGTCTCGATCATCCTCCACCACGGCTTCTACATCAGCTTCTACCCCACCTCCCTCCCTCAAATACTCCTCTCAACTGCGAAGCCTGTCAACTTGGCAAGCATCATCGTTCCTCCTTCCCGCCGAAGCAAGGTCCGGGCTCTACTCGTCCGTTTGATCTAGTCCACTCCGATATCTGGGGGCCTGCTCCTACCCTTACTGTTGGTCGGGGTAGTTCTTATTTTGTAACCTTTATCGATGACTTTTCTAGATGTACTTGGGTGTATCTCTTACGAGATCGCTCTGAACTTTTTAATGTATGGACCTCTTTTTATCATTTAATCAAAAATCAGTTTGGTGTTGGTATTAAAACTTTTCGCTCTGATAATGCAAAAGAGTACTTAAGTCATGCTTTTACCTCCTTCTGTGTGCAACATGGCGTTATTCATCAGACATGCTGTGTCTATACCTCCCAACAAAATGGGGTGGCGGAACGCAAAAACCGTCACCTCCTCGATGTCGCTCGCACATTGATGGCTCAAATGCATGTCCCTCGCTCATATTGGGGCTATGCTGTTCTTCTTGCCTGCTATCTCATCAATCACATTCCCTCCTCCGTTCTCAACGGAAAAACCCCTTTTTCCGTCCTTTATCCAAGCAAGGAGCCTTTTCCTCTGCCTCTCCGAATCTTTGGGTGCACTACTTTTGTGCATGCCCCATCTGCCACTCGTGATAAGCTCTCCCCTCGCTCCACCAAATGTGTCTTTCTGGGGTACTCCGCAACTCAGAAAGGCTACTGCTGCTTTGACCCTGTTCTTCGTAAGCAGTTCGTCTCCGCTGACGTTACCTTCTTCGAGAATGCCTCCTACTTCTCGGATGACTCCTCATCTCTTCATCCCACCTCTGATTCTCCTGTTATTCCGTTCGTTCCCTCATCTCCTACTGCGATATCCGCCCCTCCTCCGTCTCCACCCACTCCTCTCCCTCAGTCTCTCTCTCCGCCTCCATCTCCCTCATCTCCGCTGCCGTCGCTCTCTCCTCCCGGGCAAGCTCTCTCTGCCACGGATGCTCTGGATACCGAAGAGCCCGCCGACCTGGATCTTCCCGTCGCTCTTCACAAAGGGGTGCGGACGTGTACCCTATACCCCCTTGCTACTGTTATTTCATATGATCGTCTTACCTCTTCTCACAGGGCCTTTGCGCTGGATATCTCTGCCACTACCACACATCGTT
Source organism: Platanthera zijinensis (assembly GCA_039513925.1). Taxonomy (NCBI): domain Eukaryota; kingdom Viridiplantae; phylum Streptophyta; class Magnoliopsida; order Asparagales; family Orchidaceae; genus Platanthera; species Platanthera zijinensis. The sequence continues at coordinate 166,720,141 of CM077085.1, forward strand.
CCTACCAGGAGGCCCTTGTTATTCCTCACTGGAAGATGGCCATGGATGAGGAAATGGCGACCCTAACAGAGCGGGGTACCTGGACTCTTGTCCCTCCTCCCTTTGATACAGATTTTGTTGGCTGTCGCTGGGTCTTTGTGGTCAAATTTGGCCACGATGGCACTGTAGACCGTTATAAAGCTCGCCTGGTGGCTAAGGGATTTACTCAGACCTATGGGGTTGATTACTTTGACACCTTCTCTCCCGTGGCTCGTCTCAGCACTATACGGGTCCTTCTCTCTGTGGCGGTCAATAAAGACTGGCAACTTTCCCAGCTGGATATCAAGAATGCCTTCCTTTATGGTGATCTTCAGGAGGCCGTCTACATGGAGCAACCTCCTGGGTATGTTGCTCAGGGGGAGACACGAGTATGCCGACTACAGAAGGCAATCTATGGCCTCAAGCAGAGCCCTCGAGCTTGGTTTGACAAGTTCAGCGGCATCGTGGCGGCCGTTGGTTTTGCTCGTAGCTCTGCTGATCACTCTCTATTTATTCGCAAAACCTCTTCGGGACTGGTGGTTCTTGCAGTATATGTTGATGATATTCTTCTCACTAGCGATGACCAGGAAGGGGTAGCCTTGACAAAGCGGCATCTTCACCAACATCTGGTCACGAAAGATATGGGTTCTCCGAAGTACTTTTTGGGGATCGAAATCTCTCGGAAGCCCAACTCTTTAGTCATCTCTCAGCGTAAGTATGCCCTTGATATTTTAAAAGAAGCAGGATTGACTGGGGCCAAACCTGCCCGATGTCCCATGGCTGTTGGAGAAGACAAAACCTGGACAGATGATTCGCCTCTTCTTTTAGATGCTTCGCGGTACAGGCGTCTGGTTGGTAAGCTCATATACCTCACCGTGACTAGGCCTGACATTTCCTATGCTGTGGGCAAGGTGAGTCAATTCATGCAAGCTCCCAGGGAGTGCCATCTACAGTCTGCCTTGCGGATCTTGGAGTACGTCAAAGCAGCCCCAGGGAAAGGATTGCTCTTTCAGAAGAATGATCATCTGAGGGTTGAAGCATACTCAGATGCGAGTTACGCTGATGACAAAGGGGACCGCAAGTCTACCTCCGATATCTGTACTTTTGTTGGGGGCAATCTGGTGAGCTGGAAGAGCAAGAAGCAGTCTGTTGTTTCCAGGTCCAGTGCTGAAGTAGAGTATCAGAGTATGGCGTCGACCACTTGTGAGCTAAAATGGCTACGGGCTCTAATGCTGGATTTAGGAGAGGTCTACAACCATCCTCTACCTATGTTCTGTGATAACAAGGCTGCCATATACATCTCAAAAAATCCGGTCTTCCATGAAAGAACCAAGCACATTGAGGTTGACTGTCATTTCATTCGTGAAGAAATCTTAAAGGAACAAATTTGCACTCCCTTTGTCACTTCTGATAAAGAGTTGGCTGACATCTTCACCAAGCCAGTTTCCGCCTCGTTTCATCATATTTGTGACAAGCTGGGCATGATCGATATATATGCTCCAGCTTGAGGGGGAGTGTTGAAGTTGGTGACCGGGCGGTCTGGCGGTCTGTCTTGGCAGTTTGGAGACCGCGCGGTCTGGCGGTTTCCCTTCAGCGGTTTGATTGTTGTGCTGTTGCTGTGCGGTTGCCGAGCGGTCAGGCGGTCTCCCCTGGCGGTCTCTCTCTCTCTCTCTCTGGTGGTAGCCGTGCGGTTAGCCCTTCTGTCTAACCGCACGGCTTGTGCGGTTTGTTCTGTATAGTCCGCTTAGTCCTGTATTTTTTAGTCCCACATCTCTTATTTGTATTCTCTCATCTCTCCTCCATTCTATATAAGGGAGGGCATACCTTTGTAATAGATACCTTTTTCTGATAATAAAATTTCAGTTATACCATTTCTGGCTTGTTTTAGTTCGCTTCTTACAAGCTGAACGGCTTTGAGTGCACTGACTGCACTCAATGTCATCCTGTGTAGACTGGATGGCGTTGAGTGAGCTGAGCTCACTCAATGCCGTAGTCTGGATGGCATTGAGTTTGCTGAGCTCACTCAACGCCGTAGTCTGGATGGCATTGAGTGAGCTGAGCTCACTCAACACCGTAGGCGTGATGGCGTTGAGTGAGCTGAGCTCACTCAACGCTGTATGCTAGATGGCGTTGAGTGAGCTGAGCTCACTCAACGCCATTTTATTTTGAATTTTTTTTCGACAGTTTTGGCTTGGCTGCTGGTTCAGTTTAACCGGGCCATTTCGGGAAGCGGGCCAGAATGTCTTAAATTAGCCTTTTTTTATTAAGATCTAATTAAGTCTTATTTTAAAATGTTGACCGGTCAATGGAGGAAATGCCACGTGGCCGACGGTTATGAACAGTCACGGCCATGGCCGAGAGCCAGCTTTCACGGCCAGTAATGACACTTGATGTCGTGGCCCCCTTCCCCTCCTCTTAATGTCTTGATTCAACTCCTCTAGGGAAGAGAAGGAGTTTCCAGCCGTTACATGGCTGGATTGAGCCGTGTTCAGCCCCCCTCCACCATGGACGAAATTGCATTTATGGATAATTAATGACCACGATCGGTTAGTCCTTCCCCTCCCCCTTTTACTGGTGTTAAAGCTTCCCTAGACCTCAAGCATTCGTTTCCACACCTTGCCCGAAGGAGACGAGAGAATTCTGCGTGCTGTTGAAGAGCGTCGGCGATACCTCCACCACTAATGGCTTTCCGTCAATCTGCACGCCTCCAGCCCGCGAACAAGGTCCTCCTCTACCTCTTCTTCTATGGATAGATATTAGGAATTATTATGAGAGATATCGGGCTCAAAAGAGCTGGATCGAGTGAGCGTTTCCATGGTTTTTCCGAAATTCATGGTGGTCGGGTTCGCCGGAAACCGCCTCTCCGGTGGCCGTGCCGCCCCCTAACGGTAGCACTAACCTATACGGAGGTTGTGGTGGTGGTTGCCGGCTAGGGAGATGGCTGGGTGGACGGGAAATCCACTTGGAAAGCTACAGGTTTTATGCGTTTAGGGTTTGTTGTTTTTCGGGTTTTTAAGAAGATGAACAGTGAAAGTATGATTTATGATATATATTTATATATAATTTATAGTAATTATTTACCCTTTATCAATCTCATTTTGATGCCACTAAATAAAGCCCTTATACGCCATTTTAGGAAAAATGGTCAGTCACAGAAATTGTAGCCCTTCGAGTCTATATTATTTTAAAATTTATTTCAACTCGTTTGGGTAAGTGGTTTGACCACATAACCCATTTTAGTGGGACCTATACCTAGGGCTATCCTGAGATTCAAATGGATGCTCACCCTTCATCCCTTGTCCAAATGATCTGAAATTTGGGCAGGAAGTCTACCCTAGCTATACCTAGGGCCTGCCTAAAAATTTGAATTTTTGGAGAATAGTTTTCTATAGTTTTTAGAAAAATTTAATAATCCTTATATAAATTAATTAGGTAACCTAATGAGTTCCAAACCCTCCCAAATTTTGGTGATTGGTCTCTAGGTTCATCATAAGTCTCTGTATAGTTTTTCATCTCATTTGGAGATGTTTTAGATTAGAAATGAACAAACCTAAGCTTTGCCCTATTAAGGGATTTTTAGGTCAAAAGTGCACTTTGTGATTTGAGTGGTCAAATCACCTCAACTAAGGCTGAGATTGTGACCACTAACTTGGAATGACCTCTAACACCCTCTCAAGGGAGATGGGGAAGATTGGGGTAGATTTGCCCTTGGACCCAAGACCAAACCATAAGGATGGTTCTTGGTGGTTGGTGAAGAACAGGTGGTCGAATGACCTTTATATGATTTGAAACTTGGTGGAGAGGATTCTAGGGTAGCTAGAATCCTCTGGCAGAAATCTAAATGGATTTTAAAGTAAATAAGCTTCTCAAAACCCTAACCCTTGTTTAGGGCACAAACCTTGTAGTGATAGAAAATGTCACTAAACTCACTGAACAGTGATGAGATTTGGGTAGAATAGTGTTTAAAGTTAGTAAAAGCTCTAGAGATTTTTTAATGAATTTAGGACTATTATTTTCGATACTTCATTAATAATTTAGTAATTTGTATTATTTACTTAGAAATTTATTATGGAGTAACTACTTGCTGGAAATTGATGAACTTTATCCAGAGGAATTTTTATTATGTTTTAAAGCTCTGTGAATTTTTATGGGATTTTTGGAAGATTATTTCTAAGGGTTGGTTCATTAAGTATTGTTTCCCTTGAAAACTTAATTAAATTTATTTTGTTGTCTAGCAAGCCTGTAAAATTATGATTTTTGCACAATGACCCTTTCTATACCATATTAAGATTCTATAACTTTTATATAATTTTCTGATGAATAATTTTGGTACTTCCTTCTTTACATATGATCAAGGAAATTATTTTGGATACATTAATTAGAGGTCAACTAGTTTCTGAAAAATTATGGAAATTAGTATCTAATAATATATCTCTGTTTTTTAGTGATCAAAATTCTTGGGTTGTCATTACTTGAGTAGATCATATAGTTCATGTTCAAAATTGCCCATTACCAAACATTTGGGAAAATTTATTGAATATCAAATTAATTAGAAAAATTATGAATCTCTGATTTTAGACTAAACTTGTCATGATAGACCTCCAGTAAATTTTATAGGTATTTTGGAAGACAATTTGGAGTACCTCCTTTTGTATACCTCATATAGCTTAGGATGGTCTGCGTTTAGTAAAAATTGCTGAACTTATATAAAGATGCAGGATGAACTTAGAGGATTTGGATATTGGGATAATGGTTTGGAAATGTCTATGAATGCATCCTCAGTAGCCAAGATGAGGATATGTTGGTAGGTTCTCTAGTCATAAGAGGTGCTCGGGACCGACGAAAGATCGTCCTCCCCAGTAGGAGAGGAAGAGTCTTAATACACTAGGGTTAGATCCAATGTAGTTTAAAAGGGACCGGGTAATGAGTAATAACCAATAAAAGTAAGTGCCTTGCGAAAGGGAACGATGGGCTTTAGCTACCATCATAGTTCTTAGTGCCCTTTGAGAGCCCTTCACAGGGTATACCGGGGGCAGTCCGGGGATAATGTAAACCGCAGGAGTAATAAACCAAAAGAGCAACTAGTATAACAAGAGTTTCATATTCACACACCCCGGTAGTTAGGGAGGTTGGGTAGGTTGGTTTAATTGTCTTTCAGTCGGTAGCTTCTGAAGTTAGATGAATGGACGGGACAGTCCGGGGAGTCGAGGGCCTGACGGTTTGAATATAGAATAAGGTGGTGGGTCTTCGATATTTGACTGTCGTTCACACCGACGTCGGTACGTAGACTCGGCGATGTGGGACACTTAGCCAAAGAAAGTCTGGTTGATACAACCAGCACTAGTACACGGATACTCTGGGTTGTGTTCTTCTAGGGGCGTACGGAAGGGCTAGGCCCGGTAATGTGGATACCCGCCTAGGAGTGGGGGGCACAGCCCCATGTCTCCATTTGCCACTATGGAGGTTCCTGGGAGTGAAGCTTGCTGCCCGAATAGGGGGAACTAAAGGTCTGTGCGCATAGAGTCGTGTGAGTAAGTTGCACTTGCATGAATCATGGCATAGCATATCACTACACTCATATTTACATACAATCGACACTCCAACGTATAAATCTGTATGAGACTTTTTATACGATGGGAGCCTTCCAGAACACCCCTTAACTTATAAGTTTGTATGGACTTTCATATAAGTTAAGGTTACATATTTAATTTCTACTTGTCCTTTCATATATATATATTGACTTACTACATGTTTACCTTACTGCTCACTATTTTAGAACTGCTAGATGTACCTTTCATACTTAGCTGCTTATACAATATATATTTACTGCCAGACTAGTTTTGCTGTCACCCACCTTGCTTACTCTCCACCATTGTAGCTTCCCTTTCCTCCTCTCCGCTCGGTGCCTAGGAGCAATGGGGGGAGGGGTAGGGGATGATAGGACTTAGTCTTTATGACTAATGGTTTTAGAACCACAATATTACAGGAGCCCCGGTTGGGAGAAAGGGACCAGCAGTCCAGGGACCAGCACCAGTGGAGTACGGTGCACATGGAGGTTGGCCAGTCTAGTTCCGGAGTACCTGTGACCAGCTCCGTGAGTGATTAGTCTTTCTTATAGCTTCCACGATGAGTGATTTGCAATGAGGAGTCTGATGTACCAGGCTTGAGCCTGTTTATATATTTCATCTACAATGTTCTTTCGCAGTACTCTACTTTCTATATATTGATGGACTTGCTGTGATTTTTATTCATATATGATTATGTGGACATGTTGCATTTACTTCTCTTTCTTTGTGATCGAAAAAGGCCGGCAAAATTGGCGCTTTGTAGTGGTGGCCTTCCAAAGTGCCGGTGCCACCGCAAAGCGGCGATTCTGGGCATAAGACCCCGGTGGTTGAAAAGAAAAAAAAAGGGTCTTACAGTTCTTATACAGTGTAAACAATGACGGTGTCGCCTTCCTTGCTTGTTCGCAGCTCCAGGTTTGCGAGACGGCAAACTAGAACCATAATTTGTTCTCCAAGTTTGTATTCATCATAGGGGATCTTGGTAACATCCCCTTCTTGCCTCAATAATGTAGTGAGGAGGTATACCGGCCGCCCACCATGACAGGCAATGATGCCGAGCTGCACAAGTTTTTCCTCAACAAGGATTTTGAGGCCGCTTTCCTCCGAAATGCACTCGACTCGCTCCTTCCGGTTCATCCCGGCAAAGGTTTAACTTTTCTTCCTCTTCTTCTAATGAACTCACCAATATAAAATGATTTTCTGCTGACTAAGTTTTTCCTGTAGGGGAGCGACTGATTCCCGAGAACCCGCCCTTTGCATACTCGGGACTCTACCCCGACCCACTCGCATGCGATCGGGCAGCCGCGACAGCCTGCCGGATGGAGTCGGAGTCGGCCAGGCCTCCCTCCAGCAAGAGGCGACCCAACCCTGTGAGCTCCATCTCGCCTCGCCACCCCCCATCGTCGAAGAAAATGAAAAATGCAGTGGCGATCTATAGGGAGAAGCAAAAAATCCTCGACTCACTGGAGAAGGATCAATGGCGATCCTACTCCTTCCCCAGCTGCTGAGGAATTCTCGTTCCACGAGTCAGGCCTGCCAAAAGACCATCGAAACTTTGGCCTAGGTGGGAAGGTGAAGGACCAGCTCGGTGAGCCAATGGTCCAATGGGATGAGCAGACTCACTGAGTCTCCATCTCATCCCTCCTCCCCTCTTGGTCAGAGCATCGCCCTCCTAGCGGGCATGCCAACACCCTCGGGTTTGAGCTATATGGCCGCTAGGACGCCGAGGCTTACAACTACATCAGCCTCCAGCGGCTCGCCCATGAGAGCTCGCGATCCCAGATGTGCGCCATGGAGCTTGCACACTTGTCAGCTCACCAAGGCTTCCACCTCAGCCATAACTTGGCAAAGGCCGAGGAGGAGCGAGATAACGCCAAGGATTATGTTGCTGACTTGGCGAGGTAGCTGGGGATTGCCGAGGACATCCTCAATAAAAACTTCAGTGGGGTGGTAAATATCAACGAACCTCCTTTACATTTACTTAGTACTTTCACAACTTCTCTTACCTTTTCTTTCCTTGTAAGATGCCGAGATTGCGAACCCGATGCGCGCTCGCACTGTCGAGATGGAAGAAAAAAATAAGAAGTTGGAGGATAAGAACCAGGGGCTCCAAGGCGAGTTGACTCGCCTGATGAATCTCATCTGAAAGTCTTTAGTGTCAACTAAATCTACCTATGGGGGAGGGGGGAATAGGTCTCGTACAGTCTTTTGCGGAATTTAAAATACCTGCATAAATAAACAAACACAGCACAGAAAAGCACACAAGCAATTATAGTGGTTCCCCGATTTGGGTACGTCCACTCTCCCCCTTTGACCTATCTCCCACCAAGGGACGACTCGGTCACTTCACCAACCGGATTGAAATCAAATCCTCACACTACGGAAGGAACCCTTCCAACCAAAGGAGTAACTACTCCTCCACCACGGGTTGCACCAAACCCTTACAACTAGGAATAAATATTCCTTTACAACAAAAAAAATTGAATGAACAAGAAATACAAACAAACTTGTGGAGAATCCGATGTCACTCTTCGTTCGTTGATGCTTTCTTGAAAGAGACGAAGAGTACACTACTGGAGTACTCTCTTGGAGAGGATCTTGACAAGATCGGCGGTGGCAAGAGGTTGTGGTGGCGATGCTCTGTGAATCAAATCTTCTTGACTAAGCAAGCAAGTTCTACGAACGATCTCAGTTGGATCAGTCGTCTCGATCGATTCAGAATGAAGAACTAACTTCGTTAAACGATTCGAGAGACAAGAGATCTCAAGAGAGATGCATGAGACACAATGCTAGTCTCGGTCTTGTCGCTGGAAGATCAAAGAATCTCTAAGATCAATGTCGGCGAGTAGCTTGCGAGCGACAACAGTGATCGGCGGAGTTACGCGATCGGCTAGGGCACAACGTCAGCTGTTTTTATTTCGCGTGAATAGTTGCTGTTGAAGTTTGAAATACGCATGTATATATACCCTGAGGCCAAGCCTAAAGTACTTTGTAGGACCCATAAGGAGAAACCCTAGCCACGGCCAAAATAGCATAACCCGTCTTGGTTCGGTTCAGCGAGAGATAAAATTTTCCTAAGGCAAAATCGGCGAGAATCGCTGATGATTCTCGTCGAAGTCGGCAGGAATCACTCACGATTCCCGTCGAATTTGCATTAGACAAATTCCAGTAGGGAACCTTGTCAGTCGGTGGGAATCGGCGGGACTGCAACCTGATTCTCGTCGATTCGGCGGGAATCACAACGATTCCTGTCGAAGTCGGTGAGAATCACTTGGTGATTCCCGTCGATTCTGCCTTGGCAGAATTCCTGTAGGAAAACAATCAGCCTTATGAAGTCGGAAGGAATCACAGGCTGATTCTCATCGATGCAGCGAGAATCACTAATGATTCCCGTCGAATCGGCGAGAATCACTTAGTGATTCCCGTCGATTTTGACTTAGACGAACTTTTCTCTTCCTATGAACTTGGTCTTTGACCCATCTTTTCTCCTCTTCTGCTCTTGATCTATCCAGACCCTGTACTTGAAAATAAGTACACTCCAATAGAGAGAGCACACATGAGTCAACACACTGATCTGCTCACTGAGGGATTACATTGCGCAGACCCGTGTATATTGACCCACTGCACCCTGACATTGGTGTGTACTTAGCATGGAATAGCTGCAAGCACAACTTGATACAAAATCATCAAATACATTGTCAATTCACCTTAGCTTGTTCAGGGGCTTCTTCAAATAAGGTACATTGTGGATACAATACCCAACAATCTCTCTCTATTTTAAGAAGCCTAAACCCTACAAGCTAAGGTGAATAGAACATATGTGAATGAAAATCATAAACTAAAAATTCAGTTGAGAGTGAAATTCATTACCATTTTCCTGTGAGCATACTTAATGTTGGCAGCCACCTTAGCCTTAGCCGAGAGGGTAATCTCCCCCTTTTAGGCTTCTACAAATCTAGGACTTCACTTGGAGCCACATGCTCCACCTCAGATCTTGCATTTGTGCTCGAGCTTGAGTTCCTTGCTAATGCTCCCACTTGATCCAAGAGCCTTCAGCCTTACAGTCTTCACTCTTCATAGTTCAACATGCCGAGTTCAGTTTTGAAGAGACTAAACTTGGCCTCGTCTAGGGGCTTCATGAAGATATCTGCAACCTGCTTGTCCATGGGGACATAGCAGAGAGATATATCTATGTTTTCCACATGCTCCCAAATGAAAGGGTAGCGCACTTCAATATGCTTTGTTGTGCTGTGCGACACAGGATTGTTCGCAATTGCTATTGCGTTCGAGGAGTCGTAATACATCGGAACCTCTCTGAACTGCAAGACATAATCTTTGAGTTTATTTTTTGATCCATAGAAGTTTTGCGCAACAGCTGTCTGCTGAGATGTACTCAGATTCAGCCATAGAGGTTGCGACAAAATCTTGCTTTTTACTGTTCCATGAAATAAGACTTCTTCCGAGGAATTAGCACGTCCCGGAAGTGCTTTTCCTATCATCCCTGCTTCCTGCAAAGTCAGCATCTGAAAAGCCTATTAGCTTGACATCATTATTTCTTGGGTACCACAAGCCAAGATTTGGTGTACCTTTAAAGTATCTAAGAATTCGCTTTGCAGCGACATAATGAGATTCCTTAGTGTTCACCCGATATCTAGCACAAACGCATGTGGAAAACATACTATCCGATCTACTAGCAGTAAGGTAGAGCAGGGATCCAATTATGCTTCTGTATTTGGTTTCATCAAAAGTTTTCCCTTTTTCATCCTTTTCCAGAGACACAGTGGATCCCATTGGAATCCTCATAGAGGTTGCATTCTCCATTCCGAATTTCTTGAGGAGTTCATTTGTGAACTTCGTCTGAGAAATGAAAATTCCATCCTCAGATTGTTTCACTTGAAGTCCCAAAAAATACTTTAGCTCTCCCATGCTGCTCATTACAAACTTTCCTTGCATAAGTTTAGAAAACTTCTTGCAAAGATTATTGTCCGTTGAGCCGAATATTATGTCATCGACATAGATTTGCACTAGCAAAATTTTGCCTTTGACTTCCCTAAGAAACAATGTCTTATCTATTTTTCCTCTCGAGAACTTGTTATCAAGAAGAAAACTAGACAGATTCTCATACCAAGCTCGAGGAGCTTGTTTTAAGCCATATAATGCTTTATTAAGAAAATAAACATGATTAGGAAATAAGGGATTAACAAAACCTGGGGGTTGCGCGACATATACTTCCTCTTTCAAATTTCCATTTAGGAATGCAGATTTAACGTCCATTTGATAGACAGTGAACCCTTTATGAGAGGCATATGCCAGGAACAATCTGATCACCTCCAGCCTTGCAACTGGTGCAAAGGTTTGGTCGAAGTCAATCCCCTCCTCCTGTTTGTAGCCATGTGCAACCAGTCTGGCTTTGTTCTCGATGATGACACCGTGTTCATCTAGTTTGTTTCTAAAGATCCACTTGGTGCTGATCACATTCTGGTTCTTTGGTCTGGGAATAAGCGTCCAGACGTTGCATCGTTCAAATTGATGCAGTTCATCTTGTATGGCCAATATCCATGACGCATCTTTGTTCGCTTCGTCGAACTTCTTTGGCTCAACCTGTGACAGAAAACTTAGGTGCAAAATCTCGTTAATTGTACCTCTCTGAGTTCTGACACCATCACGAGGATCTCCTATGATCTGATCTCTGGGATGATCCCTCATGTGTCAGAGCTCTAGGATTCTAGCATCTGGAGCTCTGACAGCTTCTCGGGCTTCTCCTTCTTCTGGAAGATTTTCTCCATCCTGATCGTCAACTTCTCTAGTTGGCGTTGAGGTGGAAACCTTGACGTACTTGGGAGTTGCACCTTTTGCAGTCTCATCGAGACTTAGCTGTTCAAGCCTTGCACCTGCATATTCAAGAATGCCACTGGAAGATTGCTTTGAAGCAAGCTTCCTTCATCAAAAACAACATTAATGGACTCCTCTACCACTAGGGTTTTCTTATTGAAGACCCTATAAGACCGACTATGGCTACTATAGCCCATGAAGATGCCTTCAAAGCATTTTTCTCCGAATTTAGTACGTAGGTACTTCCCATTATTGAGTACATAGCATCTGCAGCCAAAAATCCTTAAATAGGACATGGTCAGTTTCCTGCCTTTCAGTAGCTCATAAGCCGTCTTACGATTATTCTTGTTGATCAAAGCCCGGTTCTGCACATGACGAGCCGTATTAATAGCCTCTGCCCAAAAGTACTCTGGAAGAGAAGCGTCATTCAACATTGTGGTACATGCTTCAATGAGCATTCTATTTCTCCTCTCTACAACTCCGTTTTGCTGAGGAGTACGCGGGGAGGAAAACTCATGAAAGATACCATGTTCTTCACAGAATTCTGTCATAGCACCAGACTCGAATTTTGTTCCATGGTCACTTCTGATCTTGACCACGGAGCAGTTAAATTCGTTCTGAATCTGTTTGACAAAATTAGTGAAGATGTCAAACGTATCTGACTTTCGTTTCAAGAAGAACACCCACGTAAACCGAGAGTGATCATCAACAATCACTAGCGTATACGATTTTCCTCCTAAGCTATGAACTTACACTGGACCGAACAAGTTTATATGCATAAGATAAAGACATCTGGAGGAGTCTTTGTCTGCAATGCCTTTAAAGGTAGCCCGAATCTGTTTGCCCTTCTAGCATACAGGACAGAGGCAATCTTTGATGCACTTAATAGTAGGGGCATCCCTTACTAAATTCTTAGAAAACAGCATATTAATAGTCTTGAAATTAATATGTGCTAATCTCTTGTGAAATTGCTCACAAAGAGATGCACTGCCTTTTGCTACTAGGCACACGGGGGTAGAAGAGTCTAAGCTAAGAAAATCTAAGCAAAAGATATTTCTGCTCCTAATGCCAGTTAATACCGTCTCCGAAGAGGCACACGATATTATCAAGCACTTATCCTTGCAGAACTTAACGTCGTATCCTTTATCACACAACTGGCTTACACTGATCAGGTTATGGTTTAACCCTTCAACATAGGCCACGTTAGTGATAGAGAATACACCGTAGGAAATCATACCATAACCTCTGGTGACTCCACGATCAGATCCTCCAAAGATGACTTTGGGTCCATTTTCGACTGGGGAGCATTCACGCAACAGGCTTCTTGTCCCGGTCATATGCCGGGAACATCCACTAAATCCACCTATAGGGGGGGGGGGGAATAGGTGTCGTGCAGTCTTTTGCGGAATTTAAAATACCTGCACAAATAAACAAACACAACACAAAAAAGCACACAAGCAATTATAGTGGTTCCCTTATTTGGGTACGTCCACTCTCCCCCTTCGACCTATCTCCCACCAAGGGAAGGCTCGGTCACTTCACCAACCGGATTGAAATCCAATCCTCACACTACGGAAGGAACCCTTCCAACCAAAGGAGTCACTACTCCTCTACCACGGGTTGCACCCAACCCTTACAACTAGGAATAAATATTCCTTTACAACAAAATAAAAATTGAATGTACAATAAATACAAACAAACTTGTGGAGAATCCGATGTTGCTCTTCGTTCGTTGATGCTTTCTTGAAAGAGACAAAGAGTCCACTACCGGAGTACTCTCTTGGATAGGATCTTGACAAGATCGGCGGCGGCAAGAGGTTGCTGCGGCGATGCTCTGTGAATCCAATCTTCTTTACTAAGTAAGCAAGGTCTACGAACGATCTCAGTTTGATCAGTCGTCTCGATTGATTCAGAATGAAGAACTAACTTCGTTCAACGATTCGAGAGACAAAAGATCTCAAGAGAGATGCGTGAGACACACTGCTAGTCTCGGTCCTATCGCCGGAAGATCAAGGAAGCTCTAAGATCAACGTCGACGACTAGCTTGCGAGCGGCAACATCGATCGGCGGAGTTACGCGATCGGCTAGAGCACAGCGTCAGCTGTTTTTATTTTGCGTGAATAGTTGTTGTTGAAGTTCGAAATACACATGTATATATACCCTGAGGCCAACCCTAAAGTCCTTTGTGGGACACACAAGGAGAAACCCTAGCCCCGACCGAAACAGCGTAACCCATCTTAGTTCGGTTCAGCGAGAGACGAAATTTGCCTAACGAAAAATCGGCAAGAATCGCTGATGATTCTCGTCGAAGTCAGCGGGAATCACTAACGATTCCCGTCGAATTTGCCTTAGCCGAATTCCAGTAGGGAATGTTGTCAGCCGGTGGGAATCGGCGGGACTGCAACCTGATTCTCGTCGATTCGGCGGGAATCACAACGATTTCCGTCGAAGTCGGTGAGAATCACTTGGTGATTCCCGTCGATTCTGCCTTGGCAGAATTCCTGTAGGAAAACAGTAAGCCTGATGAAGTCGGCGGGAATCACAGACTGATTCTCGCCGATTCGGCGAGAATCACTAATGATTCCCGTCGAATCGACGAGAATCACTTAGTGATTCCCGTCGATTTTGACTTAGACGAACTTTTCTCTTCCTATGAACTTGGTCTTTGACACATCTTTGGTCCTCTTCTGCTCTTTATCTATCTCGACCCTATAATTAAAAATAAGTACACTCCAATAGGGAGAGCACACGTGAGTCAACACACAGATCTTCTCAACGAGGGATTACGTTGCGCAGACCCATGTATATTGACCCACTGCACCCTGACATTGGTGTGTACTTAGCATGGAATAGCTGCAAGCACAACATGATAGAAAATAATCAAATACATTGTCAATTCACCTTAGCTTGTTCAGGGGCTTCTTCAAATCAGGTACATTGTGGATACAATACCCAACATCATCATTCCCCCATAGTTGGCGAGTCAGGCATCCCAGCCAAGAGGCCAAAGGTGTTCAGCGAGGCAGATGTTGTCGATAAATTGCGAGCTAACTCTTTTAGCACTTCTGACTACACCCTGTAGGTTATGCGAGACATGCAGGTGTTGACGACAGGTGGTGAGGAGATGACCGCCCCGGACCTGGTGCCGGATCTATCCCCCCTCCTGCTTCCCCTACTAGCGAGGATGATAGATTCGACTCGCTCTTCAAGGACATTCCTGGCTTCGACGATGGCCACTCTAGAGGGGAGGGAGAGAGTTAGCTCGCATATTTCTCTTTTGTTTTATTTTACATGTACTGATTTCCCCTTATGACCGCGCCGAGGCGAGCGATTTTGTAATGTAATACATTAATGAAAAATAGCCATTTTTTCTCATTCTTCTGTATTTACTTCCCTTATGCTTGTTTAATGTACTACACTCGCATGCGCGCTCCTCCCCCTAGCTAAGCAATCTCAGTAGGAGTGACTCTCCAATGGACTGTACTCATTAGGTTGGTATACATTTTCACGCAGAGGCATTAAGATCTCGCGACCCCTTTGTATTATGGAGTAGACCATTCCTCGAGCTGGACACGTGACCACCCAGCTCGCCCCGAGGTTTCTTTCGTTTTAGAGATTCGTTCTAGGCCCAAAATTTCCCAAGTAAAATCTCAATGGGGTGGAGTATGGTTGCCGAGAATGTCCTTGACTCGCCATCTTTTATAGATGACGAGATCTCGGCTCGCCACCTTTGGCATTGCCTTAGGTGATGCTTCCCTTGAGTAATTGCCGAGATATCGGCTCAACACCACCTGCCTGACTAGAGATTTCTTTTTCCTAACTTCAAATGCCTCATGTTGACTGGTCGGAGTAGCATGGGATTTGGTTCAAGAGGCATTTCAAAATATCCACCGAGGGCCCCTGCCCTGCCAGCTAGGTGAAAACCTGACAGTGGGAGCAGCTTGGGACTTTGATCCCGAGCGAGAACAATGTCCACCGAGTTCCCCTACCTCGGTAGCTAGGTGAAAGCCTGACAGCAGGAGCATCGTAGGACTTGGATAGACTCTCTCAAGTGACTCGGGGTCTACTAAGTGACCTCTTCATCCATTCGTATGGATCATACAAAACATCAAATGGAATATGAGGAAGCTCAAGGATAGAAACTCTTCAAGTAATCACAGCTCCAGGGTTCACTTAGGGTCTCGCCCTCCACATTTTGGATATGATACCCTCCTAACCTCAATGCTTATTTTACAATGTATGTACCATCCCAGTTGGGTTTGACCTTTCCCACAGATGCTGATCTTCTAGCGACATCGATCTTTTTCAAGACCAAGTCCCCTTCCGCAAACTTGTTGATTTAGATGTGCTTGTCAAAGTACTTGGCCATCCTTCGCTTGATTTTTTCTTATCTTATGGTAGCCACATCCCGGAGCTCCTCTGTCAGGTCCAAGGAGAGTCGTAGCTCATCCTCATTCTCGACCCTCAATACTTCCCTGCCTTCCTTTGCCCCAGCAACCCGCAATGTTCGGACCTCAAACTCAATCGGGAGCACAGCTTCATGGATGTGGGAGAGTTTGAAGGGGGTCTCCCGGTGGTTTTGTTGGGAGTGGTTCTTAGGGCCTAGAGGACTGAAGGAAGTTGCTCCACCCAAATCCCATTAAGGTTTTCAACCTTCCTTTTCATCAAGTTCACAATGATGTTGTTCGCCACCTCCACCTTCCTGGTGCTCCTGGGATGATGGACCGACGCAAACCTGAGAACAATCCCAAGTTGGCCACAAAAGCAGATAAACTCGGCATTGGCAAACTGCGGCCCATTGTCTGTGACAATAGACTGAGGAAATCAATGCTGGCAGATGATCTCACCCCACACAAAGTTTATGATTACTTGGGAGGTCATCTTGGCCAGCACCTTCACCTCCAACCACTTAGAATAATAGTCAATCATTACTAGCAGGAACATCCACTGCCAACTGTCCTAGGGAAGTGTCCCACAAGATCCATTCCCCAGATGGCGAAGGGTCGGGGTGCAATGATGCTTCTTAGTCTCTGAGCTGGTAATAACTAGAGTGGGGCAAACAAATGGCACTTCTTGGTAAACTCGGCGGCATCCCGACCCAGGGTTAGACAAAAGTACCCTTGCCTTACAACCTCCCCTCCAAGGTCCTACTTCCTGAGTGACTCTCGCACTCTCCGGAATGGAATTCTTCCAAAATCCTCGAAACTTCTCCATCCGCCACACAACGTGACAGCAACCCTGAGTGGGTCTTGTGGGAGTATGCCGACTTGCTCTTGAATCTCTTTTTATTTATGCCCTCTGGGAACTCCCCTGTGGATAGGGAGGTCGTGAAAGGATCCATCCACGAGGGGTGTTGGTTCACCTCCATCAACTCTCCTTCTTCGACAGAAGGGCGTAACAAGTCGGTGATGGTACCCCCCCACCCGAGGTCCGTTATTGACCAACTGGTCCACCTGCTCATTCTCTTGCTACAGCATGTGTCGAATGGACAATGATTGGAACATGCTGATAACTCCCTTTACTTTGGCTAAGTACAGTTGGAGAGTAGGCTCCTTGGCCCAAAAATCGCCATTAATATGGGAGGCCACCATCATGGAATTCGTGAGCACCTCCATATCCTGCACACCTAGATCCCTGGCCAGTCGAAGCCCTGCTATCATTGCTTCGTACTCGGCCTGGTTGTTGGTAATGGGGAAGTGAACAGCCACCATTTGCTCGATCTTTATCCCTTGCAGACTCTCCAAGATCACTCATACCCCCAAGGAATGCATCCCCGACGCGCCATCCACCTCCACCCTCCAAAGTACTAGGTGAGTGAGCTTGGCCTCCTCCACTTCATCCACATAATCATCCAGAAAGTCGGCCATTGCTTGAGCCTTGATCGAGAGGCGGGGAACAAAAGATATATCAAATTCACTCAGCTCCACCCCACTTCACCAACCTTCCTGAATGCTCCACCACCTCCATGATATTTCGGAGGGGATGGTCAGTCACCACTCGGATGGAGTGTGCCTAGAAGTAGGGTTGGAGCCTCTGAGCGGAGATGACCAGAGTAAAGTCCAACTTCTCAAGATCAGATACTGGAGATCCGCCTTCCTCAAGACCCTACTCACGTAGTAGATCGACAGTTGCTTCTTCCCCTCTTCTCGGACTAGAATAGAGCTCAAGGCCTCTACCCCGAGCCCACGGTGCAGGGATAGGTCTTCCCCTTCCTTTAGTCCTTGGAGTAGTTGGACCTGGGTCAGCTGACTCTTCAAGGATTGGAACGCTCCTCGTATTCCTTAGACAATTCAAACTTCTAATTTCCTCTCAATGCCTTGAAGAAGGGGGGCATTTCTCTCCTGCTCAAAAGAGGAACCTGCTTAACCCTTCCAACTTCCACATTAGCTGCTGGACCTCCTTGGCATTCCGCGGCGATCCCAACTCCATGATGGTTGATGCATGCCCAAGGTTTTGATGGATTAAAACACAACGCGTTCTTAGGATCGATAATTAAAATAACTACGCAGTGAGCAAAGTTCTCTAAATTAATACTAATGATGGTTGCTAAAATATATCAATGCGTAACACAAAAGCGACGCTACCACTTTTATGAATTGAACAAGGGCTAAAGGTCAATGCTCGCTCAAGCGAATAGGACCTACCGGATCCGGACAATTAGCAATTCAAATTAAATTATGCGCAAACATTCACAATTCCAATAAGAGAAAATCCGGACTAAAATAGCGATTAAAATAGAGTCCAAAATTCAACCCCAAATTAATTTAGTATGAGGGTTGCCAAATCACTTGAACACAAGGGGAAATCAATGGGGATGAACCCGATTTCTTATAGTGTTCACGAGATCTATCGGAACCAAGTTTACGAAAATATTTGGAATAATAAATTCTTAAAAATATGATTTTAACTAAACATAAATTTCATTCTAAATAAGGACAAAATACTAGTCTTCTAATTCCACCAATACGTCACAAATATTATAGAAGAAATCACACAAAGAGGTTTTAGTAAATCGTTAACAATTCCTGAGAAGTCCGTCCAAAAGATGAGTGGAGGATACGCTCATGATGGTGGTTGATTTTTCTATTTCCACGCAAATCTACGGATCCACTCCGGATGATGAAGACACGAGCCATTCTTCCCTATGCAACCTTTGGAGTGAGGAAAAACATGATGTATACTATATAAGGAAAGAAGAGAGAGAAAAGGTGGTGAAGAGAGGGGGCTATGTTCTTGGCCGAAATTTCTTAGGGAATTTTAGGGGGGTCAGTTTTGGGTTTGGATGGAGGAGGTTGTTTATAATTTGGAGGGGGAGAGGGAGCAGGCCAAGAGAGAGGAAAGGGAGGAGAGAGCATGGCAGTTTGGGCTAGGCCGAGCCCTAAGGGGTGGTGGTGGCCAACAGTTTTGGAGGGAGTTGGGGCTCAGGTTGGAGAATAAGGAGGGGTGTCCGGGGTTAGCAAAGGAGTAGGAGGAGAAGGAGGAGGTGGTGGACGGCGGCCAAGAGGAAGGAAACTAAGGGGGGCCGAAATTTGAGAGGAGAAAGAGGAGAGGAGGACGGAAATCTCAAGCAAGATTAGGGTTTTTAATTTTCATTCATTCTCTACAAAATCTTTCATGACATGGCCTATATATAGGCTACACCACTCAATCTCCACCCTTGAAAATTAAATAAGAAAATGATGGTTATATGCACCCATCATGACATAACAAATACAATAATTAAAAACATGAAATAAATATAATAATTGATGGTTATAAGCACCCATCATACAGGAAATGAAATACTAAAAATAGAATTGCTTTAAATAAAAATTGCTAAAATATAAATGATAAAATATATAATTATAATTATGTAATTTATAATTATATATTTTATTTATTGGCGGAGGCGGACGTCGAGCAAAACATGTAGCGGCGGTAGTGTTGGCGAAGAAATGTCATGGTAGACTCCCATCTTCGAGCTTGCGGCAACGACCGTCCCAATCCACAAACTCAGTGTGACGGGGATCCACGACCGCATCAGCATCGTTGCCATCAATCCTCCCCCACTCAAAATTACTCATGACCGATGAGTGGCCTGTTAGGGAAGAATACTCCCAAATAGCAGCAAAATGGGGCAAATCTGGCCCTACTATCGATGTCATAGTAGCATGTACGTCCATCAGCACTGAGAACCTGTCTGGCAAAGAAACAACAAAACATCCGAGAAAACTCAAAAGGGTGTCAAGCAAAAGAAATAAAACTTGAATCTTACCATGCGGTTCAAGAACCATGGAATCCACATGGGAAATAGACACAACAGAACTAACACTCCCCATCCAAAGAGAACATGTAGTGGTAAAGAAGAACGATGAAGAAAGACACTCGGGTGGAAGAGATACGTACAGTAAAAAGTCCGGAAACTTGAAATAAAGTGAAACACCCTATGCTATATAAAAATCTGATACAAACGCATGAAATCCGACGTTCTTCATAACCATGGATGGGTCGGCGTTCCTACGTATTAATTTATTAACGGAACCAGAAGGCATCCGCTCGGGGGTTGACCAGACTAAACCAAAATCACTAAATCTAGCAACGGACGGTCTCGGAAAGGAGTGGAAGTGTGTGCGACATAACTTAAAATGAAACATTAATGTCCTAGATATATGAGGAGAGAATCCATGTGCTACATGACTTGACCCAAAAGCAGAGGATAAGGGGGGTAAGTAAGGTGGCACAGGAGCCTTATAATCAGAGATGATTTTAATGGGCTCCAAAACCTCAGTCTTAATTTTAACTTCAACATTTTCACGCTTGGCATGAAGATATGCCAATGAGAACTGCTCATCATAAAGAATGGAGTTGGATGCTCCCGGATGTGAAAGTATGTGTTAGCGATATAACTCAAGGGGCCTTTCTATAGTCATTGACGTATGAAAATGAGGGTCATCAAAAGGCGGTGGGTAAATGAGTGCGACCGGGTGTGGTAAATAAGTATGTATAGGGGACACCACATCAAGAGGCACAATTGCCAAATAATCAGAATCAGTTGTAGTTTAAGACGGAACCATAGACGGATACTTAGAAAAATGAGCAGTCAAATATGACACGTAGTTAGATCTATGGGATGCAGGGAAAAGTCCAAATACTAGTGCGCTCAATATAGTAATATCTATATGCTGATACAACGTCAATGTAGGAACTAACAGAGTGGGCGTGACACAAAAACTCGGACTAGGTCTACCGGTTCCACGTCCTAAAAAGTCAACTAATATGGGCAAATAAATAGGGGGATACCCAATATAAGATTTGAATCAATATTGATTTCACGTAATAGTGACATCATCAAATAACTCTCATCCGGGAGTACCACCAAATAATCGTCTAAAAATACCCTTCCCTCAGATGGTGGCTCATCCAAAATAAAAATAGAGACATCCTCACTTTTAGACTCCTCAGATAACTCAGATACAATCTCAGTGGGTGTAATCAGAGGCTCTAACACGATGGGGATCGTATCCTGAAGAGGGCACTCAATACTAGGGTTAACATACACAACGATAGTAGGGCATGTAATAGGTAACAAAATACTCTCACAGATTAGAATATCATCATCCCCAACATCATCTTCCAAATCACTAGGTATTCCCTAAATTTCATACTCATCAGAATCGCCGGGCACTAACGTACATGTCAGAATACTCTCACCTATGGGGTCATCCTCAAAATCAAGAGATACTACATCTACATCATAATCCTCATTAGTTTCAATCACAATCTTAGGAGGCTCAGTCGTCGAGGCTAACAGAGGCAACACACTAGAAGTAAAATTTTTGGAGTCCAAGACATAAGACCTATTAGGAATGGTTTTCCTAAAAGTTGGTGGTGGTCCTAAGACAAACTCTCCCTTCTGAAATGAGCGAGTATTATTCTTATAAACGTTGTGCTTCTCAATATCCAATGCAACATTAAAAGTGGTATTTAGGTCGGTGTGACCAAAACACAGTAATTTACCCTAGATGTCGGGGTTTAACCCCTTAAGAAACCTACAGAGGGTGAGCTCTAACATCTCCTTCACACCACACCTAACCATCATATCCTTAAGAAGACTCATATACTCAGAGACCGACTTATTCCCCTTTTTAAGGGTAGCCAAATCATCTGACATCTGCGTTCGATGGTACGTAGGGATGTACTGTTCTATCAGCATAGCCTTCATGTCTTTCCAACGAATAAGTAATTTACCGTTCTCAGTTCTTAGATGTCATTCCTCATTCAACCAGAATATCTTAGCTCTACCTAACAACTTTATTCTCGCCACTCACACCTTATCTGTGTCATTCAATTTGTACCAATCAAACTAACTCTATATTTCCTTAACCCAGTCTAGGAAAACTTAGGAACACTTTAAACCATCATAAGTAGGTGCCTCAATTCTAGTGGGAGGATAAGCATGGGGACGGTTTGTATTCCTATGGTATGAATGCAAGGCTGGGGTATGTTTAGCCATGACTTTAGCATACAAATAGTCATAACTGTCATAAGTGGGTACCTGTCTTCTAGTATACACATCATAGGCCATTTTCTAGTGGTGACGGGACAAAAAATTCGAATCGAATCTGGTGCACATGCAATGAAATAAAGACTCTGACCCAAATAAATTTTGGAAATAAATTTGTGCTTAGTTAAAATAAGATTTTTAAGCATTTATTATTCTGAATATTTTCGTAAACTTGGTTTGGGTAGATCTCGTGAACACTAGAAGAAATCGGGTTCATCACCATTGAATTTCCCTTGTGTTTATGTGATTTGGCAACCCATGAAATAAATTTATTTGGGGTTGAATTTTTGACTCTATTTTAATTGTTATTTTAGTATGGATTTTCTCTTATTGGAATTGTGAATGTTTGCTCATAGTTTAATTTGAATTACTAATTGTCCGGATCGGGTAGGTCCTATTCGCTTGAGTAAACATTGGCCTTTATCCCTTGTTCAATCTATAAAATGGGTAGAGTCCCTTTGCGTTGTGCATTGATATACTGTAGGAACCATCGTTAGTATTAATTTAGAGAACTTTGCTCGTTGCGTAGTTATTTTAATTACCGATCCTAAGAACGCGTAGTGTTTTAATCCGTCAAAACCTTGGGCTTGTATCAATTTGGTATCCGAGGGAGGTTTGTTAGAATTTGGAGGGGGAGAGGGAGGAGGCCGGGAGAGATGAAAGGGAGGAGAGAGGGTGGCGGCTTGGGCTAGGCCGAGCCCTAAGGGTAGTGGTGGCCTACGGTTTTGGAGGGAGTTGGGGCTCGGGTTGGAGAATAGGGAGGGGTGGCCGGGGTTAGCAAAGGAGGAGGAGGAGAAGGAGGAGGTGGTGGCCGGTGGCCAAGAGGAAGGAGGCTAAGGGGGGCCAAAATTTGAGAGGAGAAAGGAGAGGAGAGGGTGAGGGAAATCTTAAGCAAGATTAGGGTTTTTAATTTTAATTCATTCTCTACAAAATCCTTCATGACATGGCCTATATATAGGCAACACCACTCAATCTCCACCATTAAAAAATTAAATAACACATGATGGTTATATGCACAAATCATGACATAACAAATACAATAATTAAAAACATTAAATAAAAATAACAATTGATGGTTATAAGCACCCATCATACATGAATTGAAATACTAAAAATAGAATTTCTTAAAATAAAAATTGCAAAAATATAAATGATAAAATATATAATTATAAATATGTAATTTATAATTATATATTTTATTTATTGGCGGCGGCGGATGTCGATAAAAACATGAAGCGGCGGCGGCATTGGCGAAGAAACGTCGTGGTAGACTCCCATCTTCGAGCTTGCGGCAAAGACCGTCCCAATCCATGAACTCACTATGACGGGGATCCATGACCGCATCAGCATCATTGTAATTAATGGCACCTGCGGGAGTAAGAAGATGACCTAGGAACTTACCCCTGCTTGCCCCAAAGACACACTTCAAGGGGTTCAACCTCATTTTATATTTCCACAAGGTGCCGAAGGTCTCTTTGAGGTCCTGGAGGTGAGAGTCAACATCCCGACTTTTCATTATGAGATCATCTACGCACACCTCGAGGTTCCTCCCCTTTTTCTCCCGAAAGACCCGGTCCATCATCCTTTGGTACGTTGCCCCTGCATTTTTTAGCCAAAAGGCATCATCTTGTAGTAGTACCCGTCCCCAGTGATGAAGAAGACATCTTTGATATCGGGTGGGAGCATCCTAATCTGATGATAACCTTAACAAGCATCTAGAAAACTCATTACAGAAAAACTGATAGCTGAGTCAACAAGCGCGTCAATCCGAGGTAAGGGATAATAATCTTTAGGACATGATTTATTAAGAAGAGAAAAATATACACACATCCTCCAGTGCCAGTCTCCTTTTTTAGCCATTATAATATTGGAGACCCAGCCTAGATACTGGATCTTTGAAATTAATCCGGCCATGAGGAGCTTACGCACCTCATCCCAGATGGACTCAGCTAGCTTGTATGCAGTAGACCTCTTCTTTTGATGGATGGGGCGAGCCTCGGGATCCAGGTTGAGGCAGTGGTAGCGACGTCCGCATCGATCCTCGACATGTCTGCCGTACTCCATGCAAAGATGTCCATGTTCTTTTTGATGCACTCTAGCATCCTTCCCAGGTCCTCTGGACTCAGCCCCCCAGTGATCTGCACCTTCTCTACCCTACCTTCCTGGGTGAGAACCTCCATCTTCACCACCTCTTTCGCTGCTTCCAGCCGGAACTGATCTCCCCACTTGCCTTTGACCCCCTCGCCTAGAGCCATAACTTCTTCCACAGCTTCCTCTATGGACATCACCTTATCCTGCTCCTCCAGCACTTCCTCCGGCGCATCTGACTGAGTACGAATAACTTCCTCCTCTACCTCCATCTCCTCATCTACCTGTCCAACTTCCTGCCTGGATTCTTCCTCCATCCTCCTCTCAATCTACTCAACTCCTCCTTGTTAGGAGATGGAGTTAATCGCGGTCACGTAGCATTCCCTCGCTACTTTGGGGTCTCCCCGTACCTAGACTTGGATTCCCTCATCATTGAACTTAAAAAATGGATGGAAGGAGGAGGGAACGTAGCGAAAGGCACTGTTACGGGGCCGTCCGAAGATGGCATTCTAAATGCTGGGAGCGTCTACAATGACGAACCTACAGTTTCGGGACTGCCCCATAGAGTGACATAAAGTCCCACTCCTCCTTCCACCTCCTTCCTCTCCCCATAGAATTTGAAGAGACGACCATTCGAGGACAACACCCTCCTGACCTCCACCTTCATTGCGTCGAACGCCTTCTTGAAGATGACGTTGACCGAGCTCCCGTTATCAATGAGGATCCTAGAGACTATAAAATTTTCAACACCGGCCTGTATCACCAGCACGTCGCAAAATGGATCCTCATGATATAGCATATCCTTCCTTGAGAAGGTGATCTTCTCCTTAGGGGTGGAGCTAGAGACGTCAAAGCAAACCTCCGGTGATATATGGTATGAAGGCTTGCCTTTCGGGTGGCTTCAATTCACCCCTCGTGGATCACCCTGATCCCTCCGCAACCTCCAACATTGGCCCGGTCCTCGCACCTGTCCTTGTCTGCCACAGGCAAGACTTCCTCAATCTGCACTTCATGGCGGGGTTGTTGCTGCTGCTCCATATTTCCCTTCATCTCGAGGAACTCCGGGCACGTGGTCGTGGAATGCCCCTCCTCCTGATGGAAGTCACAATAGGGCAGCTCCGCCCTTCCTTCTTGCCTCCTCCTTTGCTCGACTCTTCTCCTCCTCCCCAAGGCTATCACAATAGCCTGATGTTGATTGGGGAGAGGAGGCATTTGGCCCTGCCTCCATCTTGGGGTGTTTAACTGACCCTGGCCCCCTGACGAATTTCTCCTCCATGGAAACCTCTCCGTTGGGCCTAATCTTGTAACTCCTGCTCCCTCCAACCGAGCTGATTGTTCGGCTCCAAGCGCACCACCTCAGATGCTGCTACTGCTCCCTCTTACTGAGCTCGAGCCTCCGCACCTCCTGGCCCTTGCCAGCTCTCGGCTCCTCCTCCGGGCCCATATGGACAACTTCCCTGTGAACTCGGGGTCCGACGCCTCCCCGTCAACTTCCCTTTCCACCCTCTCCATCAGCTCCTCGAAGGAGAGAGGTGGCACCCTCTTCAGCTCCATTCAAAAGAATCCCTACTTTAGCCCCAGGGTGAAGGCCATCATCAAAGTATGCCCTGACATATCCTGGACCTGTAGGACCTCCTCTTAGAACCGGTCCACATAGCTCCCTAGGGTCTCGTTCACTCCCTACTTGATGTAGAACAGAGACTCGGGCTTTTTCTTCCTCTTCTTGGAAGTGGTGAACCTCAGCATGAATTTCCGACATAGGTCCTTGAAACAACAGCTGGAGCTGACCGGCAGCTGGTGGATACAATCTCTTGCCTTCTCCTTGAGGGTGATGGCAAAGAACAAGCACTTGAATACATCCGACATTTGCAAGATTGAGACCACATCCTCAAACCACTAGATATATTGAACCGGATCATCCTTCTCGGTGTAGTAGGACATCTCTGACTCGCAAAACCCATCTAGAACTAGGGTAGATGAGACCAATTCGCTAAAGGGGTTTCCACCCCTTATCGGGCGAGCTGGGCGATCACGCACCCCCGCCTAGCCAGATCGTCCTGTGCTTGCCAAACCGGGGAATAAAACTCACCTTGGCAGATCTCACTCGCCCCTTTGCTCTGCATCTTCCTTCCCGAGTCACCTGACCGGGGAGTCCTCTCCTAAAGTTGGTGCTACGGCGATTGGGATGGCTAGAGTCGAGCACTCGTCGCGCGTGCCGAGTGCAAATATGACAAGATTTCACATCTCTTGCCAGAAATCCTCGAACATCCCGAGGGTGGCAAGAGGGGGAGGGGGTGGCTAGTCGGCCCTAACAGAACCCTACCCTTCACCTCCCGTCATTTAGCTCACGAACTATTTTCACCACTGCTCACTCTCCACGCTGACCGCACTAAAATATTGATACCTAAATGCGGCTTCTATAGAGTACGAACCCTTGGGGAAGGGATAACCATACACTTACTTCTCCCCAGTGAGCTTGAACGACCAAAGACTTAGATCCGTAAACTGAACCAAAGATCCAGCAAGGAGGTCCCAGCACACACCCGGAAGATCTTAGATCGCTTCCCCTCCTTAGCCTGTATTGAGCTTAGGGTACCTCAGAAAGCACTCGAAGATCAAAGAGAAGGAGAGTTGGAATGCTTGAAAGCTTTCCTTCTAAGGTACCCCCTTGGGTCTATTTATAGTTTTTGAAATTGGTCTGCCAACAATGTACCCCCACTGTTTGTAATGGCTATATGCAGTCCAGGTTGGCCTGCCAACAACGTAACTCCGCTATTCTGAAAGGCTATGTGCAGGCCAATGAAGGTGGAATGGTAAAAATACAATATAAATCTCTTGGCGAGTGGCCCTTGAAAACCTCCACTCGCATGGGGCGGCGAGTACTCGATGGGGCTGGCACTCGCTGCCTTGTAAGTCCCTTGGACAGTGTAGGCCCGGCCTGCCCCACTCGCCTACTACTGCCAAGAGCTAAGGGCGAGTGTGAGCCCACTTTCTCCACTCGCCCCTCTTCCATCCCACCCCTCCGTGGCGAGTCGTTGAGGCTGCCAAGCTCTAGCCTCCCTTCCAACTCACATGGGACTTGGACTTCCTAGAATAGCCACCCTGGCTCACGACGATCCCACTCGCCTCACTCAATGTCAAAGAAAAAAGGCACTGAGTATACTGGTCTCACTCAATGCTAAGAAAGCTTAAGGCGCTGAGTACATTAGCCTCACTCAATGCCAAGGAACTGAAGGCGTTGAGTGCACTGTCCTCACTCAATGCCAAGGAACTGAAGGTTGTGAGTGCAATGGCCTCACTCAACGCTAGGTGAGCTGAATCGTCGAGTGAACTCGCCTCACTCGACACCAAAATCTCGACTCGCGCAGTAGGCTCGGCAAATTCGTGGAGGGGGCTTGTTGCAGGTTCAGCTTATGAAGATCTCGTAAAGCATGGATCCTGGAGGGGAAATCGCTCATCGAATATGGGGTTGTACAAAGGGCACCTCAGAAAAGCGCAAGAAGATTTGGGAATTAGAAAATTGGAAAAGATTGCTTTCTGAGGTACCCCCTTGGTTCTATTTATACATTTCTATGCTTGACCTACAAATAGCGCAACTCCGCTGTTCTAAACGGTTACATCCAGGGAAAAGGAGGACTGCTAACAGTAAAACTCCGTTGTTCTGAGGAGCTAAGTGCAGACCTAATCATGTTTGGCAGACAAAATTAGGTTAACCACATGATATCTACATCAAACTCGTAGGGGGAAATTAGGACCAGCTCGCCACTCAACTGGGCGTATGCGGCCTGGGTCTCGCAACTCGCCCCTCTTTACACAAGCGTGATCTGGGGTCCTGCGGCTCACCTACCTCTTACGTGGAGGCAGGACAACGATCTCGATCTGGCAGCTACTAGGAAGATGCGGGATGGCGAGCCGACTCGCGCAGTTTGCCTGCCGGCACAGAGGAGGCGGGCCAACTGCCCCTAGGCTTGCCCACCTATCAAACTGGTGTGGGCCGGGTTTCCCTGGCTCGCTCGCCTGCCTGGAGGGTTTCCTTGTCTTGCTCGCCCGCCTAGCAGATGCGGGCCGGCTTGCATTGATCGCCGCTCTCATTGAGGGCCCCTCATCTACCTTGTTGGACCCACTCTACGAACACAGGGTTGTACACTGAGGTAACACCACCCTCCTATAATGCACTTCTTGAAATTATGAACATCTATGTGATAAGTTAGATAGTGTAATACTTGATAAAACTTCCATTAGAAATGAAACAAGAAAATTAAAAAGGGCTAAGATAATTTTAAGAGTGAATTAATAAAATACAACAAAGAGAAGATCGAGTGCCTAGAGTGTCCTCACTTGATGGCAATGATCGAAGTGCTAAACGCAAGACTCTCCAAGGCATCTTTGAAAACGAACAATCTCACCTATGAAAGAAATGCCTTGGAGAAAAGATTTCAAATGTCTCTTGCTAAGAGAGAAGAAGGTAAACAATAATTTGCCAATCAGTGCGTAATGTTAGTCACTAAAAACACGGCCTTAAAGGCGAGGATCCATGATCTCAACTATGCTATCATGAAATTTGGATTAGGGCAAAAATCTCTGAATATATTGTTGGGAGCACAGTGTCAAGGATCTGGAAAGTTTGGACTAGGATACGTAAGTCCAACGCTACCACCAAGCGGTAATCACTCTCAGGCTAATCCTAAAACAAATTATAAAAAATCACAAAATAAAGTCAATTATTCTGAAAGGCTATCCCCATCCACAAGCTCGAGCACTAAGAACACGATTAAGGCATCATCCACTGCTTATACCTTGTGTGCAAACTATCAAAGGTTTGGTCACACATCCGGCTCGTGTCTGAGGAAAGGTGCCAAGAGAACTATGCAAGTCTGTCTACCAAAGTCTTCTACCTATCGCATGGCTGGGACAACTTGGGTAACCCGATCTTGACCCTCATTTTCTTTTTAGGTGTGTTGGCAGGCTAAGGACAAGGCGAACGCATGGTACTTGAACTTTGGGTGTTCCAAGCATATGGCAGGTGATAAAGACAAGTTCCTTAGCCTGGAGAAGAAAAAGGGGAGGACATGGTGACGTTAGGGGACAATAGAAAAGGAGACATTCTTTGAATCGGCACCATAGGTAACACAACATTTTCAATTTCAAATGTCTTGTTTGTAGATGAACTGAAGCATAATTTAATAAAAATTAGTCAACTATGTGATAAAGTCCTGAATGCTATATTTGAATCCTCTACAAACACTTGCAAGATTATAGATGCTAAAACAAATAGTGTTTTACTTATTGCTCATAGAACTCATAATGTTTACATTGTTAGCTTTGAAGATATGTCTTCCTCAAATTTGAAATGCTTAGTTATCAAAAATGAGGAATTATATCTTTGTCATAGGAGACTAGTACACTCAGGAAGTAAACTACTTATCAAACTATCGAAAAACAAATATGTTCGTGGACTTCCAAAATTAAGCGGTAGTTTGAACTCCTTATGCGCTCCGTGTCAACAAGGGGAATTTATTAAATCCTCATTCAAAAGAAAAAATGACATTTCCACGACTAGACCACTTGAACTAATTCATATGGATCGGTTTGGTCCTCTTAGTACATGTAGTTTAGGTGGAAAATGATAAACATTTGTTCTTATAGATGACTACTCTCGTTATTGCTGGACAATCTTCCTTACCAATAAATCTCACACGTTCCTTGAATTCACTAATCTATGCTTTAGACTTCAAAATGATAAGGAACTAAAAATAAATAGCATAAGGTCAGATCATGGGGGAGAATTTGAGAATAAAAACGTAACAATCAATTGTTGTTATTTAGGAATTAAGCACGAATTATCAGCCCCACGCACTCCTAAACAAAACGTGGTAGTAGAGAGAAAGAACTATACTCTTCAAGAGTTAGCATGCACAATGCTCTCGAGGTTCGGCTTGCCTCGATATTTTTGGGAAGAAGCAGTTAACAAAACATGTTGTGTGATGAACCAAGTCATGCTTCGCCCCATTCTTAATCTAACTCCGTATGAGCTCTACTTCAATAAGAAGCCATCAGTATCATATTTTAGAGTCTTTGGTTGCCCTTTCTTCACACTAAGGATCACTTAGGAAAACTTGATGAAAAATCAGACCATGGCATCCTGTTAGGAGACTCAAGTACGAGTTGTACTTATAGAGTCTATAACAAACGAATCTTAGTTATTGAAGAATAAGCTCACGTACATTTTAACGAAAATACACCAACCGAAGAACCTAGGATAAACGAAGAGGAAATTGATGACGATGCGCAATTAGAAGATAAGGGTAAGGGGAGAGAAGTGGCGGTTGATGAGCCAACTCACATTGACGAATATAGGCCTCCAAGCTCACTAAAATTCATAAAGTAACATCCTCGAGAACTAGTAATAGGAGAGCCCTCACATAAAGTTAGAACTCGGTCAGCCTTGCATGAATCCTTCTTAAACCTATACTTCTTATCATAAATTGAACCCCAAAACATATCAGAAGCTTTAAAGGATGAATCATGGTTCTTGGTTATGAATGAAGAGCTAAATCAATTTGAGAGAAGTAAGGTTTGGGTGTTAGTGGAGCGTCTTGATAGCAATCCAGTTATAGGTTTGAAATGGGTATATAAAAATAAACTTGATGGTGACTCTAGGATAACTAAAAACAAAGCTAGGTTTGTGTCACAAGGTTACTCAAAAATAGAGGGTGTGGATTCTAAGGAATCATTTGCACTGATTGCACATCTTGAATCCATTCATAGGTTTTTGGCGTTTGCGAGTTACAAGCAAATTGAATTATATCAAATGGATGTTAAGAGTGCATTCTTGAATGGATATATTAAGGAAAAGGTGTATGTCGAGCAACTACTCGAATTCAAGAATGCTGACTACCCAAATCACGTAAACAAGTTGGTGAAAGCCTTGTACAGACTGAAGCAGGCACCCCATGCTTAGTATGATAGGCTCATGACTTTTCTCCTAAAACATGGCTTTAGGATGGGTAGTGTAGACACCACTCTGTTTGTGAAGCACGAGAATCTTGATCTAATTATTTTATAAATTTATGTTGATGGTATAATTTTTGGGGCCACAAATGAAAAATTATGAAAAGAAATTTTCACTTTAATGCAATCTGAATTTGAAATGAGCCTAGTTTTAGAGCTAATATATTTCATAGGATTTCATATCACTCAACATAAAGATGGAATTTTTATAAGTCAATCGCAATACATAAAAGACATGATTGTGCGATTCGACTTTCAAAAACTAAAACAAGTCAAAACTCAGACGAGTGCGTCTATAAAGTTAGGAAAAGATGAAAGTTGCATTTCGGTGGACCAAACTGTATTTAGAGGAATGATTGGATCACTACTTTACTTGAGTGCCTCTAGGCCTAATATTACATTCACAGTGTGTCATTGTGCTAGGTATCAAGCCAATCCTAAAGAATCTCATTTCAAAGCTTTCAAACAAATCTTTAGGTATCTTATAGACACCCAAAATAAATGTTCTTTGGTACCCACACACAACTAACTTCACACTCCATGGGTACTCCGACTCTGATTACGCTGGATGCTCACTTGATCGCATGAGCACAAGTAGTACTTATCACTTCCTAGGTCTGGCACTAGTCCCATGGTTAAGTAGAAAACAAAACTCTGTTGCCCTCTCTACTACTGAAGCAGAGTATATTGTCTTATGAAGCTGTTGCGCACAAGGCCTTTGAATGTCACAAACAATAAAGGACTTTGGCAAATTCTTTAGGAACCTTAATCTTAGGTACGACAACAAGGGTGTCATAGACGGACAAATAATCAAGTACATCACTCTCGTTCCAAACATATTAACGTTCGTCATCATTTCATTCGGGATCATATTAAGAAAGAGAATGTGCGAGTAAGATTCATTGGAACCGACGATCAACTAGTTGATATATTCAGAAAACAACTCCCCGATGCTCATTTCTCATTACTTTGACTCGAGCTGGGTGTTTTGGATCTCTTTACCTAGTCATGCTGCATCACCAATTATCATTAGGGAGTTTTTTATTTCATTGTGTTACATAAACTCGAGCTTATATTTGTTTGTCTTGTTCTTTCATTAGTTGACTTTCAAACAAAAATTTAAAAAATGAAATGAAAAATCACACAAAAAATCCAAAAACATGTCTTCTTTTTGTTTGTTTTGGTGTTTACTCTGTTTATCTTTTTTGTTAAATCAGAAAATACAAAAAATACAAAACCCAAAATAAAAAAACTATGGATTGATAACTCTTAGGACACAAATGGCTAGCACATAGAGCATAACGTTTATGTACAATGTTTGACTTAAGATTGTTAATCCCTGTGAACATTGTCTACTTATGGCATGATATGTTGAATCTATAGGTGCTTATCTACTAAGTGCGACTAGGCATGTTATTGTTCGTTGAATATGCCTCTAAGTATGTGTTAGGATTTAGGTAGCGGAATGACTTTACACTATTCACACATCCCTAAAAGGAGCACTTTCGTAGAAATTATATGCTTACATGATATAACTCGCGATATTGTGTCTAACACGTTATAAATAACTTGAATAATCAATATCATAATACATATGCGCTTATATAAAGTTTAGAACTTTGGGCCAAATCTCTAGTGATCAAGTCTTGTGTATACAAGTTAAAGTGTATATATCTATGTGGTTAGATTTCGATTGATTTGGGGTCCTTGAAATCAAAACTATAAAATTGAGAGTACTAAACGTATGAATGAAAATAAAACTGCATGATATCAAATCTTGTGTCAAGGATACGCCCCAAGCACAACTCACTCCTCCTAATAAGTCTTTATGAGCATTATGAGGATGAGCACCTTGGTCCAAAGAATCATTTCAATTTTGTGCACAAGCAAAAGACTTAAGCTTCGTGCCCCTCGTACTAGTCATGGTATGATGTAGATGGAAACGTGACATGATTGTTCACTCTATTCCTTTCGTGATAGCATATTGAATCATTGATATAACACAAGTAATAAATGTTAACTCTAGTTGATGTTTGTCTTTTGATGCTATACGTACATATGTCATTACCCTATCTAACACTTTCATGCATAAGAATTGGACTTAAACGATATTATATGTCTATAGCACGTAAGTAGTAGTACGTGATTTCTTTTCTTGACATGTACAATGTTCCTCGGTATTAATTCTATATCACTCGTAGCATTGTACTCTAAATCATTGTGTGTTTAGTTTAACCTGTGCTGTCTAATCCTTTTTAAAACTAAATACTTATTTGAACTATTTCTGTGTACTCCGCTCATCAGTTTGACCTCTAAGATTTATATTCTCTGATTTATGTTTGGTCACCCCTATTGTTTTTCGCCTCTCGATTCACTTTCTATAATGTGCACTATTTGCTTCCTTTATCATGATCATTATATACTGCATTTCTTTTCTCCCATGCATGCGTATGTTTACATTAGTTCTTGCCAACCCCCTTTCGATAATATAAAAGGGGGAGAATAGATTTTTCAAGAGTCATGAGTAAGGGTAGAAGTAGATCACATGTAAGGGGAGCTCATTTTGTTGTGTGCACGTAGATAGGGGAGCGTGTAGATCACATGTAGGGGAGCATGTAGAACACACATATAGGGGGAGCGCGTGTATAGGGGAAGTTATATGTAACCTGTGATGTTCATTACTGAGCTTTGAAGAAAATAAAGCAACTGAACTAGCAATCCAATGAGGCAAGTATACCTATCGAACTGTAGCTAGGGGAAAAAAGTATCGTATTGAAATCCGGGAACTGTTGAATAAACTTACTCACACGAAGACTATTATTTTATCGATGAGAAAATTGGGTTTGAGAAACTAATTGCAACAAAAGGAAGAAGGCTAATGCTAGAAAGAGAACTACCACAATAAATTAGAGAACTATTAGAAGCGATAACAACAAAAGGTTGAAACTATGAAATGGAAGAGCACTTGATCAAGAATCACCTTGGCAAGAGTTAACTAAGAAATGCGATAACAATGAACCTAAGCTTAATAGGGTAAAAGTCCTTGACCGTGGAGGTTCCTTAAGCTTAAACACGCTTCTCTCGAAGTCATTCCCAACTGAGTTTAGGAAGGTCCGACTGACTCTCATCTGGATCGGAGGCCTAAAGCTTGCTTTACGCAATGAACCCCACTACTAGAATTTACTCCAATACGGGAGATTTGGACGTCTGCCACTCTCGAGGGGTGCATACAAATCCCTTTCCTCTTGAGTGCTTACTTCAAACTATCAGCCTCTAGGCTAGCCAAGAATGAAAGCTAAGGTGGAGAGTATATATCAATAATATATCTCCAACCCAAAAGAAATCAAGAGTAATTCAAGGCTAAACCCTAAAAAGAAAAGGAAAAATTAAAGCATCATAACTTAATCGCTCGAACCTCGGATCATCAAGATCGAGTACAAGGAGGATTAGTTACTCATGGTGTAGAAAAATAAAATTATATTCAGAATTTGAAAACTAACAGCGAGCAGAATTGAGTGAGAAAGACGAGCTATTTTATTTTTTAGTGAAGAGTCAAAAGGAGGGCATACATGTACTATGAAGAAAGCTTCCACACATGCTATAAGTGCAATAAAAGAGTAATACAGAAAGGCTACAAGTATTTGCATGAAAACTAAATAACTAAAAAGCTTGAAATGAGGAGGGAGAGAAAAGCTTGAAGCTACAACACTAAATATCAGCACCTCTCCTCCAAAAATCTCTATCGCAAACCCTAGAGGATGATCCCTATTTATATATATTTTTTCTTGCTGGGTCACGCCCTATGACACGCCCTTGGAGGGCATGACCATAGGGCATGTCTGATTCGGTGCGACATATGGGGCGTTGGAAATAAATTCTAGCGCGGTTTCTAAGTTACACGCCCTGCGGACATGCCCTTGGAGGGCGTGACACCTGGGCATGACGGATTCGGCGCGACTTCGGTGCATTGAAATTGAACGCGTCACTGACTTCTCGGGACTTGGCGGGTCACGCCTGTCAGACACGCCCATGGAGGGCGCGTCAATGGGCGTGACAACTGATTTTTGGCTGGATACTGACTTTGGACCGTCGGCTTCATTCCACTAGGTTACATGCCCTTGGTACATGCCCGGGGAAGGCGTGACCATGGGGCGTGTCACAGCAAAAATCTGGCAAAACCTAAAAAATAGAAAGAAACATGTTAGTGATGAAATTATATACAAAAGAGGCCAAAATATGAGAATACAAGACATGGTTCATGTATTAAAACCTAAAAAATACCCTAATAGTTTAGGCTACAAAACGTATTATCAAATTCCCCCAAGCTTAAGTTTTGCTTGTCCCAAGCAAATATATAAAAACTAGATTATCATGAAAGTGACTAATCAAAATTTTTAATTATGCTATCACAAGTACTATGCGAAATTCTAAGTAGAGAGAAGGCGAAACGTAAACCTAAAAGAATTATTTAAACATGGTTTAATTTTTATAGACTTTACTTAACAAAAATAAATCATCCAAAATTTTTAACCAATTCTTTAAACAATTAAACAAGGTAACAAAATGAAGAACGAATTGAAATGTTACTTGATTCTAAGAGGCATTTTATACCAAAATTAAACAAAGAGCAATAATCAATATTTAAATTCAAGACTTAACTAATCTACTGTTTCTCTTTACTTAGCTTATAAGAAAATCTAGGAGCATGAATTAACAGGACTTAATAGGACTGAAGTGTTTGGTTTAGGCATAAAATTAGGAATGGAGTTCAAAGATAAACCCGAGGGCTTAAAATCATGCTAAACCAAAATAAATTTCTTCAACATAGAAAAAGTTTGCTTCTCTCTTTTTTTATTCTCTTTTTTTTTCAAAGGCCATCATAAATTGTCTCTTTTTAATATATATATTTTCATTTTGAATTGGTCAACCGATAGTAAACATTTCTTTTGAGCATCCTTTTTCAAAAAGATTTTCATAGATTTTAAAATAAACTTATTACAACATGAAATTTGAGAAGCTCAAAATTTTAGCATGAAAAGAAGGGTTGGAAAATTTTGGCTTTGGTGAAAATGAAATGTGGAGCTTTCAATTGAAATCGGAAAAGGGCTCAAAAGAGGTTAACTACGGGGATAATTTTAGGGTTGGATAGAAGGCCCAAACGAAAACAAAAATGGCCTATATCATTTTCATGCTCCTAAAGTTTTCCTAAAGCATTAGTTTTGAAAAAGTTCAAAAAGTAGGTCCTAAAAATTTAATATAGACTAATGAACTTGGTTTAAAACTTAGGATAATATGAGTCTCAGATCGTTCACATCTACTTTGCTAATCAAAAGTTGAAATTACAAAAATTATCCAAAAAGAAAAGAAGAAAAATAGTGGATGATGAATTTTTTTTAGAAAGTAAAGAAAATAAATAAAGAAAACCATAAAAAATGCAAGTTTTTTTTAAAAAAACATTTCACTTTAGCATGCTACCGTGAATTAGAAACATTGCATGGCCAACATTTTACTTTTGAGACATAATTAAAAAGGAGGATTAGAAATTTTATAAATAGCTAAGTGCTTTATATAAGATTTTGAGAAAAACAAAATAAAAGTAGGGGTACTATTGAAATACCAAAGAAATGTATAAACTATTGGAGTTTTTTTTTCTTTTTTTTAGCTTTTTTTAAAAAGAAAATTCACAAAAAAAAAACAGAATATATATTAAAAAAAAGGAGGAAGTCCTTAGCAAAAATGAAGGAGGAAGTCTTCCCCCAAGCTTAAAATGGACATTGTCCTCAATGACAGAAGAAGGGGATTTGAGAAGGAGAGAAAGTTACAGTACAGAACTGAAAGACAGAATTGAAAAATAGGTACTTCCCCGGATTTATGTATTGCGAAAGCCGAGTGATGTCGCTCTCTCAAATATCTTCTTTGGACTTTGTGATGGAATCAACAACATTGGAGCAGGCGATCGCAGGAGCATCAGCTTGTCGATGCAGTTCGGGGCAAAAATTGTAAAATAAAGAAAACAGAAAAAGATAACTTGGGTTGCCACCCAAGAGCGCCCTTTGTTTATAAGGGTCGTTGAGCTCGACCCAACAAAAGAATATTGTCCCAGATTTTATTGTCCAGAAATAAAATTGTTTTTAAAAAAAATAAAAGTTCAAAGTTAGAGCGTGCAACAGATACATATAGTGTTTGGACTAACATCGTCATCACCAGAGAAATAAAGTTTAAGACGCTGACCATTCACTTTTAAATTACCCTTATCAGGGTGAGAAATTAAAATAGTACCATAAGGAAAAACTTCTAAAACAGAAAACGGACCAGACTATCGCCACATTAATTTTCTAGGAAATAAACGTAAACGGGGGTTATACTAGAGAACTTGGTCGCCCGGCTTAAAGGTTTTAGGGTGCCTTAAATGTTTGTCGTGAAAATGCTTCGTTCGCTCTTTATAAAGTTTGTTATTTTCATAGGCATAAGAGCGCCACTCGTCAAGTTCGTTGAGTTTAAATTTTCTAAAGTTGCCGACAGTGTGGGGATCGAAGTTTATAAATTTTAAGGCCCAAAAAGCGCGGTGTTCGAGTTCTACAGGCAAATGACCCGATTTTCCATAAACCAACTGATACGGCGTACATCCGAGGGCAGTTTTGTATGCTGTTCGGTAGGCTCATAGAGCATCGTCTAATTTGGCGGACCAGTCTTTTCTAGATGTTGAAACAGTCTTTTCTAATATTCTTTTTATTTCTCTATTCACTACCTCGACTTGTCCGTTAGTTTGGGGATGGTAGGCAGTTGAAAGCCTATGTGTAACGCCGTATTTAGTAAGGATTTTAGAAAACCTGGCATTACAGAAATGGGAACCCCTATCGCTAACGATGGCGCGCGACATACCGAATCGAGAAAATAATTTTTTTAAGAACGTAATTACGACTCGGGCGTCGTTCGTAGGAAGAGCTTGGGCTTCGGCCCAACGTGAAACATAATCGACGACAACTAAAATGTACTTATTCCCGAAGCTAGAAGGAAGAGGGCCAACAAAATCAATTCCCCAGAGGTCGAAAATTTCGCACTCAAGGAAATAATTTTGGGGCATTTCATTTTTATTTGAAATATTTCCCGACCGTTGGAAACTATCACAGCTACTCACAAAGGCTTGCGCGTCTTTAAACAGGCTAGGCCAGTAAAAACCCGTACAAAGCACTTTGTGAGAGGTGCGAGCAGCTTGATAGTGCCCACCTGTCGGACCTTCATGTAAATGTTTTAAAATATCAATTCCTTCTTCATAAGAAACACATCTCCTTATCACTTGATCCGCACAGATTCTGAAAAGATGCAGGTCTTCCCAAAAGTAGTTCTTCAGCTCAGAAAAGAATTTCTTCTTTTGCTGAGAGGAGAACTCTTTATGGAGCACCCGGGACACTAAATAGTTGGCGATGTGCGCGAACCAAGGAGAAGTAGATGCGCTAATTGAAAGCAACTTCTCATCAGGAAAATACTCATTAAAAGATTTTTCATTTAATTATTCTATAAAGGGATTGTCTAATCTGGAGAGATGGTCGGCGGCCAAGTTCTCAACTCCTCGCTTATCACGGATCTCTAAGTCAAACTCTTGGAGGAGTAAGACCCAACGAATCAAGTGAGGCTTGGCATCCATTTTGGCAAGAAGATATTTGAGGGCTGAGTGGTCCGTAAAAACTATGATTTTTGAAAGCGTAATGTAAGGACGGAATTTATCAAATGTGAATACTACGGCTAAGAGCTCCTTCTCAGTCGTGGTGTAATTTTCTTGTGCAGATGTGAGGGTTTTACTAGCGTAATAGATGGGGTGGAAGTTTTTAGATATACGTTGACCTAATACGGCTCCCACCCGAAACTACTCTCATCGCACATTATATCGAAAGGAAGGTCCCACACCGGAGCTATCATAATCGGTGCGTTAATTAACTTTTCTTTAATTGATTCAAAGGCAGAAATACAAGAGTCATAAAAAATGAATGGAGTTTTTTTTTCTAAGAGATGGGTGAGGGGCTTAGTGATCTTGGAGAAGTCCTTTATAAAATGACGGTAAAAGCCAGCGTGGCCTAGGAAACTTCTTATAGCTTTTATGTTTGTAGGCGGAGGCAACTTCTCGATAACTTTTATCTTGGCAACGTCTACTTCAATACCTTTAGCAGAAATTTTATGGCCCAATACTAACCCTTCCCTCACCATGAAATGGCATTTTTCCCAATTCAGGGCAAGGTTAGTCTCTTCGCATTGTTCTAAGACTCTTTCGAGGTTTTATAAACACCTATCGAAGGAATCACCGAACACAGAGAAATCGTCCATAAATACCACCATAATGCTTTCTACGTACTTGTCAAAGATAGCGAGCATACATCGCTGGAATGTAGCTGGCGCATTGCAAAATCCAAACGGCATTCTTCGATAGGCGAAGGTGCCGAAGGGACAAGTAAACGTTGTTTTTTCTTTGTCCTCGGGAGAGATGGGGATTTGAAAATACCCTGAGAGGCCATCGAGAAAACAATAA
The DNA here is from genome assembly GCA_039513925.1 of Platanthera zijinensis. Lineage (NCBI taxonomy): Eukaryota > Viridiplantae > Streptophyta > Magnoliopsida > Asparagales > Orchidaceae > Platanthera > Platanthera zijinensis. Next base: position 166,759,718 of record CM077085.1, read on the forward strand.
AAGTTATGGTCGGAGAGACGTTCTAAAATCTGGTCGATAAACGACAAAGGAAAGTGGTCCTTGCGGGTGGCGTCATTCAACTTACCATAATCTATACACATACGCCAACCCGTCACCGTCCGTGTCGGGATTAATTAATTATTGTCATTACTAACTACTGTTATCCCTCCCTTCTTTGGTACTACCTGAACAGGGCTAACCCACTTACTATCTGATATTGGGTAGATAATTCCTGCGTCTAATAATTTCATAACCTCTCCCTTAACTACTTCTTTCATGTTCGGGTTTATACGGCGTTGAGGTTGAATAGAGTTACGCGAATTATCTTCCATTAAAATTTTATGAGTACAAAAAGATGGGCTTATGCCCTTGATATCAGAAATTTTGCCAGGCAATGGCTCGGCGATGCTTACGTAGAACTAGAAGAAGTTTTTCATGTTGGACATCTGTGAGGTAGGCCGAAACTATAACAGACAGCTTGGAGTCTTTTTCTAAAAAGGCGTACTTGAGATGTTCAGGAAGTTCTTTAAGTTCTAGGGTAGGGGGTTATTCATGAGAGGATTTGGAAATTCTTTGTTTTTCAAAAACGATATCTTCGTAAACTTTTTTATAAGGAAAATTAAAAGGTGTGGAGCTGGTGGCCAAGGCGGCTTCTTGCAGCGTTTCAGTCGGAAGAGTAGAAGAGGAAGAACAAAAATCAGAAAATTCTTTCTCAAATTCAGAAAGGCAATCAGAAGATTCATCACTTTTTTGCAGCGATTCAGTTTGAAGAGAAGATGAAGAAAACACAGAAAATTCATTTTCAAAGTTAGATAGGCAGTAGGAGGATCCATCACGTAAGGTGTCTACGAAAAAGCAGGAGTTATCGTTTGCTAAGGTGTTCTTCATCGAAGGGGTGATAGAAAATGTGACTTCGTTGTCGCCTACTCGAAGAAAAAGCTTACCATTACTTACATCAATGATGGCTTGGGAGGTGGCAAGGAAGGGTCAGCCAAGGATCAGGGGAACCTCGACGTCTTCTTAGATGTCCAAAATGACAAAGTCCACCGGGAAGATGAACTTGTCGACTTTTACTAGAACGTCCTCGACTATTCCTAACGGGTACTTGACAGATCTGTCAGCTAGCTGGACACTCATACGCGTGGGATTAAAGCTACCAATTCCTAGCTTTTTAAACAACGATAGGGGCATCAGGTTTATACTCGCTCCTAAGTCTGCTAATGCGTGCTTGACAAAAAGATCACCGAAGACACACGGGATAGAGAAACTACCCGGATCACTGATCTTCTTCGGCAAACTGTTTGTTAAAATAGCAGAGCACTAAGCGTTTAACGTGACATGCGAGAGATTCTCTAACTTTTTCTTGTTGGTCAAGAGGTCCTTAAGATACTTGACGTATTTCGGCATCTGCGAAATCGCTTCGTGGAAAGGCAGATTTATGTGGATTTGCTTGAAGATTTCTAAGAAACGAGAGTACTGATCATCTTAACGTTGTTTATTAAGTTCGGAGGGGTATGGAGGAGTTGGATTATTTTTGAAAATGGGTGGTGGAGTGAGATTTTTTTCTAAAATGGGGGTGATAACTTCTTCAGCAGAGGGTGGATTTTTTGAAATGGGGGCGGAGCTTGCCTCGGGCTCTGTGCAAACCATGCCAGAACTTTGCTTCCCACTCCGAAGAGTTATACCTTTCGCTTGCTCTCTTGAGTTGGGCTCGGTATTGGCAGGAAGAGACCCAGTGGGTCGCTCAGAAATAATTTTTGCGAGTTGTCCTACTTGATTTTCTAAACTTTTAACGGTCCCAACAAGGGTTATTATGGTAACATCATTTATATTAATGTATTTAGCAAACATTTCCTCCAAACTTGGCGGTTTTGGAAAATTTTGGGTAGGTGGCGGTGGTGGTGTAGAAAAATAATTTTGTGGTGGCGGACGTATTGCGTTGGAGGGATTACTCCATGAAAAGTTCGGATGATTACGTAAACCATGATTATAGCTATTCAGAAAAGAAAAACAAGGAGCAAGATAATTAGGAGCAGAAAAATTATGCATAGTGTTTCTAGACATATTATTAACATAGTCCAATTGTTCGGAGGGAGGGGAGTTGTAGATTCCCATACCTGAGGGGCAGAGGCAGCAGTCATCTCCGTTATCTTTTTGTTTAATATTTCAACTTGCAGAGCGAGCTGGGAGACGTTGTCCACTTCAAAGACACCTGCAGGTTTGTTCGGGCGGGACCCAGGCACATTCCACTGATAACTTGTTCATGGCCATGTCCTCAAAAAGATCAAGAGCTGCCTCCGGGGTCTTATGGTTTAAAGTACCGCCAGAAGCTGCGTCTATCATTTGCTTTGTATTTTGATTTAGCCCGTTGTAGAACGTCTGCACTTGTAACCATACAGGCAGCGCATGATGTGGGCATCGTCTTAATAATTCTTTGAATCTTTCCCAAATCTTGTATAAGGTTTCAGAGTCGATTTGTCCAAAAGCGGAAATGTCGTTCCTAAGTTTTGCAGTTTTAGCTGGCGGAAAATACTTCGCCAAAAAATTTTCAGTTAATTCATTCCAGGTTGTGATTCTATTTTTAGGTAGAGTATTCAGCCACTACTTAGCCTTTGTTCTAAGAGAGAAAGGAAATAATCTTTGCCTAATAACATCATTTGTGACACCATTAATTTTTAAGGTGTCACAGATCTCAAGAAAGCTAGCTATATGCGCGTTTGGATCTTCGTCCTGAAGTCCATCATATTGCACATATTGCTGCACCATTTGAATTATTCTAGGCTTTAATTCGAAGTTATTGTTAGCAATAGCAGGGCGAACTATGCTAGATTCTGTACCCTCAAGGTTTGGTCTTGCATAATGGGACATAGTCCTCTATAAGGCTTCCTCTTGGTTGGGTTGCTCCATTCTTAGAGTAGAGAATGACTCGGCGTCCTCAACCAGCACTTGGATAGTAGGACCTTGAAATCACGATCTTCTCCGAAGAGTACGCTCAATTTCGTGATCCAAATCCCAAATAACCGACGGACTTCCCCGGGTCATGCACTGGAAGAAGAAAGAGAGAAGTATTGGGTTTTTTTTTATTTTTTTTATTTTTAAGAAAATAGATTTTTTTAGATGTTTTAGCTCCCAAACTTCCCAAGGACTACCCGATAAAGGGTTCGCAAGGTACTAGACAAGATAGCGGCACTTAAAGCCGCTTTGCCCTTTTTGAGAAAATTTGTTGGTGTAGGAAACTTGTGATGTGGGTTTCTATTAAGAACAGTAATTATTTTTTTTGGATTTTAATTTGTAAGGAGGATAAAAGTAATAGGTTAGTTTTTTCAATATATAAACAAGCGTTATTCCCCGGCAACGGCGCCAAAAACTTGATGTTCATTACCGAGCTTCGAAGAAAATAAAGCAACTGAACTAGCAATCCAATGAGGCAAGTATACCTATCGAACTGTAGCTAGGAGACAAAAAAGTTTCGTATTGAAATCCGGGAACTGTTGAATAAACTTACTCACACGAAGACTATTATTTTATCAATGAGAAAACTGGGTTTGATAAACTAATTACAACAAAAGGAAGAAGGCTAGAAAGAGAACTACCACAATAAATTAGAGAACTATTAGAAGAGATAACAACAAAAGGTTGAAACTATGAAATGGAAGAGCACTGTTGAATAAACTTACTCACACGAAGACTATTATTTTATCGATTAGAAAACTGGGTTTGAGAAACAAATTGCAACAAAAGGAAGAAGGCTAATGCTAGAAAGAGAACTACCACAATAAATTAGAGAACTATTAGAAGCGATAACAACAAAAGGTTGAAACTATGAAATGGAAGAGCACTCGATCAAGAATCACCTTGGCAAGAGTTAATTAAGAAATGCGATAAGAATGAACCTAAGCTTAATAGGGTAAAAGTCCTTGACCGTGGAGGTTCCTGAAGCTTAAACACACTTCTCTTAAAGTCGTGCCCAACTGAGTTTAGGAAGGTTCGACTGACTCTCGTCTGGATCGGAGGCCTAAAGCTCGCTTTACGCAGTGAACCCCACTACTAGAATTTACTCCAATTCGGGAGATTTGGACGTCTGCCTCTCTCGAGGGGTGCATACAAATCCCTTTCCTCTTGAGTGCTCACTTCAAACTATCGGCCTCTCGGCTAGCCAAGAATGAAAGCTAAGGTGGAGAGTATATATCGATAATATATCTACAACCCAAATGAAATCAAAAGTAATTCAAGGCTAAACCCTAAAAAGAAAAGATAAAATTAAAGCATCATAACTTAATCGCTCGAACCTCGGATCATCAAGATCGAGTGCAAAGAGAATTAGTTACTTATGGTGTAGAAAAAGAAAATTATATTCAGAATTTGAAAACTAACAGCGAGCAGAATTGAGAGAGAAAGACGAGCTATTTTATTTCTTAGTGAAGAGTCAAAAGGAGGGAATACATGTACTATGAAGAAAGCTTCCACACATGCTATAAGTTCAATAAAAGAGTAATACAGAAGGGCTACAAGTATTTGCATGAAAACTAAATAACTAAAAAGCTTGAAATGAGGAGGGAGAGAAAAGCTTGAAGCTACAACACTAAATATAAGCACCTCTCCTCCCAAAATCTCTATCGCAAACCCTAGAGGATGATCCCTATTTATAGATTTTTTTTCTGGCAGGGTCACGCCCTATGACACGCCCTTGGAGTGCGTGACCATAGGGCGTGTCTAATTCAGTGCGACATATGGGGCGTTGGAAATAAATTCTGGCGCAGTTGCTAAGTTACACGCCCTTGTAGGGCATGACACCTGGGCGTGACGGATTCGGCGTGACTTCGGTGCATTGAAATTGAACGCGGCACTGACTTCTCGGGACTTGGCGGGTCACGCCTGTCAGACACGCCCATGGAGGGCGTGTCAATGGGCGTGACAGCTTATTTTTTGCTGGAGACTGACTTCGGACCGTCGGCTTCATTCCACTGGGTTACACGCCCTTGGTACACGCCCGGGGAGGGCGTGACCATGGGGCGTGTCTCCGCAAAAATATGGCAAAACCTGAAAAACAAAAAGAAACATGTTAGCGATGAAATTATATACAAAAAGAGGCCAAAATATGAGAATACAAGACATGGTTCGTGTATTAAAACCTAAAAAATACCATAATAGTTTAGGCTACAAAACGTATTATCAACCTGAAACCTGATTTGTAAAGATTATCTCTTATATATGTTGTATCATGCATCTCATTTACTATATCTCATGAACGGAATTTGATATTATCAAAAAGGGGGTTTGTTGGAGCCGTCAGTTCACATATACAAGGTTTGACAATATAAAATCACAGGTTGTATTTGATTATGTCTTATGTTTGGTAGAGTGCAGGTTTACAGGTTCAAGCAAAGAAAGGAAACTCTCCTCTGGAACCTACCGTCGAGCGGTAGCAGTTATAACCGGGCGGTAGACTAAATTTAATCGACATAACACTCGGGTTGCTATCGCGCCGCGCTAGTCCTGTTGCCTATGCTAGCTTGGGATTTAATTCAGCCAAGTGCTCTGTGGCCTATAGTGTCGCGCTATCTCTCTACCGCGCAGCGCTAGCCTATTCAACGATCGGCGAGATGGATTTTTGGAGAAGGCAGCTGTGCCGCCAAGCGGTAACTACTTACTGTATTGCGCTACCACAAAAAAGAGGAAAATATTCTTTTTGGATAGTTTTCCAAATTTGCAGGATAGCTGTCAGCATCAAGTGCGTCGACCTACCGCCAAGCACTAGTCTTACGGCTAGCCATGGCCTATTTTTACGAAGACATATAAAAGGTGTCTCTTTTTCTAAATTACAAAAAAAAAGACGAATAGAGATTCAGAACTTTCTTTCCTAGGGTTCGATAGCCGTCTCTGTGCACCGTTCCACAGTCTCCTTAGAAGGAAGAGGAAACCTCCTCCCTCCCGTTCACGCACGAAGAACTTTGGCGAGCCAAAGACATTAATGAATACGAGGAGTTGATCGTTTGCATCCACACAAAGATCTCAAGCACCGATCATGAATCGCACAACGGAGAAATTGTCTTAAGGGAGATTAAAACTTTAATCTTTTATTCTTGTTGTACTTTTTCTCGTTTCTCTATTATTGTGGTGAGGGAAATTGAACGATAGAAGTCGTAAAAATCCGGGGAGGATTCTGTGAGAAATCGTCCCGGGGAAGGGACGTATAGATCGGGGGATCTAGCGGGGATTTAAGAAACTTCCTTTCATGAAGGTGAAGAGTTGGATTAAAGACCTAAAAGTGAGGGATAGATCTAACATAACTCTAGAGGGGGGGGGGGGGAGGTGGTGAGTAGATTAAAAACTTTCAAGTTATTTTTATAGCGGATTAAAATAGGTGATAAATATATATATATATAAACAGAAATATCACAGCACAGAAAAATGAACAAGTAATGGCAAAACAAATGATACAAGGAATTTATAGTTGTTCCCCAATAAACCTGGGTACATCCACTCTTCTACCACCCTGGTAGGAATCCACTATAGGTTTTTTCTTAGGTTCCCTGCCACCACAGGTTTTTGCTCAGGTGCCCTGTCACCACAAGATCTATTTTTCTAAGGGAGATCTAAAAATTCTTTGAGATTTTGATCAGGTGCCCAAAAACCAATCCCAAGTCTTTTTATCAGGTTACTTGTGAACCAAAAAGGCTAACTTTTAAAGGGAGTTAAAACCTTGTACATAGTGAAAGGAAAAAGTAAAAATATGTTGTCTTCCTTGTCTCAAGGCTCTGAGAAGACTAGTGGACTTGTTGATGTCAAAGCTCCCCCTGAGTTGTTTGGATCTGATCAGGAGTGGAAGATTTGCTTTAGGGTGTAGGCTTTCAAATGATGTTGCTCTTCAACAAGCTTTTTGACTTATTTTGATTAGTTGTCCCTTGAAAGCCTGAAGCAGATGTAGAAGAACTCTGTGTGTATGAGAGTTGTGTTGTGTTCTTCACTGATTACTGATTACTCTATCCTTGATCACTGATTCACTAACTTGTTAATCTTCTGAAAAATCACTTTATATTTTGATTATAGATTCAAAACATTTGAATTTTAAGTTCTTTCCTTGAAATCTTCTGCAAAATTTCTGGGATCCTGAACGGCTAATTTTGTCTTAAATGCATTTCCTTAACTGACCCAGAAAATATGGTAGTGTAAAAACTCTGTGAAAACCATATTTAATGCTGCAAGGTAATGACTATATTCTGTAGAATATTATGCATTAATTATGAGAGCATTATTATCTTAGTATAATATAATTTGAAATCAAACTACTATAGTAAAACTGAGAAACTGCAGAGAAGATTAGTAGAACTGAGTCTGGAAGGAGTTTGTTAAACTCAGTATAGATTTCATCGACCAAAGCTCCAAGTTCGACGAGCTGATAACTCTCCTTCGTCGAGCTGAGCTCCAAGATCGTTGAATAGAAAATATACTTGCCAATCTAGCTCCAAGTTCATCGAACTGAGATAGTCATTCGTCGAGCTGAACTTTTGATATGAGATCACAGTTCGTCGATCTCAGCTAGACTCTCGTCGAGCTCAACACAGATAAGTAACTCTGAGTTCGTCGATCTGAGATAGACGATCGTCGAGCTGAGTTCAGCTATCGTCAAATGACTTTTCTGTAATCATTTTAACTGCTTTTCCTCTAAAGTCTTCGGTCTCTTAAGTCTTCTGAAGGAGGGTACTGGTAGTCTAAGTATGTGGAGCTGACCTTGACCCTGGAAATAACCTATGACCCTAGACTAAGTAAAATTGCATGGAGAGAGTTGAGACCACGAAATGCCACGTGGAGTGGCGTCAAGTTTGCTCGACACTTCGTTGAATGGCGTCGAGACCACTCGACGCCTAAGTTTCTCGAGACTTGTAAGTTAAATTCGTCGGGATCACTCGACGCCTTTTTACATGGCGTCAAAATCACTCAATGAATAAAGTTTTCCCGAGTTTTTTCATAAGATAAATTCGTCAGGTGGCATGATGTTACCTCGACTCACTCGAAGCTTCCTGAGCCTGAGTAAATTTTCATGACTTAATACGCGTGCGAGAGGCCTAACAGGAAATGGGATGTTACACTTAATATAATATCTTAGGATATTATCACATCCTACAAGTTATACCCTGCCATCAAAACCCCTCGTACTAAGTCGGTATAACTTTTGTGTAGTGTAAAGGTAATCATGGAAGTTATTCTCCATGGTCCAAATAAACTACTTGGATATTACTGACATGTCTAGGTCATTTTACATGGATTGCCCAACAATACCTATAACCAGGCCCACATTTGTAAGAACCCCCTCCTGGAACACAGAACACGGCACGAGAGGGGTCTTATGCCAAGAACAGCAGTCTCGCGGTAGCACTAGCATTCGTGCTAGCATGTACCATAAGACGCCTATCCAGCCGGCTATAACCAATATCATACATTGCCAACCCAACCAAAATATAACATAGAAGTCAAATCCACACCAATCATATAGTCCATAATATAACAACCGTAGAGAAGCTACAACAAGCTTCTAATATCAGAGTACGTAAATAGTTTTCCCAAAAAGGGTACAACAAAACCTCTCACACTCACATCAGTAACGAACGGTACCATCCCCTCAAGCCCTGTCGTCCTGGCCTGGCTGTCCGGCTGCATAACCTGCTGCTCCACCTATGGGGTTTCCTCCTAAAAAGGAAGACGTATCAACTGTTAGTCATAAAGACTAAGTGGCTTCACATCCGCTCCCCCGACGACTCCTCGGCACCGGGCGGAGAGAGGAATAGGGTACAATATATATGAATCATAGGTACAAGCAGGTGGTATATCACTATGTATATAAAGCAGTGTAATAAATGAGCAAAAACTTATTCTAGCAATTCTATCATCTACAGCAGTATGAGAGTATAATATTATAATAGAAGGTAACTCAACTTATATGACTTCCCATACAAACATATAAGTTGAGGATCGTTCAGCAGTAAATAACTCATCGTATAGGAGTGCCCATACAAACTTATACGATGAGGATCTTGTGTATGCAATTAATTTTAATGACATGTATGCAATGCAATGAATTGTAATGACATGTATGCAATGCAATGACTCACCCATGATCACGCACATGCAATCGCTATGTCGACACAGACTTTCAGTTCCAATTTTTCGAGCAGGTAGTTAACCTCTCAGGCGTTATCCGTCGTGGCCAGACGGTGACAGTAGAGCGGGCATCTCCACTACTAGGCTGGTATCTGAAAGTGAAGGGATAGTTACTACTCTAGAGGGGGGGGGGGGTGAATAGAGTTATCAAATTTTGCACTAGACAAAACTTAATGGTCTACCCAACTCCCTTGGACTGAAGTGCGGAATGAAAAGATTATAGATATTGATTTAACCTTAAAGCCTAACACAAGTGATGTGCACAAACTCAAACTAACTGTAATTACAGTTAAGGCTTGGAAAACCTAATCAGCAACTAGCAATCCTAGTTATATCTATTCACAGCCACAATGCAGGAATTAAACAAGTGAATCCAGACGACACAAGGAAATTTATAGTGGTTCCCCAAACAACTTGGGTACGTCCACTCTTCTACCCACACGGTAGGAATCCACTCAAGTTTTTGATCAGGTGCCCTGCCACCAACAGGATCTGCTTCAGGTAGATCCAGAAACCCTTTAGACTTTTGATCAGGTGTCTAAAAACCAAGCACAGGTTTTTGATCAGGTTCCCTGCCACCAAGGGATACTTTTGAAGGGAGTAATAACCCTATACAGGAGGGGGAAGAAGGTTAAGATGTCTTCTCTATTTTACAAAGATTAGAGAAGCACAAAAACTTGCACTGAGCTAGAAAGCTCTAAAGAATCAAGGCTCCCCCTGGCTCAAAGATGTCTAGGTGAAGTCTTGCTTCAGTGCAGAAAACTCTTTAGAAAGTTCTGAAGGAAAAACTACAAGAAGATAATAAATAATAAAATAAAGATCTTCAAGCAGCTATCTTCTTCTTCTTCAAAAGAACTCTGAGTTTGAACTTCCTGAAAGCAGGAGAACTCAGGTTGAAGAAGAGTGGAAGATCTTAACACTTCTCAGTTAGATGGAAATTGCTGAGAGTAGAAGACTTGATCTTGATGAAGGCTTGAATGCTTGAAAATATCTGGTTAACTAGTTAGCTATATGCTAGCTTGAATCCTTCTTCAAAGGGTCCTTTATATAACATCAGCAAGCAACGACTCTCTTCAATTTGAATTACTTGTCTTCTTCTGAGACTTGAGACCTGGGCTGTAAATATCAAGAAGACAAAACAATCTCTGCAGCAGAAACATTCTATAAAAGGAATAACCCTTTTTCTAGGAAGCTACAGGAAACAATTTGATAATAAAGTACTAAATAAAGTCATATCAGAAACAAACTCTTTATAGCAAAAAGAAGACTTTTCAGTCTAACGGCTATAAAGGGCTGACAGCAGATAAAGTAAATTATAATGTCGGCTAATAAGACAAACAACTTTATCTAAAAAGATTTGACTCAAGCAAAAAGAATAGAGCAGATATGCCTGGAAATATTATCATAATACAGCTAAAAAGATATGCCAGATAATGTATTAATTAATTAAATATAATAAAAAAATACAAAATATAAAGGCAGACAGAAAACGTCGAACGACCTGGAGATCGTCGACTGACGCACGGAGATCGTCGAACTATCGGACAGATAGTCGAACGATCCAGATAGTCGAACTATTAAAGAAGATAGTCGAACTATCACAGCAGATAGTCGAACTACCAGAAGATAGTCGAACTATCAGATAGTCGACCTATCAATAGATAGTCGAACTATCAGAGCAAAACAGATAGTCGAGCTATCAACAGATAGTCGAGCTATCAGATAGTCGACCTATCAACAGATAGTCGAACTATCAAAAACAAACAGATAGTCGACCTATCAACAGATAGTCGGACTATCAAAAACAAACAGATAGTCGACCTATCAACAGATAGTCGAACTATCAGATAGTCGAACTATCAAAACAGATAGTCGAACTATCAAGCGAGAACAGATAGTCGACCTATCAACACATAGTCGAACTATCAACGCAGAACAGATAGTCGAACTATCAACAGATAGTTGAGCTATCAGATAGTCGAACTATCAGATAGTCGACTTATCCAAGCAGATAGTCGAACTATCAAAACACACAGATAGTCGAACTATCAACTGATAGTCGAACTACCCTCGCAGACTGAAGTCGAACAACTGATAGACGATCGTCGAACAGTTAGTCGACGATAGTCGAGCGGCGTTCGACGATAGTCGAACGAACAAACAACTTAACCAAATTCTCAATCTGGAAAAGTGAGGACTCTACAGCTAGACTACTAACCATTGACCATAGATAATCCTTGGGTCAAGGGACTAAAAGGCAAGACTAAACTCAAATCAAACTAGGGTACCAACAATCTCCCCCTATTTGAGTTAAGTCTCTCAAAAACTAAAACACAGAGCTAGCTATAGAACACTATAAACAATAGATAGCAATTAACTAGCAGATATCAAACAGATAGATAATAGACAAATATAACACAGCAGTCAATCAAACTATTAAGAATCTACGGAGTCTGGCAAGGGGGCAGAGGAACTAGGAACAAAAGAGATTTTCCTTAGAGGATCATCAGATTCTTTCTTTGACAGCTTCAAGTCCTGCACACCAATGATCTTCAATTCTGCAGCTCTTGGGACTACTGCTTCAGGATGCTTTTCCATATATTTTGAGGGGTCAAATACATCAGGATTGACCTGGAACTTTTCAAACTCTTTCTTTCTGAAAGCAGACATGGTGGTTAAACTAGTAGTATCTTTTCCTTCTGCTTTTGCTTTTCTTATTTGAGCTGCTCCAACTAGTTCGTGAAAACGAGCCATCCTAAAGTTAGGATCAAGCTCTGGACTTTCATAAACAGGCTCAGGAGGAGCAGCATCAGATTCTTTATCTAGATAAGATATTGGAGCAGACTTAGCAAAAGGTTCTTGCTAGAATTTTAAAACAAAGTAAACTACTTACCTTTTAAAACAACTTTCTCAGACTGAACTGGTACAGCAGTTGAAACCTTTCTCTTAGGAGAAGGAGGAGGTGAAAAAGTTGGCTTTAGATACACAACCTCCTTAACTTGTTCTTTCACTTCTGCTTCATGCATTTGACTGCCAGAATGAGACTTTCCATGAGAGCTATGAGAGCTTTTCCTTGATTGATGATGAGACGAAGCAGATCTTGCTGATGGAGCAGATTTTCCTGAAGAGGCAGAAGGGTTGGAAGAAAGATTACCAGAAGCTCCTGCACCTGGAGGAGGAGGAGGAGGACCTATGGGAGTCCATCTTGAACCAGGACTATCATATCTTTTAGATCTTTTCCTCTATTTCTGCTGGTTCTTAGAGAACCACATCCAATGCTGAAATTCCTTTGACTTAGGGTCAATGCCCTTCAGAATATAATAAGGAGTATCATTGTCTTTACTGGGAGGAGGAGGAGCAGCTTTTCTCTTCTTTTGAACAACTTTCTTTTTCCTTGATTTCTCAGATACATCAGAATCATCCTCATCATCAGAGTGAGATGATGGAAGATTATCATAAGGATCATAGGCTTCAGAAACAGCCTTTTCTTTAAGCTTCAGATCTGATTTCTCTCTTTCCTCTTCAATGGCATCCAGAGCCAGAAGGGAATCTAAGTCCAACCCTGGTGAGTCATCCCAAATGGTTGACTTTTCAACTTGCAGCTCCTTTTCTTTCTCTTTTAACAAAGACTGTACTCTTAGATTCCAGGCAGCTCTTGCTTGTACTTCTTCCACACTCAGAATAGGAGTGTCATCTTTGATTTCATCTTGATTCTCAGACTCATCTTCTCTATCATCTAAAAAAGATTCCAATTCTAGATCTACTTGGATATCAGGAACAACTGGATCAGCTTCAGAAACAACTGCTATGATCTGAGCAGCTAAATCTTCTCTAATAAAATCTGTAGAATTATGAATACAGATCTGCTAAATAAGCAATAATCATTCCTTCAAGGTATTCACTAGCTAGCAAATTAATTGACTCGTCAATAAATCGAATAGGTGAATTACCTTCATACTTGACCATCTCCCATGATTCATCTAGATATGAAGTGATAATACCTTCTAGGAATCTAGCAACCACGGGAGTGTTGAGATCTTCTAGGCAGACTTTTACTGCAATTTCAGATAGCATGATTCCATCAGCTATTTCCTTATCAGATAACACTGGAACTACTTCTTTTTCAGCTGGAGCAGACTCTTCCAGGGCTGTCATTACAGTATCTATTATAGCTGGAAGGGAGGCAGGAGGTTCTGAGGCATCTTCACAGAACATCTCCCCCTGCCTGATTTCAGTGGAGACTGAAACCAGGCCCCTTGAGGAAGATGTCTCAGTAGATTTTGAAAGAGATTTGATGGAGGCAGTTAAGATATCAATGGAGGATGCAAGGGGAGCGATTGCCTCTTCTATCATGGTCTTGATTGAGGGGGTAATCAACTCCATAATGCGGGAGATGAGTTCAGGAGTAATCTCAAAAGATGATGGAAGTGTAGTGGATGGAGCTGCAGCAGATATGGTTGTAGTGCTGGGATGAAGAATGCTGTGGACAGGGGATTGAATAGGAGATGAAGCTGGAGAGTTAATTGGAGAATTAACTGGGGAATGAATGGGAGACAGAGGAGGAGTAGGAATCCTCTCAGATCCTAACAAATCAAAGCTAGGAGCAGATATCCTAGTCTGATGAGAAGGAATTGGAGATGCTGGAGGGGAAGAAAGAACAACCGTAGGTTTTTCTGGAGCAGAAGAGGGAGAAGGTCGTACTTCAGCTGAAGTTGATGGAACTTCAACTGAAGCAGACAGCAAAGCAGAAGAGGAGGAGGGAAGAGCAGAGCCAGCTTCGACAGGGTGAGGAGTGACTGATTCAGTCCTGGTGTCCTCAGATGTTGCTGGAGCAACCCCTGTGAGAGCGGGTTTCACAAAAGTTCTCTTCCATTTAGAGAATAGGTTAGGATCCATCTTCTTGCTTGCGTTAATTGTTGTTGCGGTTGTACTCAGCAGCTGGGGGTACTTTTCCTTCAGGAAGATTCCAATAACCCTTCCGAGGGTAACTTCCTTCTTACCATTCTTTTTCCTTATTAAATCAAACATCACTCCCGCCCAATCTATCCTTTTCCGATTAACAATCGCACACATCAGTGCGAATTGTTGCCTTGTGATATTATCATGAGCAGAGTGCTTACCGAGGAGCACTTTTCCTACCAACTCAGCAAGAAACTTAATCTTGAAAGGAAAATTTACTTTGAGCAGCTTCGTGGGAATGCCCTCTGCATGTCCCAGCTCAACTAACATTCTTCCGAATTCTTGAGCATCTTGCTCATAATCCTCTTCACCATTTATTAAACCAAAAATATCAGTCAGAACGGCCGGAGTTAGGATTACCTCTTCTCCGCCGATGGTGCCAGTTATCGAGTCGTCGGTGGAGGACGACGTGAAGGCCCATTCCTTGATCTCTGGGATGTTTATCTTAATCCTTGAAGACATTAACCTCTCGAGTCCTTGATCCCGGCAAAGCTGAAGAACTTCTACGATCCCAGCTTCGCAGCTACTGAACGCGTCGAAATCAACACTAAAGCCTGCATCAAACTTCACAACTGCTAGAACTGCTGGAGAGACCGCCATTGATTCGCTGGAGAAAGCTCGAGAAGGACGGAGAAGACGAAGGAGGCGAAGCGGTAGAAAATCGCAAGCGGGAAGGCAGAATGCGAAAAGTCACGCTCCGTCGACGATAAAACAAAAGATCTTTTAACCTAGGTCGACTATCGGCTTTATATTAGACCGGAAATAGTCGATCTATTAAAAAGATACTAGACCCGATAGTCGAACGACCGTTCGACGATCGGCTCAAAAGCAGAGTAGTCGAGCCATCGTTTGACTATTTCTGGCTTCTCAAAAAACAAGCTGTCGTCGTTCAGAGATCGACGATAAGCTAGACCTGTTCGACGATCTTCGAACGCCGGTCGACGATCTTCAAACAGATAAGCTACCATTAACCAGAGGTCGACGATAGGCTTAATCCGTTCGACAATCTTCGATCATCGTTCGACGATCTTCAAGCAGGTTTCAACATAGGCAGATATAGTCACACTTAGTCTCGTCCATTGATCATGCCTAGTTGAACTAAAAAGAACAGATGCTTATGTTCATCTAAAGGCTTGGTGAATATATCACCTCTCTGAAACTCAGTGGATATGAACTCAAGACAGATCTTGTTCTTTTCCACACAATCTCTCAGGAAATGGTGCCGAATCTCAATGTGCTTCGTTCTAGAGTGGTGCACTGGATTTTGTGCAATTGAAATAGCACTGGTACTATCACACATGATTTTGGTGTTCTTGTGTGAGTAACCATAATCCACAAGCTGGTTTTGAATCCACAGGATCTGTGAACAACAACTAGCAGCTGCTATATATTCAGCCTCTGCAGTTGAAGTTGAGACAGAAGCCTGCTTCTTACAGAACCAAGAGACCAATCTCTCTCCCAGGAACTGGCAAGTTCCTGAGGTGCTCTTCCTGTCAACTCTGCAACCAGCATAATCAGAATCAGAATATCCAATTAATTCAAATTCTGACTCAGCTGGGTACCAAAGTTCTAGATCTGGACATCCCTTCAGGTATCTCAGGATTCTCTTTAGAAGAATCAGATGAGATTCCTTGGGGTTGACCTGGAATCTAGCACAAAGGCATGTAGCAAACATTATATCAGGCCTACTTGCAGTTAGATATAATAGGGAACCAACAATGGCCCTATAATTCTTTTGATCAACTGGCTTGCCGTGATCATCAGAATCAATAACTACATTAGTAGCCATAGGTGTAGGCATTGCTGAAGCATCAGCCATCCCAAATTTCTTTACCAATTCCTTGGCATATTTGGATTGGGAGATGAAGATACCATCAGCATCTTGCTTAACTTGGAGACCAAGAAAGTAAGACAGCACACCCATACTACTCATCTCAAACTTAGAGTGCATCAGGTCAGAGAATCTTTTGCAAAGTTTGGGATCAGTGGAGCCAAATATAATATCATCTACATACACCTGAACTAACAGGATTGTGTCCTTGTGATGCTTGACGAAAAGGGTTCTATCAACTACTCCCCTAGTAAAGTTGTGCTCTAAAAGGAAACTAGCTAAAGTCTCATACCAGGCTCTGGGAGCTTGCTTTAGTCCATAAAGAGCTTTCTGCAACTTAAAAACATGTGAGGGCTGAGTTGAAGAAACAAACCCTGGTGGTTGCTCAACAAACACCTCTTCCTTAAGCTCACCATTTAGGAATGCACTTTTGACATCCATTTGGAACACCTTAAACTTCATGTAGGCTGCATAGGCCAAGAAGATCCTTATTGTTTCTAGCCTTGCAACAGGAGCAAAGGTTTGGTCATAGTCTATACCTTCCTCCTGTCTGTAGCCCTGAGCTACAAGCCTAGCTTTATTCCTTACTATAATTCCATTTGCATCCAACTTGTTTCTATACACCCACTTGGTGCCTATGATCAGTTGGCCTTTAGGTCTTGGAACCAAAGTCCAAACTTTACATCTCTCAAACTGATTGAGTTCCTCTTGCATAGCAATGATCCAGTGGGGATCTAGCTCTGCATCTTTAAAGGTGAGGGGCTCAACCTGTGAGAGGAAACAAGCATGCATCACATCCTGTCTTAATTGATGTCTTATTTGCACACCAGCTGATATGTCTCCAATCACTTGAGATGTGGGGTGATCTCTAAGTGTGACAATATCAGCAGGTGGGATGTGATCTTCAGCAACAGTTGGGATTAATTCCTCAGGAGGAATTTGATCTACTGTTGGTGGTACAACAACAGCTTCAGCAATGTCTTCATCACTGTCTGATTCAGTGATCTGAAGAGTTGATAGTTGAAGAATTTCTTGAGGGGCATCAGGTACCTGCAATGAACTGGAGGAAGGAGAATTTTCTTTCTCCTTGTAAAACATCTGATGCTCATCAAAAGACACATGCACAGATTCTTCAATTTTACAGGTTGATTTGTTATAAACCCTATAAGCTTTGCTTACTTGGGAATATCCAAGCATAATTCCCATTGAAGCTTTTGCTTCAAACTTTCTAATATATTCTTTATTATTATTATGAATATAAACAATACAGCCAAAAACTCTAAAATAATTAATTTTAGGTTTCTTTCCTTTAAGCAACTCATAAGGAGTTTTACACTTAAGCTTGTGTATCAAACTTCTATTCAAGACATAATTGGCTGTGCTAACAGCTTCTGCCCAATAGGAGAGAGGCATGTTAGCATCTGCCAACAATGTGCTAGCAGCTTCAATGAGTGTTCTATTCTTCCTTTCAACTACCCCATTTTGTTGAGGAGTTCTAGGAGCTGAGAAACTATGTTTGATACCTTCTCTCTCACAGAATTCTTGCATGAGAAGAGAGTCAAACTCAGTACCATGATCACTTCTGATCAAGGCCACATGAGTAGAGTACTCAGTCTGCACACATAGTAGAAAGTCTGTAAGGGCTTTGAAGTTATCAGACTTAGTTCTCAAAAAGAAAACCCAACTGAACCTAGAGAAGTCATCTACAATTACTAAAGGGTAATACTTCCCTCCTTTACTCTGTACATTTATTGGGCCAAAAAGGTCCAAGTGTAATAGATACAGGATTCTAGGAGAATCACTCTTATTTACAGATTTAAAAGAGTTTTTGGTTTGCTTGCCTAGCTGACAAGCCTTGCATAGGCTCTCCTTCTTGTAGGGGCAAGAAGGTAAGCCTCTAACAAGGTTGTGTTTAGATAACCTAGATATATTTTTAAGGTTAACATGACTAAGCCTCTTATGCCACAAAGAATTATTATTAATTGTTACTTCATTAAACAGGCAGATTTCAGAATGAGATGAATTGAAATCTACTAAATAAATATTACCTATTCTAATACCTACTAAAACAACATTATTATTTAAAGTAATATTACAAGAGGAGTTAGAAAATGAAACCTGGTAGCCAGCATCACATAGCTGGCTGACTGAAATCAAATTATGCTTCAGTCCATTGACATATGCAACTCTCTTGAAAGTAACTGCTCCAATTGTGATCTTGCCATAGCCTTCTGTCTGACCACAGCTGGAGTCTCCAAAGATAACCTTTGGGCCGAGCTTAGCTTTGAACTTTGACAGAAGATCTTTATTTCCTGTCATATGCTTAGAGCATCCACTATCCAAATACCACTTATTTTGAGTGATTGGATAGGCCTTCACCTGCAAGACATTTATTTAGACAGTGTGGACCCAGGTAACCTTGGGTCCCTTGTTTTTCACATAAGAAAAACTGGAAATATATGAAAATGCATGCTGAGGGTGATAACCTAGTGGGTGAGATCTCCTAGGTGGGATTCTCCATGCAGATGATGGGTCAACAAACCTAGGGTTTCTATTTTCATTTAGGTTTCTATGATACTGATTATGATTTTGAAAATCATGTTGAAATCGTCGATCGACGTTCGACGATGGGCGCTCAGATCGTTGAGCTTCGTTCGACCATTGAGCTTCCGATCGTCGAGCGGCGTTCGACGCTCTTTGCATTTCTTTAAAGAATTTCTTTCTCTTTTCTCTCTTAGCTTTATTTAAAGTTTTATTAACTAGGTTTACTTGCTCAGTGTTCTTCATTCCACTAGCTGAAATGAAGTTTACTGGAGTTGAAAGGTTATTTTTAAGTAGAACTGGGGGTTCACTGGGAGAAGCTCCTAAGCCTAGTTTGTCATTACCTGACCTAGTGTTAGTCATGCTGGTAATTTCTAACAGCTTAAGGCTTCTACCATTAAGTGATTCTTCTAGCCTCTTAGACTTAGCTAATTCTATTTTAAGAAATTTAATTTCTTCACTACAAGTAGTGAGATCTTCCTTTAACCTAACATTTTCTATAGCTATTGATTCTGAGTCAGCTAACCTATTTCTAAGTTCTTTTATTTCCTTTTCAGAGCTAATCAAATCTAAGCATAAAGATTTAAAGTCTAATTTAAATTCTTCTGAAGTAAAATCATAAGAAGAGAGTACCTCATCTTCTGTAGGCATCTCTTCATCAGAATCAGAACTCTCTGCAGCAGAGTGGTTGCTGCAGGCATCTATTGCCATCAGGCAAACTTCTTTTGCCTTCTTCTCTTCCTCATCCTCACTGGAGCTTGATGAGGAGGATTCTTCATCAGAATCACTCCAGGTTTCAGCAATGAAACCTCTCTCCTTCTTCTTGTTTTTGTAGGAGGATGACTTGGAGTGCTTCCTGTGCTGTTCCTTTTCTTTTCTCTTTTCTTTGTTCTTCTCCTCTGGACACTCTGGCAAGATGTGTCCAGGCTTCCTGCAACCATAACAAATAATTTCTTTAGCTGGAGAGCGATCATACCTTGGTTTGTCTTCATAGCGTGAAGACTTCTTTCTGAACTCCTTTCTCCCCATCTTGAGAAACCTCTTGGCAAACAATGCCATTAGTTCCTCATTTGATTGGCTGCCTTCAGAAGCATCAGCAGCCTTAAGAGCTAGAGATTGCTCTTTTCTTGTTGGAGTGGGGGTCTTTGCTTCAGCTTCTGCTTCCCTTATCTTCAGCACTTGCTCAAAAGACTTGAGCTTACCGAGGAGGGCTTCAGTGGAGATCTCATTTGTACTTCTGGCTTCCTTGATGGGACAGATCCTTAGATCCCATGTGCTAGGGAAGCACATAAGAATCTTATCATTGACCTCTGTCAATGATATGTCCTTGTCCAGGGTCCTCAGCTCATTGATGATTGAGCTGAGCCTGGTGTACATGGCTTCAACTGATTCAGCATCAGTTTTCTTGAAGTTCTCATACTGTGAGATCAGGTTGGACCTTCTGTCCTTCCTTTCATCAGCTGAACCAGCTACTATCTGGTTCAGTGTATCCCACATGGCCTTTGCTGAGGAGTAGTCAGCAACCTTCTGGAATACCTCATCAGACATTGTCTGAGCCAGTATGTTCATTGCCTTGGCATCTGCTATTTTGGCCTTCTTGTACTCATCATTGTAATCTGGAGGAGGCACTGCACTCATATCAGATGATGAGGCAGTAGCAGTAGCAGGTGCTCTTGGGGGACCTGACAAAATAGAAGCAAAGATGCTTTCATCAATAGAATTCATATATAATTTGATCCTTGCCTTCCAGATGCCAAACTTAGCTAAGTTGCATGCTGGAGGTCTGGTGCTGGAATAATCCTTGGACTGGGCCATGATAGTGAATATCTATAAGCTTTGGTATCTATCAGGATCTTGTGACTTAGGTGTTAGCCTATTCAGTCAGTCAACCTCCCTCTGATACCAATTGAAAGTGAAGGGATAGTTACTACTCTAGAGGGGGGGGGGGTGAATAGAGTTATCAAATTTTGCACTAGACAAAACTTAATGGTCTACCCAACTCCCTTGGAGTGAAGTGCGGAATGAAAAGATTATAGATATTGATTTAACCTTAAAGCCTAACACAAGTGATGTGCACAAACTCAAGCTAACTGTAATTACAGTTAAGGCTTGGAAAACCTAATCAGCAACTAGCAATCCTAGTTATATCTATTCACAACCACAATGCAGGAATTAAACAAGTGAATCCAGACGACACAAGGAAATTTATAGTGGTTCCCCAAACAACTTGGGTACGTCCACTCTTCTACCCACATGGTAGGAATCCACTCAGGTTTTTGATCAGGTGCCCTGCCACCAACAGGATCTGCTTCAGGTAGATCCAAAAATCCTTTAGACTTTTGATCAGGTGTCTAAAAACCAAGCACATGTTTTTGATCAGGTGCCCTGCCACCAAGGGATACTTTTGAAGGGAGTAATAACCCTGTACAGGAGGGGGAAGATGGTTAAGATGTCTGCTCTATTTTACAAAGATTAGAGAAGCACAAAAACTTGCACTGAGCTAGAAAGCTCTAAAGAATCAAGGCTCCCCCTGGCTCAAAGATGTCCAGGTGAAGTCTTGCTTCAGTGCAGAAAACTCTTCAGAAAGTTCTGAAGGAAAAACTACAAGAAGATAATAAATAATAAAATAAAGATCTTCAAGCAGCTATCTTCTTCTTCTTCTTCTTCAAAAGAACTCTGAGTTTGAACTTCCTGAAAGCAGGAGAACTCAGGTTGAAGAAGAGTGGAAGATCTTAGCACTTCTCAGTTAGATGGAAATTGCTGAGAGCAGAAGACTTGATCTTGATGAAGGCTTGAATGCTTGAAAATATCTGGTTAACTAGTTAGCTATATGCTAGCTTGAATCCTTCTTCAAAGGGTCCTTTATATAACATCAGCAAGCAACGGCTCTCTTCAATTTGAATTACTTGTCTTCTTCTGAGACTTGAGACCTGGGCTGTAAATATCAAGAAGACAAAACAATCTCTGCAGCAGAAACATTCTATAAAAGGAATAACCCTTTTTCTAGGAAGCTGCAGGAAACAATTTGATAATAAAGTACTAAATAAAGTCATATCAGAAACAAACTCTTTATAGCAAAAAGAAGACTTTTCAGTCTAACGGCTATAAAGGGCTGACAGTAGATAAAGTAAATTATAATGTCAGCTAATAAGACAAACAACTTTATCTAAAAAGATTTGACTCAGGCAAAAAGAATAGAGCAGATATGCCTGGAAATATTATCATAATACAGCTAAAAAGATATGCCAGATAATGTATTAATTAATTAAATATAATAAAAAAATACAAAATATAAAGGCAGACAGAAAACGTCGAACGACCTGGAGATCGTCGACCGACGCACGGAGATCGTCGAACTATCGGACAGATAGTCGAACGATCCAGATAGTCGAACTATCAAAGAAGATAGTCGAACTATCACAGCAGATAGTCGAACTACCAGAAGATAGTCGAACTATCAGATAGTCGACCTATCAACAGATAGTCGAACTATCAGAGCAAAACAGATAGTCGAGCTATCAACAGATAGTCGAGCTATCAGATAGTCGACCTATCAACAGATAGTCGAACTATCAAAAACAAACAGATAGTCGACCTATCAACAGATAGTCGGACTATCAAAAACAAACAGATAGTCGACCTATCAACAGATAGTCGAACTATCAGATAGTCGAACTATCAAAACAGATAGTCGAACTATCAAGCGAGAACAGATAGTCGACCTATCAACAGATAGTCGAACTATCAACGCAGAACAGATAGTCGAACTATCAACAGATAGTTGAGCTATCAGATAGTCGAACTATCAGATAGTCGACTTATCCAAGCAGATAGTCGAACTATCAAAACACACAGATAGTCAAACTATCAACCGATAGTCGAACTACCCTCGCAGACTGAAAGTCGAACAACTGATAGACGATCGTCGAACAGTTAATCGACGATAGTCGAGCGGCGTTCGACGATAGTCGAACGAACAAACAACTTAACCAAATTCTCAATCTGGAAAAGTGAGGACTCTACAGCTAGACTACTAACCATTGACCATAGATAATCCTTGGGTCAAGGGACTAAAAGGCAAGACTAAACTCAAATCAAACTAGGGTACCAACAGTATCCACAGTATCTAACCTAGGCCTTTGTACGCCTCAATGCTAAGAACGCAATAGAGGAGCTCACATGCATACTACAGCTCAGCGGGTCTCTCGGGTAGATGTGCACCGAGATCCTAGCCCCGAACTGGCCTAATGTGTTATACGGAAGGAGCCTGAAAAATGAGCATGAGGACTAAGCCCAACCGTTCACTTGGTATGGAAGGGGCATCGGGACGTGAACACCGAGGACAGGGCCTAATCGCCCAAGGTATAGCAGTCAACTCCTATCGGTGTGACGATTGGCGAGCCCGTAGACCTGCCACACTATCCTTAACCAGGGATTACGACACCGCGTGTCGACTCACACCACATGCATTATATCCACATCGTGATACAGAAGGAGCCTCGGAAAAGAGCATGAGGACCAAGCCCAACCGACCACTTGGCACGGAAGGAGCCTCGGGACATGAACACCGAGGATCAAGCCCAATCGTCGAATTTATAACTCTTCTCATGACACCAACAACATTTATTCTACCAACCTAATCACTCGTGAGCACATGAGTTACTCATCCAATAATCAACACACAAGTTCATATCAATCAACACTGAGCAATTACCCAAGCTCTAGTAATCATTGTTATTAAATGACTAAATAGCATTCGTTCACTAATCCCCACCAAGTTGTTTCGCTCAACCGCCTATCATTTCACCCTTTGTTTACGTGGGATCTATTCCAATACTATCATCATGAATTTAATTATCATAGTTTACATATAATGATTTGCCTACAACTTAATGTCGGAATATTATAAGACCTCCTCAGAGTCCCAATTCATTTATATAACTAACCCAGGAATTTAGGTGCAGAATTAGGTTGGATAGCAACTTCAACCGAAGGTTCCCATGGCTACAGGAATCTGGTGAGTGCGTGTAACACCTCGATGGAAAGGTCTTTCCATGGGCTACAAATTTAATGTTTAGTCCGCAAACCAGATCATACTGTATCACACATGAAATTGGCGCCAAAGCCTGTTGCGTATAGAATACAATTTATGCACGCTTAGTCCGACAGCCCTCTACTTCGATCAGACATTATCGTGGCTACAGACTTCACCCAAAGGTTGGTAACCACCCGTCAGAAAGGTAATTCCAAGGTCTACGAATCTCGTGTTTACTCGAAAGCCCAGATCTTACCATATCTTGCATGAAGATAGCAAAGAAGTTCGCTGCGTGCAGAACACAGATTTCTGCACGCATCTTGAGGCGAAATGAACGGCATCGGTTCATGTTCCTCCTCAATCCAGTCCTCCCAAATCTCAACCAGAAGTTCCTCCACCCTTATTGACCCTCTTAAGGCCATTCCTCTTTACGAATCCACCCTCATCATCACTTTGAAGAAGGGGAGGTTGAAGATGACTAAACATTAGAACACAAGTTTTAGAAAGGCCCTCCTAGAAACCTTCATCTCACACATCAAGACTCATTTAAGTCGATGTCTCGCCTAAGGATAACTAAGGATCAAGCACCAAGGGAGAGGGAGGAAGCTCAACTCATTTCCAGTGGTTCCGCCATTTTTGAACATGGATCTTGTCATCCTTCTCATTGGCATCATTTTTCCCTTGACAGCGGTGGCGTTTCCTCACGGGGTTGGTTGGATCCAGCAAGATCTATCTCCTTAAGAAGTTCCTCTCAAGAAAATAGTGTTTGGAAGAGAATAAGACGGCTAGGGTTTCATTTTTCTCTTTTATACAGAAGTGACACGGGTAGGGACACGGTCGTGTCCTTACCCGTGTTTAGCTCTGGCGAAATGTCATCAACGGCTTGACTACCATTTCGTGCTCATACACGGGTACTGACACGCCCGTGCTGTACCGGTTTCCTGGTGACACATTCGTGGTTCTGGCCGTGTAGATACCCGTGTCCTGCTCGGAACACTTCTCGTCTTGCTTGCCTTGGAGCACACGGGTAGGGACACGCCCATGTCTCTACCCATGTCCTTCTCTGCTCAGCCATATCTGCCACTCAAATCCATGCCACTCAAAGCCATGGCACTCAATGCCACGGCACACGGGTAGGGACACACCCGTGTCTCTACCCATGTCCTCCTCGGGACAGTCAACTCAACGCCGTGCCACTCACAGCCACGACACTCAAAGCCATGACACTCAAATCCACGAAACACAGTTATGGACATGCCCGTGTCTCTACCTGTGTCCTCTTCGGTACAGTCCACTCAGCACCGTGCCAAAATCACTCAACACCACGGTCAATCAACGCTACGGAACACGGGTAGGGACACGCCCGTGTCCTTACCCGTGTCATACTCAACACAGGTACTCAACTTATTTCTTTTTACCCACGAGTGAGCGCCTGATCGCCTGCACCTCCTTAGCCTAAATCAACTCTCTTAAATTCAAAAGCGCGCACAAGGGGCCTAGAGCGAATCGGGCCATTACAACATTGGCTTGGTGTCATGATATGCCTTCAACATTTGAGAACAATGATTAAACACACTATAATTTATTTCACCTTCCACTCAACTTGGCTACTTAATAATACATTATTAAGCAAAACACCTCTAGCATTTTATTGAATCAAGGGATTATTTCATAACCCGCCATCTAAAAATTCTTGCATATAATATAAATAATATTTCTTTTATTCCCACCAAGTTTTATCTTCATGAGCATTCAATATAATTATTTACGTCACAACAGATTTATGTGATATGATTGACAAAAGCTCAATAATTACTCATCCAAAAACTCTAAAACTTGAAAGGAGTGATCACAACAATCCCAAAGAAGTAACTTACAAAATTTCTTGATCATTTCTTTAGTAAATTGAGAGAAATCTGTAAAACATCAAAATACTCATCGTGCGCAGCGTAGTTTATTAAAACTAGATTTCAGGGAGCTATAGTCCACCAAAATTAATGATCCACCACATTATGAAAAGGTATTTCCAAATACTACAACTTTTCTGTAAAGTGACAGGTCTAAATCTAAGTCTATCATGCCTAAAATTTGGTTTGAACACAGCTACGCAAACCTGGACAGAATCTGTCTTGCACTTATAAGTTAATTAATTTCAGGAAAGTAATTTTGAACTCACTTTTAGACAGCTACAGAGCTCCCCATAAAATGTACAACTACTCGTTGGAAATGTATTTCTGAGGGCTACAACTTTATGTTGAGTCCAAGACCTGAATCCGAATGTATCATGCCGAAAATCTTGCTTGAAGTCTGTCATGCGTACAAAATAGATTTCCTGCCTAATCATAAAGTAAAGTTTTTGCACGAATCTTAAAGACAATATGTATGACATCTATTCATTTTCTTCCTCTAGCCAAGTACAAGATGCGTTCAACTTCTCTCCTCCTTTTCTCTCTCATTAGACCATTATTCTTCATAAAATAAGGTCTGCCATCTTCGTAATGAAGAGGAGAAATGTTCAAAGATATTTTCGTGGCGATCGACTCCCTAGAACGGAAGTTCTAGTATGGTCTCTTCCTATAAAACACCATTAACTTACCAAAATCAAGCTCTCTTGAGCCCGATGTCTCTCCTAATTTATGATCTAAAGATCTGGCACCAAGGGAGAGGGTAGGAAGCTCACATGATTTTCGGCCATGGATCGGGTTCTTCTTCTCAGTGACTTGGCGACGTTTGGCTTCCGGTGACCTGCTGTGAGCTTCATTCTTCCAAGGATAAAGGTCGATTTCATATGCAATGACGCCCTCAGATGATGGAAATAAAATTATTGTCAACGGTCTTGAGGTGAGAGAAATAGGGCTGATAGCTTCCCATGCTTTTGGAATGACCACCCATGTCATGTGCCACCCCCTTATAGGACCGAACCTTATTATATTATAAAATATGATTTTGGAAAAGACAAGGGGCCATACCGCGCCGTTCTATAAGTCCCGAAAACTTCCCAGTTCCGGTTAAGCCCAACTTGCTTCCCAAGACGCAAATAACAAGACTACACGTATGAAATTTGCGCAAGTCCATTCATCGAGATCACTCGACTATTCGTCAAGTCCACTCTACCATTCTACCTGTCGAGTTCACTCAATAATTGTCGTGTTCACTCGATGATTCATCGAGTTTACTTGACCCTTCATCAAGTGACACTTGACGGATCATTGAGTTCACCTGACCATCCCATTCATCGAGTTCACTCAACGTTCGTCTAGTTCACTCAACGATTTATCGAGTTTACTCGACCCTTCGTCGAGTGACACTCGACGGTTCGTCGGGTCCACACGACCATTCCATCTATCAAGTTCACTTGACGATTCGTCGAGGTTACTTGACCGTCCGGACCAACCAGCCACCCCTACGACCTTGGGCTCTCTCCCTCCCAAACTTTCCTACCGGTCCTAAGCCACCCAAGGTGACATAAAACATGCACAAGGGGTCTAGCTCAAAATGAGATGTTACATATTCATATTTCGCCCGGGCGCTCATTTTTCTTCCTGAACGGGTAATTTTTTTTCCTAGGCACACATTTTTTGCCCGGGAGCGCATTTTTCGCTCGGGCGCGATTTTTTTGCCCTTTCCCGCATTTTTCGATCTATACGCGCATTTTTCCCCCGGGCGCACATTTTTCGCCCGGTCATGCATTTTTCACCCAGGCGCTCATTTCACCCGAACGTGCATTTTCCTTTCGGGCGTGCATTTTCCTATTGGGCACGCATTTTTCGTCTAGAGATTCAAGAAGAAAAAAGCTCTCCCGGGCAAAAATTGAGCCCCGGGGATATAAATGCGCGCCCGAGAGAAAAATGCCCTCCCAGGAAAAATGTGCACTCGAACAAAAAAATACGCCCCTAGGCGGAAAAATGCACTCCCGGGCTAAAAAAAGCACGCACAGGAGAAAAATGTGCAGTCGGGCGGAAAAATACGTAGCCAGGCGAAAAATGCGTGGTCGGCCGAAAAATGCTTGGTCGGACAAAAAATGCACGGTCGGTCGAAAAATGCTTGCACGACCGAAAAATTGACGCCCAAGCAAAAAATGTGTGCCCGACAAAAAAATATCAGCAACCAAGTTAGCTCCTAGTTTTTTATCTTCTAGTCCTGCTTATTAGTTGTTAATTAATTGTGCTTATGTAAAACCTCTCTCCCGAAATAACTTCTCGGTTCGACGAATGCTTTTTCGTCGAACGATGTTTGAATTTCGTCGAACGTATTTTGTTCGACTTTCGTCAAACAGTTTTAGTCAACCGGATTTTATTTGAATTTCGTCGAACAGTGTTTGATTTTCATCGACCTGTGTTCGACGAACAACTATTGATTTCTCACGGTTTTTCGTCGAACTGTTTTTCCAGTTGTAGTTTTATTTTGTACTGTGTTTTAAGAATCTAAGGGAGGTGATGTCTGAGCAGGTAAGTCAACTCCCATAAAAGTACATTATTGCAGTTTCTTTGAACAAGAAGAAGTGGAAGAAGAAGAAAAAAAAGATTCTTTGGGCATGTAGCTTGTCTAAGTGGTACTGTGCTTCTTCCCTAAATCTTTTGGTTGAATTAAAAGGTTTTCTTTATTTTTGGATATGGCTGCGAGCGCGCCTCCATTGGTGGTGATCTAGAGTTAGATTTATGATGGAGACGTTGCTGACACGGCCACCATTGATCCCCGTCTGAGAGAGTTCGTCGATTGGGATGATCGCTGTCGCAAGCTCGAGGATGGGATTTACGTCCGCCGCCATTATTTAAAAATATATAATTATAAATTAAATAATTATAATTATATATTTTTAGTAATTTTCTTATTTTAGCAATTTTATTTTAAGTATTTATTTCATGTTTTAATTTTCATTTCATGTGTAATGATGGGTGCTTATAACCATCATGTGTTGTTTTAATTATTTAATTTCATGTGCTGGGTTCATATAACCATCATATTCTCAATTTGAATTTTGAATTTTTAATGGAGGATGATTGAGTGGTGTAGGCTATATATAGCCATGGTTATGAAGGAATAATTATAGAATAAGAAAATTGAAACCTTAATTCAAAGATTGAATTTTCCCCCTCTTTCCCTCTTCCCCCTTAGGCAAATTTTGGCCTTCCTTCTCCTCTTCCTCCTCTCCCTCTTCAAAATTCGTCCAAGGCTTGTTTCCTCCTCTCCCAAGCCGCCAACCCTCCTTCTCCCTCTCAAAATTCGGCCACCACTCCACCTCCTCACTCCTCAAGGTTTCCATCACCTTTTCTCTCTCCACTTTCCATATATATATTGTCTTCAAGGTTTCTCCCTCTCCTAGGGTTATTGCAAAGGAAACGACTAGAATCTTCATCGTCCGGTGAGGATCCGCAGTTTCACATGTAGAAATGAAATCAACCACCATCGTGAGCGATTCCTCCACTCAATATTGTGGACGGACTTTCTTGGGATTGGGTAACGATTCCTACACCTCTTGTGTGACTTCTTCTATATAATTTTGTAAGGTTTTTTGGTGGAATTAGAAGACTAGTATTTTGTCCTGATTTATATTGAAATCGTGCTAATTGAAATCTGATCTTTAAGCGTTAATTATTCCGAATATTTTACGTAAACTTGGTTCGGGTAAATCTAGTGAACGCTAGTAGAAATCGGTTTCTTACCTTGATTTCTCCTTGAGTTCAAGAGATTTTGGCAACTCTCTTATTAATTAATTTTGGGGATTATTTTGAACTTCGTTTTAAATCACTTATTTTGTTAGGATATTCTTTTATTGGATGTGTGAATGTTTGCGAATAATTTAACTTGAATTGCTAATTGTCCGGATCGGGTGGGTCCTTTTTGCTTGAGCGCACATTGGCATATAGCCCTTGTTCAATCTAAAATAAGGTGTAGCGTCCCTTTGTGTTGATTAATTTGTTATTATTGAATTTGTGACATTAATTGCTTGGATATCCGATAGTGCTAAGTAGAGAAACCGCGCGCTAGAAATTTAATTAAAGTGTCGAACATAAGAACGCGTTGTTTAATCCGTCGAAACCTTGGGCCTGCATCAATTTGGTATCAGAGGGAGGTTCACGTCAATTTACTAATTGGCCCCCTCCCCCTTTTTCTTTTGTGCACCGACACGCACTTTGCACGTTTCATTGCACAACATAAATATCAATTTTTAAATTTTTTGGTCTGCAAATAGCGGCCTAAAATTTTCAGTTTTTCTCAAAATTCAAAAAACAAATTCTGGAATTTCTCAATCATTTTATTAGTAAGAAATCAAAAAATATTTTATTTTTTATAAAGCCATTAAATTTTATTAAATCATTATAAAATTTTAATTTTTGTCTGCCAATAGCGTCCAATATTTTTATTTTCTCAGCAAAAAAAAATATATTTAATAATCTTCATATTTTTTCCAGCAAGAAAATAAAAAAAATTACATTTGTTATCTTAAGTAATTAGAGGGAAAAATTGCATCTTTGGAAATTAAATAGGACCAGGTTAATTATTCATTGCATGTGCACCAGTTCCGGGTGAGATTTTCTCTCCGGTTCTCACAAACATGGCATATGATGTATATGCTGCCCGGTTAGACTATTCTTATGCTAAGGATATGGCAAGACACACCCCTAGAGCTCAACACCTTTATCCTACTAAAGACGGTTTAGGTTGCCCACAAATTTTTAGAGATTGACTTAAGGGATTAGAGCATTATTTTAATTGTCACTTATGGGATGACCACAAAAAGGTGAACTTTGCCCGAGAGCGATTAGTAGGTCAAGCTCAGTTGTTTTGGTTAAACAAAGAGCGTCGTGTTGGTAGCTATCGTTACGCTTGGCCGCACATGCGTAGCCTACTCTCAGATCAATTTGATCCCGCTTACCTTCGTCCTTCTAATACTAAGCCTATGACTCAGTATAGTTATGGCATTAGATCCATGCCTGCCCTTATGAATGATTATAATCAAAATGCCCAGACCAATCGACTGATTACAGATGATTTGGCTAACCTTATACAAGGTAATAAGCCGGTCTCTGATTATATGCGTCTTTTTAAGGATATGACGCTTAGAAGTGGTGTGAAGGAGTTGCTAGAGATAACCGTCTCTAGGTTTCATAGGGGGTTAAACCCCAACATTCAGGGTAAATTACTGCATTTTTATCACACCGATCTAGACACCACTTTTAATATGACATTGGAAATTGAGAAGCACTATATTCCTAGGAATACAACTCACTTGTGTTAGACCGAAAAGGCCGTCTTAGGACCACCACCCCCTGTTAGGGAAACCATTCCTGTTAGGTATTATGGTTTGGACTCAAAGGATGTTACTCCTAGAGCTTTGACTCATTTATCCTCGACGTCTAAGCCTCCTGATACAGTGACTGATACCCATGAGGATGCTGATGTAGATGTGGTATCTCTAGATCCTGTGGATGACCAACTAGGTGAGTGTATTCTGTCACGAACGATAGTGCCCGATGATTCCGATGAATCTGAAAGTGAGGGAATACCTAGTGATCTAGAAGATGATGTTTGGAATGATGGTAGTCCGATCTGTGAGAGTATCTCTTTGCCTATTACGTGCCCTACTAGCGTTTTGTCTGTTCACCCTAGTATTGAGTGCCCTCTCCAGGATACGATCCCCATCACGATAGAGGCTATGAATACAGTCACTGAGGTTTTATCTAACTTACTTGAGGATCTTGAGAGTGAGGATGTCCCCATTGTTATTGTGGATGATTAACAATGTGAGGGAAGTGTAATTTTGGACGATTCTGTTGTTGTACACCCGGATGAGAGTACTTTGATGTCGTCACGGTTGGGCAAAATTTATACTGATTTTTATTTTATCCCGGATTGTATTTTACCGACCCTTCCCCCTATCTATTTGCCCACATTAGTTGACTTTTTAGGACATGGAACCGGTAGACTTAGTCTGAGTTTTGTGTCACGCCCACCTTAGTAGTTCCTACTTTGGCAATGCCACAATGTACAGACATTACTATGTTGAGCGTGCTAGTATTTGGACTTTTCACCGCACCTTATAGATATGACTACACGTTACTTTTGACAGCTCATTTTTCTGCGTATCCGTCTACGGTTCCATCCCCTATAACGACTGACTCTGTTTCTTTGGCAATTATGCCTCTGGATGTGGTGTCCCCTAGATATTATTATATACCACACCCGATCGCACGCATTTATCCTCCGCAATTTGATGACCCTCATTTCCCAACGTTAGTGACTTTAGTTGGGTCCCATGAGTTATTTCGCTCGCACATCTTTTCATATTCGGGAGCGTCAAATTCAATTATTTATGATGAGCGTTTCACCTTAGAATATCTTCCTGCCAAGTGTGAAAATATAAAATTTGAAATTAATTCTATGGTTCTTGAGCCCGTAAAAATCATCCCTGATTATAAGGCTCCCGTGCCACCTGACTTAACCCCCTTATCCTCCGTGTTTGGGTCTATTCATGTAGCACATGGATTCTCTCCTCTTGTATCTTGGACGTTAGTATTTCTTCTTAAGTTATGTTGCACACACTTCCACGCCTTTTCGAGACTGTCCGATGCTAGAGCTAGTGATTTGGGTTTAGTCTGGTCAGTCCCCGAGCAGATGCCTTCTGGCTCCATTGATAAATTAATACGTAGGAACGCCAACCCATCCATGATTATGAAGAACGTCGGATTTTATGCTTTTATTTTAGATTTTTATATAGCACAGGGTGTTTCCCTTTATTTCAAGTTTCCGGACTTTTTACTGTACGTCTCTGTTCCACCTGAGTGTCATTCTCCGTCGTCTCTTCCTACCACTAAATATTCTCTTGGGATGGGGAGTGTTAGTACTATCGTGTCTATTTTCCATGTTGACTCCTTGGTTCTTGAATCAGATGGTAAGATTCTCGTTTTATTTTCTTTTGCTTGACACCCTTTCGAGTTTTCTCGAAAGTCTTGTTGTTTGTGTGCCAGACAGGTTCTTAGTACTGATGGATGTTCATGCTACTACGATATGGATTGAGGGGCCAGATTTGCGCCATGTTGCCGCTGCTTCTGACTATTCCCCCCACACGGGCCACTCATCGGTGATGAGTAATTTTGACTGGGGGAGGATTGATGGAGACGTTGTTGACACGATCGCCATTGATCCCCGTCTGAAAGAGTTCGTCGATTGGGATGATTGTTGCCGCAAGCTTGAGGATGGGATTGATGTCCGCCGCCATTATTTAAAAATATATAATTATAAATTAAATAATTATAATTATTTATTGTTGGGTATTGTATCCACAATGTACCTGATTTAAGGAAGCCCCTGAACAAGCTAAGGTAAATAGACAATGTGTTTGATGAAATCTTTTAAGTTGTGCTTGCAGTTATTCCACGCTAAGTACACACCAATGTCAGGGTGCAGTGGGCCAATATACACGGGTCTGCGCGACATAATCCCTCGTTGAGCAGATCAGTGTGTTGGCCTACGTGTACTCTCTCTATTGGGGTGTACTTAATTTCAAGTACAGGGCTATGATAAAGCAAGAGCAGACAAGGAGCAAGGTTGGGCCAAAGACCAGCTCACAGAAAGAAAGAGGAGAAATCACCTAAGTAAAAATCGACGAGAATCACCATGTGATTCTCGCCGAATCGGCGAGAATCACTTATGATTCTCGCCGAGTCGCCAAGAATCACTAGCTGATTCTCGCCGGTTGGAGCCGGCAGTCTCGACACCGCCAGAAATTTCTCTAAGGCAGAATCGTCGAGAATCACTAAGTGATTCTCGCCGATTCGTCGAGAATGACTTTGCATTCTCGACGATTTGGCGAGAATCAAGTGTGATTCCCGACGTTTCTCCCCGGCTTCTATATCAGCGCAGCCAGAATTCGGCTAAGTAGGATTCGGCGAGAATCGTTGGTGATTCTCGCCGATTCGTCGAGAATCACCTACGATTCTCGCCGAATTTGACTTGGGCAATTTTCCGATTCTTTCTGGACCGGTCCACGTTACCTGCGGTATTTTGAACCGGACTTAGGTCTTATCGCTGGTGGGACCCACAACGGTCATATACTTGACCTAATATATATATACCTCCGTATGTATGAACAAAAAAAAAACCAGATACGCGAATTCAAAAAGAATAGCTGCCGACGTGACCTAGTTCGCGATCTTGCTCCGCCGACCGTCTCCGCCCTCGAGCAATTTGTCGCCGCTTTTGATCTCAAGTTCTTCCAGATCTCCGGCGACAGAAGCTTAGGCTAGCATAGCGTCTCACGCGTCTAACCAAAGATCCCTTGTCTCTTGATTCGTTGATCGGGAAAAACCTTCCCCTTCCGAATCGATCGAGACGACCGATCCTAGTGTGACCGTTGGAAGACCTTGCTTCCTTTGCTACGAAGTTTGAATCTCGATTGCACAGCAGCAGCTCTCCGTCGCCGCCGCTTATTCCGTGAACCTAGCCGCCGCTCCAAGCCGCCGCTGGTTTCGGGAAGGTTCAATCCAAGTGAGATCTAGGGTTGTGGACTCTTCGTTGACTTTAAGAACACGTCGTCGAATGAAGAGGGACACCTTAGTATCCATATGTTGTTTGTATTTCTTACAAGCTATTTTCAATTCTTTGTAAAGGACCGATTGGTCTCTAGTTGTAAGGGTTGAGTGCAACCCGTGTTGTGGGAGTGGTGACTCCTACGTGTGGAAGGGTTCCTTCCGTCAGTGTAAGGATTGGATTTCAATCCTGTTGGTGAAGTGACCGAGTCGTCCCTGGTTGGGAGATAGGTCGAAGGGGGAAAGTGGACGTACCCAAATCGGGGAACCACTATAAATTGCTTGTGTCCTGTCTGTGCTATGTTGTTTTGTTTTCTTGTGCAGGTACAATTTTAATTCCGCAAATTCGCTGCAAGACACCTATTCCCCCCCCCCCCCCCCATAGGTGAAGCTAGTTGGCACTAGGTGGACTTTCAAGTGGTATCAGAGGCAGGTTGCTCATCAAAAAGGTTCACACCTTGAGTAGAATCCTGCCTCCAGTGTCAAGAAGAAGACCGATATCTTCCATGGACAGACTCAAGCACTCCGGCAAAATCCCAGTGTGCACCAGACTGAACTTTCCTATCTGGAAGGAAAGAATCAGATTCTACATGGAAGCAGTCAACCCCTGGCTCTTCATGATAGTGGAGGAGGGAACTTACATTCCCACTAAGGCCTCCACCATTTATCCTACCAAGAAAGTGCCCAAGAAACTTTCGGAAATGAACAAGGATGAAATGGTGCTGTTCGGACTCGACAAGAAAGCTCAGAACATCCTGGTAAGCGCAGTTGACAACTCTATGATGCAGAACTTCTGCAACTTCAGGACAGCCAAGGATCTCTGGAGCTGCCTGATTGTATTAATGGCGGGCACGGATGAAGTGAGGGATGATCGGAGATCCCTCCTCAACCAGAAATATGAGGCCTTCAGGCAAGGGCCCAAGGAGGAGATCGGAGTTACCTTCGAAAACTTCCTCAAGATCGTCAATGCACTCAAGGGATATGGAAGAGTGTTCACTGACGGTGAGCTCAATGATAAGTTCCTTAGGTCCCTTATTAAGGAATGAGACACGAAGATCTGCGCCATCCGAGAGTTTGGCAGACTTGCGGAAACTGACCCTCAGATTCTGTTCAGGAAGCTCATGTCCTATGAGCTTCAATTGAACACAAGGAAGGCCAAAGAGGAAGCAGAGAAAGCCGCAGCCAAAGAAAAGACCATGGCCCTAAAAGCCATTCATTCCAGAAAGGGCAAGGGTGCTGCTTCTTCCCGTGCGTGGAAGAAGGATGAAGAGGAAGACTCTGAGCCAAGCTCCTCCGGCTCAGAATTGTCTGAGGAAGACTTATCCCTTATCACACGGGAATTCAAGAAGTTCCTCAAGCCGAGGAATCAGAGAAAGAGAAACGGCTCCTCTTCAAGGGATCAGAAGAAGAACTATTCTTCTGACAGGTATGTTTCCAAACCGAACAAACACCGCTCATCTGACATTATTTGCTTTGGTTGCAACAAGCTAGGACACGTCGTGGCCGACTGCCATCAAGGTAAGAGGGAAACGGGAAAGGGAGAGGAGCACAGGTCCTCAAAAGACAAGAAGAAGGAGAGGAGTTACATCGCGGAGAAGCCAAAGACACTGAGTGAATCTGACACATCAGACACCAGCGATGACGAGGAAGCCTACTTTGGGCTAATGGGTCGCTGTGACTCGGAAGGAGATTGCCCCCCATTTACTGGGAAGGTAAAAGCTCACACCCCTCTCTCCGACTCTGACTCTGATCCTGAGTCTTAGGATGATGACCCTGAGGATAGCCCTTCGGCCCGTGAAGTTGAGCTCCTCGATAAGTATGAGCTTCTGCTCAATACTTTCGTGGAATGTCGAAAGAGACTGAAGGCTGAGAAAAAGGAAGTTAAATTCCTTAAAGGTGAGAGTGTATCCCTGAGGGAAGAGATCACCAGTTTGATCTCCCTCCGACAGGAGCACTTGGACCTGACTTCAAAGCATTCAGAGTCTCTTAAGCTCCTTGATCTTAAGCAGGAGGAAGTCGACAAGTTGGAAGAACTACTTGCGGAAGAAAGGAAGATCCTCAAGAGCTTCTCTATGCCAAAAACTGTTCTTCCATTAGTTGATACCTTCTCTGCTCAGGCCAAAGGAGCTGGCTTGGGGCATGTAGGGGTATCTGGTTCCTCATCCAGGAGAAACAGGAACCAGAGAAAGAATAAGGCCGGCAAGAAGACCTCTGCTGCTGAAAAGGGAAAGGCCCCACTCAGTCGTGTTGAGTTCAGAAAGCCTAGCTTTCCTTGCAACCAACATGACTTTGAGTCAACCTTTGGTCATCATTTCTGGCCCTCAGTTACAAAGCCGAAGAGCCGATATGATGGTTGGACTTTTCCCCGCAACTTCGGTGAGAGTGTCTTCAAGGCACCTTATGAGGAAATCCACTTGGGAAATTATGGTCAAATCTCTAGCTGCCATAATAGAAAGCAGGCACCAAAAGCCAAGCCTGTTATACTGAAGGAACAGAAGGTGAAGAAATCATGTGACTGCAATCACCATGATGCCTCCACCCCCAGATCCAAGGCCCCAGTTATGCCCACCATTCCCAGGGTGAAGCAGGAGCCTAGGAAGAGGTACAACAGATTTGACTGTTGGTGTTGTGGCAAAGTTGGTCACTTTGCCTTGGATTGTTGGTTTAATCCAAGGTATAACGAGACTCCTTATGTTAGCAATGCGAGGCCGACCACTCGTAGGGCTAACCAATCGAGGGGGAGTATGCTAACAAGGAATCTAGGACCCAAGTTCGATTGGGTTCCTAAGGCAAATTAATTCTGTTTTGCAGGAATGTCCAAAGGCCAACAAAACTCTCATTTGGTATTTGGACAGTGGATGCTCCCGTCATATGACTGGGACAAGAAGCCTACTGCGGGAGTACTCTCCAGTCGAGAATGGACCCAAAGTCATCTTTGGGGGATCTGATCGGGGAGTCACCAAAGGTTACGGTATGATTTCCAGCGGTATACTCTCTATCTCTGACGTAGCTTATGTTGAAGAGTTAAATCATAACCTGATCATCGTAAGCCAGTTATGTGATAAAGGGTATGACGTTAAGTTCTGCAAGAATAAATGCCTGATAATATCATGTGCCTCTTCGGAGACAGTATTAACCGGTATTAGGAGCAGAAATATTTTCTGTTTAGATTTTCTCAGTCTAGATTCTTCCACCCCCGTATGCCTAGTAACAAAAGGCAGTGCATCTCTTTGTGAACAATGACACAAGAGATTGGCACATATTAATTACAAGACAATTAATATGCTGTTTTCCAAAGATTTAGTAAGGGATGCTCCCATTATTAGGTGCATCAAAGATAGTCCCTGTCCTGCATGCCAGATGGGCAAACAGACTCGGGCTACCTTTAAGGGCATCCCAGACAAAGACTCCTCCAGATGTCTTTATCTTCTGCATATGGACCTGTTTGGTCCAATGCAAGTTCACAGCTTGGGAGGGAAATCTTATACGCTAGTGATTGTAGATGATCACTCTCGGTTTACTTGGGTGTTCTTTTTAAAACGCAAGTCTGATACGTTTGACGTCTTCACCAGCTTTGTCAAGCATATTCAGAATGAACTTAACTGCTCGGTGGTCAAAATCAGAAGTGACCATGGAATAGAGTTCGAGTCTGGAGCTATGACAGAGTTCTGTGAAGAACTTGGTATCTCACATGAGCTTTCCTCCCCGCGCACTCCTCAACAAAATGGAGTTGCGGAGAGGAGAAATAGGACACTCATAGAAGCCTGCACGACAATGCTGAATGACGCTTCACTCCCAGAATACTTCTGGGCCGAGGCTGTCAATACGGCTTGTCATGTTCAAAACCGGGCATTGATCAACAAAAGTCATTGTAAGACGCCCTACGAACTACTGAAAGGCAGGAAACCAACCATGTCCTATTTGACGATCTTTGGTTGCAGATGTTATGTACTGAATAATGGGAAGTACCCGCGTACTAAGTTTGGTGAAAAATGCTTCGAAGGCATATTCATGGGCTATAGTAGCCATAGCCGGGCTTATAGAGTTTTCAACAAGAAAACCCTAGTGGTAGATGAATCAATAAATGTTGTATTTGATGAAGGAAGTTTGCTTAATTGCAAGACTTCTAGTTGTCTTCCTGAAGATGCAGGTACTAGACTCGAAAAGTTACAACTGGATGAGTCCGAGAAAGATGCAACTCCAAAATACGTCAAGGTCTCCACATCAATGCCGATCGGAGAAGTTGAAGATCAAAATGGAGCAAATCTTTTAGAAGAAGGAGATGCCCAAGAAGTAGTCGAAGCTCCTGACGCCAGACTTCTAGAGCTCAGACACGTGAGGGATCATCCTAGAGATCAGATCATCAGAGATCCTCGTGACGGGGTCAGAACTCGAAGAGGTACCATTAATGAGATTTTGCATCTTAGCTTCCTGTCACAGGTCGAGCCAAAGAAGTTCGACGAGGCGAACAAAGATGCTGCATGGATTTTGGCCATGCAAGATGAATTGCATCAATTCGAACGATGCAACGTTTGGACGCTGGTTCCCAGACCACAAAAGCAGAATGTGATTGGCACCAAGTGGATCTTCAGAAACAAACTAGATGAACATGGTGTCATCATAAAGAACAAGGCCAGGCTTGTGGCTCAAGGTCACCGACAGGAGGAGGGGATTGACTTCGTCCAGACCTTTGCACCAGTGGCAAGGCTCGAGGCCATCAGATTGTTCCTGGCGTATGCTTCGCACAAAGGATTCACTGTCTATCAAATGGACGTGAAATCAGCCTTCTTGAACGGAGACCTGAAAGAGGAAGTATACGTCGCTCAACCCCCAGGTTTTGTCAATCCTACTTATCCTAATCATGTATATTTTCTTAATAAAGCTCTATATGGTTTAAAGCAAGCTCCACGAGCTTGGTATAAGACCTTGTCTAGTTTTCTTCTTAAGAACAAGTTCTCTAGAGGAAAAATAGATAAGACATTGTTTCTTAGGGAAGTCAAAGGCAAGATCTTGCTGGTGCAAATCTATGTCGATGACATTATATTCGGCTTAACGGACAACAATCTTTGCAAAAAGTTCTCTAAACTTATGCAAGGAAAGTTTGAAATGAGCAGTATGGGAGAGCTAAAGTATTTCTTGGGACTTCAAGTGAAACAGTCTGAGGAAGGAATTTTCATTTCTCAGACAAAGTTCACCAATGAACTCCTCAAGAAATTCAGAATGGAGAATGCAACCTCTATGAGGACTCCAATGGGATCCACCATGTCTCTGGATAAGGATGAGAAAGGGAAACCATTTGATGAAACCAAATATAGAAGCATCATTGGATCCCTGCTCTATCTTACTGCAAGTAGACCGGATATCATGTTCTCCACATGTGTTTGTGCCAGATATCAGGTGAACACTAAGGAATCTCATTTTGTCGCTGCAAAGCGAATTCTTAGATACCTTAAAGGTACCCCTAATCTTGGCTTGTGGTACCCGAGAAACAATGAGGTCGAGCTAATAGGTTTTTCAGATGCTGATTTTGCAGGGAGTAGGGATGATAGGAAAAGCACTTCAGGGACGTGTCAATTCCTCGGAAGAAGACTCATCTCATGGAATAGCAAGAAGCAGAATTGTGTATCAACCTCCACAGTAGAGTCTGAGTACATCTCGGCTGGCAGCTGTTGCGCACAACTCCTATGGATCATAAATCAGTTAACAGACTATGAACTCCATTTCAAGGAAGTACCAATGTACTGCGACTCCTCCAGTGCAATTGCTATTGCCAACAATCCGGT
Organism: Platanthera zijinensis; assembly: GCA_039513925.1. Lineage (NCBI taxonomy): Eukaryota > Viridiplantae > Streptophyta > Magnoliopsida > Asparagales > Orchidaceae > Platanthera > Platanthera zijinensis. The sequence continues at coordinate 166,799,555 of CM077085.1, forward strand.
ATCGCACAGCAGAACGAAGCATATTCAAGTGCGCTACCACTTCATTCGGGCGCACGTGGAGAACAAGGACATCTCTCTCTGCTATGTCCCCACGGACAAGCAGATTGCAGATATTTTCACAAAGCCCTTAGACGAGGCCAAGTTCAATCTCTTCAAAACTGAATTGGGGATGCTCAACTATGAGGAATGAAGACTACAGAAGCTCCTGGCTCGTGCATCTAGTGGGAGCATCTACCAGGAACTCAAGTGTAAGCATAGGTGCAAGAACTGAGGGGGAGCATGGAGTCAAATGCACCAGACCCAAATTTGCAGAAGCCGAAAAGGGGGAGATTACCCTCTCGGCTAAGGCTAAGGTGGCTCCAAGTTTGCTCTCAAGAAATTGGTAATGAGATCTCTCTCAACTCAATTTTAAGTTTATGATTTTCATTCCTATATGCTCTATTCACCTTAGCTTGTAGGGTTTAGGCTTCTTCAAACAGGGGGAGATTGTTGGGTATTGTATCCACAATGTACCTGATTTGAAGAAGCCCCTGAACAAGCTAATGTAAATAGACAATGTGTTTGATGAAATCTTTTAATTTGTGCTTGAAGTTATTCCACGCTAAGTACACACCAATGTCAGGGTGCAGTGGGTCAATATACACGGGTCTGCGCGACGTAATCCCTCGTTGAGCAGATCAGTGTGTTGGCCTACGTGTATTCTCTCTATTAGGGTGTACTTAATTTCAAGTACAGGGCTATGATAAAGCAAGAGCAGACAAGGAGCAAGGTTGGGCCAAAGACCAGCTCACGGAAAGAAAGAGGAGAAATCGCCTAAGTAAAAATCGACGAGAATCACCATGTGATTCTCGCCGAATCGGCGAGAATCACTTATGATTCTCGCTGAGTCGCCAAGAATCACTAGCTGATTCTCGCCGGTTGGAGCCGGCAGTCTCGACACCGCCAGAGATTTCTCTAAGGCAGAATCGTCGAGAATCACTAAGTGATTCTCGCCGATTCGTCGAGAATGACTTTGCATTCTCGACGATTCGGCGAGAATCAAGTGTGATTCCCGACGTTTCTCCCCGTCTTCTATATCAGCGCAGTCAGAATTCGGCTAAGTAGGATTCGACGAGAATCGTTGGTGATTCTCGCCGATTCGTCGAGAATCACCTATGATTCTAGCCGAATTTGACTTGGGCAATTTTCCGATTCTTTCTGGACCGGTCCACGTTACCTGCGGTATTTCGAACCGGACTTAGGTCTTATCGCTGGTGGGACCCACAACGGTCATATACTTGACCTAATATATATACCTTCGTATGTATGAACAAAAAAAAAACCAGATACGCGAACTCAAAAAGAACAGCCGCCGACGTGACCTAGTTCGCGATCTTGCTCCGCCGACCGTCTCCGCCCTCGAGCAGTTCGTCGCCGCTGTTGATCTCAAGTTCTTCCAGATCTCCGGCGACATAAGCTTAGGCTAGCATAGCGTCTCACGCATCTAACCAGAGATCCCTTGTCTCTTGATTCGTTGATCGGGAAAAACCTTCCCCTTCCGAATCGATCGAGACGACCGATCCTAGTGTGGCCGTTGGAAGACCTTGCTTCCTTTGCTATGAAGTTTGAATCTCGATTGCACGGCAGCAGCTCTCCATCGCCGCCACTTATTCCGTGAACCTAGCCGCCGCTCCAAGCTGCCGCCGGTTTCGGGAAGGTTCAATCCAAGTGAGATCTAGGATTGTGGACTCTTCGTTGACTTCAAGAACACGTCGTCGAACGAAGAGGGACACCTTAGTCTCCATACATTGTTTGTATTTCTTACAAGCTATTTTCAATTCTTTGTAAAGGACCGATTGGTCTCTAGTTGTAAGGGTTGAGTGCAACCCGTGTTGTGAGAGTGGTGACTCCTACGTGTGGAAGGGTTCCTTCCGTCAGTGCAAGGATTGGATTTCAATCCTGTTGGTGAAGTGATCGAGTCGTCCCTGGTTGGGAGATAGGTCGAATGGGGAAAGTGGACGTACCCAAATCGGGGAACCACTATAAATTGCTTGTGTCCTGTCTGTGCTGTGTTGTTTTGTTTTCTTGTGCAGGTACAATTTTAATTCCGCAAATTCGCTGCAAGACACCTATTCCCCCCCATAGGTGAAGCTAGTTGGCACTAGGTGGACTTTCATTTATTTTTAATAATTTTATTATTTTAGCAATTTTATTTTAAGTATTTATTTCATGTTTTAATTTTCATTTCATGTGTAATGATGGGTGCTTATAACCATCATGTGTTGTTTTAATTATTTAATTTCATGTGCTATGATGGGTGCATATAACCATCATATTCTCAATTTGAATTTTGAATTTTGAATTTTTGAATTTTGAATGGAGGATGATTGAGTGGTGTAGGCTATATATAGCCATGGTTATGAAGGAATAATTAGAGAATAAGAAAATTGAAACCTTAATTCAAAGATTGAATTTTCCCCCTCTTTCCCTCTTCCCCCTTAGGCAAATTTTGGCCATCCTTCTCCTCTTCCTCCTCTCCCTCTTCAAAATTCGTCTAAGGCTTGTTTCCTCCTCTCCCAAGCCACCAACCATCTTCTCCCTCTCAAAATTCGGCCACCACTCCACCTCCTCCCTCCTCAAGGTTTCTATCGCCTTTACACTCCCCACTTTCCATATATATATATTGTCTTCATGATTTCTCCCTCTCCAAGGGTTATTGCAAAGGAAACGACTGGGGTCTTCATCGTCCGGTGCGGATCCGTTGTTTCACATGGAGAATTGAAATCAACCACCGTTGTGAGCGATTCTTCCACTCAATATTGTGGACGGACTTTCTTGGGATTGGGTAACGATTCCTACACCTCTTGTGTGACTTCTTCTATATTATTTTGTAAGGTTTTTTGGTGGAATTAGAAGACTAGTATTTTGTTCTGATTTATATTGAAATTTTTCTAATTTAAATCTGATCTTTAAGCATTAATTATTCCGAATATTTTTCGTAAAACTTTGTTCGGGTAAATCTAGTGAACGCTAGTGGAAATCGGTTTCTTACCTTGATTTCTCCTTGAGTTCAAGAGATTTTGGTAACTCTCTTATTAACTAATTTTTGTGATTATTTTGGACTTCGTTTTAAATCACTTATTTTTTCCGGATATTCTTTTATTGGATGTGTGAATGTTTGCACATAATTAAACTTGAATTGCTAATTGTCCGGATCGGGTGGGTCCTTTTTGCTTGAGCGCACATTGGCATATAGCCCTTGTTCAATCTAAAATAAGGGGTAACATCCCTTTGTGTCGATTAATTTGTTATTGTTGAATTTGTGACATTAATTGCTTGGATATCCGATAGTGCTAAGAAGAGAAACCGCGCGCTAGAAATTTAATTAAAGTGTCGAACATAACAACGCGTTGTTTAATCCGTCGAAACCTTGGGCTTGCATCAATCTATCGTTTTATCATCCTCTTGATCTCTCGATTTCTTGTTTTTTTGTTCAAGTTTGGGATTTTTGGTTTCTTGGAATGCTCATCTTGTCTTGTTGGTGTGATTTGAGTTAACAAAAGTGGTATGAGAGGCGGTTTGTTTGTTCGTCCCTATTCCTTTGTGTAGTCTATCTGTAAAGATTCTCAATCATGGATATGGTACTTGGTGTTGCACCGTTGACTATCAAACTGAAGAGAGAAAATTTCGCAAGATGGAGATGGGAAGTTGAGAACACACAGAGGATGCACAAAGTGTGGGATATTGTTCAACATCCACCGGAAGTGGTGTCAGAAGATGGAAGAGCACAGTGGGCTAATGCCAGGAATACGACATACAAAGAAAGTCTCATAAAAGACTACACCGCCACATCTGTCATATCAAAGAACCTTGGAGGATGGAGATGTGGAGAAGCTTATTGGAGAAGTCAATAACCATGCTTTGTGGGAGATACTTCAGAACTCGTACCAAGGAGGAGGTAGAGTTAAAGAGATGAAGTTGCAGGTGTTGCGAGGCAAGTTTGAGTCACTTCACATGAAGGACCAAGAGTCCATTGAGGAGTATTTTCATATAGTTTTGAAGGTGAGCAACAAGATGAAGTTTAATTGTGAGGAGGTAGATGAGATCAGGACAGTGCAGAAAGTCCTGAGGTCACTCCCACAGAGATTTGATCATGTTGTTGCTGTTGTAGAGGAATCCAAGGATATGTCCAAGCTTTCAGTGGAAGAGCTTAGGAGTTCATTACAAGTTCATGAGCAGATCATGAATAGAATAAAGGGGACTAGTGCAACTACTACTACTGCTGAGGTGTTGAATTACACCAAGAGCACACCTGATAAGGGTCACCACACTCCTAGAGGGAGAGGCACATTCAGAGGTAGAAGCAGAGGTGGAAGAGGTGATATTGGAGGATGAGGACCTGCACCTCTTGTAGAACAGCCAGCTAATAAAGGTGGAGGACAGTGGCAAGCCCGAGGGCATGGAAGGACCGGAAGAGGCCGAAATTGAAGAGGTTCTGGGATTAAAAACAAAGTTCAGTGTTATACATGTCATAAGTTTGGGCATATTTCAACACAGTGCCGGAATAATTCAAAGAAGTTTACTTCTATACCCGCACCACTCCAGTTGACACAAAAACCACAAAGTAATGATGAGGGGAACATGGTAATGGTTGAGCATGTTGAGCAAAATTGCATGTTGGGTGCTGATGCTGGGGAAATTGATGCTGAGAGCATGAGAAACTTGTGGTACTTGGACATCGAGGCTTCCAACCACATGATAGAAATAAAGGAGTTGTTTATCAAGCTTTATGAGGATGTGAGCACTTAGGTAAACATTGGAAATGGTTATACCATCAAGGTTAAAGGAAAGGGAATAATTCCTATCAATGTAAAGCACAGTGGTGTGGACATGATAGAGAATGTCTAATTTGTACCTGGGATCACTTCAAACATCCTTAGTTTGGGACAGCTCATGGAGAGAGGTTAAGAGATAACCCTGAAGGGGACAGTGATGTCACTTATTGGAGCTGACAGGATGGATGTGGAATGGTTAGAGATGAAGAAGAATAGGATGTTCATGCTGAACCTCTACAAAGAGAGGATATCATGTTTAAGGGCTATAGTGAAGGATGAAGCATGGCTCTGGCACATGAGGTATGGACATCTTGATTCTGATGTTCTGAAAAGGCTGATAAGGGAAGCTAAGGTCCATGGTGTTCCTAGCAGGCTGGAGGAGCCAACCCACATGTGTGAGGCATGTGTACTAGGCAAGATTGCCAAACTTCCATTCCCAAAGGATAGTCAGTGGAGAGAAAAGAGAATCTTACAATTGGTTTATTCAGACATCTGTGGGGCCGATCACACTTGTTTTTGCAGGAGGCAACAGGTACTTCCTAACCTTCATTGATGATTTTAGCTGGAAGTGTTGGGTGTATCCCATCAGGCAAAAGAGTGAGGCATTTGAGTCTTTCAAACGGTTCAAAAGGTTGGTTGAGATGGAGACAGGCATGAGGATTCAGGGTTTGAGACAGGCAGGGTAGGTGAGTACTTGAGCCAGTAGTTTGTTAAGTTTTCTTATTATGCAGGGATCAAGAGGCAACTTACTTCACCCTACATGCCACAGCAGAATGGAGTGGTTGAGAGGTAGAACCACACATTGATAGAGATGTGTTGGTGCATGCTTAGAGGCAAGCATATGCTAAAATATTTTTGGGGAGATGCTTTGGAGACAGCTTGTTATGTGTCAAACAGGTGCTCCACAAAGTCCCTAACAAGGGGAATACCGCAGGAAGCATGGACTGGCTTCAAGACAAATGTGAGTCACTTTAAGGTTTGGGGGAGCATTGTTTATGCTCTAAATACTGGGACAAATCTGAGCAAATTGGAAGAAAAAGCGAAGAAGTTGATCTTTGTTGGGTATGATCAAAGGAGCAAGGGATGCAAGTTGAATGACCCGATGAAGAAGAAAATTATGGTGAGTCGAAATATGAAATTCGATGAGGCAGTTGAATGTGAGTGGTCAAAAGGCAAGGAGAAGGTTGAAGAGGAAGCTGAGGCCCCTCAAGTTATGGAGACAGAAGCTAGTGCTAGTGGTACAGTTCCACACTTTACTGAGGAAAAAGGAGAACCCAGAAGGCAGAAAATTAGGTCACTTGGAGAGATCTATGAGGTAGCCCCTATAAATAATGAGTTCAGCTTGTTTTGTTTACTTGATGATACCGAGCCTTTGACCTATAAAGAAGCAGTAAAGACTGTTTGCTGGAGGAAATCCATGGATGAGGAGATGCAGTTTATCAAGAAGAACAACACTTGGGAGTTAGCTGAACTGCCCAAAGGAGAGAATCCCTTAGGTGTGAAGTGGGTCTTTAAGGTGAAGAAGGATGCAGCTGGAGAGGTGCTTAAGTACAAGGCTAGACTTGTGGTCAAGGGCTACAAGAAGAAGAGGGAATAGACTACGATGAGTTCTTCTCACCGGTTTCCCGAATAGAGACCATTCGTATGTTTATTGCCATTGCAGTATAGAGGAAGGGGCGTCTTCATCAGATGGATGTCAAGTTCTCTTTCTTTAAAGGAGATTTGGAAGAAGAAGTGTACATTGAGCATCCTTCTAGTTATCCAGAAGCAAAGGGAAAGAAGCAAGTGCTGAGATTGAGGAAGGCACTATATGGGTTCAAACAGGCGCCAAGAGCGTGGAATAAGAGGATTGATACATTCTTACATGAGTAAGGGTATGTGAAGTGCCCTTATGAACATACAATCTATGTGAAGGAAAGTGAGAAGGGGACACTTTACCTATGTCTGTATGTGGATTATTTGATCATCTTGGGGAGGAGTGATTATATCGTGAGGAGCTTCAAGGAGATGATGAAGCAGGAGTTTGAGATGACAAGTTGTGGTGAACTTAGATACTTTCTGGGGATTCAGACAATGTAGTGTGATGAGGGAATCTTCATTTCTCAGGAGTCATCTGCTAGAGAAATTTTGAAAAAGTTTGGTATAATGGGGTGTAACCCAGTGGGGACACCAATGGAGCCAAGCACACCGCTGTCTAGGCACGACGAGGGAGAAGCGGTTGACCCTACATATTTCAAGACCCTAGTGGGGAGTTTGAGGTACTTGACTTGTACCCGACCTGATATTTTATATGCAGTGGGTATTGTGAGCAGATTCATGGAAAACCCTGTGGAGACACACCTGGTGGGGGCTAAGAGGATACTGAGATATATAAGAGACACTTTGAGTTTTGGCCTCTTTTATAAGTGCAGTGAAGACCCCAAGTTTATAAGATACAGTGACAGTGACTAGAGAATTGATGTTGATGAGAGGAAGAGCACTACAGGATTTCTCTTCCATTTGGGAAAAACACCCATAACTTGGTTTAGCAAGAAGCAGAAGATAGTGACACTTAGTTCATGCAAGGCAGAGTATATTGATGTCGGTGCATGTGTGTTCCATGGAGTATGGTTGAAGAGGTTGATGATATCTCAAAGATTGGATGGTGATGAAGCTACCAACATTTTTGTGGACCATCGAGCTGTGATTGAACTGACAAAGAATCTTGTGCATCATGAGAGGACCAAATATATTGACACCAGATTCCACTTCATTAGAGAGCAAGTATAAGCTAATGAAGTTCACCTAGAGCATGTTAGGACTAATGACCAGCTGGAGGACATTTTCACAAAGCCCTTGAAGGTGGAGCTATTCAAGAGGATGCGTTACAAGCTGGGAATGCTGAAGAAGGAGGAGTTGAACTTGAGGGGGAGTAATGTCAGCAACAAAGTTAGCTCCTTGTTTTTATCTTCTAGTCCTGCTTATTAGTTGTTAAATAATTGTTCTTATGTAAAACCTCTCTCCCGAAATAACTTCTCGGTTCGACAAATGTTTTTTCGTCGAACGATGTTCGACTTTCATCGACCAATGTTCGACGAACGACGATTGATTTCTCACGATTTTTCTTCGAACTGTTTTTCCGGTTGTAGTTTTATTTTGTTAATATATTTTAAGTATCTAGGGGAGGTGATGTCTTAGCAGGTAAGTCAACTCCCATAAAAGTACATTGTTGTAGTTTCTTTGAACAAGAAGAATAAGAAGAAGAAGAAAAATAAAAAGTTTCTTTGGGCCTGTAGCATGTTTGAGTGGTACTGTGCTTCTTCCCTAAATCTTTTAGGTTAATTAAAAGGTTTTCTTTATTTTTGGATAAGGTTGCGAGCGTGCCTCCATTGGTGGTGATGTAGAGTTGGATCTATCTTTTTATCATCTCCTTGATCTCTCGATTTTTTGTTATTCAGTTCAAGTTTGAGATTTCTGGTTTCTTGGCATGCTCTGCTTGTCATTTTGTTGTGATTCGAGTTAACAAAAAATGCGTTCCCGAATGAAAAAAAATGCGTCAAGGCGGGAAAAAGCGAGTCCGAAAAAAATCACACCCGGGCAAAAAAATCGCTCCAAGGTGGAAAAAAGCACGTCTTGGCAAAAAATTCATGTCCGGGCAGAAAAATACGCGCCTGGACAGAAAAAAGCACGCACTGGAGGAAAATTTGCCCCTGGTAAAAAATGCTCCCCCGGGCGAAAAATGCGCGCCCGGTTGAAAAATGTGCGCCCGGCTTAAAATGCGCGCCCCGCCGAAAAATGTGCGCCACTGAAAAATGCGTGTCCAGCCGAAAATTGCGCTCCCGGGATGAAAAAATGTGCGCCCCTTTGGAAAATTTGTTATTTGGTGAAAATGCGCTCTTGGGCGAACAACAAAGTTTGCTTCGAGGTCTTTATGAGAGAGTCAGGGGCGTGCTGATAGGGGTGTGAATCATGAATGAAGAACTCGCGAGGTCGGAATCGAGGGAGGTGTATTTCCTCTATAATCAATTCCCATATGAATTGAAATGAATTCAAATTTTGAGTTAATTTTATGGCCGTCGAACGCTGTAATTGGAATTGTCAATTGAATTCGAATTTCAACGCTCCAATTCCAACGCAACGAACGGATCCTTATTGATTTTAATTCCCAACACCAAACTACTGGAATTTTTTTTGGTACGCATGATATACCATACTCATGTGCAAAAGTAAATTGGGCTCAAAGTTGTGGGCCCCGCCTTTCCTTTTTTTGAACGAGAATTCTAAATCCCTCTCTTTCATTTTAGTTTCTGTCGTATTTCCTCACATTCTTCCGTCGCATTTCAACCTCTCTTCTGTTTCAGTCGCCCTTTTTGCCATGTTTTTAGAGTTTGTAGCTCCACGAGAACTAAGGAACTAGAGTAACTATGGAAGAAGGCAAGGAATTGTTCGATAGTACTAGGGCTTTCTCTAGATTTAGGTCCACCCACTGATTTTCTCTAACATGTAGTGCATCGGAGACCAAATCTCTAGAGAAAGCATCAACCTTGAAGGTATAATATACAAATAAACTAGTTCCAGTTTTTTTATTAACGTTCCGATTGTTTTCCAGTGGTTTTTGGGTTATTGCAATTAGGGTTGAGTTTCTTTTCTCATTCCTGTCCTAATGGTGTTGTTTTCGATTCATTTGTAACATTTCAGTTATTTTCTGAGTGTCCGTAGTTGTCTTTTCTATTTTCTAGTTGTATTATACGTATTTCTAGTTGTAACATATTATATTCTAGTTGTAACATTCTATATTGCATTTGTAATACTCTATATTATGTTGTATAATTTCGTTTTGTAGTTGTAATTCTTAAATTTTTGTTATAATTTTTAGTAATCCAGTTACACTTCCGCCGATTATTACTACTATCTGATTACAGATGTCAGGTTCTAATTACTTATACAGTAGATGCAAATAAAATCTTTCAAACATAATGAAAAACCATTGCTTGATGTTCTATCAGATGACGCAAAGGATTCTCTCCGAGATATTGGTGTCCTATTCATGTTGAAAATGCATGATATTCAACAAAATATTCCATTATTATATTTTTTTCTAAGGTCTTACTCTCCAAAGAGAAATGTTTTTCTTTTAGGTGAATATTATGTTAAGCTGATTGTAGATCAAGTTGCGCTTATTCTGGGCCTTCCAAACCGCAAAAGGGAATTCCAATTTGGAAGGACTCCTCTTTCCAATTGCATGCATAAGAACTTTGTGCATGACCTAGCTGACCTCAACCTTAGAGTAAAGGAGAATGATGCTCTGATTACATATGTCTTAGCCATTTTGTTTTTCCTACTTAAAGGACTCAAAATTCCTATGTGCATTATGGATTTTTAATGGCTTGAGGTTTTTGGAGTGTTCAATTGGCCAAAGGCCATTCATAAATTCCTTCATTCTCATTTTCAACTATGAGGCAGGTTGCTGCTACGGAAGGGGTGACAAATCTGGGTTACCTTGAGGGTTGCTATGTCATCTTAGTTTTAAGAAAGAACACATAGTATTTATCTTTTTGAAATAAAATGTCATTTTAATTGATCCATTATGTATCTTATTATAGGTATGGTTTTTTAAACAGACATCTATAGCAATGGATGCTTCAGAAATGGAAATAGTCCACTTACACAGATGGTCCCCGAAGCTCACCTTAAGCGCAAACAAATATTTAAAACTCAATGCCAAGTTTTTAAAGTTCGATACTGTAAGTATTACATTATTATTTGATGAATTAATCAATACATAAACATTTAACATGAGGTATTTTTTGACATAAAGGTTAGGAGGGCTTTTGTTTATTTATTAGTTTAGGAGCAAGACTTGCTAAGAGTAGATGATGGGGAGGAATCATCGGACTTCGAGGGTGATTTATGAAGTGAGAAGAAGAAGAGGAGGGTGAAGCAGGACAAGAGGGAAGAAGGGGAGAAAAGGGAGGAGAAAATTGTGAAGGAGGATAAGAAGAGGGTTAGAGAGGAGAAGAGGGAGAAGAAGTAGAGAAGTAAGGAGAAGAGGGAGAAGAGGGAGAAGAGGGAGAAGAAGGAGAGAAGTAAGGAGAAGAGTGAGAAGGAGAAGAAGAGGGAGAAGGAGGAGAAGAGGGAGAAGGAGGAGAAGGAGAAGGAGGTGAAGGAAAAGAGAAGAAGAAGGAGGGGAAGGAGAGTAAGGAGAAGAAGTGGGTGGGGAGATTTAAAGGCTATGTTGATGAAGCGGTCGACCAGTTAAAAAAATATATTCAATGGAAGTTTGATGCTTCGGCAACCCTCTTAGGTGAAAATCGACCAAGTGCAAGTCATTCCTACCATGTGCCAACTCTGCTACCGTCGCCACCAAGATCATGACCAAAAAAAAGTTAGGCAGGAGGAGGAGGAGAAGAAGGAGGAGATGATGGTCTAACTTGCCTTAAAAACTAATTTTGAAATTGTTCCCACCAAAGGGAGAAAGTTAACACCAGTAAGGGTAGTGAAGAAGAAAACAAACAAGATAAATCCCTCTCCAAGATACCCTGGGAGGGATGCTCTTTTACCCCTCGATAAAGTGATAAATGATTTAATCTTAGGCCGATACCCTAGTGGGTATGTACTTGTGTTTTATTTAGTGTTTTTTGTATTGTTAGGATTTAAAACGTGCTTTTTTGCTGAGACGCGGTTGTTATCGAAAGAGGAAATATTTATATTTTTTGATTGAGTCTTATCGATATCTTAAAGTCTGGGTGGGTATGCGGCTCACAAATAGATGCTTATGCCTATGTTCTAAACAACCTTAAAGAATCAGGGGGAAATTAAATGATTAAATTCTTGTTTGTATCTTCCAATCACGCGGTAATGAATTTTCTTCATAAGCATACTTAGTCAATGTGCTTCTAATGTATTGATCAACTCTTCTTATTTGTGTTTATGTGTAGTATTTTAAAAGATGTGGCAAGCCAACCATACGACTTGTAGAGAACATTAACCATCAGTCATTCTCAGCTGTCGATGTTATTGTAATGTCATGTCATATTGCCAGCCACTAGGTCCTCCTAGTGGGCAATTTGAAAGGCAGGCAATGAGATTCTTATGATTCATTGCCCAATCCCATGAATAGGTCATCACTTCAGGAGCATGTAAGTTATTATATAGTTCAATTTAATTATAACCTCAATATGATTTAATACCTGATTACCTTGCTTAATTATTTGCAAATGTTGTAGTATGGAGATCGGGCGGTCTGGCACTGGCGGATTAGAGACCACGCGGTCTAGCGATTTCTCTAGTGTTTTGGTAGACCGACTATTGCTGTTTGGTGTTTGGGAGATCTGACGGTTTGTCTCAGGCGACTTGGAGATCAGGCGGTCTAGCGGTCTCCTATGGTGGCTTGTTCTCTCCTTCTGGTGGTTGTCGGGCAGTTAGCCTATTCATCTAACTACGCGGCCTGTTCGGCTTATTTTTGTTAAACCGTTTATACCTGTAATTATTTAGTCCCACATTGCTTACATGTAATCTCTCCCATCTCCTCCATTCTATAAACGAGAGGTCATACCTTTGTAATAATGATCTTTTTGGATAATAAAAATTTTTATTATTCAAATTTTTCAGTTTCTACTTATTTGTTCGCACATAGTATTAGAGGACTCGATCTTTTTCGCCTGATTTGGTAACTTCTTCTGTCAGCGTGGTTTTCCCTTCTTCTTATAGTCTGTTCGCACGACCTTTCTTCTCTTCTCCTCTTTGTCGCTGCCCTTTGTGTGCGCGGACTCTCTTCTCGCTCCATCTTTCTTTCTATCTGCGACCTATTTTTGCGGTTTCTCTGCCTCTTTTGTCCCCGCGATCTCCTTTGATTCACGCGACCCATTTCTGTTCGTGCAGTCTCTGCCCTGTTCGCATGACCTGCTTGCCTTTCTCGCAAACTCCTTCCAGTTTGCGCGGTTTTCTTTTTCTCCTGTTTGCGCGGCCTTCTCTCTAGCCGTGCGACTTATTTCCCTCTGCTTTGTTTTGCTTCTTGGTCAAGGACTTCCTTGTCGCTGGTGTGTTGACACTGTGACCACTGCAGAATCTTCTTTTGACCGCTGCGGCCTTCCTAGCCGCACAACCTGCTTAATGTTCGCGCGGCTTTTTTTCTCTTCTCGTGCAACTTCTTGTCTCTTCTCCTCCATGGCTCTTTCAAGTACCTCAACCACCACGGCTACTCCTGTGGCCAATCCGCCTCCTCCTCCTACTCCTTCTGGGAATTTTGGCACCATCTAAAACTCATCGGTCCCAACTACCCGGATTGGCGTGTCTCCTTCACCTTTCTTCTTCGCTCACAATGCAAATGCCACCATCTCACTGATGACCCTCTTCCTCTTACTTCAACTGAGTTTGACGATTGGGATGCTAGCGACGTGCTTGTGCGCACATGGCTAGCTAACAACCTTTCAGATGAATGTCTTCCCATCATCCGTCGTGATGAGACAGTTACGGCAGATTGGCTTCATCTCGCTGGTCTGTACTAAAATGGGGCTCAGACGTCCCGCATCTATACTTTATATGCGGACCTCTTTGCCCGACCTTCAATTTCTTTTGCTGCTTATTAACAGGTTTAGGCTCCCGAGGCAGAGATTCTTCATAATCGCCCCTTCTCTGCGGATTTTGTCGAGCAGTACAAGAACTTCCAGGAACTTCTGGTAGTGTGCTATCTTCTGCGACTTCCTGAGTCCTATGACATGATTCGCAATCAAATTCTGGGCGAGGCGGACTCTCCTACCTTAGATTCCACTGCTGCACGCATTACCGTGGTTACCTCTCTATTTTAGCGTCCTCTTCTATCCTCTCCTTCTCCTTATCCAATGGACAACTATGCTTACCAGACTCAATGAAGTGGCTCTGGTAGCCGCAACCACCAATCTTGTGGGTGTGGCCCATCCTGCTTCCTCTACTCTCACTATGGCTGTACCGGGCATACTGTGGATTGTTGCGATGAAACATCCGCATCTTCGTCCCTCTGGTTACTCTTCCACCTCCTCATCAAAGCCGTCCGCCTCGGTGGACACGTCATAAGGTAGTGCCCACGTAGTTACTCAAGGTAAATGGCTGATAGACTATGGTGTGACTAATCACATGACGGGCAATCCTCAGTGCTTTTCTCTCCTAGAATTACATGATCTATTGCCCCCGATTCTTGTTGCAGACGGCCAACCCTCCCCGGTCCATGGAATGGGAGTGGTTCATGTCACTCCGTCTCTTTTCTTGGCAAACACTCTCTATTGCCCAAGTTTCCATGCAATTTATTACCAGTTACCTCTTTATGCAAGAAACTCCAATGCTCCGTCACATTCACTCCAACTTCTTGTTCTTTGTAGGATCCGAGCTCCCAACAGACAATTGCTACTGGGACTGAGAGCGGCAGCCTCTACTTCCTTGACAACAATTCCGCTCTGTCTGCCTTCTCCTCCTTCTCTACAAATCTTATACAGTGGCATCTCCTCCTTGGTCATCCACCTCCATGGCTTCTTCATCAGCTTCAACCCCACCTCCCTCCGCACAGTTCTCCTCTCAAATGCGACGCCTATCAGCTTGGCAAGCATCACCATTCCTCCTTCCCGCCGAAGCAAGGTCGCGGCTCTACCCGTCCATTTGATCTCATTCACTCCGATGTCTGGGGTCCTTCTCCTACCCTCACCGTTGGAAAGGGTAGTTCTTATTTTGTTACCTTTATTGATGACTTTTCTAGATGTACTTGAGTGTATCTCTTACGAGATCTCTCTGAACTATTCAATGTATGGACATCTTTTTATCATTTAATTCAAAATAAATTTTGTGTTTCAATTAAAATCTTTCACTCTGATAATGCTAAGGAGTATATTAGTGAAGCTTTTTCATCTTTCTGTATGTAACATCGGATTATCCATAAAACTAGTTGTGTCTATACCTCACAATAAAATGGTGTGGTGGATCGCAAAAACCATCATCTCCTTGATGACTCTTGCACTTTGATGACGCAGATGCAGGTCCCTCTCTCCTATTTGGGCTACGCCGTTCTCATTTCCTACTATCTCATTAATAGCATTCCCTCCACAGTTCTCCACGGTCAAATCCCATTCTCCATTCTCTATCCAGGCAAGGAACCTTTTCCTCTCCCTCTATATATCTTTGGGTGCACAGCTTTTGTGCACGCTCCCTCCGCCACCAGTGACAAACTCTCCTCTTGCTCCACCAAATGTGCCTTTATGGGGTACTATGCCACCAAGAAAGGCTATTGCTGTTGTGACCACATTCTCCACAAACAGTTCGTCTCCACCGACGTTACCTTCTTCGAGAATGCTCCTTATTTCTCGGACGACTCCTCTCCTCTTCTTGAGGCTTCTGATTCTCCTATTGTTCCCTCCAACCCATCAACCCCTACCGAGGTTCTTCACCTCCACCGTCTCCATCATCTCCTTCTCTCTCTTCACCTAAGTTATGTTCCTCTTCTCCACCGCCGTCGCTCTCTACTCCTGGGCTAACTCTCTCCTCCACGGATGCTCAGGATACTGAGGAACTCGTTGACCTGGATCTTCCCATTGCTCTTAGAAAAGGGGTTCGGGCATGTACCTAGCACTCGCTTGCTGCTGTTGTTTCCTATGATCATTTTACCCCTACTCGTAGGGCTTTTGCACTGGCTATATGTGCCACTGCCACCCCCCGTTCCTACTAAGATTCCCTTACTATTCCTCATTGGAAGGCTGTCATGCATGAGGAAATTGCAACTCTCACTGAACGGGGAATATGGACCATTGCTCCTCCTCCATTCGACACAGATGGTGTTGGCTGTCGCTGGGTCTTTGTGGTGAAGTTCAGTCCGGACGACAGTGTGGATCGTTATAAGGGCCGCCTTGTTGCCAAAGGCTTTACCCAGACTTATGGTGTTGACTATTTTGACACCTTCTCTCCAGTTGCTCGTCTCAGCACTATAAGGTTCCTCCTCTCTATGGTTGTCAATAGGGATTAGCCCCTTTCCCAACTGGATGTCAAGAATGCTTTTTTATATGGGGATCTTCAGGAGGATGTCTATATGGAGCAACCTCCAAGGTATGCTTCTCAGGGGGAGACACATGTATGCCGGTTAAAGAAGGCTATCTATGGCCTAAAGCAAAGCCCTCAGGCTTGGTTTGATAAGTTTAGCGGGATTGTGGTGGTCGTGGGCTTTATGAGAAGTTTTGCCGATCACTCTTTATTTGTTCGCATAACCTCCCTGGGTTTGGTAGTTCTTGCGGTATATGTGGATTATATTCATCTCACTGGAGATGACCAGGCTGGGATAACCATGACAAAGAAACATCTTCGTCAACACCTGGTCACATAGGATATGGGCTCTCCAAAATAATTTTTGGGGATAGAAATCTCTTTGAAGTCCAATTCCTTAGTCCTTTCCAAACGCAAGTATGCTCTTGATTTTCTAAAAGAGGCAGGGTTGACTAGGGCTAAACTTGCCTGATGCCCCATGATGACTGGAGAAGATAAAACTTGGAAGGATGAGTCTCCTCCTCTTTCAGATGTTACGAGGTACAGACGTATGGTTGGTAAACTCATATATCTCACGGTGACGAGACCCGACATCTCCTATGATGTAGGCAAGTTTAGCCAATTCATGCAAGCTCCAAGGGAGTACCATCTATAGTCTGCTATCAAGATATTGGAGTATGTTAAATAAGCGCCTAGGAAAGGACTACTCTTTAAGAAGAATGGTCATTTGAGGGTTTAAGCGTACTCAGATTCGAGTTATGCTGATGACAAAGGAGACCGCAAGTCAACATCGGGCTTTTGCACCTTTATGGGGAGAAACCTTGTGAGCTGAACGAGCAAGAAATAGTCTGTAGTCTCCAGGTCTAGTGCAGAAGCAGAATATCAAAGTGTGGAATCGACCACATATGAGTTGAAGTGGTTACAGGCTCTCATGCTTGACTTAGGAGAGGTCTACAACCATCCTCTACCTATGTTTTGTGATAATAAGGCCGCTATATACATCTCCAAAAATCTGGCTTTCCATGAGAGAATAAAGCACATTGAAGTCGACTACCACTTTATTCGGGAAGAGATTTTGAAGGGACAAATTTGTACTCCATTCGTCACATCCGATAAAGAGTTGGCTGATATTTTCACCAAGTCGGTGCCCGCCTCCTTTCTTCACATTTGCGACAAGCTGGGCATGATCGATATATATGATCCATCTTGAGGGGGAGTGTTGTACTATGGATACCAGCCGGTCTGGCGGTCTGGTACTAGAGGATTAGAGACCGTGCGGTCTGGCGGATTCTCTCCAACGGTTTGGTAGCCGTACTGTTGTTGTTTGGTGTCCGGGCAATCTGACGGTTTGTCTCAAGCGACTTGGAGACCGGGCAGTCTGGCGGTCTCATATGGCGGCTTGTTCTCTCCTTCTGGTGGTTACCGGGCGGTTAGCCTATTCGTCTAATCGCGCGGCCTATTCGGCTTGTTTTTGTTAAATCGATTATACTTGTAATTATTTAGTCCCACATTGCTTACAATCTCTCTCATCTCCTCCATTCTATAAAAAGGAGGTCATACCTTTGTAATAATGATCTTTTTGGATAATAAAAATTTCTGTTATTCAAATTTTTCTGTTTCTACTTGTTTGTTCACACAATAGATAAGATTTATTCAGGAGGACAAATCTGAGGTGCTTCCAAGTGACATAACTAATTGGCTATTAAACATAGTCAAGGCCTCCTAACTAAGGAAACTAGTGACTGTTTTTGCATCTTTTGATGAAATATAGAGAGGCCAGTTTGTTGAAGGGGAGGTGGACTGGAAGAGTCACAAGAACTGATCAATGGACATGTCGTGGATTAGGCTAGAAATAGTTGATGCTTTAATCCAAAGATTCCAAATCTCTCTGCTAAGGGAAAATGTGTTTCTAATTTAAGAATGTGCCAGGAATTTTGAATGTTAGGCTTTTAGTAGTGTTGCTCTTGGAATTTAACTGATCTTGTGGAGTAGATAGAGTGTTGTGCTATTGCTTTCAGTGGTTTTGTCTGATCTATTAGATTCCTTCCTGCAATTCCATTAGTTCTCTTAAAATATATTGTATAAAAACCAATTTAGCTACTTGTCTGAACACTGAATTTGAGGTCTAAAAAATGAATTTAATGCAATTATGCTCTGGTTTCAGGTCACTGAAGTTGATTTTCCTGTATGGATGAGTTTTGGGTGGGGTCTAAAAATTTGGGGACATAACATAGTTTTGTAGGGTGATTGGATGACCAAATGACTGGAAGAATGTGTGTTGATGGATGTCTGCTCTGCAAACTGGTTCCTTGTTATTTTTCCTGTACGAATACCCTTGGAATGTGTGTTGCTTGTTATCCATGATATATGCATGTTTTGATTGAGCTAATCTAGTGATTTTTCTTGATGCTATGAGGGATTTTGTGGAATGTTAATGTCTGGAGATCAAAGGTGAATCCATGTGTTTTATATGTTTTTATACTAATTCATTTATATGGTGAACAAGGAAAGAAAGGCCGCAAATAAAAATTGTTTGAAGTGTTATCTTTGTTAAATTATTAGTTTGATAATGCAATTTATGATATAAGTATTGCATACAAGCAGTTTATTAGATATATAATGCAGTTCTATAATGCAGTCCCATACCTTATTAATTTTATATAGTTTATGATATAAGTATTGCATACAAACATCACTTCCCAACTTTTCTTGAAAATGCCTTAGGTGTGGATCCAATTGAGGTTCATATTCATGTTTGACGGTTCTTACCACATGAGATTCCAAAATTTGAAGAAAATGTCAATGCATGGTTGATTGAATGGTTTAGTGTCAAAGACCAATTTCTTACTGAATTTGCTAGTCTAGGATGCTTTCCCAATAAATGGACGAAATTTCAAATCTTTTTGTTAGAGTATTTTGCTTAATTTCATAGTTATTATTTTAACCATATTGATTTGGTGAATTGGAAAAACATTTGCTAAATATGCTGAATATGTCGAAGATTGTTGTTGTCACAAAATGGAATCTATTACACAACAATATAGATGAATGATTAATCAAAAATGTGCTATGTGTACAACCCAGTGCTGTCGAGTGGGACCACCTGGAAGGCGAGCGACTTAGGGAAGACAACTCGCACCCTCCAGGCAGGCGAGCGAGCTAGGGTAGCCGGCCCGCACCCTCCAGGCAAGCAAGCGAGCTAGGGAAGCTAGCCCGTACTTGCCAGGTAGGCGAGCGAACAAGGACCGTGAGCCCTCTTCCGCTAGGAAGGGAGGGCGAGTAGCGCGAGCCAACTCGCGCTCACCTAATGATAGCACCGAGTCGCGTTCTCCAGCCCGCGTCCGCCCAGGCTAGTGGCGTGGTAATCTTGATTTCCCCTAAGAGTGGGGTGCATGTATCACATGGTTAACCTAATTAGGTATGCATATAACCATTTAGAACAACGGAGTTACGTTGCTGGTAGACAACTTTTGGCTGCATATAGCCGTTCCAAACAACGAAGTTATGCTATTGGTAGACCAACTTCGAAAAACTATAAATAGACCCAAGGGAGTACCTTAGAAGGCATGCTTACTTGTGCCCTGGTCTTCTTGCGCTTTCTGAGATATCCTTAGCTCATCACTTGGCTAAGGAGGGGAAGCGCATTAAGATCTTCCGGGTGTGTAGTGGGACCTCCGTGCTGGAGTCTTGGGTCTATTCCTTGTGCTAAGTCTTAGGTCGTTTAGCTTGTGAGAGAGAAGTAAGTGTGCGATCACCCCTTCCCCAAGGGTCGAACTCCACAGAGACCGATTTTTCGATTTCAACATTTTTGTGCGGTGAGCGTGGATCGTGGTCAGCATCGAAAATCTTCAGCGAGCTTGATGATTGGAGGAGAAGGATAAGGTTTAGGCAGGGCCAACTCGCCACCCCTTCCCCCTCTCGCCACAATTGGGATGTTCGAGGAGTTCAGGCAGGATGTGCTTAGCCTCATCAAGTGTGCACTCGGTACGCGCGCCGAGTGCTCGACGTCGGCCATCTCGGTCGCAGCTTCCCTAGCCCTAGGCGAGGACACCCCGGCTAGACAAGCTGGGAAGGAAGTTGCGGAGGAGGGGAGTGGGCGAGATCTCCTCGGACGAGTACTAATCCCCAGTTCGGCGAGCGGGGGCCGGATCGGCGAGGTGGAGGAGAGAGATCACCTGGCTCACCCGACCAGGGGAGGAAGCCCCTTTAGTGAGTTGGCCTCATCCGCCCCTGTTTTAGAGGGGTTTTGAGAGCCGGAGATTTCTTATTACACCGGGAAGGATTACCCGGTTCAGCACATCCAGTGGTATCGATCTGACAAATGTCAGATGTGTTCAAGTGCAGACTCCTAACAATCACCCTCAAGGAGAAGGCAAGATATTAGTTCCACCAACTACTGGCCAATTCCATCTACTATTTCGAGGACCTATGCCAGGGGTTTATGCTGAGGTTAAACACTTCCAATAAGAGGAAGAAAGAGTCTTAGTTCCTAATCCTAATCAAATAGGGGGAGAACGAGACCCTAGGGAGCTATTTAGATCGGTTCCAGGAGGAGGTCCTCCAGGCCCAAGAGATGCTAGGGCATACCCTCATGGTGGCCTTTACCCTGGGGCTGCAACAGGGTTCCTTTCGGATGGATTTGAAGAGGGTGCCTCCCCTCTCTTTTGAGGAGCTGATTGAGAGGGCGGGGAGGGAGGTCGACGGGGAGTCATCGAACCTGGAGTTTGCCAGGAAGTTGGCCAGGTGGGTGATGAGTCCT
This sequence comes from Platanthera zijinensis, assembly GCA_039513925.1. Lineage (NCBI taxonomy): Eukaryota > Viridiplantae > Streptophyta > Magnoliopsida > Asparagales > Orchidaceae > Platanthera > Platanthera zijinensis. Next base: position 166,820,102 of record CM077085.1, read on the forward strand.
ATTTATATAGGATTTTTAGGACTCATCTCGGCTTATTTTATCGCTTGTGCACTACTATTTCATTAGGAAAAGTCATATATTTGATTAGGCTTCACTTAGACATTGTTGCACTGTTTTGGCCCATTTTGGTTTGCAAATTACATCGGGATGTTGAGGGTAAGTATTGGGGAACTTCCCATGCCGATTTGGTTGTTTTATGATGTTTATTAGTTCTGGGAGCTTGTGCTCCAGTTTTGGTTTTTGCTGTGCAGGTGGTGCATTTTCCCCAAGGCAGGAATTCTAATTTATGGAAAGTGCACGGTCGTGCATTTCCTTAGCGCACGCTTTATGCCTGATCATGCATTTGTCTCAACAGGAAAATAGTCGAGCAGAACTCGACGAATATCGTCGAGTTGAGATCGACGATATTCACACACGGTTAACACACGGTTTCTTCTAAACCGTGTGCGAAGGAAACACATAATTTTCCTGTAGCTGTTAGTTTTTAGTGTTCTGTGGTTAATCGCGCGATTTGTTCACCCACGGGAAGAAGTGCCCGTGCGCAAGTAAAATGCACGGTTCCACCTGCTTGCTGGGAGTCTCAGCGCTCTGTGGTTACCAGTGCGATTTCCTTCACACATGGGCGGTAGCATCCGTGCGCGAATAAAATCCACGGGTCAACGCATCTTCATCCGCAGGCTTTATCTTGAAAATTAATATCGCACGGTTAACGCACGGTCGTGCGGCAAACCGTGCGTGACCATTTTTCGGACCTTTTTGTATTTAAGTTCAGGAGTTGACTGAAGAAGGAGGTCCACCATTTTCGCCTGTTTGAGCAGGAAAATCACCCTCTAGCCATTTTTTCCTCTCTCTCCTCCTTGGAGAGCTCGTTCAGCCACCATTCCTCCTCCGAACATTAGCGCAAGAGAAGATCTTCTAGCGTTTCCTTCATCTCCTTCTCAAGCAGAGCATTTAGTGATCCTTCTCGATGCCATTGGAGAGTTTTCCGGCGACCATCAACCTTCACAGTTCGTGAAGAAGATGGGGAAAAATCCTTTGAAGTAGGTGACAACACTTCAAGCTTCCTTGAACGTCAACCACCGACCGAGCCCGGACGAATACCGACAACCTTCGACTCCAGCTGAGAATCGTGGCTAGCCTTGACGTGTTGGGTTTTAAATCTCCTCTTTTCTCTCATTTGGATGAGTTTCTTTGCTTTGGATTTTTGTCAAGCTTACTAGGAACTTAACAATGTTCATGATGGTTTATTATTGTAAATGTTGTTTTAGTTCTTAGTTTGGTTTTGCTTCCTTTGCTTGCTTTGGTTTGCGACTTTGCGATATGCCGCACTAACGTGTATTAGGTGCTGGCTTGGCAAAGAGGTTCTTTCGACCCTCAACAGTTACGACAGCACACCCTAATACTCATCGGAGTATTCCACTCTTGCGAAGCGTTGAAGGCGACCTGCGCAATCGATTTTAGTAGTTGTAGAACAAAAACTCGTCCTCCAAACCTTTATCGCATTTTCAATCACTTTCCAACGAGAAAGAACACAGTCCCTACCTGCACTCCTCGAGAGATTTTATACTCGGAAGATAACTCCCCCAGTTTATTACTTGACTACAATCGATGCACTTGCCGAGATTCCATCAATGGGCCACGAAGGAGGAGAAGGTGTCAGGAGGTGGAAGAGGTCATGAAGTGAGGAGAGCTGAATCCAAGCAGAGGGAACAACAGCAATAGCTGAGGTGGGGCACCATGAGCCGAATAATCGGCTTGGCTGGAGGCAGCAGGAGTGGAAAGACCATGGACAGCGGAAAGGTTTCCATGGAGGAGACAACCGCAAGGGGGGCCAGGGACAGTTTAACACACCATGTTGGAGGCAGGGCCAAAGGCCGCCTTTCCCAGATCAACATTTGGCCTTGGCGATAGCCTTAGGGAGGAGGAGGAGAGCCCAGCAGAGGAGGAGACAAGGATTCAGGGTGGAGTGGACTTATTGTGATTTCCATCAGGAGGAGGGCCATTCTACGACCACGTGCCCAGAGTTCCTTGAGTTGAGAGGAACCAGGGAGCAACAGCAGTATAAAAACCACCGGGAGGTGCGGATTGAAGAAGTCATGTCTAGGGGAGAGGAGGACCGGTGCGGGGATATGGCCAATGTCGGCAAAAAAGGAGGGATTGGAGTGATCCACGGGAGTGTGGGAGTCGAGGCTGCTCAAAGGCGAGTCTTCATACTACGTATTGCTGGAGTGTTACCTCCACATCTCTATCCCCACCCCCATAGGAGAAGATTACCTTCTCCTGGTAGGACATGCTGGATCTTGAGGATCCTTTTTGCGGCGCGTTGGTAATCTAGACCGCGGTCAAGAATTTTACTTTCTCCCGGATCCTCATATATTACAGGAGTTCGGTCAACGTCATCTTCAAAAAGGCATTCGATGCGATGAAGGTGGAGGTCCGGAGGGTGCTGGACTTATATGGAACTCTCTTTGGTTCTCATGAGAGAGGAAGGAGGTTGAAGGAGGAATAGGACTCCATGTTACTTGGGGGGCATTCCATTAACTACAGGTTCGTCATCGTGGACGTGCCCATCAGTTATAATGCTATCTTTGGATGGCCCCTCATCACTGCCTTCTGCTGCGTGCTTTCATCTTTCCATCAGTGCTTGAAGTTCAATGCTGAGGGCATCCATCGTGGTCGCGTCACTCCAGGGAGATGGCGCTCCAGATGGCAAGGAATTGCTCCAACTCGCAAGCCCAGTCCGCCTAGGTTGCGTCACTCCAAGGAGATGGCGCTCCGGATGGCCAGGAATTGCTCCAGCTCGCAAGCCCAGTCCGCCTATCTCGCGTGGACTTCTTGTTCTTTTCTTTTTGATTCCCATCACCGCTGCCCGGTTCTCTTGTACCCCGGGCAGCCGGTGAAAGAACTAAGTTGTCAACCTAAATCACCTAGAGGGGGGTGAATAGGTGAAATGCGTGCCAAATGCGGAATAAAAAAAATAACACAGCACAAATAAGTAATCAAGCAATCACACAGACGACGAGAGATTTATAGTGGTTCCCCAATCTTGGGTACGTCCACTTTCCTCACCGATCTAGCAAATCACTAGACTCGGCTACTCCACTATCTCGGATTGCAAACCAATCCTACACCTCGGAACTATGTTCCTACAAAAACTCGATCCCAAACGGATCTACACTCGGAAGATAAAACTTCCTACCACTCGGAGATAGATCTCCTACAATGAAATTTGTTTGAAAAGAAAAACTCAAACAACAATTAGCACAGATCTGGTTCTTTGACATAATCATCTTCTTGAGAGCTTTTTGGTTTGAACAGAAACTGTTGAAGAAGAATTGAGAGAGATCCACGATTCCGAGATCTGGAATCACCACGATCAAGAAAATAAATCAGAGACGATGAAGCACGGAGAGATCGGATGATTCTTCTTGAGTCTGGATCGCTTGAGAATTAGAGATCGATAGTTGCGGCAGAGAGAAGACGATCCAGAGCTTCTTCCGAAAACTTTAATGACGGCGGATGGAAAGATTAGGGTTTTCAGAATTTTCTCTTTCTTAAAAAATAATCTCTGTAAATGCGTGTATTTAGTCAAGTCTGAAAAGACCTATTTATAGGCGGTCTCCAACGGTCATAAGCATAATTAAGGATGACACGTGGACCAATCAGAAAGGACTCTTAGAAAATACACAAAGAAACTTGACTTAGAGAAATTCAGGAAATTCGAACAGACACACTCGAGAGACAGAGACATACTCGAGTAAGAGGTTACATACTCGAGTAGATATGAGGGATATACTCGAGTATCAAGATAGAAACTACTCGAGTGCTGCAGGGATCAATACTCGAGTGACTTAGAGAACCTACTCGAGTATGAGCAAATATACTCGAGTATAAACACTTGGAAAAATTTCTCAGTTAAAACTGGAAGAGCTACTCGAGTATAAGAGTTTGGTATACTCGAGTATGGGGAAGATAGACTACTCGTGTATCTTAGGAAAACTACTCGAGTGATTACTAACCTACTCGAGTATGAAAATCAATCTACTTGAATACAGAGTTACTTACTCGAATATTTCAGAGAACCAATCGAGTATGTGGACTTAAAAACTTTCTAGGATAAGAAGTCCAGATCAACTCGAGTTCAAACAGAGCGCTTACTCGAGTAACTAACCATCTACTCGAGTATAAGGTATCACTTACTCGAGTGAAAGAAAATCTACTCGAGTATAAGCTTTCATACTTGAGTATATAGAGAATCCACTCGAGTAAGTAGCCCAACCTACTCGAGTACAGACTCACTTACTCGAGTATACTAAAGAAGTACTCGAGTATGTAGACTTAGAAAATTTCTTCTGAGATAGACTTCAATACTCCATAGGTCCAAGTGCATGTTGATGAAGTGTGTCCCAATAGAGAGGCTATACATGAGCCAACACCTTGGATCACACAATGAGGAATTACATTGTATGGTCCTGTGTTTGGTAGCCCATTATTGACTGACATTTGTCTACACTTGGAAATACGAACCTGCACACATACAACTCAAACATAATATCAAATACACCTTAATTCATTTTAGTTCAAGGTCTGACTTCCTACAAATCTGAGGTATTGTGGAGACAAATCCCAACAGCCGGTTATCTTAGCCCTGCCCGTTTGGGCAGGCCCCCAAGCATATAAATAGGGGGAAGTGGTGCACCCGAGGCACGCTGACTCGAATCCAAGAGCCTACTTGTTAAAGGCTGTAGACTCGAATCTCGAGCTTTGCGGACTCCGGCTTGCTTCTCGCACAATTTCCTTTCCACCTTTTGTAACCCGCCACTTGTAATCAAAATCAAGCCCGTCGCAAGAGTGGCATTCAGGCCACGACGGGCGAAGTCTGGTGTCGCCGTAGCTCACGACTTCTCTGCTCTTTTCTCTTACCCGCTTAGTAGACTACTATTTACAGTTTGCTTTTTCTTCTTTCCCCAGTGCTCGAACGGTTAGCTGGTGGTGCCCGAGTCCGTCGCTTTTCGAGCATCAATAGTTAACACGCGACCTTCAGATACAAGAAGTTTTTGAAGTTTGCGGACAGAGATGTCAGATCGCCGAGCTTGCTGGTCCGACCGCTCTAGCTCGCCCGATGACTCGTTGTGGGAGGCGCTGTAACAATCTCACTGGGAAGCCGAGCTATCTCGCAGAGAGACTGATCAGCGGCTCGATACCCTTGGCCAAGCCCTACTCGCGCTGACTCAGCGGCTTGCTCCCCAGGTCACGGAGAACGTTGCTGAAGCCCCAGCTCGCCCACCTCCTCAGCGGTCACCTGCAGCAACTCCTCAGTCTCGCCACCAAGCTCAGCCCGCAACTCCCCTACGGCCTCAGAACGTTCAGTTCGCTCCCTTGATGGATTTCTTCAGGGAAGCGGCCAGGGAAGCCCCAGCCTGCCGGCTTGACTTTGCAGATTGGCAGTCCGTAGCGCCCGCGGACCCCCGGGCGTCAGTCCGCTCATCCGTCGAACTTGACACCCCCTCTCCTTTCGTTGATAGAATCTGATGGGAGTCCACACCCAAAAATTTCAGAGAACCGCGTCTCCCCTTTTACTCGGGGGAAACTGATCCAGTTTCCCATTTGCAGGCGTTCGAGGGGGCAGTCACTTTGAGATGCCTTTCCGACGCCCTAAAGTGCAAACTTCTAGTCACCACCCTCGAGGTGAAAGCGAGGGAGTGGTTTTATGAGCTGCCTCTAGGCACAATTTCTTCCTTTGCCGAGTTCCGCAGCGAACTCCTCCTGAGATTTGCCACTTCGAAGAAAAGTAAAGATGGGCCGGCAACCCTCTTCGATATCAATCAGAGAGATAACGAATCAGTGGCACGATTCGTTGATCATTTTTAGAAAGAGATCCAGGGGGTGAGGAATGTGAACCCCGATTACTATAAGGTTGCCTTGATTCACGGCCTCCGGGAAGGTCCGTTGAAGTTCGAAGTGACAACCAAGGCGCCGTCTACCTACCAAGAGTTGATAGCGATAACCAATCACTTTATTGAGGGAGAAAATGCCAATCCCACCTACATCTCATCCCTGACAGCTAAGGCTGGAGGAAGGGATGCCGCCAACACCTCCTCCAGCAGTCACCATCATAGCAAGCCCCCTCGACCTGATTCCAAACCCCCTTCTCAGAGGGGGCGAAACTTCCACCACAAGAAACCTTTCATTGGCCATCAACAGTTTCGTGAGCAGAGACTGCCGTTGGCCGTCGCTCCCCCCGTTCCCCTTCAACCCCTCCCTATCTACCAGAATGCTCTACCAGTCTCACAGCCACGCGAGAGCAGCTCCTCAGCAGAGTTCTCGGATCTGGGACTCGACTTCGAAGAAGTCATCCAGATCATTCAGAAGAAAGCAGATGAGAAGAGGCAAGGGTTCCAAAGAGACTAGAAGCCCAGAAATAACTCCCAATTCTGCAAATTCCACAGGGAGAAGGGCCACTTGACTGAAGATTGCAAAGCTCTTCGGCAACTAGTTGATAGACTGATCGCTGAAGGAAAGATCAAAGATTTTGATAAGAGGGGGAACTCTTCGAAGCCTCCCATCGCTAAGGGCAAGGAGGTGGCAGGAATTCAGATGGAGTGTGTGGAAGTGGAGGACGTCGGCCGGCTAGGGCCCATCAACATTCGGCCTGAATGCTTCGACGCAGACGATGAGGGTCCCCTCGGGCGGCTCTTTTTCATTCATGGAGGGGCAGGAGCCGAAGCCACAAAGAAATCTTCACTAGCGAGGGTTTCTCGGGCAGAGGTTGCCTCCTCCTCCTCTTCTGCCCCTTCCGGGGTCTATATTGTTTTTGGTCAGGAAGACCTGCCTCAGACGACCAATCCATTTGACGATGCTGTGGTAGTCAAAGCAGCCATAGAAGATTACACCGTAGACCGGATCCTTATTGATACAGGTAGTTCAGTTAATATTCTGTTCAAGGCAACTTTTGAGGCCCTGAGAACCAGAAAGCCTTTGCTTTCCACCAAAGGGCCACTCTATGGTTTCTCTGGAGAAAGAAAGGAGGTGGAGGGAAGCGTCACCCTCACCGTAAAGCTCGGGGGAGCTACCCGACCAATCCAGTTTGTAGTGATGGATGCTCCAAGCTGCTACCACGCCATCTTCGAGAGGCCATTGCTGAACATATACCAGGCAGTAGTATCGACTTATCATCTTGTTTTGAAATTCTATGCTGATGGCAGGATGTGCAGAGTCCGAAGCAACCCAAGGCATTCAAGAGAGTGCTACCTGCGAACAGTAAATGTGACCGAGCCTGCTCCCCCCATCTTCCCAGCAGTGGCGGAGATTTCTACCAAGTCAGAGGCTGTTGCGGATAAAGAAGGCGCTCACCAGGAACCTGCCCAGGTGACGCAGGAAGTTCCTATCGCAGAAGGAGAAGAAAGAAAGCTCACTATCAACGCAGAACTTCCAGAGGATCAGAAGACAGAGTTGATCTCCGGCTTGCTAAAGAACCTGGACGTCTTCGCTTGGTCAGTAGAGGATATGCCGGGAGTCGATCCAGACACGGCTTGCCACCATCTCAACATCGATCCAGCTGCCAAGCCGGTGCAACAAAAGAAGAGGGATGCTACAACCAAGCTGGCGGAACCCATCAGGGAGGAGGTTTCTAAACTCCTCAAGGCGCGTTTTATTCGAGAAATTCAGTATCCTGAGTGGGTTTCGAATGTTGTAATGGTTAAGAAATCGGGGGGAAAATGGAGAATGTGTGTAGATTTCACCCGACTGAATAAAGCGTGCCCTAAAGATTGCTACCCCCTGCCTCGGATAGATTCTCTAGTTGATTCTGCGGTAGGGTATTCTTTTATGAGTTTTCTAGATGCCTTCTCAGGTTACCACCAAATAAGAATGCACAAACCTGATATCCCTCATACTTCATTTATTACGAACGACGGCTGTTACTGTTATCTTGTGATGCCCTTTGGGCTTAAGAACGCGGGTGCAACGTACCAACACATGATGGATCACGTGTTTAGAGGGCAAAGGGGCAAAAACCTTAAAGTATACGTGGATGATCTCCTAGTAAAAAGCAAGTCCTATTCGCAACATTTGCATGATCTAATGGAAACTTTTTCCACCTTACGAAAGCATAGGGTAAAGCTTAACCCGCTAAAATGTACCTTTGGAGCAAGCAAAGGAAAATTTCTCGGCCATCTCCTCACCCCAGAGGGCCTTGCCCCCAATCCGGATAAGGTAAGAGCCATCCTTGATATGGCTCCCCCCCGCTCTCTAAAAGAAGTTCAACAATTAGGGGGGAGGCTAGCAGGACTCGGAAAGATTCATCTCTCGAGTCGGGGATAAGAGTGCCCCATTCTGTAAAACCCTTCGAGGAGCGTCCAAATTTCAATGGATGGAAGAATGCACGCAAGCCTTTGAACAGTTAAAGAAATAATTGACTTCCACACCTTTGTTGCAAAGCCCTCGAGCGGGGGAGATGTTGCTCCTATATCTAGGAGTTGGTCCTGAAGCCGTCAGTTCCATTCTTGTCCGAGAGGAAAATCGGAGGCAATTCCCAGTCTATTACGTCAGCCATATTCTGAAAGATGCGGAGACCAGGTATCCAATTCTAGAGAAGCTGACCTTGACATTGGTCATGATAGCTCGCCGACTCAGTCCCTATTTTCAAGCACATTCAATCCAAATAGTCACTAATCAACCTTTAAAGAGTGTGTTGGAAAAGCCCGAACATTCGGGCAGGCTGGCTAAATGGGCCATCGAGCTGAGCGAGTTTGAGATCTCCTATGTACCCAGAGCAGCCATCAAAGAACAGGTGCTAGTAGATTTTCTGATTGATACCGCAAAGTCTGGCTCCGAGCAGGAAGAAAGGTCTCCTCTGGCTTGGAACATCTACATTGATGGGGCTTCTGGTAAGAACGCCTCCGGGGCAGGGGTGGTCCTAATAAACCTAAATGGCATCAAGCTCGAACAGTCAGTCAAGTTCTACTTTCCAGTGACTAATAACCAGGCAGAGTATGAAGCCCTGCTGGCCAGTTTAAGGCTTGCCAGGGAACTCGGAATCGACCATGTCCACGTAAAAATTGACTCCCTGGTAATGGCGTCTCAGGTTTTGGGCAACTTTGAGACTAGGGAGCCGGTGCTGAGGAAGTACCTTACACTTGTGAAAGTTGAGGTTGGCAAGTTCAAAAGCTTCACCATTGAGCACATCCCGGGGATGGAGAACGAGGAAGCAGACGCTCTTGCTAAATACAGACTTTCATCAGGAGGAACGACCTCGGAGCTCTTTCATCCGGCAATAGAGGAGGGAGAAATAATACAAATTGATCAACATCCTTCTTGGATAGATCCCTTCGTCCTTTATCTCTCCACTGGGAACCTGCATCAGTCAGTAAGAGATAAGAAGAGATTCAGTTTAAAAGCAGCGCACTACTACTTAATATCTGGCATCCTTTACAGAAAGACCTTCCTATCCACCATGGCAAGATGTGTCCCAGAAAATGAAGTCCCCATTATCCTCCAAGAAATCCACTCTGGTGAATGTGGGAGCCATTCAGGAGCAAGGACCTTGGAAAGAAGGATCCTACGGCAAGGTTACTTCTGGCCGACGATGAAAAAAGATTCTGAATCTTATGTCAAAAAATGTGTTCAGTGCCAAAGGTTTGCCCCACTGCAGCACCAAGCAGCACAATCTCTCAAGTCGATCGCAACCCCTTGGCCCTTTGCAATCTGGGGGATGGACCTCGTTGGTCCTTTCCCCATGGCAAGCGGGCAGCGGCGCTTCATCATTGTCATGATTGATTACTTCAGCAAGTGGATTGAGGCTAAGGCACTGGCAAAGACAATAACTCAGGTTGTGAAAAATTTTATTTGGGGAGAGATAATTTGCCGACATGGTGTCCCTATGGCAATCATCACCGATAATGGACCACAATTCAACAATGCCGAGATGATAGATTTCTACAAGCAGGTTGGATTAGAACTGCGCTTTGCATCAGTCCATCATCCAAGGAGCAATGGTCAGGTGGAAGCAGCCAACAAGTAGATCCTCAATTTGCTCAAGAAAAAAGTGCAGAACGCCAAGGGCAGCTTGGTGGAGCAACTTCCCTCGGTCCTCTGGACCCTGAGAACGACGCCTTCATCATCAACAAAGGAAACCCCGTTAGAACTTTCTCATAGGTCAAAAGCACTGATTCCGGTTGAATTTGAAGTCCCGTCACCTAGGGTCCTGCTGGCAAGGCAAGGAGAGGAAGACTGGCTCGAACTGAACAATGAAGAAATGAGGTTTAGTCTTGAGCATATTGAGGAAATTAGGGACAAATCCGCCATCAGGCAGGAAGAAATCAAGAGAACAATGGCTCGTTACTTTGATAAGAATGTAAGGATCAAACACTTCCAAGTGGGGGATCTAGTCCTTAAAGAGGTAGACGCTGCGGCAAGAGCTGGCTTAGTCGGAAAGCTCAATCCCAATTGGGCTGGGCCGTTCATCATCAAGGTGGTCCTCAAAAAGGGAGCTTATCGGCTGCAGACATATGAGGGAGAAAACATACAGCATACATGGAGTGGTGATGACTTGAAGCGGTTTTATTCCTGAACCCCTTGTTTTCTTTCTATCCGTTTCGCAACTTGTAAATTTTTGGTCGTTAATAAAAAAGCTTTTTGCTAACACTTCTTCAAGTATTCCTATGACAGCTGACATTTTGCACCGTGTAATTAAAAATACACGGTATTAGCGTAACACCACCAAGACCACGTGTTGCGGGGAGATTTCGCACCGTGTAGTGGGAGCTTGCCGGTTCTACTGCGGCAGGATACTGAACCTCGGATCCCGGCTAGTATCTAACCCCACTTCTGCGTTTTGGAGGGACAGAGTGGCGGTCAGCTCTACCATGCCATTCATGGGATATCGCCACAACTTTGATGATCACGCATGGAAAGCAATACCGCTACGGCCGCACCTGCCACCAGATCATCTTAGTTTGTGACCTTCGAACACTCCTTGGTACCCTCAAGCAGTGCCTGTAGGAGACCCGCAGCCTGGTTGATCTTAGGAAAAGCAATGCCGCTCCTGCCGCACCTGACCAAAAGATCAATTTAGGCTGCACTCCAGGCAAGAGGGAAGCATCGTTACCGGGAAGGTGGAACTCGGCGGACTCCATTTCTCTATCCGCTCAGTCCACCGAAGGGGTTGACTAGCTCATGACCCGGTGTGGAAAGCAATGCCGCGTTAGCCGCACCTGCCTACTTGGTCACAAGCGGTCATTTCTGTTGTTCTTGTGGTTTTCGGCGGACTCTAATTCTCTATCCTCTCAGTCTGTCGAAGGGGTTGACTAGCTCATGACCCGGTGTGGAAAGAAATGCTGCGTTAGCCGTACCTTCCCACTTGGTCACGAGCGGTCATTTTTATTGTTCGTGGTTTTCGGCGGACTCCAATTCTCTATCCGCTCAGTCCGCCGAAGGGGTTGACTAGCTCATGACCCGGTGTGGAAAGCAATGCCGCGTTAGCCGCACCTTACCACTTGGTCACGAGCGGTCATTTCTGTTGTTCGTGGTTTTCGGTGGACTCCAATTCTCTATCCGCTCAGTCCGTCGAAGGGGTTGACTAGCTCATTACCCGGTGTGTAAAGCAATGTCGCGTTAGCCGCACCTGCCCACTTGGTCACGAGCGGTCATTTCTGTTGTTTGTGGTTTTCGGCGGACTCCAATTCTCTATCTGTTCAGTCCGCCGAAGGGGTTGACTAGCTCATGACCCGGTGTGGAAATCAATGCTACGTTAGCCGCACCTGCCCACTTGGTCACGAGCGGTCATTTCTGTTGTTCGTGGTTTTCGGCGGACTCCAATTATCTATCCGTTCAGTCCGCCGAATGGGTTGACTAGCTCATGGCCCGGTGTGGAAAGCAATGCCGCATTAGCCGCACCTGCCCACTCAGTCATGAGCTGTCATTTCTATTTCTTATGGTTAACGGTGGACTTTTTGTTTCCTACCCGCTCAAAGGATTTTGCTTTCCTCTGGTTGACAAATTAGATTTCGATTATTAGCAGAGTTCAATCGTTCAAAATTCATAAAAGGTAGTTCGGTGATCTGGTGATATAGAAGACACGTTGATCAGTTATAAGCGGACTAAGATACTATGCGGATAACATATGAGTGCGGACTAGAATACACACAACAATCGGATACCACAGATCCTTTTCATTTCATTCCAAAAATATTACAGTATTGGCGGACTCACTTGGAGTCCGCATTCTGTTTACAATAACAAGATAAAAGATAAAAATTCATTCCTCGGTCTTTTGTTTTTTCTGTGTAGGAACTTCCGGGCTCGATCCATCTATATCGACTGGTGGAGAGTAGTCGCCTGAATCACTGCTACTACTGCCGCTGGAACGAGAGCTAGTCGAGCTTCGTCCGCTGGCCGCTGTAGGTTCTGTCCGCTCACTATCGCCTTCCGATTGAATCGAATGGCCTGCTTATCCACTTGACGCGGTCTTAGAACTCTTTCCGCCGGAAGGCTTCCCCTCTTCACTGGCAACCGCTTTTCCTTTTGCAGCCCGCTTGAATTCAGAGAGAACTAGATCTTCTCAGAACGCATGAAGGCGAGATAAGCGTAAATGGCCGCTACGGTATTCGGCGCGAGTTGTCCCAGAACCACCCCATAATGCTGAAAGATCTCGGCGACCTCCCAGAGCAAGGGGAACTTGAATCCGCATTCAAAGTGATCGACAGGCACTGCGATCTGGGAAGCGGTAGAAAAATTCAATCGCTCGTCGTCCTCCGGAAGTCACGCAAGGACTGACAAGCCCGCCATATGCCTTTCCCTAAATACCTCTAGATCCGCTACAGTCAGCCTACTCCTCTTATGGTCGGCGGAATGAAACGCGGCTGCGGCATTTGCACGGGCGGACACCATTTTTCCAGGCCGCAGGGTTTTTCGATCCAGCTGTTTCCGATAGAAACGAAACGAGAACGTATATATATAGCAAAAACTCGACAAGACAGGTAACATGACTTCACGCGGATTAAACCGTAATCCGCGCCGTTCGTTCCATCCTGCAAAAGTTAGTGCAGGTTGAACCCTCATCCGCAGCATAAGGCAAAAAGGCATTCCAGCACATGGGAAAAGTTCATATGCATCAAATTCGCATAAAACAATCATCCAACAAAAAAGCATACAGCATGACATAACAATAGCTAACAATATAGTGTTCCGTGTTATACAGAAATTATCGATGTCCGCATTATTAAGGAATAATAATAATTTCAGCGTTCAGCGGCACGGCGAGCAGGCCGCTCTTCGTCCTCTATGCCAAAGTATGCGGCCTGGTCGCTACCTCGAAGAATCTCCCTGTACATTTGCTGGACTAGATGTTGCATGTTGTTGAACGTCCGGTGCAGGCGTGCGGAGTCCCTCGCAACTCGGCTAAACGGGATCATGTGTTCGCCTGCCGGCCTCTAGTTTGTATCCGCCGCAGGTTGCCCGCTCACGGCAAGTGTCGATCCTCCCCCCGGAGCGGGCTGAGTCTGCTGCGGACGGGTGTCGACGACCTCGGCAGCTTGCTTCTTTCCTTCTCGCACCAGGGCCAGATACCTATTCCTGTAGTGTTGCACATCCTCGCTTAGACCTTGCTTTTCTTTCTTTAGCCCCTCCACCGCGGCCGAGATGCTAGCGACCTGGCTCTCCAGCACTTTCTCTCTTTCTTTTCGTCTCTGAGCGTCAGCTCGCACTTCCCTTAACTCTTCTTCATATTTCTTCAACTCTTCTTCATATTTATTCACTAAGGAAATGTATTCCTCCAGGGCGGACTGGATCCCGGGTGTAGGCTCTGCATGAGCATCTGCTGATACGGATACAGGAGCATCCGCGGATATCCGTGCGATCTCGCCCACTTCAACGGAATCCGGCAGTGAGTTTCGAACTGCAACACAAGAAGCAAAGTTCAGTTGTCTCCAAGGCGCGATAAACTCATAGAAAAGATGGAAGAAAATTCACTTTTCATAATCATTGCGGCGATCTGACAACTATCTACTACAGGCCGCCGTACTCGCTCGGGATCAAAAGCGACCAAGTGTTGTTTCCATCTTTGGTGAACCATCGCTTTCTTTTCCGCAATGGATCTATTGGAAGACACTATGTCTTCAGTCTCGGTGATAATTTTTATCGGCTTCGACTTTCGCACCAGAGACTTATACAACAATATCTTCTGGAAACGCGGTGGCGACTTACCTGTCCGTACCACCTCGACTGCCATACGCAGATCCTCATCCCGCCTGTCCGCCTCCAGTCATTCAGAAACCGCCTCAACATTCGCTTGCATGATGGCAAGCTGCTCCTTCGCCTTCTCCCTCTTATTATCCGCAGTAGAAGGGGCGGGTTCGGCAACCTTCTCGCCTATTATCGCCACGCAAACTGCAATACTTCAAGCAGAGACTGATTAATATCAGCAAGCCGCTCATTGTCGATAGAGTCAATTATTTCTGTGGTAGACAGACTGACCGCAGACAGGGAATCACAGCCCGGGATGGAAACATCCGGCGTGACTAAGCTTACGTCTGGGACCTCCTTTTCCCGCGGTCGGTATTGCAAGCTTGCCGCGCCTGTTCGTACGGAGACATTCTTTTCTTTTTGAGATCGCAGTCGCTTTTCAACTCATTCAGAAACAGAGGATTTGTCCCTCTTCCTCTTCTTTTTCTCGGGAGTTTTCTCCAAGGCCGGCATGTTTTGCTCCGAGTCCGGTAGTTTTGCGCGGACAACGCCTTGATTAGTGCCGACTGCATCCTAGGAGGTCGTCGGAGTTGCGGCTTGATTCCCGGCCAGCTCCTCTATTTGTTCTTCTGCTGCGCCTGTTCGTTTCTCGGAATCCTGATTTACAGTCCGTACCTCCTCAGAATCCAGCTGACAGATCTCCGGCGAAGAAACCTCCTTTCCGCCGTCTAGTTGCAGCATGAAGGTTCCAGACGCGGAGGTGACTATCGCCATTCCACCAGATCTCGCGGGGGCCTGGTCTGAATGCTGCGGCTGAAAAGTCGTGGCTGCGACCTGAGAAGCTGCCCTCAAGGGATCGGGTTCCTTGCTCTTTACGGACGTTCCATCCTTCTGTGAGATCACCTCGATATCATTAAAATTCTTTTCCCCTCGTTGAACCACCTTCTTCACCCGCGTCGCGGGCCCCTTGGATTTGTCGGCTTTAGGGAGATTGCCGAAAAAAGATCCCAACCTCGACATGCCGGATTCGAGGATGCAGACCGGAAGTGGTGAGTAGCGTCCCGTCGCGCAGATAATTTTGACAGAATGACATGCTCCTGGCCATATTTATAGCCCAAGTAGTGGTAGCATTGGTTGCGGACTTGGCGGTTAAAGAAACATTTCCGAAATTTCTCGAAATTTGAAAATGTGCGGGGATTTTGTTAACCCCAGAATCCGCAACATGGTCGATGTATTCTTCAATTGGCATCTCAAGCCGCGGACTCCAATTCTCAGTCCCCTCAGGTCGCCCAGATACCCCAAATGCGGATTCCAATCCTCAGTCTGCCCAGACCGCTCCACAAAGAATTCAAGATCGCTCATTCGCCAGCTCGCAAGCCCAGTCCGCCTAGGTCGCATCACTCCAGGGAGATGGCGCTCCAGATGCCCAGGAATTGCTCCAGTTGCAAGCCCAGTCCACCTAGGTCGCGTCACTCCACGGAGATGGTGCTCTGGATGGCCAGGAATTGCTCCAGCTCGCAAGCCCAGTCCGCCTATCTCGCGCGAACTTCTTGTTCTTTTCTTTTTGATTCCCGTCACCGCTGCCCGGTTCTCTTGTAACCCGGGCAGCCGGTTATCTTAGCCCTACCCGTTTTGGCAGGCCCCCAAGCCTATAAATAGGGGGAAGTGGTGCACCCGAGTCACGCTGACTCGAATCCAAGAGCCTACTTGTTAAAGGATGCGGACTCGAATCTCGAGCTTTGCGGACTCTGGCTTGCTTCTCGCATAATTTCCTGTCCACCTTTTGTAACCCGCCATTTGTAATCAAAATCAAGCCCATCGCAAGAGTGGCATTCAGGCCGCGACGGGCAAAGTCTGGTGTCACCGTAGCTCATGGCTTCTCTGCTCTTTTCTCTTACCCGCTTAGTAGACTACTGTTTGCAGTTTGCTTTTTCTTCTTTCCCCAGTGCTCGAACGGTTAGCTGGTGGTGCCCGAGTCCGTTGCTTTTCGAGCATCAACAGGGAGTGTTATATCATCGCGGTGAACTCCATCTCTTGGCATGGAAGAGCCAAAGAGATGGAGAGGAGGATGGAGGAGCTGTCCAGGAAGGACACTGAAGGAGAGGTGGAGGAGATGGAAGTGAAGGAAGAGGTCTGTACCCAGGTGGAGGTGGCGGAAGGAGTCCCGGAGGAGTATGCCGAAATAATGGCCGTAGAGGAAGCTGAGGAGGAGGTACCGAATCTAGGTGAGGAAGCATTTGGAGAGTGGGGAGAGCAGTCCGGACTAGAGAAAGCCGAGGAGGTGGTGGAGATGGAGGTTCTCACCCAGGGAGCTAGGGTGGAGATGGTGCGGATCAGTGGGGGGATGAGCCCGCAGGACCAGGGGAGTATGCTGAAGTGTATCCGAAAGAACGTTGACGTCTTCGCGTGGAGCGCGACAAAAATGTCGAGGATCGATGCAGATATGCCTTCCATCGCCTAAACCTGGATCTAGAAGTTACCCATCTAGAAGAAGAAGAGTTCCACATCGGACAAGTTGGCCCATCAAGGAGGAGGTGGCCAAGCTCCTCAATGCTGGGTTCGCATCCAAAATCTAATACCCCGGTTGGGTTTCCAATATTATAATGGTTAAAAAAGGAGACGACCAGTGGAGGATGTGTTGATTTTTCTTTAATAAATAAATCCTGTCCTAAGGATTGTTACCCCTTGCCTCAGATTGATGTGCTGGTTTACTCAGCTATCGGTTTTTCTATGATGAGTTTCTTAGATGCTTTTTAAGGTTATCATTAAATCAGGATGCACCTACCCAATATAAAAGTTGTCTCCTTCATCATTGGTGACGGGTGCTACTGCTACAAGATGATGCCCTTTGGGCTGAAGAATGTTGGGGCAACATATCAAAAGATGATGGACAGGTCTTCCGAGAGCAAAAGGGGAGGGATTTGTAGGTGTATGTAGATGATCTTATGGTGAAAATCCGGTAGGTGGACTCTCATCTTCGGGATCTAGAGGATACCTTTAGCACCCTGCAGAAGTAAAAGATAAGGCTAAACCCCTTGAAGTGTGTCTTCGATGCGGGCAGGGGGAAGTTTCTAGGCCATCTCCTTACTCCTGCAGGGGTGGAGCCCAACCCTGACAAGGTCAAGGAGATCATGGAGTTGGGAGCGCCTCGTAACGCCAAGGAGGTCCAGAGGTTGACAAGAAAGTTTGTCGGGCTGAGTAGGTTCCTCTCTCAGACGGGAGAGAAGTGCTCCCCCTTCTTCAAAGCGTTGAGGGGGGGGGGGGGGCAAAAGTTTGAGTGGTCCATGGAGTGCGAGGAGGCAATCCAAGCCTTGAAGTGGCAGTTGACCCAGGATCCGCTCCTATAAGGGTCCAAGGAAGGGGAGGACTTGACCCTGTATCTTAGGGTGGGAGCCGAGGCCTTAAGCTCCGTCTTGATCCAGAAGAAGGGAAGAAGCAGTTGTCTATCTACTATATGAGTAGGGTATTGAGGAAGACAGAGCTCCGATATATGATCTTAGAGAAGCTGGATTTTGCTTTTGTCATCTAGGACCGGAGGCTTCGACCCTATTTCCAGGCGCACTCCATCCGGGTGGTGATTGACTACCCCCTCCACCACATCTTTGAGGGGGTGGAGCATTCAGGGAGGTTGGCAAAGTGGTCGGAGGAGTTGAGTGAGTTTGACATATCCTTCGTTCCCCACATCTCGATCAAGGCCCAGGCGATGGCAAACTTGCTTGCTGATTATGTGGTCGAGGTAGCGGAGGCAGAACTCACCCGCCAGGTCCCTTGGAAGGTGATGGTGGATAGCGCTTCATGAAGGCATTCCTTGGGGGTAGGGGTGATCTTATAGATCCCTCAGGGAACAAGGATCGAGCAAATAATGGTAGTACATTTTCCCATCACCAACAATCAAGATGAGTACGAGGCAGTGATAGCAGGATTGCGCCTGGCCAGGGATCTATGAGTGCATGATGTGGAGGTCCTCATAGACTCCATGGTGGTGGCCTCCCAGATCAATGGGGAGTTCGAGGCAAGGGAGCAAACTCTCCAGTTATACTTGGCAAAGGTGAAGGTGGTAATCAGCATGTTCCAGACATTCTCCATCCGACATGTTCTAAGGAAAGAAAATGAGTAGGTGGATCACTTGGCAAAGCACGGACCCCGGGTGGGTGGCACCATCACCGACTTGTTATGCCCGTCCATCGAAGAGGGGTAGTTGAGTGAGATTGACTAGTACCCCTCATCGATGGATCCTTTTGCAACCTTTTTATCCACAGGGGAATTCCCAGAGGGGATGGACAAAAAACTATTCAAGCATAAGTCGGCATACTACCTTATGCGCGATGGGTGGTTGTATAGGAAGTCCCTATCAGGGATGTTGGTGCGTTGCATGGTCGAGAGGGAGGAATCGAGGATTTTGGAAAAGGTCCATTCATGGGGAGTTCGAGAGTAACTCTGGGAGCCAGACCCTGGAGGGGAGGATAGTTAGGCAAAGATATTTCTGTCCGACCCTGGGCCATGATGTCGTTGAGTTCACAAAGAAGTGCCAAAAGTGTCAGTTGTTCGCACCTCTCCAACTTCTACCAGCTCAGCATCTCAAGAACATCACGACACCCTCACCCTTCCCAATCTGGGGAATAGATCTGGTGGGACCCTTCCGTTAGGACAGTGGGCAAAGGAGGTTCTTATTAGTCATGATTTATTATTTTTCTAAGTGGTTGGAAGTAAATGCGCTAGCCAAGGTGACCACCCAGGTAATCCAAAACTTCATATGGAGGGAGATCATTTGCAGAAATGGGTTGTCCTAGGCCATTGTCACGGACAATGGGCCTTAGTTTGCCAGGGCGGAGTTCATCAGTTTTTGTGGATAGCTTGAGATCGATCTCAGGTTTGCCTCGGTCCACCACCCTAGGAGCAACGAGCAGGTAGAGGTGGCAAACAAGATCATTGTAGACCTCTTGAAGAAGAAAGTTGAGAACTTGAAGGGGAGCTGTGTAGAACAGCTTCCTTCAATCCTCTAGTCCTTGATGACCACCCCCAACACAGCCATAGGGGAGACCCCTTTCAAACTCTCCCATGGCTGCGAAGCAGAACTTTCTATAGAATTCTAGGTCAGGATACCTCGGGTAGTTGAGGCAGAAAGAGGTAGAGAAGATTGGCAAGCTGAGAATGATGATGAGCTGCGGCTCTCACTGGATATGGTGGAGGAGCTGCGTGACCTGTCAGCTATCCGGCAGGAAGAGGTCAATCGAAGAATGGCTAAGTATTTTGACAAGCATGTTCGAATCAAGCAGTTCGCGGAGGGGTACTTGGTCTTGAAAAAGGTGTATGCAGACGGAAAATCAGCTGCCGTGGGGAAGCTAAATCCAAACTAGGATGGTCCAGAGATTATTATAGAGGTATTGAGTTCAGGGGGGGGGGGGTACTGCCTCTAGGATGTTGAAGGCGATACCCTAAGTCACACCTGGAGCCTTGACGACTTGAAGCATTTCTATCCATGAAGAAAGTATGTAACACCCTCTTTTATAAATATAAGATATCACATCATTTCAGTCTCTATTGTAATAGTTTTTGTGGCCGATGGTGTTCATGAAACAGACCCCAAGCAGATCCCGCTATCAGGCTCCCACTAGCTTACAGGGCTGGATGTCACTCGAGAACGTCTCCCAAACCCCGAGCAAATCCTACTACAAGGCTCCCAATAGTTGGCAGGGCTTGATGTCACTCGAGAGCGTCTCCCAAACCCCGAGCAGATCCCGCTACTAGGCTCCCACTAGCTGGCATGGCTGGATGTCACTCGAGAGTGTCTCCCAGACCCCAAGCAAATCTCGGTCCCAGGTTCCCACTAGCTGGTAGGGATGGATATCACTCGAGAGCATCTCCTAGACCCCGAGAATATCCCACTGCCAGACTCCCACTAGCTGGCAAGGCTAGACGTCACTCGAGAGCGTCTCCCAGACCCCGAGTAGATAACGCTGTCAGGCTCCCACTAGTTGGCAGGGTTGGATGATAGTCGAGAGCGCATACCAGACCCTGAGCAGATACCGCTGCCAGGCTCCCACTAGCTGGCAGGACTATATGTCACTCGAGAGCGTCTCCCAGACCTAGAGCAGATCCCGCTGCCAGGCTCCCACTAGCTGGCAGGGCCGTACATCACTCGAGAGCATCTCCCAGACCCCGAGCAGATCCCGCTGCCACACTCCTACTAGGTAGCAGGGCTGGACATCACTCGAGAGCATCTCCCAGAACCTAAGCTGATCCTGCTGCCAGGCTCCCACTAGTTGACAAGGCCGGATGTCACTCGGTGGAGTTTTGAAATGATGGGCCCCGAGATATTTCCTCTAGCCAGGTTCTCACTAACTAGCATGACAAATGGGCCTCTGGGAGAAAGCTTCTTTATGCCCAGTAGAAGACAAACACCGGCCTTCAAGCTCCCATCCATCTGAATGGGCCGGCAGGGTCACCCAATGTTCAGCCAAAGAGAAGGATCGATTGACACTCGTCTCACATGGTATGGCTACTACCATCTGATAGAAATAAGGGAGGTAGATATTCCTAATAGTATCGTCGCAGGGCGCATATCATAGGCAAGTTGGAATCCACACCTCGGGCGCCCTCCAAACATACATCTAGCCCGACGCCCATAAAGCGACCAAGGTCGCGGCACTCAAGCCACGTTGCGACCTCATGAGGCCTGGCTTGCGTGTAGCCGAGTGGCCCGAGCACGAGTCGAGCCGGGTCGGTCCGTTTATCTTGTGAGCGGTATAAGGAGAGTCTCTAGATAAGGGAGGCGGATCGCCACTCGCGGGTCGGCTACCTAAGATCCTGACATTACCTAAGCTCATTCCTTAAGGAATGCGCGATCACATTAATTAAATGCGGGTCTAGAGGCGGCGAGCGGGAGTGTCGAGCCAGGTCGCGAGTATGATGAAAAAAAGGAAAGAGAAAAATAAAAGCAGCACCATTCCATAAAAGAACATGTATTACTGTCTGCAAAAAGCTACAAGTGGGGAACTCAGCCCGCATTTACATTACAGCAAAACCAAAAATACATAAATCACAAAGAAGAAAGTCTTGGCGCGGGGGTTCAGCGAGGCAAGCCCTCGGGCAACAAGCTCTCCTAAAGAGGTTGGTAGGACCTGCGCCCGACTTCGGTACGAGAGGAATAGCTCCGGTACCACCTCGCTCACCAAAAGCCCCGCGCCTTCTCTCGTGATAAGGCCGGCCTGCTGTATATTTTGGAGCGTGAACTTCTCAGCCTTTGCGACATTCTTTTGCATCATCTCCTCCAGCTCATACTCAGAATTGTTGGCGAGATGGCAACTGCTGCTGGAGAGCGACCGAGGAGCTGCGGCTTCCAGTTCTTGTACCCGTTCCAACAACACCTCGTTTTACTTCTCGGGGGTGGTGATTTGGAAACCAAGGCGCTTAACCATCGCCGCATCCTACAAGAAGAAATAAAAGCAGAATAAGAAAAGTGGAAGTAATATTAAGGCACCTTGTGCAAGTTATAGGACTTACCACCCCCATGTATCCGGCGAGAACGGCATCAGCCGCATCCGCCCGCTTCTTCTGGTGCTCTTCTTCCTCTTGAGCAAGACGACATGCCTCTTTCTTTTCATCAGTGAGCTTTTTGAGTGAGGTGGAGTTCCTCTCCAACTGTGTGCACCGCTTGCCAACCATGTGAGCCAGTTCTAGGCCACGAAGCTGGGCACGTGCGCTCTCGTGCATGAGAACTCGCGTAGCCTCCTCATCAAAAATCGCAGCGTCGCCCAACACATAGAGGCAAAAATATAAGGTATAAGCCTCCCCGCTAACGATTTCCTGCACTAACCAGCTCGACATCATGGTGTAGATAGAGGCTCAGTTTTCTTGATTATCCCACTGGAGTAGGGGCTCACCGAGCTCGTCTAGAGGGCGCTCGCCGTAGCCAAAGTTGCGGTGCCCTCTCAGCACAGGCTTAGCAGCGGGCACCTGTCCTCGCGACCTGGAGGTGCCGACCACCTCGCCGGGAGGGCCATCAGTCGAAACGCTCGAGGTGGCGGGCTCATCAGTTTGTTGGCCAGCCAGAGACTTGCCTTTCTATCTGGTTACAAGAGGTACGTCTCCCACGGTCTTCGACTTTTTGGACGGCGGCGACGGCAGAGGCTGTTCGCGGGTGTCCTGCTTCTGGGTAGCGATGGTCGGGTCCTCGTGATGCGCGGCAACTGCCGCCTCGGTATGGGCGAGTTCGCCGGAGGCGGCTCGCACACTCTCGTAATTAGGGTGCAGTGGAATGTCCTGCTCACCTGCGAAAAGAGGGTTATAATAAAGAAAAAAGAATTGGCAAGTAAAAAGGATAAAGTTCGAGTAGCTTACCTCCCCCGGGCAAGACGGGGGCGAGGCTATCCATGTTCCTGCAGAGGAACATGACTTCAAAGTTCTTCCCATGGACGAACCCTCATAGCTACGCTTAGTGGCCCCCAAGGCTAAGGGGCGGTAGCTTTCCTTATTGAGTTGTACCAGCCAAAAATGGACGTTGCTGAAGTCGTCTTTAATGAAGACAAACTTCTTAAGCCAATTATGGCTCTTGTTCACCATCTCGCGCACCTTGACATGGGTGCTGGAGAAATAGGCGGTGCTATCCTTGTTCATCCGGAAGGAGAACAGCTTGCGGAAGACCGCAAGACTGATCTTGATCTGCTCCTCCCGCATGTAGCAAGCAAATCCGACCATGGCGGCCACCGAATTGGGAGTCATCTGGCCAGCGATGACTACAAAATACTTCAGTACTAGCCTGACCTCTGGCCATATGGGTAGCCAAAGGCCCGCATCAATATGGGCAATGGGGATGGCGATCTCCCCGACAGAAAGATCATTGATCTTCTCTTTCTCTACAGGCCGCCTCGCCTCGAAGTCGGGTGGGATAAAGTCGCTGACCACTTCGATGAATTTGGCTTCGGTGGTGGTGGAGGATAAGGAGTGGTCGGAGAAGGTATATGGACACTTGCTTTTCCCCTCAGCATCTCCACCACTGCCGCCCATCTCGCAAACAAATAACTAAGACGGACGCTAGAGTTCTCGCAAAGATGGGGCGGGTAGGGAGTTGCGGGAAGGGAAGAAGAAACGAAAGGTCTTAAATACGGTAGGTAAGAAGAACCGACGAGTCTTATTAATAGGAAAGGATTGGGCGGGAAAATGTCCATCGGCGGGAAATGTGCGGATAGAAAAAATACGCCCTGACGCTTCATCTTCCAAGCCCACCACTAGTTATGCGGCAATGAGCCGCGCTAACTCACGTCCGCTAAAGTGACAGGGGATCCGCGCTGATTCGCATACAACGAAGAGGCAGGCGAGTAATGCTAGATCGCGTCTGGCAGAGGGGTGAGCAAGAGCACCTCGTCCGCATTCGCCTAGAGAAAGCAAAGCAGTGACAAGATATGAAAATAATATACAACAAACATAAGCCCGTCTGCGGGCGAGTAGTCCTCGATATTTACAAATAAGAAAGAGTTCGAGGTTCCCGAGAGAAGATGAATCATGTTCATGGCCCTATCACGCGGAATGATCCAAGATACAAGTGCGACCCGTGCCTAACAGCCGATAGCGAGAAAGGGGTGGGTGGCTCAGTACTAAATCCACTTCAACCTACCCCGCCCTCGCACCCCAGAACAGGGATGCATGTGAGGATAAAAGTACTCGCAAACTTCCAATAGTTCCCGCTGAGCCAGGTCGACTTGCTCTGTAGCATGCCTGAGTCGCTCCTCCGCTCGCGTAATGTGCACCCCCGGAGAAGTTGTCCCATCGCTGTCAGCTGGACGCCTCATTGGTGGTCGCTAAGGCTCGAAGAAAATAAAAGCAACCGAACTAGCAATCCAATGAGGCAAGTATACCTATCGAAATGTAGCTAAGGTACACAAGTGTCGTATTGAAATCCGAGAACTGTTTAATAAACTTACTCACACGAAGGCTATTATTTTATCGACATAAAAACTAGGGTTTAGAGAAACTAATTGCAATAAAGGAAATAAAGCTATGCTAGAAAGAGAACTACTGCAGTAAATTAAAGTGCATAAAGTAAGCGATTAAAACAAAAGGGTTGAAACTATGAAATGGAAGAGCACTCGATCAAGAATCACCTCGGCAAGAGTTAACTAAGGAATGCGATAAAAATAAACCTAAACTTAATAGGGTAAAGGTCCTTGACCGTGGAGGTTCCTAAAGCTTAAACACGCTTCTCTCGAAGTCGTGCCAACCTGAGTTTAGGAAGGTCCGACCGAATATCGTCTAAATCGGAGGCCTAAAGCTAGCTTTACGCGATTAACCCCACTATTAGATTTTACTCCAATCCGGGAGATTTGGAACGTCTGCCTCTCTCGAGGGGTGCGCACAACTCGCTTTACTCTTGAATTCTCACTTCATTCTATCGGTCTCTGAACTAGCCCAAAATGAAAGCAAAGGTGGAGAGTATATATCGATAATATACCTCCAACTTATGAAAAATCAAGAGTAATCCAAGGCCTAAACCCTAAAAAGAAAAGGAAAATTCAAACCATCATAACTTTATCACTCGAATCTCGTATCATCAAGATCGAGTACAAGGAGAATTAGTTACTCATGGTGAAGTGGCGGGGGAGAGATGAGTAGAAGAGCATGATAACACAAAGTAAACAAGGAGAAAAAAACACAACACTTTTATTAACAATCAAGAGAGCTACACTTAGGAAATGAAAATTACATTTGTATGAAATGAAAATCCTATTCTAGCCCTACCATTAGCACTAAGCAAGAGCAAAGATTACAACAAAAGCTATTACAAAATCTAAAACTAAACTAGGATTAAGAAAATCTAAAATGAGAAAGATAGAGAGAGGGAGAGAAAAGCATAAAAAAAACAAAAAAGGAAGCAAGAAACCAAGGGGCAGCACCTACCGTCTCAACCCAAGCTCTCTGAAATGAAGGGGGGGTCTGAATTTATGAAAAATTTTCATGGGTTGGTCACGCCCGGCGACACGCCCAGGGAGGGCGTGTCATGGGGCGTGATAGGTACGACATTGACCTCGGGCTCTGGATTCTGGCGGGAAGGATGATTGCTTTTATACGTCAGTGGTCACGCCCTGGGTCACACCCGTGTAGGGGGGGCGTGACACGTACATCGCGTAGAAATCATTGGTCGGAATTCCGCCAGTCATCAGAAAAGGTGGGGTCACGCCCTATGTCACTCCCGTGACATGGGGCATGACAGTATTGTTTAGCGTGCTGGGATGAATTGACATTCAATGCGGCGGCAGGCTTCGGGAAGAGGGTGACACGCCCTGTGCCACACCTGTGGACACGCCTAGGGAGGGCGTGTCAGGGGGCGTGACAGCCGTTTTTCCTATTTTTCCTTCTCTTTCAGCAGTCATCATCGGGATCAGGCGACACGCCCTTGGTCATGCCCGGGGAGGGCGTGACAGGGGGGCGTGATAGGTCATTTTTGGCCAATTTTCTGGAAACCTGCAAAAAGACTAGAAAATGTTAGTGGCAATAATATTTACATAGAAACGATAAAAAATAAGGTAATAAGACATGATTTGTACATTATAAAATAGAAAAAACGATAATAGTTTAGGCTACAAAACGTATTATCAAACTCCCCTAAGCTTAAGTTATTTTTGTCCCCAAGCAAAAATATAAAAACTAGATAATCATAAAAAAAGACTAATCAAGAAGTTCTAATTATGCCCACACATGTACTATGCGAAATTCTAAGTAGGGAAAAAGTGAAACATTAATCTAAATTATTATTTAGGTATGGTAAAACTTTTATAAACATTACTTAACGAAAATAAATCATCCAAAATTTTGACGAAATTCTTTAAATAGATTTAAGCAAAGCAACAAAAATGAAAAAAATGCATTGAGTTGTTACTAGATCCAAGCAACGCATTATAATTATATCAATTCAATTAATAAAAATCTAGGTTTAAATCCAAAACTAAAACTGATTTACTTTTCTTCTTTTCTTATTTGTTAAATAAAATTCAAAAGCGTGACTCAAAAGGACTTAAATAGGACAGAAATGTTTGGTTTAGGAATATGATTACGAGTGGAATTCAAAGATAAGCGTGAAGGATTAAAATCACACTAAACCAAAACAAAGAGTTTCAAAAAATTTCATTTAAAATAGAAATGTATATATATTTTTTCTTTTTTTTCTTCTTTTCTCCTTTTTTTTCTTTTTTCAAAACAAAGGCCATAACTATTTTTTTTTATTTTTCATTTTGAATTGGCAAAATAAAAACAAACATATCTTTTGAGCATACTTTTTTTTCTAAAACTTTTCTCCCAAGAAAATCACAAAATAACTTATCAAAATTACGAAAATATTTTATGAAACTCAAGAAGGTTAGTGTGATTAGATAGGTTGGAAATTCTGGCTTTGGTGAAAATGAAATGAAAAGAGGAGCTATCAAATTAAATCGGAAAAAAGGCTCAAAAGCGGCTAACTAGTGGTAAAAGTTTTTAGGTTGGCAAGAGAGCTCAAACGAAAACAAAAACGACCTAAATCATTTTCACGCTTTTAAATTTATTTAAAACAAAGGCTTGAAAATTTTCAAAAAGCGAGTCCTAGATAATAAAAGAAGATTGATGAAATTTCTTTGAAAATAGAAATAATAGGTGACTTGGATCGTTCACATGTACTATGCTATTCAAAGGTTGACCTTACAAAAATTATCCAAAATGAAAACGAAAATAGTGGATGATGAATTTTTGAGAAAGTAAAGAAAATAAAGAACGAAAATCATAATAGAAATGCGTGTTTTTGAAAAATATTTCACCTTAACATGCTACCGTGAATTAGAAACACAGCATGACCAACATTTTACTTGTGAAACATAATTAAAAAGGATGATTAGAAATATTATAATTAACTACGTTGTTTATAGAAAATTTTGATTAAAACAAAAACAAAAACTAGGGGTACTATTGAAATACCAAAATGTCTAAACTATTAAGGCAAAAACAAAAAGCATAATTTTTTTTAATTTGTGAAATATTCTCTTTTTTGGATTTTGGAAATATTTTCTTCTTATTTTTTTTGGAATTTTAAGATATTCATCATTTATTTAATTTTTTTGAAAAGAAATATGCACAGAAAATAAGAATATTTACACTAAGCAAAAATGAAGGAGGAAGTCCTCCCCCAAGCTTAAAATGAACATTGTCCTCAATGGCAAAAGAAGGGGATTGAAGAAGAAGAGAAAAATAAAGTACAGAATTGAAAGACATAATTGAAAAATAGGTACTTCCCTTGATTTATTCGCTACGAAAACTGAGTGATGCCGCTCCCCTGAATGTCTTCTTTGGACTTCGTGATGGATTCAACAACGTTGGAGCAGGCGATCGCAGAAGCTTCAGCTTGTCGGAGCCGTCCGAGGCAAAAATTGTAAAATAAAGAAAACAGGAAAAAGATAACTTGGGTTGCCTCCCAAGAGCGCCCTTTGTTTAAAGCGTCATTGAGCTCGACGCATCAAAAATAATATTGTCCAAAATTAATGTTGTCCAGAAATAAAATTGTTTTTAATAAAAAAAAATTCGAAATTTAGAGTTCATGCAGCAGATACTTAATACTGTTTGGACTGACATCCTCATCACCAGAGAAATACAGTTTAAGATGCTGACCATTCACCTAGAAATTACTCTTATCAGGGTGCGTAATTAAAACAGTTCCATATGGAAAAACTTCTAAAACAAAAAAGGGGCCAGACCAATGAGATTTTAATTTCCCCGAAAATAAACATAATCGAGAATTATAAAGAAGAACCTGGTCGCCCGGCTTAATGGTTTTCGGAAGCCTTAATTGTTTATCGTGTAAACTCTTCGTCCGCTCTTTATAATGTTTGTTATTTTCGTAAGCGTAAGAGCGCCACTCATCGAATTCATTTAGTTGAAATTTCTAAGGTCACCGACGGAGTGGGGATGTAAGTTTAAAAATATTAAGGCCCAAAAAGCGCGGTGTTCTAATTTTACTGGTAGATGGCACGATTTTCTATAGACCAGCCGATATGGCGTACATCTGATGGCGATTTTGTACGCTGTTCGGTAGGCCCATAAAGCATTGTCTAATTTCACTGAACAGTCTTTCCTAAAAGTTGAAACAGTCTTTTCTAATATTCTTTTTATTTCTTTATTCACTACTTCGACCTGTCTGTTTGTTTGCGGGTGATAGGCAGTTGAAAGCTTTTGTGTAACGCCATATTTGGTAAGGAGTTTTGAAAATTTCGCGTTACAGAAATTGGAACCCCTATCACTAACGATGGCGCACGGCGTGCCGAATCTAGAAAATAATTTTTTCAAAAAGGTGACTACAACTCGGGAGTCGTTCGTAGGCAAAGCTTGGGCTTCGACCCAACGTGAGATGTAATCAACGGAAACTAAAATATACTTGTTTTCGAGGCTAGAAGGAAGGGGGCCAACAAAATCGATTCCCCAGAGGTCGAAAATTTCACACTCAAGGAAATAATTTTGCGGCATTTCATTTTTATTTGAAATGTTTCCCGACTGTTGGCAACTATCACACCTGCTCACAAAGGCTTGCACGTCTTTAAACAGGCTAGGCCAGTAAAAACCCGCGCAAAGCACTTTGTGAGCGGTGCGAGCAGCTTGATAGTGCCCACCTGTCGGACCTTCATGTAAGTGTTTTAAAATATCTAAACCTTCTTCATAAGAAACACATCTCCTTATCACTTGATTCGAACAGATTCTGAAAAGATGCGGGTCTTCCCAAAAGTACTTCTTCAGCTCAGAAAAAATTTCTTATTTTACTGAGAGGAGAACTCTTTTGGGAGCACCCAGGCCACTAAATAGTTGGCGATGTGTGAGAACCAAGGAGAAGTAGATGTGCAAATTGAAAGCCACTTCTCATCTGAAAAATAATCATTAAAAGATTTTTCATTTAATTTTTCTATAAAGGGATTGTCTAATCTGGAGATATGGTTGGCGGCCAAGTTATCGGCTTCTCGCTTATCATGGATCTCTAAGTCAAACTCCTGGAGGAGTAAGACCTAGCAAATCAAGCGCGGCTTGGCATCATTTTGGCAAGAAGGTATTTGAGGGCCGAGTGGTCCGTAAAGACTATGATTTTTGAAAGCGTAATGTAAGGACGGAATTTATCAAATGCGAATACTATAGCGAGGAGCTCCTTCTCGGTCGTGGTGTAATTTTCCTGTGCATATGTGAGCGTTTTACTAGCGTAATAGATAAGGTGGAAGTTTCTAGATATGAGTTGACCTAATACGGCTCCCACCACGAAACTACTCGCATCACACATTATCTCAAATGGAAGATCCCACACCGGAGCTATCATAATTGGTGCATTAATTAACTTTTTTTAATCAATTCGAAGGCAGAAAGACAAGAGTCTTTAAAAATAAATGGGGCGTCTTTTTCTAGAAGATGGGTAAGGGGCTTGGTGATCTTGGAAAAATCCTTTATAAAGCGGCGGTAGAAACCAACGTGACCTAAGAAACTCCTTATAGCTTTTATATTCGTTGGCAGCGGCAGCTTCTCGATAACTTCTATCTTCGCAATATCTACCTCAATACCTCTCGCAGAAATTTTTTGACCCAAAACTAACCCTTCCCTCACCATAAAATGGCATTTTTCCCAATTTAGGGCAAGGTTAGTCTCTTTGCATTGTTCTAAGACTTTTTCGAGGTTTCCTAAACATTTATAAAAGGAATCGCCGAACACGGAGAAATCGTCCATAAATACCTCCATAATGCTTTCTACGTACTTGTCAAAGATAGCGAATATACTTCGATGGAATGTAGATGGCGCATTGCACAATCCAAACGACATTCTTCGGTAGGCGAACGTGCCGAAGGGACA
Organism: Platanthera zijinensis; assembly: GCA_039513925.1. Taxonomy (NCBI): domain Eukaryota; kingdom Viridiplantae; phylum Streptophyta; class Magnoliopsida; order Asparagales; family Orchidaceae; genus Platanthera; species Platanthera zijinensis. The sequence goes on from CM077085.1 coordinate 166,850,117, forward strand.
AGTAAACGTAGTTTTCTCTTGGTCCTCGAGAGAGATGGGGATTTGAAAATACCCCGAGAGGCCATCGAGAAAACAATAAAAGCTATGGCCGGATAATCGTTCTAAAATCTTGTCGATAAACGGTAAAGGAATGTGGTCCTTGCGGGTGGCGTCATTCAGCTTCCTATAATCAATACACATACGTCAACCTGTCACCGTCCGTGTTGGGATTAATTCATTATTTTCATTACTAACTACCGTTATCCATCCCTTCTTTGGTACTACCTGAACAGGGCTAACCCACTTACTATCTTATATTGGGTAGATAATTCCTGCGTCTAATAGTTTCATAACCTCGCCCTTAACTACTTCTTTCATGTTCGGGTTGATACGACGATGAGGTTGAATAGAGTTACGCGAATTATCTTCCATTAAAATTTTATGAGTACAGAAAGATGGGCTTATGCCCTTAATAACAGAAATCTGCCAAACAATAGCTCGGCGATGCTTACATAAAACTAAAAGAAGTTTTTCATTTTGGACATCCGTGAGGTAGGCTGAAACTATAACTGGCAGCTTGGAGTTCTTTTCAAAGAAGGCGTACTTGAGATGTTCAGGAAGTTCTTTAAGTTCTAGGGAAGGGGGCACTTCATAAGAGGATTTAGAAATTCTATCTTTTTCGAACACTATATCTTTGTAGAATTTTTTATATGTAAAATTAAAAGGTTTGGAGCTGGTGGCCAAGTCAACTTCTTGCAGCGAATCAGTTGGAAGAGTAGAAGAGAAACAAAAATCGGAAAATTCGGTTTCAAAATCAGATAAAAGATAAAAGGATTCTACACTTTCTTGCAGCGATTCAATTGGAAGAGACGAGGAGGAACAAAAAGCATAAAATTCTTTTTCAAAATTAGAGAGGCAATAGGAGGATTCATCACTCACGACATCTACAAAAAAGTAGGAGTCATCATTTGCTAAAGTGTTTTTCATCGAAGGTGTGATAGAGAAAGTGACTTCGTCGTCGCCTACTCGAAGGAAGATCTTACCATTTCTTACGTCATTGATAGCTCGGGAGGTGGCAAGGAAGGGTCGGCCAAGGATTAGGGGAACCTCGACGTCTTCTTCGATGTCCAAAATGACAAAGTCCACCGAGAAGATGAACTTGTCGACTTTTACTAGAACATCCTCCACTATACCTAATGGGTACTTGACCAATCGGTCGGCGAGCTGGATACTCATGCGTGTGGGGTTGAGGCTACCAATTCCTAACTTTTTAAAAAACGAGCGGGGCATTAGGTTAATTCTCGCTCCTATGTCGGCTAACGCGTGTTTGATAAAAAGATCACCGAAGACACACGGGATAGAAAAACTACCCGGGTCACTGATTTTCTTTGGCAAACCATTTGTCAAAACAGCGGAGCACTCCGCATTTAATGTGACATGCGAAAGGTTCTCTAACTTTTTCTCGTTGTTCAAAAGGTCCTTAAGATAATTTGCGTACTTTGGCATCTGTAAAATTGCTTCATGAAAAGGAAGATTTATGTTGATTTGCTTGAACATTTCTAAGAAACGAGAGTACTGATCATCCCTACATTATTTATTAAGTTCGGAATGGTAAGGCGGGGTCAGATTATTTATAAAAATGGGTGGTGGAGTGAGATCTTTTTCTAAAACGGGGATGATAACTTCTTTAGCAGAGGGCTCGGTATTGGAAGAAAGAGACCTTGCGGGTCGCTCAGAAATAATTTTAGCTAGCTGTCCTACTTGATTTTCCAGACTTTTAACGCTTCCAGTTAAGGTTCTAATCGTAGCGTCATTTGTGGAGATATATTTGGAAAGTAACTCCTCTAAGCTTAGAGGTTTTGGATAATTTTGAAGAGATGGTGGTGGTGGTGTAGGAAAATCATTTTGTGTTGGCGGGCGCATAGCATTCGACGGATTACTCCACGAAAAATTCGGATGATTTCTTAATGCAGGATTATAACAATTCAAAAATTAAAACCAGGAGGATGAAAATTCGCAGCAGAAAAATTATTAAAAGCATCTCTAGTCATATTGTTAACAAAATCTAATTGTTCTGGGGCAGGAATTGCAGATTCCCATACCGGAGGGGCGGAGGCAGCAGTCATATCCGTTATCTTTTTGATTAATATTTCAACTTGTAGCACGAGCTAGGAGACGTTGACCACTTCAAAGATACCTACAGGCTTGCTCGGGCGGGACCTAAGCACATTCCACTAATAAATGTTCATGGCCATGTCCTCAAAAAGCTCAAGAGCTTTTTTCGGGGTCTTATGGTTTAAAGTACCGCCAGAAGCTGCATTTATCATTTGCTTTGTATTTTGATTTAGCCCGTTAAAAAACATCTGCACTTGTAACAATACAGGCAGCTCGTGATGTGGGCATCGTCTTAATAGTTATTTAAATCTTTCCCAAGTTTCATATAAGGTTTTGGAGTCTATTTGTCCGTAAGCAGATATGTTGTTCCTAAGTTTAGCAGTTTTAGCTGGTGAAAAATACTTCGCCAAAATTTTTTCGATTAATTAATTCAGGTGGTTATGCTATTCTTATGTAGAGTGTTCAGCCACTGCTTAGCTTTAGTTCTTAAAGAGAAGGGAAAAAGTCTTAGCCTGATTGCATCATTTGTGACACCATTTATCATGAAGGTGTCACAAATTTCAAGAAAGCTTGTTATATGTGCGTTCAGATCTTCATCTTGAAGTTCATGAAATTGCACATACTGATGTACCATTTGAATTATGGTAAGCTTTAATTCGATTATTAGCTATCGCAGGGCGGACTATGCTAAATTCTGTTCCCTCGAGATTCGGTCGTGCATAATAATACATAGGTCTTTGCACGACTTCCTCCACTTGGGGCTCTACCATTCTTAAAGTAGAAGATGACTCGGAATCCTCAACTGGTATTTGGGAAGTAGGACCTTGAAATCGCGATCTTCTCCGAAGAGTACGCTCAATTTCATGGTCCAAGTCCAAAATAACCGACGGAGTCCCGCGGGTCATGCACTAAAAAGAAGAGAAGAGAAGAAAGAGAAATAAAAAAAACTAGAAAGAAAAGCTAGATTTTTTTGAAATAGATTTTTTTTAATAGATTAACTCCCAAATTTCCCAAGGACTACCCGGTGAAAAGGTTCGCAAGGTACTAGACAAGATAGCGGCACTTAAAGTCGCTTTGCCCTTTTCGAGAGAATTAGGTGGCTTAGAAAAATTGTGAAGTTGTTTACTATTAAGAGAGGTAATAAAATTTTTTTGATTTTTAAAATTTTTTAGGAGTGTAAGAAAGAGAAATCATAAAATTAATAGATTCGTGTTTTCAATTTATCAACGGAAGTTGATTCCCCGGCAACGATGTCAAAAACTTGGTGGTCGCTAAGGCTCGATGAAAATAAAAGCAAATGAACTAGCAATCCAATGAGGCAAGTATACATATCGAACTGTAGCTAGGGGACACAAGTGTCGTATTGAAATCCGGGAACTGTTGAATAAACTTACTCACACGAAGGATCGACGAAAAAACTAGGGTTTAGAGAAACTAATTGCAATCGAGGAAATAAAGTAATGCTAGAAAGAGAACTACTGCAGTTAATTAAAGAGCATAAAGTAAGCAATTACAACAAAAGGGTTGAAACTATGAAATGGAAGAGCACTCGTTCAAGAATCACCTCGGCAAGAGTTAACTAAGAAATGCCATAAAAATAAACCTAAACTTAATAGGGTAAAGGTCCTTGACCGTGGAGGTTCCTAAAGCTTAAACATGCTTCTCTCGAAGTCATGCCCAACTGAGTTTAGGAAGGTCCGACCAACTCTCGTCTAAATCGGAGGCCTAAAAGTCGCTTTACGCGATGAACCAAACTATTGTATTTAACTCCAATACGGGATATTTGGAACGTCTGCCTCTATTGAGGGGTGCATACAACTCCCTTTACTCTTGAATGCTCACTTCATTCTATCGGCCTCTCGGCTAGCCCAGAATGAAAGCAAAGGTGGAGAGTATATATTGATAATATACCTCCAACCCATGAAAAATCAAGAGTAATCCAAGGACTAAACCCTTAAAAGAAAAGGTAAATTCAAAGCATCAAAACTTAATCGCTCGAACCTCGGATGATCAAGATAGAGTACAAGGAGGATTAGTTACTCATGGTGAAGTGGAGGGGGAGAGATGAGTAGAAGAGCATGATAACACAAAGTAAACAAGGAGAAAAAAACACAACACTTTTATTAATAATCAAGAGAGCTACACTTAAGAAATGAAAATTACATTTGCATGAAATGAAAATCCTATTCTAGCCCTACCATTAGCACTAAGCAAGAGCAAAGATTACAATAAAAGCTATTACAAAATCTTAAAATAATCTAGGATTAAGAAAAACTAAAATGGGAAAGAGAGAGAGGGAGAGAAAAGCATAAAAAATAAGAAAAGGAAGCAAGAAACTAAGGGGCAACACCTCCCCTCTCAACCCAAGCTCTATGAAATGAAGGGGGGGGGGTCTGAATTTATAGAAAATTTCCACGGGTTGGTCATGCCCGGCGACACGCCCAGGGAGGGTGTGTTATGGGGCGTGACAGATACGGCATTGACCTCGGGCTCTGGATTCTGGCGGGAAGGATTATTGCTTTTGAACGTCAGTGGTCACGCCCTGGGTCACGCCTGTGTAGGGGGGGCGTGACACGTACGTCGCATCGAAATCATTGGTCAAAATTCCGTCAGTCATCGGAAAAGGTGGGGTCACGCCCAATGTCACGCCCGTGACATGGGGCGTGACAGTACTATTTGGCGTGCTGGGATGAATCAGCATTCAATGCTGCGGCAGGCTTCGGGCAGAGGGCAACACACCCCGTGTCACGCCCGGGGACACGCCTAGGGAGGGCGTGTCAGGGGGCGTGATAGCCATTTTTCCTGTTTTTCTATCTCTTTCAGCAGTCATCATCGGGATCAGGCGACACACCCTAGGTCACGCTCGGGGAGGGCGTGACAGGGGGGCATGACAGGTCATTTTTGTCCAATATTCTGGAAACCTGCAAAAAGACAAGAAAATGTTAGTGGAAATAATATTTACATAGAAACGATAAAAAATAAGGTTATAAGACATGATTTGTATATTATAAAAAAGAAAATACGATAATAGTTTAGGCTACAAAACGTATTATCACTCATGCCCTCCAGTACTGCGAACCACTCCTCCTCCTCGTCCTTATCCTCATCCTCCCTATCGCAAACTTCCTGTAGCATTAGAGATTGCTTTTGTAATAACCGTGCCAACCGCCTCTTCATCTCATTGGCATCCTGCGGGTCACCCAGGTATTCCGAGATATGGTCTGCAGAATGGGGAGGCAAATATCCCCTGCTAGTGTGGACATCGAAGGAGGAGATAGCATTGAAGCCTACAAAAGTAGGAAAGGTAAGAAAAAGCAAGCGGTCACAAGCAAGCAAGAGTACAAACTCACCTGGGATTAGCACGTCCCTCGCACTGGAATGCAGGCGGGAGGAAACTCGCTAGCACTGGAAGAGCTCGCCTTTGAGAGCCGCATAAGATTTACCTAGCCCGGGGCGGGTTGACAATGGAGGAATCACGGGAGGGGCGGGCCCAAGGGTAAAAGGACTAGGGACCCGCTCAGTTATCCATAGAGAGGTATGCCCCAGTTCCATTCTACTGCATCCATCATCGCAGGGTGCCTCTTGCGGAGAAAGAGATTAGAAGCAGAGTAACAAATCAGGCAAGAGGCCCACATACCTCATGTGCGGCCTCGGCACCGACCGCCAAACTGGATGCAGTGGTGCCATTTGAGAGAGACTGAAAGATCATCTTCTCCTTCTTTGGCCTAAAGACAAGACCGGGTTATCCATACGCCAGCCAAGGAGCAGCAACGAGGACCTACTCCTACGTCCCCTCCAGTGCGACAGCTAGGCGTGCTCATATCTCTTATGACATAGGAATCGCTTAGCCAAAGTTCACATGGAAGGTAAAGCAAATAAGACGAGATTTTTCCCGTAGGCTCGGAGGCATATTTATAGCATATTGGTGGGACCCACGAAAAGATTCCCACAAGCTCAGCAAGTACTCACCGAATACGTAGGATTGGATGATTCTTTCCGCGCTTTGCCAAGCTCAAAATGAGCGGGGATTGTGTACAACCCAGTATTCACGGAGTGGCACCACTAGGAAGGCGAGCGAGCTAGGGCAGTCGGCCCGCACCCGCTAGGCAGGCGAGCGAGCTAGGGCAGCCGACCCGCACCCGCTAGATAAGCAAGCGAGCTAGGGAAGTCAGCCATTCCCACCAGGTAGGCGAGCGAACCAGGACCGCGAGCTTTCTTCTGCCTGGAAGGGCAGGCAAGTCGCGCGAGCTAACTCACGCTCACCTAACAATAGCGGCGAGTCGCGTTCTCCAACCCGTGTCTGCCCAGGCTATTGGCGAGTTGGTCTCGATTTCCCCTAAGTGTGAGATACAGGTATCACGTGGTTAACCTAATTAGGTCTGCATATAGCCATTTAGAACAGCCGAGTTACGCTGTTGGCAGACCACGTCTGGCTGCATGTAGCCGTTCCAAACAGCGGAGTTACGCTGTTGGCAGACCAACTTCAAAAAACTATAAATAGACCCAAGGGGGTACCTAATAAGGCAAGCTTACATATGTCCTGGTGTTCTTGCGCTTTCTGAGGTATCCTTAGATCATTACTTGGCTAAGGAGGGGAAGCACTCTAAAATCTTTCGGGTGTGTGGTGGGACCTCTATGCTGGAGCCTTAGGTCTATTCCTTGTGCTAAGTCTTTTGTCATTTAGCTTGTGAGAGAGAAGTAAGTGTGCAATTATGCCTTCCACAAGGGTCGAACTCCATAGAGACAAATTTTTTGATTTCAACACTATATATATCTACTACACAGCAAACCATGAATACTACAATGAGATGATTCAAAAATTAAACATTATATTTCTCATTACCATTTAAAACATATGGAATTGCAGAAAAATTAAAACATATATCCTCCACAAAGGTTTCGTCGTTTATGTTCGGGCATGACAAAGCCATATCAATAGAAGGAACAACACACTCAAATGAATTTTTTTTATGTATTTGTACTCTTTGGGTTATTTCTTGATGTTAACCATGATAAGAGCTTTTCCCAATGAATCATCTCTACCCTCTGAAAAATGAAAAGATAGTAATTATAATGTAAACAAAGAAATTCAAACAAAGAATATTACTTTTCGTCTTTGTTCATTTCTCTCAATGACTCTTAGGATGGTTGTTTGATATCCCCTTACATCGCATTGTCGGTGGATTGCGAACCATTACCTTGTTTTTTTCATTTTCATTAATTATACCCCTTTCCATCTTCTTCATCATCTACCATATCATCTGCCTTCTTACTAATTTCATTCATGGCGCTTAATACATACTCTCTGACAATCTTGAAATCTTTCACTAGACGAGCGAGGTCATAAGTAATCCACATCATATGATTTTTTAAAAACTAAATTAGAATCAAAGTAATTTAGACTTGCAGCTTAGGAAAGATACACACCCTTCTTCACCTTTAGAGTGAACATGTTGAGTATGTATTTAGCAGGAATCTAATTAATATTTTTAAAATTATACACCCTTAATATATGTTTGCAAGGTATTCTCTTATTTTGAAAACCTTTGCAAGAATAATCGACATTATATGTTGTTGAATCAACTATTACAAACCTTAATAATTCTTGTATGCGTCCAATAAACATCATTTTTCTTCTGCACACTAAATCAAGTTTTATGGGCAAAGTCATCGTGCATAGCATATGCTTCCTCCTAACTATGTACAATCGGGAATGCTAATGTTCCATTTTGACATTCAGAAAAAAAATTATAGTTTTAAGTGATAATGCACTTTGCTAAAAATCAATTATAACAAAAAAAATTCAAGTTGCAATATTAAAATTACAGTTGTAATTAATAGTACTGTAGGTTATATTATAACTATAATACGTCAAAACAGCTAGGAAAACACCATATATGGTGGTGTTTCTACTTATAAACTTAAAATGACCGTAGATCCTCAAAAGAGAAAAAAGATTAAAGACTCACATTACCAAAACTATCAACTACAGGTTTCTCATATGCATGTTGCATGATTTGTAGCTTCGGAGAAGGCACAATGGGGGTAACAGGAGAACACCTCTATAGCTATTTCTGGGGCTAAAAATCGAACAATGGTGGTCAACTAAAGTTTCGTGGAGATTAAATAGTCAAGGGAAATGAAGACCTTCATTGATATACAAACCCTAACAATGACGGAAAGTAGAAAGGCAAAAAGGAAAACAAATTCCCATTCAAAAAAAAGGAAAGGTGGTGCCCATGACTTGAACCCTATTTATTTTTTCACAGGAGCACAGTACGTTGTGTGCACAAAAATTTTTTCCCAACTCACACCCCAATTTGACTGCGGGTGCTGGTTCTTGCCTCTGCCCGCTGGTTATCATTCTCTTGTTTTCAGAAAATTTTTTGGTGTGCCTAACGTGCACACATCTATGTGCGCCAAAGCTTTTTTATGCACATTTAAAAAAAAAATTTGTTTAAAAAAATCCAAAAATATTAATATTCTTATTTCTATGCTCATTTTAAGCACCATATTACTCATATTCTGGCCATAAATTCATGCATTATGGCCGTAAAATTACATTACATTCGTAAAATGAAAATATGATCGTAATGTCATTTTATGGTAATAATGCATGATTTTACGGATCTAATATGGGTAATATGATACCTAAAATGAGTGTAAAAATAAGAAAATTAATATTTTTTGATTTTTTATTTTTTTTTAAATCAAAAAAATTGATTTAGTGCATAAAAAATCAACGGTGTACATAGATGTGTGCACGCCATGCGCACCAAATTTTTTGTCCATGTTCTTGAAGTCACCTATATGTGTAATAGTGGCAGCTATCGCCTGTAAGCTCTGAGAAAACTCAGTGTGTTGGAGAGTTTGACGTGGTAGATGAGGAGTTGGTAGGTCTTCTATTTTTTTGTATTACTTTTTGCATTCCCTATTTGCGAATCAATTGGAAACATGTTTAATTGACAAAGTTTCTCTTGAATTCAACAGGTAGGTTTTTTTTTGCATTTATTTGAATATAACACATTGTTTCTTTGGGATATGCTCTTTAGTTTTCAATAAATTTAAATTTAGCATCCCTCTTTACTCGATCAATCTGGTGGGGATGCTAGTGGATCATAACAATGATAAACTTCATTGTTTATGTATCAAGCACAAGTTCATTCTCCGCACTCCAAAAATCTCACTTTTGTCAGGTTCATATGGTCTTCTTCTTCTGATGCTTATAATGGAATTCATGAAGTGTAATTGGAATGAGAATATGTAAGATTCAATGGGAAGTAGGCTTTAATTTTTTATGTACAGTTATTATTTTCATCACATGTGTGGAAGCATTTTTTATAGATGTAAGGCATTTCACAGTCTGCTCCATAAAACTTAATATGTGTATAATATCATTTTTAATAAAAAAAATTTGCTGTGCAAAATAGTTTGTTAGTACATATACATAATTATTTTGACTGTGAATATAATTTACCTATAAATAAACATATTTCAAGCCTTGAAGGTGAGGGGATGGGCGGCCAAGGGAACCCAAGGGGGAGGGGCAAGGAAGAAGGCCGCCAGATCAAGCAGCTGCAGGGCTTCTCAATCTGGGTGGCCTTTCCGTCTCTGTAGAGTGACAATAAGGGGATGGTCGGCCAAGGGGCCACACATCCCAGTCAAGAAGAAGGCTGCTAGATCAGGCATCTAGAGGGCTACTAGATTGGGCGGGTAGAAGGCTGCCCAACTTTGGCAGCTTTACCCTCTCTACAAGGTGATAGTGAGATGGAAGGTGGCCAAGGGGTCGCACATCCCAGGAGGGAAGAAGGCCGCCTGTTTGGGAGGACAGAAGGCCATCCAATCAAGGCGTCCTCGCCCTCTCTATATGGCAACAATGAGGGGATGAGTGGCGAAGGGTTCGCCTATCCCAGGTAGGAAGAAGGCTGCGAGATTCGAGGCTGCCCGATCTTGGAGGCTCTACCCTCACTACGAGGTGCTAATCATGGGATGGATGACCATAGGGATGCCTATCCCAGGCATGAAGAAGACATCTAGATTGGATCGCCAGAGGGCCGCCCGACCCGGTGGCCCTGTCATCTTTGCAGGGCGGCAGCGAGGGGAAAAACAACGATGGGGCTGCCCATCCTAGGAAGCAGGGAGACCGGATGGCTGCTTGGTTTAGGCAGTCAGAGGTCTAGGAAGTTGGGTCGGAGAAGGTTAGCCTCGATTAGCTCCCCCAATAGCAGGTAGTTATGTGATAGTGAGGAATTTTTTTGATACCAGCACCCCATAAGTATGAGTGTGTTTAAGGATTTAAACCCCATAATTATTAAGAAACATATTTCTTAATTGTGTCATTTTGTTTTGTTTTAGTTGCAGGTCACTCACTTTTCCCAAGGTCTAAAGAATTTGACCGCCTTAGCTTGGGAGTGAGCCGAGCATGCAAATAGTCAAAAGAGATCTAATAGTAATGTCAAGCGAAGTGTTTTAGAATGGAAACCCGGATAGGGTGAAAAACCACCTGGATAGATTCGTGCCAGACCAAAATCCACTAGATTCCTTGAGGTTACAAAAGTTTGAGATCCTCGAAGGGTGACAGACCACCGCTCCATTTACGTCCTTAAGGCAAAGATATTGGTAAATGATTGCCTAAGTCCACAGAGATGGAGCATGCACGTGAGCGTTCTCCTATGCCATCTCCTATGTTTGTTGAAATGTCCACATAAGCATTGAGAGCGAGTCGACTTGAGATCAACTAGAGAGAATTTAAAGCAAAGGAGCGCTCTAAGTCCCACGTTCTCTCCAAAAAACCTCAGAACTCTCTCTTATCTCTCTAGTCACCTGTCTTCAAATGAAGGCATGATGCCATTTTATAGCTTTCTGGAAGAAACATGTTAGTAATTGCCTCTGTCAAAATATGGAGTTGAAGAATGAAGTTGCTTGATTTTAGTCACCCTGATCACCAATTTTCCAAAAATGATGAGCTCCCTGATAGTTCGAGCAGCCAGGGCAGGTTTACCTTAATATAGTATTTTTAAAGTAATTAATTATCTTTTATTTATTTTTATATTTATAGTTGTCTAATTTTTTTTGTCTTTTCAGGTAATTTAAGACAACAAATAGCAATTTGGAGCTGACAATCGTGTTCATGGGAATTATTGGAGCTTTCCTGAAAAAATCCTCGTACACGTCCCCAAGTCATTGTTGAGGGGCCGTGACCTCACTCACAGGCTGTGGTCCTCAAAGTGCCCAAATCAGGATTCCACATCATTTTAAAGTTATACGCCTCCTATCACATGCATGATATTGGGGCACGACATCCAAGTCATGACCGTGACTAAGTCAGCAAAGCATTCAATAAAGTAATTTCCACCGCCTTTTCATTTTTGCTTACAAGCCCTTGGTCACAGGCACCATTTTCTTATCCATCTCGACATGCCCTAGGTCATTGGCATGACCTAGGGTGTGACCACGAGTTACTTCTGATTTTTGCATGTTTTGGTGCAATATTCTCGTGGTTTTGATGATGTAGTTAATAATTGAACACACCTTAAGAAACGGGTGTGACCTAGCATGATTTTCAGTTTTTCACGTATAAATTCCCAGCTGCTGCTAGATGATGCCCATCCAGTCCCTGCTCTAGAATGAATCATTTTTTGTTCATTTTCTCCATTTCCTTTCATGTATTTTCTCTATGCAATTTACTTAAAGCTTGGTCCTTTAAATTTATAGTATAGTTTTTTACTTTAATGCACTTGTACTCTTCAATTTCCTTTTTATAAAATTGCTCTTTTTCAATTTAATTGTGCATAGCTAATTCTATGGCATTTGATCGGATAAGCTCTTATGTATCTTTATTTCGTAATGTTGGGAAAAATACTTTTAATTTACCTTAACAAATTACTTTAAGTGATTTTACATCCTAGATTTATTGCCCATGTTGTATAGAGAGGTTAATATGGTCTTATAAGTCCTACGATGTCATTTGTGTAAAGGACAAGAGATAGACACCCTAAATTTAAGAGGAAAGTCAAGAAATGCAGAAATGTGTCGAGTAGAGGTCAACACAACTTTGATATTTTATTGACACTACTTTTAGTACAAGTCTGAGTACCATAACATGATAATTCAACATTAATTAAAGGATTAAATCAGCGTGTACTTCGATATGGCATCGACGTAATGTCGATTTAGAACTAAATTAATAGATTGCCTGAATGAAGCCAGAACTCAATGTTAAAAAATAATCTGCAATTGAAAGAGTTTTGAGAATCCCGCTTTAAAGGATTCAGTTAGAGATTCTGAGAGTCTATTTGGGAAAAGACTTCGATTGTATTGGTTTAAGATCTCCTTATCAAAATATTTGGTGATTGGTTCTAAGAGTCTCCTTATCAAAAGGCTCAATTACTGTGATAGTGAATTCCTACCAAGGGGGTAGAAGAGTGGATGTACCCAGAATTTGGGGAACCACTATATTTCTTGTGTCTTCTGTGTTTGTGCATTATTATATGGTTAATTATTTGTTTTGCTATGATTATAATTATCTGTTCTTAATTTTTGTTAATAGTTTAAGAAATGTAAATTCTATGAATTGTATAATTTATTTTGAATTAAATTTTAATCCTTATTCACCCCCATCTAGAGAAATCTCTAAGGAATTAGTCAATTATTCTCCCACTTCCATTAGTATCAGAGGGAGGTTAATCAATAAAAGGTTAACCTCGAGAAGGTTAATCAAGAAAAGGTTAACACCTTGATCAAAAAGATCATAACATTGGCATTAGTACATATTTTATTAATTTTTTAAAATGTCTTCTAGTACATTCAAAGGATTTGCATCTACAAGACCTCCAATCTGTAATCTTGAAAAGTTTACACTATAGAAAACAACAATCAAACTGTATATGAATTCTATTGATGAAGGCATTTTTGGTTCAATTTTGACAGAACTACTTATGCCTTATAGAAAAGTTATATAAGGAAATGTTACTGTACAACCAGTATTAAGATGTGAGTGGACAGATAAAGAAAAGAGAATAAAAGACTAGGATGCTAAAGCAATGAACATACTAGTCTCAACAATATCAGATGATGTGTTTCAGAAGGTTGTAGAATGTCAATTAGTGAAAGAAATCTAGAAATCACTATTAAGAATTGTTTATGAAAGTTCTGATGAGAGAAAAGATAAAAGATCACTCTTAATTTCTTAATTTTAAAATTTTTTAAAGAAAGCTGATGAATCTGTAGCTAAAATGCATGATATATTTAACATGATTATAACTGAGCTGAAAGGTTTGAATAAGGATATATCTCTTACTGAGAAAAATGACAAATTACTCTTGCGATTTCCAAATACATTGAATTTAAGGATTTGGGCTAATAAAGAAGCAAGGTGTCACAGAGAGATAACAACAGGTGCCCTGTTAGAAAATGTCAAATCATATAAACAACTTCTGAAATTTAGAGATCAAATAGAAGAAAAAGAGAATGTCATTACACCTAAATATAAATCTATTGCTTTTAAAGTTACTGATGATGAGCCATCTGTATTTGAATAAAAGATGTTCAATCTTTTGGCAAGGAGATTTAGAAATTGGATCAAGACTAACAGCTCTAGAAGAAGAGTTAGGAATGTGAATAAGCCAAAATTTGACAAAACTTATAATAAGGAGATAATTTTCTTTTCATGCAGAAAGCATGGACATATAACAACTGATTGTCCAGATCGATAGAAGGATAAACAAAATAAAAAGGAATAGAAGAAATATCTGAAGAGAAAGGATAAGAAAAAGGGGAAAGGTTTTATAGTAGAAATCTAAGGTGATATTAGTTCTGAGTTAGGCTCTTCATCTGGTTATGAAAAAGAAGCTGATGCAGAAGAAACATACTTGAAGGCATTGGAAATTAACTCAGATATTGAAGAAAGTCATGTAATTTATTTTGATAATATTGTTTTTTCATCATAAGAATTTAAATTTTGCTTTAAAGAATTTTGTAAGGATCAGTTAGATGCTAAAAAAGAAATTAAAAGTTTGAGAAAACAAATAGAGTTAATTAAGAATTATTCATGTGACAAATAATAAGCTAAACAAGATAAATTGTTATAAATTAAAGTAGAAAAATCGAAGAATCAAATTGCAGACTTTAAAAAAAGAAAACACCTTATTGAAGGAAGAACTATCAAAGGTAAAAGTCTTTGAAGGCTCTGTAAATGGAAGGAGCCAACTCCTTAAGAATATTACATTAAACTTTAAGAGAAGGTTTAATCATTTAGGATTAGAAGCCAATCCATACATGATGGTAACAATTAATAATACATCTGATAGGAAAAATCTTGAATCATTCACTAAATCAAAGAGAACACAACCTATTATAGTTTATAGTAATGATTAAGAAAGGGTAACAAGATTTAATAAGGATAAATTCAAAGGAAAAGGTGGTGTAGGTAGACGACCATTGGTAAACAACAAATAAAGATAATTAGTTTTAGTTAATCAGGAACATGCGTCGGTTTCATATCGATGCAACACTTGTGAAACGTCAACTTTAAATTGATGCATTCAGAAAGTTACGTTGACTTCAACTCGATGGATATCCATGGATAATAGTTTTTCTTTTGTAAATAATGTTTGTACAAAATGTCTTACCAAGATACATAAAACTAGAAGTTGTTGGTTTAATATACCAACACTCCTTTATCCCAAAGGGTATTAGGATGGTCATCTTATACTTTCATCACTCCCTATAATGGAAAAAAAGTAATGGGTCCATGGTAACCTGGATCACAATTGATGTTTAATTTCATGTGTGGGAAAAGACTGTCCTTATACAAACCAACTATGGTATTTGGAAACTGGTTGCTCTAGGCATATGACTTGACATAATGAATTTCTAGGTAATTTCAAGGCCAAAAATGACTAAAAGTTAATTTTTGGTCATTCTAATTATGGTCAAACAAAAGGTTATGGAATGATCAAAATTGGATATATCACTTTCTCTAAAGTATCTTATGGTTAAGGACTTCAACATAACCTAATTAGTATCAGTTAGTTGTGTGACGATGAATATAAAGTTATATTCACATACAACCTCTGTCAAATAGTTAACTCCATAACTAATATTGTAGTATTATCTTGTTTTAGAAAAAGTAATATTTATGTAGTTAATTTTAGCACAAGCAAAAATGAGGTATGTCTGTTCAATGATGAATTAGATAGGAATGAGCTTTCATATAGAAGGCTTGGTCATGTTAATCACAATACCATAGCTAAGATTACAAAGGATGATTTGGTAGGAGGCTTACAAAAAGGTAAGTATAGAAAACTTAATCCTTGTAAAGCATGCTAGTAGGGTAAGCAAGTTAAATCATCATTCAAACAAATTGGTATGAATGATTCCCCCAGGATTTTATATCTACTACATATGGATTTATTTGGTCCTCTTACCACCCAAAATTTAGAGGGTAAGTATTATACCTTGGTCATAATGGATGACTACTAAAGATTTAGCTGAGTGTTTTTCCTAAAAGCTAAGTCAAAAAACTTTTTAATCCTCTCAAGATTCGTCAAACAGATTCAATGTGTTTAATACTAAAGTGTTTTTGATCAGAAGTGATCATGTTACTGAATTTGAAAATCAATTGATCTGTAGATTCTGCGAGGATAAAGTAATTAGACAAAGCTTTTTAGCCACTAGAACTTCTCAACAAAATAGAGTGGTAGAAAGGAAAAACAAAACATTTATTGAATCTAGTAGAACCTTATTAGTAGAGTCAAATTTGCCTAGGTCCTTTTAGGCTGAAGCAGTAAACATTGCTAATTATGTTCTCAATAAAACCCTTATTCATAAAACCAAGTTAAAGACCACTTTAAGAACTCTTTAAAGGTAAAACGCTTATATTCTCTTATTTTAGAATATTTAGCAGTGCTTGTTACATTCTTAATAATGGAAAAAGTTATCTTGCCAAATTTTACAAGAAAGCTGATGATGGAATATTTTAAGGATATTCCTTATCAAGCAAAGCTTATATGTGCTATAATAAAAGGACCCTTAGAATCTAGGAATCCATGCATGTAGTATTTTATGAAACTATTTCTTGTTCCAAGAGGGAGGAAACTTCCACCAAAAATATTTTGAAGGAACAAATACCTTTAAGTGATGAGTTTAAAGAGCTGAATATTGAGGAGAATACAAAAAAACATCTATGAAGCATAACCATCAATCAAAAGATATTATGAAAATCTCTAATGATGAAGTACCAATTAAAGGAAAATTCAGTCCACCTGTTATCACTAATCAAAATAATGAGCAAGTAATTTACTTTTAATATATAGAAGAAATTATAAAATAACAAAGAGATCATCATCAAATTGTTCAAGCCAAAATAGATCCAGAGAGATCAATTCTCAGGAATCTTCCGTCAAACCTAGTAATTAGAGATGTGAATCACAGAGTGAAAACTGGAAAGCAATTATCAACAGAAGTCATGTTGCAATACTTTCTTGCAAGTATAATCCTAAGAAATTTTAAGAAGCAGCTAATGATCCATATTGGATTGTTGTTATGCAAGAGGAGCTTGCACAATTTTAAAGAAATGAAGTTTGGACTCTAGTGGTGTAACGCCCCGAAACTCAAAAGAGTGACGGGTTGTGTTTTGATCTAAATCTGGGATTTTGTAGAGGTGACATGGCCTGGGACACGGGCGTGTCCCAGGGCCTGTCGTGCTCAGGTTCGATGATGGTCGTGTGGTTGACGAAATTCTAGTTAGCTGTCGTCGGGGCAGTAAACACGGCCTGGGACACGGACGTGTCCAAGGGCGTGTCAGCCACTCAAAGCTTTCCACTCAACGATCATTGAGTGAGGGCACACGGCCTGACACACAGGCGTGTCAGTGGCCCTATGCTGCTAGGGAAGTTTGTAGTGATTTGTGCTTGCAGGTGCTACGAAGCCGAGCGGTAAATAGCGGGCCAAAGCCCAAGTTGTTGAGCCGGTCCTCGAATGCCTTGTTTGTTTATTTATTTAAATCATGTATGACCGGCCTGCAAGACGAAGTTTGTAAGACACTATTTATTTAAGTGAACTGTTGTAAGGCCATAAGGCCAGTACATTTTTTGGTACTTTGTATTTCATTCCTATTTGGTTTGCTAGTGGACATTCATGCTTGTTAGCAGGGTTCTTATTATTGCAACTTAATAAGTTGCTTCCGCTAGATGCTCTGTATAGGATGTGTGTATTGGTTGAATGGTTTCATTGTGTAACCCACCAGTCTGTCCGTAGTATATGGCGTCGGGCCCAGGCCGTACATATTGCTATATGCTATGTGACGGATAGGGGAGTACAATTTGGTATCAGACTACCGGTTTTGATCAGGCTTAAATGAATTCTTGGGCGAATTTACTTTAAGGGGTTGTGAGAACATGTGTGTGCGTCATCATTATAACATGAAAAGAACCCTTGAATGTCCACTTAGGAATAAAAATACACATGTTTGAGGAACCTGCGTGTTCCTATAATTGCTTTTTGCAATGTTGTTTGGTCACTTATCGGTGTTTTGTATATTATAGGTGACCAAGAGTGGTGCTGGGCCATAGGAACTTCCAGTTTCTTAGGCAAGCAACGCACCCAATGATGCGCCGGCAACACCTCTTTTGGCTGAGACCATTTGATTGGTAGCAGATGTAGTATTTGCAATGATTAATGCGTTATAATGGCCCCAGTTTTTCTGTGTTTTGTTTGATCATTGTTTGGCGTTACAATGACGCGTTTACGGCCTCCTCCCATTGTTAGGGCGTGGTCTTAGTACTCTAGGTTCCTATAGTGGCCTGTTTGTAGCCTGCTGGCAAGATTCCCTAGCAAGTCGGGTCTGGTTTTGTGACTTGGTGAGGCTCTCGAGGAATGCTTGTGCCTTGGCTTCGGGTAGTGATTGCCCGAGTTGTGTTTGTCGGATGTTGTTTTCGACTTCGGCGTTGTTTTTGTAGCTTGTGTGTTTAGCTACGGTGCGAGTTTGGTCGAAATCTGAGATCATTTGTTTTTCGCGTCATTTCGACATTTGTTTTGTTAGCTGGTAGTGTGTTACCAGATTTTTTTGGCTATTGCTGTGCATGGCTAGGTGGCAGAACTTTGTAGAGCTTGAGGCTTGTTTGATTGGCTTTTTTATGGCTATGTGCAGATAGCTAAAGTGTTTTATGTATATAAATTTTTATGAGCTGTATATATAAATATATATATATATATATATATGTATGTATAAGTGTCAGCTAGTGCCTGATTTTATATAAGCAGGTTTATATATGAAGTCAGCTAGTGCTTAGGCTAGGTTAATATTTTATTAGCTATAGGATGAGTTAGTGGGAGGGTATGCATTAAAAGCTCCAGCTATTCTCCTCCTCCCCATTTCTCCCCATTTCCCGAGCTAGTTGCAACTTGTTAGCTTCCAGCAGAAGGAAGCAAGCAGGAGGTGGAGGAGCTGCAGCTTTTGCCGTCGGATAGCTGTAGATTTAGGGCTTGTTTTTCTCGAGTAACAGCAGATTTGAGCTTCTTTGGCCAGGATCTTCCTTCCTAGGTAAGTTTTGCTTGATATAAGGCTGTCATTAGGAGTTAGGGTTTTCAGAATTCTCTTCTTCTTCCTCTAAACTTCGATTTTGGTCTTCTAGGTGGCCGATCTTATCGCCGGTGCAAAGCCTTGGAGGTAGCTGATGTTTTCCTGGAGGTAGAGGCAAGTGGCGTTCTTTGCCCTTGCCAAGCTTGATTTTACTCATTTTATACTTGCTGTAATAGTTTTCTTCCCTTCCTAGAAGCTATGGTAGCTGCAGTTTCATTCCAACTAGAGCTTGCTAAAGTTGTCCAGGCTTTAATTTATTCTCCTTTCCTCATGTACTCTCGGTTATGTCTGAAAGTCCACCTAGTGCCAACTACCTTCACCTATGGGGGGGGGGGGAATAGGTGTCTTGCAACATTTTTGCGGAATTAAAACTATACCTGTACAAATAAACAAAACAACACAACACAGAAAGACACAGGCAATTTATAGTGGTTCCCCAAATTGGGTACGTCCACTTTCCCCCTTCGACCTATCTCCCAACAAGGGACGACTCGATCACTTCACCAACCGGATTGAAATCCAATCCACACACTAAGGGAAGGAACCCTTCCAAGCGAAGGAGTCACCACTCCTCCACCACGGGTTGCACCCAACCCTTACAACGAGGAACCTACGTTCCTTTACAACAAAATTAAAATGGAATGTATAAAATATACAAACTTCTTATGGAGGCTAGGTGTCCCTCTTCGTTCGATGACGCGTTCTTGATGAAGACGAAGAGTCCACAACCTTAGCTCTCACTTAGAATGAATCTCCACGAAACCGGCAGCGGCAAGAAGAGTGGCGGCTTGGCATTCGGGATCGGTAGCGGCAAGAAGTGCGGCGGCTGAGCTTTAGAGATCCAACCTTCATAGCAATGCTAGCGAGATCTACCAACGGTCTTCCTTGGATCAATCGTCTCGATCGATTCGGAACGGGAAGGTATTCCCGATCTACAAACCAAGAGACAAAGGATCTCAAGAAGGACACGTGAGACGCGTTGCTTGCCAAAGCTTTTGTCGCCGGAAGATCAGGAGGTATCCACGATCAATGGAGGCGACTAACTTCCCGAGCGGCGACGGCGGCGACGGAAGAGAGATCCGCGATCTAGGTCACGTCGGCGGCTCGGTTTTCTAGTTTCTGTATTCGTTGTATTCGGTGTCTGTAAAGATCGAAATACAACAGTATTTATACTGTAGGTCATATATTATGACCGTTGTGGGCCCCACCAAAAGAAACCCTAGCTCCGGTTTCAAACAGCGCCTGGAACTTGGTCCGGTCCAGCGAGCACCAGAATTTCACCCAAGGCAAATTCGGCGAGAATCAAAGGTGAATCTCGGCGAATCGGCGAGAATCACTTATGATTCTCGCCGAATTCCACTTGGCAGAATTCTGGCTGAAGATCTTGACATCCGGAGAGAATCGGCAAGAATCAATATTGATTCTTGACGGATCGGCAAGAATGCAAAGTCATTCTTGTCGATTCGGCGAGAATCAACTAGTGATTCTCGACGATTCTGCCTTAAGCTGAAATCAAGACGGCATTGAGACAGCCGGCTGCAATCGGCAAGAATCAGCGAGTGATTCTCGACGATTCGGCGAGAATCACTAGTGATTATCGTCGAATCGGAGAGAATCACTTCGTGATTCTCGACGATTTCGACTTAGACGATTTTTCGTCTTTCCACCCGTGAGCTGCTCTTTGGCCCATCCTTGCTCCTTGTCTGCTCTTGATCTTTCTGAGCCCTGTACTTGAAAGTAAGTACACTCTAATAGAGAGAGTACACGTAGGCCAACACACTGATCTTCTCAACGAGGGATTACGTTGTGCAGACCCGTGTATATTGACCCACTGTACCCTTACATTGGTGTGTACTTAGCATGGAATAACTGCAAGCACAACTTGAAAACAAATGATCAAATACAATGTCAATTCACCTTAGCTGGTCCAGGAGCTTCTTCAAATCAGGTACATTGTGGATACAATACCCAACAATCTCCCCCTATTTGAAGAATCCTAAACCCTACAAGCTAAGGTGAATATAAAAGATGGAAGAAAAACATAAACTGAACTCAGTTGAGAAAGAATTTCCATACCATTATCTTTAGAGCATTTGGAGCATACTTTGCGAGAGCACCTTAGCCCTTAGCACCTTAGCCGAGAGGGCAATCTCCCCCTTTTTGGCTTCTACAAATCTGGGACTTTAGCACTTGCCACAATGCTCCCCCTCAGTTCTTGCATTTGGGCTTACACTTGAGTTTCTTGCGGATGCTCCCCCTAGATGCACGAGCCTGGAGCTTCTGTAGTCTTCATTCCTTATAGTTTAGCATCCCCAGTTCAGTTTTGAAGAGACTGAACTTGGCCTCGTCTAGGAGCTTTGTGAAAATATCTGCAATCTGTTTATCCATGGGGACATAGCAGAGAGAGATGTCCTTGTTTTCCACGTGCTCCCTAATTAAGTGGTAGCGCACTTCAATATGCTTCGTCCTGCTATGCGATACCGGATTGTTCGCAATTGCAATTGCACTAGAGGAGTCGCAGTACATTGGTACTTCCTTGAACTGAAGGTCATAGTCTTCTAACTGGTTTCTGATCCATAGTAGTTGTGCGTAACAGCTGCCTACTGAGATATACTCAGATTCAGCTGTGGAGGTTGCAACACAATTCTGCTTCTTACTATTCCATGATATAAGCCTTCTTCCGAGGAATTGACACGTCCCGGAAGTGCTTTTCCGATCATCCCTGCTTCCTGCAAAGTCAGCATCTGAAAAGCCTATTAGCTCGACATCATTGTTTCTTGGGTACCACAAGCCAAGATTAGGTGTACCCTTAAGGTATCTAAGAATTCGCTTTGCAGTGACATAATGAGATTCCTTAGTGTTCACCTAATATCTGGCACAAACACATATGGAGAACATAATATCCGGTCTACTTGCAGTAAGGTAGAGCAGGGATCCAATAATGCTTCTGTATTAGGTTTCATCAAAAGGTTTCTCTTTCTCATCCTTATCCAGAGACATAGTGGATCCTATTGGAGTCCTCATAGAGGTTGCATTCTCCATTCTGAATTTCTTGAAGAGTTCATTTGTGAACTTCGTCTGAGAAATAAAAATTCCATCCTCAGACTGTTTCACTTGAAGTCCCAAGAAATACTTTAGCTCTCCCATACTGCTCATTTCAAACTTTCCTTGTATAAGTTTAGAAAACTTTTTGCAAAGAGTGTTATCCGTTGAGCCAAATATAATGTCATAAACATAGATTTGCACTAGCAAGATCTTGCCTTTGACTTCCCTAAGAAATAATGTCTTATCTATTTTTACTCTAGAGAACTTGTTCTAAAGAAGAAAACTAGAAAGAGTCTCATACCAAGCTCGTGGAGCTTGTTTTAAGCCATATAGAGCTTTATTAAGAAAGTATACATGATTAGGATAAGTAGGATTTACAAAACCTGGGGGTTGAGCGACGTATACTTCCTCTTTCAGGTCTCCATTCAAGAATGCCGATTTCACGTCCATCTGATAGACAGTGAATCCTTTGTGAGAGGCATATGCTCGAAACAGTCTGATTTCCTCGAGCCTTGCAACCGGCACAAACGTTTGGTCGAAGTCGATCCCCTCCTCCTGTATGAATCCTTGAGCCACCAGTCTGGCCTTGTTCTTGATGATGACCCCGTGTTCATCCAGCTTGTTTCTGAAGATCCACTTGGTGACAATCATGTTTTGCGTCTTTGGTCTGGGAACCAACGTCCAGACGTTGCATCGTTCGAATTGACGCAGCTCATCTTGTATGGCCAATATCCAAGATGCATCTTTGTTTGCTTCATCGAACTTCTTTGGCTCAACCTGCGATAGGAAGCTAAAATGCAGAAACTCGTTAAGTGTACCTCGGCGAGTTCTGACACCGTCTCGAGGATCTCCGATGATTTGATTTCTGGGATGATCCCTCACGTGTCGGAGCTCTAGTAGTCTTGCATCAGGAGCTCTAGCATTTTCTGGGGCTCCTTCCTCTTCAGGGAGGACTACTCCATCCTGACCGTCATCATCTCCGATCGGCATTGAGGTGGAGACCTTGACGTACTTTGGAGTTGCATCTTTATCGAGCTCATCAATGTGTAGCTGTTCGATTCTTGCACCTGCATCTTCAAGAAAACCACTGGAAGAATTGAAATTATGCAAGCTTCCTTCATCAAATACAATATTTATTGATTCCTCTACCACTAGGGTTTTCTTATTAAAAACTTTATAAGCCCGGCTATGGCTACTATAGCCCACGAATATGCCTTCGAAGCATTTTTCACCAAACTTAGTACGCGGGTACTTCCCGTTATTCAGTACATAACATCTGCGGCCAAAGATCCTAAAATAGGACATGGATGGATTCCTGCCTTTCAGTAGCTCATAAGGCGTCTTATGATGACTCTTGTTGATCAAGGCCCAGTTTTGTACATGACACGCCGTATTGACAGCCTCTACCAAGAAATATTCTGGGAGAGAAGCGTCATTCAACATTGTCGTGCAGGCTTCAATGAGCATTCTATTTCTCCTCTCCGCAACTCCATTCTGCCGTGGAGTGTGCGGGGAGAAAAACTCATGAAAGATACCAAGTTCTTCACAGAACTCTGTCATAGCACCAGACTCGAACTCTGTTCCATGGTCACTTCTGATTTTGACCACCGAGCAGTTAAGTTCATTCTGAACTTGCCTGACAAAACTGGTGAAGATGTCAAACGTATCAAACTTGCATTTTAAGAAGAACACCCAAGTAAACCGAGAGTGATCATCAACAATCACTAGCGTATAAGACTTGCCTCCCAAGCTATGAACTTGCATTGGACCAAACAAGTCTATATGCAGAAGATAAAGACATCTGGAGGAGACTTTGTCAACGATGCCCTTAAAGGTAGCTCGAGTCTGTTTGCCCTTCTGGCATGCAGGATAGGGGCTATCTTTGATGCACTTAATGATGGGAGCATCCCTTACTAAGTTTTTAGAAAACAACATACTAATTGTCTTGAAATTAATATGTGCTAATCTCTTGTGCCATTGTTCACAAAGAGATGCACTGCCTGTTGCTACTAGGCATACGGGGGTAGATGAATCTAAACTAAGAAAATCTAAGCAGAAGATATTTCTGCTCCTAATGCCTGTTAATACCGTCTCCGAAGAGGCACACGATATTATTAGTCATTTATCCTTGCAGAACTTAACGTCATAACCTTTATCACATAACTGACTTACACTGATCAGGTTATGATTTAACCCTTCAACGTAAGCCACGTTGGTGATAGAAATTATACCGTTGGAAATCATACCGTAACCCCTGGTGACTCCTCGATCTGATCCCCCAAAGATGACTTTGGGTCCATTCTCGACTGGAGAGTAATCACGCAGCAGGCTTCTTGTCCCGGTCATATGCCGGGAGCATCCACTATCCAGGTACCATATGGGAGTTTTGGTGGCCTTTGGACATTCCTGCAAAATAGAATTAATTTCCCTTAGGAACCCAATCGAACTTGGGTCCTAGATTCCTCGTTAGCATACTCCCCCTTGGATAGTTAGCCCTACGAGTGGTCTGCCTCGCATTGCCAACATGAGGAGTCTCGTTATTCCTCGGATTAAACCAGCAATCCACGGCAAAGTGACCAACTTTGCCACAACACCAGCAGTCAAATCTGTTATACTTTCTCCTAGGCACCTGCTTCACTCTTGGAATGGAAGGTTTAGCCGGGGCCTTGGACCTGGAGGTGGAAGCATCATGATGACAACATTCGCATGAATTCTTCACCTCCTGGTTTCTCAGTGTAACAAGCATGGCCTTGGGTTCCTGCTTCCTATTATGGCCGCTAGAGAAGTGTCCATAATCCTCCATTTGAACTTCCTCATAAGGTGCCTTGAAGACACTCTCGCCAAAGTTGCGGGGGAAGGCCCACCCCTCATACCGGCTCTTGGGCTTTTCAACCGAGGACCGGAAGAAGTGGTCATAGGTTGACTCAAAGTCCTGTTCATTGCAGGGATAGCCAGGCTTCCTGAATACCACAGGGTTGAGTGGGGCCTTTCCCTTTTCTGCAGTAGAGGACTTCTTAGCAGCCTTATTTCTCCTCTACTTTTTGTTTCTCCTGGATGATTTACCAGGCACACCCATATGCCCCGAGCCAGCCCCCTTAGCCTGAGCAGAGAAGGTATCAACCAGTGGAAGAACAGTCTTTGGCATAGAGAAGCTTTGGACAATCTTCTTTTCTGCCGTAAGTTGTTCTTCCAACTTATTGATCTCTTCCTGTTTTAGGTCAAGGAGACTTTGAGACTCTGCGTGCTTAGAGATCAGGTCCAGGTGCTCCTGTCGGAGAGAAATCAAGCTAGTGATCTCTTCCCTTAGGGAGACACCCTCGACCTTAAGGAATTTGACTTCCTTTTTCTGCGCCCTCAATCTCTTGCGGCATTCCTCGAAGATGTTGAGCAGAAGCTCATACTTTTCGAGGAGCTCAGCTTCTCGGGCAAATGGGTTGTCCTCGAGATCATCATCAGGAGACTCATAGTCAGAGTTGGAGAGGGGGGTACGAGCTTTTTCCTTCCCAATTAATGGGGGGCATTCTCCTTCTGAGTCAGAGCGACCTACCAGCCCGAAGTAGGATCCCTCATCATCACTGGAGTCTGAGGAATCAGACTCACTTAGTGTCTTTGACTTTTTGGCAATGTAGCTCCTCTCCTTCTTTTTATCTCTAGAGGTTCTGTGGTCTTCTCCCTTCCCCTTCTCTCTCTTTCCTTGATGGCAGTCGGCCACGACGTGTCCTGGCTTATTGCACCCAAAACAAATGATGTCAGTATGACGATGTTTGTTCGGTTTTGATTCATACCTGTCAGAAGAATAATTCTTCTTCTGATTTCTGGAGGAGGAGTCGTCTCTCTTTCTTTGATTCCTCATCTTGAGGAACTTCTTGAATTCTCAGGTGATGGGGAGAAGTCTTCTTCAGATAACTCTGAGCCGGAGGAGCATGGCTCGGAGTCTTCCTCCTCATCCTTTTTCCCCACACGGGATGAAGCCGCACCCTTGCCCTTCCTGGAGTGAATGGCTTTTAGGGCCACAGTCTTTTCCTTGGCTGCGGCCTTCTCTGCTTCTTCTTCAGCTTTCCTCGTGTTCAACTGGAGCTCATAGGACATGAGCTTCCCAAAGAGTATTTGAGGATCAGTTTCAGCTAATCTGCAAAACTCTTTGATGGCGCAAATCTTCGTGTCCCATTCCTTAGTAAGGGACCTAAGGAATCTATCATTAAGTTCACCATCAGTGAACACTCATCCATATCCCTTGAGAGCATTGACGATCTTGAGGAATTTCTCAAAGGTAACTTCGATCTCTTCCTTGGGCCCCTGCCTGAAGTCCTCATATTTCTGGTTCAGGAGGGATCTCCGATCATCCCTCACTTCATCTATGCCCTCCATCAGGATAATCAAGCTGTGCCAGATATCCTTGGTTGTCCTGTAGTTGCAGAAGTTCTGCATCATGGAGTCATCGACTACGCTGATTAGTATGTTCTGTGCCTTCTTGTAGAGTCCGACAAGCACCATCTCGTCCTTGTCCATTTCAGAAAGCTTCTTTGGCACCTTTTTGGTAGGATCAATGGTGGAGGCCTTAGTGGGAATATAAGGTCCCTCCTCAACGACCCTGAAGATTTGAGGGTCGACTGCTTCCATGTAAAATATAATCCTTTCCTTCCAGATAGGAAAGTTTAGCCTGGTGCGCACTGGGATCTTGCCTGAGTACTTGAGTCCGTCCATAGTATATATCTGCCTTCTTCTTGACACTAGTGGCAGGAACTTACTCGAGGTGTTAACCCCTTTGATGAGTAACCTCCCTCTGATACCACTTGAAAGTCAACCTAGTGCCAACTACCTTCACCTATGGGGGGGGGGGAATAGGTGTCTTGCAGCGTTTTTGCGGAATTAAAACTATACCTGCACAAATAAACAAAACAACACAGCACAGAAAGACACAGGTAATTTATAGTGGTTCCCCGAATTGGCTACGTCCACTTTCCCCCTTCGACCTATCTCCCAACAAGGGACGACTCGGTCACTTCACCAACCGGATTGAAATCCAATCCACACACTAACGGAAGGAACCCTTCCAAGCGAAGGAGTCACCACTCCTCCACCACGGGTTGCACCCAACCCTTACAACGAGGAACCTACATTCCTTTACGACAAAATTAAAATGGAAAGTATAAAATATACAAACTTCTTATGGAGGCTAGGTGTCCCTCTTCGTTCGATGACGCATTCTTGATGAAGACGAAGAGTCCACGACCTTAGCTCTCACTTAGAATGAATCTCCACGAAACCGGCGGCGGCAAGAAGAGCAGCGGCTTGGCGTTCGGGATCGACGGCGGCAAGAAGTGCGGCGGCTGAGCTTTAGAGATCCAACCTTCGTAGCTATGCTATCAAGATCTACCAACGGTCTTCCTTGGATCAATCGTCTCAAATTATTCGGAAAGGGAAGGTATTCTCGATCTACAAACCAAGAGACAAAGGATCTCAAGAAGGACACGTGAGACGCGTTGCTTGCCAAAGCTTCTGTCGCCGGAAGATAAGGAGGTATCCACGATCAATGGCGGCGACTAACTTCCCGAGCGGCGACGGCGGCGGCAGAAGAGAGATCCGTGATCTAGGTCACGTCGGCGGCTTGGTTTTCTTATTTCTGTATTCGTTGTATTCGGTGTCTGTAAAGAACGAAATACAACAGTATTTATACTATAGGTCATACATTATGACCGTTGTGGGCCCAACCAAAAGAAACCCTAGCTCCGATTTCAAAACAACGCCTGGAACTTTTGATTCTCGCCGAATTCTACTTGGCAGAATTCTGGCTGAAGATCTTGCCATCCGGAGAGAATCGGCAAGAATCAATATTCATTCTCGACGGATCGGCAAGAATGCAAAGTCATTCTCGTCGATTCGGCGAGAATCAACTAGTGATTCTCGACGATTCTGCCTTAAGAAGAAATCAAGACGGCGTTGAGACAGCCGGCTGCAATCGGCAAGAATCAGCGAGTGATTCTCGACGATTCGGCGAGAATCACTCGTCGAATCGGCGAGAATCACTTCGTGATTCTCGACGATTTCTACTTAGACGATTTTTCGTCTTTCCACCCGTGAGCTGTTATTTGGCCCATCCTTGCTCCTTGTCTTCTCTTGATCTTTCTGAGCCCTGTACTTGAAAGTAAGTACACTCCATTAGAGAGAGTACACGTAGGCCAACACACTGATATGCTCAGTGAGGGATTACGTTGCGTAGACCCGTGTATATTGACCGACTACACCATGACATTGGTGTGTACTTAGCATGGAATAACTGCAAGCACAACTTTAAAACAAATGATCAAATACAATGTCAATTCACCTTAGGTGGTACAGGGGCTTCTTCAAATCATGTACATTGTGGATACAATACCCAGCAATGTCCAACTGGTAGCAGGAAGTAGGATGTGAACTTAATTAGGTTGTATAAGTTTTTAGATTGCTGTGGTTGGGTAGAAGAAGTAGGAGAGGGAGTTGGAATTAATTTTCCAACTCTCTGGATAAGTGGCGTTGAGTGGGCTGGGGTCGGGATAGGGGATTATTAGGTTAAGTCAAAAGCGTTGAGTGAGTGTACCTCAATAAATGCCTAGACTGTTAGGCTTCTAGCATTGAGTGTGGTGCCCTCATCAATGCCATGGCTATTTTTGCGGCTAAGTGTTTTGGAGTTGAGTGATTCGAACTCACTCAACGCCGTGGCTGTTTGGCGTTGAGTGTTATGGACTCACTCAATGCCGCAGAATTTCCCAGCAGCTAAGTCATTTGGCGTTGAGTGAGTCAACCTCACTCAACATCGTGGCTGATTTGGCATTGAGTGTGGTTGACTCACTCAATTTCATAGGCTTTTTTGTGGCTAAGTCATTTGGCGTTGAGTGAGTCGACCTCACTAAACGCCGTGGCTGTTTTGGTATTGAGTGTGGTGGACTCACTCAATGCCAAAGCCTGCTTTTGCGGTTAAGTCTTTTGGCGTTGAGTGAGTCGACCTCACTCAACGCCATGGCTATTTTGGCATTGAGTGTGGTAGGCTCACTCAACGCCAAAGCCTGTTGCTGATGATAGGCTGCTTGGCGTTGAGTGGATTGACCTCACTCAATGCCGAAGCTGTTTGGCGTTGACTGTGATAACCCACTCAGAGGCCGCATCGAGTGAACTCGACGCTTTTGCCTTGGGTTTGGTGTGTTTCCTTAGGATTGTTAGTATGGCTTTTTCCTTAGGGGGAGCGGGGTGATCGGCTAGTTTTTGCATGCCGACTCGTGGATTATGGAAAGTGATGTGTTTTTGTGGGCTCTATAAGTGGTGAATTGTATGTGTTGAGCTGTGGCCACCACCACCTAGGCCATGTTGGGCTAGTATGGTTTGGTGTGTGGACTCTGTTGTTGCCACCGTTTGTTTTCACCCTGGAGTGTTTTTGGGTCTTGTTGTTGGTGAGGGCTGTGCCGCCCACTCCGACCCAAGGTTTTCACCACGGCCAATAATTCACCAAGATTAGGACTATTAGTTCCTTTCCTTTCTCATGGATATTTCTCATGGCATATGTTTGCCTTGGTGCTACTACAGTCTTTTTTGCAGAGCTTGTTGCTATGTATGCTCACACATGGTGTGCTTTTACTGCTCTTTTGACAGTGTTTTACTCTTACTGTCATGCTTTTCTTCTACTGATAGCATTTTGTTGCAGGGTTGGTACCCCTTCTTTCATTGCTTATGGATCTAATGCTCCACTTCCTTTGTCTTTTTGTTGCTGAAGTGTTCTTTCTTTGAATGCCTCAGGTTTAGGTTGTAGATAGTTAGACGGCTAGTCCTCTGGTGGAGTTTGCTTGTGGCCTCCTGGGTGGCTGAGGTTTTTGTTCCTCATCTGGTGAGGTAGTTTTTATTCCTTTCTGTATAGACATGCATAATCACCAGTGGGTTCGTGTCAGGTTGTTGATGCCCACTGGTGGCTTACTTATGTTGTTGGGTAGGAACTAAAACTACTACTTTTGCCTATTTGAGGTTGTTCACTTGTTTCTGGGAAGGTTTTATGCTAGGTTGCAAGTTAGGTATTTTAAAACCCTAAAGCATTACTACATGTATCTCATGCACATCATGTTTACAAAACAAAGGCACTACTTTTCCTATTAGCGTAAAGACTATATTTTTATATATACTGTACTAACCTCTAGAGTCGTGCATACCATAAGTCGTCCCTTGGGGACACTTATTCTCCTTTAGGATGTCAAATCAACCTAACCAAAGTATTTTTCGCTGTGTATATATATATTTTAATTGTGGACAAGCTGATCCACTGTTCCGAGGGATACGACCGTCAAATTTAACTGATTCCTCTCTAAATAATTAATGATTTTTTTAATGATTTAGAGTCTGGAGTTTTTCCTGAACGTGTGCAGTTATCCCCTGCACGATGTGGCATCGTGGTACATATTTTCTCTTGCTCTGATACAATCTTATTTGTGAGAAAATGCGGGTCGTGATAGTTGGTATTAGAGAGAGGTTGATTGACAATTTGTCGGGCAACTTTTCCCTTGTTTGCATTGATAGTTTGGCATCATATCATACACACATCGATATATCATAAGCACATCTTGGCTAAAGCACGAACACTACACCCATAAGCATGAATAGAAGTATACAGGGCATATTATGTAGTATGGGATGCATAATATGTGTTTGTATATGGATCCACCAAAGGAGGCAATATGTGAGGGTTATGTAGTATGGGATGCATAACCTCACCACATGAATGCAGCTAGCATGTTTTCTTTTTTCGTTGCATGGAAATGTTATGTAGTATGAGATGCATAACATTTTCATGTGTACGCCGCCCATGGCATGCATTAAGGCCTTTCTTTAGAATGTGTATCACAATATGCATAACATAACATTGCATAAGAACAACGTGCCAAGCTAAATATTTGCATGATGACATATGTACACACATGGTTTTGAGTAAAAAATATTACAAATACATGCATTCATGGTCTAGGCACATGATTTAGTAGGATGGTGGTGAACCATCTTAGGTTAAACATAACATTATCATTATAAAAACAAATCCCAGAGCAAGTTTAGCAGTTGAAGTTCATATTTAAGTCTGTTTTTCTGTAACGAGTAGTCTTGTTCTAGCAGTTGGGGTAGGTTCTAAGTCATGTTGATACGATTATAGGATGGCGTAGCATCCATCGACGAGATCGACTCCCCAATCTGAGGGTGAGTCTTCCAGAGTGAAAAGCGAGGCATTGATTGAAAGTCTGCGGCAGAGTAATGAAGCCTTATATAGGCAAGTGATGGGTATGCAGACTCAGATCAAGTCTTTGTTAGCAGTTGTGGCAGGATAGCCTCTGAGAGTGCTGGACCTGGCTGTAGGCGTAACTGTTCCTGTTCCTCCTGCTCCTTTGGTACCTCATGTTGTGCTTCCCCTGGAGATGACATTCATATCACGCTTCTAGCGACTTGGACCACCTACTTATGATGGGAAGGAAGACTTTAAAGTTTTGGATGACTGGCTTATTGTCTTTGAGGAGATGTTCTCCTATTCTAGAGTTACCCTCAATCAGAGGGTGATGATCGCCGCCTATCAGCTAAAGGGGTTGGCGAAGAGTTGGTGGCTGAGAGAGAAGGAGATCTTGAAAGAGGGATGCTCTTGGGAGACCTTCAAGGAACTGTTGCTAAGGAAGTTTCTTACTTCGGTCGAGCGCGACCGCCTGATGAATGATTTCCTACATTTGAAGCCGAGGCAGCTCAAAGTTGCGGGGTATGAAATAGAATTCAGCAAACTGAGCCGGTTTCCCCCCAACTTGGTGAGTTCCGAAGCGGATAGAGTTAAGCGATTTCTTGGCGGCCTGAGAAGTGATGTTCATCAGTTAGCCATTGCTTATGGAGCAATGAGTTATGCTGGTGCGGTACAAGCTGCTTTGAAGGTGGAGGCCATTGATAATGCTAGTGGGCAGCAGGAGAGAAAGGATAAAAGGAAAGCTGTTGAAGGAAAGAGCCCCCAGGTACCCGGTGCTTCTTCTAGAAAGAAGTGCAAGGAGGTTTGCAGCTTCTGTGGCCGGTCAGGCCATCCCGTGGAGAAGTGTTTCAAGAGGTTGGCAACGCAAAAGAAGGGGCATGATGTTGATCGTTGGTACCTTGTGTGGGAAGAAGGGGCTTCTGTGACCTGTGGGTACCTTGTGTGGGAAGAAGGGGCATGATGTTGATCGTTGCTGGTCAAAAGATAAAGTCTATTTTCAGTGTGGGCAGAAGGGTCATCTCAAGACAAGGTGCCCACAGGTCCAGCCCATTCTCCAAGCAGTTCCGCTTCAGGCATTACCCCCGCCTCAGCGTGTGGATAAGGGTAAGGGTATGCTGAATGTAATTTCTGCAAAGGGAGCGCAGACTTCGACTAAGGTCATTTTAGGAAGATTTAAGGTGAGGAACCGCAGGGCGCGTGTTCTCTTTGACTTTTGCGTGACCCACTCCTTTGTGGTTAGAGCCTTTGTGGAGCGCTATCATTTGGGTCTAGAGAAATTAAGTGAAGCCTTTTGCGTCAATTTTCCTTCCGTTGATTCTGTGTTTCGGATCAGGGCATTCGGGATTGTTCAAATTTGTTGGGGGATTTTCTAGCGAAGGCAGATTTGAATGTGATCAACATGGAAGACTTCGATGTTATCTTAGGCATGGACTGGTTGTCTAGTTTTGATGTAGTTATCCAGTGCAAGGGTGAGCGCTTGGACTTCGTTAAGGACGACGGTCAGCCTGGGAGTGTTTATGCTTATCCGCGCCAGGATTCTCCAGTCATTTCTGCGGTATGTGTTCAGAAGTTGCTTGATTCTTGCTGCTTTGACTGTTTACTCTCTCTAGTAGGGATAGTTACTAGTGGGCCGCATTTGGAGGAGTTTCCTGTGGTTTTGACTTCTCTAATGTGTTTCCTGACGATCTTCCCGATCTCCTACCCAATAGAGATGTCGAATTTGTTATAGATTTGGAGCCAGGTACGCGTCTTATTGCGAAGGCGTCGTACCGAATGGCCCCGCGAGAGCTGGAGGAGTTGCGTATCCAGCTGGATGAGATGTTGGCAAGGGCTTTATCAGGCTGAGTTCGTCTCCTTGGGGTGCACATGTTCTATTTGTAAAGAAGAAAGACGGATCGATGAGGATTTGCATCGACTATAGAGAGCTGAATAAGGTTACTATCAAGAACAGGTACCCACTACCTCAGATTGATGATTTGTTTGATCAGTTGCGTGGTAGCACAGTATTCTCCAAGATTGATTTTCGATCTAGCTACCATCAGCTCATGATCCATGAGTCCGACATTCCGCGGACTACTTTTCGATCTAGGCATGGACATTTTGAGTTTTAGGTTATGTCATTTGGTTTGACAAATGCGCCCTCAGCTTTTATGGATTTGATGAACGGAGTGTTCAAGGATTTTCTGGATAAGTTCATGGTCGGGTTTACCGACGATGTTATGATTTATTCCCGTAATGCGGAGGAGCACGACCAGTATCTGTGTTTGGTTTTATCTGCCTTGAGGGACCACAAGCTTTTCGCCAAGTTGAGCAAGTGTGAGTTTTGGTTGCCTCAGGTTGCATTTTTGGGCCATGTGGTGAATAAGAGTGGGATTTCAGTTTACCTAGAAAAGATCGCTGTTGTGATGGATTGGAGTAGATCGGGCACACCCAAGGAGATTAGGAGCTTTCTGGGATTAGCCGGCTATTACAGGAGATTCGTGGAGGGTTTTTCCACCCTTGCTGCACCTTTAACTAGATTGACCCAGAAGAACGCAGCTTTTGTCTGGAGAGAGAAGTGCGAGGAAGCCTTCCTGGAGCTCAAGGACAAATTGTGCAGTGCCCTTGTTTTGACCCTGCCTACTGAGGGTGCGGATTATGATGTTTATGTGGACGCATCACATGTTTGTCTTGGTTGCGTGTTGATGCAAGACGGGAAAGTGATTGCGTTTGGGTCGAGACAGCTGAATACTCATGAGAGGAACTACCCTATGCATTACCTTGAGTGTGCAGCCATGATCTATGCGCTGAAGTTGTGGAGACATCTGCTTTATAGCGCGCAGTGCAAGATTTTTACTGATCACAAGATCTTAAAGTACGTCTTCACCCAGAAGGAATTGAATATACGTCAGCGGCGATGGTTGGAGTATGTGGTCGACTACGACGTTGAGATCCAGTATCATCCGGGCAAGGCCAATGTGGTGACCGACGCCCTGAGTCGGAAGTCAGCAATGATTTTTGGTCTCTCCGCCGAGCTGTTAGTAGAGGAGTTTCTTTTGATGGGCATTTCTGTGGGGTGTTGCGATTTGCAGAGTAGTTTGGCAGTGGAAGAACCTTCATGGATTGCGCTTACTAGACTGCATCAGATGGATGATCCCGATCTTTTGCATTTGAATCTTCGAGCTGAGAAAAATGAATTGCCAGATTTTTCTATTGATGATGCGGGTACCTTGCGGTACCATGACAGGTTTTGCATCCCCGCCATTGGAGATATCCGGGTGGTGTGTGCAGGCAAGCCCATGGATCTAATGTTGCCTACCATCTAGGATCTACTAAGTTGTATCGTGATTTAAAGTAGATTGCCTGGTGGTTTGAGATGAAGGGAGACATAGCAAGATTTGTTTCTGAGAGCCACACTTGCAAGCGTGTAAAAGCCAATCATGGAAGGCCTGGTGGCAAGCTGACTCCCTTGGAGATTCCGACTTGGAAATGGGAGAGCATCTCGATGGATTTCATTACAGGCTTACAGAGATCTCCTAGGGGGCATGATTTAGTTTGCGTGATCGTGGATAGATTTACAAAGTGTGCTCACTCTGTACCGTTTAAGATCGACTATCCGATGAGGAAGATAGCTGAGTTGTATTTGAATGAGGTCATCCGATTGCACGGTGTGCCTGTCAGCATTATTTCTGACCGAGACTCCCGGTTTTCATCTCGCTTCTAGAAGAGCCTGCAAGAGGGTTTGGGTACGGATTTGAGATATTCTACTGCTTACCACCCGCAGACTAATGTCTAGACAGAGCGAGTCAAATAGATAGTGGAGGAAATGATCCGATGCTATATTCTAGACCACGGAGGAGCGTGGGATGAGCGTTTCTGGCTCATGGAGTTTGCGTATAACAACAGTTATCAGGAAAGCTTGCAAATGGCTCCTTTTGAAGAATTATATGGGAGGCGCTGCAGGACTCCCTTGTTTTGGGTTTAGGTTGGCGAGGGACCGTTGTTGGGTCCAGAGGCGCTCGAAGAGATAGAAATTGCTGTGAAACTTATTCGGGAGAAGCTTCGGATAGCTTAAGAGAGATATGAGAAGAACGCCAACTGGCGTAGCTCTAGCTTGGAATTTGTTGTGGGGGACTTGGTGTTCTTAAAGGTTTCCCCGATGATTGGAGCCAAGAGGTTTTTCAAGAACAGGAAGTTGGACCCGAGGTACGTGGGGCCGTTTATGATTGTTGAGCGGGTTGGTGTGTCATCTTACCGGTTGGAGTTGCCCGCAAATTTTCCTGGCGTGCATGATGTCTTTCACGTCAGTCAGCTATGGAAATGTGTGCAGAGTGGCAGGCAGGTTTTGGATTCGGTGCCTCAGTTGGAGCCGAATCTTTCTTATGTGGAGGTGCCTGTCCGCATTTTGGATGCTCAGGATCGCATGTTGCGGAGGAAAACCATTCCTATGGTTAAGATTTTGTGGAGGAACCAGGATGTGGAAAGCGCGACTTGGGAGCTAGAGTGGTCGATGAGGAAGGCTTACCATCATATGTTTCCCTGACCTTATGCCTGGTATGTTTTGTGCTCTCGTTTATAGCTCTGGCTTAGCTATTTCTTTTTCCTTCTTGATAGAAGTGTTGTGTAAAGTTTCGAGGTGAAACTTTCTTTTAAGGGGGGTGGCTGTAACGCCCCCGGTTTTTTTGTGTTTTGTTTGATCATTGTTTGACGTTACGATAGCGCGTTTCCGGCCTCCTGCTGTTGTTAGAGCGTGGTCTTAACTCTCAAGGTTCCTATAGTGGCCTGTTTGTAGCCTGCTGGCAAGATTCCCTAGCAAGCTGGGTCTTGTTTTGTGACTTGGTGAGGCTCTCGGGGAATGCTTGTGCCTAGGATTTGGGTACTGATAGCCCATGTTGTGATCGTCGGATGTTGTTTTCGACTTCGTCGTTGTTTTCGTAGCTTGGGTGTTTAGCTACGCTGCGAGTTTTGTCAAAATCCGAGATCATTTGTTTTTCGCGTCGTTTCGACGTTTGTTTAGTTAGCTGGTATTGTGTTACAAGATTTTTTTGGCTATTGCTGTGCATGGCTAGGTGGCCGAGCTTTGTAGAGCTTGAGGCTTGTTTGATTGGGTGTTTTATATATATATATATATATATATATATATATATATATATATATATATATATATATATATATATATATATATATATATATATATATATGTATAAGTGTCATTTAGTGTCTGATTTTATATAAGTAGGGTTTAAAAAGAAAGCCAGCTAGTGCTTAGGCTAGGTTAATACTTTATTAGCTATAGGATGAGTTAGTGGGAGGGTATGCATTAAAAGCTCCAGCTGTTCTCCTCCTCCCCATTTCTCCCCATTTCCCGAGCTAGTTGCGCCTTGTTAGCTTCTAGCGGAAGGAAGCAAGCGGGAAGCGGAGGAGCTGCAGCTTTGGCCGCCGGATAGCTGTAGATTTAGGGCTTGTTTTGCTCGGGTAACAGTAGATTTGAGCTGCTCTCGCTGGGATATTCCTTCCTAGGTATGTTTTGCTTGATATAGGGCTGTCATTAGGAGTTAGGGTTTTCAGAATTCTCTTTTTCTTCCTCTAAGCTTCGGTTTTGGTCTTCCAGGTGGTCGATCTTGCCGCCGATGCCAAGCCTTGTAGGTAGATGCTGTTTTCCTGGAGGTAGAGGCAAGTGGCGTTCTTTGCCCTTGCCAAGCTTGATTTTACTCTTTTTATACTTGTTATAATAGTTTTCTTCCCTTCCAAGAAGCTAGGGTAGCTGCGGTTTCATTCCAGCTAGCGCTTGCTCAAGTAGTCCGATCTTTAATTTATTCTCCTCTCCTCATGTACTCTCGGTTATGTCCAGATGGTAGCAGGAAGTAGGATGTGGACTTAATTAGGTTTAGTCTAAGTTTTTAGATTGTT
Source organism: Platanthera zijinensis (assembly GCA_039513925.1). Lineage (NCBI taxonomy): Eukaryota > Viridiplantae > Streptophyta > Magnoliopsida > Asparagales > Orchidaceae > Platanthera > Platanthera zijinensis. The sequence goes on from CM077085.1 coordinate 166,886,953, forward strand.
GTGGTTGGGTAGTAGAGGTAGGAGAGGGTGTTGGAATTAATTTTCCAACTCTCTAGAAAAGTGGCGTTGAGTGGGCTGGGGTCGGGATAGCTGATTATTAGGCTAAGTCAAAAGCGTTGAGTGAGTGTACCTCACTCAACACCTAGACTGTTAGGCTTCTGGCGTTGTAGTGTGGTGCCATCACTCAACGCCATGGCTGTTTTTGTGGCTAAGTGTTTTGGGGTTGAGTTAGTCGAACTCACTTAACGCCATGGCTGTTTGGCATTTAGTGTGGTGGACTCACTCAACACCGCAGCTTTCCAAGCAGTAAAGTCAATTGGCGTTGAGTGAGTCGACCTCACTCAATGTCGTGGCTGATTTGGCATTGAGTGTGGTGGACTCACTAAACGCCATAGCTTGTTTTTGTGGCTAAGACATTTGGCATTGAGTAAGTCGACCTCACTCAGCGTCGTGGCTATTTTGGCATTGAGTGTGGTGGACTCACTCAACGCCAAAGCCTGCTTTTGCGATTAAGTCTTTTGGCATTGAGTGAGTCGACCTCACTCAACGCCGTGGAAGTTTTTGCGTTGAGTGTGGTAGGATCACTCACCGCCAAAGCCTGTTGCTGTGGTTAGGTTTCTTGGCATTGAGTGGGTGGACCTCACTCAACGCTGAAGCTGTTTGGCATTGAGTGTGGTAACACACTCAGTGCTGCATCGAGTGAACTTGACGCTGATGCAGGCTTGCACGTTTCACACCGTTTGGAACTACGGCCTAACGCCACGACACTCTTCGATCCAAACCCTACACTCGCACAATCGCTCTACGCGACACCACGCAATTACATCTATCAATATTTTGCTAGCGTACGTGTAGCCAAGCCGGTTTGGATCCAACAAGGGCTATAAGGCCAATGTTCGATCGAGCTAAAAGGACCAATATTGGATCCGACCGAGCGATGTTGTACCAAAAGAGATCTACCGAAAAGTTCGATTCGGAATGGGTAGATCTCTCCCAACAAAAGTCAAACGAGGTTCGCCAAACCTTCCCGAATATAAAACGAAGATAAGGGAAATACAAAGCATGCGAAGTAATCCACGATACAATTTCAAGCTATCTAAAACAACGCCAAAAATAATCCACCACAAGATCTATTCTAAGAAATGAAAACACACAAGAGGTAGGAGGGATTTTCGTTACCCAATCCGAAGGGTGATTCCGATTACACTCTACTTGGATCGCCTCTCAACGGCTCTGCTGGAGTTGCGCCGGAAGGAGATGAAAATCTTGCCCGCCTTCGTCGCTTCACGCCGGTGTTAGGAATCCACAAGGAGGCAAGCTTTCCTTGGCCGATTTCTTCACAAGTAAAGGGGAGGAAGGGATCCTTAACGGTGGTTGGATTTACTAGTGGAGGCGGCGGCTAGGGATGGTTGCAAGGGAGTGAGGGAGGAGGGTCGGCTTTGTGAGAGGTGATGGTGGGTCGGTTTTTTGAAGGGAGTGAGGGGTAGGCCGGCGGCTTGTTGTTGGAGGGGAAGGTGGCTCGGGTTGAAGAAGGGTAGAAGAAGGGTGGAGGCGGTGGCTAGGAGGAGGGAGGAGAATAGAAGAGGTAGAAGGGAGAAAGGTGGCCGACGGCCAAGGAGAGGGGAAGATGGGGAAGTTCGGCCAAGAAGAAGGGGGAGAGAAAAATTTCAAGAGGGGAGATTTTTTAGGGTTTCAATATTTCTTTCTTCAATAATCAAAATGAAACACCCTTGCCTATTTATAGGCTACATCAAATGTTTGGCTATTTGCAGCCCATATTATCTAAATAAAACAACACTCATAAAAATAAAACACAACATGGCATAAACATTGCCATAGACATTGCCAAATAAAAAAACATGAAAATGAATTAATTAAGCTATCATTAGATTGGTTTGCGCCGCGGGCGGATCTTTTGACGTCGCTCCACATGGTCGTCACGACGCCGCAAATCTTTACTTGGAGGCGGTGAGATAACTTTCGTAAGCATGCCGTCTCCGTCTTCAACACGTTGAGGGCCGTCGTCTCCATCAATCCTCCACCGCTTAAAACTACTCATCACTGATGAGTAGGTCTGAAAGTACCGGTGCGGGGAAGCATCATCCAATAGAACCTCCGAGTGGCAGACAACCTCACTTGGAAAGAAGAGCACAACAACCTGGAGTAACCTGTCATGCAAACATTTGTTCCTAGGGAACCTTGGAGAATCATTAGGCAATAAAGGAAAACAAAATTTAGCATCAACAACAAACGTACCTCCAGAGAAGTCCGAAGAAGAAAACAATCCAAGTATAAACTCACAACCCAATCCCAGAGAGAACAAAGTGGACCCAAACGGACAGGCAGATAAATCATGTGGTGGAGAATCATACGGCGTTAAATTAGAAACATCAAAATAAGGGGTAATACCCCAATCAATGGAAAGCTTCAGATGATAAGTAAAGTCTCCAAATTTCATTAATATCCGATAAAGGTCCCGCTTACCAAATCGCCAACTTTCTAAAGTGCCCGAAGGCATCCGTTCAGGGTCGAGACGCACCAAATCTAAATCGATCGTCTTACAGTGAGATATTCTTTTATGTAAGCTAGCATAAATATGATACGAATTAATTGGTATGGCTAGCGCTTTACTAATGTGCTTATATAAAAGGGGATCATAATGAGCATAATCCGGGGTGAGTTTCGGCGACAAACTAGAGGGAAAATAAAGAGACGCAACAAGAGTGATTAATTCTTTTAAAGCGCGCCTAAGAATCATACTATCGTGGGGAGTGAAACCATGGGCTACGTGACTCAACCCAAATATGGAGGATATAGGGGTTAAGTCAGGGGGGACGGGAGCCTTAACATCAAAGATGACTTCAAATGGCTCCAAAGTCGCAGTTCTAATTCGAAAATTATTACGACCACACTTGGCATGCAGATATGCCAAGGGAATCTGCGCATCATAATTACTAAGAGAGTTGGACGCTCTCAGGTGTGACAAGAGGTGCGAGCGAGACAACTCATGGGGACAAACTATGGTCACTAACAGAAATAAATAGGGTGACACCAACGGAACTACATCAGGTGGCACCAATATAATAACGTCAGGTGGCACTAACGGGACTTCATCAGGGGGTAGAAAAACATGTGCAAATAGACCGAAAGGGTAAGCACATCGAGACACAACTAGGATAATAGGCCTTATGGCCACAGAATCAGAATAAAAAACAGTCGTGGACATAACCATAGATGGATACGTAGAGTAACGAACCGTCAAAGGTGACATGCCCAACGGAGGGGCCCGCAAGGTTGGCCAAATACAATGATCCAGATCAGAAATACAAAACTTGTGTCCAAATGGCTCCGCTAGTCGGATCAACCGATCAGGAGGGAGAGTCGGTAAAATTAAAACTGGGAGAGAGTCGAGATCAAATTTAATTTCATGCGACGGAGTTAGCGTCAGGGGACGCTCATCCGGGTAGACATGAATAACGTCTTCCGAAAATAGCACTCTCTCACTAGGACAAACTTCCAACACGTCAGTCACGACATCAGTAGCAGTACAAATCTCACGAATGGGAGCATCGATAGATTCCGGAGGAGGGGCTAAGTCATTCCCCATGCCAAAATACGGATTTTTCGTCCAAGTAACATCCTCCGGGTGCAAGCCATCAAAATCAACCGAAAAATCAAACAGAGGATTTTCCATCACGAAAAACTCATCTGGCTCGTCATCACCCAACTCACTCTCCGAATTGCATTCTTCACGGGAGGACTCTACCAACTCATCCGAAAGTTCTTCCAACAATAAATGTTGATCGTATAGTAAGTCTTCCAAATCAGTTGGGGCATCTATTAATTCGTGATTAGAGAAATCGATTGGAACATCCTCACTTACAAGATCCTCAGGAAAATCAGAGATATTCTCCTTAGGTGTAATCGTAGCCTCTAACACGTTGTGGCTTGTAGTTTGGAGAGGCCTCTCAACACTAGGGTGATCAGTCACAACGCTAGTGTGGCTAGTAAAAGGCAAGGTAATACTCTCACATGTCAAACTATCATCATCACAAACATCGTCTACCTCACGACTGGGTAAGCTCTCAGCGTAAGGTAACTCTTCTGACTCAGCTAGAATATCAATCGACTTAGGATCATCAAAAGGCTCCACAACAGTCAAAGGGGATGTCTCCAAAATGTCGTCGAAAGGGAGTGGAGAGGGTTCCTCAAATGAGAAATCCTCATCCAAGTCACTCGGGTAACCAAACTCCTCATCGTCGCTCATGTTGTCAACATTAACAGCATCGTCCTCAGTGACGGGCGTACTCGTAATCGTAAGCTCAGATTCAATCACGCTGATAGGAACACTCTCATAAACAGGAAGGGGTCTCGTGCCCCGCCGTAAAGGTGTCACTACATCGAACAATTCCGCAGGAGCGTACTGATGGGTGAGTAGACTTTTCATGATAGTCCAACTGGCACAAGGTACATAACATCTCTTGGCGCTGTTCCAAAAGCTCCAGGCAAGACCATTTAATTGTATACTCGCAACGCAAGCCTGGGAGTGGTCTGGCACACGTGCACGCTCGAAGTAACTTTCCAACTCAACAACCCATCTAAGGAAGGCTTGGGGACCTCCCAACCAATCGTAGGGGGTTGATACGATCCTAGTCGACTTAGAATTACCATCACGTTGGTAATGTTGTCTAGAGGCCTCAAGAGGAGAAGTCGAAAACTGACCACTAAGTTGGTCTAATAAATCCTTAAGGGCGTCAAATTTGTTGTTCATCTCCTTGCGAAATGCACCAACCAAGGAAGGTGAGAGAGTAGGACTCCAACAACCCGCCATATATGATTTTCCTCGGGTGACGTTGACGTCATGGGCCATTTCAGAGGGAACCGACGAGAAAACTCAACCGGAACCGGTGCACATGCAAAGAATAAAAAGCCTGGGCCTATTTATTTTTTTAAAGATTGATTTGTTCCCGCTAAACTTCTAGGGTTATAAAGATTATAGGATAGGTTTTTTGTTGGAAAAATAGGATGAACATTAAAAAATTTTGCTGGAATTTTTTTATTTAGAAAATAAGAATCTAGACCGCTATTAGCACAACAAATATTGAATTTTAAAATAACTTAATAAAAATAATGACTTAATGAAAAATAATTTTTTTTTGGATTTCTTATTAAAAAAAAGATAGAGAATTTCCAGAATTTTATTTTTTAGATTTTGAGAAAAATTTGAAATTTAGAATTTGAAATTGGAAATTTATAATTTTGAATTTTGAAATTTGAAATTTAAAATCTTTAAATTTGAAATTTGAAATTTGAAATTTTGAATTTGAAATTTGAAATTCGAATTTTGAAATATTGAAATTTGAAATTTGAAATTTTGAAATTTTGAAATTTGAAATTCGAAATTTGAAATCTGAAATTTGAAATTTAAAATTTGAAATTTGAAATTTGAAATTTGAATTTTAAATTTTGAAATTTGAAATTTGAATTTTGAATTTTGAATTTTGAATTTTGAAATTTGAAATTTGAATTTTAAATTTTGAATTTTGAAATTTGAAAATTTGAAATTTGAAATTTATATTTTCTTTAGCCTACCTAAAAAAATAGAAGGATGGTGCCGATTAGGAAATCGACAATAACCTCCCTCTGATACCAAATTGATGCAGGCTTGCACGTTTCACACCATTTGGAACTACGGCCTAACACCACGACACTCTTCGATCCAAACCCTACACTCGCACAATCGCTCTATGCGACACCACGCAATTACATCTATCAATATTTTACTAGCGTACGGGTAGCCAAGCCGGTTTGGATCGAACAAGGGCTATAAGGCCAATGTTCGATCGAGCTAAAAGTACCAATATTGGATCCGACCGATCGATGTTGTACCAAAAGAGATCTACCGAAAAGTTCGATTCGGAATGGGTAGATCTCTCCCAACAAAAGTCAAACGAGGTTCGCCAAACCTTCCCGAATATAAAATGAAGATAAGGGAAATACAAAGCATGCGAAGTAATCCACGATACAATTTCAAGCTATCTAAAACAACGCCAAAAATAATCCACCACAAGATCTATTCTAAGAAATGAAAACACACAAGAGGTAGGAGGGATTTTCGTTACCCAATCGGAAGGGTGATTCCGATTACACTCTACTTGGATCGCCTCTCAACGGCTCCGCTGGAGTTGCGTCGGAAGGAGATGAAAATCTTGCCCTCCTTCGTCGCTTCACGCCGGTGTTAGGAATCCACAAAGAGGCAAGCTTGCCTTGGCCGATTTCTTCACAAGTAAAGGGGAGGAATGGATCCTTAACAGTGGTCGGATTTACTAGTGGAGGAGGCGGCTAGGGATGGTTGCAAGGGAGTGAGGGAGGAGGGTCGGCTTTGTGAGAGGTGATGGTGGGTCGGTTTTTTGAAGGGAGTGAGGGGTAGGCCGGCGGCTTGTTGTTGGAGGGGAAGGTGGCTCGGGTTGAAGAAGGGTAGAAGAAGGGTGGTGGTGGTGGCTAGGAGGAGGGAGGAGAATAGAAGAGGCAGAAGGGAGAAAGGTGGCCGGCGGCCAAGGAGAGGGGAAGATGGGGAAGTTCGGCCAAGAAGAAGGGGGAGAGAAAAATTTCAAGAGGGGAGATTTTTTAGGGTTTCAATATTTCTTTCTTCAATAATCAAAATGAAAACACCCTTGCCTATTTATAGGCTACATCAAATGTTTGGCTATTTGCAGCCCATAGTAACTAAATAAAACAATACTCATAAAAATAAAACACAACATGGCATAAACATTGCCATAGACATTGCCAAATAAAAAAACATGAAAATGAATTAATTAAGCTATCATTAGATTGGTTTGCGCCGCGGGGGGATCTTTTAACGTCGCTCCACATGGTCGTCACGACGCCGCAAATCTTTACTTGGAGGCGGTGAGATAACTTCCGTAAGCATGCCGTCTCCATCTTCAACACGTTGAGGGCCGTCGTCTCCATCAGACGCTTTTCCTTAGGTTTGGTGTGTTTCCTTAGGATTGTTAGTATGGCTTTTTCCTTAGGGGGGAGTTGGGTGATCGGCTAGTTTTTGCATGCCACTCATGTATTATGGCATGTGATGTATTTTTGTGGGCTCTATAAGGGGTGAATTGTGTGTGCTGAGGTGTGTCCACCACCACCTAGGCCGTGTTGGATTGGTATGGTTTGGTGCGTGGACTCTGTAGCTGTCACCGTTTGTTTTCACCCTGGAGTGTTTTTGGGTCTGGTTGTTGGTGAGGGTTGTGCCGCCCACTCCGACCCAAGGTTTTCACCAAGGCCAATAATTCACCAAGATTAGGACTGTTAGTTCCTTTCCTTTCTCATGGCTATTTCTCTTGGCATATGTTTGCCTTGGTGCTGCTGCAGTCTTTTTGGCAGAGCTTGTTGCTATGTATGCTCACACTTTGTGTGCTTTTACTACTGTTTTGACAGTGTTTTACTCTTACAGTTATGCTTTTCTTCTACTGATAGAATTTTGTTGCCGGGTCGGTACCCCTTCTTTAATTTCTTATGAATCTAATGCTCCACTTCCTTTGTTTTTTTTGTTGCTGAGGTGTTTTTTATTTGAATGCCTCAGGTTCAGGTTGTAGCCAGTTTGACGGCTAGTCCTCTGGTGGAGTTTGCTTGTTGCCTCCTGGGTGGATGAGGTTATTGTTCCTCATCTAGTGAGGTAGTTTTTCTTCCTTTCTGTATAGACATGCATACTCACCAGTGGATTTGTATCAGGTTGTTGATGCCAACTGGTGGCTTACTTATGTTGATGGGTAGGAACTAAAACTGCTACTTTTGCCTATTTGAGGTTGTTCACTTATTTCTGGGAAGGTTTTATGCTAGGTTGCATGTTAGGTATTTTAAAACTCTAAAGCATTACTACATGTATCTCATGAACATCATGTTTATAAAACTAAGGCACTACTTTTCCTATTAGCGTAAAGACTATATTTTTATATATACTTTACTAACCTCTAGAGTCGTGCATACCATGATTCGTCCCTCGGGGACACTTATGCTCCTTTAGGATGTCAAATCAACCTAACCAAAGTATTTTCCGCTGCGTATATATATATATATATATATATATATATATATATATATATATATATATATATATATATATATATATATATATATATATATATATATTTAAACTGTGGACTAGCAGATCCACTGTGCTGAGGGATACAACCGTCAAATTTAACTGATTCCTCTCATAATAATTTATGATTTTCTTTAAAGATGTAGAGTCTGGAGTTTTGCCTGAATGTGTGCAGTTATCCCCTGCACGATGTGGCATCGTGGCACATATTTTCTCTTGCACTGATATAATCTTATTTGTGAGAAAATGCGGGTCATGACACGCATAGCCTGCGAGATAGGCGCAACAGCCTGCCCGTGTTGTGGAGCAAGTACCGCTCCAAGCGGTGGAGCCAAGAAGAGTGGAGCAGGTGGTAGTGGATCCAGTGTTTCCTAGGAGAGAAACGGAGAAATTGCTTAAGCACGTGATGGGCTTCAATCCTCTAGTGTTCTCATGGACGGGAACCCCAACTCAAGCAGAGGATTGGCTCTCCAGAATTAAGAGAGTGATAATAGCTACTGATACTAAAGAGTGGCAGAAGACCACAGTTGCCACGTTTTTGCGGGATGATGACGCAAGACTATGGTTGTAATGCCTAGAAACTCAAAAGTGTGACGGGTGGCATTTTGAGCCAAATCTGCGATTTGGTGGAGGTGACACGGCATGGGACACGAGCGTATCCCAGTGCATATCGTGCTCAGGTTCGGCGGTTGTCGAGTGGTCGACGATTTTGGAGTCAACGGTCGTCGCGGGGGGGGGGGGGGGGGGGGGTGAACACGACCTGGGACACGGGCCTGTCCAAGGGCGTGTCAGTCACTCAAAGCTTTCCACTCAACGATCGTTTGTGAGGGTGCACGGCCTGAGCCCAGGCCTCTTTGGGTCCGACACGGGCGTGTGAAATTCGACACGGGTGTGCGACACGGGCATGTCGAATACCCGTGTCCTTCTCGAGTCGTTTAGCGAGTTGTTCTAAGGCATCTACACGGCCTGGGACACGGCGTGTTCTAGGGCATTTCTAGCACACGGCATGTAACACGGACATGTCACATGGCCGTGTCATGCTCTGGATGTTTTGTACCTGTGTCGATGGAGGAACACGCCTAGCTACATGGGCGTGTATTGGGTGACACAGGCATGTCAAGCAAGACATGGGCATGTCGAGTGTCCGAATTCTTTTTGGGATGCGACGGTTTTGACGTCGAATGAGTAACACGGCCTTGTACACGGGCGGGTTGCAAGTCGTGTTCGGCCCAGATCTTGGATTTCAAGTCCGGATCTCTGCCGTCAGTTTCCTTATTTTGAGATCCGACAACTGGGGGTTGTTTCCCCGGGGATATACCCGGGTTTAGGGCTTAGAAAACCCCATTTCCCTTAGGTTACTCTCTTTCTAAGATCTAGAGAGAGGAGAGAGTAAGTAGGAAGAAGGAATGTTAGATCCGGTCACTGATGGAGTTTCGGAGCTCCAAATCGCAAGCCGACTTCGAATCTACGGAGGAAAGGAGATTGCGATGCATTTCATCCGCGTAGATTTCCATGGCGCCAAGGAAAAATGCTAGGGTAATGATTTTCATCTTGAGCATATGAAGCTCTTGTTCCTTTGCATGGGAAAAACCGCTCCCGCGAGTGTGTGGTGAGTTTGCGGTGTTCCTTGGGGTAGATATGTAAAGTCCCCCTTGTTAGAGTCCAGAATCATAGTACGGTCATAGGCATGCTGTGTGAAGCCTACCCGGACAAGTTGGTTTGGATCAGTGATGTTGCATTGCATTGTAGCCAGAGAAGACTCCGTGTCATTGATTTTTTTCGGGTTTCTATGGGGTAGATTGCAGCAGGGATCCTTGGGGATTAACCCCAAGGCGCACCCGGAAAATCGAGCGGAAACACATTTCTGCCATCTTGGTGGCGTGGGAGCCAACCATGATCATAACTGGGTTATGTGCTTGTGTGATCGAATTTTGGGATCTGGGAGAAGCTTGGCCCACACGTACGTCTTAAAGTGACTAGGCTGTGTGAGCAATGGGTAAGTGGATGCGGACCCGGGCAATGTGGTTTGGTGTCAGATACCTGAAAAAGGGACTGGCCATTGGCATGGTCATGCGAGTCTTAGGCTTAGTCCGGAAAGACTAAAAATGTTCACGAGATTTGTCGTCAAAGTGATGGTGGTGAGACCACGATTCTTACCAGGTTCACCGAGTTAGTTCCCTGAGAGCACGAGGGGTAAGGCCGTGTGTGCCTGCACCTGTGATGTTGTGCTTATTCTCTATTTTACTTGTTATGCTAACCAGTACAGAGAAGAAGCTCTACCGCCCCGAGTTTGGGGGCAGAATCGTTATAATTTGGTCGGCTTTAGCTGATCGTTATTCTTGTTTGCCACCGTTGCGGTGATTTGTGCTTGCAAGTGCTACAGAGAGGAGCGACAAATAGCAGGCCAAAGCCCAAGTTGCTGAGTCGGCCCTCAAAGGCCTTATGTGTTTGCATTATTAGTTCATGTGTGGTCGGCCTGCGAGCCGAAGTTTGTAAAAAACATTTTATTCAAGTGAACTGTTGTAAGGCCATAAGGCCAGTACTTTTTGGTTATTTGTATTTCATTCCTGTTTGGTTTGCTAGTGGACATTCATGCATGATGGCTGGGTTCTAATTGTTGCAACTTAACAAATTGCTTCTGCTAGATGCTCTGTGTAGGACGTGTGTATTGGTTGAATGATTTCATTGAGTAACCCACCAGTCTGTTCGTGGTATATGGCGTCGGGCCCCGGCCGGACTTACTGCTATATGCTTTGTGACAGATAGGGGTGTTACAATTTGGTATCAGACTACCGGTTTCGGTCAGGCTTAAATGAATTTGTGGATGAATTCACTTTAAGGGGTGGTGAGCACATGTGTGTGCGTCATCATTATAACATGAAAAGAACCCATGAATGTCCACTTAGGAATGAAAATACACTTGTTTGAGGAACGTGCGTGTTCTTATAATTGCGTTTTGCAATGTTGTTTGGTTGCTTATCGGTGTTTTGTACGATTATAGGTGACCAAGAGTGGTGTTGGACCGTCAGAATGTCAAGTTTCTTAGTCAAGCAGCGCACCAAATGATGCGGCTGTAAATCCTGCTTCAGCTGATACCATTCGATTGGTAGCGGAGGCTATGTTTGCGATGATCAATGCCAAGCCTACGAGGCAGGTACAGCCGCCTGCTCCTGTTGTGGAGCAAGTACCGCTCCAAGCGGCAGAGCCAAGGAGAGTGGAATAAGTGGTAATGGAGCCAGTGTTGCCTAGGAGAGCAACGGAGGAGCATCTTAATCACGTGATGGGCTTCAATCCTCCTGTGTTCTCGGGGATGGGAACCCCAACTCAAGCAGAGGATTGTCTCTCTAGAATTAAGAGAGTGCTGATAACTACTGAGACTGAAGAGTGGCAGAAGACTATAATTGCCACGTTCTTACTGGATGGTGACGCAAGGATATTGTGGGAAGGATTGGATCTACACCATTTGAGGGGTAGGAAGTTGACGGATGTCTCGATAGATGAATTTTTCGTTACTGTTCTTAGCTCGCTACCTCCCCTTAGCTCATAGGATAGAAATGGAAAATGAGTTGCAGAAGCTAGTGCAAGGTGAAAGCAGCGTGGATGACTATCTCCACGAGTTTACTCGTCTATGTGGGTATGCAAGCGCTACCTTCGCTGATGAGGAGCGCAAGACAAGCCGATTCTAAGAAGGTCTAAGGGATGACTTGAGACTGCTACTATTGGGGCCGATGACGTAGGGTTTCCTGACCTTGGTCAACACGGCCCGGTATTTAGAAAAATACATGAAGAATGCTCAGACAAAGAACGACTCCAGTGGTAGAAAGTCAGAGTTAAAGGTGCCGACTTCAAAGTCTGGTTTTCGAAGGTGGAATAAGAAGGCTCGGACGTCGGGTCCAGCCCCTTCTTCGGGTGCCTTGGGGACAACTACCAACCAAACCCCGAGCGCTTGTTTTACTTGTGGGAAGATGGGATATTTCGCCCGTGACTGTTGGAGCGGACTTCCTAAGTCAGAGAGGAAGCAGGGAGAAACCTATGAAGAAAAGGGCAAGGAGGTGGAGTCAACCGCATCCCACTATGCTTCGACTCAATCGAGAGTCTATAATCTAGCCCAGCAGGAGACCATCAAGCAAGCGGATGTGGTGACGTTACGGTTTAATTTATAGAAAGTTAGCTTTAAATACCGTTACCTAGTGCTTGTTAGCTTATTACTGTTTGTATAGGCTTTGTTTTGATTTGCGATAGTCCGGCAAGGGCATTATTCGATACGTGAGCTTCGCATTCCTTTTTGTCCAAAGGTATCATATCGTGCATGGGAGTCCCTTCTTCGATGACGAAGTTCAAATTGGATGTGTTGCTGCCGAATGGGTGTTCTATGCATGCGGACAGAGTTTGTGTCGTAAGGGTTCATATTGGAAGTCAGGAGTTTGACTTACTAGCATCGTTGCAATCGCTAATAGAGTTCGACATCATCTTCGGTACGGACTTGCTTTCAGAGCAGAAGGCTTTTATTGATTGTAACCGTAAAGAGTTCAAGCTTGGTGTTGGGCAGGAGACAACGTATGCGGGATTGAAGGGGTCGAGCAAGACGTTGATGTCTGCTCTTCAGGTGGTGAAGGCGGTTCGTGCTGGAGAAGAGTTGTTCTTCATGTTAATGGAGACTGTAAAGCCTAAGTCCACTTATGTATGGTATCCCAATGGTATGCGAGTACCCCGAAGTGTTCCCAGACTATCTTCCCGGAGCCACACCGCAGCGAGATTTAGATTTCACCATCGAGCTAGTGCAAGGTGCCAAACCTGTGTCACGCTCTCCTTATAGGTTGACGCCAAAGGAGATGGCAGAGATAAAGGTTAAACTGGAGGAGTTGATGGAGCAAGGTTATGTGCGTCAAAGTTCGCCGCCTTGGAGCGCACCGGTCCTCTTTGTTTAGAAGAATGACGGAAGTTTGCGGCTATGAATCGACTATAGAGAACTGAACAAGTTAACGGAAAAGAACAAATACCCGATTCCACAGATTAATGATTTTTTCGATCAGTTAGTCGGGTCGTCGGTATATTCAAAATTGGATTGGAAGTCTGGTTACTATCAGATTAGGATAACGGAGAGTGATATCCCAAAGATAGCGTTCAACACAAGGTATGGACATTTCTAGTTAACGGTCATGCCGTTCGAGCTGACTAATACGCCATCCGTATTCAAGGATCTGATGAAAAGAACTTTAAGGGAGTACCTAGACCGTTTTGTATCCTCTTTATTGACGATTTATTGGTGTACTCGCAGTGTGAAGAAGATCACTTCAAGCATCTGCTCTGGTTTTGGAGACGCTGAGGAGGAATGAACTATACACAAAGTTCTCTAAGTACGCGTTTTGGTCATCCTCAGTTGCGTTCCTTGGTCACATAGTCAAGTGTGAAGGGATTGCTTTAAATCCGGAGAAGATTGTTGCGATACGAGAGTGGCCTGTATTGTCATCGGTATCGGAAATTTGTAGTTTTCTGGGGCTTGCCGGCTATTACATGCACTTCGTGGAGAACTTATCGCGGATAGCGCTACCTCTCATGATGTTGATAAGGAAAGATCAAAAATTTGTGTGGACGCAGGAGTGTGCGCAAGCTTTTGAAGAGTTGAAGAGTCGGTTGACCACAACTCCAGTGCTTAGTTCGCCGAGTGGGGCCGAAGGCTTTGAGATCTACAGCGATGCCTCTCGAAGTGGTTTGGGCTACGTGCAACTGCAGCATTGTAGTGTTATTGCGTATGTCTCACATCAGCTGAAAGTGCACGAAAGGAATTATCCGGTCCACGACTTGGAGTTGGCGGCCATGATTTTTGCGCTAAAGCTGTGGAGGCATTATTTGTACGGTGTAAAGGTCGATATATATACCGACCACAAGATCCTTAAGTACATGTTGGATCTGAAAAAGATTTGAACATGAGGCAGCGGAGATGGTTGGAGTTCCCGGGGGACCATACGTTCAAAATTCATTATGTACCCGAGAAAAGGCCATGCAGTTGCAGATGCGTTGAGTCATAGGGCTCCCGCTCAAGCAACCTGGTTGTCGGTTTATGATGAGAGGTTAATTTTTGAGTTGGAGGCATTAGAGATCTGTTGTGTGGACAAGCAGACTAACGCAAAAGCGTTATTGAACTTGATGGAGGTTCAGTATCACTTAGCTGATCGCATTCGGCAGGCTATGCAATTTGATAGCAGCATGAAGGAGCTCATGGATGCAGCATTGGATGGGTCAAATTCTTAGTTTTCAGTAGAAGATGGGTTACTAAGGAACAACAGCCGTTTGTGCGTCCCAAACGTGGGAAATCTACGGGTGGAGTAAATGTACGAGGCTCATCATACCAAGTACTCAATTCACCCAGGGAGCACAAAGATGTACCGAGATCTAAAGAAGTTGCTCTAGTGGACAGGGCTCAAGAAGGATGTGGAACTGTTTGTGGCTAAATGTCAGACTTGCGCCTTAGTAAACGCAGAGTGCCAAAAGCCAGGGGGATTCTTGAAATACTTGCCTATTCCGGAGTGGAAGTTCGACGAAATTTCGATGGACTTTGTGCATGGCTTGACAAGGTCGTAGAAAGGAAACGACGCCATTTGGGTGATCGTTGATCGGTTAACAAAGGTTTCGCACTTCATTCCGCATAGGAAGGATGATTCTGTGGAGAAACTGGCGAAGTTATATGTGGATAATATAGTCAGAACTCACGGTGTGCCCCGCAACATTGTGAGTGATCGAGATGGGCATTTCACGTCCAATGATTAGAGGTTGGTGCAATAGATGCTCGAAAATAAGTTGAAGTTCAGCATAGCCTTCAATCTGCAGACGGATGGGCAGACTGAGAGGCTCAACAGAACCATGGAGGACTTGCTCCGCATGTGTGTTCTAGACTTCGGAAAGCATTGGGAAGACCACCTGTATCTGGTTGAATTTTCGTGCAATAATAGCTACCAGGAGAGTATACAAATGGCGCCCTTCAAGGCCCTATATGGTAGAAAGTGTCGCACGTCGTTGTCGTGGCTGGAAACGGGTGAGGCATGGTTGTACAAAAAGCAAGAGGTGGAAAGCGCTACTTCAGTGGTACGAACCATTCGGGAGCGTTTGTTGATCGCTAAGGATAGACAAGCTAAATACTACAATGCCAAGCACCGGAACGTGGAGTTCGCGGTTGGCGATTGGATATATTTGAAGATAAAGCCGTTCAAGGGAGTGTCACGGGTACGAGGCTTGAAGAAGCTGAGCCTAAGATACCTTGGAACATTTGAAATTCTAGAGCGGATCAGTGAAGTGGTTTACCATCTGAAGCTATCGGTGGAGTTGAGTGGTATACACGATGTATTCCACATATCAGTGTTGCGGAAGGCGGTGCAAGAGCCTTCGCAGGTGATTGCAGTTGATCAGGTACCGGTGTACAAAGGGTTGACAACTAAGGTCAAGCTAATTTGTATTGAGGACTCTTAAGTCATGTGACTTTGTAACAAGGAGATCAGAATGGTCAATGTCTATTGGGACAATTGTGGTTGTGAGGATCTCTCTTGGGAACGAGAGCAGACCATGCTTTAGGAGTACCCAGAGTTATTTCACTCAAGTACCGATTTTGGTTTTCTGTTTTATTTTCCTTTGGTAATTTCGTGGAAGAAATTCTTTTACGAGGGAGAGAGTTGTAATGCCTTGAAACTCAAAAGTGTGACGGGTGGCATTTTGAGCCAAATTTGGGCTTGTGTAGAGATGACACGGCCTGGGACACGGGCGTGTTCCAGGTCGTGTCGTGCTTGGGTTCGGCATTGGTCGCGTGATCGATGATTTTGGAGTCAATGATAATCGAGGAGGGGGGGGGGGGTGAACACGGCCTGGGACATGGGCGTGTCCCAGGGCGTGTCAGTCACTCAAATCTTTCCACTCAACGATCGTTGAGTGAGGTTGCATGGACTGAGCCCAGGCGTGTTCGGGTCCGACACGGGCATGTGAAATTCGACACGGGATTGTCGAATTCCCGTGTCCTGCTCGGGTCGTTTGGCGAGTTGTGCTAAGGCAGCTACATGGACTGGGACACGGGCGTGTCACAGGGAGTGTCTAGCACACGACATGTGACACGGGCGTGTCACATGGCTGTGTCGTGCTATGGATGTTTTGGAACTGTGTCGATGGAGGAACACGCCCACATACACATGCGTGTACTGGGTGACACGGGCGTGTCAAGCCAGACACGGGCATTTCGAGTGCCCGTATTCTTTTTGGGATGCGATGGTTTTGACGGCGAATGACTGACACGGCCTTTGTCTCGGGCGTGTCGCAAGCCGTGTTCGGCCCAAATCTTGGATTTCAAGTCCGCATCGCAGCCGTCCGTTTCATTATTTTGAGATCCGATGGATGGGGGTTGTTTCCCCAGGGATATACCCGGGTCTAGGGCTTAGAAAATCCCATTTCCCTTGGGTTACTCTCTTTCAAAAATCTAGAGAGAGAAGGGAGCAAAGAGGAAGAAAGAAGGCTAGATCCGGTCACCGGTGGAGTTTCGGAGCTCAAAATCGTGAGCTGACTTCAGATCTACAAAGGCAAGGAGACTGCGATGCTTTTCATCTACGTAGATTTCCATGGCGCCAAGGAAGAATGCTAGGGTAACGATTTTCATGTTGAGCATTTTAAGCTCTTCTCCCTTTGCATGGGAAAACCCGCTCCTGCTAGTGTGCGGTGAGTTTGCGTTGTTCCTTGGGGTAGATATGAAAAGTCCCCCTTGTTTGAGTCCGGAATCGTAATATGGACATAGGTATGCTGTGTGAAGCCTACCCTGACAAGTTGGTCTGGATCGGTGATGTTGCATTGCATTGTAGCCGGAGAAGACTCCGTGCCATTGATTATTTTTGGGTTTCTACTGGGTAGATTGCAGCAGGGATCCTTGGGGATTAACCCCAAGGCGCACCCGAAAAATTGGGCGAAAACGCATTTCTGCCATCTTGGGGGCCTGGGAGCCAACCATGAACATAACTTGGTTATGTGCTTGTGTGATCGAGTTTTGGGATCCGGGAGAAGCTTGGCCCGTGGGTACGTCTTAAAGTGACAAGGCGGTGTGAGCAACGGGCAAGTGGATGTGGAGCCGGGCTATGTGGTTTGGTGTCAGATACTAGAAAAAGGGATTGGGCATTTACATGGTCGTGCGAGTCTTAGGCTTAGTCCAAAAAGACTAAAAATCCTCATGAGATTTGTCGTCCAAGTGATGGTAGTGAGACCACGTTTATGACCGGGTTCACCGAGTTAGTGCCCTGAGAGCACGGGGTGTGTGGCTGTGTGAGCCTGCACCTATGATGTTGTGTCTATTCTCTATATTACTTGCTATGCTAAGAAGTACAGGGAAGAAGCTCTGCCGCCCCGAGTTTGGGGGCAAAATTATTATAATTTGGTCAGCTTGGGCTGACTGTTATTCTTGTTTGCCAACGTTGCGGTGATTTGTGCTTGCAGGTGCTGCGGAGTCGAGTGGCAAATAACGTGCCAAAGCCCAAGTTGCTGAGCCAGCCCTTGAAGGCCATGTGTGTTTTCTTTATTAATTCATGTGTGGCCGGCCTGCGAGCCGAAGTTTGTAAAACACATTTTATTCAAGTGAACTGTTGTAAGGCCATAAGGCCAATACTTTTTGGTAATTTGTCTTTCATTCCTGTTTGGTTTGCTAGTGGACATTTATACTTGAGGGCTGGGTTCTTATTGTTGCAACTTAACAAATTGCTTCTGTTAGATGCTCTATGTAGGATGTGTGTATTGGTTGAATGGTTTCATTGAGTACCCCATCGGTCTTTCCGTGGTATATGGCGTCGGGCCCCGACCAGACCAACTGTTATATGTTATGTGACGATAGGTGTGTTACAATGGTTGTAAGGCTTGGAGCTACACCATCTGAGGGGTAGGCAGTTTACTGACATCTCGATGGAGGATTTTTCGAGAATGTTCTTTGTTCAATACCTCCCCTCAGCTCAGAGGATAGCAATGGAAAAAGAGTTCCAGAAGCTAGTGCAAGGTGAGAGCAGCGTAGATGACAATCTCCATGAGTTTACTCGATTAGGTCATTATGCAAGCGCTACCTTCAATGATGAGGAGCAAAATACCAACCGATTCTACGAAGGTCTAAGGGATGACTTGAGACGGCTACTATCGTGGCCGATGACGCAGGGTTTCCTGACCATGGACCAGTCTTTAGAGAAAGACATGAAGAATGTTCAGGCAAAGAAGGACTACAGTGGTAGGAAGTCAGAGTTCAAGGTGCTGACTTCAAAGTCTTGTTTTCGAAGGAGGAATAAGAATGCTAGGATGTCAGGTCCAGCCCCTTCTTCAGGTGCCTCAGGAGCAAGTACCAACCGAACCTCGGGCGCTTGTTTTACATGTGGTAAGACGGGGCATTTTGCCCGTGACTATTGGAGCGGACGTCAAAAGTCCGATAGGAAGCAGGGAGCAACCTACGAAGAAAAGGGCAAGGCGGTGGAGTCAACCGCATCCCATTATGCTATGACTTCAACCAAGAGTCTATAATCTGGGCCAGCAGGAGGCCATCAAACAAGCGGATGTGGTGACAGGTATGGTTTAATTTATAGCAAGTTAGCTTTAAATACAGTTACCTAGTGCTTGTTAGCTTACTATTGTTTATATAGGCTTTGTTCTGATTTGCGATAGTCCGGCAAGGGCACTATTCAATACGGGAGCTTTGCACTCCTTTTTGTCCGAAGGTTTCATATCGCGCATCGGAGTCCCTTCTTCGATGGCGAAGGACAAATTGGACGTGTTGCGGCTGAATGGGTGTTCTATGCGTGCGAATAGAGTATGTGTCGTAAGGGTTAATATTGGAAGTCAGGAGTTCGACTTGCTAGCGTCGATGATGTCGCTAGTAGAGTTCAACGTCATCTTCGGTATGGACTGGTTTTCGGAGCAAAAGGCTTTTTTTGATTGCAACCATAAAGTGGTCAAGCTGGGTGTTGGGCGGGAGACAATGTTTGTGGGATAGAAGGGGTCGAGCAAGACGTTGATGTCTGCTCTTCAGGTGGTGAAGGCGGTTCATGCTGGAGCAGAGCTGTTCTTCACGTTAGTGGAGGCTGTAAAGCCTAAGCCTACTTTGGATGGTATCCCAATGGTATGCGAGTACCCCGACGTGTTCCCAGACAATCTTCCCGGAGCCCCACCACAACGAGAGATCAATTTCACGATCGAGCTAGTGCTAGGTGCCAAACCTGTGTCACGCTCTCCTTATAGGTTGGCGCCTAAGGAGATTGCGGAGCTAAAGGTTCAACTGGAGGATTTGATGGAGCAAGGTTATGTGCGTCCAAGTTCATTGCCTTGGAGCGCACTGGTCCTAATTGTTAAGAAGAAGGATGGTAGTTTGCGGCTGTGTATCGACTACATAGAACTGAACAAGTTAATGAAAAAGAACAAATACCCAATCCCACGAATTGATGACCTTTTCGATCAGTTAGTCGGGTCGTCGGTATATTCAAAATTGGATCTGAAGTCCGGTTACTATAAGCTTTGGATAAGGGAGAGCGATATCCCAAAGACAGCGTTCAATACAAGGTATGTGCATTTCGAGTTTGCGGTCATGCCGTTTGGGCTGACTAATTCGCCATCCGTATTCATGGATCTGATGAACAGAACATTCAGGGAGTACATAGACCGTTTTGTGATCGTCTTTATTGACGACATATTAGTGTACTCGCAATGCGAAAAAGATCACTTCAAGCATCTGCATCTGGTTTTGGAGAAGCTGAGGAGGAACGAACTATACACAAAGTTCTCTAAGTGTGAGTTTTGGTTATCCTCAGTGGCGTTCCTTGGTCACATAGTCAGTGGAGAAGGGATTGCGGTGGATCCGGCGAAGATTGTTGCGATACGAGAGTTTCCTGTATTGTCTTCGGTAGCGGAAATCCGGAGTTTTCTGGGGCTTGCCGGCTATTATAGGCGCTTCGTAGAGAACTTCTCGCAGATAGTGTTACCTCTCACGTTGTTGACAAGGAAAGATTAGAAGTTTGTATGGACGCAGGTGTGCGCGCAAGCGTTCAAAGAGTTGAAGAGTCTATTGACCACGGTGGTAGTGCTATGTTCGCCGAGTGGGACCGATGGCTTTGAGATCTACAGCGATGCGTCAGGCAATGGTTTAGGCTGCATGCTGCTGCAGCATGGTAGTGATATTACGTATGGCTCGCGTAAGCTGAATGTGCACGAAAGGAATTATCTGTTCCACGACTTGGAGTTAGCGAGAGTTATTTTTGCGCTAAAGCTGTTGAGGAACTATTTGTATGACATAAAGGTCGATATTTACACCGACCACAAGATCCTGAAATACCTGCTGAATCAAAAAGATTTGAACATGAGGCAGAGGAGATGTATGGAGTTCTTAGGGGACTATACGTTCAAAATTCATTATGTGTTCGGGAAAGGCAATGCAGTTGTGGATGCGTTGAGTCGCAGGGCTCCCGCCTAAGCCAACTTGTTGTCGGTTCATGATGAGCGGTTGATTCGAGAGTAAGAGGTGTTAGAGATCTGTTGTGTTGACAAGCAGACTAGTGCTGAAGCATTATTGAACTGGACAGAAGTTCAGTATGACCTAGCTGATCGGATTCAGCAGGCTATAGAATTGGATAATAGCATGAAGGAGATCATGGATGCATCTTCGAATGGGTCAAATTCCCAGTTTTTAGTTGAAGATGGACTACTAAGGAAGGACAGTCGTTTGTGCGTCCTAGACATGAGAAATCTATCGGTGGAATTGATGTACGAGGCTCGTCATACCAAGTACTCAATCCACCCAGGGAGCACGAAGTTGTACCGAGATCTAAAGAAGTTGTTCTGGTAGCCAGGACTCAAGAAGGATGTGGCACTATTCGTGGCTAAATGTCAGACTTGCTCCTTAGTGAAGGCAGAGTGCCAAAAGCCAGGGGGTTTCTTGAAATCTTTTCCTATTCCGGTGTGGAAGTTCGACGACATTTTGATGGACTTTGTGCATGGCTTGCCAAGGTCGCATAAGGGAAACGACGCCATCTGGGTGATCGTAGATCTGTTAACAAAAGTATCGCACTTCATTCCGCATAGGAAGGATGATTCTGTGGAGAAATTGGCAAAGTTTTATGTGGATAATATTGTGCGGCTTCACGGTGTACCCCACAATATCGTGAGTGATCGAGATGGGCAGTTCACGTACAATGATTGGAGGTTGGTGCAAAAGATGCTGGGAACTAATTTGAAGTTCAGCACAGCCTTTCATCCACAGACGGATGGTCAGACCGAGAGGGTCAATAAGACGACGGAAGACATGCTTCGCATGTGTGTCCGTGACTTCGACAAGCAGTGGGAAGACCATCTGTATTTGTTGGAGTTTGCGTACAACAATAGCTACCAAGCGTGCATACAAATGGCGCCATTTGTGGCCTTATGTGGTAGAAAGTGTCGCACGTCGTTGTCGTGGCTAGAAACGGGAGAGGAAAGGTTGTAAAAAAATCAATAGGTGAAAAGAGCTACTTAATTGGTACGAACCATTCGGGAGCGTTTGTTGATCGCACATGATAGACAAGCTAAATACTACAATGCCAAGCACCGGAACGTAGAGTTCGCGGTTGGCGATTGAGTGTATTTGAAGATAAAGTCGTTCAAGGGTGTTTGACGGGTATGACACTTGAAGAAGCTGAGCCCGAGGTACCTTGGACCATTTGATGTCCTGGAGCGAATCGGTGAAGCGGCTTACTGTCTAAAGCTATCAGTGGAGTTAAGTGGTCTACACGACGTATTCCACATATCAGTGTTGCGGAAGGCGGTGCAAGAGCCTTCGCAGGTGATCGTAGTTGATCAAGTACCAGTGGATGAAGGGTTGGCGACAAGGGTCAAGCCCATTAGTGTCGAAGATTTGAAGTCAAGCAACTTCGTAACAAGGAGATCAGGATGGTCAAGGTCCGATGGGACAATTGCGGTCGGGAGGAGCTCTCTTGGGAACGGGAGCAGACCATGCTAGAGGAGTACCCAAAGTTATTTCACTCAGGTACCACTTTTTGTTTTTTGTATCTTTCCTTTGGGAATTTCGTGGATGAAATTCTTTTAAGAGGGAGAGAGTTGTAATGCCCCGAAACTCAAAAGAGTGACGGGTGGTGTTTTGAGCCAAATCTGGGATTTGGTAGAGGTGACACGGCCTGGGACACGGGTGTGTCCTAGTGTGTGTCATGCTCGGGTTCGACGATGGTCGTGTGGTTGACGAAATTCCAGTCAGCGGTCGTCGGGGCAGTGGACACGGCCTGGGACACGGGTGTGTCTTTGGGCATGTCAGCCACTCAACGATCGTTGAGTGAGGGCACACGGCCTAACACACTGGCGTGTCAGTGGTCGTGTGCTGCTCGGGAAGTTTGCGGAGATTTGTGCTTGCAGGTGCTACGGAGTTGAGCGGAAAATAGCGGGCAAAGCACAAGTTGCTGAGACGGCCCTCGAAGGCCTTGTTTGTTTACTTATTTAAATCATGTGTGACCAGCATGTGAGCCGAAGTTTGTACGACACTATTTATTTAAGTAAACTATTGTAAGTCCATAAGGCCAGTACAGTTTTTTGGTACTTTGTATTTCATTCCTGTTTGGTTTGCTAGTGGACATTCATGCTTGTTGGCAGGGTTCTTATTGTTGCAACTTAATAAGTTGCTTCCGCTAGATGCTCTGTGTAGGACGTGTGTATTGGTTGAAAGGATTCATTGAGTAACCCACAAGTCTGTCCGTTGTATATAGCGTCGGGCCCCGGCCGGACCTACTGCTATATGCTATGTTACGGAAAGGGGTGTTATAAGTGGAAAGACCAAAGAATTACCCAATTATTGGAACAAAGTGGGTGTTTAAAAATAAAATGGATTCTAATGGAGTGATAGTAAGAAATAAGGCTATACTTGTTGCTCAAGGTTATCAACAATAAGAAGGAATTATCTATAATAAAAAATTTGCACCAGTAGCCATGCTAGAAGCAATCTGATTATTTATATCCTATACAACATATAAAAGAATCAAAATATATCAAATGGATGTAAAGTGTTTTTCTTAATGGAACTCTTCAAGAGAAAGTGTATGTTGAACAACCATAAGGTTTTTTTAATCTAACTTATCCATCATATGTTTATAAATTAAATAAAGGACTTTATTGTTTAAAGAAAGCTTCATAAGCTTTGTATGAGACCTTATCCAATTTTCTATTAAATCACTCTTTCATAAGAGGAAAGGTAGATAAAACACTTTTCACCAAAAAACATAAGGAAAATCTGTAAATTTTCCAAGTTTATGTAAATGATATTTTATTTGGCTCAATAGACTCTGGACTTTGCAAAAGATTTACTAAATTAATGCAATATAGGTTTGAAATGAGTAGCATGATAGAATTATCTTTCTTGCTTGGATTACAAGTGAAGCAAAGTGATGAAGGCATTTTTATATCACAATCCAAGTATACAAAGGAACTGATAAAGAGACTTGGTATGAAAACATCCTCCATCATGAAAACTTATATGGCTACTAATGCTATTCTAGATAAAGATATTTTTGATAAACCTATTGATCTGAAAAAATATAGAGCCATTATTAGATTTCTTCTTTATCTTATAGCTAGTAGGCTAGACATAATGTTTGTCACAGGTGTCTGTACAAGATTTCAGGTAGATCCTAAGAAATCTTATCTTAGTTCTATAAAATGAATTTTAAGATATCTTAAGGGTACACCTAAGAAGGGGTTATGGTATCCATCCAAATAAGAGTTTGAATTATATGGATATTCTGATGCTGATTATGCTGGATGTAGATTGGATGGGAAAAGTACCTCAGGAGCATGCCAAATCTTAAGTGCTAGACTATTATCTTGGTTTAGTAAAAATCAAACATCAGCCTGCACTTCTACAATAAAAGCTGAGAACATTGCTGCTGGAAGTTGTTATTCACAAATATTGTAGATACAAAATCAATTGCTTTATTATAATTTAAATTTCACTAATTTAATTATATTTTGTGATAACTCAAGTGCTATCTGAGTTGTCTCAAATCCGATCTTGCACAGTAGGACAAAACATATAAAAATAACACCTCTTGATAATACGTTTTGTAGCCTAAACTATTATCGTATTTTCTATTTTATATTGTACAAATCATGTCTATTAGAAGTTTATTTTTTATCATTTTTATGTAAATATTATTACTACTGACTTTTTCTTGTCTTTTTGAAGGTTTCCAGAAAATTGGTCAAAAATGACCTGACACGCCCCCCTGTCACACCCTCCCTGGGCGTGACCTAGGGCGTGTCACCCGATCCCGAGGACTCCTGCTGGAAGGGACAAAAAAACGAACAAAACGTCTGTCACGCCCCACTGACACGCCCTCCCCGGGCGTGTCTCCAGGCATGACCAAGGGCGTGTCGCCCTCTACCGCAAAGCCTGCCGCCGCATTGAATGCAGGTTCCACCACAACACGCAACAGTACTGGCATGCCCCCCGTCACGGGCATGACCTGGGGCGTGACATCAACTTTTCCGACGACTGACAGATTTCCGACCAATGATTTCGACGCGACGTACGTGTCACTCCCCACCTACACGGCGTGACCTATGGCGTGTCAACCGACGTACAGAAGCAATCATCCCTCCCACCAGAATCCAGAGCTCGAGGTCAACTTCGTACATGTCATGCCCCCTGACACGCCCCCCCTAGGGAGTGTCGTAGGGCGTGACCAACCCGAGAATTTTTCCTATAAATTCAGACCCACCTTCCATTTCAGCAAGCTTTGGTTGAGTGGGGGAGGTGCTGCCCCTTTGTTTCTTGTTCTTTTTTATGTTTTTCTCTCTCCCTCTCTCTCTCTCTCTTTGTAATTTTTGTTTAACCATAGTTTAGTTTTTAGTTTGCCTTAGCTTTTGTTGTAATCTTGCTTTTTCTTATTGCTTAATTTAGGGCTAGAATAGGACTTTAATTCATGCACTTGTAATTTCAATTTCATTAGTGTAACTTGCTCCTTTTAATTAATATAAGTGCTCTTCCTTTACTAGTGTTCCTTTTATATGCTTTACCACTCATCCCCCCTCCTCCACTCCATTATGATGAACTAATCCTCCTTGTACTCGATCTTGATGATCCGAGGTTAGAGCGATTAAGTTATGATGTTTTAAGTAATCTTTTCTTTTTAGGTTAGGGCCTTGAATTACTCTTGATTAATCATGGGTTGGAGGTATATTATCGATATATACCCTCCACCTTTGCTTTCATTCTGGGCTAGCCGAGAGGCCGATAGAATGAAGTGAGCATTCAAGAGTAAAGGGAGTTCTACGCACCCCTCGAGAGAGGCAGACGTCCAAATCTCCCGGATTGGAGTAAAATCCAATTGTGGGGTTCACCGTGTAAAGCGAGTTTTAGGCCTCCGATTTAGATGAGAGTCGGTCGAACCTTCCTAAACTCAGTTGGGCACGACTTCGAGAGAAGCGTGTTAAAGCTTTAGGAACCTCCACGGTCAAGGACCTTTATCCTATTAAGTTTAGATTTTTATCGCATTTTCTTAATCGTCTTTAGCCGAGGTGATTCTTGATCGAGTGCATTTCCATTTCATATTTTCAACCTTTCGTAGTAATTGATTTTCTTATGCTCTTTAATTAACTATAATAGCTCTCTTTTCTAGCTTTAGCTTTTCTTCCTTCCTTGCAATTAGATTCTCTAAAACCCTAGTTTTTCCATTGATAAGATAATAGTTTTCGTGTGAGTAAGCATACTCAACAGTTCTCGGATTTCAATATGATACTTGTGTCCCCTAGCTACAATTCGATAGGTATACTTGCCTCATTGGATTGCTAGTTCGGTTGCGTTTATTTTCTTCGAACCCTAGCGCGCAACAAGTTTTTGGCGCCGTTGCCGGGGAACCAACTTTCGTTGATATATTGAAAACACAAACCTATTAATTTTATCTTTTCTCTTTCTCATCCTGTTTCTTTAAAAGTTTTAAAAATAAAAAAAATTTATCACCGCTCTTAATAGTAATCAACTTCACAATTTTTCTACACCACCTAATTCTCTCGAAAAGGGCAAAGGGATTTAAGCGCCACTATCTTGTCTAGTACCTTGCGAACCCTTCACAGGGTAGTCCTTGGGAAGTTTGCGAGTTAATGTATAAAAAAAATCTATTTTAAAAAAAATATTTTCTAATCTAGTTTTTTTTCTAGTTTATCCTATTTCTCTTTCTTTTCTTCTTTTCTGTTCTTTTAGTGCATGACCCACGGGAGTCCGTCGGTTATTTTGGACTTGGACCACGAAATTTAGCGTACTCTTCAGAGAAGATCGCAATTTCAAGGTCCTACTATCCAAGTGCCGGTTGAGGTCTCCGAGTCATTTGCTACTTTAAGAATGGAAGAACCCAACGTAGATGAGGCCGTGCAAAGGACTATGTCCTATTATGCACGACCAAATCTCGAGGGAACAGAATCAAGTAAAGTCCGCCCTGCTATAGGAAACAATAACTTCGAATTAAAGCCTAGCATAATTCAAATGGTGCAGCAATATGTGCAATTTGACGGACTTCAAGATGAAGATCCGAACGCACATATAGCTAGCTTTCTTGAAATTTGTGACACCTTTAAGATAAATGGTGTCACAAATGATGCAATCAGGCTAAGACACTTCCCCTTCTCTTTAAGAACTAAAGCTAAGCAGTGGCTTAACACTCTACCTAAAAATAACATAACCACCTGGAATGAATTAACTGAAAAATTTTTGGCGAAGTACTTTCCGCCAGCTAAAACTGCAAAACTTAGGAACGACATCTCTGCCTTTGGACAAATAGACTCTGAAACCCTATATGAAATTTGGGAGGGATTTAAAAAATTATTAAGAAGATGCCCACATCACGCGCTGCCTGTATGGTTACAAGTGCAGACGTTCTATAATGGGCTAAATCGAAGCACGAAGCAAATGATAGACGCAGCTTCTGGCAAGACTTTAAATCATAAGACCCCGGGAGCCGCTCTTGAGCTTTTTGAGGACATGTCCATGAACACTTATCAGTGGAATGTGCCTAGGTCCCGCCCGAACAAGCCTGCAGGTATCTATGAAGTGGACAACGTCTCCCAGCTCGCTCTGCAAGTAGAAATCCTAAGCAAAAAAATCACGGAGACGACTGCTGCCTCCGCCCCTCAGGTATGGGAATCTGCAACCCCTACTCCAGAACATTTAGATTATGTTAATAATATGCCTAGAAATGCTTTTAATAATTTTTTTGCTGCGAATTTTCATCCTCCTGGTTTTAATTTTCCGAATAGCTATAACCCTGCTTTAAGAAATCATCTGAATTTTTCATGGAGTTATCCATCGAATGCTATGCGCCCGCCACCACAAAACGATTTTTCTGTACCACCACCACCACCACCTCTTCAAAATTATCCAAAACCTCCAAGCTTGGAGGAATTACTTTCTAAATATATAACCACAAATGACGCAACTATAAGAACTTTAACCAGAAGCATAAAAAGTCTAGAAAATCAGGTAGGACAGCTCGCGAAAATAATTTCTGAGCGACCCGCAGGGTCTCTTCTTTCCAATACCGAACCCAACCCGAGAGAGCAAGCAAAAGCTATAACTCTTCGGAGTGGGAAGCAAGTCTCCGGTATGGTAAGTGAAGAGCCCGAGGCAAGCTCCGCTCCTGCCTTTAAAAATCAAAGCTCTGCTCCACTTCAACCCTCTGGTGAAGAAGTTATCACCCCTATTTTAGAAAATAATCTCACTCCACCACCCATCTTCAAAAATAATTCAACTCCTCCATACCCCTCCGAACTTAATAGACAACGTCAAGATGATCAGTACTCCAGCTTCTTAGAGATCTTCAAGCAAATCCACATTAATCTTCCCTTCCATGAGGCTATTTTGCAGATGCCGAAATACGCCAAGTATCTTAAGGACCTCCTCACCAACAAGAAGAAGTTAGAGAATCTTTCGCACGTCACGCTAAACGCCGAGTGCTCCACTGTTTTAACAAACGGTTTGCCGAAGAAAATCAGTGTCCCGGGTAGTTTCTCTATCCCGTGTGTCTTCGATGATCTTTTTGTAAAACACGCGTTAGCAGACTTAGGCGCGAGT
This sequence comes from Platanthera zijinensis, assembly GCA_039513925.1. Taxonomy (NCBI): domain Eukaryota; kingdom Viridiplantae; phylum Streptophyta; class Magnoliopsida; order Asparagales; family Orchidaceae; genus Platanthera; species Platanthera zijinensis. The sequence continues at coordinate 166,915,143 of CM077085.1, forward strand.
ATAAACCTGATGGCCTTTTTGTTGTTTAAAAAGATAGGGATTGGTAGCCTTAACCCCACGCGTATGAGTATCCAGCTAGCCGATAGATCCGTTAAGTACCCGTTAGGAATAGTGGAGGACGTTCTAGTGAAAGTCGACAAGTTCATCTTCCCGGTGGACTTTGTCATTTTGGACATCGAAGAAGACGTCGAGGTTCCCTTGATCCTTGGCCGACCCTTCCTTGCCACCTCCAGAGCCATCATTGATGTAAGCAATGGTAAGCTCTTCCTTCGAGTAGGCGACGACGAAGTCACTTTTTCTATCACACCTTCGATGAAGAACACCCTAGAAAATGATGACTCATGTTTTTTCGTAGACGTCGTGAGTGATGAATCTTCCTACTGCCTCTTCGACTTTGAAAAAGAACTTTCTGATTTTTGTTTTTCTTCTTCTCTTCCCGCTGAATCGCTGCAGGGAAGTGATGAATCTTCTGATTGTATTTCTGAGTTTAAAAAAGAATTTTCTGATTTTTGTTCTTCCTCTTTTCTTCCCACTGAATCGCTACAAGAAGCCGTCTTGGCTGCTAGCCCCACCCCTTATTACGTTCCTTATAAAAAAGTTTATGAAGATATTATTTTTGAAAAAGAAAGAATCTCTAAATCCTCTTATGAAGAACCCCCTACCCTAGAACTTAAAGAACTTCCTGAACACCTTAAGTATGCTTTCTTAGAAAAAGATTCCAAGTTACCAGTTATCGTTTCGGCCTACCTCACGGATACGCAAAACGATAAACTTCTTCTAGTTCTACGTAAGCATCACCGGGCTATTGCTTAGCAAATTTCTGATATCAAGGGCATAAGCCCATCTTTCTATACCCATAAAATTTAATGGAAGATAATTCGCGTAACTCTATTCAACCTCAGCGCCGTATAAACCCGAATATGAAAGAAGTAGTTAAGGGCGAGGTTATAAAATTATTAGACGCATGAATTATCTACCCTATTTCGACAGTAAGTGGGTTAGCCCCGTTCAGGTAGTTACAAAGAAGGGAGGGATAACCGTAGTTAGTAATGAGAATAATGAATTAATCCCGACACGGACGGTGACGGGTTGGCATATGTGTATAGATTATCGTAAGTTGAATGACGCCACCCGCAAGGACCACTTTCCTTTGCCGTTTATCGACCAGATTTTAGAACGTCTCTCCGGCCATAGCATTTATTGTTTTCTCGATGGCCTCTCGGGGTACTTTCAAATACCCATCTCTCCCGAGGACCAAGAGAAAACTACGTTTAATTGTCCCTTCGGCACCTTTGCTTACCGAAGAATGCCGTTTGGATTGTGCAATGCGCCAGCTACATTCCAGCGATGTATGCTCGCAATATTTGACAAGTACGTAGAAAGCATTATGTAGGTATTTATGGACGATTTCTCCGTGTTAGGCGATTCCATCGATAGATGTTTAGAAAACCTCGAAAAAGTCTTAGAACGATGCGAAGAAACTAACCTTGCCCTAAATTGGGAAAAATGCCATTTTATGGTGAGGGAAGGGTTAGTTTTGGGTCATAAAATTTCTGCTAAAAGTATTGAGGTAGACGTTGAAAAGATCGAAGTTATTGAGAAGTTGCCGCCGCCTACAAACATAAAAGCTATCAGAAGTTTCCTAGGCCACGCTGGCTTTTACCGTCGTTCTATAAAGGACTTCTCCAAGATCACTAAGCCCCTCACCCATCTCTTAGAAAAAGACGCTCCATTAATTTTTGATGACTCTTGTATTTCTGCCTTTGAATCAATTAAAGAAAAGTTAATTAACGCATTGATTATGATAGCTCCAGTGTGGGACCTTCCTTTCGAGATTATGTGCGATGCGAGTAGTTTTTCGGTGGGATCCGTATTAGGTCAACGCATATCTAAAAACTTCCACCCCATCTATTACGCAAGTAAAACCCTCACATCTGCACAAGAAAATTACACCACAACCGAGAAAGAGCTCTTAGCTGTAGTATTCGCATTTGATAAATTCCGCCCTTACATTACACTTTCAAAAATCATTGTTTTTACGGACCACTCAGCCCTCAAGTACCTTCTTGCCAAAATGGATGCCAAGCCTTGCTTGATTCGCTGGGTCTTACTCCTCCAAGAGTTTGACTTAGAGATCCGTGATAAGCGAGGAGCCGAGAACTTGGCCGCCGACCATCTATCCAGATTAGATAACCCATTTATAGAAAAATTAAATGAAAAATCTTTTAATGACTATTTTCCTGATGAGAAGCTTCTTTTAGTTAACACATCTACTTCTCCTTGGTTCGCGCACATCGCCAACTATCTAGTGGCCCGGGTGCTCCCAAAAGGGTTCTCCTCTCAGTAAAAGAAGAAATTCTTTTCTGAGCTGAAGAACTACTTTTGGGAAGACCCGCATCTTTTCAGAATCTGTGCGGATCAAGTGATAAGGAAATGTGTTTCTTATGAAGAAGGAATTGATATTCTAAAGCATTTACATGAAGGTCCGACAGGTGGGCACTATCAAGTTGCTCGCACCGCTCACAAGGAGCTTTGCGCGGGTTTTTACTGGCCTAGCCTGTTTAAAGACGCGCAAACCTTTGTGAGTAGGTGTGATAGTTGCCAATGGTCGGGTAACATTTCTAATAAAAATGAAATGCCGCAAAATTATTTCTTAGAGTGCGAAATTTTCGACCTCTGGAAAAATTGATTTTGTTGGCCCCCTTCCTTCTAGCTTCGGAAACAAATATATTTTAGTTGCTGTTGATTATGTTTCACGATGGGCTGAGACCCAAGCTCTTCCTACGAACGACTCCCGAGTTGTAGTCACGTTTTTTAAAAAATTATTTTCTAGATTCGGTACGCCACGCGCAATCGTTAGCGATAGGGGTTCCCATTTCTGTAACGCACAATTTTCAAAAATCCTTACCAAATACGGTGTTATACATAATCTTTCCACTGCCTACCACCCCCAAACTAACGGACAAGTCGAAGTAGTTAATAGAGAAATAAAAAGAATATTAGAAAAGACAGTTTCAACTTCTAGGAAACACTGGTCAGCCAAACTTGACGATGCTCTATTGGCCTACCGAACAGCGTACAAAACTGCCCTCAGATGTACGCCGTATCGGCTAGTCTATGGAAAATCGTGCCATCTGCTCGTAGAGTTAGAACACCGCGCCTTTTGGGCCTTAAAATTTTTAAACATCGATCCCCACTCAGTCGATGACCTTCGAAAATTTAAACTAAATGAACTCGATGAGTGGCGCTCTTATGCTTATGAAAATAATAAACTTTATAAAGAGCGGACGAAGCGTTTCCACGATAAACACTTAAGGCACCCTAAAAAATTTAAGCCGGGCGACCAAGTCCTTTTATATAATTCTCGTTTACGTTTATTTCCGGGCAAATTAAAATCTCGCCGGTCTGGCCCGTTTTCTATTTTAGAAGTATTTCCTTATGGAACTGTTTTAATTTTTCCCCCTGATAAGGGTAATTTCAAAGTGAATGGTTAGCGTCTTAAACTCTATTTTTTGGTGATGATGATGTCAGTCCAAACATTATTAAGTTTCTATTTCACGAACTTTAACTTTGAACTTTTAATTTTTGCTAAAAACAATTTTATTTCTGGACAACAATATTTTTGGACAATATTATTTTTTTGATGCGTCGAGCTCAACGACGCTTTAACCAAAGGGCGCTCTTGGGAGGCAACCCAAGTTATCTTTTTCTGTTTTCTTTATTTTACAATTTTTGACTCGGACGGCTCCGACAAGCTGAAGCTTCTGCGATCGCCTGCTCCAACGTTGATGAATCCATCACGAAGTCCAAAGAAGACATTCGGGGGAGCGGCATCACTCAGCTTTCACAACAAATAAATCCGGGAAAGTACCTGTCTTTCAATTCTGCACTTTATTTTTCTCTCCTTCTCAAATCCCCTTCTTTTGTCATTGAGGACAATGTCGATTTTAAGCTTGGGGGAGGACTTCCTCCTTAATTTTCTCTTAGTATAAATACTTTTTCTTTCCTTTTTTTTATTCTTCTTAAATATTTCCAAAATAAAAAAAATGAATATCTTAAAATTCCAAAAATAAAAGAGAGAAAATATTTCCAAAATCCAAAAAAAGAGAATATTTCACAAAATTAAAACAAAAATTTGTGTTTTTGAATAGTTTAGACATTTTGGCATTTCGATAGTACCCCTAGTTTTTGTTTTTGTTTTACTCAAAATCTTATATAACCAACTTAGTTGATTATAAGATTTCTAATCGTTCTTTTTAATTATGTTTCACAAGTAAAATATTGGTCATGTTGTGTTTCTAATTCACGGTAGCATGTTAAGGTGAAATATTTTTCTAAAACTCGCATTTCTATTATGGTTTTTTGTTTTTTATTTCCTTTACTTTCTCAAAAATTCATTATCCACTATTTTCTTTTTCGTTTTTGAATAATTTTTGTAAAGTCAACTTTTGAATAGCGTAGCAGATGTGAACTATCAAAGTCACCTATTATTTCTATTTTCAAGTTAATTTCATCAATCTTCTTTTATTATCTAGGACTCCCTTTTTGTAAATTTTCAAACCTTTGTTTTAAATAAATTCAAAAGCGTGAAAATGATTTAGGCCGTTTTTGTTTTCGTTTGAGCTTTCCTGCCAACCTAAAAACTTTTACCACTAGTTAGCCATTTTGAGCCTTTTTCCCGATTTCATTTGATAGCTCCTCCCTTCATTTCATTTTCACCAAAGCCAAAATTTCCAACCTATCTAATCACACTAGCCTTTTTGAGTTTTATAAAATATTTTCACGATTTTGATAGGATATTTTGTGATTTTTGTGGGAGAAAGGTTTTTGAAAAAAGTATGCTCAAAAGTTATGTTTATTTCTGTTTGGCCAATTCAAAAAGAAAATAAAAATATTTATGGCCTTTGTTTTGAAATTTTTAAAAAAAAATGAAAAAAAGTAGAAATAAAAAAAATGTATATATATTTATGAAATTTTTTGAAACTCTTTGCTCTGGTTTAGTGTGATTTTAAGCCTTCACGTTTATCTTTGAGTTTCACTCCTAGTCATATTCCTAAACCAAATGTTTCTGTCCTATTTAAGTCCTTTTGATTCTCGCATTTTGAATCTTATTTAACAACTAAGAAAAGAAGAAAATTAAATCAGTGGTAGTTTTGGATTTAAACTTAGATTTTTGTTAATTAAATTGATATAATAATAATGCGTTGCTTAGATCTAGTAACAACTCAATGTGTTTTTTCATTTTTGTTGCTTTGCTTAAGTCTATTTACAAAAATTTCATTAAAATTTTGGATGATTTGTTTTTATTAAGTAAAGTTTATAAAAGTTTTACCATACCTAAATAATTGTTTTAGATTTACACTTCACCTTTTCCCTACTTAGAATTTCGCATAGTACTTGTGTAGGCATAATTAGAACTTTTTGATTAGTCTTTTTTTTATGATTATCTAGTTTTTATATTTTTGCTCTAGGACAAGCAAAGCTTAAGCTTGGGGGAATTTGATAATACGTTTTGTAGCCTAAACTATTATCGTATTTTCTATTTTATATTGTATAAATCATGTCTATTAGAAGTTTATTTTTTATCATTTTTATGTAAATATTATTACTACTGACTTTTTCTTGTCTTTTTGAAGGCTTCCAGAAAATTGGTCAAAAATGACCTGACACGCCCCCTGTCACGCCCTCCCTGGGCGTGACCTAGGGCGTGTCACCCGATCCCGAGGACTCCTGCTGAAAGGGACAGAAAAATGAACAAAACGGCTATCACGCCCCACTAACACGCCCTCCCCGGGCGTGTCTCCAGGAGTGACCATGGGCGTGTCGCCCTCTACCGCAAAGCCTGCCGCCGCATTGAATGCAGGTTCCGCCATAGCACGCAGCAGTACTGGCACGCCCCCTGTCACGGGCATGACCTGGGGCGTGACATCAACTTTTCCGACAACTAACGGATTTCCGACCAATGATTTCGACGCGACGTACGTGTCACGCCCCACCTATACGGGCGTGACCTATGACCTGTCAACTGACGTACAGAAGCAATCATCCCTCCCGCCAAAATCTAGAGCTCGAGGTCAACTTCGTACATGTCACGCCCCCTGAGACGCCCCCCCTAGGGCGTGTCGTAGGGCGTGACCAACCCGAGAATTTTTCCTATAAATTCAGACCCCCCCTTCCATTTTAGCAAGCTTTGGTTGAGTAGGGGAGGTGCTGCCCCTTTGTTTCTTGATCTTTTTTATGCTTTTCTCTCTCTCTCTCTCTCTTTGTAATTTTTGTTTAACCATAGTTTAGTTTTTAGTTTGCCTTAGCTTTTGTTGTAATCTTGCTTTTTCTTATTGCTTAATATAGGGCTAGAATAGGACTTTAATTCATGCACTTGTAATTTCAATTTCATTAGTGTAACTTGCTCCTTTTAATTAATATAAGTGCTCTTCCTTTACTAGTGTTCCTTTTATATGCTTTACTACTCATCCCCCCCCCTCCTCCACTCCATTATGATTAACTAATCCTCCTTGTACCCGATCTTGATGATCCGAGGTTAGAGCGATTAAGTTATGATGTTTTAAGTAATCTTTTCTTTTTAGGTTAGGGCTTTGAATTACTCTTGATTAATCATGGGTTGGAGGTATATTATCGATATATACCCTCCACCTTTGCTTTCATTCTGGGCTAGCCGAGAGGCCGATAGAATAAAGTGAGCATTTAAGAGTAAAGAGAGTTGTACGCACCCCTCGAGAGAGGCAGACGTCCAAATCTCCCGGATTGGAGTAAAATCCAATAGTGGGGTTCACCGCGTAAAGCGAGTTTTAGGCCTCCGATTTAGACGAGAGTCGGTCGGACCTTCCTAAACTTAGTTGTGCACGACTTCGAGAGAAGCGTGTTCAAGCTTTAGGAACCTCCACGGTCAAGGACCTTTATCCTATTAAGTTTTGATTTTTATCGCATTTTCTTAATCGTCTTTAGCCGAGGTGATTCTTGATCGAGTGCATTTCCATTTCATATTTTCAACCTTTCGTAGTAATCGATTTTCTTATGCTCTTTAATTAACTATAATAGCTCTCTTTCTAGCTTTAGCTTTACTTCCTTCCTTGCAATTAGATTCTCTAAAACCCTAGTTTTTCCGTCGATAAGATAATAGTTTTCGTGTGAGTAAGCATACTCAACAGTTCCCGGATTTCAATACGACACTTGTGTCCCCTAGCTAAAATTCGATAGGTATACTTGCCTCATTGTATTGCTAGTTCGGTTGCGTTTATTTTCTTCGAACCCTAGCGCGCAACACCTCTCTTTCTTAGAGATAATGTTGAAAAAGAGAAAATTTCACTAGAATATGTGTCTTATGAAAATCAGAGGACAAATATTTTCACAAAGTTTCTTGATGAAATCAAGCACAAATACTTTATCAATGTTTTGGGCATGCTTGATAAAGCTCAGTAAATGATTTTATTACTAATATAACTTGCAATTTTTATTAAGATTATTGATAGGAAAAACCTACGAAAGACAAACAATTTTAGTTTGTACTCAACGTAATGTTGAATATAAGTTGACGGAACATAGACTTCTATTAAAAATAACGTTTAGAGATGGTTGTTGGGTATTGTATCCACAATAACTCTTATTTGAAGAAATGTGCCTTGAACTAAGATGAATTGAGGTTGTATTTGATGTTATTTTCTAGTTATGTGCTTGCAGGACGATATTGCTAAGTACAACACAATGTTAGGTTACAGTGGGTCTTGAAACACAGGACTATACAATGTAATCCTTCATTGTGTAGGCAATGGTGTTGACTCACATGTAATCTCTCTATTGGGGTGTACTTCTACTTCAAGTACCTTAGAAGAATCTAAGAAGATCAAGTTGCGGCTTTCATAAGAGTAGATTTTCTCTAAGTAAAATTCGTTTAGTATAGTAATGAACACTCGTCGAACTCGTCGAGTATACTCATGAATACTCTCCGGTGTGTATGCTTACTAGCACTTGTCGAATTAGTCGTATTTACTTAGAGAATAATCTCTGAATTCTTGGAAATCAGTTAAGTAAAAGTCGTCGAGTATTATCGTGTATACACGTCAAATTCATCGAGTGTATCTATCGATACTTGTCGAATTCATTGAATATGCATGTCGATATACGAAGAATTCGTCGAGTCATCTCGACTTTGCTTCTCTGGATTTAATCAAGTGATATTTGTCAAATATCACTTAAACAAGCGTCAAGTCAGCTAGTCGATACTCATCAAATTTGTCGAGTATACTAGGCGATACTCGTCAAATTTGTTGAGTATCTCTTCTGCCAAGCATTGAGTTACATGATCGATCTGGCTTGAATTGTCCAAGTAAATTTCGTCGAGTTTCCAAGTGCTTTGACGGGCATACCCATAAAAACTCGATAATACTCGACGAATTATACTTATTGTTATTTCTTCTATTTTCAAATTTCTAGCTCTATTTGTCCAGATCGCCTGTACAGTAATTTACGGATTTCTCGATAAGGAAGGATATTTCTAGCCATTACAAAAAAAGGTTTCCTATATATATGTAGGGTGGATTTCAATCAACCAAAAATCGCGCATTTATTCAAATCGAGAAATCTCAAGAACAAAACTATTCCCGTCGGCGCACAATACGATCTTTGCTACCCGCTCGGCCGACGACTTCTTGTTGCACGATTCATTCTTCCTTAAGAAAGTCGACTAGATCATTGATCTCTGAAGATTCTTATTCTACTCAGATCTTATTGATTCGTGTATTCAGATCAAGTTTTCAAAGCCTTTGGTTTCTCTTGTTCTTCAAGATGTTCAAGATCAACTTTTCAAAGGAATGAGGGATCGAAGATTTCAGATCTATAGAAGATTATTTTTTAATCTTTTCTTGTGTAAATCTTTTCAGATGAACGAGGGTTCGATGATTTTAGATCTTTAGAAGGTTTTTCCCTCCGAGTTATAGATCATTATTTTAGGATCGATTTGTAGGAGAGTTTTTTCTCCGAGTATTAGGACATATTGTTCTCTGAGTGGTAGGAGCATTGTCTCCGAGTTGTAGGAGTTGAGGCTCTTAGGTGTAAGATTGTTTGCAATCTGAGATAAAGGTGAAGTAGTCGAATCTAGCCCTTCGTGGTTGATAGGCGAGGCAACACAGTGGACATACCCAACTCAGAGAACCACTATAAATCTCAGTGTTTCTGTTTTTTTATTTTTCAGTAATTTTTATTCTGCAAAAATATGCATAGCTCACCTATTCACCCCCTCTAGGTGATTTAGGTTGACACTAGATACTTTCAATTGGTATCAAAGGGGTGTTGTTCGATATAAGGCTAATACCTTGAATAAGGTCTCTTATCTAGTTGTCAAGAGATACCGCTCAATTGCAATGGATAGAAGCAAGGATATGTATTCGATGAAGTTGTCAGTGTGCACTAAGGAGAACTTCCCCATATGGAAGGAAAGAGTCATATTCTACATGGAAGCTGCTGATCCACACATATTTCAGATTGTTGAAGAGGGACCTCACATTCCTACACAACCAACTGCTCTAAATCCTATTGTTACGATTCTGAAGAAATTGATAGACTTGACCAAGGATGAAATTGACTTAGTCTCCTTGGATAAAAATGCAAAGAATATCATAGCCAGTGCAGTAAATGACTCAATGCTACAAAACCTATTCCACTGCAAATCTGCCAAAGAGATGTGGGACAGTCTCGTAGTTCTCATGGAAGGAGCTGAAGAAGTTAGAGATGATCATAGATCTCTATTGAATCAAGAATACGAGGCATTCAAGCAAGGTGTTAATGATACTAATGTTGATAGTTTTGAAAAATTCTTCAAGATCGTTAACGACCTCAGAAACTATGGTCGCACCTTCACTAATGGTGAGCTAAATGAATAATTCCTCAGATCCCTGACAAAAGATCGGGACACAAAGGTGGTAGCCATTAGGGAGTTTGGAAAGCTGCTAGAGATTAATCCACGGAATCTATTTAGGGATCAAGGACCCAAATATAAACTCCACAAGTTAACAGTGTGAGACCGACCACTTGCAACATTAATGTTCCAAGTGGTGTTAAACTAACAAGGAACCAAGGACCCAAATCTATTTGGGTTCCACAGGGAAAATGATTAATTGTTGAATGTATGTCCAAAGGCTAACAAAACACCAAACTAGTATTTGGACGGTGGATGCTCTCGGTATATGACTAGGACTAGAAGCCTACTGCTAGAATTTACCCAAGTTGAAGATGGTCTAAAAGTTATCTTTGGAGGGTCTGACAGGGGAATCATTAAAGGCTACGATATGATTTCAAACTGTATAGTCTCCTTCACAAACGTGGAGTATGTTAAAGGATTACAACATAATCTAATAAGCATAAGCCAACTATGTGATAAAGGTTATATCGTTGAGTTCTACAAGGACAAGTGTTTAATAAAATCATATGCTAATTTGGAGACAATCTTAACAGACACTCAGAGTAGAAATATTTTCTGCTTGAACATTCTATGTTTAAATAATTCTACACTAGTATGCTTTTTGGCAAAAGATATTGCGTCTCTCTGTGACCAATGTCACAAGAGATTAACACATATTAATTTCAAAACTGTAAATATGTTATTTTCTCACAACTTAGTGCGTGATGCCCCCATCATTAAGTTTCTTAAAGAGAGTCCATGTCACGCATGCACAATGGGCTACCTTTAAGGGTATTGCTGAAAAAGATTCCTCTAGAAGTTTATACTTACTTCATATGGACTTATTCAGTCCTATTCCAATTCACAGTTTAGGAGATAAATTCTGTACATTGGTAATTGTTGATTATCAATCTTATCTTACTTGGGTGTTCTTTCTGAAACACAAGTCAGACACCTTTTAGGCATTCATTAATTTTGTTAGGCAAATACAGAATGAATTAAACTTCTAAGTGGTCAAAATCAGAAGTGATCACAGAATAGAATTTGAGTCTGGTGCCATGACAGAATTCTGCGGAAGTTAAGGTGTCTTTCATGAGTTTTCCTTTCCGCGTACTCCACAGCAAAATGGCGTTTCTAAGAGAAGGAATAGAACCATTATTGAAGCATGTACAACTATATTGAAAGACGCTTCATTACCAGAGTACTTCTGGGCAGAAGCAGTCAACACAGTTTGCCACATGCAAAACAGAGCGTTAATCAACAAGAACCATCGTAAGACTCCCTACGAACTGTTGAAGGGCAAAAAACCGACTGTGTCCTACATTAGGATCTTTGGCAATAAATCCTTCGTACTTAACAATGGGATGTATTATCGCACTAAGTTTAGTGAAAAATGTTTAGAATGTATTTTTATAGGGTATAGTAGCCATAGTAAGGCTTATAGAATTTTTCAACAAGAAAACCCTAGTGGTAGAAGAGTCTATAAATGTTGTATTTAAGAGGATAAGGTGCTTCATAACAGCTCGTCTAGTGTTGTTGGTGTAGATGTAGGTACCTGGTTAAAGGAATCAGCTTGGAAGAAGCGGTCAAGGAAGAAACTTCAAGCTCAGTCAAGGTCGTCAATCCAAGTGTGGTGGATGAAGAACGACTAGATGAAGAACTACCTCAACCTATAGAAGATGCAATAGATGTGCCAAAACCTTCTGGTGGGAGAGGTAGAAATCTAGTGTTCAGACACCTAAGAGATCACCTGGTTGATCTGATCATTGGAGGGCTAGGCAACGGTGTTAGAACCCGAAGAGGTACTGCTAACGAAGTTCTACATCTTATCTTTCTGTCTTAGGTTGAGCCAAAGAAGTTTGAAAAAGCAAACAAAGATGCCTCTTGGATTTTGTCCATACAAGAGGAACTCAACCAGTTTGAAAGATTCAAGGTTTGGTAGTTAGTGCCTAGGCCCATAAGATAGAATGTGATCGATACAAAATAGGTTTTCAGAAACATGCTGGATGAAAATGAAGTGATTATAAAGAATAATGCCAAGCTTATAGATAAAGGCTACAAGCAATAAGAAGGGACCGACTTTGATCAAGCATTTACTCCAGTGGTCCGACTCAAAGCGATCAGGTTGTTTCCTACGTACGCTGCTCACAAAGGCTTCAAGGTCTATCAGATGGATGTGAAGTCAGTATTCCTCAATAGAGATCTAAAAGATTAAGTATACGTAGCACAACCCCCAGGTTTTCAACTCAACTTTCCCTGATTAGGTATATTTTCTTAATAAAGCTCTATACGGCTTAAAGCAAGCTCCCCGAGCTTTGTATGAGGCGCTGTCTAGCTTTCTTCTTAATAACAAGTTCGCAAGAGAAAAGATAGATAAGACATTATTTCTTAGGGAAGTAAAAGACTAGATTTTGCTAGTGCAAATCTATGTAGACGACATTATTTTTGAATCTATGGAAGATAACCTTTGCAAGATGTTTTCTAAACTCATGCAAGGGAAGTTTGAAATGAGCATTATAAGAGAGCCGAAGAATTTCTTAGGACTTCAATTTTCATCTCTCAGACAAAGTTCACCAAATAATTACTTAAGAAATTCGGAATGGAGAACGCAACCTCGATGAGGACTCCAATGGGCTCAACTATGTCTTTGGACAAGGAGGAGAAAGGGAATCCATTTGATAAAACAAAGTATAGAAGCATAATTGGGTCCTTGCTCTATCTTACTACTATTAGACCCAACATAATGTTTTCCACATGCATGTGAGATAGATTTCAGGTGAACTCTAAGGACTTTCATTACGTCACTACAAAGAGGATTTTGTGATACCTTAAGGGTACACCAAATCTTGTCTTATGGTACCCAAGAAGTAATGATGTTGAGCTAATTGGATTTTTAGATGCAGATTTTGCAAGTAGTATGGATGACAGAAAAAGCACTTTCAGGACATGCTAATTCCTTGGAAGAAGGATTATTTCATGGAGCAACAAGAAGCAAAATTGTGTGGCAACCTCGCCTGCTGAGTCAGAGTATATCTCTGCTAATAGTTGTTGAGCATAGCTTCTCTGGATCAGGAATTAGCTTGAGGATTACAACTAGAAATTCAATGAGATTTTGATGTTTTACGACCCCTCCAGTGCAATAGTGATTGAAAAAAATCCAGTCTCTCACAGCCGGAGAAAGCACATCGAAATCAGATATCATTTCATCTGGGAGCATGTGGAGAATAGGGACATAACTCTCAGCTATGTTCTGATGGATAAGCAGGTCGCAGAAATTTTCACGAAGCCACTGGACAAGGCCAAGTTCTCATTTTTCAAAATGGAACTGGGAATGCTAAACAAGATGTAACGCCCTGAAACTCAAAAGAGCAATGGGCAGCATTTTGAACCAAGTCTGGGACATGGTAGAGGCCACACGGCCAGGGACACGGGCGTGTCCCATGGCCGTGTGCCATGGTCGTGTCATGCTCGAGTTCGACCATGGCCATGTGGTTGAAAAAATTGCAGTCGACGTTTGTCGAGCAGCGAACATGGCCTGAGATATGGGCGTGTCCCAAGCCATGTCCTAATCGGGTGGTTAGCCATGTTAAGTAGAGGGGAGAGACACGGCCTGAGCCCAGGCATGTTCAGGTCCGACACGGACATATAAAATTCGACACGGGCGTGTCAAATACACGTGTTCTCCTCGAGTTGATGTTGGACCTGTGTCAATGGAGGAACACGCCCAGCTACACTGGCGTGTGTTGGTTGACACAGGCGTGTTGAGAGCCCGTATTCAAGTTGGGACGCGACGGTTTTGGAATCGAGTGAGGCACGCGGCCTTGGACACGGCCGTGTCGCAAGCTGTGTTCGGCCCAGGTTTTGGATTTTTGATGCGAATCGTGGCCGTTCGTTTCCTTATTTTTGGATCTAACGGTTCAAGTCTCTCCATCCTAAGGTTAAGGTTGGGATTAGGGGTTTAAACACTCACTTTTCATTGTCCACTCTCTCTCTAAGTTCTAGTGTGAATGGAGAGCAAGGAGGAAGAAGGAGGGAAGATCCGATCGTCGGAGGAGATTGGAGCGCCAAATTGCGAACTGAGTCAAGATCTATGGAGGCGAGATCATCGCGGTGCTTTTCATCTGTGTAGATTTCCATGGCACCGAAGAGAAATTCTTGGGTAACGATTCTCTACTTGAGCATGTGGAGCTCTTCTTCTTTTACATAAGGAAAACCCGCTCCCGCGAGTGTGCAGCTAGTTTGCGGTGTTCCTTTGGGTAGATATGTAAAGTCCCTCTTGTTTGCATTTAGAGTCTGAAATTGAGTTACGGACATAGGCATTGTGTGTGAAGCCTACCCGGACATGTTGGTCTGGATTGGTGATGTTTCATTATGCATGATTAGCCGGAGAAGACTACGTGCCTTTGGTTATTTTCATGTTTTCTATGTGGTAGATTGCAACAGGGAGTCTTAGGGATTAACTACAAGGTGCACCCGAAAAACAGGGCGGAAACGCATTTCTGCAAACTTGGTGGCCTGGGAGCCAACCTTGAACATAACTGGGTTATGTGCATGTTTTGATCGTTTTGGGACTCGGGGAAGCTTGACCCACGCATATGGCTTAAATTGATGTTGCGGTGTAAGCAACGGGTTAGGCGGAACTATACCCGCTCAGTGTCGTGCGGTTAAAGAGACCTAAAGTACATGGTACTTACCATTGGCATAGATAGAGGGTCTTAGGCTTAGGCCAGAAAGACTATAATGCTCATGAGTTTTGCTGTCCAAGGGATGGTGGTGAGACCGCGGTTTTGACCAGGTTCACCGAGTTAGTGCAGTGCAAGAATGGGGTGTGTGGCCGTGTAGACTGCACCTGTGATGTTGTGCTTATTCACTATATTACTTGCTATGCTAACAAGTGCAGGGAAGAAGCTTGGCCGCCCCGAGTTTGGCGGAGGAATCGTTATAATTTGGTCAGCTTTAGCTGACCGTTATTCTTATTTGCCACCGTTGCGGTGAATAGTTCTTGCAGGTGCTGCAAAGCCGAGCGGCAAATAGTGGGCCAAAGCCCAAGGTACTGAGCCGGCCCTCGAAGGCCTTGTTTGTTTTCTTATTTAATTCATGTGTGGCAGGCCTGCAAGATGAAGTTTGTAAAACATTATTTAAATATGGTGAACTATTGTAAGGCCATATGGCCAGTACTTTTTTGTATTTTGTAGTTCATTCCTACTGGGTTATGTTAGTGGACATTCGTGCTTGTGGCTAGGTTCTTGCTTTTGCAACTTAATAATTGCTTCTGCTAGATGCTCTGTGTAGGACGTGTGTATTGGTTAAATGGTTTCAATGAGTTATCCTTCGGTCTGTCCGTGGTATATGGCGTCGGGCCCCGGCCGGACCTACTGCTATATGCTATGTGACGGATAGGGGTGTTACAATTTTGTATCAGACTACCGATTTCGAACAGGATTAAATGAATTTATGGATGAATTCACTTTAAGGGGTGGTGAGCACATGTGTGTGCAACATCGTTATAACATGAAAAGAACCCATGAATGTCCAATTAGGATTGAAAATAAACATGTTTGAGGGACCCACGTGTTCCTATAATTGCTTTTTGCAATTTTGTCTTGTCGCTAAATGGTGTTTTGTACGACTATAGGTGACCAGGAGTGGTGCGGGGCCATCAGAACATCCAGTTTCTGAGGCGAGTAGCGCACCAAATGATGCGCCGGTAACAACTCCTTCGGCTGAGATCATACGATTAGTAGCGGAGGAAGTGTTTGCGATGATTAATGCACAGCTTGCGAGACTCGTGCAGTAGCCTGCCCTTGTTGTGGAGCAAGTACCGCTCCAAGCAGCGGAGCCAAGGAGAGTGGAGCAGGTTGTAGTGGAGCCAGTGATGCCTAGGAGAGTAATGGAGAAACAACTTAAGCACGTTATGGGCTTCTATCCTCCAGTGTTCTCGGGGACGGGAATCCCAACCCAAGCGGAGGATTGGCTCTCCAGAGTTAAAAGAGTATTGATACCTACAGAGGCGGAAGAGTGACAAAAGACCATTATTGCCACTTTCTTGTTGTATGGAGACACAAGACTGTGGTGGGAAGGTTTGGAGTTACACCATTTGAGTTGTAGACAACTTACTGACATATCGATAGAAGAATTCTCGAGACTGTTCTTGGCTCGATACCTCCCCTCGGCTCAGAGGATTGCATTGGAGAACGAGTTTCAGACGTTGGTACAGGGAGATAGTAGTGTGGATGAGTACCTCCATGAATTTACATAATTTGGTCATTACACTAGATCTACTTTTGCTAATGAGGAGCGGAAGACGAATCATTTATATGAAGGTCTGAGGGATGACCTGAGGCTACTGCTCTCGGGGCCGATGACGCGGGGCTTCTTGACCCTGGTCAACATGGCCCGGTCTTTGGAGAAAGATATGAAAAATGTGCAGGCAAAGAAAGACTCCAGTGTTAAGAAGACGGAGTTTAAGGTGCAGACTACCTCGAAGTCTGGTGTTTGCAAGTTCTTTAAGAAGGCTAGGACTTTGGGTCCAACCCCTTCTTCTGGTGCTTCGGGGGCAACTACAAGCCAGACCCCGGGCGCTTGCTTTACTTGTAGGAAGATGGGCATTTTTCCTGTGACTGTTGGAGCGGACGTTCAAAGTCCAAGAGGAAGCAGGGAGAAACTTACGAGGAAAAGAGCAAGGCAGTGGAGTCAACCGCATACCATTATGCTCCGACTCAACAAAGAGTCTTCAATCTTGGCAAGCAGGAGGCCATCAAACAAGCGGATGTGGTGACAGGTACGGTTTAAATTTATAGCATTTTGGCTTTAAATATTGTTACCTTGTGCTTGTTAGCTTATTACTTTTTGTATAAGCTTTGTTCTGATCTGCGATAGTCCGGCAAGGACACTATTTGATACGGGAGCTTCACACTCCGTTTTTTCCGAAGGTTTCATATCGTGCATCGGAGTTCCTTCTTCGATGACGAAGGAAAAATTGGATGTGTTGCTGTCGAATTGGTGTTCTATACGTACGGACAGAGTATGTGACGTAAAGATTCGTATTGGAAGTCAAGAGTTCGACTTACTAGCGTCGTTACTAGAGTTAGTAGAGTTCGACGTCATCTTCGGTATGGACTGGCTTTCAGATTAAAAGACATACATAGATTGCAACCGTAAGGAAGTCAAGATGGGTGTTTGGCGGGAGACAACGTTTGCGGGACTGAAGGGGTCGAGCAAGACTCTGTTAAAGTAGGCGGTCTGGCGGTCTGAATATGGCGGCCTGGAGACCGCGCGGTCTAGCGGTCTGGGGCTGACAGGCTGAATATCCAGTTGGTGGCGGCTATGGTTCGGCGGTCTTGCGGGTTGTCGCCAGCGACTTGTACCTCTGGCGGTCTGGCGGTCTGGCGGTCTGGCAGTCTTGCGGTCTCCTACGGCATCTTCTTCTGGTCTGTCCGGGCGGTTAGCCTGTTATCTAACCGCGCGGACTGTGCGGTCTGTACATGTCAAACCGCCCAGTCTTTGTACATTTATTTAGTCCCACATTGTTAGTTTGTACTCTCCTCTATCTCCTCCATTCTATAAAAGGGAGGCCATACCTTTGTAAATGATATTATTTTGGATAATAAAAATTTCAGTTATTCAAGCTTCCGGCCTGTTTTTCTAGTCGTTCTTCTCTATTTTTACATGGTATCAGAGGACTCGATCTCTGCCTTCTGATTCGGTGCTCCTTTCTAGCCGTGCGACCTGCTTCTTCTTCCCGCGGCCTGTCTTGTTTGCCTGCGCCCTGTCTGCGCGGCCTGCTTCTCCTTGTCTGCTTGCGATCTGTTCTTGTCGCAGCCTTCCTTCTTCTCTTTCTTATCGCCCCGGCCTGTTTGCCGGATTCCTCTTTCTCTCTCGTTCGTGCGGTCTGTCTTCCAACCGCCCGACCTCTTTCCCTCTGTTTTGGCTCTGCGGCTTGGTCGTGGCTTCTCTAGCCGCTGGTGTTTGACATCGTGACCGCTGCAGTTTTTCCCTTCTCTCTTAACCGCCCGGTTTGATTTCGGCTTGATTCCTAACCGCGCGATTTCGGTCTTCTTCTATGGATATCTCTGACAATTCCACTGCCACCACTCCTGCAGCCACTCCGGCTCCGCCTTCTATCCCTACTCCTTCCGGAAATCTGGGCACTATTTCCAAGCTCGTTGGCTCCAACTATCCAGATTGGAGCGTCTCTTTCACTTTCCTCCTTCGTTCTCAGCGCAAACGTCATCATCTTACCGATGATCCGCCTCCTCCTAATTCTCCTCTCTTTGACGAATGGGATGCGAGTGATGCGCTTGTCCGCACATGGCTGGCTAATAGCCTCTCTGATGAGTGCCTTCCCGTCATCCGTCATGATGAGACGGTAAAGGCCGCGTGGCTTCATCTGGCTGCTCTTTACTCCAAGGGGACGCAGACCTCCCGGATTTATACTCTTTATGCGGATCTCTTCGCCCGTTCGTCCATGACTCCCGCTGCAGCCTATCAGCAAGTTCAGGCTCTTGGCGCTGAGATCCTCCAGAATCGCCCCTTCTCTGCAGACTTGGCTCAGCAACACAAACACTTCCAGGAACTCCTGGTTGTTTGTTATCTTCTGCGACTTCCCGAGTCTTTTGATCTCATCCGCCAGCAGATCTTGGGTGAAGCTGAGTCTCCCACCTTGGATGCCACCGCCGCTCGCGTAGCCGCCGTTACTTCTCTGCTCCAGCGCCCTCTGTTATCCTCCCCTCCTCCGTAGGACTCTTATGCTCAGTACACTCAGCACGGCAGCAACAGTGGCCGCAGCCACTCTGGGGCGCGCGGTCCGTCCAGGTTCCTCTGTTCTCACTGTGGTCGTACCGGTCATACCATTGACCGCTGTTGGCAGAAACATCCTCATCTGCGCCCATCTGGTGATACTTCGACCTCCCCGAACCCCTCCTCTCGGTCGTCTGCTTCGGTGGCAACGACCTCAGGTAGTGCTCATGTTGCTATCCAAGGTAAATGGTTGATTGATTCTGGTGCTACAAATCATATGACAGGCAATCCTCAATGTTTTTCGCTTCTCGAAACGCATGATCGGTTGCCTCCTGTCCTTGTTGCGGATGGTTCTCCTTCCCCGGTTCGTGGGACAGGCATGGTTCAAGTCACCCCATCGCTGCGCTTGGTGGACACTCTCTATGTCCCGAAGTTTCCTTGCAACCTTCTATCTGTTACTACTTTATGCAAGCAACTTCAGTGCTATGTTGTATTCACTCCTACTTCTTGTTGCTTTCAGGACCCGAGAACCCAACGGACGATTGCTACTGGGACTGAGAGCGGCGGCCTCTACTTCCTCGACAACGTTTCCGCTCTGTCCGCTTTCACTTCCTCCTCTACTGATCTGCTTCAATGGCATCTTCGCCTTGGACATCCTCCTGCTCGCATTCTTCGACAGCTTCTGCCCCACTTACCGCCAACCAGTCCTCCGCTCAACTGTGATGCCTGCCAACTTGGCAAACATCACCGCTCCTCCTTCCCGCCCAAGCATGCTCGCAGTTCCTCTAGCCCGTTTGATCTCATCCATTCTGATGTATGGGGTCCGGCTCCTACTCCAACCATTGGTCGGGGTAGTATGTATTTTGTAACTTTTATTGATGACTTTTCTCGTTGTACCTGGGTGTATCTGTTACGAGATCGCTCTGAACTCTTCTCTGTTTGGGAATGCTTTTATAATATGATTAAAACTCAGTTTCATGTTTCTATTAAATGTCTTCGCTCTGATAATGCTAAAGAATATCTTAGTCGTGATTTTTCATCTTTCTGTATGCAACATGGTCTTATTCATCAGACCACCTGCGTTTACACCTCCCAGCAGAATGGGGTGGCGGAACGTAAAAACCGTCATCTCCTCGATGTCGCTCGCACTCTCCTAACGCAGATGCATGTGCCTCGTTCTTATTGGGGCTATGCTGTTCTCCTCGCCTGTTATCTCATCAATCGTATTCCTTCTACTGTTCTTCAGGGTAAGACTCCCTTCTCCATTCTCTACCCCGGCAAGGAACCTTTTCGCCTCCCTCTTCGAATCTTTGGCTGTACAGCCTTTGTGCATGCCCCGTCTGCTACCCGTGACAAACTTTCTCCCCGTGCCACCAAATGTGTCTTTTTGGGCTACTCGGTCACTCAGAAAGGCTACTGTTGCTTTGACCCCGTTCTGCGAAAACAGTTTGTTTCTGCAGATGTCACCTTCTTTGAAAATGCAGCCTACTTCTCCTCTCCACCCCTTCTTCCTCCTATTCCTGACTCCTCACCCTCCTTGTCTGTTCCCTCTCCGCCTATCCACGTTTCTCCTCCCTCCTCCTCATCCCCTCCTCCGTCTATTCCTCTCCCCTCTCTTCCCCCCCCCATCTCCGGAGCCGTCTCTCTCTAGTCCCGGGCCAGCTTTCTCCGCTACGGACGCTCCGGTCCCTGAACCCCCCAACGACCTGGATCTCCCCATTGCTCTTCGCAAAGGGGTGCGGGCATGCACTCAACACCCGCTTGCGGCAGTTGTGTCCTATGATCGGCTTACTTCTTCTCGCCGGCATTTTGCTTTAGCTATTTCAGCTACTACTACTCCCCGTACCTACCAGGAGGCACTTGTGATTCCTCATTGGAAGTCTGCCATGGATGAGGAAATCGCTACTCTTACTGAACGGGGCACCTGGACCCTTGTTTCTCCTCCAGTGGGTACTGATGTGGTTGGCTGTCGATGGGTGTTTGTTGTGAAGTTTCGCCCAGAAGGGACTGTGGACCGCTACAAAGCCCGACTGGTGGCCAAAGGCTTCACTCAGACTTATGGGGTTGACTACTTTGATACTTTCTCCCTGGTTGCTCGTCTCAGCACCATCCGGGTTATTCTCTCTGTGGCTGTCAACCGCAATTGGACTATCTCCCAGCTTGATGTCAAGAATGCCTTTCTTTATGGGGATCTTCATGAGGACGTTTACATGGAGCAACCTCCGGGGTATATTGCTCAGGGGGAGACCCGTGTATGCAAGCTAAAGAAGGCTATCTATGGCCTCAAGCAGAGCCCTCGGGCATGGTTCGACAAGTTCAGCAGCATCGTGGCTGCTGTTGGCTTTACAAGAAGTACGGCTGATCATTCCCTGTTTATTCGCAAAACCGCATCGGGCCTTGTAGTTTTGGCAGTTTATGTTGACGACATTCTTCTTACCGGTGATGATCAAGCTGGGGGTGGACTTGACAAAGAAGCACCTCCGTCAACATCTTGTCACAAAGGATATGGGCTCCCCGAAATACTTTTTAGGGATAGAGATCTGTCGGAAGCCCGACTCTCTGGTTCTCTCCCAACGGAAGTATGCACTTGATCTTCTACGGGATGCAGGATTGACCGGTGCCAAACCGGCACGGTATCCCATGGCTACTGGAGAAGACAAAACGTGGACAGATGATTCTCCTCTTATATCTGATGCCACAAAGTATAGACGTCTGGTGGGTAAACTCATTTATCTCACGGTGACCAGACCTGACATTGCCTATGCTGTTGGCAAGGTAAGTCAGTTCATACAAGCTCCCAGGGAGTGCCATCTTCAGTCTGCCTTGAAGATATTAGAGTATGTTAAAGCAGCACCGGGCAAAGGACTACTCTTTCAGAAGAATGGTCATTTGAGAGTTGAAGCCTACTCAGATTCTAGCTATGCTGATGATAAAGATGACCGCAAATCTACATCTGGTTTCTGCACATTTGTTGGAGGTAATCTTGTGAGCTGGAAGAGCAAGAAGCAGTCTGTAGTTTCAAGGTCTAGTGCTGAAGCTGAATATCGGAGCATGGCGTCCACCACTTGCGAACTAAAATGGTTGCGGGCTCTCATGCTTGATCTAGGAGAGGTCTACGACTATCCTCTTCCTATGTTCTGTGACAACAAGGCCGCTATATATATATCCAAAAATCTGGTCTTCCATGAGAGAACCAAACATATTGAAGTCGACTGCCATTTCATCCGGGAAGAAATCTTGAAGAAACAGATTTGCACTCCGTTCGTCACCTCCGACAAAGAGTTGGCAGATATCTTTACCAAGCCTGTGTCTACTTCATTCTTCCACATTTGTGACAAGCTGGGCATGATCGATATCTATGCTCCAGCTTGAGGGGGAGTGTTAAAGTAGGCGGTCTGGCGGTCTGAATATGGCGGTCTGGAGACCGCGCGGTCTAGCGGTCTGGGGCTGACAGGCTGAATATCCAGTTGGTGGCGGCTATGGTTCGGCGGTCTTGCGGGTTGTCGCCAGCGACTTGTACCTCTGGCGGTCTGGCGGTCTGGCGGTCTGGCAGTCTTGCGGTCTCCTACGGCATCTTCTTCTGGTCTGTCCTGGCGGTTAGCCTGTTATCTAACCGCGCGGACTGTGCGGTCTGTACATGTCAAACCGCCCAGTCTTTGTACATTTATTTAGTCCCACATTGTTAGTTTGTACTCTCCTCTATCTCCTCCATTCTATAAAAGGGAGGCCATACCTTTGTAAATGATATTCTTTTGGATAATAAAAATTTCAGTTATTCAAGCTTCCGGCCTGTTTTTCTAGTCGTTCTTCTCTATTTTTACAGACTCTAATGTCTACTCTTCAGGTGGTCAAGGCTATCCGTGCTTGTGCAGAGCTGTTCTTCACGTTAGAGGAGGCTATAAGCCTAAACCAACTTTGGGTAGTTTCCTAGTAGTGTGCGAGTACCCTGACGTGTTCCCGGACAATCTTCCAGGAGCCCCACCTCAACGGGAGATAGATTTCACAATTGATTTAGGGCCAAGTGCCAAACTTGTGTCATGCTCTCCTTATAGGTTGGAGCCTAAAGAGATTGTGGAGCTAAAGGTTCAACTAGAGGAGTTGTTGGAGCAGGGCTATATACGTCAAAGTTCGTTGCCTTGGACCGCACCGATCCTTTTCGTTAAGAAGGATGGAAGTTTGCGTCTCTGTATCGACTATAGAGAGCTGAACAAGTTAACGAAAACGAACAAGTACCCGATCCCAAGGATTGATGATCTTTTTGATCAGCTAGTTGGGTCATCAGTGTACACAAAATTGGATCTTAAGTCTGGTTACTATCAGCTAAGGATATGGGAGAGTGATATCCCAAAGACAGTATTCAACACAAGGTATGGGCATTTCGAGTTTACGGTCATGCCGTTCGGGCTGACTAATGCGCCATCAGTGTTCATGGATCTGATGAACAGAACGTTTAGGAAGTACTTAGACCTCTTTGTGATCGTCTATATCGATGACATATTGGTGTACTCGCAGTGCGAAGAGGATAACTTCAAGCATATGCATTTTGTTTTGGAGACACTGAGGAGGAATGAACTATACACAAAGTTCTCAAAATATGAGTTTTAGTTATCCTTAGTGGCGTTCCTTGGTCATATAGTCAGTGGAGAAGGAATTGCGGTGGATCCATCGAAGATAGTTGCGATACGGGAGTGTCCTGTGTTGTCTACGGTAGCGGAAGTCCTGAGTTTTCTAGGACTTGCCGGCTTTTACATGCGCTTCGTAGAGAACTTCTCGCGGATAGCGTTACCTCTCACAACGTTGACTAGGAAAGATCAGAAGTTTGTGTGGATGCAGGAGTGTGCACAAGATTTTGAACAGTTAAATAGTTGGTTGACCACGGCGGCAGTGCTAAGTTCATTGAGCGGGACCGAAGGCTTTAATTTCTACAATGATGCTTCAGGCAGTGGATTGGGCTTTGTGCTGTTGCAGTATGGAACTGTTATTGTATATGGCTCACGTCATCTGAAAGTGCACGAGAGGAATTATCCGGTCCATGACTTGGAGTTGGCGGCCATGATTTTTGCGCTAAAGTTGTGGAGTCATTATTTGTACGGCGTAAAACTCGATATTTATACCGACCACAAGAGCCTGAAATACCTGTTGGATCAGAAGGATCTGAACATGAGGAAGAGGAGATAGATGGAGTTCCTGGGGGACTATACATTCAAAATTCATTATGTGTCCGGGAAAGGCAATTCAGTTATTGATGCGTTGAGTCGCAAGGCCCCCTCCCAAGCCAACTTGTTGTCGGTTCATGATGAGCGGTTCATTTGGGAGTTGGAGGTGATAGATATCTCTTGTGTTGACAAGCAGACTAGCACCGAAGCGTTATTGAACTAGACAGAAGTTTTGTATGACCTGGCTGATCGGATTTGGCAGTCTATGGATTTGGATAGCAGCATGAAGTAAATCTTGGATGCAGCTTCGGATGGGTCAAATTCCCAATTCACAGTTGAAGATGGACTGCTAAGGAAGAACAATCGTTTGTGCGTCCCGAACGTGGGTAATTTACGGGTGGAGTTGATGTACGAGGCTTATCATACCAAGTAGTCAATTCACCCAGG
Source organism: Platanthera zijinensis (assembly GCA_039513925.1). Classification (NCBI taxonomy): domain Eukaryota; kingdom Viridiplantae; phylum Streptophyta; class Magnoliopsida; order Asparagales; family Orchidaceae; genus Platanthera; species Platanthera zijinensis. The sequence continues at coordinate 166,939,395 of CM077085.1, forward strand.
GAGAATGAAAATGTTACGAGATCTGAAGAAGTTGTTCTGGTGGCCAGGACTAAAGAAGGATGTGGCACTATATGTGGCTAAGTGTCAGACTCGCGCCTTAGTGAAGGAACAGTGCCTAAAGCCAGGGGTTTCTTGAAGTCTTTGCCTATTCCAGAGTGGATGTTCGATGACATTTCAATGAACTTTGAGCATGATTTGGCAATGTCACAGAAGGGAAACGACGCCATCTGGGTGATCGTAGATCAATTGACAAAAGGGTCGCACTTCAGTCCGCATAGGAAGGATGATTCGGTGGAGAAACTGGCAAAGCTTAATGTGGATAACATTGTTAGACTGCACAGTGTGCCCCGCAGCATCGTGAGCGATAGAGATTGGCATTTTACATCCAATGACTGGAGGTTGGTGCAGCAAATGCTGGGAACTAAGTTGAAGTTCAGCACAGCCTTTCATCCGCAGACGGATTGTCAGACCAAGAGGGGAAACCGGATGATGGAAGACATGCTTTGTATGTGTGTCCTAGACTTCGGCAAGAAGTGGGAAGATCATCTGTATTTGGTGGAGTTTGCGTACAACAATAGCTACCATGCGAGCATACAAATGGCGCCCTTCGAGGCCCTATATGGTAGGAAATGTCCCACGTCGTTGTCATTGTTTGGAGCGGGTGAGGCGAGGTTTCACAAAATGCAAGAGGTGGAAAGTGCCACTTCATTGGTACGAACCATTCGAGAGCATTTGCTGATCGCTCAGAACAGGCAGGCGAAGTACTACAATGCCAAGCATCAGAACGTGGAGTTCGCGGTTAGCGATTGGGTGTATCTGAAGATAAAGCCATTCAAGGGTGTTTCACGGGTATGACGCTTGAAGAAACTGAGCCCGAGATACCTTGGACCATTTGAGATTCTGGAGTGGATTGGTGAAGCGGCTTATTGTCTAAAGCTATCAGTGGAGTTGAGTTGTCTACACGACGTATTCCACATATCAGTGTTGCGGAAGGCGGTGCAAGAGCCTTCACAAGTGATAGCAGTTGATCAAGTACCGGTGGACGAAGGGCTGACGACAAGGGTCAAGCCCGTTCGTATTGAGAACTTCGAAGTCAAGCGACTTCGTAACAAGGAGATCAGGATGGTCAAGGTCCGTTGGGACAATTGCGGTCGGGAGAAGCTCTCATGGGAGAGGGAGCAGACCATGCTTGAGGAGTACCCAGAGTTATTTCACTCAGGTACTGCTTTTGGTTTTGTGTATCTTTTCCTTTCAGTAATTTCGTGGACAAAATTCTTTTAAGAGGGAGAGAGTTGTAACACCCTGAAACTCAAAAGAGCAACGAGAAGCGTTTTGAGCAAGGTCTGGGACTTGGAAGAGGTCACATGGCATGGGACACGGGCGTGTCCCATGGCCTTGTCATGCTCGGGTTCGACCATGGTCGTTTGGTCGACAAAAGTTCAGTCGATGTTTATCTGGCAGTGAACACGGCCTGAGACACGGGCATGCCCCAGGACATGTCTTACTCGGGTGGTTAGCCGAGTTAAGTAGAGGGGAGAGACACAGCCTGAGCCCAGGCATGTTCGGGTCCGACACAGGCGTGTCAAATTAGAAACGGGCGTGTCAAATACCCGCGTTCTCCTCGGGTTCATGTTGGACCTGTCGATGGAGGAACACGCCCAACTACACGAGTGGGAGTTTCTTTTAAAGGAATTTTGAAACTCTTCATAGATGTTGGGTTAAATAAGTTGATCACAACAAGATGTCTATTATATTCTTCAGAGTTAATTAAGTTCATTAACAATGTTACAATAGATGATGATGGAACAATGATTGGGCAAATGTTACAATAGATAATGATGGAATAATGATCTTCCTTCTAGAGAAGGTAAAGAAGAACTTACAAATGAATAAATAAAGAAAGCTTTGAAGAGGATGGATTGAAAGTGCTTAGTTGTCTACCTAAATCACCTAGAGGGGGTGAATATGTGAGTTGTGCGTATTTTTGAGGAATAAAAATTTAGAGATCTATGCACACAATTATCAACCAAGCAATCACAGACAACAAAAGATTTATAATAGTTCCCCAACCTTGGGTACATCCACTTTCCCTCCCTGATCTAGCAAACCACTATACACGGCTACTCCACTATCTCGGATAGAAAACCAATCCTACGCTTCAGAATAAAGTTCCTATAATCTCGATCCATAATACGGATATACACTGAGAAGATAAAACATCCTACAACTCGGAGAAAAAAAGAGCTCCTACACTCGAAGAGAAATCTCCTAAAAAAAATAAATTGAGAGTATATGAAAATACAAACAGTAAATCTCAGATCTGGAATTTATTGCCCAAGGTATTCTCCTTTGATCTTTGCGGCTCTATCATGAAAGGTTAAGATGAATCTCGGCAAGAACTGGATCTGAAAATTTGTTTGACTTCACAAGATCAGAGAGAAGATGAGGAATGAAAAGCAATCTCGATCTGAAAGTAAATCTTGATCTGAATCTCTTGGATCAAAAAACCTAGCGATTGCACGAAGAAGATCGGTTGTGGCAGCTCCCATTTTTGGAAAAGGAAAAATAAGATTCAGAAATTCTTAAAATACTTCTCGACAGCACTTGTTATTGTTAGGGTTAGTCGAAATGACAAGACCTGATATAAGATTTCCCTAATAGTCATATTTAGTCTTAATGACGTACCCATGAACTAATCACATCAAGGCATTTGAAATTCCCGTCAAATCTGGACTTAGCAAATTTTCTGAAAATATTGACTGATTTACTCGAGTAAACTATTACCTACTTGAGTACTTAATAAGATTACACGAGTGAGTAGAATAAGACTACTCGAGTAGATGACTGAGAGAAAATCCAGAAATAATGAGCAGCTACTTGAGTTCACAAAGACTTACTCGAGTATTAATATAATTACACGAGACGTGGAGTTGAACTACTCGAGTACAAGAAGTATTACTCGAGAGAATAGAAATTAGCTACTCGAGAGGTAGAAGGAATACTCGAGTCAAAGATTTAGAATAATTTTTGAGAGATGAAAAACTTATCACTTGAGTATTAAACCTGGACTACTCGAGTAGTAGATAGACTACTCGAGTACATGATCTTGACTACTTAAGTTAAGTAAAATAACACTAATTCCTGCCTTCTGTAACTCGAGACAAAAGGCTAATCTACTCGAGTACTAATATGACTACTCGAGTAAATGACTTATAAAAATTATCAGAGAGGGAATTCTGTTAGCTCGAGAGTAAGAGATAATCTATTCGAGTGATTGACTTGGCTACTCAAGAGTTATATTCAGGCCACTCGAGAGCCATTATCTTACTCGAGTAAAGATAGCCTACTCGAGTATAAACCAAGTATTAGACTCGAGTATATAAAATACTACTCGAGTGAAAGACTTAAAAAATATTTCATCAAAAGAATTTTCTCTTCTTCAATAAAATCAGCAACATTTCTTTCTCCAATCAATCCTAGTGCTTGAAATATGAAGTGTATCCCAATAGAGAGGCTACACATGAGTCAACACCATGGATCACATAATGATGGATTACTGAAAGTCTTTAGTGTCAACTAAGTCCACCTATGGGGGGGGGAATAGGTCTCGTGCAGTCTTTTGTGGAATTTAAATAACGTGCACAAGGAACAAACACAACACAGAAAAACACACAAGCAATTATAGTGGTTCCCCGATTTGGGTACGTCCACTCTCCCCCTTCGACCTATCTCCCACCAAGGGACGACTCAGTCACTTCACCAAAAGGATTGAAATCTAATCCTCACACTACGGAAGGCACCCTTCCAACCGAATGAGTCACTACTCCTCCACCACGGGTTGCACCCAACCCTTAAAATTAGGAATCACTATTCCTTTACAACAAAACAACAATGGAATGTACAAGAAATACAAACTACACTTGTGGAGAACCCGATGTCCCTCTTCGTTCGTTGAAGCGTTCTTTATGAAGACAAAGAGTCCATGACCGGAGTACTCTCTTGGAGAGGATCTTCCCAAGATCGGCGGCGGCAAGTGAATGCGGCGGCGATGCTTTGTAGATCCAAACTTCTTGACGAAGCAAGCAAGGTCTACCAACGATTTCAATCGGATCAGTCATCTCAATCGATTCGGAATGAAGAGTTATCCTCGTTCAACAAATCGAGAGACAAGAGATCTCAAGAGAGAAGCGTGAGACGCTAGACTTGCCTCGGTTCTGTCGTCGGGAGATCAAAGATTATCTGAGATCTTCAGCGGCGACTACCTTGCGAGCGGCGATGGCGACGGGAGGATTTCCGAGATCGGTTAGGTCACGCTCGGTGGCTTTTGATTCTCTATGAATCGCTCCTGTTGAAGTTCGAAATAAGTATGTATATATACCCTGAGGCCAACCCTAAAGTCCTTTGTGGGACCCACAAAGAGAAACCCTAGCCCCGGCCGAAACAACGTAACCCATCTAAGTTCGGTCCAGCGAGAGACAAAAATTGCCTAAGGCAAAATCGACGAGAATCACTGGTGATTCTCGACGAGTCGGCGAGAATCACTTGGTGATTCCCGTCGATTCTGCCTTAGAAGAATTTCTGTTGGAAACTTGGTCAGCCGGAGGGAATCGGCGAGATTGCAAGGTCATTCTCGACGAATCGGCGAGAATCATTTAGTGATTCCCGTCAATTCTGCCTTAGCATAATTCTTGAAGTAGGACAGTCAGTCAGATGAAGCCGGCGGAAATCGGTGAGTGATTCTCAACGATTTCGGCGAGAATCACTAGTGATTCCCGTCAAATCGGCGAGAATCACTTAGTGACTCCCGTCGAATCGGCGAGAATCACTTAGTGATTCCCGTCGATTTTGACTTAGAAGATTTTCCTTCTTCCCATGAACTTGGTCTTTGACCCATCCTTGCTCCTCTTCTGCTCTTGCTCTATCTCGACCATGTGCTTGAAAATAAGTACACTCCAATAGAGAGAGCACACGTGAGTCAACACACTGATCTGCTCAACGAGAGATTACATTGCGCAGACCCCTGTATATTAACCCACTGCACCCTGACATTTGTGTGTACTTAACATGGAATAGCTGCAAGCACACCTTAAAAGAAAATCATCAAATACATTGTTAATTCAATTTAGCTGGTTCAGAGGCTTCTTCAAATCAGGTACATTGTGGATACAATACCCAACAATCTTCCCCTATTTGAAGAAGCCTAAACCCTACAAGCTAAGGTGAATAAGACAGATGGGAATGAAAAACATAAAATGAACAATCAGTTAAGAATGAAATTCATTACCATTAATTACCATTTTCCTTAGATCATACTTAGCATTCTTAGCCTTTGGCAGCCACTTTAGTACCTTAGCACCTTAGCCTTAGTCGAGAGGGTAATCTCCCCCTTTTCGGCTTCTACAAATCTGGGACTTCACTTGGATCCACAAGCTCCCCCTCAGATCTTGCATCAGTGCTCGAGCTTGAGTTCCTTGCTAATGCTCCCCCTTGATCTAAGAGCCTTGAGCCATACAGTCTTCACTCTTTATAGTTCAGCATGCCGAGTTCAGTTTTGAGGAGACTGAACTTGGCCTCGTCTATGGGCTTTGTGAAGATATCTGCAATCTGCTTATCCGTGGGGACATATCAGAGAGAGATATCTTTGTTTTCCACATGCTCCCGAAAGAAGTGGTAGCGCATTATCTCTTTTCCCAATTTCTTGTTCCAGTGCAAGCCTGGAACATCTCTTGTCTAGGTCTCATCATGTTCCTGGGAACCTAGACTATTTTGCAAAATAGAATTACCTTACCTTAGGAACCCAGTAGGCATTGGGTCCTAGGTTCCTTGTTAGCACACTCCCCCTCGGGTGGTTAACCCTACGAGTGGTCGATCTCGCATTGCCAACATGAGGAGTCTCATTGTTCCTTGGATTAAACTAGCAATCCACGGCAAAGTGACCACCTTTGCCACAACACCAACAGTCAAATCTGTTATACCTTTTCCTAGGCTCCTGCTTCACCCTAGGAATGGTGGGTCCAGCCGGGGCCTTGGATCTCGAGGTGGAGGCATCATGATGACAGTAGTCACATGATTTCTTCACCTCCTGTTCCTTCAGTATAATAGGCTTGGCTTTTGGTGCCAACTTCCTATTATGGCCGCTAGAGAAGTGGCCATAATCCTACACTAGGATTTCCTCATAAGGTGCCTTGAAGACACTCTCATCGTAGTTGCGGGGTAAGGCCCAACCATCATACCGGCTCTTGGGATTTTCAACCGAGGGCCGGAAGAAGTGGCCATAGGTTTACTCAAAGTCCTGCTCATTGCAAGGAAAGCCAGGATTTCTGAATAGAGCAGGATTGAGTGGGGCCTTTCCCTTTTCTACAGCAGAGGCCTTCTTAGCAGCCTTATTTTTCCTCTGCTTTCTGTTTCTCCTGGATGATTTACCAGGCACACCCACATGCCCTAAGCCAGCCCCCTTAGCCTGAGCAGAGAATTCATCAACCAGAGGAAGAATGGTCTTGGGCATGGAGAAGATTTTGACAATCTTCCTTTCTACCGCAAGCTGTTCCTCCAACTTGTTGATTTCTTCCTATTTTAGGTCAAGGAGCCTTAGAGACTCTGAGTGCTCATAAGTCAGGCCCAGGTGTTCCTGTCAGAGAGAGATCAAGCTAGTGATCTCTACTCTCAGAGACACACCCTCAGCCTTAAGGAATTTGACTTCCTTTTTCTGAGCCCTCAACCTCTTGCGGCATTCATCAAAGGTATTGAGCAGAAGCTCATACTTTTCGAGGAGCCCAGCTTCACGAGCAGATGGGATGTCCTCGAGATCATCATCAAGAGACTCAGAGTCAGAGCCATAGAGGGGGGTACGATTGTTTACCTTCCCAGTAAATGGGGGGCAGTCTTCTTCTGAGTCAGAGCGACCCATTAGCCCGAAGTAGGCTTCCTCATCATCACTAGAGTCTGACGAATCAGACTCACTCAGTGTCTTTGTCTTTTTGGCAATGTAGCTCCTCTCCTTCTTCTTATCTCTAGAGGACCTGTGCTCCTCTCCCTTCCCCTTGTCTTTCTTTCTTTGGTGACAGTCAGCAACGACGTAGCCTGGCTTATTGCATCCAAAGCAAATAATGTCAGCAGAGCGATGTTTGTTCTGTTTAGGTTCATACCTGTTAGAAGAGTAATTCTTCTTCTGATGTCTGGAGGAGGAGCCGTCTCTCTTTCTTTGATTCCTCATCTTGAGGAAATTCTTGAATTCTCGAGTGATGAGGGAGAATTCTTCTTCAGATAGCTATGAGCCGGAAGAGTATGGCTCAGAGTCTTCTTCCTCATCCCTTTTCTAAGAGCGAGATGAGGCTGCACCCTTGCCCTTCCTTGAGTGATTGGCTTTTAGGGCTACAGACTTTTCTTTGGCAGCGGCTTTGTCAACTTCTTCTTCAGCTTTTCTGGTGTTCAGCTGAAGCTCATAGGAAATAAGCTTCCCAAACAGAATCTGGAGATCAGTTTCTGCCAGCTTGCCAAATTCTCTGATGGCGCAGATCTTGGTGTCCCATTCCTTAGTAAGGGATCTAAGGAATTTCTCATTTAATTCACCATCGGTGAACACTCTGCCATAGCCCTTCAGGGCATTGACGATCTTCAGGAAGTTCTCGAAAGTCACTCCGATCTCTTCCTTGGGACCTTGCCTGAAGGCCTCATACTTTTAGTTCAGAAGGGATCTTCGATCATCCCTTACTTCATCAGTGCCTTCAATCAGAATGATCAGGCAGTGCCATATATCCTTGGCAGTCCTGTAGTTGCTGAAATTCTGCATCATGGAGTCATCGACGGTGCTGAGAAGAATGTTTTGAGCCTTCTTGTCTAGTCCGACAAGCACCATCTCATCCTTGTCAATTTTAGAGAGCTTCTTGGGCACCATTTTGGTTGGATCAATGGTGGAGGCCTTAGTGGGGATATAAGGTCCCTCCTTCATTACCAAGAAGAGTCAGGGGTTGACTGCTTCCATGTAGAATCTGATCCTTTACTTCCAGATAGGAAAGTTCAGCTTGGTGCACAATGGGATCTTCCCAGAATACTTGAGTCCTTCCATTTCAGAGATCTACTTTCTTCTTGACACTTTCAAGTGCTTTGATACCACTTGAAAGTCTTTAGTGTCAACTAAGTCCACCTATGGGGGGGGGGGGGATAGGTCTCGTGCAGTCTTTTGCGGAATTTAAATAACCTGCACAAGAAACAAACACAGCATAGAAAAACACACAAGCAATTATAGTGGTTCCCCGATTTTGGTACGTCCACACTCCCCCTTCGACCTATCTCCCACAAAGGGATGACTCGGTCACTTCACCAAACGGATTGAAATCCAATCCTCACACTACAGAAGGCACCCTTCCAACCGAAGGAGTCACTACTCCTCCACCACGGGTTGCACCCAACACTTACAACTAGGAATCACTATTCCTTTACAACAAAACAAAAATGGAATATACAAGAAATACAAACTACACTTGTGGAGAACCCGATGTCCCTCTTCGTTCGTTGAAGCGTTCTTGATGAAGACAAAGAGACCACGACCGGAGTACTCTCTTGGAGAGGATCTTCCCAAGATCGATGGCGACAAGTGAATGCGGCGGCGATGCTTTATAGATCCAAACTTCTTGACGAAGCAAGCAAGGTCTATAAACGATCTCAATCAGATCAGTCATCTCAATCGATTCAGAATGAAGAGTTATCCTCATTCAACAAATTGAGAGACAAGAGATCTCGAGAGAGAAGCGTGAGACGCTAAGCTTGCCTCGGTTCTATCGTCGGGAGATCAAAGATTATCTGAAATATGCAGCGGTGACTACCTTGCGAGCGGCGACGGCGATAGGAGGATTTCCGCGATCGACAACGTCACGCTCGGTGGCTTTTGATTCTCCGTTAATCGCTCCTGTCTTAGTTCGAAATAAGCATGTATATATACCCTGAGGCCAACCCTAAAATCCTTTGTGGGACCCACAAAGAGAAACCCTAGCCCCGGCCGAAACAACGTAACCCATCTTAGTTCGGTCCAGCGAGAGACGAAAATTTCCTAAGGCAAAATCGACGAGAACCACTGGTGATTCTCGTCGAGTCTGCGAGAATCACTTGGTGATTCCCATCGATTCTGCCTTTGCAGAATTTCAGTTGGAAACTAGGTCAGCCGGAGGAAATCGGTGAGAATGCAAGGTCATTCTCGACAAATCGGCGTGAATCCGTTAGTGATTCTCGTCGATTCTGCCTTAGCATAATTCTTAAAGGAGGACAGTCAGCAAGATGAAGTCGGCAGAAATCGATGAGTGATTCTCGACGATTTTGGCGAGAATCACTTGTGATTCTCGACGATTTTGGCGAGAATCACTTAGTGATTCCCGTCGAATCGGCGAGAATCACTTAGTGATTCCTGTCGATTTTGACTTAGAAGATTTTCCTTCTTCCCATGAACTTGGTCTTTGACCCATCCTTGCTCCTCTTCTGCTCTTGCTCTATCTCGATCCTGTGCTTGAAAATAAGTACACTCCAATAGAGAGAGCACACGTGAGTCAACACACTGATCTGCTCAACGAGGGATTACATTGCTCAGACCCATTTATATTGACCCACTGCACCCTGACATTGGTGTGTACTTAGCATGGAATAGCTGCAAGCACACCTTAAAAGAAAATCATCAAATATATTTTCAATTCAACTTTGCTTGTTCAGGGGCTTCTTCAAATCAGGTACATTGTGGATACAATACCCAACAATTACATTGTATGGTCCTGTGTTTGGTGACCCATTGTAAACAGACATTGGTCTACACTTGGCAATATAATCCTCTAAGCACATAACTCAAGCAAGACATCAAATACAACTTAATTCATCTTAGTTCAAGGGTGACTTCACCAAATCTGGGTTCTTGTGGATACAATACCCAACATGAATTTCTCCAAAAAAATCAATTCATTTAAAAAAGAATGATTTTTTGAAGAATATAAGTTTTTAGCTGACTTAGTGGGAAAAGTATTGATCTACAAAATATTAGCGCCTGATGCAGTTCCTAAAGCTCAACTACATTTGGTGGGGTTCTGGTACTAGGAAAGAAGATGAACTGGAGTAAGTGTATTTTAAATCTTAGAGGACGTAAGTATAGTCATAAGGATAATGCATATATAAACTTTATGAGTTAGATACTGAGACAACATTATCCTACTCTATGTAAATCAAAAGAAGTACACATTTATCCTTGAAAAAGACTCACTATGGCTTTGTTCTCAAAGAAGATTAGACAAATTCTAAAACCTGGTTCAAAGAAAGATCTTTCACCCCCATCCAAACTATTACCTAATGAATCAAATTTACTAACAAAAATAGCATTACCTATTGTTTCTAATGAATCAGTTCTACCAATAGAAACAACATCACCTAATGTTCCTTATGAATCAGTTCTACCAATAGAAACACCATTATCTCCATCACAATTTTTAGTTCAAGAACCAAGTCTTTCACAGACTTAAGCATTGATTTTCTTGCTACAAATATACAAAATAACAATGATCAACCATCATTTTTTGTTGATCATAATAACTGAGTTTTTGTATTTTCTACTATTTCATTTGACATTAATAAAGTAACTCTCTAACCAGTATAACAACCTACTATTTCATTAAATATCCTTATAGATAAGCATGCTCTATATTGCAGATCTTTTGTTGGGAATATGTTAAATCAGATTTGTGAGGTTTAAGCTTTTATAAGGAAAATTCAGGAAAAACTGACTTCCACGAAAGATACCAAGTCTTTCTTAACCACCTTAGCTTATGTGGTTCAGAAGGAGGAGATATCTGAAGAAGATCAGTTTATGGAACCTTTAGAAGAGGATGTGGCTCGTCTTCGAGAAGCTCAAAAAGATCTACGAAGTAGAGAGGCTGATGAACCAATAGCTCATATTTTTGAAGCTGAAAATCAAGTTGTTTAAAGAGAGACATAGCAAAATAATGATCAAGTTATTCAAAATTTTGATGCATTAGTCTCGGGGTAGGCAGAACAAAGTAATTTTGCTAATATTCTCATGATAGCCAAAGAAGCTATAAATAATGTTGTTTAAGTTCAGGGTGAGCAACAAGACTTGCTTGTAGAATAATATCCAGAGCATAAAAAGAAGAAGGAAGTGTATATGATCTCCAAAAAAAAAGTTCAAGCTCAGAACAAATATATTCTGTAGGCATATTACTATGGTATTCATTACGAACAAAGATGGCATTTTATAAAATTCATTCTAGAGCCATATATATTCAGTTGCCTCCCAGGTTTACGTCCTTTTCGATTTAATTTGTGTCCATTACATGTTGAATATAAGTCAAATTTTTGTAATCCTACTGATTTGTCTTTGTAAAATCACCTTTGAAATTTTGTAAAATTTGTTAAGCTAAAAGGGAGAGATTGTTGAGGAAAACTCTTATGATTTACCTTAATAAATTACTTTACGTGATTTTTCATCCTAGGATTATTACCCATGTTGTATAAAGAGGGTACTATGGTCTTAGAAGTCATAAGATGTCATTGGTGTAAAGAACATGAGAAAGACACAATAAATTTAAGAGGAAAGTTAGGAAATGCAAACATACATCGACTAAAGTCTACGCAACTTCGACATTTTATCGAAGCTACTTCAAGTACAAGTTAGAGTAACCGAACATGATAAGTTGACGTTAATTATTCGATTAAATCAACGCATACTTCGATATGATATCGATGCAACATCGATTAAATAACTAAAATTGACAAATTGTTTGAATGAATCCAGAACTCGATGCTATGTTTATATGAACTCGACGTTACATCAAATAGATTTTTGAATGAGAATTATTTTAAAGATTATTTAAAAATTACTTAAAGAAAGGTTTGAATTAAATACTAATTCTTTCTTGAAGATGTTAGATTCTCTATCATATTATATATATGTATAATATATTCTATATATTATATATATATATATATATATTAAAGGCAAAACAGAAATAGATTGAATCAAACAACAATATTCCATCGATCATTACACTTCAAATTAGATTGTGGTTTTGGAAGATTTTATTTCGACAAAGAAGGATCTAAAGATTTCATCTGCAATTAAAGTTCTTCCTTGAATCAGTTGATCTTCACCTTTGTTCATGAATATAAAAGAGAATCAGTTCTTCTTCTTATCAAGGGCTTATCATTTACTGCATCAGATTCAGTGAAGATTAAAGAATAATCTGAATTAAGAGCTTATAATCCTTGAGATCTTCTTATTTAATGATTCATCAGAGTTCCAGATATCAATTCACTAAGGGCCAAATAGTCCTCAGGATTCTACTGAGAGGACTCGTCAAGAAGATCACTAAATCCTCAAATCTTCTTATATTTTCTATTTCATTAACTTTTTTAGTTTTGAAATGAGTTTTAGAATCTCTCTTCAAAGTATCCAGTTAGTGTTTTTGAGAGTCTCCTTGGAAAAAGACTCATATTATATTAGTTCAAAATCTCCTTGTTAAAAGATATAGTGATTGGTTCTAAGAGTCTCCTTATCAAAAGACTCAAACACTGTGATAGTGAATTACTATCAAGGGGGTAGAAGAGTAGATGTACCTAGATTTTGGGGAACCACTATATTTTTTATTTCTTCTGTATTTGTGCATTATTATGTGCATTATTATTTATTTGGTTGTGATTATAATTATATGTTCTTAATTCTAGTTAAGAGCTTGAGTAAATGCAAATTCTATGAATTGTATAGTTTATTTTAAAATAAATTTTAATCTCTATTCACCCCCCCTATAGAGAAACCTCTGAAGAATTAGTCAACTATTTTTCCATTTCACATAATCTTATTTTCGTAGGTGTTGATTTAGAAAATTATGATTCACCTTTGATTTCCTTTAAAGATTTCATATTGTCAACATATGCTGATTGATTCTTACTCTGTATTCTAGTTGATTGAGTGATGCATGATTACGAGTAGATCTCTCATTAGTACAAGGAGTTTCGCGCACTCCTCTAGAGAGGGTGGCATAAATCCTCTAGATTGGAGTCAAATCCAGTAGTGAGGTTCATTCCCAAAAGAAATCTTAGGGATTTTGATTGACAAACTAAGGTTAGTTAGTAGTTCTCTTGAGAGAGGATCTATCATGATTTGGGAACCTCCACGGTCAAATTATTCTAAATCTTTTTTTATAAATTTGTGATTGACGGTTTATTTTTCTTTAGAAGGATTCTCAATCAAATGCTCTATTTCCACTTTTCTTATTATTTCTGTATAAAATTAACTTATTTATATTCAAATAAAATAATATTAATTTGTATGAATAGAAGTAATCAGCAGACCAAAAAAATACGATAGTTGATATTTTATTTTTTAAAATATCTCATACTATGAATGATATGTGCTCTTGCCTATAGTTTGTAGAATTTGGATAATAAAACTTATCCGAAATTTCATCCATCAAGTTTATGGCGCCGTTGCCGGGGAGTTATTATTACTGATATTTTGAAAGAATAAATTTTATTAATTTTATCATTTTTTTCTTCAACCATCACCAATTCTCTTTTTATTTTGATTTGCAAATTCCATTATTTTAAGTAATTGTTGTTTTATTTTCTTTCTTTAAATATGTAATCTCATTTAACCACAAAAATTGTTGAGCTTCAAAACAAAGTTAATATTTTGGAAGCCACAAGGAAACACTAAATTATTTCTAATTTTTTTGGTGCACATCAGCGAAGTGAAGAATGTTATTATCATTCTTATTCTTAGAATTTATGTTATGAAAATAAATTTTCTCATTCCAATGCAAATAATTTTTATAATTATTATGATAATAATTTTTCCACTTCATAATCAAATAATTTCCCAACTTTAATGAAAATAATTTTTCTAATTTTCATGCGAATAGTTTTTCTAATTTTAATAATTTTTCTTCTAACTCTGTTGTGACTTATTTTTGGTGGCAAGATTACACAAATAGTTATCGAAACAATGAAGATAATTCTTTAGATATGAATTTTATTCGTTCTTTTGCTCTACAAGCCTTTTCACATAATTTTGGTTGAATTTTCCATAAATCAATGAAATCTTAGTGCACAGAATTTAGAAGAAGGCAATTTTTATTCTAGTGTTAATTTTTTTATCTTTGGATAATTTAGTTATAGATGAACATGATTTTTCATGTAATCTCATAGTTTCTTATTCTGAAGATTAAGAAATTTCCTTTACCAAGAATTTATTAATGTTTGGGGCTTGGCAGCTGAAATAGCAGAAGAACAAGTTTCTTCTTTTACTCCACCACACACTTTTTTATATGACATGAATTTTTACAAAATTCCAAATTATGTTGAAAATGAAATTCGTAAACATTTTATGTCCGACGAATTTATTTCTCTCGGTAATTCAATAAATTTTTCAAACAAAAATTTTGATTCTTTTAATTCCAATGATTTTCATGTAGAAGGTGAGCCATTGTAGCCAAACCACTTCGACGATCCATTTGTCCCTCATTTACAAAAATCTAAATCACCTCAGGTATTTATAAGTTATTTAAATTTGAATTATCAAGCTAAAGAAGATCAAAAGAAGAATCAACATTTAAGCGGAGTCGCCAGGCAACAGACTTTAGCATATTTACCTAAGAGTTAATTCTGGGAGTTGCATGCACACTTTTTTTTCTTTTTAGCTAACAATAATCATCTAGCTTAAAGACGAGAAAAGAAAGCACTCTTGGGAGGCACCCCTTGGGTATCTTATTTTTAATGCAATTTCCTTTTCTTGCAATTTCTTTACTTGCTATTTCTTTACTTGCTTTCCCCTTCCTACTTGACATATAAAGATTGGGGACAATGTTTATTTTTAAGTATGGGGGTGATATCTCTTATTATTATTTCTATATAAATTCAAAAATAAAAATAATATTTTTAAAATACAAAAAAATTATAAAACTTTAAAAAACAAATTTATTGTGAATGGGCCATGTCGAGCTTTCATCGTACAAAACTGTCATGTACCTTGCGAATCCGTCATTGGGTAGCCCTTGAGAAGTCCAATATAAAAAAATTTATGTTTTTTTTATTTTATTTAAAAAATACCAAAAAAGTTTTAAAAAACATATAAAAATATAAAATAAATTTTGTCATATTGAATTCCTCCAAACATCATTTAGACAAACTAATTTTAATTATGAGTTTTATTTATAGGTTTTTTAAAGAGTTTTCTTTTCTATGTATCTCTTCATTTTATATATCTCTTCAAAGTTTGTTAGTTTTAGTTTTAGATGAATTTGACTTAATAAAATTTTCATATTCTTGATTTGTTTAGAATATTTTTTAGTTTTATTTTCCCTCCTTAAAATATCATAATTCAATTTTGTAGAAATTGTGCTAAATTTTTTTAGAATTTACCTATATTATTATTATCTCATGGATTCTTAAGATTGTTCAAAATTATTTTTTATGCTCTCAAAAATATATTTATTTTAGCCTTTCCCTACCTTATACCCTATGTTTGGCAATAAAAAAGAAAGTTAAAAGATTGTAGGTCTAGGAATGAGAGGATAAAATTAATCATTCCTAAACATATGCACCCAAATTAGTAAAAGATTATATGACATGAAAATGAGAGGATAAAATTCATCAATTATGTTGGAACTAAAAACTGGCCCCAACGAGAGTTCGGACTGGAGTGTAGCTAACACCTACTTCTCCCAAACCCAGACCCTTGACTAGTTACTTGGAACTAAAGAACCGACCCTAGGCTACTACTTGGAGGTCCCTCCACTAACCAGGGAGATCTCAGAGCGCTCCCCTCCTTAGCCAAATGCTGAGCTAAGGATATCTTAGAAAATGCTATAAGGATTTTATAAAAATGAGAAAACTTGTCTTCTGAGATACCCTGTGGGCCTATTTATAAAATCCAAAAGTTAGTTAGTCTGCCAATAGCGTAGCTCCGCTATTCCAAAAGGCTATTTGCAGCCCAAAGTGGTCTGCCAACAACGTAGCTCCGCTATTCTAAAAGGTTATTTACATCCCAAAGTGGTCTGCCAAAAGGGTATCTCCACTATTCTGAGGAGCTAAATTCAGACCTCTAATGGTATATAGGTAACTTCGCCCTTAACATTGAGTGGAGAAGAACCACTCAACACCGAAAGCTGAGAGGCATTGAGTGGAGAAGCATCCCTCAATGCCGGAAGTGGAAAGGCGTTGAGTGGAGAAGCATCACTCGATGTCGGAAGCTGAGAGGCGTTGAGTGGAGAATGAAAGTCTTTATTTTCAAGGATAGCTAAATCACCTAGAGGGGGTGATTATGTTTCTTAGTCCATACTGACTATCTTTTATTTTCCTTTTGTTGTATGCTTTATTAGTTGATTATTTTCTTCTTTCAAGACATTCAACCTGCAGTAAAGTCAAAACAGAGAAAACACACAAAATACACACAAGATATATAGTGGTTCCCTGTATTATGGGTACGTACACTTTCCCTCCCAACAATATAACTTCCTTGTTAGACTAGGCACTTCTCCAAACTCAGCTCCAAAGAGCTTATACCTCAGGTCCCTCAGGACCTCTCAGTCTCCTCCAAGACTTACTATTCAGCCATAAGCGCCAACAACTTAGTGATTAGCAAATCACCTACCTTAGGCCAAAGGCCTAACACTCAGGCTGGGAGGACAGCCCTACCTTAAATCCACCAGGGATCCTACCTTAGAGAGAATGACTCTCCTACAGCTCAGGTTATTAAGACCTACCTGAGATCCACTAAGGATCCTACAGCTCAGGCACAAATGCCTTATAACTCAGTGAGAATGACTCACCTACCTCAGGCCGTTAAGCCCTACCTCAGTCCAATGGCCATACAGTTCAGATCCAGAAGGATCCTGGAAAAAATATGGTGATTTATATTTAACACAGAGAAATTTCTCTAGGTTATCCTTTGAGCCATGTTATCTTAGATCTGACTTTCTTCTTAGCTACAAGATTTTGAGCTAGAAGTAATTAACAGTAAACTGCTCTTCTTCCTCTTCCTTCCCAGGGCAGAATAAACAACTTTTGTTCTCTCTTCTTCTTAGCTTTAGAAGTAGATCTTCATATTTTAGTTTGTTGAAGCGAGAAGCAACTTGATATATAGAAACTTGTTATCTATTTCGTATTCTCCTTAGAAGACAACCTTCTTATCTTGCTGGTGTAGGTGAAGATGACACCAGCAAACTCACTTTCTTTGCTCAGAGATTTGCTCTGATCTTGCTAATGTTGATGGAGAAGACAATCAGCTAACTTGTTTAGCCTTCAGACTTGCTGTCTTGAGCTTATTATTCTTTAGTCACAGTAATAATAGTGACGAAGAAGAACAACAACAATAACTGCTTTTTCTTTAAAAAGGCTTCCCCTTTTATTTATTGCGACCCAAAAACTCTTTTAGTAGTTGGACCAACACCATTGATAGGCAGCTGCAAGCTTGCTTTAATGCCAACTATCGTACAGTAGCTATGCGTCACTTTTTGTCATGTACTGTAGCTTTTCCGCCATCAATTTGAATAATGTTGACTTGTTGAATTGCTGATGTCAGCGCATGTTGACTTAGCCAAAATCAAGCATTAAGTTATAGGCAAAATGAGCTTCACTCAATGCCCTTAGACTTAGACTTTGTCTATCTATGTACAGCGTTTTGAGCAAGCCTCACTCATGGGCCTTTGCCTAGCTTATTCTTTGGCCTTTTCTACATTGGGGCCCGAGCATTGAGTGACCACCTCTACAACCTTGTGCCCATAATTTGCTATTCATGGCGTGGAGTTGAGAGCACTCCTTACACTCCTACAAATGCCTAATTTGCATTTCATCTTTTCAGCTTCTCCCAGCATTAAGAACTGAGTCTGAGTGCTCATGCAATTTCTCATTTTTGGTGTTTGTTTTTTAG